>OX422210.1:745058322-746410822 GCA_949130495.1 Sambucus nigra
AAAAAATTCGGCTCGGCTGCTCCCGCCCTCGAACCCCCGGAAATCTCCATTAATTTAGCCCCCACTATTGATAATTACTGGCTCCACCCCTGTACACAAGGCTCGATCCCAAACACGCCTAGCATCCAGACCCGAGCCCAAACACGATCAAAACCCAAACCCTACCTATGTTAACGCCATCCGACTACAACCCAACGACTGAAACTGGGTGCCAACCTTAAACCCATTTCAGACACAATCCTATATGGGTGTGTGCACATGTGTGTTAAATAATTATTAAGACCCACGTAAAATTAACCCATGTGCACACCAAACTTTTATCCTCCCTCACAATTTTTATTCACTCATCATTTTCCATTCTCATGTGGATTTCCAAAATTACCCGTAACCCCGGGTATCCACATATAAAAAGAAGACCATGCATCATTTTAAGGGAACTCATATTGTAAAACTCTAATGTAGAGAGATAAATACCATTATGAATTATTTTTATTTTTTATTAGGGCTTAATAGAGAGATAATTCGATTGAGATAGATGGGATTCTTGTGTAAGAAGTGTAATCTTGTATTAATTCAAGAGATTTCTTTGATATTTTCTTCCCCTTGTTTACAATTATTTAGTGTACATGTGAATTTGATTATTTATCTCATGCATAGGATGTTCATTATGGTTGGCTAGTCACCCCATTCAAGGGACAAAATTAAGGCACGAGGGATTTTATTAATTTATTTTGATAGTTTCCTCCTTGATTAATATTCTTTGATTATTAATTTATAATTCCTACACTTGTTTATGCATTGTGATGTGGTAAACCATCTTTGAGAAAAGATTAAAAGCTCGTTTTAAAATTTTGTCCTAAAAATCAAACTGTATATATAGGCTTATCTTTTGATTAAATCTCTAATCTAACTTTCTACTAATCTTGTTGTGTTTATGACAATTTAAAATTCGTTACGTGAATTTTCCATAGCGGATGATTTATATTATTAATTTTAGTCTATTTAGAGTATATTTTATGGGAATTGAAATTCCTTTTCTAAAATAATATTTGTTTTAATTTATTAGTGTGATGAGAATCAAATTTTTAATTAGCTAAATATTTTGGAAGTTAATTAAATTGGAAAATTTCAAACTAGTATTAATTGTATATAATGGGGGGTGGATTTCATTCATTGTCTATTTCTCATTCTAGTTACATCATTTACCTTACTCCTTGTTATTTTTTCCATTCACTACTAAACATACTTCAGATTACTACTCATTTAGTTAATTATCTTTAATCAACCAGTGAAATTATTTTAAAAGAAAAAATATAAAATAAATAAATATTTGAGATTGAATTTTCAATATTCTTCAAACATAGTTCTTCACACTTGAAAGGTGGATTTACATCCTTACTTACCTCTATATTAGTTTTTATCACATTTCGTAACTACTATTTGGGTTTTCCCTTCAAGTTTTGATCTACAACGACTACACAAAAGGATTTTTACCAGAAGAGACCGATAAAATGGAGTGTGGGCTTAAGATTATTGTCGGGTGTATATAATGTTAGTCATCATGATAATCTTATGTATATGTTGGTAGTCAATTTATACTGATAATCACTTATCCATGTGACCCATAGTATTTAATAATAGGTATATTCGTGTACATGTGAAGAATAATTTATACACTAAATTGAAATCCATTTGTTTTAGCAAAATAGAGGGATTATTTATATATAAGTGGAAAAATCGACAAGAAGAAACTTACAACAAGAATCTAAAGCCGAAAATAAATTAGGCTCTTTATAACTAGATCCCTTAGAATGGAGATGATAAAAAGTCAAGGAAAGATAAACATATTTAAATGTACAAAAATTCATCTTATCCATCCTAAGAATGGCCTTGAACTGAATCGGAAGAAGATCAATCTAAGGAGAAAACATATTTTGTCTTTTAGTACTACCTTTCTTTGATAAAAAAAAATCTATAACCATGTTGGTAGTATGAAAATTAAGAAGGGATACACTTCATTTGGCCCACAATTCCTTTGATTTTCCTAGGGAATTTAGTTCTTTAGAGAAACACCTTACTGAGGATCTTAGAACTATACTTAATGATAAGCTCATTGTCTTTTAGGTCTTGGAAATGTAGCAAGCCTTGCTTCTAAGATACAATAAATCCCAAGGCAAGAGTAGAAGAACAAAATCACCTGGCCCATATGATTTCTTAGAACTTATCCGCCACCAATTAAACAAAGATTCCCCGAAGGTCTACCATCTATATTATGTTTTCACACATCTTTAGGAGGAAGCATCCATTGGATCAGAATATGCTTGATTCTTTTAGTAGATTTAGGCACAAAATATAGCTTGAAAGAGTCATATATTTGATTGATAATACTTGGGAGGTCATTTTTACATTATAAAGTCTATCCTTGTTTCTACTAGTCCATAAATGGAAACATAATATAACAAGAATCAACTTTAATTGCTTTTGAGAAGTACTTTTGGGATAAAACCACCAAGAAATCATTATTTGTTTGATAGAGCCATTTTGAGATAACACCCCAAACCTCTTATTAAAATGATAACATACCTTGATAGATACTTCACTAGATAAGAATAGTGTTCCATTGATTCTACATTGCTTTGAGTACAATGAACACATTTAGAAAGACCAGGGATACATATCTTAATTATATTTTCATTAGTTGGAAGCAAACCTCTAAGAAGTTTCTAATTAAGAACATACATTTTTACAAGAAAATGGGGATCTCAAATAAACTTTGAGGAGCTAACCTCAAGAGAAGCACGTTTGATCAGGTTCGAAGCAGATTTAAAGTTAAATTCTCTCGATGGACTGACTATTTAGATTATCTCATCTTCTTAACGATTCCATCTATTAGATTTCTACAATTCTCATGTCTGATCAGGTTCTAAGAAGAATTAAAGTTAAATTTTCTAGGTCCCATTGTCCATCACTAGACTATTAATCATTTATTTTGCAACCACTATGAGAGAAAATTAACTCACTGATAGTTCCTTTATCAATCCATCATCCAATTTCATATCAATATTACCACCGTCCAACCTCTATTTAATCTTATCTTTAGTTATGCCTCTGACTTAGTACATTCTACCCAAACCATTAGATAAAGATTTAAACCTTACCTCCATGGGGTAAACCTTTCTGAAATATTCAGCCTTAATAAAACTTGACCAAAGAGATTTTGACCCTCTGAATTGTCGCCACATTTTAATGGACATTACAATGCTAATGTCCTCCCATTTTCTAACTTGAAGACCACCCTAAGAGATTGGTTTAAAAATCAAGCTCCATTTACGCCAATGGTGTTTTCTAATTTCTTCACTAGAACCCCAAATAAATCTTCCAAATAAAGTTTCAATCTTGGACAAAATCTTCTTAGTAGGACGTAGAGCTGTTATGGTACAGATTGTAATGGAACTTCATATACTTTGATGAGTCTTATTTTACCACCCATTAAAAGACATCTTGTAAGGCCCTAAAACATTATTAGGAAGGTTAATTACATGATTAAGTATAAATTATTAGTTATTAGTCATAAATTGGTTATGTGTGTTAAACATGTTAATTATCATGTTTAGGAGATGCATGCTCATGTGATATATATATGTGGTTTATATTAGATGATAATCGAGCTTATGATCGGGGATAACATGTTTAGAGGAAATGACTAGTTATGTGGTTCAATGAATTATAAAATATGTTTCTAATGCATGATTATGCTTATAAAAATAAATAAGGGTGTTGATGCAAAATTTGTAATGTTTGGTCGCCAAATGTGAAAGTTTTGAGATTTTCGGTAAATTGCTACTTTCCTATTCGAAGCCCAAATTAGTTGTACTAGTTTATGATTTTTGGAAAACAAAAATTATGAATGTTGTATACATATTAATTAGGGTTGTTACACAACAAACGGTGTGTTAAGCGGAGGTTTGAAAAAGAAGTTATACCGAAAGTACGAAACAAGGGAAAATATGTCCATCCCTTAAGTGATAATGGTCTTATTAGCACAACATGTGCTATTTAATGATTGGTTAGAGGTTAGGTTATTATTTGGCCGATTTAATCCTCTTAAAATAGTCCCGTTGTTCAGCCAATTCAGCCATGAACACGATTTTTTCCTAAAGAGAGAGAAAGAGAAGAAAGTTAAGGAAGAAATTTTCGGAAAATTTCTATAAATCGAGGAATCCTCGTAAGGTAATTACTTTATTATTAAAGTTGGTCACATGGATGAGTTATACACTTGGCATATTTTTATTTTTAATTTGGATAAATATTTTAATGATACCCATATTGCTAAATTGTGTTGGAACAAGGATGGTTTAAGAACATGTGTAAGAACGTGTATTAGGATCGTAACTATTAACATTAAAGTTAACATGATTTAAATTCCCTCACTGTGATTCTTTTTAATTTAGTAAATTCAGATTTTTTATGTGTATATATGTTGAAACATGTTTATTATATATTTCCATGGTTGATACTCAAGGTGGAGGTTATGTATGCTTAAAAATGTTAAGTTATGCTTTAATGTTCTTTTTCGTCCTAGTTGTGCTAAAAATGGTATAAATCGTGGAATGCTTATAGGAATTGAGTGATTCCAGTTGGATAGTAAAATAGACTCATACATATAAAATATATCCAAAAAATGTGTAAAAATACCAAGGAATGAACCTTTGGTGATAGTTTGAAGTTTTGGTTTAAAATTTGCCCAAAAGGAGCAAGAATGCATACCAGGTGTTTGACATTTTGCTCGACATAGCGAATGAGACCTAAAAATTATGAAACATTAATTTTGTATTATTAAATGTGTTTACTGATATTGGGTGGAATATCATTCAAAGTTATGTCGTAGAAAAATTATGAAAATTCCAGGAATTTGAAGTTGTGTTGTTGTTTTTCTTGAGAAACGAATTGGAAAAGGTTGTAATAAAATGGGCATAACGTTGTCTTGCGAATTCATAATTTAATTACGTAAAGTGTGTTAGAACCGTAATTACTTGGGTGTTATATAAATGTGAAGTATCATATTTAATTCATCATTAGTTATTTCTGATTGACCAAATGATGTGATGTATTACTAGGTTTGATGTTGATCAGTGTAATCAAATACTAATGACATTGAGTTGTTAGATGAGGAAGAAACTAATACTACCATACCAAGGAAGTAGTTTGGTATTAATCTTATAACTAAATCCAAGGTGAGTTACTTTTACTATAAAATATAGATGCTTATATGTTCATATGGAAATGTGTAGTTAAACACATGTATTAAAATGCTTATGGGAGTGATGTTGTATTTAGGAAACATACGCATATGATTAAAAATGTTACGCGATGTTATATAATGATATGGACTATTGAATCCTCTATATAATGTTAAGGACTTGTGGGTCCTACAGGATGCAGCGACCCGCTAATCCAATTTAATGGTTTGTTGTACTCGGGCCTATTTAGGAGATTTGGTGTTCCCCATTAACTGGGAGATAATTGGACTGGCGGGTCTAGGATTACGAGAGTTACACAATTCCTATTGGGTAATAACATTAGAAAATAAAAATGGTTATTTGAATTGGTTATATTTGTGGAATATGGTCATTCACTATGTTTGTGTTGCTTACACTCCTATAATGTTATGTTTCATGTATGCCTATCATTTGGAGTTCACTACCAAGTTAGGACCTTAAAACGGGGGAGTGACGGATATGTAGTATGGTTTGAATATCAAGATTTTTTTTTTAAATATTAACTAAAGATCTTGGTTATGTAAAGTTGTGTAGTACTTATAAGTTACAAGTAAATGTAGGTATGTTTTCATCTACACATACCTTTAAAAAAAAAATAGCTCATGCTATTTTTCCTTAAAGATTTACATTAAAGCATTGTTTAAGGAAATTCATCACTAATTAAAAGGATGAGTTTAACTTAATTAAGTCGGGGAGAGACAACTTGGTATCATAGCATGGTTATTAGGTTCTGGAAAGGGTATGAGGGTCTAGATTGGCAGTGGACACTAGAAACTGAGTTTGCTACGCGTCTGGATTTTGACTAACAATGTTAATATTAAACAGACTAACAATGTTCGGTTCCATCTCGTGTAGACTT
Source organism: Sambucus nigra (assembly GCA_949130495.1). Lineage (NCBI taxonomy): Eukaryota > Viridiplantae > Streptophyta > Magnoliopsida > Dipsacales > Adoxaceae > Sambucus > Sambucus nigra. The sequence continues at coordinate 745,064,461 of OX422210.1, forward strand.
TACACAAAAACTCTTCGATCATGGGTTCGATTCCATCTTGTGGTCTTTTTACAGGAAGTTTTCCAGGTACAGGATCGGTTCGTTTTTTTCTAGCTTTGGTTCGATTCTGTTTTTCCATCATTTACAGAAACTTCTCCCATGATAGATTCGGTTCGTTTTAGTTCCCTTGGGTTCGGTTCCCTTTTGTCGGTTTTTGAAGAACTCTTGCTTTCTTGTGTTTCTTTAAATCTTTTTGATACGGAACTTGACCTGTGAAATAGATGACGAAGAAACAGAACTCGACGTACTCATTAGAATTTGTCAATAGCAAATATATGATATAAATCCACCTAAATTACACTTTGCGGAGCGATAAAAGCCTCTAAATTAAGGGGACAAATGGGAAGAATTTATGCCTGGTCAAAACCCCCCTAACTTAGAATGTTGATCGTCCTGAGCAATGTAAAAGAATCAAAGCATGGTCTAACTCGTAAATGGGATAGTATACCTCTTTCATGGGCACGCGATTGCATTTAGCATATGGAACAAGCCTTTAAACCCGTAGGTTACCCTAGTAGGACGAGTTGTGTCTCATGAGGGTTTGCAGAGAATCTACCCACAAAATTCGACTCAAAGAAAACTCAAAATACGCAAAAATTGTGTAATTCAAACTTGTCCATAAAATAATCATAGTGCGTGTGTGCGGAGCCGAAAATTTAACCGCGAATTTCCACCGATTGACCATTGCGATACTTATTCAAAAATTCGTTTTGATTCAATTTGTCACGGATTCACTCACAAACAAATCACTCAGGTTGTGGCTATTTTCTCGGTATGCATGATTCATAAGATTAAATGTAGTGGAACCAAATTCACGCATACAAGTAGAAAGACGAAAATTTATGGTAATCGGATCTCATCATTGGATTACGGATATAAAAAATGGGAACATTGCCTCTTATATATGTGCTTAATCTCTTTTATTATCTTTTGGTGTTTTATCTCTCCACACGGTAAGCAATTTAGCATTTCGGACTCGGTAGGACTTTTTCGGGCTATAGATGTATTGGGTAACATGGAAATGATTGGGAAATTCGGAATTTGAAAATTTTCTTATGATGTCCGTTGTTGCGTTTTCATGATGTTGCTCATTTTTTCTTCTTTTTCTATTTTTTTCCTCTTGTCTTTTCTTGCTATTTTTGTTGAGCATAGCTAATTTTTTCTAGCCCCTTTTTCTGCACTTTCTAGCCTTAATTTCTGGGATTATCAACTTCACAATTCCGGGTCAATTGGGGTTTTTTGGGTTGTCAAACGAAAGGGAAAAAAATTATTTGGCTCAATTTGGATTACAAAAGGGATAATTTTTCGCTACTTTTTTGGGCCAATATTTTTGGGTGACAAACGAGGGCCTACTTCATTTACCAAAATACTAATTGCGTTACCATGTGCGTTTCGAGATGAATTAAGTTTAGAGATCAATTTTGGCACATTTTTCAAAGCAACATCATACACATTTTCTATAATCGATCAAAATGAAAGGATGGAGATCCTCGATAACTTTTTTGACTCTGAAACGAACTTTTTGTAATACCCCGCATTTTTATCGATATTTATTTATGGGATTAATTAAATTAAATGTGAATTAATTGAGAATTAATCTGGATAAAATACTAACGAGATGTGAGTTGGTATTTGATTATAATGGGTATATATGGCAGTATATCAATATTGAAAATATTAAAATTATCGCGAGACTGAAATATGGTAATTTGGTAAATTTTGTTGGGACGCGCGTGACTAGCGCGTCAGGAGGGTAATTATTTAAATTAAAAAGTAAATTTTATTTTTATCAACCGTATGGTCATTTTGAGTGAGCCAACGCGTTCGGAAGGGTCGAAATAGTCAGAAAACACTAGCCGGGGATTTAGTTTGGGTCCCAGGGCATTTTTAGGCCATACCGGCAACCCAAAAGGGTAGTTTGGTAATTTTAGAATTTTGGGAATTAAAACCCACGAAAATTAAAAGTTAAAATCTGATTTAGTCTTTACCCACTAAACCCACTAACAACACTAAATGACTTAATGGGCTACGGGAGTTATTGGAAGAAATTTTAAGAGGTTCCTAAGGCAACCTCTAAACCACCATTGTCATCTTGGAGAAGAACTTGTAGAGAGAGAAAGAGAGAGGAGAATTCTACAGAGAGAGAGAGAGAGAGAAATTCAACCTTCTTCAACCAACAACAAAAATCTGGAACATAAGGCAAGTGATTTAGTTACAATTAATTCAATGAATGTGTTCTTCCATGTTTATTGTAATTATCGAATTTTGTCTTGGAAGATTGATATAGACCCATGAATTTGAGGATTAAAACTATGAACCATGTTAGGAATTTCATGTAGACATATTCTGGAAGAATTATGAATTAAAAATATAACCCTTGATGATCTAAAAACGGATTTAAGAAGAGAATTATTATTGTTCTTGAAAGAAATAGAAAACTTGGGTTCTTGATGAAGTTTTGATCCAAATAAAGCCCTTGGTTGATGATTTATTGGTTTTAGAACGTTAACAATGTTGTAGGATGGTTGTATGATGATATTATAACGTTAGATTAGAGTTTCATGCATTATAATGGAGTTTTGGGACGATTTGAGGACTGCAAAACGAAGCAGTTTGTAGCCTATATGGTGCAATCGATCGATCGACATTCATCAGTCGATCGATCGACCACCATCCATCGATCGATGTTCAAGGTCGATCGATCGATGTTCAAGGTCGATCGATCGACCTTCCCAGAATGAGTAAAATTTTCCCCAGTTAAATTTTAATGATGTTAACCCTTAGAAAATTATTATTGGAGACTTTATGAATATCCTCAGACTTAAGGAAGACCAGTAGGTATGGTTATAAAATTCGGACCTTAATTATAATTAAGTTTGAGGAATTATTCTAAAATCTAATGAAATTCGATGAGTGAGATGATATTAGGGTTAAAAGAGTAAATTTGAATGATGAGATGAAATGAGGTTTTTGGGGTAGAAGTAAGGACCTTAAGAATAATGATGTTATATATGGGAATAATAGGAAACTTAATAATCCCTTTGAGATAGGTCTTAAGTACAAGAAACTATGACGTGAGATGTGTCGACAGTCTACATTATGTATTACAGGAAGACTTAAAATGTATAAAATTGGAATAATGGTATAAGGATGTAGAATATACATTTATTAATATTGAGACATCTACGATGTGTGAATGCTTAGTATATAACTTCTGTGTATGACATACCTACCATACTTTCTATCATGGGAGGTTTGCGTTCGTTTAGGACCATCTAATCTTTGTGTGCCTACGGGGGGATATAGATTGGTACCTCGAGGACATAGGTCAGAGAAGGACTTATTGAGATGTTAATAAGTCTGCTGGTCATGGGAGCGTAGGTATGTGCGTGACCCTTGTGATGTGACTGTGTTCACCTCCATTGTTTGTGATTTGCTATTATCTGAGAATGATTCCTGAGAGATTCGGAATTCGTGATCCTTATGTACGTGATGTACCGGGATGGATAGCAGAGTATGTGTGCACCGCAGCTTAGTCTCGGGGTGTTAGTATTGTATATTAATGTTGAGAATAATATACGGTAAATTGAAAAGAATTGTCATGTTTAATTGTGAGTATGATTATTGTAATGTTATGAAAAGATAAAAAGGGGATATATACCAATAAATGGTTTTGTTAATAATTGGGAATTCGATAATTAAAGTAGAACTCTCTATTTAATTGTTAAGGTTGGAATTAAAACGTGAACCGAGTAGATATGTTAGAAACTCTTTTGAACTAGATAGATATGAGAAACACATGAATGGGTACGGGAACGTTAGGAGTGCACAGTTAGACAAGAGGTGAGTATTTCATGTGAGAGCACGTCCTAACATGTATTTTGCATTCATTGTTTTAAATGTTATTAAAGCACTTGCTGTTTTTAAAATACTCTCCACTTTCGGGCTCTGACCCGTTTGCTTTCAAATCTATCTTTGTAAAAACCTTTTTAGGTGCCCAGCCACAAGGACACCATGCATAGGAATTCTATTCAGGTGACGAGCTGTAGGTGTTGTGGAAGTTACGGGGCTTTGACAGTAGACGCCTCTTTTCTAGTCTTGACTCCATATTCAGTTTCATCATTTGTAGGGCATGTCGCACATTTCTTTTAGAGACATTTTATATTTCAGTTACTCAGAATGTGGATTGTAATTAATTCAGGATTCAGACTTGTTTTATTATTTCAGTTGTGGGATTGTTGTGTGGATTATTTCCTCCAGACTCTTTATTATTTGTTGATTACACTATTGGGACTTTATTGTGTATGGTTATGTTATTCTTTTATTCTTCACTTACGTCATGTTGATCAGATTTAATTTAAAATTTGACATCTCACTTTCATATACTAGGTGGTTAGTAATTATAAAAATGTTTTCGACAATGATGCTATTAACTGAACCAACTTGGCATTTTGTATTAATTTAATAAAGGAGTATCTACCCGGTATTTAATTAGTCAGGGTGTCACACTTTTTAGTTAGCAAGTAACTCGAATTGATTTATAAATTTCACAAAAATGAAAGGCACGAATCTCACTGGGGTTGTTAATCTCCATATTTATTCGTTAAGTCACCTATGTTCACTCAATTTCCATCTTTGGTCAATTTCGGCTATGTGCATTTTGAACTTTACACTTGAGACTTTAAACCGGCTTTTAATGACATTTTTGAAAATTTTGAATTCTAATTTTTATTTATTTTGAACAAAAAATATTTTTTGGACTTTTCAAGATTTATGTTTTTTTTTTTAAATTTCTGGGCATTTTTGAAAATTTGTGAAGTTTTAGAAATACGCACTTGTAACCCCCCTAACTTAGACTTTTGCATTGTTCTCAAGAAAAAAAGGACTAAAATCTAACTCAAAGAGAATTAAAAGTGTGGAAAAATAAAACAAACAAATTTGAACATAAATGCAACATTTATATAGATAGAGAACAAACTCTGTTACATAGGATAAGTGAAAAATACGCAATCAAGACATAGTAAACAACCACGGCAGATAACCAACAAACACATCAAAAACCGTCATGGGCTTCATTGGGGGGGGGGGGGGGGCTGATTTGAGGACTCGGATGTGCGCGGATCATATGGATAAAAGAAAGATGGAGGGGGCCGCCGAAGTCGAGCTCGTAAAGGTGGGCTTGAAGTTGGTGCATCATACTTGTGATCCTCCGATAAGATGCTTGATCCCTTTGATATGTGGCTTGATCTTGAATGTATTGGTTGATGAACCCGTCAAGGCGGGTTTCAACCACCGAAAGTCGCCGATCAAAATCTGCCCCCTGGTGCTCGAAATCTGAGTCATCATATTCATTGTCTTCATCTTCTTTAGCCCTTCCATTTCAACGCCCTCTGCCAATGGATCTTGAACAAGAATTTCCTCCTCGGCCTCTAAATTGATCGCCTCCCGGGCTGCTCGAATGGACGCCCTTTGCTGGGCACTCCGCGTGTGGGATACCTTCCCAATGGGCTCCGGGAGGCGTGGGAAAGCTTGTGGTGGATGGATACCAACGTCTTCTAGGATTAATGTGATGAGGTGGGCATACGAGAGGGGTAGCACACCTTTTTGTTCCCAATCCGCGTAAATGATATCATCATATAGCATACGGGCCATATTTAGAGTGAAATATGGGTCGAACAGGTGGTACACGAGCTTCACTGGGCGAGGGCGCATCGCCGAGTCATTGGAGGTTTGAAGAAAGTTAGCGCACACTATATGGAACGTGATGCGTACCTTGTCATTGAGACGACCCACGGGGAAAGTACCCCGTTCCCAATTGTCATCAGGCGCAAGTCGGTCAATGCATTGCTGTTTGGGAATGGTGGGGGCGTTGGTTGGGTAGTCATATACGTCCGGGTGGAGAATGCCCTTTTCAGCAAGCTTACGGGCGAGGAGGGCTAAGAAGAATCAGATGGGGCGAATGTCAACATGGGATTGGCATTCAAACTCTCCTCTGTGGACGAGAGAGACATAAAAGGACAGAAATTCATCCGCACAATAGACATGGTAAGGTTCCTGCAAGTATTGCGTCCACCCCTGCTAGCGAAAAAGGGTGGTGATGGGGCACGACAACTTGTCCCAGTTGACAACCCGCTCAATGTGCAATTGATGGGAAAAACTAAAAAATCGTTCACACCATACACGCTACAAGTGGGAGCGGTATTGCCCATTGTCGTTGGGAAGAACTTCAGTTGACATGTATTTGACGGGGAGAGGTTGATTGGCCATTGGGAAATTTTGGAAGAAAGACTAGGGCTTGAAGAGAGGGAAAGATGTGGAGGGGTGAGTGGAAGAGTAGGATTGGGTTGGTTTTTATAGGTGGTGGGGAGAGGTTTGGGGGAGGGTTTTTGGAGGGAGGGGGGATGATTTTTTGGGGGAAAAGGGGAAGAATGGATGGAAGGGAGGGGATAGGGGGTTGAATGGGCTCCTCGGGAAGAAGCAAAATCGCAGGAACTGAACCAATTCGGTTCAGGGGTGATTCGGTTCCGTCTTGGGATTTTTATTGTTTTGAATTTTTAAACCAAACCGATCCGGCTTGGGGATTCATTTCAGTTCCATCTGTGACAGACTACTGCACTGGAATCCTATTCTCTCACTTTTCTAGAGTCTTGCACTTATTCTCCCACTTGACTTCCTCGATGCCCTCATGAATTTCGGGTAGAAAATCATGATCTTAACCCTAAACTCACATAACCTACCTACGAACTCAATCTAATATATCGAAGCATAACTATTATACACAAGAATTCACCGTATACCCATCGGGGGTGCAACGAACTATCTTGCCATCTCAATCGACCCTGTAAACGGGGTCCGACAACCAAACAGTGTCGACATCTTCCCCACACGCCTCTAGATATGGCTTTAGGAATTGTCCATTTACTTTAAATGTATTTCACCCTTTCAAATCGTCTAACTCAACAGCTCCGTGCGGGAATACATTTTTTACAACGAACGGGCCAGACCATCGTGATCGCAACTTACCCGAAAAAAGATGAAGTCGAGAGTTATAGAGAAGAACTTTTTGTCCGGGAAGAAACTCTTTGCATCGAATGATGTTATCGTGGGCGATTTTCATCCGTTCTTTGGAAATTTTTGCGTTCTCATACGCATCATTGCGTATCTCTTCTAACACATTTAGTTGAAGCTTGCGAGCTTCCCCGGCTTTATCCATGTCATAATTCAGCTTCTTAACCATCCAATACGCCTTGTGCTCTAATTCCACGGGAAGATGGAAAGGTTTTCCAACCACAAAGAGGAATGGGGACATGCCGAGCGTATTTTTGTATGCAAGACGATAGGCCCATAGTGAATCATTCAATCGAAGTGACCAATCTTTTCGGGTGGGATTGACGATCTTCTCGAGAATGTTCTTGATTTCCCGATTCGCTAATTTAGCCTGCCCGTTTGTTTGTGGGTGATAGGTCGTTCCAACTTTGTGAATGATGCCATACTTTCTCATGATCTTCTCGAATGGTCTGTTGCAAAAGTGCGTGCCATTATCAATGATTATCGCTTTCGGAGCACCGAAGTGGGAAAGTATGTGTTCCTGTAGGAACCTAATCACTACTTCATTGTCATTAGTCTTGGTACCTATAGCTTCCATCCATTTAGAAACGTAGTCTACCACGATAAGGATGTATAGGAAACAAAAATATGGGGGGAAAAGGGCCTATGAAGTCAATACCCCAGCAGTTGAAGATCTCAATAATGAGTATTGGGGTTAATGGCATCATGTCTCGTTGAGTGATATCCCCCATACTTTGACACCTAACGCAGGATTTACAATAGTTATTGACATCCCGGAAGATTGTGGGCCAATAGAGGTCGCATTGAAGGATCTTAGCGGTTGTCTTTTTCGTCGAAAAGTGACCTTCATAAGCTTCCGAATGACAAAATTAGATGACTTTGGGGATCTCATCATTCGGTACACAACGTGAGATGATTTGGTCGATGTAATATTTAAACAGGAAAGGATCATCATAGAAAAACATGTGCGACCAAGTAATAGACCTCTTCTTATCTTGCGGTGTCCAATTGGGAGGGACGTCTCTCGTGACAAGATAGTTCACGATATCCGCAAACCAGGGCAAAGAAGGGGTAGAAAAAATTTGCTCATCCGATAAGTATTCATCTATGGGTAATTGATCACTAGGTACGTCAGACGAAAGCCATGATAAGTGGCTGAAAACAGCGCCAAAAACTTTACGCGACTAAGAATGTGTCTCAAAAGTGCGTTCTCTCTAGGATCAAGTGCAAGCCCGTTGCTCAAGTAATAATCCGATAAGTCGGGTATCAATCCTCAGGTAAATAGAACAACAGAGTTGTGATGACATTGGACAGAGGAAGGAAACCTAACTTTGACTCTAAGGAAAAAGAAAAGATGATTTGTTTTGGGAATTGACTACAACTATATGCAATTTGAAAAGTAATTAACTAATGAACTAAAGTATGAATGGAATGCAATTATTCTAAATTACCTAAAATACTGATAATGATTGAATTGAAACTTGAAATATATAATGAAGAAAACAGGACGGGAATACAATCCCTCAACCCTAGTGTATTGCAGGCGTAAAACTAATCATAAATTTAAGTGATTAATTAGACCCATAATTTAGTACTCCCAAGGATTACATATATGAGGTTCAAGCCCGCACCATACTTAATCAGAGGACGAGTAAATCGGTAATGCGCGATAGCAACACTCGCATTTCATTCTAAAGCATCCCGGTTACCCTCAAGCAAATGAGATACAAAGATCTATAATGGTTATGTTGTTACGCAATACGGTCATAATAAATCATTAAATTCAGAGGATTAATTTTATACGCATGCAGTTAACACATCAGGTTGAGTTCATGCATCCAGACCTTTTAAATCTAGCCGGACATATGAAAACTTGGAAGAAAAATGTTTGGAATGAAAGAAACCATTTTTACTACTGAATAAAGATAAAGAAAGATGAAATTAGTAATGAAAAAGGAACTAGAACGAAGATTGAAATAGAAATTAGAATTGTTTTACTTGAATTGCAATTTTAAAATAACTAGGGTTTGTTGTTCTTCTCTTCTAAAATGGATTACACAGCTTCCTTAATGAATTAGAAGCCCTCCTTCCTACGTTTGGGATGAGTACAATTTATTAACTATGAAATACAAGAGTTTGAACCAACTAAAACTCTAATCTTTACAAGTGGATAAGTTCCGAAAATCGAGAAGAGAACCGATCTGGGTAAAGGGTTCGTTTCGGTTACATCTTGTGTAGCCTTTATAGAAAAACTCTTCAATCATGGGTTCGGTTCTTTATTTCCTTGCTTCGGTTTGGTTCCATTTTGTGGTCTCTTTACAGGAAGTTTTCCAGGTGCAGGATCGGTTCATTTTTTTCAAGCTTCGATTCAGTTCTGTTTTGCCATCATTTATAGAAACTTCTCCCATGATGGATTCGGTTCGTTTTATTTCCCTTGGGTTCGGTTCCCTTTTGTCAGTTTTTGTAGAACTCTTGATTTCTTATGTTTCTTTGAAGCTTTTTGATATGGAATTAGAATTACAATGAACACCTGCGAAATAGATGACGGACACACCGAAGTCAATGTACTCATTAAAATTTATCAATAGCAAAGATATGATATCAATCCACTTGAATTACACTTCGCGGAGCGATAAAATCCTCTAAATTAAGGGGACAAATGGGAAAAATTTATGCCTGATCAATAGAGCAGAGGGTGAGGCATCCTATGTACATAATAATCAATAAGCCCATAGACATATTGAAGTGGATGAACCAGAGGTGAAATAACAACCTATTGATGATGTGGAAAGAATATTACGTGTTGTGGCACAATTGGTGGAAGAAGCAAGAGGTTGAGTACATGTCAGTGATAGGGATAAATTTCATGAGAGGTTCATGAAGTTATGTCCTCCAGCATTTATGGGGACTACGGATCCATTAGTGGACGAGGGGTGGATTCGAAAATTGGAAACAATATTCAAGGTGATGGAAGTGCGAGATGAACAAAAGGTTTTGTTAGAAACCTTTAGATTGGAGGATAATGCAAAGTTGTGGTGGGATCCTACAGAGAGGTTACTTACTACGATTGGGGGAGTAGTGCCAACAAATCCTCCTTAAATTACATGGGAGAGGTTTGTGTATGTGTTCATTGAAAAACACTTCCCAGGGCTTTACAGGAAGGAGAAAGAGGAAGAATTTATCATGCTGAAACAAGGGAACCGAACGGTGGCAGAGTATGAAAATTTGTTTATATCCTTATCCAGATTTGCACTTCATTTGGTGAGGACAAGAGAAAGTAAATGTGATCGGTTTCAGTCTGGGTTGAATGTAGATATAAAAAATATGGTCGCTAATATGAAGATCAAAGATTATGTGGATCTGGTGGACAGAGCTATGGTATCTGAAAAGTCAATGAAAGAGATGCAAGCCGAACAATCGAAGAAAGCTAGATATGAGAGTATGAAGTCATATGGATGGGAGATTGGAACCTCATCTCAAGGTGTAGCAGGAGGAGTATCTAAAGGATAAGAATTTCAAAATAATAGAATTGGACGTGGAAGATTTCAGGCTCGAGGTGGAAGGACTGGGATGAGTCAGTCAGAAAATATATCTGCGATGGGACCGAGGGCCCTGTTTTATTTTAGATGTGTTGTTCAAGGGAACATGTCTTGAGAGCATACAATAGCTGAGACGATACCTTTGTGTTTCCATTGTCATCAACCGGGGCACTTACGAAAGAATTGTCCAGCGATGGGAGATACAACTTTAGTTGGGAGTGTGACATTAGGAGATAGGATTTCTTCATCGAAAGTGCACAGGGGAGGTAGAGGAGGCGTGTCTCAAAACCAAGGCCAAGGTAGAGTGTTTGCATTGATGCAACAATATGCACAAGCTATGCCTAACGTAGTGACAGGTACACTTTCTATTTGTGATAAAGGTGCTTATGTGTTAATAGATCCTGATTCTACACATTCTCTCGTATTTCTTCTTTATCTGTTGGATCTTAATGAGCCATTATCATCATTAGATTCTCGTTTTGCGATCATTACTCTAGTGGGGGGATTGGTTTTTATTGATAAGGTGTATAAGGAGTGCATGGTGCGAATAGGTGAAAAGGAGTTGTTGGTTGACTTATTACCTCTCGATATGCGCAACTTTGATGTGATACTGGGTATGGATTGGTTAGCCTCATATCATGTATGTTTAGATTTCTTTAAAAAGGAGGTAGTGTTTCGGTTACCGGGTGAACCTGAATTTAAATTTATTGGGGAACGAAATGTCACTCCAACATGTTTGATTTATGCTACAAAATGTTATGAACTACTAAAGAAAGATTGTGAGGGTTATCTTTCTCAAATCGTGGACACACGATAAAAGGCTGGAAAACTATCAGATATACCAGTAGTGAATGAGTTTGCAGATGTCTTCCGAGAAGAACGTCCAAGGTTAGCACTAGACTGTGAGGTCGAATTTGTGATTGAGTTGGTACCAGGCACTACACCAATATCTATTACACCATATCATATGGCACCTACAGAATTAAAAGATCTAAAGATACAGTTACAAGATTTGTTAGATCGTGGTTTTGTAAGGACTAGTGTATCACCGTGGGGAGCCCCAATATTGTTTGTGAAAAAAAAAGATGGAACCATGAGACTTTGCATCGATTATCGTCAATTAAATAAGGTGACTATTTATAACAAATACGCACTACCCCGAATTGATGACTTGTTTAATCAGTTGCAAGGAACCAAAATGTTTTCCAAGATCGATCTAAGATCCGGATATCATTAATTGAAAGTAAGAGACTGTGACATTTCTAAAACTTCCTTTTGTTCCAGTTATAGACATTATGAATTTCTTGCCATGCCATTTGTGTTAACAAATGTACCGACTGTATTCATGGATTTGATGAACCGTATATTTCACCCATATGTGGATTATTTTATTATTGTCATAATTGATGATATTTTGATATATTCTAGTAGTAGGGATGAGCATGAGCACCACCTGCATATTATTTTACAAACCTTGCGAGATAAGCAGTTGTATGCTAAGTTTTCTAAATGTGAATTTTGGCTAGACAGGGTAGTATTTTTGGGGCATTTTATTCTGCTAATGGTATTTGTGTTGATCCCAAGAAGGTAGAAGAAGTAATGAATTAGGAAATACCAACTAGTGTGACTGAGGTACGTAGGTTTTTGGGATTGGCGGGGTATTATAGGAGGTTTATACTTGGATTTTCTTCTATTGCATTGCCATTGACTAAGCTTACCACAAAGGAGAACAAGTTTGTATGGAGTGGTTATTGTGTTAAAAGATTTGAAAATTTAAAGGTTAAGTTGACATCAGCTCCAGTATTGACAATCCCAATGGATACATAAGGTTTAGTCATTTATAGTGATGCGTCGTATCAGGAACTTGGTTGTGTATTAATGCAGCATAGAAAGGTGATTGATTTTGCTTCTCTATAGTTAAAGATACATGAATGCAACTACCCTATACATGATCTTGAGTTGGCTGCAGTAGTTTTTGCAATAAAGATCGGGAGACATTACTTATATGGTATTAGTTGTGAAATTTTTACTGACCATCAGAACTTAAAATACTTGTTTACTCAAAAAGACTTGAACTTGAGGCAAAGAAGGTTGATGGAACTTATAAAAGATTATGATTGGACGATACATCACCATTCGGGTAAAGCTAATGTTGTTTCCAATGCTCTGAGTAAAAAATCTCGAGGCATAGTATCTTATATTTATTATATTCGAGTTGACCTGCTGAGAGAGTTAGCTTTAATGGGTGTGGAGTTAACTTTGAATGAGTATTAAAGAATCGTACCATATTTAATTGTTAGAGCCATGTTGATAGACTTGATAAAACAAGCACCAACAGAAGATAAACAATTGGAGAAAGTTAGAGATAATATGAAAAAGGGTAAAGCAAATGAATTTTCTATTCGTGATGATGACATTGTTATGTACGGTAACCGTTTGTGTGTACCTAACGTGCCTGATTTAAGAAGAACAATTTTAGAGGAAGCCCACTGTTCTTCATATTTTATGCATCCAGGGAGCACAAAACTGTATAGAGATTTGAAATAATGTTATTGGTAGTCGGGAATGAAACACGACATTGTAGATTTTGTTGCTAGATGTCTAGTTTGCCAATAGGAGAAGGCAGAGCATCAAAAGCCGAGTGGTTTACTATAGCCCTTACCTATTCCTGAGTGGAAATGGGAGCATGTTACTATAGATTTTGTTATAGGTTTACCAAAATCATCACGAGGGTTTGATTCTATTTGGGATGTCGTAAATAGGTTGACTAAGTCTGCATATTTTGTTCCTGTTAAAGTTACTTACTCCATGGATAGATATGAAAAAATATATGTGGATGAGATTATCAGATTGCAGGGTGCACCTTTTTCTGTTATTTCTGATCGAGATTCTTGTTTTACTTCTCACTTTTGGCCAAGTTTACAACAAGCTTTGGGGACTAAATTGAAATTTAGTACAACTTTTTGTCCTCAGACTGATGGGCAGTCAGAAAGAATGATCCAAACACTTGAAGACATGTTAAGAATTTGTGTATTGGAGTTCAAGGGCAGTTGGGATGAACACTTTCCACTAATAGAGTGTTCTTATAATAATAGATATCATTCGAGTATAGATATGGGTCCTTATGAAGCTTTGTATGGGAGAAAATGCAGAACTCCAGTGTGTTTGACTGAAGAAGGAGAACGAAAACTACTTGGGCCAGAAATTGTGCAGCATACTACTGAAACTATAAATCTTAATCATAATCCCTTAAAAGTGGCACAAAGTAGACAAAAAAGTTATGCGGATAACCGAAGGAAAGAATTGAAATTTGAGGAAGGTGACTGAGTATTCCTACGTGTTTCTCCTTGGAAAAGGGTTATGATATTTGGGAAGAAAGGAAAATTAATTCGCAGGTACATTGGCCCTTACGAGATAGTGAAATGGGTTGGAGCTGTAGCTTATATGTTGGAATTACCACCAGAATTGTCTCTGATATATGATGTTTTTCATATATCTATGTTACGAAAGTATATGGATGATCCTTCACATGTGTTTATTTCACAACCGATAGAGCTTCAAGATTACTTAACCTATGTGGCGGAACCCATTGCTATTGTAGATTGAAAGTAGAAAGTGTTACGTAATAAAACCATTTCACTAGTTAAGGTGATGTGGAGAAGTCAAAATGTGGAGTATGCCACCTGGGAAGGAGAGAATAACATGAAGAAGAAATATCCTCATCTATTTGGTAAGTTTTTTATGCGTTAAATTTCGAGAACGGAATTTTTATAAGAGGGGTAGAATTGTAAGGCCCTAAAACATGATTAGGAATGTTAATTACATGATTAAGTGTAATTTATTAGTTATTAGTTATACATTCATTATTCATGTTAAACATGTTAATTATCATGTTTAGGGGATGCATGCTGATGTGATATATATGTGGTTTATATTAGATGCTAATCGAGCTTTTGCTCGGGGATAACATGTTTAGAGCATATGACTAGTTATGTGGTTAAATGAATCATAAAATATGTTTCTAATGCATGATTATGTTTATAAAATTAAATTAGGGTGTTGATGCGAAATTGACAATGTTTGGTCGCCAAATGTGAAAGTTTTGAGATTTTCGATAAATTGCTACTTTCCTATTCGAAGCCCAAATTAGGCATACTAGTTTATGATTTTGGGAAAACACAAATTATGAAAGTTGTAGATATATGAATTAGGGTTGTTACACAACAAACGGTGTGTTAAGAGAAGGTTCGAACAAGAAGTTATACCGAAAGTCCGAAACAAGGGCAAATATGTCCATCATTTAAATGATAATTATCTTATTAGCACAACATGTGCTATTTTTTGATTGGTTAGAGAGTAGGTTATGGTTTGGCCGACTTAAACCTCTTCAAAAACCCCCTTATTCAACCAATTCATCCATGAACAAGAGTTTTGCCTAAAGAGGGAAAAAGAGAAGAAAGTTACGGAAGAAATCTTTGGAAAATTTCTATAAATCAAGGAATCCTCGTAAGGTAATTACTTCTATATGAAAGTTGGTCACATGGATGAGTTCTACACTTGGCATATTTTTATTTTTTATTTGTATAAATATTTTAATGATACAGTTATTGCTAAATTGTGTTGGAATAAGGATGGTTTAAGAACATGTGTAAGAATACGTATTAGGATCGTAAATGTTAACTTTAAAGATAACATGATTTAAATTCCCTCCTCGTGATGCTTTTTAATTTAGGAAATTCAGGTTTTTAATGTGTATATATGTTGAAACATGTTTTGTTTATGTTTCCATGATTGATACTCAAGGTGGAGGTTATGTGTGCTTAAAAATGTTAAGTTATGCTTTAATATTCTTTTTCGACCTAGTTGTGCGAAAAATGATATAAATCGTGGAATACTTATTGGAATTGGCTGATTCTAGTTGGATAGAAAAATAGACTCATACATGTATAACATATAGAAAAATAGACTCATACATGTATAACATATCCTAAAATTGTATAAAAATACTAAGGAATGGACCTTTGGTGATAGTTTGAAGTTTTGGTTTAAAATCTGCCCTGAAGGAGCAAGAATGCATACTAGGTGTTTCACATCCTGCTCGACATAACAAATAAGCCCTAAAAATTATGAAACATTAATTTGGTATTATTCAATGTGTTTACGGATATTAGGTGGAATATCATTCAAAGTTATGTTGTTTAAAAATTATGAAAATTCGAGGAAGTTGAAGTTGTGTAGCTATTTTTCTTGAGAAACGAATTATAAAAGGTTGTAATGAAATAGGCATAACGTTGTCTAGCGAATTCGTAATTTAATTCCGTAAATTTTGTTAGAACCCTAATTACTTGGGTGTTATAGAAATATGAAGTATCATATTTAATTCCTCCTTAGTTATTTCTGATTGTCCAAATAATGTGATGTATTATTGGGTTTGATGTTAATCGGTGTATTCAAATACTAATGATATTGACTTCTTAGCTGGGGAAGCAGCTAATACTACCATACCAAGGAAGTAGTTTGGTATTAATCTCATCATCAAATCCTAGGTGAGTGACTTATACTATAAAATATAGATGCTTATATGTTCATATGGAAATGTGTAGTTAAACACATGTGTTAAAATGCTTATGGGAGTGATTTTGTATTTAGGAAACATATGCATATGATTAAAAATGTTAAGCAATGTTATATAATGATATGGACTAGTGATTAATTTATCTAATCTTAAGGACTGGTGGGTCCTATGGGATGCAGCATCCCCGTTAATTCAATTTAAATGTTTGTTGTACTCGGGCCTAACTAGGGGATTTGGTGTTCCCCATTAACTGGGAGTTAACTGGACTGGTGGGTCCAGGCTTGAGAGAGTTAGACAACTCCTATTGGTTTATAACATTAGAAAATAAAAATGGTTATGTTTGTGGAATATGGTCATTCACTAAGCTTGTGTTGCTTACACTCCTATAATGTTATGTTTCAGGTATGCCTATCATTTGGAGTTCAGTGCCGAGTTTGGACCTTAAAATGGGGAAGTGACGGATATCTAGTATGGTTTGAATATCAAGAATCTTTTTGCTTAAATATTAAACTAAGAATATTGGTTATGTAAAGTTGTATAGTACTTATAAGTTACATGTAAATGAGGTTATGTTTTCATCTACTCATAACTTTAAAAAAAAATCTCATGCTATTTTTCCTTAGAGATTTAAATTAAAGCATTATTTAATGCAATTATCTCTAATTAAAAGGATGAGTTTAAATTAATTAAGTCGGGGTGCGACACATCTAGATTTCTAACCTCTGAGATTTTCTCTGATCTTTTGAAGTAGGTGTTCAATGTATGAGTTCTTCTTCTTACCAGTAAATAAAGGGCAACCTAAGTAAATAATATGGAAATATTTATTTGATATACTAGTATAGGAACTAATTGCTTTGGCCGAAGCCTTAAAGATCTTATTTGAAATGAATAGTTAGCTTTTTGTTTTGTTAATTTTTGACCACCGGCCCCCTCATATTCCTTTATAACACTCATAATAAGCTTCAAATCTCTCTTCACTCTGAAGAGAAAAACTGCATAGGAGAGGTGGTTAAACCTAGGACATCCAATAGGCATTTTGAAACCAACCATGTTGTGAAGCACCTTGCTGATATTTCTTAAAAAAGCCTATGGCATAATTATAAACAAGTTATGGGATAAAGGATCTCCTTGCCTTAGACCCCTATAAGGTTTAAAGGAGCCATTGAGACCCTATTAACCATAACTGAGAGCCATAAATATGATATGAGCCTCCAGATCGTATCTATCCAGAGCTTTGAAGAACTAAATTTCCTTAAAATATGAATAAAAAAACAATAAACCTTATCATATGCCTTGGAAATATCTAATTTAAAAATCACATTACCACCAAAGTTCTTATTTTTAGTCACGGAAACCATCTCGTGATCCAGCATAGCATTCTCAATCATATCTCTACCCTTATTGAGCCCATTCCGATTTTCGATAATATAGTAGGAAGAACCTTAAATAATATACTAGCAAGAATTTTTTAGATGAACTTATTAAGGAAATTGACCAAATGAATTAGTCTGAAATCGTAGAAAGATTTGAAGAATTTAGATTTGGGGATAAAAGCAATCAAGGAGGATGTATATTTTTTAGAACGTGGACTCCAAGAAAGAAACTCCACACATCATTAATAACATATTGACCAATGATGTTCCAAAATTTCATAAAGAAAAGGCTATAAAAACCATATGGACCAACACAACTGTTGATATTTTATGACCATACTATCCCCCTTAATTTTTTCCTTTAAAGGAGTACTAGATAGACTATTATTGGTTCCTTGATAAATTACTTTTGGCATAACATCGAAAAAAGGATCTTCTTCGCTGATGAAACTTCCATCTACCGTAGTGAATTGATCTTGTTAGAATTTAATTGCAACTTCTTCAATATCATTATTTCCCCTTCTTAAGTTTCCATATAAATCTCTAATTTCATATATAACTAATGTACTTCTTTTGGATTTAACATAGCTATGAAAGAAAGCTGAGTTTTTATCCACTTCTTTAAACCTTTTCTCTTGAGATTTCAACATCCAATACTAATATTCAAGGAGTTTTTTAGTATAATTGGCCTGTGCTAAAGACAATTATCCATATGATCTTCTGAAGGAATTCCATTAAATTTTAACTAGAAGGATAAGAGAGAGTATTTTCCATTCTTGGCTTCCTGAAAAATGTCACTAAAGGCCTGCTTGCTCTAGGTTGAAAGATTTATTCTAAAGGTTTTAAATTTTAAATAAATTGAGATAAAATGATTGTTATGAGACACAGAGTTCCAACATTGAAACACAACATTATTGATGCTAGGATGAGAGAAACAAAAATAAAGGAATTTTAAAGGATTATATTTTAGATCAAATGGATTTTTAATTGAAATTACAAAAGGGCAGTGGTCAAAATATAGTTTTTTTATATGTTTAACTTCAAAATTACCCAAGTCCATAGTTGATTTATTGCATAGGGCTTTATCAAGCATATACTAAATTATATCCACACCTTCTCTCGTGTTGACCCAAGTGAAACTAGAACTTGAGAAACCAAGGCCAGTGTCTTCAATATTCTCCATATCTTCCAAGAATTCATAAGAAGAGATAATATCAAAGTCATTACCACTAACCGTTTTAGTACTACTAGACATCACAATGAAATCATCCATATTAGAAAAGGTTGATCAGTACAATTCTTATTGAGGAACTGCCATAGAAATCTTCTATTGATTTTAGTGTTCTTAGCATACCCAAAATTAGACTTAACAAACTTTTCCATATTTATAAATGAAAGAGTAAAGCATTGGTCCATATAAGAATCAAAGTTACAAGATATACCATCTTGGACAAAACACTAAATCTTGTTGTTTGAGTTGGCAAAAGCCAATTTGAAGCCAAGTTTAATTTCGAAAGACTCCAACTTCACCACCTCTTTTTTAGTTCCTAAATAACTAAAGTAGAAATCTTATAAATTCTAAGCAACCTTTTTAACCTTTTTGAATCCCCTTTTTTAGAAATTCCTCTAATGTTCCAAATGATTCTGGTGATCATTGGCATTGAATATAAGGGTCAATTCTTGTACCTGTCCTCAATTGTCTGGTGATGTGAGATGAATAGCTACCCGAACCTAAGTGGTTCAATAATATCTTCTTAAACTTGGGACCTTTATTCTCACAACCTTTAAAAATAGTATAGCATTCTTTAGAGATAATACTTCCTTCCTCCTCTCGGTTACCTTCTAATCGACCTCCAGCATTATTTTTTTGCTGAGATTGAGGAACCCCATTTATATTTCCTAATTGTATAGAGTATGAGGCTTTTCCTTCAAAGTTGGGTGTAATGGGAGATTAAATAAATTCTCCTTTTTCACTATGATGACCATCATCTTGATCAGTTACTTTCAATTTACTTCCTGTGGGATCATTTGATTTAACTCTTTAGCTAATTTTCTTCCCTTTATTTTCTTGAAAAACCTTATGATCTTGAATCGATTTTGGGCCTCACCATGAGTGGGAGATGACACAGTCTCTAAATATTTTTCTTTCAACTTTGGAAAATTTGTGGTAACTTCTTGGAAGTCTTCTTGGATGAAGGACTCTTTTAAATTCTTTAAGGACATAACTACCCATTTTTGGTTAATTCCTTATTGTTACCTTCTTTTATTAGTAAGGTCTTATAGTGAACCCCACATTTGTCCTTCTGAGTTTCCTCTTCTTTGAATAAATAATATTCCTCATTGTGTCCTTTTATAGTGAAAACAGTACTTTGGAACTTCCTCATATTCAAAAAATTTCAAAATTCCTTTTTCAACGTCTTTGTTGGCAATCCAAATTCATTTAGGTAGTGGATTCTTTAAATTAAGTTCAATATAAACCCTAGGCATTCTTCTCTTAGCCAAAGATGTTGTTACACAATCCATTTTCAATGGAACACTTATTGCAGAACAAATAATGAACAAACTATCTTTGTTGTATAGTTGGATTGGCAATAAAGGAAGCCTAACCCATATAGGAGATAAAGTTGATTCATTGTCAGGATGGAAATCATTCGTCCGTTTGAATACTCTTATAGGCTATCTATTTATATACCACGTAAATCTGACCCATATTCTATGATATTCCTCCTCATGAAATACTTTTATCATAAAAAGCCTTTGGTCAATCAACCCTATGTTAAAAGACGCCTTCAATCCCTTTAAGGTTAACGTGTTTCTGATATATTCTAATGGGTATCTTTCATGGGTGAATTTTCCCACTAATGAGTGTTTAAAAGGATCAGAGACTTTGTCAAGGTAGTTGTTTGCAAGGAAAATGGTAGGTACCCCTTTATATTAAACAACTTGATGCAAAGTAGGGTTTCTATGGATTGGTTTTCCCAATATATCTTCAAAGGATTTTAATAAAAGAGGATTGAGATGGTTTGTAGGTAGGGAATTGGTTTAGGAACGGAAGAATTTCATGGATCAGGTGGAAGAGAAGCCACCTTCAAGGTGGAGGTGGTAGACTCCCCCATTAACCCTAGAAAGCGACAGAGGACAATGCAATTTTCCTTATTTAATTAGATCTCCATTTTTTTGAGGATGAAATCCATCACTCTTACATATGGAGAAGAGAATATCTTATGCAAAACAACGATTTCATGAGAATCCAGGTAATAGAAAAGGATAAATACAAAAGGAAATTTCTAATTACTATCATTATGATAATAATCAACTAGATCTAACTACATATAAAATTATGAGATTTATAGTATTAATTCGTTATCTAATCAGTTGATGGCAGAAAGTTTTGCACTATGTCATTCCTTCTAAAACATAATCATTATATGGGCTTTATGGATATAACTTATTATCTTGAGTTCATCTTAATCAGCCAACCATCTCTAAAAGAGAATTTAAATTTATTTCAATGGTATTTTTTTTCCTTCAAACTTCGTTTTTCAATTAAATGTAATTTTGAAACTTGTACTCCCAAGTTTTAGAATATACATAAATGTAATTATCCCAAACGTAACTCTTAAAATGCATCCAAAGACTAAAAATTGGAGAATTAACAATTTTTAACCTCTATCATTAAACATTTATTTTGACTTATAAAATCATACTAATCTATTTTTTATTTTATGATCTAGTTAAAGAGACAAAAATATAATCATCTAAACGTTGTTAACAAACTAATTATAATAGTAATGAAGCTTTTTCATAAGCAGCACGACAAGGTACAACTTAACAATTTCACAATACATGCAGATTAAATGTGGCCATGATCATATTTACATCTTATTCATGTTTCTTATCAATTCATTTAGATGTCTTTATCTTAATAGTTTCTCCTTTTTTTCTCTCCCACTACATCAACAGTGATTTATGGGGCAAAATTCCATGATTAGTTTGTGAATTTAAGTTTGTTGCTAGTGGTGTTATATATTAATGATGTGAGATTATTTAATATACGAAAAACATAATGTACTTGTTGACTCATTCGCCTACAAATAATGATAAATATTTTTATCCATAAAAAATTAAAAATTAGCTAATAGTATGATATTAAATTCGTTTTCTATTTTATAATATCTTCTTTCAGAAGAATATCCCTTTATACTTTTGAATATTGGTGCCAATTTTTTACAACATGTCCAATCCCACTACCCTTAATGTTCACGATGGGTGTTATGTTAAAAAAATCATTTCGGTTATATACACACATACATTTTACAACAAATACCTTTGGTTACCTATATATGCCCGATGTCTCCATTACAAGTGATTTATGCTTTGCAATCATTAAGTGAACATATTATTATAAAAGTGTCAAGAGAGAAAAATATTTTGGAAAATCGAATCCTACTAGTTTTTTCTTTAATATTATATGTTGGCTCATATTTGAGATGTGGAGAAAAACTCGATAACGTGAACAAAAATTTTGTGGATCGGACTTAAACTTGACACCATGGAAGCTATTGGGAATAAAAAGGCAACTTTCTTGGTGGGAAGAAAACTATTTGAAATATCTACAGAGTGCTTTGGGAGTAAATTTCGTTTTAGATTCAGTTGTAAAAATAAGGAGATCATATCAGAAGAAGTACTGCTAGTGAAGAGCGAGGTCTATTGGTTGAGTTCTTACCTATGGTAAGCTTTGAAAATTACTGGGAAATTCTTTAAAATGAGGCAAAGTGAAAATAGAAAGGGTATATCTTGAACTAGTTCAGGAAGGAAAATGGCATGATTCAATATCGTGATAAGGAAGGATAAGTCTCACATGCATATTATGATTTCGGAGACTTTTGCAAGTGGGGGTGGTTCCTTCCAGGAGATTTGTTTACGGGAATGAAAAGGGAGGTTACCCATGTGATAGAGAAAAAAAATGTTTTCTGGACAGTGAATATTGAGGAAGGACGGTTGTGGCCATCCTCGATCCTCGCGATGGGAGGGAGAGCGTGATGGAGGATCCTAGGTCCCGCGCATCCCTCTCGAAAGTTCTTTTGTCGACGTCATTTGGGTGAGGTGAAAAATGTAGAGAGATCAGAGTCGCCAGTCTATTTGACTCAAAAAAGACAAAAGAATGGGAGCCATCCCGAAGGACAACATCCAAAGACATACTGATGCATATGAAACCAAAACTGATTCGAAAAGGGTCCGGAGGCTAAGTTACGAAATGGGAAGGTATTAGGCACCCATTCCGCCCTTTCCGTCTATCATGGGTTTTTGTTATTTTCCATTATTTTCCCATGATATGTGTGCATGTGTATACGTAATGGAGATAGGAATCATCGACTTGTACCATGGAAGAGGTAAAGCGAGTCATCCGTAGGAAGGTGTAAAAATATTAGAAAATAGGATTTACGTGATTATCCTTACGTTGACCGTTATGATGGAACGATAATGCCTCTGGAATAATATGCCACTAAGAACAAACATATGTATATATATAATATAAAAGAGAGTGGAGTTTAGAGAAGGTAGAAAATGAGAGAAAAAGTAAAAATAGGACTCGAGTCTCGAGTTTTACCCCGAGATGCCTACGTAGCCTAGAGAGGCATCAAAGTCCACGTATTTCGCATGCAAAACGAGGGGTGGGGTTTATCCCATAAATCCAACAGCGGGATTCTCTTATTTGTGTGTGTGTATGTGTGTGTAGAAAAAGTGTTTTAGTTTTGAGAAAAGCGTAAGAAAAGTATGAGAATTCCCGTTTGGAATTTATGAGGAAACCCTATTTTTCTTGTTTTTTGGGTGTTTATTTATATGAAAATAAAAGATGTGCAATAATACTAAATAAAAATTATATTAGGATGTACGAGATGAGATAATGAAAGTGTTAAGTAATAAAACAAGTTGTTGTGAATTTATGAGAATTTAAGGACAGAGTTGAAAAAATTGGACCTTCTTGAAGATCTTGATATTGAATGTTGGAGAGCAGCCCTTAGACTTGGATGATGATGGAGTGTAGTGAATTCACCAAGTTAGATGAAAAGGATGATGAAAAGTGAAGGTTGGAAAGGGATTTGGATGGGGAAATCGCGCTAGCTTCAAGAGCGGTTTTCTGGATTTGTTGAGAGTGATATCTATCGATTATGGTCTCTTTCTTGTAAGTGAGGTTATGCCTCCTTTTTATAGGCCCAGGGCATTTACGATCGGCATAGCCCTATTCCTGCCAATCGACAGGTGCGATTAGGCACACTACCGATAGGCAGGGTCTGGGACCTACCATTTGGCAAATCGGCCGCAGAATGAAAACTATTGATCAGAATCATGCACGAGGTGGAACGTTGGAAAGGTAATTTAGAAACCTTCGAAAGTACTTTGGACCGCTCCCGGGTTTGGGAGTTGACTTTGGGTCAAATATGGCTCGGAAGCATTCGTCGGTGCATTGGACGGGGAATCGTCGGACGCAAATGGATCGTTCATCCGCATAGTAAGTCTGAATCGCGCACGTGGTGGATCATTGGAAAGTTTAGAAGATGTACTTCGACATTCAAAAGTGTTTTATCCCTTTCGTGGAGTTGACTTCGGTGAACCGAGACCTGGAAGCATTCGGTGACCTTTCGGAGTAAAACGGATCGTTCATCCATACTATAAGCCAGAATTACACACGGGACATACCGTTAGAAAGGGGTTTAGTGCCCTTCAAAGATTCATTCAGTCTCGGTCGAGTTGAAAAGTTAACTTAGGTCAAACAGAGCTCGAGAGCACCCGGTGGCCTCCTGATTGAGTTTCACGGGAAAATAGGTCATTCGTCCGCAAGGTAAGTCGGAATCGCACACGGGACACGCAGTTGTAAAGGGGTTTTAGTGCTCTTCAAAGATTCATTGAGTCTCAGTCGAGTTTAAGACTTTAAATTTTGGTCAAATGGAGCCTGGGAGGTCAGTACTCGGGGTATGACCTGGGTTTGTAGTGATGAAGGGAGGTGCTAGGGACCTAAGGAGTGTTTAGGGGTAACATAATGGGGTATTTATAGATCCCCTGTACGGGTGAGTTTGGAACAAACGATAGCCGTTGAATAGACATCGCACGATGCTTTTGAGGGAGGATAACCAATTTAGAGGGTCAAGGCCGATTTTGAGGACCAAAGGGAGCGTGGATGACCAATTCAGAGGGTCGAGGTTGATTTAAAGGACCTATGGAGTGTGTTGGGGATAACCAATTCAGTGGGTAGAAGCCGATTATGCATGCTTAAGTTGAGATGACCAATTCAGCGGGTCGAAGCCAATTCTGCGAGCTTAAATATGAGATGAACGATTCTGCGGGTGGAAGCCAATTCTGAGGGCTTAAGGTGGGATGACCAATTCTGCGGGTCGAAGACAATTCTGCGCGCTTATGTAGTGATGACCAATTCTACGGGTCGAAGCCAATTCTGCGGGCTTAAGTTGAGGTGACCAATTTTGTGGTTCGAAGCCAATTTTTTGGACTTAAGTTGAGATGAACAATTCTTCGGGTCGAAGATAATTCTGTGGGCTTAAGTAAAGATGACCAATTCTACGGGTCGAAGCCAATTCTGTGGGCTTAAGGTAAAATTACCATTTTTACGGGTCGAAGCCAATTCTGCGGGCTTAAGTAAAGATGAACAATTCTGCGGGTCGAAGCCCATTCCGCGGGCTTAAGTTGTGATGACCAATTCTCCGGAACGAAGCCAATTCTGCGGGCTTCAAGTAGAAATGACGAATTTTGCGGGTCGAAGCCAATTCTGCGGGCTTAAGTTAAGATGACCAATTCTGTGGGTCGAAGCCAATTCTGTGGGCTTAAGTAGAGATGATAAATTCTGCGAGTCGAAGCCAATTCTGTGGGATTAAGGTGATGATCCATTATCGAGGTCAATTCTGACCTAACTAAGGCGACGATCGAGGACTGAGGTGAATTCTGACCTAAGAGAGGTGACGACCAAGGATCGAGGTCAATTTTTTCCTAACTAAGATGATGATCTAAGACTGAGGTTAATTCTGACGTAAGAGAGGTGATGACTGAGGACTGAGGTCAATTCTGACCTAAGAGAGGTGACGACCGATGACTGAGGTCAATTCTAACCTAATTAAGGTGACGATCCAAGACCAAGGTTAATTCTGACCTCAGAGAGGTGACGACTGAGGGTCGAGGTCAATTCTGACCTATCTAAGGAGACAATCCAAGATCGAGGTCAATTCTAACCTAAGAGAGGATAAAGATTGGATTTCGAGTTCCGTTAGGGATTAGTGAATGAATCGTGGAGAATGATTGCTAGGGATATTCTTGTGATTTCGGAGATTTTTACTGAGGGATGGCTAAAATTCCACCGAGGAAGTGATTAAGTGGTCCAGGTTTTGGACGTATTGCTCAGGGAGGTCTGAGACCTTTGGGGCATAGGAGGTGATCTTTAAAATTCCTCCGGGGGTTCGTCGGGAAGAGATTCACTTGGCTTTTGGGACTTCCTCTGGGGAAATAGGGATTTCGCTTGAGGGAGTGCAAATTTTTCTTAGCGAAAATGTTCTAAATCTTTCCTGGGACTTTTTGGTATTTTTTGAGAATTTTTCAGGGCCGTCTGGTATTTTCTAGGAATTTTTGTACGAAATTTACAGGGGGTGCCGATCGTCATGGTTTAGAGGGTGGCATTCGACAGTGGCATGGACTTTTGGACTGCTTGGGAAGGTAAGGGGTTAGTGGCGATCGGTGGGTGGGGGGGTCAATGCCGATCGGCATGACCCTTGGCATCCTATATAAAGGGGCGAATTCCCCTTATTTGTCACAGCTTCTTGCTTTCTTTATTTCCGCTATTTTCCTCTGCAAATCGTTCTAGCATTCCGATCTTTAAGAAATGGATGCCTTTATGAGCACTGCAGCGCATAGGGAATGGTTAACTGTTGATGATTGGGCGAACGTGGAGTGGAGGGCCAGGGCTCCTCTTGCTTTGGGGAGTGAAAACTCCTACGATGCATTCGAGCCGGTTGCAGATGAGCGAACTTTTATATGAGAGCCATCGCGTCATTGGTCTTGTATGGTGGTGAGCCCCGGTGGTTATGTAAGCAAACTGACTTTTGGCATTCTTCTCTTTTTGGTGATTTTTCCTTCCTTCTTGAATTTTGACAAGGTTTCCTCTTTTGACAGTCCGATATCTTTTTGAAGAACATGCGTGCCCATGGGACGAAGGGGCTTATGGACGTCTGGGAGCATCTTCCACCTATGGTGCGTTAGGTGGTATCATTAGCAGGTTTTGGGAGGTTAGCATCTGTGCTGGATGATATGCCTCGGTTGATAGCGGTCTTATGCACTTTGGGGGAGAGATGTGGGATACTACCCACACCTTCCATTTCAGTTTTGGGGAGATGATCGTGGCTCCCATAGACGTGATTGCGATGGGGAGCAGATATAGGTGGATCGCTCTCTGAGGGTGAGGCCGGAGGCGGTAAGGGTTGCGCTTGGTGACATAGGGAGGATAGTTTTTGGGGATTCAATCCGGGTGTCCTTGCTGAAGGATGTTTTACTGAGTAGGGAGGTTGATTGGAAGGACGAGCTACAGGTGAGGTAGATGGTCCGATTGTTCATATTACTCGTGTTGGGAGGCTTCATGGTGGTGTCGAGCGGTGATGTCGTCCATTTGTGGTTCTTGTCGTATTTGAGGATGTTCTCGAACATGTCTATGATTGGGGGAGTCTAACTTTGACGGCCCTCTATTTTTCTTTGGATGCATTCAACTGGTGCTGCCGACAAACTTTTATTGGAGCCACGTATTTTGAGGTATCCTTTAATTTTGCACATTTTCCTTTCATTCATTCACATTTTCCTCATACTCCTCTTTTTGATTGTGAATTCTTATCTTTGGCAGACGTGGTTCTATGAGGTGATTGGGTGCAATACCCAGCTGATCACTCTAAAGGATGAGACTTTTGGGGACTTCTGTCGATTGTATCGAAGGGATCTCTTTCTCTGGAGGCAGTGCGTCAAGTCTTGAATGGCCTAACCAGCGGTAGGGTAAGACTCTTTCTTTGTCAGCCTTGGTTTTTGGCGTGTTCAAATTTTGTATTGACTTATGCCTGCTGGGGATTTTGAAGTGACTTTTTACCCTTGGAGGAGAACCATTCAGGATACGGGGGCGACTGGGGTGAATGCACAGATGATGCATTTGCTGACGCATGAGTTTGTCCACTATTAGTATCTTGGGGAAAGGGTGGTTCGACAAATTTTCGAGGAGGATGTGGTGGTTCCACTTGCACAGCCTCCTATCTCTATGAGGCAGGAGCGGCTGTTGTCTAAGGATGCGAGGATCGCGGCAATGATCGGCGAGTCCTACTTGTTGTATACTGATACGGCTACGCCGTATAACTATATGGACTTTGTGATAAGTTGGTTGATGGGGACCAACATATATGATGCTTTGCATTTCCCTCCTGCGGGTCCGAGTCGGGTGTTGGGGTCCTCCCACAGCGGTGGTGGTCTGTCGGCGTCTACGACGGCAGTGACTTCAGAGGTTCCCTTCATGCGATTGCATACCCCTTCATACAATATTTGGTGGGCCGATGGAGGGATGGTCCCTATGTTGCACCGTCCTTATGAGATGGATCCGGAGGAGCTGGGTTTGATAGAGAAGGTACTTCATCCTGCGGTATACCTTTACGTTCTCTTTTTGGTTCCTTTTATGTTTTGATCCCTCTTTGATACTGATTTTGCCTTTTTCTTGCAGCAATTCCGTGTGTCGACCACTTAGCTGAGGGAAATCAGTGACTGGATATCTTCGGCGACTACCCACATTCGGGATGTGGTCCTGGTTCCTTGTTATTTGGTGTCGTATGCTTCGTTCGGGGATGACTCTGGCATGGGTAGTGGTGGTGCGTCATCTCACTATAGGGGAAAGAGAGTGCATCGCAGGGGTGGAAGCTCTTAGAGAGAGGGACGAAGGATAGGTGAGAGAGATAGACAGAAAATGTGGGTTCCGGCTCAGTCCCATTTGTTTTTTTGTTTTCTTTTGTTTCCTCCAAAATTGATGTAACACAGAAAAATATATATATGCAATGCATTGGGATTTTTTATTATCTTTTGTTAATGGTGAGTGAATGCATGCACATGTGCTTTTTACTTTGCTGTTGAGACCGTGAAAAGAGATATTTTGGGGATTTCTTTGAAGGAAAGTTTTAAAAATGAGAAGTTAGAGAGGGGTGGAAGAGGATTTTTGAAATTCTATTGAGAATATTAATTTATTTTTATTGAGTTTTTTTTTTATTTTGATAAAAAAGGAAAAAGGAAAATTTCCAAAAATGGGGGGTTGCCAATCGGCAAGCCCCTTGTCCTGCCTATCGATAGTCAAGTCATGTCTCATCAATTCAAAGCTTTGATTAGTGCCCTCTTCATCCTTTTGTACCTTGTGGGGTTGGTTTCCCTCAGCTTTCTGCAGGGGTTGTGTCTTTTTTGAGGGTCCTCAAGTATAAAAAGGGGTAAGGGTGGAGTGTTTTCATCACACCTTCACATTCTTACTTTCTTACCTACAATCTATTAGTCTTGCAAGATGGCTCTCCAAGGTAGCATCGAGTTTGCTAACTCTCTTGAAGCCTTGGAAGCGATGTTCTCTTATAATGTCGACTAAGATGCTTTCAACATGTGTCGAGTCTCTTTGTGGCGCAATCGATCCATTGAGTGGAGCATGTTGACGATGGCAGTACAATTTTGGTACCCCGAAGACCATGTATTCCGCTTTGTTTTGGATGAAGTTTGTCCTACCTACGAGGAATTTTCTACCACTCTTGGGATAGATCCCAATCTTGCTGCGGCTTCACCCGAATTTTCTCGTTCTCCCAGGGATTTGCTGATCGGGCTTCTTCGTATTCCACCTTCGGCGACTATATCACTGGTTGCTGAAGGAATGATCTCCCTCTCGGTGGTGTTGTAGTTCGTGAATTTGCAGGAAGTAGGTGATGCTGGCTATGTTGGAGTCGTTGCTCTGGGCTTGGTTTTAAAATTACTACTGGTGATTGGGGAACTGCTGGTGGATTTGAAACTTGTAGCCATTACTTTATGGATGTCATACCATCGCAATTCTACGACGGTGATACTGGCGATGACCCTAAACGGTCTGGATGTCTGGCGAGAAGGTTGTTCTGACTTCTTGCGGGGTAGCCCCGTGATGCTGTTCATGTGGTTATCTGAAAGACTCTGCCTCGTGACTCTTCTAGAATATCCTTTATTGGCTGTACCTAACTTCTTTTCGCGTCACTTATTCAGCGTTGGCCTAAATATTGAGAGCTGGGAGAATTGGCTTGTGGAGCATGGGGCTCGGAATCTGTACTGGTCAGTGCCTTGGTGGGTACAGTTTTTGCCTATTCTGGAGCTGGGAGCATACCCGTATGTGTGGCCAGTTGGTCTCAGTCAGACCTCTTTTATATTTCCCTTGGCATCTTCTGCGCTAATTTTGTTGGGGCACAGGTCGTGCCACCTTAGACACTAAATTTCTTTCCAATAGAGGATTTGACCGAGTGTTTGCGCCTGCGGTTTGGCTCTCTGTGGGAGAGTCGGTGTCCATAGACCCATCCCCGTCAGTCTGTTGGGAGAGTTTGGCATATCCCTGGGGATTATACGAAGTGGTTATGGAGGAGATTAGTTAGCAAGGTGTTGGCAGTGGAGACTGGACAAAAGTGGCTTGTCTCTTTTAACACCATGGAAGGAGGTGTTGTCATTTTTTCGAAGCTGGTTCGAGATTATCGATCCATGGAGAGTCTGCGATAATCTATTTAGGCAGGGGAAACTTAGGGACCCCAGGATGCAGATGATGATGACGGAGCAGGCTCATCTGGTAGTTGTGGGTAGGATGGTTTATTTTGTAATGGGGGAATAAATGTGGGGATTTTATTTGGCATTTTTAGGAGGGTAGGGTGAAGGGAGTTATCCATTCCTTTTCTTATGTAATCTGTATCGTAATTTCTTATTAGTGAAATAAACAAGTTTCTGATCATCCAGCTATGTCTTTCGATGAATTTTGTGTTGTTTGAATTATTTATATCGATCTCTAAGGCATACAAAATCCTTTTGTTCAAATATATGTTAGAATGAACTGTCGTTCTCGGAGGTAAGAAAAGAATAGTATTTTGTGAAAAAGAAAGGGTCGTGCTCATATAAGGTGTATGAGCTGCCTATCTACCTCTGGGGTTTTTGAAATTTTATACATTGTTTGAAAATGGTTATTTCCAAAGGATCAGACCCACGTAGTTGTGGGTAAGGGGAAATGAAGAGATTTTTTTTTAGAATATAAGGGAGACGTGAAGAGTCATAGCGCGCTGAGATTTCGGACTAGGGGTAGAGCTTCTTGAGACGGTCCAGGTTGACTGAACGATCCATCTCTTCCCCTATCTAAGTCGGTAAGCATGGTGGCACCGCCGGATAAGATCTTCCTCACAATGTAGGGGCCACTCCAATTGGGCTTGAATTTCCCTCTGGGGTCCCAGATGGGTTCTATGATTTCTTTGAGGACTAGGTCCCCTTCTCGGACACTGCAGTCCTTGATTCTCTTGCTAAATGAACGCGTTATTCGGCGATGGTACCCTTGTATGTGGTATAGAGTTTTTAATGTCAGCCCTACGATACAGTGCAGACGAGTTCCATCGAAGTTCATTTTGAGCAGTGCTTTATGACAGATGATGTACTGGGTAGCTAGTCTTCGAAGGGTTGCTCGATCTTTCTTATTGTAACCCTCGATATACCTACCATGCTTGAGGAGGCACCAGATATCATAGTACCAATAATTGGCTAGCTCGGGATCTTCTATAGTGTGGTAGCAGTGGTTTGGTTTGTCTTGCTTTTTAACTAGGAAGTGGGGTCATAGATATTCCTTTGCGCATGTCGACCACGGAGGCCAAGGTATAAAGAGCATCGGCTAGGTTATTCTTTGCTCGAGGTAGGTAATGGAAGGTGATATCTTGGAATAAGGAGGCTAGTTCTTCCAAGTGGGCATGTAAGGGTTGGAGTTTCTCGTCCTTGACTTTCCACTTTATGACCACTGGACCGATGATGAGGGCGGAATCCTCGTAAACGTCTAAACATTGAATACCTCTCTTGAGAGAAACTTTGAGGCCTACTGTGCATGCCTCGTATTCAGTCATTTTGTTGGTGCAGGGGAAATCCTGCTTGATTGCGATGGGAGTGTGAGAGTCATCTAGGGCGATCAGAAGTATCCCAATGCCATATCCTTTTTTGTTGGCAGCGCTGTCAAAGAACATTTACCATCAGAGATTGTCCTGGGTAGCACCGAGGATGTTTTCATATGGGAATTTGGAGATTCATACATTAGCTTCTTCTATGGGGTAATCAACGAGGTAGTTAGAGATGTCCCTTCCTTTCATGGATTTCTATGTAACGTACATGATATTGAACTCGGCTAGGAGCATCAACCATCGGGCCATTCAAATGGATAAGGGGGATTTCTCAAGCAGGTATTTAATGGGGTCCATTCGAGATACAAGTTTGGTGGGGAAGGCGAGCATGTAATGCCGCAACTTTTGGGTGACCCAGACAAGTGCGACACATGCTATTTCTAAAGCAGTGTAGTTATCCTTGTACCCAACCAATTTATGACTGTCATAATAGATCTCTCTTTCTTTTCGGGAATCTTCAAGGTATTGGTATAGCAAAGCCCCAGCTATAGCGTCGATTATAGTTAGGTATAGGAGCAAGGGGAGACTAGGTTGTGGTGGCATGAGTACCGAGGGTTTGGTCAGATATTGTTTGATTCGGTCAAAAGATTCTTGGCATGCCTCCTTCCAAACTTTAGTTGAATCCTTTCGGAGGAGTTTGAAGACAGGTTCGCAGATAGAGTTTAACTGGCTGATGAATCGGCTGATGTATTGTAATTTCCAAAAGAAACCTCGGACTTATTTCTCTGTTCGGGGAGGTGGCATCTCATATATGGCTTTCAGCTTGGTAGGATCTGCTTCTATCCCCTTCTCACTAACCATGAATCCTAAGAGTTTTCCCTTTGTAACACCGAAGAGACATTTCTGCGGATTAAGTCTCATATGATACTGTCGCAGTCGTTCGAAGAACTTTTGGAGAACAGGAACATGACCCTCTCTACTTTTGAATTTGATAATCATATCATCCACATAGACCTCAAATTCTTTGTGAATCAAATTATGCAGGATGGTTGTGGCAGCCCTCTGGTAGGTAGCCCCGGCGTTCTTGAGACCAAATGGCATGACAGTGTAGCAAAAGGTTCCCCATAAGGTGATGAATATGGTTTTTTCTTGATGATCTAGGTGCATTTTGATTTGGTTGTATCCAACAAATCCCTCGAGGAATGACTTGAGAGCATGATTGTTTGTATTTTCCACGATCATGTCGATATTGGGTACAGGATAATCATCCTTTGGAGAGGCTTTGTTCAAATCCCGATAGTCTACACACATTCGAACTTTTCATCCTTATTTCGGCATGGGCACTATGTTGGATAGCCACGTGGTATATTCGATCACACAAATGAAGCCTACGTTCAACTGTTTGACCACCTCTTCTTTGACCTTGAGCGACCATTAGGTCCAGAGCTTTCTCAACTTTTGTTTGACCTACTTGTATTCTGGGAGAGTGGGAATCTCATGCTGAGCTATTTCAGGATCAATATTGGGCATATCAGCATAGGACCATGTGAATACATCCACAAATTCCTTTAGCAATTCTTCGAGTTGTGCACGCTCATGCTTGTCGAGGGTAGCCCCTATCCTAATGTCGCGCAGTTGGCTACTAGAACTGAGGTTAACAACAGCAGTCTCTTCTTAATTAACTTGAACGCGGTTATGTTGTTTATTATTAACCTTATTTAAATCAGTTAAGAATTATTCATTTGCAAAATCATCATCATCGAAAGTTTGATTAGAATCAAAATAGTTAATGTAAGGAACAACAAGATACTCAAAATCTTTATTTATTTCATTTATAGGAAAACAACATTGAGAACCTCGTTAAAACAAGACCCAATTACATTTGAACAAGGATAGCCAACAGAAGAAGAAATGGGGTAAACATTAGGATTATGGGAGATTTTAGCAGGTAGAACTGGCGCTACAGGCCAGTTGAGGAGAGGTGTATCAATAGCTTTAATCAGGTAGGATGGTTCCAGTGATGTAGTGCCTGAATGGACCATGCAGAGTGTTAGCCCCAGTGTCTGTTAGTTGAAGGAATCTTCGGAGTCACTTTCCTCAGTCTCTTCGGAATTTTTGGCCCACGAGTAGCTGTCATGGAAGAAGATCTCCATTCCAGGCTTCATGTTCTTGTCTTTATGGTCATACCATTGTTCTGAAAAGCTGCAAAAGGGGAAGTCCTCACCCTCTTTGATGAGTCATCAAATCAAGGAGTCACTTGGGATAGTCTGGATGCGGTCCAGTCTTCTCTTTGGTCGAGACTGGTGGATCATTCTGAGCTCTTGTTCTGACGGTTGATACCCCAACCACAAGGAGGGAAAGCCTTCTTCAGTTCAATAGTCTAAAGTATACCTTGTCGTCTTTGTCCTAGCCCCAGTCCGGGCATGAAGTGCATATTTCTGAGCATCTGAATCACATTAACGTTTCCATGAAGGTCGTATTCTGGACAAACCCTTTCTTTGAAGTCATTCCCTACCGGGAGTAGAGGTGGTTCAACCCAAAATCCTGATAGGAGCATATCATTTTACATGTGTCGTATCTCAAGAATTGGACTGCTGGTACTTGCGCCCTCGGTATTATCGTCGTCGCCCAAGATGGTAATGTCCTGTCCGTTGGCGAAGAACTTTAATTTATGATGGAGTGAGGAAGACACACCCTTGATACTATGAAGCCAAGGTCATCCGAGTAACAGGTTAAAACAAGTTGGGTTGTCAATAACTTCGAATTCCACGACAGGTTTCATAGGGCCAACCCATATTACAAGCTTTATGGATCCCATCACCTCCCAACGGGTATTATCGTAGGCACGTACAACAATGGAGGTTGGAGCGAGGTCACTTTCTTTCAGTCCTAAACATTTAAAGGTTCTCAGTGGGCAGACATTGAAGTAAGATCCATTATCGAAAAGCGAGAGTGGTACAACCTTCCCCATAAC
The DNA here is from genome assembly GCA_949130495.1 of Sambucus nigra. NCBI lineage: Eukaryota > Viridiplantae > Streptophyta > Magnoliopsida > Dipsacales > Adoxaceae > Sambucus > Sambucus nigra. The sequence goes on from OX422210.1 coordinate 745,099,170, forward strand.
TTCGACGGAGATGTTGAGTGCATGATTGTGGTTTGTCCCAATCTTGTGGATTTTTTTTTTCAAAAAAGGATAGCATTCGGGTAGAGGTCAAGGATCCTGGAAAACTTATCGCTTCTTCTCATGTGGTAGAAGGAGGAACTGTGGGTCCAAAGAGCAACTTGATCAAAGCATTTATGTGTAGTTGAGAAGACATTAAAAGCCCCCATAGAGTGGTGTTAGCTTGAGTTTTCTTCAGTTGATCGAGGATCTTGCTCTCCTCGAGGGTCATTTCTGGCATAGGAAGGTTTTCAACGCCCTTCCCCTTGTCATTGGTTCGTAGTGAGCTTGGGATCTGGTAATGCCTCCCTGATCTGGTTATATGATTTACTGAAGAAGGGAAAAATATGAATCCCGTTTCCTCATTGATCTCGGGTTATTCTGCCACCTTATTTATTTCTCTGAGGAGTTCTTCAAATGATATCATTCCACACATGTCGGCTACCGGGCCAGTTTTCTCGAAAGCTTGTTCTTCAATCGAATCTCTGAATTCTTTCCCCCATCCGGTGGTAATAATTATTTCTTTCCATGTAAAGTTGATACATTCCACAACTTTAACGTCTTCTTCATATAGATCATCCCATTCTGTGGGGATGTGTAAGGGTGAAGGGACCAGGCGCCCTTGTAGCTTCAGAGTATCAAGTAACTCGATTATACTGCAAATGTTGTTGGTTTATTCAGCTATGATCTGGATGACATCATCTAGGCTGACTTCATCGGTCGGTACTACCCAACTGTCTGACTCTTGGGCCCATTTTTGTTCTTTTAAGAACATCGTACTGAACCTATGGTAATCAATGACTATCTGTGAGCGCAATTTCAGCCCGAACTCTAGGAGTTGGTTTAACACTTCTGACAATTCCATGCTTCCATTTTCACAATGGGTATGGATAAAAATGCATGATCTAGTAAGGAGTGACAGTGCCTGATCAGTGAGGCTAGTAGGATGTAGGAGGAAATATGGGCAAATTTGGAGAGGTTTAGGAGAGTATATGGGTGTATTTTGAGTTAAGGGATCGAGTTCTGGGTTCTTTTCTAGAAAGATGGCATTGGCATGATTGGGAAGTTGATTGTGAGTAGTGTTTGGTTTAGGATTTCCTAGTGGGGAGATGGTACCCTGGTTAATTAGACCTTGGATTATGTTTTGTAGGTGAAATCATTGGTCGTTGGTATGGGCAACATTTTGATGAAAGGCGTAATGGGCATCTTCTTTGAAGTTTCTTGGGAGTGGATTTGGCAATGGACGGGGATCCAAAGGTTTGATAAGGTTTCGGCTTACAAGGCTTGATAAACTTTGGAGAGAGGAGCATAGAGCTTGGTATATTCCTTTCGGACTAGGACAGGGCGACTTTCTGGTGCCCATGATGTGGTTGGTTGAGAGATGTTGTTGATGGTTGAGACTGCATCACTGGCAGGCTTATCATATTTCCTAGGGGTGAACTATCCGGACACCTTTTTTAGTTCGACTTCTGTTTTTGGCAAGACCTTCCTCGATTTCTACTACTGCTTCTTTGAGAGCTCGAAAGTTGGGATAGTATTGTCCTCCCACGATTGTTCGAACATGGGATAAGAAGTTCTTTATTATTCTGACTTGTTCTTCCTCGGAAGGCCGATTGTTCATGGTTGCTGCTTTTTCCATCCATCGGGCGATGAAGTTATTGACTGATTCCCCAGAGTTCTGTTTGAGAAACTCTAAATCACAGGGGGTGACCTCAATCTCTTCATTGTATTTGTAATGCGACATGAATTCTTGGGCTAGATCCTCCCAGCTACGAATTATGTACTCTTTGAGAGATAAAAACCATCGGAGGGCACTATCACTCAGAGTTTGTTGAAACAATTGGGGCATCACTTCTTCATAAGCCTTTAGTAAAGTCATGGAATGGTGATAACTTCAGATATAAAGAATCGGGGGTCCACTTCGTCCGAATTTCTCGATATTCGGCATCTTGAACTTCTCGGGTAACCTTGCTTTAGGATAAGGAGACATGTGGCTGTAGTCCATGTAATTTCCTGAGATTCAGACTTGGTCAAACTTCTTATTAAGAATCTTGAGGTCCTCTTTGACTTTGTTTAATTCTTCTTCCTTTGGATCAATGACCATAGGAAACTTGGCCCCATACTGGGCAAGCTTCGCCATAGGAAGCTGGGAAGGAGGTGATCCATTAATATAAGGGACACGTGGAGCGTTCTGATATTCTTCGGGAACCCAGATAGGATCGGGTGGACCCATAGCGCGAGGAAATAGGGCCTCGGGCTCTTGAGGAATAGGAAGTTGGTTTCGTTTCATCTCTCGAATCTCAGTTTGGAGGTTGTCAATCTTAGACATAAGCTGAGCTAGAACTCCCTCAGATTCGGCCGCACAACGGGTACTTGATCTGTGTTCTCCAGGGAAGGCGAATGGATTTCGGACTCGGAAGAAGTAGCAAGGGAAGAGGAAAAACTTCAGGGTGATCTGACTGAAGACTGAAGCCAATAAGTAGCGAGGCCAAGGGTTTGGGATCGACCAGAGAAGGCGTAAAATGGGATTTATTTTTGAGAAAAAGGGATGAAATTTTTTTTTTACATTTTTTTTCAAGATTGAAAGAAAAAATATTTTTGGATTTTTGATAAAGAGAGGTGAAATGTTTTTGGATTTTTGATAACAAAAGGAAAAATGTTTTTTGGATTTTGGATAAAGAAAAAGGAGAATTTTCCCTTTGGAGACGGTCTCAACATTATTACTATAATTATTATGTTTTCACTTGTATTAATTCTCCTAAATGCAAAATGAAATGCGGACGGGACCCGAGCCTGGAAAAAGTTGGGTTTTTAATATATGCAAAACTATGGATGGACTTATGACAGGCTCACAAGCAGGGTCCCGTTTTAAAAAATACGCAAAAATTTGTGCGTCAGGACGACCCTAAATTTCGGTAGAGTTTCGGGTTGAAAGTGGAAATCAAACATGTATGTCCTAGTCTTGACACCTATATGAGGGTATGCAGTTGGTTGGGTGAATCGGAAAGGGTTCCCCCTTTGGCGTGACTTCCACGATATACCTCTTGATCTTGCGGGCCATCGGTACGTGTGGACAAGCCATTTGATATACATGAGTGTATGTGAATTTCCTCACCATATACCTCGTGGGGACGGTACGTGTGAGAGCGAATTCGATATACTTGGCGCACATGAATGAGTTCCCTGTGATATACCTCCCGTCATGACTTCGGTCAAGCAAAATGATGCGGGGGAACCGTTCGATATACGTCGAAGGTACTTGGCTAATGGAAGGTGAGAGTCATATCGCTTTGGCTAACTGCGCCCTGGCTGACCAGAACCCATCACAAAGTGACCCTCCAGCTACTGGGTAAAATTTGATTAATAACAATGCTCTTTAGTGTTGTTGTGTGAATCATGCAAGATCCTCTTATTAGTATCTTATGAGATTATCTTTTCTGGTTATGCCAAATAGGGAGCAAAGTGAAAGTACCAATGGTACACCAAGTATGGGTGGGTGATGCGTGCAACATGTGGATATATGTGACCCTAGGTGCACGTGGTGCGAAGTGTACATGGAGAATTTTCTACATGTGTGTGAATAGAAGCATAATCATGGGGTACACATGAGTAATAAAGGGGGAACATGCAAATAGGGTGAAAATATAACAAACCTAACACCCATGTAAATAGAGTCTATCCCTCAAAATAAACATATGTTCCCCAGCAGATTCGTCACTGTGGACATCCCCGATCCTCGCGGGGGGTGGGAGAGCATGATGGAGGATCCTAGGTCCCGCGCGTCCCTCTCGGAAGCGCTTCGGCCAGCGTCATTTGGGTGAGGTGAAAAATGTAGAGAGATTAGAGTCGCCAGTCTATTTTACTCAAAACAGATAAAAAAAAGGGGAGTCATCCCGAAGGACAGCATCCAAAGACATACTGATGCATACAAAACCAAAAATGATACGAAAAGGGTCCTCGGGCTAAGTTGCGAAATGGGAAGGTGTTAGGCACCCATTTCGCCATTTCGGTCTCTCATGGGTTTTTGTTATTTTACTTTATTTTCCCGTGATATGTGTGCATGTGTATACGTAGTGGAGATAGGAATCATCTACTTGTACCATGGAAGAGGTAAAGCGAGTCATCCGTAGGAAGGTGTAAAAATATTAGAAAATATGATTTACGGGATTATCCTTACGTTGACCGTTATGATGGAACGATAACGCATGTGGAATAATACGCCACTAAGAACAAATATATGTATATATATAATATAAAAGAGAGTGGAGTTTAGAGAAAGTAGAAAATGAGAGGAAAAGTAAAAATAGGACTCGAGTCTCGGGTTTTACCCTGAGATGCCTATGTAGCCTATAGAGGCATCAAAGTCCACATAGTTCACATGCAAAACTAGGGGTTGGGTTTATTTAATAAATCCAATCGGGGGATTCTCTTATTTGTGAGTGTGTGTGTGTGTGTGTGTGTAGAAAAAGTGTTTTAGTTGTGAGAAAAGTGTGAGAATTCTCGTTTGAAATTTATGAGCAAACCCTCTTTTTCTTATTTTTTGGGTTTTTATTTATATGAAAATAAGAAATGTGCAATAATACTAAAGAAAAATTTTATTAGGATGTGCGAGATGAGATAATGAAAGTGCTAAGTAATAAAACAAGTTATCATGAATTTATGAGAATTTAAGGAGAAAGTTGAGAAAAATGGACCTTCTTGAAGTTCTTGAGCTTGACCTTGAATGTTGGAGAGTAGCCTTTAGACTTGGATGATGATGGAGGGTAGTGAATTCATTAAGTTTGATGAAAAGGATGATGAAAATTGACGGTTGGAAAGGGATTTCGATGTGGAAATCGCGCTGACTTCGACAGAGGTTTTCTGGATTTGCTGAGAGTGATATCTATCAGGTCTGGGCTCTTTCTTGCAAGTGAGGTAAGGCCTCCTTTATCCATACTAAACATTTCTTATTAGAATAATTATATCATAATCTTCAGCCCATTGGAAATATAATTCATTTATGAATATTTTCGTACATAATGTGCACAATGAACATAATATTATTGTTATTACATACTGAAATCAATATCAGAGTCGTAATTAAGTAGGTATACGATAATGTGATTAACTATGATAAACTCAATCCATGCTAACTCAATAAATACAATATGTGAGTGTATTAAAACCTCAGTGTGACAATGACAAAACCCCCATGTCTAATCCCCAGCTCTTTCTAACGTTGCAACTCTCAAATCACTGATCATATGACATCCTACCTGGCAGCTTACAACCCTAAAAATGTCAAAATATAAACCATAAGCATTAAGCTTAGTTAGGTATTCCTTCCCTCAAATGAAATAACAGTTCTATATCAAATCTGTGGATATTAATCCAACCAATCCTGCCATACAATGAATTAATAGTTATATATATCAAATATGTGGATATTAAATCCAACCAATCCTTCCATATAATGAATTAACAGTTATATATCAAATATGTTGATATTAATCCAACCAATCCTGCCATATAAAGAATTAACAGTTATATATATCAAATATGTGGATATTAACTCCAATCAATCCTGCCCTTTGGCAATAACAAATCCTGGACCATAAGGCCCAAATAATTTTTCCCATTGGCAATGATAATTCTGCCCATCGGCAATAGTATGCCTGCCCATTGGCAATATTAATTCTGCCCATTGGCAATAAGAAGTCTGCCCATTGGCAATATTAATTCTGCCCATTGGCAATAATAAATCTTCCCATTGGCAATAACAAATCCTGGAACATAAGTTCCAACAAATCATTGGATCTTTGTCCAATTCCAATCCTCGATCATAAGACCCAAATAAATCCTGGATATTTTAATATCCAAACAAATTCTGAATATCGAAGTACTCAAACCAATCCAGGATCATGAGACCCAAATAAATCCTGGATATTTTAATATCCAAACAAATCCTGAATACCGAAGTATTCAAACCAATCCTAGATCATGAGACCCAAACAAATCCTAGATATTTTAATATCCAAACAAATCCTTAATACCTAAGTATTCAAAAAAATCCGCTCTTAGATCTATATTCATATTTATATATGAAACAAATCATAAGTACACTCACCTTGGTAATTTAATAGGCTTTCCTTTTCCTTTCTTCGGTACTTGTTCAAAAGGTTCTTATTCCTTTCCTATCATTATTACAATATTAGTATCATCATAATAATTTCAATAATCCAAGGAATATCTCAGACATAACTCAATTCATAAGTATCATATGATTCTATTCAAATCATTTATCATAAGTGAAGTTCCATCCAAATTCATGTTAATATATTTGACATATTCAAATCATAGACAAAACATACATTCATTTCTTATTGGTAATTCAATCCTTATCATATTAGAATTCCAATACAAAAGGAGGTACATAATTTCAAGTCTCCTAGAGCAAGATAGGCCCATTTCTTTACCACATAGCAAATCTGCCCTATAGGCTCTTTTATCGTTCATTCAACTTCCCGGAATTTTCATACTTTTTATACATCATAAATTTCTATGATATTTCACCCAACATCAGTGAAAATATTTAGAAATACAAAATTAAAGTTTCATAATTTTTAAGGTTCGTTTGCTATGTCAAGGAAAACATCGAACACATGGCGGGCATACTTTCTTCCTTAGGGCAGATTTCATACCCTAACTTCAAACCATCACCCAAGATTCATTTCTTGGAATTTTAACATGATTTTTGGATATGTCACACATATATGAGTATATCTTAATCTTCAATTAGAATTAATCAATTAAAGTAAGCATACAAAAAGATATGGAAGTTTTAACAAACAAGATTACTAAACGAAGTAATTTAAGGGTTTACACATTCAACTTTGTTTAAACTTGCATATATCCATATATATGCACCCAAGAATGAAAGGTAAATATAAAATCAAGTATTTATATCATATAAATAATAAATAAAAGAAAAATAACAAGATTTGTGGTTAGTATTACCTTCGGGACTTTTACGTAATTTCCATGAATTTTTCCCAAATTTTCTCCTCACTTTCTTCCTAAACTTTCCAATTCTCTCTTCCTCTCAAGCCAAAATATTTTATGGATGAAATATGATGAAGTAGGGGATTATTTAAAGCCTTTAAATTCGTCCAAAACCAACCTCCTTCTTTAACCAATCAAAATCCACCATTTGTTAGCCTAATAAGACGAAATATCATTTAACGAATGGACAAATTTGCCCCTGCTTCGTAAATCCATCATAACTTCTCGCTCGGACCTACGTCCAACACACCGTTTGTTTTGGTACAACCATAACTCACATGTTTACAACCATCTAGTTGTCACCTCAAGTCAATTGTTATGTCATAAAGGTCAAAACTAGTCTTAAACATGAACATTCCTACCGAAAACTTCAAATTTTCATATTTGTAACTAATTGGATATTTCATGCTTTATGAAGGTAGGATTAGACTAAACATAATGACTTAACATTATATAAATTAATAAAATATTTTCCATATCACATAAGCTAATCATGATTTGAAGATAATTTATCATAATTATATTCGGGTTGTCACAATTCTCCCCCTTTTAGGAAATTTCGTCCCCGAAATTCACATACCATGGTTGTCTGAATCAAAAGAAAATAAAGATAACACATCTTCATGGTATCCTATATCTTCCATGTAGCCTCTTCCATGGAATGCCTCATCCACACAACTTTCACAAGTGGGATCACTTTTGATCTCAATTTCTGTTCCTTCCTATCCACGATAGCAAGTGGTTCTTCCACATAACTCAACTCTTCCTTTAACTCAATAGGTTATTCCACCAACACATGTGAAGGATCCTCTACATACTTTCTTAACATAGAAACATGGAATACATCATGTAGTCGGTATAACTCTGGTGGTAATGCTAACTTTTATGCAATCACCCCGACTTTTTCAAGAATTTTATATGGTCCAATATAACGTGGACTTAACTTTCCTTTCTTTACAAACCTTATAACTCCTTTCCATGGAGATATTCGAAGAAACACATAATCCCCATTATGGAATTCCAAATCTTTTCATCGTTTATCCGCCTAACTTTTTTGTTTGCTTTGAGCTTTTCTCATTCTATCTTGAATAATCCTCACTTTTCCAGTGGTGAATTCAATTGATTATGGACCCTTTATCTTCCTTTCACCAACTTCACCCCAACATACGGGTGTACAACACCGTCTACCATACAACGCTTCATACGGTGCCATACCAATAGTAGATTGAAAACTATTTTTATATGCAAATTCTATCAAAGACAAATATTCATCCCAATTTCCTTTAAAAGCAAGCACACAAGCTCTAAGCATCTCCTCCAAAATCTGTATTGTCTTTCAGACAGCCCATATGTCCGAGGATGAAAAGCCGTACTAAACTTTAAGTTAGTACCCATAGCATAATACAAGTTATCCTAAAATCTGGATGTAAAAGTAGGATCCCTATCTAAAATAATAGATACCGTAGCTCCATGCAATCGAATAATCTCATTAACATACAATCTAGCATACCTATCAACTGTATACGTAGTCCTGACTACTAGAAAATGAGATGACTTGGTCAATCTGTTTACCACTACCCAAATCGAATCTAACCCCTTCTGATATCGAGGAAGCCCAACTACGAAATCCATCATTACATGATCCCATTTCCATTTCGGTATTGGCAATGGCTGAAGCAAGCCAACGGGTTTCCGATGATCCACTTTCACTTGCTGACATATAAGGCATCTAGCAACAAAATCATCTATTTCTTTCTTCATATTATTCCACTAATAATTCTACTTTAAATCTCTATATATTTTAGTACTACCAGTATGCATAGTATAAATGGAATTATGAGCCTCATCTAAAATTTTTGCTTCCAATCTATCCACATTAGGCACACATAATCATTGTTTATACAATAAAGTGCCATCGTTAACAATACAAGAATCACCAAACTTACCATCTCTGACATCTTGTCATTTTTCTCAAGAAAAGGATATTGACCTTGCAAATCATGAATACGAGTAGCTAACAATGACCTCACGCTTACATGAGCAAAGAATATGTCCCCATCTGCTAGCTGCAATTACACTTCCATCAATCTCAAGTTCATAATGTGAGCAACTCTAGCACATCGAGTACAAGATAACCTGCCCGGAGACTTTCTACTCAAAGCATTTCCAACTACATTTGCCTTCCCTAGATGCTAGTGAATTGTACAATCATAATCCTTGATTAACTCCATCCACCGACTCTGCCTCAAATTCAACTCCTTCTGAGTAAATAAATAATTAAGGCTTTGGTGGTCAGTAATTATTTCACATACCTCACCATATAAAGAATGATGCCATAATTTAAAAACAAACACAATAGTAGCAAGTTCCAAATCATGTGTAGGATAATTACGTTCATGTGTACGCAATTGCCTAGAAGCATAAGCAATAACCTGACCACACTGCATAAAAACCCAACCCAACCCCTGATGTGAAGCATCGGTATAAATAACAAAACCATCTCCACCATGTGGAATAGTAATAACAGGTGTAGTTACCAACCTCTTTTTCAATTCTTTAGAACTGTTTTCACAATCAAAATATCATTCAAACTTCACATCCTTTAGGGTCAGTTTAGTCATTGGCAAGGCAGTCGAAGAAAATCCCTCTATAAACATTTTATAATATCCAGCCAAACCCAGAAAACTCCACACCTCAGTCACATTATTGGGCCTCTCCGATTTCATATTTGTTTTCACCTTTTTAGGATCAACACATATACCATCTCGAGAAGTAACATGACCTAAAAATGCAACTTGTGATAGCCAGAATTCACATTTGCTAAACTTAGCATACAACTGCTTATCTTTCAACACATTCAAAATAGTTTTAAGATGCTTTTCATGTTCACGTGAGTAGATCAGAATATCATCAATAAAAACTATCACAAATGAATTAACAAAAAGATGCACTACCCGATTCATAAGATCTATAAATACAACTGGAGCATTAGTCACTCCAAAAGGCATCACAAGAAATTCGAAATGACCATACCGAGTGCAAAAATCATTTTTAGAAATATCATTCTCTTTCATTTTCAACTGATGATAACCTGATCATAAGTCTATCTTTGAAAACACTTTAGCACCCTGTAACTAATCAAACAAATTATCTATACAAGGTAAAGGATACTTGTACATAATTGTACCTCTATTCAGTTGCCTATAATCAATACACACGTGCATAGTACCATCTTCCTTTTCAAAAATAAAACTGGTGCACCCCATGGAGATACACTAGGTTGTATGAACCTCCTATCAAGTAAAAACTACAACTAAACCTTGAGTTCTTTCAACTCAATAGGTGCCATTATATACGGTGCCATAGAAATAAGGTATATCCCCAGTGTTAATTTAATATTAAATTCAACTTCTCTCTTTGGAGGAAACCCAGGCAACTCACTAGGAAACACTCCTTGAAAATCCCGTACAATAGGAACATCGACTAATTGTAGATACCCCATCTAAGTGTCAATAACATATGCAATAAAACCCTCATAACCCTTACTTGACAATTTCCTCGTCTAAATAGAAGAAATAACGAAACTAGGAACAACTTTCCTTTCCCCCCTAACAATTCAAACTCGCCAGGCATTTTAAAAGCAACTTCTTTTCGAAAAGAATCTATAGATGCATGATATTTAGATAACCAATCCATTCCCAGAATTATATCAAAATCTGAAATATCCAATGGAAGTAAATCTATAACTGTATCTCTAACCCCCATAGTCAAACACAATCATGAAAACATATTCAACTACAACCATATCCCATATAGGCATATAAATACCCAACCCCACATCTAAACGAGTATGGTCTATTCAGATATATAGCAAATGCATATGACACAAAAGAATGTGTGGGACCGGGATCAATTAAAACATAAGCACTTCTATTAGTAATAGAAAGTGTACCTGTCACCACATGCGAAGTAACCTGAGCTTCTTTCATCGTAAAGACTCATCCACCTGGCCTGGAACCACTAGCTTGTCCCATGTCTCAGGTTTCATCTATAATAACCGAGTTATAACAACCAACACAAACAGTTTATAATACTAAATTATTGGTTAGTAGATAAATAATTCATAAATATCAAATCAACTCAATAACTTCCATCTAACCGTCACAGACGTCCAGAATTAATAACCTAGACGCTCTGATACCACTAATTCTCACACCCCAAACCCAATATCCATACTAATCATTTCTTATTAGAATACTTAGATCATAATCTTTACTTCATTGGAAATATAATTCAAGTATGAATATTTTCCTACATAATGTGCACAATGAACATAATATTATTCTTATTACATACCAAAATCAATATCAGAGTCGTAATTAAGCAGGCATACAATAATGTGATTAACTATAATCAACTCAATCCATGCTAACTCAATATATACAATATGTGAGTGTATTAAAACCTCAGTGTGACAATGATAAAAACCCCATGTCTAATCCCCAGCTCTTTCTAACGGTGCAACTCTCAAATCACTGATCATATGACATCCTACCTGGCATCTTACAACAATAAAAATGTCAAAATATAAACCATAAGCATTAAGCTTAGTGAGGTACTCCCTCCCTGAAATGAAATAACAGTTCTATATCAAATCTGTGGATATTAATCCAACCAATCATGACATACAATGAATTAACAGTTATATATATCAAATATGTGGATATTAAATCCAACCAATCCTTCCATATAATGAATTAACAGTTATATATCAAATATGTTGATATTAATCCAACCAATCCTGCCATATAATGAATTAACAGTTATATATATCAAATCTGTGGATATTAACTCCAATCAATCCTGCCCTTTGGCAATAATAAATCCTGGACCATAAGGCCCAAATAATTTTGCCCATTGGCAATGATAATTCTGCCCATCGGCAATAGTATGCCTACCCATTGGCAATATTAATTCTGCCCATTGGCAATAAGAAATCTGCCCATTGGCAATATTAATTCTGCCCATTCGCGATAATAAATCTGCCCATTGGCAATAACAAATCATGGAACATAAGTTCCAACAAATCTTGGGATCTTTGTCCAATTCCAATCCTGGATCATAAGACCCAAACAAATCCTGAATATTTTAATATCCAAACAAATCCTGAATACCGAAGTATTCAAACCAATCCTGGATCATGAGACCCAAACAAATCCTGGATATTTTAATATCCAAACAAATCCTGAATACCGAAGTATTCAAACCAATCCTGGATCTTGAGACCCAAACAAATACTGGATGTTTTAATATCCAAACAAATCCTGAATACTGAAGTATTAAAAAAAATCCGCTCTTAGAGCTACATTCATATTTATATATGAAACAAATCATAAGTACACTCACCTTGGTAATTTAATAGGCTTTCCTTTTTCTCTGTTCGGCACTTGTTCAACAGGTTTTTATTCCTTTCCAATCATTCTTACAATATTAGTATCATCATAAGAATATCAACAATCCAAGGAATATCTCAAACATAACTTGATTCATAAGTATTATATGATTTTATTCCAATCATTTATCACGAGTGAAGTTCCATCCAAATTCATGTTAATATATTTGACATATTTAAATCATAGACAAAACATACATTCATTTCTTATTGGTAATTCAATACTTATCATATTAGGATTCCAATACAAAGGACGGTACATAATTTCAATTCCCCTAGAGCAAGATAGGCCCATTTCTTTACCACATAGCAAATCTGCCCTATTGGCTCTTTTATCGTTCATTCAACTTCCAGGAATTTTCATAATTTTTCTACATCATAAATTTCTATGATATTTCACCCAACATCATTGAACATATTTAACAATACAAAAATAAAGTTTCATAATTTTTAAGGTTCGTTTTCTATGTCAAGCAAAACATCGAACACATGGCGGGCATACTTTCACCCTTAGGGAAGATTTCATACCCTAACTTCAAACCATCACCCAAGATTAATTTTTGGGAATTTGCAAATGATTTTTGGATATGTCACACATATATGAGTATATTTTAATCTCCAATTGGAATTAATCAATTCCAGTAAGCATAAAAAAAGATATGGAAGTTTTGATAAACAAGGTTACTAAACGAAGTAATTTAAGGGTTTACACATTCAACTTTGTTTAAACTTGCATATATCCATACATATGTACCCAAGAATGAATGGTAAATATAAAATCAAGTATTTTTATCATATAAATAATAAATAAAAGAAAAATAACAAGATTTGTTGTTAGTATTACCTTCAGGACTTTTACGTAATTTCCACGAATTTTTCCCCAAATTTTCTCCTCACTTTCTTCCTAAACTTTCCAATTCTCTCTTCCTCTCAAGCCAAATATTTTATGGATGAACTATGCTGAAGGAGGGGATTATTTAAATCCTTTAAAGTCGGTCAAAACCATACTCCTTCTTTAACCAATCAAAATCCACCATTTGTTAGCCTAATAAGACGAAATATCATTTAACGAATGGACAAATTTGCCCCTGCTTCATAATTCCAGCAAAACTTCTCGCTCGAACCTCTGTTCAACACACCGTTTGTTGTGTTACAACCATAACTCACATGTCTACAACTTTCTAGTTGTCACCTCAAGTCAATTGTTATGTCATAAAGGTCAAAACTAGTCCTAAACATGAGCATTCCTACCGAAAACTTCAAAATTTCATATTTGTATCTAATTGGATATTTCATGCTTTATGAAGGTAGGATTAGACTAAACATAATGACTTAATATTATATACATTAATAACATATTATCCATATCACATAAGCTAATCATGATTTAAACATAATTTATCATAATTATATTCGGGTTGTCACACCGAGGGCATTGCCGATCGGCATAGCCGTGTTCCTTCCAATCGACAGATGCGTTTAGGCACACTGCCGATAGGTAAGGTCTGGGACCTGTCATTTGACAATGTCTTTCAGGCCTTTTCAGAAAATTGGCCGCAGAATGCATAGTGTTAATTAGAATCATGCACGGGCTGGACCGTTGGAAAGGTAATTTAGAGACTTTCGAAAGTACTTGGGATCGCTCCCAGGTTGGGAAGTTGAATTTGGGTCAAATATGGCTCGAAAGCATTCATCGGTCCATTAGGAGGGGAATCTTCGGACGCAAATGGATCGTTCATCCGCATGGTAAGTCTGAATCACGCACGGGGCAGATCATTGGAAAAGTTAGGAGATATACTTCGATATTCCAAAGAGTTTTATCCTGTTCGTGGAGTTGATTTTGGTGAACTGAGCCCTGTAATCATTCGGTGACCTTTCAGAGTAAAATAGATCATTCATCCATACCATAAGCCAGAATTATGCACGGGATGGACCGTTAGAAAGGGGTTTTAGTGCCCTTCAAAGATTCATTCAGTCTCGGTCGAGTTATAGAGTTGACTTAGGTCAAACAGAGCTCGAGAGCGCCCGGTGGCCTCTTGATTCAGTTGAGGGGGAAAACAGGTCATTCGTCCTCAAGGTAAGTCAGAATCGCACACGGGATAGACCGTTGGATATGGGTTTCAGTGCCCTTTGAAGATTCGTTCAGTCTTAGTCATGTTTAAGACTTTGACTTTTGGTTAAATGGAGCTTGGGAGTGCCCGATGGCTTTTAGGTCAGTACTCGGGGTATGACCTGGGTTTGTAGTGATGAATGGAGGTTCTAGGGACCTAACGAGATTTTAGGGGGTAACAGAATAGGGTATCTATAGAGCCCCTCGACGGGTGAGTTTGGAATAAATGATAGACATCGCATGATGATTTTGAGGGAGGATGACCAATTCAGAGGGTCGAGGACGATTCTGAGGACCTAAGGGAGCATGGATGACCAATTCATAGGGTCGAGGACAATTCTGAGGACCTACAGAGTGTGCCGGGGATAACCAATTCGGTGGGTAAAAGTCAATTATGCAGGCTTAAGTTGAGATGACCAATTATGCGGGTCGAACCCAATTCGGTGGGTCGAACCCAATTCTGCAGGCTTAAATATGAGATGAAAAATTCTGCGGGTCGAAGCCAATTCTGAGGGGTTAAGGTGGGATGACCAATTCTGCAGGTCGAAGACAATTCTGCGCGCTTATGTAGTGATGACCAAATCTACGGGTCGAAGCCAATTCTACGGGCTTAAGTTAAGATGACCAATTCTGCGGGTCAAAGCCAATTCTGTGGGCTTAAGTTGAGATGAAAAATTCCGCGATTCGTAGAAAATTCTGCGGGCTTAAGTAGAGATAACCAATTCTGCAAGTCGAAGCCAATTCTGCGGGCTTAAGGTGAGATGACCAATTCTGCGGGCTTAAGTAGAGATGAACAATTCTGCGAGTCGAAGCCAATTCTGCAGGCTTAAGTTGTGATGACCAATTCTACGGGTCGAAGCCAATTCTGCGAGCTTTAAATAGAGATGACCAATTCTACGGGTCAAAGCCAATTCTGCGGGCTTAAGTTAAAATGATTAATTCTGTGGGTCGAAGCCAATTCCGCGGGCTTAAGTAGAGATGGTCAATTCTGTGAGTCAAAGCCAATTATACGGGCTTAAGGTGATGATCCAAGATCGAGGTCAATTTTGACCTAACCAAGGAGACGACTGAGGACCGAGGTCAATTATGACCTAAGAGAGGTGACGACCGAGTATCGAGGTCAATTATGTCCTAACTAAGATGATGATCCAAGACTGAGGTCAATTCTGACCTAAGAGAGGTGGCGACCAAGGACTGAGGTCAATTCTGACCTAACTAAGGTGACGATCCAAGACCAAGGTCAATTATGACCTAAGAGAGGTGATGACCGAGGACCGAGGTCAATTCGGACCTAACTAAGGTGACGATCCAAGATCGAGGTCAATTCTAACCTAGGAGAGGATAAAGATTGGATTTTGGGTTCCGCTGGGGATTAGTGAATGAAATGGGGAGAATGATTGCTGGGGAGATCCTTATGAATTTGGAGATTTTACGGAGTGATGGCTAAAATTCCATTGGGGAAGTGATTAAGTGGTCCAGGTTTTGGACGTATTTCTCGGGAAGGTCTGAGACCTTTGGGTCATAGGAGATGATCCTTAGAGATCCTCTGGGGGCTTCGTCGGGAGGAAATTCACTTCACTTTTGAGAGTTCCTCTGGGGAAATAGGGAGTTCGCTTGAGGGACTGCGAAATTTTTTGGCGAAAATGTTCTAAATCCTTAAATACTCCATTCTCGCCTCTTAATATCCTTAAATACTCCACTCCATCACCTGACCTTATTGTGAAAGATGTCTCACATCTTACGAGACTGAAATTATTTCAATGAGCCTTAATGGTCCATATGGACAACATGGATATATCGCTTGAATTTCGAGAGAAGTTAATTCAATGGTAATGGAGCGGTTGAAACCTATGAGAGAAGTAGAGGTAGGGAACTATCATTCCTGTCTTTTCTTATTTTTTTTTCATCCGATAGAGGCAAACAGAACTCTAGAGGGAAAAAATTGGTTTTTCAACCATAAACCAATGTGGATTTAAAAAGAGCATCCTCTGTCAGGGTTTGCAAATGTCACAAGTGAGAGTGAGTTCCAATGGTTCTGGTTGATGGGGCTCCCACTCCATATGTGGGGAGAGGAGGTCTTTAAATCCATAGGCATGAAATGTGGTGGGTTCATTAAAGTATATAATGCGACTTTGGTGGGTTAAGAACTTTAATAGTCTATAATTCTTGTGAGATGTAGTTGTATGATACCTGCTACAATTAAAATGAATGTTGGAGAGTAGGTCTTTAAATTGGTGGTATGGGACGAATCCTAGATGTGTTTCTTTGGAGGAGTCACTGAGGATTACATCCCTTCTACAACTATCATAGAGGGTTATATTGAGGATGAGTTGAATAGGACCAGTGACAGGATTACTTTGGACCAATCTCACATTTTTCATGGGAGATGAACTTAGTGGTTGAACCGGACGAACCCGTCGTCACATTCATTTCGATAATTTAGCTTTTGTTGGGGGAAGACCTACACTGGAAGGGTGGGGGATTGTTGTACTTTTTCCATTGATGTTGTCACTGTCTCATTTGAAATTAAAATAGTAGCAAGTGTCCATGCCGTAGTTAGTCCAAAGTTGGTACGTATAGTCGTGTCGTTGGACAGAGTTCCTTTTATGGGGCTAGTCACCGGAGCAAAAATAGTTTCCTCTGTAGGGAGGTCGCATAATTTAGGTAGGTCATAGGCCTTTGAAGACGGAAATAAAAGGTTTCTTAGTGTGTCTCCAGTGGGGCCGATGGTTTTTTCTCTTATCACCAGAGTTGAGAACATTAGCACTGATTCAGGAGAGGAGTGGGATAGATTAGGGGTGGGGCGGGAAAATCATGAGAAAAACATGGAATCGTGGGTTTTAGATAACATTGGTTGCACTAAAATGGGTGAACAGGTGGCCTCAAATGTTAAGTCCTACTTTAGGGTTGTCTCTCTTGTCAAGAAAGAAGCATGCGGGTATGGGAAAATGGATTAGTGGACATAACATTGAGGAACCTACAAATGGGTCTTTAAATAAGCTAGTGGACAACACCTTGGTCTCTCAGGATGGACCTAAAGTTAAATCAAGGCTCGATGCTATAGGTGGGGTGACTAGTCTAAATAATCAAAGGGGGGCATACAGGGTCTCAAAGGTAGATTATCTCTAAGAAGTTTTGTTCGGTGAACATATTTTAGTGCAATCGCAAGAAGGATATTCTAAGAGGATAAATATGCATCAATTAGGTTTCACTATAAATAATGGACGAAAGGAGGTCTGTTATAGTAATTCTTTACTAGGGTCATAAAACATAAAGTCTTTCATCAGAACCATGCAAAGAAAAAAAATAATATATATAAGTTTTTAGTAGGGGGATTAAGTAGTATACTAACTAGTGGTCCTTTAAAATACATTACGGATTTAGCGGTTGCGAGTGAAAAAACTAACAACTATTTCATTGGGGGGGGGGGGCGTCGTTCAAAACCTAAGAAAAATTAGGGGGAGGGAGGACTAAATAAAGATCTTTATTTCACATGATTGAGTAAATCCCGATTGTGGGTAGAAATTTAAATCCTTATAAAGGATGGGGCCTTATGGGATAGGCAGTTTGAGGAGTGGGAGGAGGACTAGAAGGTTGGATAAAGAATATGATAGGAGGATTTAGTAAAGATTCGGGGTTAGATTTTGAAGGGAGCGAAAGTGAAGACAAAATCTTATTTGAGAAAATAGGAAGTTTTGAGAGGAAGGGAAATAAGAAGTCAGGGGGTAGCATACCAAAATGTTTACAATTATTAGAAAATGAGGAGCTTGAATGATCCCGACAAGTATGTCATCATTAGTGGGGATATTTCGAGGTGGAAACTAAATATCTTGTATTTTCAGGAGTCTAAACTTAGCTGGATGTATGATGGGGTAGCTAGGTCCATTTAGGGAAACCGTAGGGTTAAATGGAATAGTTTGGATACATTGGGTGCTTCGGGAGGAGAGATCATTATGTTGGATACCCGTGTTATCATATTAGATGAGATCTTGGCAGGCACATGGTCTTCATCATATTTGTTTAAGAATGTTAAGGACAATTTTATTTGTATTTTCTTTGAGATTTACAGCATAGTTAAGGACGATTTTATTTGGGATTTTATTTGTACTTTCTTTGGGAATTATGGGAAGAGCTTGCAGGCATCAACGATGTGTTTCGTACTGTTTGGGGAGGGGGGGGGGACTTAATTGAAGTCATATTATCTTCTAATAGAAGTATGGGAGGGATAATCAATATATATATATATATGAGACACTTATCAGAATTTATTGACGATATGGAATTGATGGACCTGCCGCTAGAAGGTGATGCACACATATGGTCAAGCAATATAGGTCCCCCATCTTTGTCTAGCTTAGATCGCTTTGTTATATCTCAGAGGTAGGAAGAGAATTTCTCAGGGGTGGGAAAATCATTTCCCAGTGGTGATCCAATCATGATTTCCATGGGTCACGTTTGATCACTGCCTATTTTGTTAGAGTGGGTGGGGTTTGGGGTTTGAGAGAAGGTAGGAACATGTTCAAATTTTAAAATAACTCAAAGAGGTTAACTTCGTGGATACTATGAAGGAGTGGTGGATGATTTATATGGTAGAGGGTAATGCGAGCTTTTGACTGGCATCTAAGTTAGGTATTCTCAAGGAAGACATCAAACGTTATAATTAATAGGTATTTCAAAATATGAGAGAGACCACCTTGACTTTGATGGAGGAAGTTAGGATCATAGATGCAAAGATAGGGATATTTGGTCTCTCTCTTGATGAGAAGAGGATAAGGGAGGTGAGGAAGGAGGGGATCGTGAGGAGGCATACCAAAAAAAGATTAGTTAGAGGTAAATGTCGAGGTCTCTTTGGCTGAGGAAGGGTGATAATAACACTAAGTTCTTTCACAAAGTGTCTAACTCTCATCATCTCTTTAATCATATTGGGAAGATCGTATTGGATTAAGTAGAATACGTAGAATACATTAAGGTGAGGGGGAGTGGCATTCTTCTTTTGATGGAGCCGTGTTGGGGAGCATTTTGAGGGCTGAGGCTGAAAGGTTAGAGGATTAGTTCACTAAGCAAGAAATTACGCAGGTTTTAAGCTTGATGAGTGGAGATAAGGCCCTGGGCTCATACGGTTACACAATGTTTTTCTCTCAACAATGTTGGTTTGTCTTCAAGTGTGAGGTGATGGAATTCTTCCATGAGTTCCATGATATAGGATACATCATAAGGGGCTTGAATGTGTCATTCATTTCCAAAAAGGGGTGTTTATAAGCTAGTCCTTCAAACTTATTAGCCTGATCAGGAGTGTTTATAAGCTCCTAGTCAATGTCTTGTCGGTTAGTCTAAAAAAGGTGATTAACCCCCTTATTTCTCAATCCCATAATGCTTTCATCTGGGGTTAGCATATCTTCAATCCAATTCTAGTGTCCAATGAGTGTGTTGATTCCAGGATGAGAGGAGGGGTTCAAAGTATTGTGAGAAACTTAACATAGAGAAGGCATTTGATCATGCAAATTGGTAGTTTCCCTTGTACTTGTTGAGGAGGATATCATTTGGAGATCTGTAATGGTGGTGGATTAAATGGTGCATCTCCACAGTTAGGTTCTTTGTTCTGATCAATGGGGTACCCAAAGGTTTCTTCCCCATATCTCATGGTCTACAACAAAGAGACCTGTTATCCCAATTTCTGCTTACATTGGTGATGGTGGAATTTAGTAGGGCTCTTAGTGCATGACAGTTTTGGGCTTGCTCAGTTGGGCATGGGTGCCATGATGGTTTCACATCTTCTGTTTTTCGATGACATGATTTGTTTTAATAAGGTAGAAGAGGGCTAGGTGAGGGCGTCGAAAATGCTCTTCATTTGCTTTGAGGTTGTATCGGGGCTTCGCGTAAATGTGGGAAAGTGTGAGACGATTTCGACGGGGGGTGGAGAGAATGTACAGGGCCTGGATAGGACTCTAGAGTGAAATATTATCTATTTACCCTTTAGCTAGGGATTCTGCTGAGAATAAATAAGTAATCGATAGTGTGGAATAATGGTTATTTATCTAAAGGTAAGAGGTTGCACTGATCAAAAGTTTGTTGTCTAATCTATCCATCTACTAACTATTTATCTTGTCTCTTTCATGTTCTCTTCGGAAGAAGATAAAGAAGATTATGAGAGATTTTTTATGGAGAGGAAATGAGGAAAATTTTAAATATTGTCTGGGGGGTAGGATTAGGTATATGAACCTTTGGAGAAGGGGAAGAGGGAGTTAAGAACCTATATCGTTTTAATATAGTGTTGCTAAGAAATTGGTTGTGGATATTCCTGAAAGAGAAGAATAGGTTATGGAGGAGAGTTATGGTAGTAAGGGGGCAGAGCATAAAATTAGGATGGGGGCCGAGTAGGGGATGTATGCTCATGGTATGGGATCGTGGAATACCATTTCTTTAGAGTGGTCATACTTCTTCAATTTTACAGTGTTTTAATTGCGGAGAGACGATATGATTAGGTTTTAGAATGATAGGTGGAGAAAGAACGAATCGTTACAAGAATAACTTCTCGGTATGATCATCTTCGGAGGCAACTGAGATGGATAAATTGTTGATCATATGTCATTTATTGATGATCAAGTGGTGCGGAACCCCCAACTTAAAAGTAGACTTTGGGATTGGGAGCTCGAGGATGCAAATGCTTTTTTTGACTAACTGGCGTCAGCTCCGTGCCCGTTTATTGAGGAGGACGCCAGACAACGGAAGGATAATAAAAATGGGGAGTATACATTGAATGGGTATTATTCCATTTTGAGTGGGTAGCGGAACCCAAAGAGTTTGTTTTTATTTGAAGAAAATTTGGAAGGTTAAGGCGCCAAAAAATGTGATGTTCTTAATTTTGGCGGGGACTTGACACGTTATTTTGATGACCGAGGTTTGCATAAGAAAGGTTTAGAAATTATAGTCAATGCTGGTTACGTGTGGAGGTGGAGGATCATACCAATCACCTTCCATTTCACTGTAGGATAACGCGTGACCTGTGGAAGGTTTTTCTGTTTCTTAGTCGAGTGGATTGGGTGATGCTGAAGTTTGTGAGGGAGGTTTTAGAGGCTTGGCAACACCCTATGGGGTGGTGGGGAACATCAAAAGTGTGGGGGTCGGTCCCACACCATATCTTTTGGACTTTATGGTAGAGGAGGAAGGCAAGATGTTTCGAAGGGATAGAGACTGCATCCTCTAGGATATGTTACATATTTCTGAGCAACTTCCTGAGTTGAAGAAGAGGCAGTTGCCTCATTATCTTTTTTCGGTTCAGTATGTACAGTCTGTTTTATATACTCCCTGTACATGGGTTTTGCCCCCTTGGTAGTTGATTCTATTGAGATTCATTTACTTATAAAAAAAAGATATTATTATTTTGTATATGTAACAACTTAAGTCCATTAAACTACAAAAACCTTCAAAAATTCTAATTAAATTTTTTGCACATTACTATAATAGATTTTCCTTAAATTAGAGCATTTTAATAGGATTTAAGACTGGTTTGATTGAATTATAAAGTTATTTTTGAAAGAAATCTAACTCACTTATTCCATTTGAGAACCAAATTAAATATATATTGCAACTTAGTCCATAAGGTAATTCAAATTTGTTTTTCTATTACATTAACACACGAAATGGTAACCGATACAGGAGATATAAACATTAAAAAAATACACTACCAAAAATAATTTAATCAATTATTAACATATGCAATAAAGATCACCAGTGATGATATGATTTACACTCTTATGTTCTATGTTTATATATTGAAACTAAAAAATAATAAGTTTATTTTTATATCATTAATATATATTCCTATACATTCTCTCAAAAACAGTTTTTAAAATAATGCACTATAAAAAATTGGACTTTATTTTTAGTTGAATCCGCAATTGTTAACTGCCTACAAGATGTGATTTTAAGCCAAAAATCATTATCCTCAAGCGAGATTTTAAAGTACAATATTTCAACAAATATTTTTTTGTGTGCAATACTTTGGAAAATATATATTTAAAGTATAATGTTGAAAATGAAACTAAAAAATAAGCCCGCATTATGTGTACATTTTTGTAAAAAATATCTCATCGGATTGAAGCCCTCAAGATTATCTATTCTAAGTAATTTTGTCACAAAAGAACAATTTGTTGTAGTGTACATAAAAAAAAAATTAGGCTTTGTGGGCATATAGGCAAATCGGAAGCCCTTTCTCAGGATTGGGCATCGGATTAACAACAATCTACTCGTCGGGTATTATTTTTTCCCATTTCAACCTCCTCATAAGGTGGTGCATGGAAACTAGTATTTTGCGTCGAGCATACTCTTTTCCGGGGAACATCCTGGGCCCACCACCGAAGGGCACAAACGTGTAAGGACAAGGCCCACTTCCCTCAAATCTTGAAGGGTCGAATTTTAAGGCCTCAGGAAAAAAAATCAACATCTTTGTGAATTGAGTTTGCACTCCAATATATCTGTATAACAAACAAGGAAAAGTTGTGTAAGTTTTTGTGACATTAAAAGATTTAAGTGGAGAAAATAAGAAGAAAAAATATATTAAAACGATGCATATTTCGAGAAACCCTGCCTCCATTTTATATTTCTTTGTAAACAAATTCCTAAAGGCCTTTTGTTCCAAGATCCAGTAAAAAATGATGACTTTAGCAACAAATAGAAGACTCTTTGTAATAAAATGAAAAATTAAATAATTTCATAAAAATAGAGAATTTCTTACAAAAAAATAAAATTAAAAATAAGTCATGGATTTTTTTTTAAACTTAATAATTTTATCCAGGAAATATTTATGAAATTTCACCTTAGGATCATGTATACTGAATGCAAAAAAAAATATTGAATAAGTGATATTTAAACATAATACTCAACAATTTCATTATAAAAGACTATATGTGTATGGAAAATTGATCAATTATAAAGCAAAATTTACTGACCTTCCATCCTTTTGGAATTGAGAAACCATTGAACATAAAATCTTTAAGTACTTCTCTAAAAGTTCCTTGTAGAGGTGGTGCAAGCCTCAAAACTTCACATGCTACATCCCATGAGTATTTCATCTTTTGAACATCATCCCAGTTCAACAATTCTCCTGGTGCTTTTGTTTTTGCAATCTCCATTTGCTCTAAACAAGGCAAAAAAAAATGTAAAAAATCTATATTTGATACTTGTGTTTTTTGGACAGATTATGCTTGGCTTATTTATAAAAAGTTAATGAATCAATAAAAAAAAAATTGTAGAAATTTAATTTTACGGCTAAAGGTCTTGTTCATTTTTTTTTTAAAAGTTATCTTATATGGGATACTTTTGTTAAAACTTATCGCAAAAAGTTTAACTGAACACCAAAGTAAAAAATTGCCCTAATAGGAAACACACTCCACGCAAATACTAAGTAATTACTATATTTACACAATGCATTGGTTTCTTCGTAGTTATGATATGTTGTAATATTTATTGAGTTAAGGAAAGAAAAAGAAAATTCAAAATTGTTTATTAATTTGTGCGTACACAAATAATCAATCTTAAAAAAATATTGTAAGTCAATACAAGTTATACCAATCATTAATTTTTGAATTTAAGTTTGTTGCTAATGGTGTTATATACTAATAACTAGCATGAAAATCTCGTGATGTGGAGCCTTTTTTAATGAAATTATTAAAATATATATATAAAAAAGTGTTCCTAAAATCATAAAAAAGTTATTCAGTGAAAAATAAATTAATATGTGAAGAAATTTGTGAAACATAACCCTAAATGATATGCTTTTAAAAATAAATAATATATTTTTTTTAAAAATATTTTCAAAATTCCAAAATTCTTTTTAAATAAAATAATTTTTTAATTGTTTTATGAAGAAACAGTTTTTGGGAAAAAAATATTGTTTTTTAGACTTTTTCCATAAATAAATGTTCTAATGTCAAAAAAGCTTTTTTTATAAAAAAAAATCATGAAAAACTATTTTATATGTTCACCAAAAATTATTGCATAAAAAAGGTTTAATAAACACTAACAAATGGCCATAATAGAATTAAAACAACTTGATGTTACATTTGAAACAATGGTTGATCTCAAGGCAAATGGCCCTAATAAAAGTAAAATTTTCCAAACAGTGTAATTCAAGTAAGATAGAGATGACGTGTATAAAAATCATTCACAACTGTATAAAATTTTCAAAATAATGTTTTTCTCAAGGCAAATGGACAAAAGAATAAACCCTAAAAAATTAACTCTCTTTGCGGTAAAAGCTAGACAGAGATGATTAATAATGTAGATACTTAGACACCAATTAATGATATTCATATTTCTTCTCATCTACTTAACACCAAGGGATTTTGTCCCTTTTGTTGTAAATTCTAGTACATTTAACCAATATTTTCTTATTTTTAGAGGTTAGCGCTAGCGGCATTCCCGCCTCGTCCCGCGACCCTCACCTAAACTCCTTTTTTATAATGATTTTAAGTGGGGAGGGATTTTTTGGAATTAAAAAAAACATAGACTAAGCATGTATTAAAAAATATTTGAGGAACTATGTAGTTAATGATCCTTAAAAATAATCCATGAGAAACTCAAATACAGCTTAGAAGATACCCATTTTTCAAACCAATAGAAAATCCTACATGGAATATAAGAGAAAGAAAAAAGAATCAAAAACCGTACCATAAGAGAGAATCGAGAAAGAGAAGGCATTATACCTGCATCTCTGAATTAGAGCAAACTCAAATATTGCTTAGAAAATACCTACTTTTGAAACCAATTTAAAACATTACATGGAATGTAAGAGAAAGAAAAAAGAATCAAAAGCCATACCATAAGTGAGAATCGAGAAAGAGCAGACATTATACCTACATCTCAGTATTAGAACACAAAAACATTAGAACAACTTAATAACAAAAAAAAAGAATTTTGATTAATTTTCCAAATCAGACCCCAAAAGAAAACCCCATTAAAAGGAGAGAGAAACCCTTTGTCGAGTGTATCTCGGTTATTTAATCAATTAATAGAAAAAAGTTGGGTACTGATACAATCAAATACTTTTGGTAATCTCTTCATCGTCAAAGATAAGAGCTTTACGTACATAAATTCATGCGAGAGGATTCAATCTGGAGTAAAAAATGTTCAAAATCTCGTCTCTATCTTGGTGTGAACATTACTGATCACACACACATACCGGTTCCTATATATATAGTCATATATTAAAAAAATTAAGTCAAATGGTTAAACAAAAATAACGCTTTACTGTTATTAGAGAAGATCAACAGTTGGATAAGAAAAGAGAGGGGCACTATTGATTATCTTAAAAACACAGAACAAATATTCACAATGCAGACGAAAGATAGAGAAACATATTTGTTCATTTTACAGGGGCTCAGTTTTGGAAGAGCTCAATTACGGATATTGGTGAAGAATTTATTGTGGACAAGTACATATAAACCCTTCACGTACTGATCTTTTGTGATCTGTGCTTTACCCAAGCGACATAACATACATTATATTCATATGACACGTGGCAGACATAAGTAAATTCAGGCTATAGTTTTTATAGATATAGATGTGAGATTATTTAATGCAAGAAAAACAAAATGTACTTGTGGACTTTTTCCCCAACTAATAATGATAACTATTTAAATCCTTAAAACAACTAAAATTAGCCAATAGTATGAAATTAAATTCATTTTCTGTAATTGAATAATTTCTTTCACAAGAATATACCTTTCTACTTTTGAACATTGATATTAATTTCTTACAACACCTCCAATCCCGCGTCCTTTTCAAAAATAAAGTAAATTGAGTTTGGTTAGATATTTTAGCAAAAAATTTATACATACGCACATGCATTTTACAAAAATGCAAAAGATGCATGTAATACCCTGTAATTTTAATGACTTTTAAAATGAGTTAAATTAAAAGTTAATGAGATTAATTAGATTTAATTATAAGTTAATTAATTGGGATTAATCCAGATTTTATATTACTTGTGGATATTGAAATATATGATTTTTAATATTACTTAGTGATATTTAAGTAATATATGAATATGATGTTATTTATATTGTCGTGAGTAACTAATACGGTAATTATGAAACATAAGTCGAGACGCGGCAGGGGACGTGTCGGGACTAATTTAAATAAATAAAAAGGAAACATTATTTTATATTAACCTTATGATTGTTTCGAGTGCAGCATTGCATCCGAAATGGTCAAAATAGATAGAAAAGTCTATTTGGGTGTTGGATTTGGGTCTTGGGTCACTTTGGAGATGAAAGGACACCCCGAAGGGGCATTTTAGTAATTTTAATTGGGAGATGAATATTAATTTTGGGATTTGTCTTATTATAAAGGTGATGGATTAGAGGAATGTAGGTTCGTTTCATTTTATCACAAAATATTTGAGAGTTATTAGTGTGAGAGATATGGGTACCCGGATTTGCCATCATAGGCCCAGACGAGTAGCCTAATAAAAACGACCCAAAGTCTGGCCCCTCGTATCTCAACTAAATTCAGTTATGACTTAGTCCATTCCTAAAATCTCGGAGAGAGATATTCTAGGAGTAAAAGTTGGGTGTGGGGGAGTCCAAGACCCCCAATCCCCGAGAACAAATATGTATATAATAAACCCTAAGCCTGGGGCAAAAGGCACGATTGGTATTCTTTGTAAAAATTCCCCGGAGTATATAGTAATAATACTGATTGTACCACCGTGGATGTAGGCATTCTTGATGAACCACGTACATACTTTGTTGTGTGATTGGCATTTTATGTTCTTTATTTCCTTTGGTGATTGCGCTTTTCTTATTTTTTTGTGTTGAATATAATTGTCACCACAATTGGTGCCGTCTGTGGGAAGTGTTTGTCTTCTTTAAGAAAGCCCTCACCAACAAAGAAGATAAAATGTCTTGTCACAGTAGCAACGCCCCTCAGGCAGGGGATATCCAAGAATATCCTGCCCCTCGTAGGATCAGATCTGAAGTTCGGCGTTCACATCAGAGGGCTCGCCCGAAAAGACCATCCTTAGAGGAGAGCCAAGGATCAGTAAGGTACACACAAATCTCCAGATTGATTGATGCCTATGAGGCAAGGCTCCAAGATCAGAGGGAGTTCGCTCGCAAGAAAGAGGCTGAGAATGCTCGCCTCAAAAGGAACTTAGAAAAGATGGAGAAAGAGCACTATCGCAGCACTAGGCGACGTCCATACCGCACTCCTAATCCTCAGGAGAGCAAGTCTCGTAGCCGAGGGAGGAGCCCCAAACATGGATCCCAGAGAAGTAGGAAAATCGAGTCAGATGATGACTTGCTCGAGCAGCAACGAACAGCTCGCCGTTACAGGAGCCCAGCTCACAGTAATGAGAACATACGAAATTTGGTCTGAAGGGAGATGGACCAACACCCCGCACATCGCGGTGCCAGATGGACCAGGGAGCTTGATCGTCGAGCCCTCAGGACCTAGATGAAATATCCTTTCTCAAGGGAGATTGAAGAAAAAGAAGAAGAAGCCCCAAAGAAGTTCGTAACTATGAGATTTAAGATATATGACGAAAAGAATGACCCTATTGATCACGTTATGTAGTACAGGCAAGCCATGACTCTCTGGAACCACCGGGATGCACTAATGTGTCGGATTTTCCCCTCGAGTCTGCATGATGTGGCACAGAAGTGGTTCGAGAGACTCCCTCACAGGTCTATCAGTATTTTTGAGTCCCTGGATGATCTCTTTACTGCTCGCTTCATTACTAGTAGCTCCCAACCCAAAAGGATGGATGCTTTACTAGCAATGAAAAAGACGCGTCAAGAGAGCCTTCAGGACTACGCAAAGCGGTACTGGGAGATGTTTAATCAGGTCGAGGACTGCTCGGAGCAGGTAGCAATGGGATCTATCAAGATTGGGCTACCCATCTCTTACCTTCTGCACCAATCCCTAACGAAGAAAGAGGCCACGACCATCAACGACCTGATGGCTCACATCAAAATGTACGCCAAAGTGGAGGATGTGACCCGCTTCAGTATAAGAGAAAATGGTAGAACTAAGCTCGCTGCCAAGGGAAATGATAAAGCTGAGAACCAGACGAAAGGAGGCAAGAATGGGGGTAAGAATGGCTATAAGAACGGAGGTAAGAACGATGTTTCGAAAGTATTTCAGCCAGTGAACATTGTCTTTAAAGAATAAATCTACAAGATCCTGACGAAGATTAAAGACGAGCCATTTTTTAAGTGACCCGAAAAGATGGGAGGAGATCCCTCAAAGAGAAATAATGCGCTGAGATGCTCTTTTCATAAAGAGGGAGGATATAAGACTGAGCACTGCAAAGCTCTTAAGTCTCACCTCGAAGAACTGGCCCAGTCTGGGCACCTGAACGAGTTTATGGAGAAGAAGGCAGAGAAAGTTGCTGCCAATGGGGAAATAAGACCCGACAACGTACTCGAGGATGATGCTGGACTTGAATTCATAGTAATTCATGGGGCATCTGATATGAAGCAGATTCAAGGGAATTCAACTCGGATGGAGGTAAAAAAGCTTACAGCAGTAATGCAAGCTTTTCAGATCGATCCAGCAAAGACACAATCAGGAAAGCATCTGTGAGAAGATAACGTCGACTATAGCAAACATATCGTGTTCACAAATGAAGATCTGGTGGGAGTAAGAACCCCACATCATGACGCTTTGATCATTATGCTCAAGATAGCCAACTATGATGTCGATAAGCTACTCGTCGACCATAGAAGCTCATCCGAGGTAATGTATGTTGACCTATTCAGGAAATTAAAGTTAAGTGTTACTAACTTGAAGGAAGACACTGTCCCTCTAGTTGGCTTCACTAGAAAAGTAACTATTCCATTAGGAAAGATCATGCTGTCGGTAAGGGCAGGAAGTGTCTCCAAGATGATCGAGTTTCTTGTGGTCGACATTGACTCTCCATATCAAGCTATCCTCGGTAGGGGGTGTCTACATGCAATAAAGGAAGTCCCTTCGACCTACCATCAAAAACTCAAGTACATAACCGAGCAAGGAGTGATGGGGATTCACGGAGATCAGGCGATGGCAAGAAGGTGCTTTATAGCAGCCATCCGCCCGAAACCAGAGTAGAGGGTCAAAAATTCCAAAGACAAAATTGAGGAACAGGAAGGTCTGATACCTTCAAAATAACAACTATGATATGGAAGGCCCGGAGTGGAGGAGACCAGGATCCTCCCCTCTGAGTGGGTCATCGAGAACCTGGAGGAAATAACGACCGATGGATGCAAGGAAGGAAGGAGTTTCTTGATCGGAACTACTCTTACAGAACAAGAAAAGAAATAATTGATGGTGTTACTGAGAAGCAACCTAGACGTTTTTGCGTGGGAACCTTACAAGCTGCCTCACATTGATCCCAGTGTGGTTTGTCATAGGTTACATGTCGACCCCACTTTCAGGCCTATTGCACAGAAAGTACGGTGGACCGCCTAGAGAAACAAGTTGAAAAACTGTTGGATGCAGGATCCATACGAGAAGTTCAATTCCCTAAATGGTTATCCAACCCAGTAGTAGTTCCGAAGAGTAATGGGAAATGGAGAGTCTGCATTGACTTCACTGACCTTAACAGGGCATGCCCTAAGGACAGTTTCCCTCTCCTAAAAATCGACCAGTTGGTGGATGCCACAGCAGCTCATGAGAGAATGAGTTTTCTAGACGCATATTTAGGGTATCATTAGATCCCCCTGCATGCACCAGACCAAGATAAGATAGCATTCATCACTACTGTCGGATTATACTGTTACAAAGTTATGCCCTTTGGGCTCATGAATGCAGGAGAAACTTACCAGAGGCTAGTCACCAAGATATTCAAAAATCAAATGGGAGAAACCATGGAAGTCTACATTGACGATATGCTCTTCAAAATCAAGCGAAAAGAGGACCATTTCTTAGACCTATCCAATACCTTCGAAATCCTTAAGAAATACCGAATGAAGCTCAACGCGAGCAACCGTTCTTTTGGTGTCCAGTCAGGAAAATTCCTCAGATATTTAGTTAGCAGGAGAGGCATTGAGGCCAACCCGAACCAGATCGATGCGGTCAATAGGATACAACCACCTCGCACAATACGAGACGTGAAGAAGATTACAGGCATGCCCACCGCTTTGAACCGTTTCATTTCAAAGTCCTCTGAGAAGTGCAAGCCATTCTTACATCTCTTGAAAGGAAACAAAACAAAATAGTGGAATCAAGATTGCTCAAAAGCATTGGAGGATCTCAAGGCCTATCTTAGCAATCTACCTTTGCTTGTCATACCTCAAGAAGATGATTCCCTCTACTTATACCTCGTCATCTCCAGCCACCCCATCAGTTCTGCACTGGTGTGTGAGAAAGTAGGAATCCAGTATCCAGTCTACTATACGAGCAAGACCTTATTGGACGCCGAGAAGCATTACCTTCCACTAGAAAAGCTCGCCTTAGCACTAGTAATAGCTTCGAGGAAGCTAAAACACTACTTCGAAGCTCACACTATCATTGTCCTTACATCACACCCCTTTAAAACAGTCTTGCAGAAAGCGAATTTGTCTGGCAGACTATCCAAGTGGTCAGTCGAGCTCGGACGATTTGATATCCAATTTCATCCCAGGAATGCAATCAAAGGGAAGGGTCTCGTAGATTTCATCACAAAATTCACTGGAGAATAGCCTTATAGCCAGCTTCAACTCATAAAGAAATTGGAAAAACACCCATCAGAAGGGGTCTAACGACTATTTGTCGATGGTGCCTCCAAATCAATGGGGGCAGGAGTAGGCATTGTGCTCGTCACTCCAGATGACACAATTCTCGAGCAAGGGATCAGGCTTGAATTTGAAGCCTCCAACAACGAGGAAGAATAAGAAGCTTTGATAGACGGCCTCCAAAAGGCACAGGCACTAGGGGCAAAGCAACTACAAGTGTTCAGTTACTCACAATAAGTCTCCAATCAGATAAGTGGGGACTTCAACGCAAGAGATGAAATAATGGTAGCCTACCTTGCCTTGGTAAAGGAGCTAATGTCCATCTTTGAGAAAGTCAATGTCTAATAATTTCCCAGAGGACAGAATAGCCATGCCGATGCACTGGTAGCCCTAAGTTCAGCGATCATTTCTGACTTGAAGAGGATGATCCCCATCGAATTCCTCGCCCATCTTAGCATTAACTAGAGTGATGAGATGCCAAACCTATAGCATCAACCTCGCCCATCTTAGCATCAACTGTTGGATGGACCCTCTAAGGGACTATTTGAAAGATGGCACACTTCCTAACGATAAGAACGCTGCTCATCAGATAAGAGTCAAAGCTACTCGCTTTTACTTATCTTAGGAGGGAAAACTGTACAAGAGATCATTCACCGACCCTTATCTTTAATGTGTTCACCCGAAGGACATCGAGCAAGTTCTACATGAGCTTCACGAAGGAATCTGTGGAAGCCATATTGGAGGAAGGTCACTAGATTTTTGAGCAATGAAGGAAGGCTACTAGTGGCCATATATGCAAAAAGATTCGACAATATATGCTCGCAAATGAAAAAAATGTGAACTACATGCTCCTATGATTCACCAACCTGCCAGCGACCTAAAATCACTCACCAGCCCATGGCCTTTCGCCCAATGGGGGATGGACATCGTAGGCCCCCTTCCTACCACCGCTGGAAACCGCAAGTATCTGTTGGTCGTTATGGATTACTTCACTAAATGGATCCAGGCAGAGCCACTGTCAAACATCCGAGATGAAGATATGATGAGATTCATATGGAAAAACATAATTACCCATTTTGGAATCCCCAGAACCATCATCACTGACAATGGAACACGGTTCGAGAGTGGCCCTTTCCAGAACATCTGCAATGAACATGAGATCAGGCACTATTTTAGCTCGATGGCATACCCCCAAAGCAATGGTCAAACCAAGGCTTCCAACAAAACAGTGATTAATGGGTTGAAAAAACGACTAGAGCGAGCCAAAGGTGCATGGGTGAGTGAGATGCCGCATATTTTGTGGGCTTACCTCACTACCACATGGAGAGCAACTGGGAAAACCCCATTCTCACTAACGTATGGAATGGATGAAATCATCCTCTTGGAAGTCGGTCCACCATAGATGAGAACCACCCTTGTCGACCAAGGCCAGAACGATGCAGTATTACTCGCTGAACTTGACCTAGTTGACGAACGCAGAGAAGTAGCCTTGGTATGGCCAACGATCTATAAACAACAACTCGCGAAACAATATAACAAGAATGTCAATCCGAGGGCATTGCGGTTTGAGAACTACATCCTAAGAAAAGTCCTTGGCAGCACGGTAAAACCATCGGATGGCAAGTTGGGTCCAAATTGGGAGGGTCCATTCAAGATAACAAGAGGCGATCTACAAGGAGCCTATCACATAGAAACGCTAGAGGGCAGAGAAATACCCCAAGCATGGAACGCGGCCAACCTAAAGAAATTTTATTTTTAGTTTTTCTTTTTTCTTGGCTCTCTTATCAAATTTTTGGAATAGGCAACTCATTTTTTATTTACTTGTGAATTAATAAAAGATGTTTGGAAGTGGCATTCTATGAAGTATTAATTCTGTATTGAGAGGTTTATAACTTGCACACCCTTTCCAAGTAACAGGAACCTTACTCAAAGCATAAAAGCAGGGTATCACCCTCCTCAGGTATTCGTTATGAAACACAAACAACCTCCTAGCATTGCCCCGATAATATATGAAGCCTATAGGGGATCCTTAGGCAATTAGACCAAAAATGAATTGGTCACCAAACTATGTTTGGATAAAAAAAACTGGCTCGAATAGAACATCCAAAGCCAGGTGTGTCCTCGTGATTACAACACTTAAACCTAAGGGAGTGTGCCGACACGACCTAAAAGGTAAAGTGAGGCAAAATGGTATCTTATAAGCATATTATACTAGGAGGACACTTACTCAACAAGGCAACCCTGCTAATCTAGTCGGCCACAAGGGGCCCAAGATAATTAATGTAAAAAATATAGAACGCATGTTTAGTCGGCGAGATCGCCCAAAACATAGATATTATATTACTTCATCACAATCACAATGAGATTGTACAACCTGTGTTTTGTAGACAAGGTCGCCCAAAGCATCAATATTACATTACTTCATATATACAAAGAGGTACATCTGGAAAAATCTTAATGAGGCTGAGGCCTCTAAACAAGATAATCATCCACTTGTGCTCTTCGACCGTCATCCGGATAAGGACCTAATTCCTCCTAGACCTCATTCGTGTTTGGCTCTAACAGTTGCCTGGGGATAGCATCTATAGGTATCCATTGATCGTCCCTCCTGAAAGGGTTAGGCCTTCAAGTTGAAGGGGAGATCTCGTAATGGTACTAGAGTACTGAATTTCTCAAAACTTACAGCTCCCTGAGGGCACTCAACCATCCCCTAATAAAGGCGAGATCTTCAAACTATGTCAGCCTCGTTGGATCATCTGCCCAACCTTAGTCGTAACCATCAGCCCACACTCGTCGGGGTCCATTCTTGAAAAGATGTCTCAACCCTGTGACATCCCTTTGAAGTTCATCAACAATCACATATGCTCGACTGACATCTTTTTGGAGCTCCTCCATTTCCCTAGATGGACCACCTACGTTTGGACCATCTCGTGGAGTAGCCGATGAGGTGGAGCCTCGCAAGGCTGGAGGAGCACCGCTCGGCTCTATTCCAGCTCGTGGAACAACCGATGAAGAGGAACCTCATAGTACATGAGGGGCAATGCTCGGTGCGTGCTCCATAAGTCGCAACACCTCCCTCCTCAGAGCCTCATTCTCGTGTTGAAGAATTTCTCTGGCCTGGTTGATCTCAGAGGCATTTAGAAGTCTAGCTCTCAGAGTGTTAACTTCTTCCTGGACTGAGGTACCAACTTCTTCCATCTCTTGAAGTCTGTCTTTCAGTTTGATGATGAGCTCAGATTGGTCCTTAAAGCTCTTATTTCTCGACCTGAGAGTCTAGCAAATCCTAACGAAGGCCTGACGATCTGGGTGCTCGCATTAGGTCCAAGGATCTTTCCCAGCAAAGAAGTGGAAGGTATATACTCATCTACATCAATCAACTACAAGCCATACAAGAAGTAAAAAATCAGAAGAATCAATAACTAGAAAAGAAGGAACTTTAATTTCATTAAAATAAAAGGGTACAATTACATCGATTCAATAAAAAAAAGTACAGGTAGAGAAAAAGTATAGAGAATTCCTAGGGGCAGTCTAGCTAGCAACCTCAGCTTGTTCAGAGGAAGCCGGCTTCTTTCCCTTATCAGAAGCAGTAGGAGCATCTCCCTCAGAAGGAACAACTACTGCCCCTGAGCCGGAGGAGTACCAACAGGAATAGTCTGGGAGGCAGGGGCAACACCTTCAATGGCTGGGGCATGGTCTTCGTCTAAAACAGGCTTTGTGCCTGGATCATGCACATCGAACAAGGTAGAGTCGACATCCACCCCGACAGCCAGAAGAGGCTTTCTCTAGCCTTTCTTGAAGTTCATACGGCTGATGTAGCCCATCTGAACCTCAGCATCCTCATATGCGTCAGCCCACCCAGAATTATATGAACCTTCCTTGATAATGGCTGCCGCAGACTCCATCTTCTTCAGCTTCTCCCCCAGTACTTTATTTTCTTTGTCCACGACTAACTTGCTAGTGTAGAACAGATCGTAGGACTGCCTCAACTCATTTAGTTTCCTTATTGCGGCCTCCCTTTCTCTACTGGCTTCAGCAAGAGAGAGATTAGAGGATTTTTTGGCCTCACTAGCGGTCTTCAGAGTGTCCTTCAGCTCCCTGCCTTTCCCCCTCAGCTCAACATTATTCTCCTTTAAATCCACATTCCTACCCACAAGCTCGTCGTGAGTACTGTAGAGAACAACGAATTTAATCACGAATTGCAAATAAAAAGAAAGCATTAGAAGAAAGCAGCAGATAGAGTATTACAAGTGTTAAAGAAAAGAAATATACTTACCAAGGCTAGCCTCTGACTCGCTTGCAGGGTTAACTGATCAGTCCCCATTGCCCTTTGACGATCAGCAGGCAAAACTTCTCTTTCAAGCAGCGCATGAGCCAGTTGGGGAGAGGTGGCAACCGTGACCCCCGGGCAACGTAGACACAGGCACTAAGGCTTTCCCGACCTTCATCCTCTCTTCCACTCTCCTCATCTCTCTCCTTCTCCCTCTCAGCTCTCTTCCTCTCCTCCACCCTCTTTTTCTCGTTGGCCTTCTTCCTCTCTTCTTCTTTATTTTTCTCTTTCCCTCTCAACTGTTCTTCCTGTTTTCTCTTCTTCTCATGCTCATGAGCAGCAGAGTGAGAACTAGTGGCGACATCCCCACCAGCAAACTTCTGCTTCTTCAACCGCTGAGCAAGAAGCACATCATCCTCCTTATCATCATCCCTGATCAAATTTCTTCTAGGAGAAGCCATTTCCTCGCTAGAATTGCTGGATATACTTGAAGACTCTTGAGCCTAAGAAACCTCTTTTGAGCTAAAAGAACCTTTACTACTAGAGCTCGCCTCACCAAAACCACCTTCAGCACCTCCTCTAATATCACTTTCAGAACTGGTCTCTTCCTCGTCCAACTGGATGGGGTCAACAACAACTTCTTCACTAATATCTAAGACATGAATGTTATCCACAGGCCGCGCAATGAAACTAGACCCGATGTTCTTATACTCCAGGAGAAAAGCAATCGACCGTGGATGTTCACCTTCAGCTAAAGGCTCTCTTATGTTCCAAGCCTTGATCAGCTCAGCAGCTCGAACCTCACTAAGAGCAGGTTCCAAATTATTTGTCCTCACTGAAAAGAAGAGAGAAGAATATCTGACAAATCATACATCAACAAGAAAATCGAAAGAGCAAAACAAAAATTAATCCTACCTATGAACTCCTCCCCATAAAAGGGGACCATGAACCTGTCACACCTCGACCCCTCGGTATGGGGAGGGAACTACCAATTTGTAGCAAGAAAACCCTCTTGCTAATAGACCTTGTGGGAATCAGGTAGATTTACTACCAATACCCTGTCAGGACTCCTGTCCTTGAGATAAAGAAGACCAGAGCTCATTCGTGAGAAAGAATAGCAGAATCATATTTCAGCAAGCCCTAGATTGGTTCCATAAAGTTGGTTTATCCTATGGACACCATTTACTATCTTCCAAACATTTGGCGAGCACTACGCAGGGATGATATTGAAATAGATGAAGAAATGTAAAAACAAATTTCTCGGAGGGAAAGTGAAACCTCCTTGGGAAAGCAAGAGAACATGAATCCAATTAGCGCCCCCTATCTCTCTTACATTTTTAGGGAGAGGAGCGCACTCAATGTCTACCCAGTCTGGGATATTATAGAACTCTCTAAACTTGGACACAGTCTTAATGCTTATCTTCGCCCTTTGTAAACCCTAATTACGAATTTGAAGAAATCTTAACAGAAGAGAAAACACACAAAGAGAGAGAGAGAGAGGGAGAGAGAGAGAGAGAGAGAGAGAGAGAGAGAGAGAGAGCAAAGGAGAGCTACGAGATGAAGTTTTGGCTGGAACGACGCAAGATCACATGCCCAAACAACGAAGAAGATTGAAAGCAAGGTAAACAAAGACCTAAAGAGGAGTGCACAACAGCAGAAGCCTGAGAGAGATGAGAAAACTCGAAGAAGTTTGAAACAAAAACTATGGACTGCTGCTCCAAATGACTTTTAAATGCTTCCAATCATCGTGCACAGGATACAAAGCAAGCTGCCACCTAAATCAGTTTTCAACATTGGAAAAGTTACAGAATTTACAAAGGAGCCATTATGACAAACCATTTAAATTTATTGAGCCCAAATTGTGGCCCAATAACTTTAGGGGCAATTGTGGGTACCCAGATTTTTCATCAAAGGCCCAGACGAGTAGCCCAAAGTCTGGCCCCTCGTATCTCAACTAAATTCAGTTATGACTTAGTCCGTTCCTAAAATCTCGGAGAGAGATATTCTAGTAGTAAAAGTTAGGCGTGGGGGAGTCCAACACCCCCACTCCCGAGAACAAACAT
Source organism: Sambucus nigra (assembly GCA_949130495.1). NCBI lineage: Eukaryota > Viridiplantae > Streptophyta > Magnoliopsida > Dipsacales > Adoxaceae > Sambucus > Sambucus nigra. The sequence continues at coordinate 745,136,833 of OX422210.1, forward strand.
GTATATAATAAACCGTAAGCCTAGGGAAAAAGGCACGATTGGTATTCTCTGTAAACACTCCCCGGAGTATATAGAAATAATACTGACTGCACCACCATGGACGTAAGCATTCTTACTGGACCACGTGCATATTGTGTTGTGTGATTGGCATTTTCTGTTCTTTATTTCCTTTGGTGATTGCGCTTTTCTTATTTATTTTTGTTGAATATAATTGTCACCACAAGAGAAAGTGAAGAGTTTCTTGAGAGGATAAGAGGATGCTTAGGAAGGAGGAGAGACTTTTGGGGCAAGAAAAAGGGGATTAACCACTTTCTACCACGAGCACCACCTCGAGAAAGCCACCAGAAAATGAGGAAAGGATTCTACACCATCATCAGCAAAGCTTCAAACCTACATAATTAAGGCAAGTGTAATTCTTGCTTTATTTTATTGCTTACAATATCCATGCTAGATAGGTTAAGTAAGAAGTATGAACTTGCATGATTTAAGGATGAACTATAGTGTTTTTAAAAAAAATTCTTGATATGAAAATTAGATACAATAAATCTCTTTCTGTTTACATGATTTAATCCATGAATTTTGGGTTTCAAATGATAGATGATGTCTGAGTTAATATGATTTTTGGAGAAATAAGAATCTATGAGAATTTTTGAAATAATAGGATTTAGTCCAAATTATTTGTTGATTTTAGTTTGTTTGATTATTATAAATTGATCATATATCTTTATATATCAATTGAGATTAATTAGGAGAAGTTTTGGATTGATTTGTGTTGGTTTTGATGAGAAAGAAAATGAATTAAACGCATGAAAAAAATTGTTGAAAAGGGCGAACATTATATGATAATTTTAGGACTGTTTTAAGAGGAAATTAGCAGTGTGCACTCACATGTTTTTGTATAAAATCATGTTATGCACAACTTTACATTTTAAGTTTTTTCAAAATCGGAGCAGAAAAGCCTCAAAATTATACTTTTTATATTTCTGGAAGAATGTACCTTTATCGAAAAAAAATAATTAGAAAATGGTAATTTGGCCCATGGTGAGATTTTATTAATTTTGGTACATTAACAAGGAGCCAGGGACATGGGTTAATATTGGAAAATTATTTGGAGTTGAGGATTAAATTTTTTTGAGAGATATCTGCATAATTATATTACGTTTTAGAGGAGAATAATTGTTATATCAAGTAAGGGCAATATTGATGATATATTTATGGGTACTTGGGTCGAATAAAATATTATGTGAGTGATAACTACATAAAAAAAAATATGGTGATAATTATGATTACAAGTGTGGGTAGTATTCAATAAATGCGGCGGGTACTTTAGATAAGATGAATTCCTAATATGATATAGGTGGTGTAAGTACCTAATTTTATATAGGTAGATGATAATGTCTATTTCATTGACTGATAATTTATGTGTATGACATACCTACCTTACTTTCTATCAATGGGAGGTTTGCACGTAAGGGCAGTCATATCCTGATGAATCCATGGGATTTTTGACATGTCGCTCGAGAACGTAGAACCTAGGTATGGGCTATCATTGAGAATGATAGTGATGACGGTCATATGGTGCGTAGGTATGTGCGTAGCCTATAGGCTTGGAACCATGTTCGCCTCCAATTTTTGTGGTTGATCTTTGTGGTTCGATGAATTTTTACCGAACCTATAGTCCCCTATATGGCGACAAGCTCTACTGGGACATGATAGAAGAGTAATGCATGTACTGTAACTGTGTCTCAGGGTGTCGTATTGTATTATATAATTTTAAAAATATATATTTTAAATGAATATGTATATACTGATTAGATCTATCTTCTATGTAAATTAAGGAAAATTGAAAGATAATAGTACGTAATTAATTAAGTATATAATGCTTAATTATGTTGAATAAATAAAAAGGCTTATCCATGTTGAATCTTATTAGATATATGTAAAATATACGGGATAGATAATGCTATGATTAGTTGATACAATTATAAAACTAGTGTGATTTATAGGTACGTTAGATGTGCACTCTAGATGCGAGATGAGAATCTCAAGAGAGAGTCTGATAATCTAACATGTATGTTATAAGTGAGAAAGATTGCAATTATTCATTTATTGTTTTCAAAACTATTTTACCATCAGGCTCTGACCCGTTTTCTTGCATATTCTCTTTTCTATCTTTTATCTTCTGTATCAGGTGTCCAGCCACAGGGTAACCAGCCATAGAGGATTATGATGGTTGACGAGCTATGGAGCTATGGAGTATTGTTTAGACGCCTTCATTTATTTGATTCATACTCTGTAGTTATCTTTCATTTAAGGCACGTCGCCCCAGAGGATTTCAGCTGTTTCTTTTCTATTTGAGTCAGGATTTTATACTCTTATCGTTGTGTTACATTTACTATTGTTGGGATTTATGTATTGAGATATTTTCTGGAAAGTTTATTCCAGTTACATTTAAATTCTATTGTGATATCTATTCAGTTTAATATTGTTGTGGAATGGAATGTGTAGAATTGTTCGAAATGGTAAAATGAATTTTTTATTGGAAAGTTTTTAAGACCAACTTAAATGAGTATTAGGTGATAGCAAATGATTTTAGACAGTGATGCTAAGAATGAACCAACTGTATATTATGATTTAATTGGGTATGGGAAAGATCACCCAGTATTTAACTAGGTGGGGTGTTATAGGTGGTATCAGAGCATCAGGTTCAAGTGTACTTTAGGGTCTGTACGACTTACTATGCTTTAACTTAGCGTTCTTTGATGTAGAGCCCTATCATTAGGACTGTTGCATTTCAATTTACGCTTACATTCTTCAATTATTTTGTAGCTATTAGAATTGCGTGGTCCATAGGGTTACTAGACTTGGCTAATAGCATTGTTATTTATGTAGACTCACCAATGGGTAGTGGGACACATATTTTCTATATATGTCGTAACGTGAGTTTGATTTTATCGGGGATTTACTTTTTTTAGACATGTCCGAGTATGATGTGATTATCAGCATGGATTGACTTGTTGTATATAAGGTAAAGATTGACCGTTATAGACAGCGTATTGTCTTTGACAAGATAGTGAATAAGTTGACTTTTTATATAAATAAATAAATAAGACCCGTTGGGAAGATATATACTATAGACTAAAGACCTGAGGAGTTTTGATGACCGACTAGGTTAGATAGTAGTCTATCGGGGGGTTCCATGTTTGGATTTCGCTCTGCGAGACACCCCACGCATGAAACTAACGAACGTTAGGAGTTGAAGTAAGTTGGGTCTTTGGGATATGAGTTTATAACCTTTGCTATTATATGTATATATATTAAACAGAGAGATATGAGTTATAGCATGATTTGAGGCTAATGGAGTCGCCAAATGTGACTGTGGGAATCATTATGATACGGATTATATTATAAGTAATCTGTTAATTAAGGGTAACCTTACAGAGGAATCACATTCATTAGATCTTATGATGGAATGTACACACATAGGGCATATGGGAGCCCTAGAAGGTTGGATTATACTACTTTCCATAATTGTGACACAGTAAGTATTCTTGAGGTTAATGAAAGAAGAAGTTGTGACTTCAGTATATAGTTGTTTGATGATTTAGGATCTCTACTCCCCAAATTTTCCACGAGGATTGATTAGGAAAAAATTCTTTCAAATTTATCCCTTTAATTTAGTTACTTTTAGCACCTCGAACAATGTAATCGATTTGATTTAATCTCATAATCTTGCTACTGACTTAATCTAATGAGTACCCCGAGTTTCTGGTATTTCGTACTAATTTTACAGGTATTTGATGTCAAGAAAGAAAGAAAGAAACCATAAGAATAGAGATAGAATAGAAGGAAAGTCAAAGGAAAAAAATGTAATTTTTACCCAGAATTCGGATGAGGCATCTAAAGAAAAGTTGAAGGTATCGAGTTTACAAGAACATAGGATGAAACGGCACCTCAATGAAAGTCCCGGTATGAAAGTTATGAGCAGTCAAGGATAGAAGAAAAAGTCAAAGAGAAATCGGACCGATCCGGTCCGGACCGATCTGAAATGCAAAGTTCTAGTGAGCCCCGGACTGAAGACGGATCAAAGCTGAGAGAAAATAAATGAACTGATACGTACCAGATCGATCCGGCCAACAAATAAAAGAACCGGTCCGAATCCAAGCCGAACCGAACCGAAGGAATACCGGACTGGTTTGACTATTGAAGTTTTGTTTTCTTACTCTTCCTCCAATGGAGAGTCCTGGATAAGCTAAAACTCTTGGAGTCTTATAGGGTATTTAAACCCGATTTATTTTCATTTTTAAGGATGGAAAAATCATCTAATTTTTCCCTTTACAGTAAAAACCCTAGTTTCAAAAATTATTATAATTTTCATTCCAAGATTGAAGTTTGTTCAGATTTCTATCATTACAAGTAATTTTATTTAATGATTTTAGTGCTTTGGTAAGTTAGTTGATTAATTTATTCCGTCTAATCTTCCTTATACATTCTACATCATTCTTCAATTATCCTTTAGATTAATCATGATTTCCTGTAATTCAACAATCATTTTCATTAACTTCATCATGTTAGGCTAGGTTTTTAAAGGTCGGGATGCATGAACTCAACCTGATGTGATAGTTGCATGTGTATAAAATTAATCCTCTAAATTTAATGATTTATTATGATCGTATTGTGTATCAACACAACCATTGTAGGTCTTTGGCTCTCATTTTCTTTCGGGTAACCATGATGCTTTAGAATGCAATGCGAGTGTAACTATCGCAATACCAATTTACTCGTCCTCTCATTAAGTATGGTGCGGGCTTGAACCTCATATACGTAATGCTTGGGAGTACTAAATTCTGGGTCAAATTCACCATTTAAGTTTACGATTAGTTTTATACCATCAATACACTAGGGTTGAGGGATTGTATTCCCATCCTATTTTCTTCATCATATAGTTCAAGTTTTAATTCAATATTTATCAGTAATTTCGGTAATTTAGAATAGTTGCATTTCATTCATACTTTAGTACATCAGATAAATATTTTCAAAATTGCATTTAGTTATAGTCAATCTCCAAATAAAATCATCTTTTCCTTTTTTTTAGAATCGGAATTAGGATTTATTCATCTGTCCAACGTCGTCACAATCCTATTGTCCTGTTTCCCTGAGGATCGATACCCGACTTATCGGATTATTACTTGAGAGACAGGCTTGCACTTGAGCCTAGAGAGTACGCACTTCTGAGACACATTCTTAGTCACGCCAAGTTTTTGGCGCCGTTGCCGGGGATCTAGGTAGACTTAGGATTAGATCAAGTCAATCACAAACTTTGACAAAAAAAATTTCCAAAAATCCAAAAACATATAAAAATTTGAAAAAGCACAAAAATATTCATCATCGTCTCTCATAAGCCAGTTAATGCAAAATTCTGAACTCACTCCAACTCCCCATAATACTCCAACCCACATTCACGAAAATCCAATAGTTGAGTACAACCCTGATAGCCCTAACACTCCTAACGCTCAAAATTATGGGTTCCACCTCCCACACCGTCACACTCAATAAAAAATAACATTCCATTTTCCCTCTTAGGACACACTTTAGAGCGCGCTCCGAGTATACCAAGTGAGGACACTGAGTCGTTAAGAGAGAGAGACATGTCGCATCACTGTAGTTCAGCCGCCAATGAGGAAGAGGCCCCATACCGTCCTTTGGGAGAAATCTTATATTCCGAGCGCATTGTCACTCCGGGATGCATCATACTCCCATATAATGCAGGGCAATTTCATTTTAAAAATGGCATGATCTAGATGCTCCCCCACTACCATGGGATAGATTCTGAAAATCCATATCTCCACATCAGGGAATTTGAGGATGTGTGTGAAACCCTCAATGATAAAACTTGCACACAAAAGGTAATCCGCCTCAAACTCTTCCCATTCTCGCTAAAAGATAAGGCTAAGACCTGGCTATGGTATTTACCTCCAAGATCGATTGCATGCTGTAATGCGTTGCAATCTAAATTTCTCAAGAAATTCTTTCCTCCACATCGAACGAACTCCATCAAGGCTCAAATTCAAACTTTCTGACAATTAGAAAATGAGTCATTCAATCGATGCTATGAGCGTTTCAATGGGTTAATTACTTCATGCCCCCATCATGGATTTGATAAAGGGAAAATCATTTCTTTTATCCATAATGGCTTGAACATTAATTCTAAGCAACTCGTTGAAACCATGGGTAGTGGTCCGTTTGTCGACTTCAACGCGCACGATGCTGAGCTTCACCAGAGGTATGTCGCCGAGACTACCCAATCCTGGGATACATGTGAGCCTATTGCTCAAAATCAAAATTGTCAAGTGACCACAACTCCATCGGTGTCTAGCCTATTTTATGTAGAAAAGAATTCTATGACGGACAGTCAACCCGATGTACTTGAGAAGGGACTGCGAGACCTACGTGAGGTATATGAAAGAGGACCAACTGGATTCATTCCAAATCCCATTGAGAAGGTGTGTGCTATTTTTTAGGCGGGATATTCAATAGAGGAATGCCCGACGATACCCGCCTATAAAGCAATGCTTCAAGAACAAGTGAGTGGTATAGGAGGATTCAAGTGTGATTTCGGTGCACCCCACGGGAATTATTACAACCCATCATGGAGAAACCATCATGGTTTTAACTATGGGCAACAAAATGCAGCAATGAATCCTAATTCGCATGTTTCCCATCCTCCACCATCGCACATCCAACAAGCACCACACATGCAAGGACATGTAAAATCACCACCACCTCCAGGGCCATATATCACTCCACCGCAGAGAAATATCGAGGATATGATAAAACAATTTATCAATAACCAGAATGCAACCAATGCTAGATATGATCGCCTGATCAGCGACATGAATGCGACTATTTCAAAAATGCAATCCTCGTTAAGTATCCAAGAGAAGGGCAAGTTTCCTGTCCAGGGTCAAAGACCTCCCCAAGGTAAAAATAGTGTTATATCCACACCCCATGACCATTCGGAGCATTGTAGCGCAATTACCACTCTACGTAGCGGGAGAGTAGTTGACTTGTCACCTCCACCACAAGACATACCTAAAAATAAGGAGGTTTTTCTCGACAAGAAAAAGGCCGAAGATGCCCCTTCGATTAAGAGTGATGAAAAAGAAAACACTAGCGGACCTAAGGTCATGGTGAAACCCCCTACCGCTGCCACATACCCTCAACGGTTGGTCCCGAACTCCAAAGAGAATTCTCGGGACGATGTGTTGGATGTACCCAAGCAGGTAAAGATTAATTTACCTTTACTCGAGACCATACAGAAAATTCCTGCATACGCTAAGTTCATTAAGGACTTACTCACGGTGAAACGCAAGCTAAAGGTAAATAAGAATGTCTTTTTGGCCCAGAATGTCAGTTCAGTTTTATCGAGTGACATTCCGTTAAAGTATAATGATCCTGGTGCACCAACCATTTCATGCATCATGGGGAAGAACCGAATCGAAAGGGCGCTAATAGATTTAGGAGCAAGTGTTAACATTCTACCCTATTCCATCTATAAGAAACTCGATTTGGGAGCCCTCAAGCCCACAAATATGACTCTCCAGCTCGCAGATCGCTCTGTGAAGATGCCTCGGGGAATCGTTGAGGATGTGATTGTCCAAATAAACACTTTCTACTTCCCGATAGACTTTGTCATTTGGGACGAGGAGCCCTCCATTCTCCCGAGAAATCATGTTCCCATTATCCTTGGTCGCCCATTCTTAGCTACGACTAATGCACTCATCAATACTCGGAATGGGCAGATGCAATTAACATTTGGCAACATGACCCTGGATACAAATATTTTTAATCATATCAAAGATGAGGGTGACGAAAGAGAACCGCGAGAGACAAATCTTTTAAGAGAAGCACACAAGCATGGGAGGACCCATATGCGAGAGCCGATAGGGGTATGCCTTGTTACATCAAGTGAGAGCGACAATTCAAGAGGCATAGGGAGAGGTACGTATGAGTGCTTAGAGGAGAGCGAATGGCTAGACACAATAGATACTTTTCTCCTCAACTACTACCCACCCACACCACCTAATAATTTTGAGATGGAGAAAGGAAGGAAGGATGTAGGAACAAAGGAAGAGACAGAGCCAGAGGAGTTGAGCCTAACGAAAGTTGAGAGAGAATTCGGGAAGGTGGATGAGAGCTTTCACAACCAAATTCAACCTCTATGGGACTCTAGGAGTCATTTAAGAGAGAGCAAGTGGGAAGATAAAATTGATGAGTTTCTTCGCAATGACCATCCACCCATACCATTTGATGTCCCGAATACGATAGAGGAGAAAAGTTTCATTTCGTCCGACTTAGATCCCGAACCATGCATTCCAAAAATTGAAAGAAATGTAACACCCCATGATTTTTGAGACTGAGAAATTAAATTTGGGGAAAATAAAAGTTAATTAAATTGGAGAATTCTAAAATTGGGAATTGAAGTCCAAAAATAGAGGACGTTTTAAAGTATTCCGGATGATGATTTTGAGGGTACCATCGATCCCGAAAGGGTCGAGATAGTCAAAATGACTGTCATTGGGTTTTATTTCGGCTCCGGAATATTTTAAGTTAGTTTGACTAGAATTGGAGTAAACGAGTCATTTAAAGTGTGTATTAACATTTGAAACTGGGACTTATGTTTTATAGGCTTAAGAGGCTTACGGATGAAGCCTTCTCATTTAGAAAAAGAGAGAGATAGAAAGAAAAGAGAAGAGAAGAGAGAAAAGAAGAAGAAAGGAAGAGAGAGAGGAAGAAAAGCTTGGAGATTCCAGCCCAAACGCGACATCGAGGACGATCCAATCTCTACAAATTGAGGCAAGTTTTTAATCTTGCTAAATAAGTCATTTGTGTAATTGATTTCATAATTTGTGGGTTAAAGAAATGGATTTTTGGGTATTAATATCAAAACCTAGATTTTTGGGTTAAATCTTGAAATCAATGTTTAAATATGGGTTTAAAGGTGTAGCAATGGTTGGGATCAACTTTGGGTTGATTTAATGGCTTAGAATCATGTTGTGATAAAGATTTTGGGGGTTAGAATAGAATTTTTAGGGTTTAATATTCGTGGGTTCATTGAAGAAGAAGAACCCTTCAAAATCTGCAGGCCCGAATCGATTCGGTTTAGGGAAATTGGCAGGTCTGCATTGACCGAATCAATTCGGACCCAAGCCTAATCGATTCGGCCTGTGGCAGAAGCCCAGGTCTTTGGACCCGAATCGATTCGCCTTGGAGGCCGAATCGATTTGCTAGGCCTAATCGATTCGGGAACAGGGCATTTTGAGGTATTTTCTCCATACTGATTGCAAACCCTTTTTGGTTGGGTTTATGGATTTGGGGCTTTCTCTTATGAAGTAATAGATATATTTTGGAGACTTATAGGGGGTCTCCCACTTAGTATGATAGTGGGGACTTCCTAGAATAATTGGAGAAGAATATATCCATGTATGTATTTGGAGTTGTGTATAGAGATTGTGGGGAAACCTTTTTGGGATTGAGGATCCTAATTGTAGATTAAAAGTAAGTATAGATGTGATGTGAGGCTAAGAACTCTTAGAGAGAATTGCGAGGGTATGTTGAGAAATTTTAGGCCAACCTCTATGTCAAATCCTTATAAGGATAGGATATTATTAAGATACGATTTGGGGCCAAATGGAAGAGTATAGTTGCATACGCTTAGAAATGATAAAATTTAAGAAATAAATCTGAGATATCTTAGACTAGGGGATTCACAAAAGTGATTGAACCGTAGTCGAAATCGAGAGCGATGGGATCATATTACCAATTAGAGTAGAGTGTGTAAAATCTAGTCGGGGTAGATGTTTTTTATCGGTGTGTGATTTACAACGGGTATTTTCCCTAACAAATGGGATTATTTGATGAAGGTAAGATTGAGCTTGAGTCTTATAGACTATTAGTTATATGTATATTGATAGTCAAAATGATTACTAGATTCTTTAATGTGCTCTCGGATATAGAGGGTATGTGTAGTGATGGTTTCCTACACTAAACTTTGGGTGATAACCCTAATGTTGGATATATATATATATATATATATATATATGTCCGTATGTTGTTTGGGAGACTATTCATCATAGGAAAAATGATTGAATATGTTTTAAGTGAGGGATTGTATTCACATATCAGGGTAAATTAAACGAGTTGTGGTGACGGCTTGTATATTGAGGAATATATATTTATAGCCGAGAGTATATATCTTATACGTATGAACGAGAATTAGTTTGTATATATATAGATAAATGGAAATGTGAATATATTTGTATATATATCTATATAAATATGAATATATGGATATATTTATGTTGTGGACATACATGGTATGGATATTTAAACCATATATGATGGTTTAATGTTTAATTATATGATTGGATCATATGGATGTATATATATTGTGCATGTGAATGATATATATACTTATGTGGTTAAGCATACCCCGCTCATGCTATCATTGGGAAGTTTCCGCGCAGAGGGTGAGCAACCTGATTAGAAAAGCAGGGTGTGGATATTCCCCAGGTCATAGTCGTCTCGTGTGTTATTATGTTATTTACATTTTTTTTGGGATGAGACGTGGTGGGTATGTTTCGTCTCATTGTCGGTTTGGAGCTATGACCGCTTCCCGAGACGTCGAGTGCATGTGTTTACCACGAGATGGGTGTCGTTTAGTCCCACCATGGTGGCCCCAGTATTGCTACGTGAGCCGGGCACTGGGAAGATGATGCATGATGCAGTTCTATCGGCGATATATATAGCCGGGTATATTATTTGTGCATGGCCATTGTACATCAGATATGATATGTACTCTTGGTCATAGGTATGGATGATGATGGTATATATATATATGGTTAGAATAAAATATATATATATTTTTATATCCTATTGATAAAAGGATATGGTATCGTTGTGGAGTACATCTTGGATGATTATGGCGTACTAGATTGATGGAGGTTGATGTATCGCATTTAAGGAATATTTCGGTTACATCATCCCAATGATATTATTGGAGATTTTTAGTTGTTTTAATATTATTGTCTAAAAATTTAGTAGTATTGGTAGTATTATATGGTATGTATGGCATTACGGATCTCTAGGATTGACATTGTCAAGGAGTAGTGTAACAGGGTGGTTCCTTGTTTAGATTTCGCTTTGCGAGACACCCCACGCATGAAACGCAGTGTAGTGTTGAGATTGGAGAAAAGTTCTGTCAAATATTTATGTGTGGCATGATGGATCTCTAGGATCAACGTTGTCAAGGAGTAGTGTAACGGGGTGGTTTTTTGTTTGGATTTCTCTTTGCGAGACACCCCACGCACGAAACGTAGCGCAACGCTGAGATTGGAGAGATGTTTTGTCAATAATAACTTGTATGCATGTTATTTATTAATTAAATTGTATGATTCAACCCAACTATAAATGGGTAACGTATTAAGAATTATAATTAATTGAATTATGAACCAGAATCCCTTAAGCCTATTATGGCATAATTGTTTGTAAACATAATCTAGTATGATTAGAAAAGGGGTGGATTCTTGGGTTAAGATAGGAATGCAATTCTCGTGGGTATAGGCTGGACCTATGTTAAGTTAGGTTGTCCTTATAAATGGGGGTAATTTAACTAAAACTTGAGGACGTGAATAGGTGTGCGTCGTTGGATGAGGGGTGAGTTGGGAATTCACGAGAGCGTGAATGCACTTTTAATTATGAAATGAGTGCACCGATATTTATTATGCACGGTTAACACACTTGCTAAATATTTTTCACAACTCGGGCTCTGACCCGTTTACTTTTCTCTCATGCTTGTATATATATATATATATATATATATATAATAAAGTATAAAACTTGTGTATGTCACAAGTTTAATGGATGATGTCATTTTTATGGGTTCTTTTGCATTATCTTTTTTTCCCCTTAAAATTTGAATTCCCCCTCTTTTAACACACTTTAATTTGTTTCCCCCTATTTTTTTCAAAATTCAAATACAAGGGTTGAATGGTATTTTCTTCTCTATTACACCTAGCCCCACTTTCGCTCTTGAACCCTGAGTCATTTTCTCTTGAAACTCTTCTTATTTTCTCTCACCCCTTCACTACACAAACCAAACTCTTCTTACAACTCCCCTTCACTACAAAAACCTTATTTTATCTCACCCCTCATTTGTGCCTCTCCCTTTCCCTTATCCGTCCCCTCCCTCTCATCGGCACCGTCTCTCTAAACTCCCATTTCAAGCACCATCTCTCTCTATTGCTCCGGTTGCGCGATGAATCACTGTCTCTCTGAACTATCCGAGGCTTCGAAAAGAGGGGGAGAGGCATAAATGATTCTGTTTAAACATTTGGGGTTATTTGCGGCGAATCACGTTGGCAAATCAACTCAACTCAACGGCAACATTAAACCGACGTGCTTTTCCTGAGACCCAATATCTTTCGTTTCTATTTTCTTTTTCCATTTCCTTTTTTCTTTGCAGATCTAACGATTTCAGATGCAGTTTTGGTTCATCACTGGAAGAAGGTTCATTTTTTATCCGTGTTGATGATGTAGCTTTGAACCCATCTCTTAGCAGATCTGGGACGAGAACCCATCTTCTCCCGCCTTCACTGGCCTGCTTCTCCGCCTCCAAGAAGATTATGAGCAGGTTCGTAAGGGTCTGAATTAGTTTTTGATTTTAATTAGTTTTTTATTAGTTTTTGATATTATTTAGGATCTTTATTGTTACATTTTCAGATCTTGGGATGTCTTTTTCGTTTTAATTAGTTTTTGATTTCAAAGATGATAAAATTGGCAATGATGTTGATTTCCTACTAAAATAACATAATCAAACGAAAGTTGCAGTAAACTCAGAATTTTGAAGCTAATATGAACACAACAATGTAACTGATTAACAGTGAAAAAAAAGGAAAGATAAATCTAAAAGAATATAGATAAGCATGGGACTTAATTTTAGCTCTGAAGTTTGGAAATACTTTAGAGGTATCTTTGGGATTTCTCTTAATTTTAGCTCTGTCAAATATATGCTTATAGATTGGTGGATTAGAGTTCCTCAAATAGATCATCAAAAATATTTACTTGAGTCTATTCCTTTTCTTATTTTTTTCTGAATTATGGAATGCTAGAAACTTCACCTTCTTTGAAGATAACTCAACTACAAAGTCCGAGGTGATTCAAAAGTTGTTTCAATCAGTATCATTTCTAGCTAGCTGTTTCTGTTTTAAGGACATGATATCGGATGTGGATGTTCAGGTAATTTGGTTCAAAATAAAGATTCAGCCTTATTAATTGCAATTCATTGTGGTTAGATGGGATCCTCCTCAAGCAGGTTGGTATAAACTTAACATAGATGTAATTATTTTCAGATCTTTATTGTTATGTTTTCAGATCTTGGATTTTCGTTTTACTATTCCCACTTTCACGGTTGGACAAAACACAGTCTGTTTTTTTTTTTTTTTTCATTTTTTATTTTCTATATGTTATTTGTATACCTGTACTCTGTTAAATGTTGGGTTTTCTATATATCTTTTTTTCATTGTTGAATTTGTGTTACTCGGTTTATTTTTCTTGAAAAAGCAAGAACTTTTGGTTGAATTTGTGTTACTCTGTTAAATGTTGGGTTTTATGAATTTTCCTTTTCGTGCTGATATAATTAGGTTTTTGTTTAATATCACCTCTTTTGAGTTGATCTAATTGAGTGTTTGATTACAGGCTATATGTTTTGTAGATGGTGGTGCACACATATGAAATATTTTGAATATTTGAAGTTAGTGTTGGGAGAATTGGAGATTTTGACACTCTTTTATAGTCACTCTTTTGTTAGTTCAGTTTTAAGCAATTTTCCTAATTGTATGTGATTCTAATACCATTCTGATGTGATTCTGATAATTTTTTTTCTAATATACAGGAAGTGAGGGATGATCCATACATAGCAGCATATTCCTTACATACGAAGTTCAGTTTGGGAAGTTATTTGTTTGGGAAGTTATTTGTTTAACATATTGTTATTAATTTCTGTTGTGTTGATATGTTGTTGGCTATTTGCATTGATGCACTATATTATGATATGTAAGAGTGCCATGAATTCTATGCCAGAATGATTTTGTGATTTGTGTTTGTTAATTTTCTTATGGATGTGCGGGAATGACTTCCATGACGCATATGAGCTAGGACTAAATACCTTACCATTTGAAAAGCATACACAATACGATAATGGTCCATTCTTCAACTTCCTCTAGATTTATTTTTATTTTCAGTTTATACGCAAGTGAATACTGATTTTTAATTATAAACTCTTCTTTTTTCTTTACACTTTAATGTGGCTTTGTATGCCATCGGTTTAACCTATATTTTTATATTTTTATAAAAGATTATTTCTAAAGTCAAAATAGTTGAGACTTTATCATATGTTACAGAGTAGTAATTTTTAGTATAAAAAAATAAAATAAAAATACAACGTGCATTTTTAAAAAAAGACGATGAACAACCCCCACTTTTTCAAATAAATACCGAAAGTTTTTTTTCGATGTCCATTTTAATAAAAACATAATATAACATAATTTTTAACCTTTATGTAGATTGACCCCGTTTGGTAGTTTGTATTTTTATTAACGAAATATTTAATTTTTGTACATCCTTTGCATTTCTAATAGGTACAAAATTTTGATCTATTTAAAACACCAACTCTTTTACATCACTAACACAAGTCAATTTTTTTTAATGAACATAACACATTCATGAAAATAAATCTCAACATTTATACGTCTTCAAAAATGTCAATTTCCAATCAATGTGCTGATTTTACTTTCGTGCGTAAAATTCTCATCTACTCCATGATGATAAAATTTAATGAATTTGTGGAATAATAAATTACTAAAATATATTCACCGTTCCATCTGCACTAACGTTTTAAATTATCAGATTTAGCGTTGATAATAGTACAGCTGGTATTTATTTTTTCTTAAATAAGTTGGACTGTCTCATAAATAGTGGAATAATTGCCCATTTTTTTTAAACTAATAGGTTCATACCATAGGTTATTTCAAAAATTATTTATCTTTTGCGAACTAAACGCGTTGTATGGTCCTATCAACGATGTACACTTTCAAAAATTAGCGTCATCCTTCAGGCACGGGCATACCCTAGGCACGTCCTTACAATATTTGTGTTGTAAGGAAGCCATTTGTTGTTCGAGTATTTCTTTATTTCTCAAATAATGTGAATAGTCCTATAAATAGAGAAAACTTTGCCCACATTTTTTAAATTGTTTACACGTTTGTGTTGTAAAGAAAAACTTTATGACTTAAATTATTTACATATTCAATACATTGGAAATTTTCTTCGAGCCTTTAGGCACGTACTTTGAATTTTTTTTTTAGATTATGTACTTTTAAGACATAAAATAATATTGATTATGGATATAGGACAACAAACATTTCGTTTCCATTTTTAGTCCCTATATTCAAATTAAAGGGACACGTGGCATGCTGTGACTGGTTCACATTTTATGAAAATGGATCCGCGCCAGCGACTTTATTAAAAAATAGGGACTAAAACTAGAAATAAAATGTTTGTTGTCCTATTTCCAAAATACATACTACAATAGGTCTTAAATTTAAAAAATCCCTTTTTTTCGTTTTGTGATTATCAGCGTGCCTTCAGGCACGGGCATACCCTAGTATATATATATATATATATTACTACAGGTGTCCTACTGCATGGATGCCGGATGACCTTCTATCTAGAGTCTTGGGAGCCGTGACATGTGCGGACTATTGCGGGACGTATCTTGTAGTCGCTTCCTACCTCTTTAAAAATCTAGGTAGGGCTCATGTTGTATATCTAGTTTATACCCAAGGTATATTTATAGATGTGTATTTATTTCATTTCAGTTATTGTATTGGCTGTGACCCGACAGCTTATTCGGGTTTACTTCCTTGGGGTATATTCAGTTGTAGTCATTTATTTCATCTATTCTAGCATTTCATTTCTCATAGTTCTTTCATGCATCTTTCTTTCCTTTATTGGTAGTGTTGTAGTGTTGGTTGTTGTCGGTTGCATATTTTATTTAAATTTTAACATCTCGCTTATATGATATCGGGTAGTTAGTCCTATATTATGTAGTACCGACAGTTGATGTTGAGACTGGACCATTTGGAATTTCTGATTTAATATAGTATAGGGCTGGCCACCCGTTATTATTTTTGGCGGGGTGTTAAAAGAAACTTAGGTGTTCCCTCCGAGTTGATGCACGCAGGCCACAGTTTGAATAAGTGTCACGAGGATCCCTTTCTGACTAGTCATGACGAGCCTCCTAGTCTTTCCTTTATCTATGGATGAGGTCCCAACTTGTTCCAATTATTGGTTTACGATATGAATACGAGAGAGACGAGGAGAGCATTGAACCCTGTTCATGGGTTCGGGTGAGTTTGTGGAGAGATGAGAGGTCGTCGCACCCCCGATGCGTATGGGGTGATTTTTATTGTATTATTGAGTCATGTGTTAGGGTCATTTAGTGTCTTCATGCATTTTAAATATTTTTTGTTTTATTTTTCCGCACTTTTCATTCGCTTTGAGTTAGATTTTAGTCCTTTTTGCTTGAAGACAATGCAAAAGTCTAAGTTGGGGAGGTCACAAGTGCATATTTCTAAAACTTCGCAAATTTTCAAAAATGCCCAAAATTTTCAAAAAAAAATCATAAAATCCAAAAAACTCCAAAAATATTTTTCTTCAAAATAAATAAAAATTGGAATTCAAATTTTTCAAAAATATCATTAAAAGTCGGTTTAAAGTCTCAAGTTGTAACATTCAAAATGCACAAAGCCGAAATTGACCAAAGATGAAAATTGTGCGAAAATTGACGACTTAACGAATAAGTGTGGAGATTAACAAAAACCGGTGAGATTTCGAGCCTATCGATCTTTTTGAGTTTTTAAATCAGTCCGAGTTAATCGTTAACTCATATTTCTAATTCAGCATTTTAAATAAGTCGTTGATGATCTCAATTCATTATTTTGATCAATTATGGAAAATGGAATTTTACCTCGAAAAGCGCACTATAAATCTCTAAATTAAATTAATCTCGAGACGCATATGGTAAATTAATAAGTAATTCGGACAATGAAGTAGGCCATCGTTTGTCACCCAAAAATATTGGCCATAAAAAGTCGTGAGAAATTAACCCTTTTGTAACCCAATTTGAGCTTAATAAATTTTTTCCGTTTCGTTTGATTACCCGAAAAACCCAACTAGCCCGGAATTACGAAAATGGAATATTCATTAAACTCCGGAAGGTGCAACAAAAAGGGGCAAGAAAAAATAGAAAAATGCTCAACAAAAATAGTAAGAAAATAAAAAAAATGAAAAATAGAAAAAAATAGAAAAAGAAGAAGAAAATAAGCAAAAGCCCGGTAAAGCACTAACGGACATCATAAGCAAAATTTTCCAATTCTGAAATTCTTAACCTTTTCCAATTTCACCCATTACACCTTAAAGCCCGAAAAAGTCCTAACCGAGTTCGAATTGCAAAATTACTTACTAACGAGTACCCCGAGTTTATGGTATTTCGTACTAATTTTACAGGTATTTGATATCAATAAAGAAAGAAAGAAATCGAAAGAATAAAAAAAGAACAGAAGGAAAGTCAAAAGGACAAAAGTATAATTTTTACCCAGAATTCGGATGAGGCATATAAGAAAAGTTGAAGGTATCGAGTTTACAAGAACATAGGAAGAGACGGCACCTCAATCGGAGTCCTGGTGTGAAAGTTATGAGCAGTCAAAGATAGAAGAAAAAGTCAAAGAGAAATCGGGCAGATCAGAAATGCAAAGTTCCAGTGAACTCCGGACCAAAGACGGATCGAAGATGAGAGAAAATAAACGAACCGATCCGTACCGGATCGATCCGGCCATGAAATAAAAGAACCGATCCGGATCCAAGCCGGACCGAACCGAAGGAATATCGGACCGGTCCGACTGTCGAAGTTTTATTTTCTTACTGTTCCTCCAATGGAGAGTCCTAGTTAACCTAAAACTATTGGAGTCTTGTAGGGTATTTAAACCCGATTTATTATCATCTTTAAGGACGGAAAAATCATCTAATTTTTCCCTTTACAGTAAAAACCCTAGTTTGAAGAATTATTGTAATTTTCATTCCAAGATTGAAGTTTGTTCAGATTTCTATGATTACAAGTAATTTTATTTGATGCTTTCAGTGCTTTGGTAAGTTAGTTGAATACTTTCTTCCGTCTAATCTTCCTTTTACATCATTCTTCAATTCTCCTTTAGATTAATCATGATTTCCTGCAATTCAACAATCATTTTCATTAACTTCATCATGTTTAGCTAGGTTTTTAGAGGTCGGGATACATGAACTCAACCTGATGTGGTAGTTGCATGTGTATAAAATTAATCCTCTAAATTTAATGATTTATTATTAACGTATTGTGTAGCAAGACAACCATTGTAGATCTTTGGATCTCTTTTGCTTTCAGGCAACCGGGATGCTTTAGAATGCAATGCGAATGTAACAATCTCAAGACCGATTTATTCATCCTCTGATTAAGTATGGTGGGGGCTTGAACCTCATATACGTAATGCTTAGGAGTACTAAATTTTGGGTTAAATTCATCATTTAAATTTACGAATAGTTTTATACCATCAATACACTAAGGTTGAGGGATTATATTCTCGTCCTGTTTTCTTCATCATATAGTTCAATCATTATCAGTAATTTAGGTAATTTAGAATAGTTACATTTCATTCATACTTTAGTACATTAGATAAATATTTTCAAAATTGCATTTAGTTGTAGTCAATCTCCAAATGAAATCATCTTTTCCTTTTTCTTTAGAGTCATAGTTAGGATTTCTTCATTTGTCCAACGTCGTCACAACCCTATTGTCCTATTTCCCTGAGGATCGATACCCGAATTATTGGATTATTACTTAAGCGACAGGCTTGCACTTGATCCTAGAGAGTGTGCACTTCTGAGACACATTCTTAGTCGCGTCAAGGATGGTAAAGGAAGTATTGGGTAAAGTTTAACTCAAGACAGTTGAAATTAAATGGTAAGGCTTGGTGTATAACATCAGTGGGGAAATTCGGTAATGTACTGTGCGAGCGGTACAATAGAGATTGCATGAGATGCGAGATTAATACCCGGAGTTGTCCTTACCAGTTATGCTTTTATTTCGAAATTCGGGATGAAATTATGTTATAGGGGGGGAGTATGTAATACCCCATAATTTTAATTACTTTTAAAACGAGTTAAATTAAAAGTTAATGAGATTAATTGGAATTGATTCTAAATTAATTAATTGGGATTATTCCAAATTTTATATTACTTGTGGATATTGAAATATATGATTCTGAATATTACTTAGTGATATTTAAGTAATATATGAATATGATGTTATTTATATTTCCGTGAGTGACCAATACGATAATTATGAAACTTAAGTTGGGACGTGGTAGGGGACGTGTCGGGACTAATTTAAATAAATAAAAAGGAAATATTTTTTATATTAGACTTATGGTCGTTTCGAGTGCGGCATTGCATTCGGAATGGTAAAAATAGTCAGAAAAGTCTATTTTGGGTGTTGGATTTTGATCTCGGGTCACTTTGGAGATGAAAGGACACCCCGAATGGGCATTTTAGTCATTTTAATTGGGAGATGAATAGTAATTTCGAGATTTGTCCATTATAAAGGTGATGGAGTAGAGGAACATAAGTTCACTTAATTTTATCACAAAATATTTGAGAGGTATTAGTGTGATAGAAAGTGAAGAGTTTCTTGAGAGGAGAAGAAGTTGCTTAGGAAGGAGGCGAGACTTTTGGAGCAAGCCATAGGGGATTACCACTTTATACTACAAGAACTACCACCCGAAAGTCATCGGAAAATGAGAAAAGGATTCTACACCATCATCACCAAAGGTTCAAACCAACATAATAAAGGCAAGTGTAATTCTTGCTTTATTTTATTGCTTACAATATCCATGTTAGATAGGTTAAGTAAGAAGTATGAACTTTCATGATTTAAGGATGAACTATAGAGTTTTTGGAATTTGTTCTTAATATGAAAATTAGATAGAATAAATCTCTTTCTGTTTACATGATTTAATCCACGAGTTTTAGGTTTCAAATGATAGAAGAAGTCTGAGTTAATATGATTTTTGGAGAAATAAGAACCTATGAGGATTATGGGAATAATAGGATTTAATCCAAACTATTTAATGATTTTAGTTTGTTTGATTATTAGAAACTGATCACATATCTTGCTATATCAATTGAGATTAATTAGGAGAAGTTTTGGATTGATTTGTGTTGCTTTTGATGAGAAATAAAATGGATAAAACACATAAAAAAATTGTTTAAAATTACGAACATTGTATGATAATTTTAGGAATGTTTTAAGAGGAAATTGGCAGTGTGCACTCGCGGATTTTTGAATAAAATCACGTTTTGCACAACTTTACAGTTTTAAGTTTTTTTCAAAATCGGAGCAGAAAAGCCTCAAAATTATAATTTAATATTTATGGCTGAATGTACTTTTATCGAAAAAAAATTGGAAAATGGTAATTTGTCCCGTGGTGAGATTTTATTAATTTTGGTACATTAACAAGGAGCGAGGAACTTAGGTTAATGTTGAAAAATTATTTGGATTTGAGGATTAAATTTTTATGAGAGATATCTACATAATTATATTACAATTTAGAGGAGCATAATCGTTATATTAAGTTAGGGCAATATTGATGATATATTTACGGGTACTTTGGTCGGATAAAATATTATGTGAGTGTTAACTACATAAAAAAAAAAATATGATGATAATCTTGATTACAAGTCTGAGTAGTATTCAATAAATACGATGGGTACTTATGATTGGATGAATTCCTAATATGATATAGGTAGTGTAAGCACCTAATTTTATATAGGTAGACGATAATGCCTATTTGATTGATTGATAATTTTTGTGTATGACATACCTGACTTACTTGCTATCGACGAGAGGTTTGTGTGTGAGGGCAATCATATCCTGATGAATCCATGGGATTTTTTACTTGTCGCTCGAGAACATAGAACCTAGGTATGGGCTATCATTGAGAATGATAGCGATGACGATCATATGGGTGCATAGGTATGTGTGTAGCCCATAGGCTTGGAACTATGTTGGCCTCCAATATTTATAGTTCGAGGAATTTTTACCGAACCTATAGTCCCCTATACGGCGATAAGCTATACTGGGACATGATAGTAGAGTAATGCATGTACCGCAACTGTGTCTCGGGGTGCCGTATTGTATTTAATATATGTAAAAATATAATGAATTAATTGAGTATGTATATACTAGTTAGATCTATCTTTTGTGTGAATTAAGTGAAATTGAAAGATAATAGCATGTAATTAATTATGATAATGCTTAATTATGTTGAATAAATAAAAAAGTTTATCCATGTTGAATCTTATTGGATATATGTAAAATATGCAGGATAGATAATGCTATGCTTAATTGATACAATTATGAACTAGTTAGCATGGGGAATAGTAACTAGTCTGATTTAGAGGTACGTTAGGTGTGCACTCTAGATGAGAGGTGAGAATTTCAAGAGAGAGTCTGATAATCTAACATGTATGTTATAAGTGACAAAGATTGCAATTATTCACTTCCTCTTTTCGAAACTATTTTACCATCGGGCCCTGACCCGTTTTCTTGCATATTCTCTTTTCTCTCTTGTATCTTCTATCACGTGTCCAGCCACAGGGACACTGGCCATAGAGGAATATAATGGTTGACGAGCTATGGAGCTATGTAGTACTTTTTAGACTCCTTCATTTATTTGATTTATACTCTGTAGTGATCTTTCATTTAGGGCATGTCGCCCCAGAGGATTTCAGCTATTTCTGTTCTATTTGAGTCTGGATTTTATACTCGTGTCGTTGTATTACATTTACTATTGTTGGGATTTATGTATTGAGATATTTTCTTGAAAGTTTATTCCAGTTGCATTTAAATTCTATTGTGATATCTATTCAGTTTATTATTGTTGTGGAATAGATTGTGTAGAATTATTCCAAATAGTAAAATGAATTTTTTATTGAAAAGTTTTTAACACCAATTTAATTGAATGTTAGGTGATAGAAAAATGTTTTCGACAGTTATGCTAAGAATGAACCAACTGTATATTCTGATTTAATTGGGTATGGGACTGATCACCCAGTGTTTAATTAGGCGGGGTGTTATAGTGCACTTTTTGACTAAAGCCGAAAAGTATAGAGATGTCAAAATTCAAGAAATTAAGAAAAAGTTCAATCTTTCAGAGAGTCGTACGGAGATTTGAAAGAGTAATTGATGGGTTCTATGGCATATCCTTATCTAGTATGGCCTACGATCCAATCATCTTCCTGTTTCTGGCATTGATAGGATCATAAGCCTATTGTTTTTGTCTCTCTGTTTGCTTTTTATTATAGAGTTGTTATAGAAGACTATTTCTCGTTAAGGTTTAGTGCTTGCATGCTTCGGTGGTGGGCTCACTCATCCATTCTTTTTATTTTATTTATGAAAATTCTGCTTCTTTAAAGTAATTCAAAAATAAAATTGGTTTCCTATATATGCTCGATATCTGCATAACTAGTCATTTATGTGTGCAATCAATAAATGCACATATTATCCTTTTATAGAAGTAACAACTTAAGTCTAGTAAATGACAAAAAAACTTCAAATTCTTATTAAACACTATTGCACATTACTAGATTAGAATTTACTTAAATTAGACCATTTTACAAGGATTTAAGATTGGTTTTACAGAATTATAAAGTTATTTTCAAAAGAAATCTCTCTCTCTCTCTCTAAATTCCCACGGCGAAACCTCGAGAGACTTTTCACTTGGCGAGTCTGAGACCTGACTTCTGCGACTACTCGACTTTTGCAAGTCCTTATCTCGACAAAATCTCCTTAAAGTCTCCTCTCTCTCTCTCTCTCTCCCCTATTCCATTTTGGCACCCAAGTAAATAAATATATATTGCAACTTAGTCCATAAGTTAAATCTAATTTGGTTTTCATTATAGTACATTTGCCCATGAACTGGTAACTGATACACGCGTTGCAAAGATTTATAAAAATATATTGCCAAAAATAATTTCATCAAATATTGAGTTACAGAATAAAGATACCCATGAACATATGATTTACACCCTTATCTTTCTATGTTCATGTAATGTAAAACGAAAATAATAAATTTATTCTTATTTCAAATATATATTTGCCAATACATTGAACCCTCAAAATTTGTTTTTAAAATAATGCAATATGAAAAATTGCACTTGATTTTTTGCTCAATCGGCAGTTGGTAAGTGCCTATAAGATGCGATTTGAAGCCAAATATCATTATCCTCAAGTGGGATTTTTTAAAGTTAAATATTTGAATAAATAGTTTTTAAGTGTGCAATACTTTGGCAAGTATATATTTAATGTATAATGTTGAAAATGAAAATCAAGAATAAGCCTCCATTATACGAACATTTTTCACATTAAATATCACATCGGATAAAAAACCTCAAGATTATCTAATGAAAGTAATTTTTGTCACAAAAGAACAATTTGTTGTACTGTACTTAAACAAATTAGGCTTTGTGGGCATATAGGCGAATCGGAAGCCCTTTCTCGGGAATGGGCATCGGATTAACTACAATCTTCTCGTCTGGTATTACTTTCTCCCATTTGAACCTCCTCACAAGGTGGTGCATGAAAACGAGTATTTCGAGTCGAGCATACTCTTTTCCGGGGCACATCCTAGGCCCACCACCGAAAGGCACAAACGTGTAAGGAGCGGGCCCACTTCCCTCAAATCTTGAAGGGTCAAATTTTAAGGGCTCGGGAAAAAAATCAGCATTTCTGTGCGTTGAGTTTGCACTCCAATATATCTGTGTAACAAACAAGGAAAAGTTGTGTAAGTTTTTGCAACATTAAAAGATTTAAATGGAGAAAATAAGAGGAAAAAATATATTAAAACTATGCATATTTCGAGAAACTCCGCTTCCATTTTTTATTTCTTCGTAAACAAATTCCTAAAGGCCTTTTGTTCAAGATCCAGTAAAAAATGATGATTTTAGCAACAAATAGTAGACTCTTTGTAATAAAATGTAAAATTAAATAATTCCCTAAAAATAGAGAATTTCTTGCAAGAAAATAAAATAAAAATAAGTCATGGCGTTTTTTAAAAAGTTAATAATTTTATCCCGGAAAGATTTATAAAAATTCATCTTAGAAACATGTATATTGATTGAGTGCAAAAAAAAATTAAAATTTGATATTGAAACATAATACTCAACAATTTCATTAAAAAAGACTGTACGGAAAATTGATCAATTATAAAGCAAATTTTACTGACCTTCCATCCTTTGGGAATTGAGAAACCATTGTACATAAAATCTTGAAGTACTTCTCTGAAAGCTCCTTGTAGAGGTGGTGCAAGCCTTAGAACTTCACATGCTACATTCCATGAGTATTTCATCTTCTGAACATCATCCCAGTTTAACAATTCACCTGGTGCTTTTGTTTTTGCAATCTCCATTTGCTCTAAACAAGATTAACAAAAATGTAAAAAATCTATATTAGATACTTGTGTTCTTTGGGCAGATTATTCTTGGGTTATTTATAAAAAGTTAATCAATCAATAAAAAATATTTTTCATAGAAATTTAATTTTACGGCCCTAGGACTTGTTCAATTTTTTTTTAAAAAAAAGTATCTTATTTGGGATACTTTTGTTAAAACTTACTGCAAAAAGTGAACACCAAAGTCAAAAATTGTCCAAATAGGAAACACACTCCACGCAAATACCAAATAATTACTATATTTCGACGATTTATTAGTTTCTTCATAGTTATAATATGTTGAAGTCTTAAAACGGTCTTGTAAGTCAATAGAAGTTTTACCAGATCATTGAAGAATGTTTTTTTTGTTTTGTTTTATAAAATTTGAAAATTGTCTTGTAGACGGAGTAAAATGTTTTAGATTTGATGGTTTGACTCGGAAAATATTTAGATTGTTTCTTTTATATAATTGTAAAATTTGGAGATCAAATCGCCATTAGATTCAGTAGGTAGCCGCATTTCATAGATTGAATAGGTCAATTTGGAGATCAAAGCATATTCTTGAGATTACCACTTTGTGGAGATTTTTAAGGACATATCTTAAGCCACATGCAAAGTATTTTTTAAACAAAATGCACTGTATATATCAATTCACACGTTGATAGTTAACCTAATAAACAAACTTATACGATTTTAGGAGAAAGAGAGAGATTTTTACCATTATAAACCTTCTCGTAAACCTCAGGCAACTCAGCAAGGTATTTAACAATGAATGTACAAGCAGAGCTAGCAGTATCATGGCCTCCAATTAACAAACCCAAGATTTTATCAGCTATATCAAACTCCTTCATACACTTACCATCCTCGTCACGGGTTAAAAGCATGTGTGACAATATATCTTGCGTAGGGGACGCCTTCCCCTCGGCCAAATCGATTTTCCTTTGCTTGATAATCACGGTAAGCTCCTTCCTTATAAAGTTGGACGCGTTAATTGCGCGTCTAAATGGGGTCCCTGGCAAGTCTATGGGGATAGATATCAAACCCGAAGCCAAAAGGTCAAAAGGGTTAGCGAACTTTTCCACATGAGTAGGGTCCTCGATGCTGACAAATAATCTGCATGCGAGCCAAAAGGTATACCGTTTGGCCAAAGGAAAGACCGTCACTTGGTCTTTATTATCCCACCCATCGGCAAAGTGTCGTTGGGTGATCCCATCCATGATTCCGATATACCCTCGTAGGGCGTCTGGTTTGAAAAAGTTCGGTAACATTTTTCTCATCTTGATTGCCTCATCTTTCGATGTGCTTCCCGTCAAGTTTGAAGACGGGAAGACCTTATCGATAGATGCAGGCCACCAGGCCTGCACCAATTTATTCTCATTCGAGAATAAAAATTTATGGCCACTCGCGCCACAGAACACTGCGGCGGGCTCCCCTAAAAGAGATGTCCTAAATACTTGAGACGAGTACTTTTCCACGCGATCGAATATGAACTTTTCCGGATGACCTTTCCAGCCTGTCGAGAGAAACTCGAGGCTCTCTCCGATTATTGGCCATCCAGTCCTGCCCGGTGGGAGGGGTGCACCGCACAATTCGGATTTGCTCTTGTAGAAGAGAAAATGGAGAGAGAGGGAAACAAGGATGACAAAAACAGATAAAAGAGAAACATAAAAGAATTCCATGTTTTTTTAACAACAGTTGAAGAGAGAAAGATGTTTATTGTGTGTTTGTGTTTTAGCATTGAAGCTACGCATTTATATAGGCCCATGTAAAAGACTGCTACAAGGTTGTACGCATTTATATAGGCCCATGTTTTCCATGAGTAGTGGGTAAGTATGATAGTCAAACTTGTGCTATGTTTCAAACTGTACAACACGTAGTGGGATATATATATATATATATATATATATATATTGATTCTAGTGCGCCACATGTTTTTTTAGGTTATTGAAATTCATCGTCAAATATCTCTTATAACCACCATACCCAAACCGCATAGACAAAATAACGGTGAACCATAATCAAACCCATTATTTTCAAAGTGATAACATGTTTTATGCTCTCTTTTTTGTCTTTTGGGTGTAAAAGGTTTTAAGTGCAGGATGATAAATGAAATATTTGTATTGATATAATTGTTACCTTGACTAATGCTATTGAATTTAAGGAAAAGTTGATAGAAGGACCATTACCGTAAACATAACAAACTTTAGATGTTTAAATATTAAAATAAAATCAAGGACCAAAATGTTACATTGTCCAAAGTTTTTACTCCAAATTCAAAATAGACTAACGCCTGTATATGAGACCGTCTCAATTCTACATTAATAAGAGAAAATGTGTTATTAAAAATCAAAATACTTACTAAAGTTATAAAAAATATAAAATTATAACTAAAGTCAAATAACGACAACTAAATAGTTGTTGCAGCCAATTTCCTCTAAATATTATTTGATATTATTCTAACCCACTTTCTAATATTTTTAGATTGAAGGGGTCAAAATTTAATAGTACTAAATTTTGCAAATAAGGGTTTAAGGAAAAAAAAATGAATCTTTACGTTTTTTTATAATTGATTCTACTGCGTCAATATTGAAGGGTGGACTGTCAATCTTTAACAAAGTAGCCTTCTAATAGGAAAGGAAACTAATTGATTAATAATCTTATCTCCTAAAAAATATTTTAGTTACTCTTTACTTTAGTAGACATATTTAAAATGTTTTTACTGTTAAGTGTACAATCCCTTTTTATTTTTATCCTTTTATTTTTTGACCGCTTAGATTCAGAATTTTCAAAATTCAGAATTTCACTGCTTTCAGACAAATTTGTGCTCTTGCGCATGCACATGCAGACGTCACCAACAAAAATGTGTATAATATATATATATTTTAATTTTTTTCTTATACTTTGTGAAATTTCACTTGTGCTTTCAACAAAAAATGACGTGTACTTTGTCTAACTTTACTTGTACTTAAAAAAAAATGCTTGCACTTTCATTTTAATGTTAAATAAGTTTACAACTTTTAACATTTGTCTACAATCTGAAATTGTTTTTCGTTAAAAAGCCAAGAAAAAGGTAAACTCAAAGAAATATTTCTTTATATAAGAGATCAGAAGCCACTTTCTCACACTTTTTTTTTCTTTTTCACAAATTCTTCAAGTAGTACGTATGGTTTTTTAGCATACCGTTTTGGTCCGAAATATTTTTATATTGCTTTACTACTTTTTAGTACCAAAATAATAAATGACGGAAACTTTGTGACTGACTTTGATTTAGAGATTTAAAAACCTATTTACTGAAATTATTGTATCTAAATGAAATTATCGAAACTAACGTGGAAAACTGCCAATTTAGTATGCTACAAATACCAAATTTATTTTACATTTGTTAATTTTATCATTAATTGGTCTCAATTATCACACCAATTTTCAACCAGTAATATATTCATATCAAAATTCTCAGTTAATTTTCTCGTCTTTGCATAGGTATTGTTTTTAACAAATTCTATGTATTAATTTTCAAACTAATTAATATTCATCCGTAGTTATTTGTGCTATTTGATAGTTTATGGATTTGTATGTGGAAATCACAAATATCAAATGGCAACGAGTGCAAAAATAAAAATGAAACTAAAAATATTGGAAAAGAGTATCTTCAGAGTAAAAGTTACTAAAAATATAGATAAAATGATGTACGACACGATTTGGTATTGATAGGTGTTTTGAATAATCGAAAGCAAAAATTACGTAACGAACATACCAAAAAACATTCGTACTGGTTAAATATTGACCAAACCATTTTATAATCATTCTTACATCAGACAAAGCCCTATTCATTGTGAAAATAACTATCAAAGATTACGTTTAAATATTTCTTGTTCATGTTTCAATATGTATATACAAAAAAAGACGGGGAGAGGGAGGGGGAGAGAGAGCGAGAGAGAGAGAGAGAGAGAGAGAGAGAGAGAGGTGCATGCTGAGGATAGTCATATTTGTCTGTCGAGAGAGAATGGCACACGAAAAGAGACAGGTGCACACACCGAAGAAACCGAAATCAAGTTACCCAGGTTTGCTCACAAGATAACTTGAACATATGACGGTTTCAGTGCTCATGTGAATAACACGGCGATGACAATAACCCCAACGCCAAAAAAAAATAAGCCCGTACACCTACATCCAAAAATAATAACAAACGAGGGACTTAAAAGTCAAATTTTATTTCTAGTCGCGCCCTTCTCCTTCATTGTGTATTAGTTACATGTCCATGTGAACTAGACTTCGCTATTATTTTTTGAATGTTATTGTTATTTTTGGATTTTCACTATGTCTGAGATAATTGAGTGTTCTACTATTCTGAACCTCATGTATTATCTTTGAAGAATATTTTAGAAATATTTCAAACGTTATCAAGATGATAAATAGTAATGATGTGTGTGCCTTTGACGCCACACATAGTTTATATGTGTAAACACAATACATTTTTGTTTTACTTGTTTATAAAGCAAGCTCGTGGTGTGCTTACTATATAGTAATATTAACCCAACTTTATTTTAGTTTAGGGATACCAAATTGAAAGGTTATGAGTATAGTCTAGAATATATATTCTGAACGTGGATTCTTCCTGAATATGATCTTCTACATATCCATATAATAAGCACAAATGTACATGACTAATTGACTCACTAAATTTAATCACACGAAACCAACAAGTACAAGTAATTTTCATTTGAATATTCCTCCACATAGCTTTCGAAATTAGGTATTTCTACAACGTTTACAATTTGTAAGACTGTGCAAGCCAAATATTGTTAACACCCAAATTTGAATCTCACCATTGGTCATATTCAATACATTCCTAATGTATCGGTACAATCTTTCGTGAATTATGAAATAAGATTTCGTATTTATGATAACTACTAACATTGTACACACAACTTTATCAATAGGATGTACACTCTCTATCTAGGTTGTGAATTGTTTAATCATAGAAGAATTGAAACTCGAATTTTGCGTGATCAAACCGAACCCAACTTACCAAAACTCCTATCTAAGTATAATTTACCTAAACATGTAATAGATTTTTAATTATATATGAGGTAATCATATAACATGATTCATATTTCAAATAAGTTAATATAATACTATATTAGTGAATAATAAATGTCATAAAAAATTAACCCTAACAATTTCGTAATTAGTCTTAAAACCATTCGCATATGCATCTAACACCCTTTCCATCCACAAGACTTCCCAAAGTTTTAATTGGTAATATCTTCATAAAAGGAACCTCTATGTTATTTTGTGATGTCATCTTGGTCATGATGATGTAGCCTCTTTGAATGATCTCCCATATCCGGAGATACTTCGGATCAATGTGCTTGGCCCACTTATGGGTCATGAATAATTTCTAGTTATAAACCATTAATTAATCCTGCGCGTGGTCATGACCTTAGGGTTACGGCCCGGATCCGTGACCATCAGGTCACGGCCGAAAGTCGTGACCACATCAAACTTTTTTCGTTACCAATTCTCTAGCCTAAATGAGGTCATGTATCCTCTTAAAGTTGGTCATAGACTTAGTTCGTGACCACTATGGGTCACCAACCATAGCCGTGACATATGCGTGACCATTATGGCGCCAAATTCACGCCAAAGTTGCCTCCAATCTTGTTGCAAATGTGGTTCTGGTCTAAGTCTGTGACCACCAAACAAATACACACTGCCATGGTCTCTGCTTTAGGCAGTGACTATCCTAATTTAGGACTCATGGCTTTGGACCGTGATGATTTGCTTCTTTCCAGGCTATCTTGCTAAATTTTAAAGGGGTCGTGGCATGTGGTCATGGCTCAGGATCGTGACCAGTCTCTTTATACT
This sequence comes from Sambucus nigra, assembly GCA_949130495.1. Classification (NCBI taxonomy): domain Eukaryota; kingdom Viridiplantae; phylum Streptophyta; class Magnoliopsida; order Dipsacales; family Adoxaceae; genus Sambucus; species Sambucus nigra. Next base: position 745,167,336 of record OX422210.1, read on the forward strand.
AAAATCCCCAAACCAATTTTTGTATTTCTCTCAAAAATTTCCAAACCCATAAACTTCACCTCTCTCCGACGATTTCCAATCTCAATCTCCCGTTTCAATCTTAATCTCAATCTCAAAGGTAACACTTCCAAACCCTAATTTTTTATATATAAATCTCAAAGGTAACACTTTAATAATCTGTAAGACGATTGCATTAAAGGAACCACTATTAATTTACTTATGAAGTTACTGAGCCAAATAACCTCATTTGTTGTCTTCGAATTAGCAACATATTCTACTTTCATGGTTGAATCATCGATACATGCTTACTTAATACTCCTCCAACTTATGGATCCACCTTCTAGAGTCAACACAAATTTTGAAGTCAGCTTCCTAGAATCGTTATTTGAAAGAATATACGAGTCTGAATAACCTAAACATACGCGAATATCCACAAGGTAAACCATCACTGATATCTTGACGTTTTAAGATAGCTGAGAATGTGCTTAACTATATTCTAATGTTCTCATCTGAATTAAACTCAAATCTATTGACCATGACAATGACATAGATTATATATGGTCTAAATAACATTACATAAATGAGGTTACCCAGTGTCGACTCATAAGGATTATGAATATAATATTCCTCATCCTTTCTACTAGTCAGGTGTCTTAAGACGTTGATCTTTAGATTTAGTTATATCCTTCCTAAAAGGAAGAAATATTTTTTTTAATACTACATGGTATACTTTGTGAGAACTTCATCAACATAAGTGGTTTGGGATAAGCCAACCATACTATTTTTTTGACCACACAAAAATTTAATACTAAGGATGTGATCGACTTCTATTAAGTTCTTCATAAAGTGTTGGTTGGACAACCACACTCTTATTTTCGATAATACACACACATTATTATCGACTAACAAAATTTAATCCACATAAAGTATTTGAATTATCACCTGTAAGGACAAATTTTCACATCTAGTCAATTTATGGTATTGACTTACTTCATTTTTAAAAGCATATTAGTTGTTAGGATGTCATATACTCAAGCCTAATATAAAAGATAAGTAAGTGCCCGCTGGTTTACAAAACTAGTTCAAAGTTTCATCTTGTCTCTTTCTCATTCCCAAAGGTATACATAGCCCTTTTGATAATTGGAGAAAAGCTTTTTTGGGCTTTAAAATGTGTTACAATGATTTTTAAAATGATTTTACAAAAATGGAAGTTTTTACAAGTCGTTCTAACAACTTTCCTAAGGTCATTAGAATGGATTCTATGTCTTCTTGGAATGAGATATCCAAGGAGGTATATTTTTGCAAAGTCTATTCCCTCTGGAATCTCGTTTGATATCGTTCGAAGGTTGTTCCCACGATGTTGGTACCTTCGTCCGAACGAGCATCAAACGGGGTTAATTCTTTGAATTATTGCCCCCATTGGAAACTTGTTGATCTCTTGTCAGGTAGACGTTTGAATGAGATGACGCCCCTCATTCAAAATAGTTTCAAAGTCGTTCGAATGACTTGGCACATTTTTTTAAAAATTCAATTTTGTTAAAAGTTTTTCCCCACTCTCCCACTACCCCCATTAACTCGGATTTCTTATCCTACATAAAGAGGGTTTGGGAGAAGTTTTTAAATATGCATTTTCATGTATTTTAAAGCCTAAATACATTTTGGAAAAACCTCACTATTTATCTTTGATCATCCATGGTCTAGTTTTCATCATTCAAACCCAAAAAATGCTTTCTTCATATTTCGTGGATTGTGCGGTGGATTTTGCACTAAGAGTGATGGTTGAGGTTATCGGAGGATTCTGAGGCACGAAGTTACTGTGAAGTTTTTACCAGATTATATGGCTTCTCTAAGAGGAGGTGTGAATACATTCATCATCATATGCTTGAGTAGTCAAGGGTCGTAAGTCTTACGTGTCTTTTATAAAACCTTAATTATAGTGAATTTATGTAGGCTTGGTCATCCGATATTTTTCCCATTTGGATTTTCCTCGTACATCTCCGTCTCATGTGATTGTGCTTCTTGTTATTCCCAAAACAAATCTTACATGCAAAATTAGTAATTATGTTAATTAAGATTAAAATTGGTAATTAATTGACAAGCATGTTTAGAATGGATTCAATTGTATTTTACAATCGGGGTAATTATATAATTAATTGATTCTTAAGTAGAAAATATATAATTTCAATTGGTATCAGAGCGGGCATCTATAAGTTATTTATGCATATTTTTTTATGTGATATTTTCTATGAATTCAATAAGTATGTTAACGATATTTGATATGTCAAATTAAACATATTGGAAAGCACGTACGCAATTTGTTCTTAAGTACAAATGAGAGAGTGTGGATGGGAGTAGTTCGAGGGTGGAATTCACCCACGATAAGAATATGAGAGCATATTGTCCCTAAACTGGTTGAGAGTTGTTGTGAGGACGAACATAAACTTTGTAATTATAATTCTTGTGGTCTTAATGCTTTGTTTAGTGCAGTCTCACCTGAGGAAAACTGCTTAATCATGATGTGTGAAACATCAAGAAGGCTTGGGAGATACCCCAAATTACGCATGAAGGAACAAATGTCATGAAAGCTTCTAAGGTTTAAAATTTAACTATCCAATTTAAAACCATCCATATGAGTGAGGTTGAAATATTTTATAAATGCTCATTTCTCAGACATTGTAAACTCGTCGTTCAATTTGGGACAAAGTATTCAAAAAGAAAATTCTAAGGTCCTTACCTGAAAGGTTTCACCTAAAAGTCACTGTCTTGAATTCGTTGGGGAACACCGACACACTGATACTTAAAGAGCTTGCTGGTGATCTTCAAACCTACAAACTTGACATGTTTACTCAATTTAAGAAGAATAAAGAAAGATGCACTGCCTTGAAATCCTAGAAAGAGGATACATTCGAGTCTGATGAGTCAGACCTAGATTTCGACGACATAGCCTTATTAGCTAAAAACATTTAAAAAATTCTCAAACTTAAGAAACAAAATTCAATATTTGATAAACAACAATTTGAGAAAAAAAAGTGTAATAGGGAAGGAAAGAATTTCAATAATCGTGTCTTTAACCAAAACAAGAATGATAACTCTAAGAAATATAATTATGAAAGATGTTCGGGTGTGACGATCATGGTCATAGAGCATTTGAATATCCCACAAATCTAAAGATATAGGGTAAAAACAAAGCTATTTACAATTGTAATCTAAGCAATAGTAATGTCGAGTCAAATGATTCAGGTAACTGTTCATCTCTTGAATGCAACTTCACTACGTTCCCAGCTAGACATGTGAGTAACTCTTGTATGTCTCAATCTAATGATGACAATATTCTACATGATGAACTCGACTCTAGATCTCTCCATTCCCAAGATAGTGGAAATGATAATGGTTTTAGTGATGGAGTTGTTGATGAATGTGATCTACAATCCACCTATTTCGAGATCTAAAACGACTCCTTGAAATTTTAGAAGAAGAAGAATAAAAAGTTGACTTTTAAGGTGCTGACACTTGGAAAGGAGATGGTTGCCTTGAAGGAGAATGAGGCATTTGTGAGTCAACTCGAGGAAGATAATGTTTATTTGTCTGAGAAGATTATTTTGTGGGAAAAAGAGAAGGACGACTTAATTTCTAAAGACAAAGAACTTTTGAATGATATTTATGAGTCTTTGGAAGTCGTGAGACGCTTGAAATCGAAATTAGCATACTCAAGAAAGCTTCGAAGTCATTATTGAGGATAATTTCGAGAGAATGGGAAAGTTGTTTCTCAGGCTTATCCTCAGATTTAAGGACAAAGGCTATCAAGAAAGAAGTTGAGGATGAAACTTACAAATCTAAATCTTTACCCATTGCTAAGTTTATATCTGAAACAAACACTCCAAAACATAACACACCAAAAATGAACCTTCCTAAGAAAATTAATAAGAAGAAAACCACGAAACCCTATGTTTGTACTTATTGCAAAAGAACAGGTCATCTTAGAGATTTCTGATACAAGCTTAAGAGGGATTCTCATTCTCGTACCCCTGCAGCCCACTATAGCCACCTTGATATCTTGAGAAAATAGGTTGAATATTTTATTCATACTTCAAAAGGGTTAATGTAAGAGTTTCAAAGTTTGTCGATGCTTTATGGAAACTCATTCAAAACAAATGATATGAACAATGATAGAAAGATCAAAAGAAAGGAAAAACCTATGTGTTACGCTCCTATTTAGGTTATGAAAGAAAATGACAAAAAGGCTACTGCTATTCATGTTGCTCTCAAATCTCAAAATACCCGCCAATGGTAATTTATAGTGGATGTTCAAGGAACATGATAGGTGACAGATCTCTTTTCACCAAATTTGAGGATCACAAGAAAGGTAAAGTTAGATTCGGTGATGGGAGTTAGTGTAGCGTGTTAGGACAATGCAACATTTGAAATTTTTGGGTTTCTAAATATAGAAAACTTGTTTTATATTGAAAGGTTGTATGATAATTTCATTAACATAAGCCAATTATGTGATGAAAATCTTGCTGTTAAGTTTAACCGGGTTGAATGTCGTATATACAATGATACGGATAAGATAGGACTGTAAGGTGTGAGGGCTTTTTGATAACTGTTATGGTAGAACTTCAAAATCCTCATTCATCGACAATAGTTCTAGGATCCCCCTCGTTGACCTTTGGAACCCAAGACTAGGCCTTGTGAACCATAAAGATATCGATCGTCTTGTTAGGAAAAACCTAGTCCGTAGCTTACCATCTCTAGGAAACCTAACTTATTTGGTTTATGGTCCATGTCAATATGGAAAAGAAATCAAGAGTCCACATAAGAAATTGAATACAGTTACTGCCTCATGTATATTAGAGTTAATACACATGGATCTTATGGGTCCCATGCCCATGGTGAGCTTTAGTGGTAAACAATATATCTTAGTGATGGTCGACGAATTTTTAAGGTATTCTATTATGGGATTCCTTAAGAAAAAATTGAATGATGTTGAGTTTCTTATAAAAAAATTTCGTTATTTAAAAGTTCAACATATCTCTATAAATCAAATTAGAAACGATAATGGCATAAAATTCATTGATGTAGTTGTCGGCGGTAGTCACACGTAAAAAAAATAACATTATTGAGCGGAAAAATAGGACCACTCAGGAGATGGAAAGGTCTATGATCTTTAGTCCAGATGTGCCTAGGTGATTTTGGGCAGAGGCGGTTAACATCGCATGCCACACAGTGAATAGGGTGTATATTCGTCCACACACCACTAAAGCACCATATAAATTACGGATTAGGAAAAAGCTCAACCTTTCTTATTTCCGAGTCATTCGGAGTTCTTTCTGCATTCTTTGCGATAGATATAACTTAGAAAAGTTTGACTCTAGGACTGATGAGGGAATATTTTTAGGATATTCATCTTGTAGTTGAGCATATAGGGTTTACGACCTTAAAAGCTCCAATGATATGGTGGACCTCACTCTTGACAAAGAGGATCCACCATCTTGGGTTCATAAGAGTCATGACCCCACGAACATATTTGGAGATATCAATCAAGGTATCAAGAGTCATGCTCAATTAGAAAATAAGGTTAGCAATTTTTACTACACTTATCGAATTGATCCTAAGTACATTAAAGAATCTCTCGAAGAGTAACGTTGAACTCATGCCATCTAACAAGAGTTAATTCAATTTAAAAAGAATGATATCTAGGAATTAGTTCCCCGGCCTAGTGACACTAACCTTATTGGTACCAGGTCAATTTATAAGAAAAAGTGGATGAGAATGGTATCATTGTTCGTAACAAAGCTAGGTTAGTTACTCAAGTTTACACCTAAATAGAATGGTTGATTTTGACGAGAGATTTTCCCCTGTTACGAGGCTAGAGTATGTTCAACTTTTACTAGGAATATTATGTCATCTCAAATTTGAGATTTATCAGATGGATGTCAAGCGTGCGTTTCTTAATGGAATTATACATAAGTAGGTCTTTGTGGAACCACCAAAAGAATTCTAGGATCCAAAATTCCTCGATCATGACTTTTATCCTAAGAAATCCGTATGCAGTTTCAAATAAGCTCCTTGAGCTTGGCATGAGAGTCTTACTTCCTATATCCTGGAGAATGGTGGGGGGGAGTTAATATGATATTATTCGTGTGTAGAGAGAAGTGGGACATTTTAGTTGGATAATATCGATGACATAGTCTTTGGTTTCACTTGTGACTGACGTACTCATAATTTTATGGAGGAGTGACTAGTAAGTTCAAGATGAGTATGTTAGGTTAACTTAGATTATTCTTAGGTATTTAGGTTTGTAAATTAGAGTATGGGATTTTCATATTCCAGGATAAGTATGTGAGAGATTAGGTGAAGAAGTTTGGGTTAGAGACCGCTAGGCATGTAGGTACACTAATGAGTTCTATGACTAAGCTTAGCAAAGATATATCGAGAAAGGTCGCTGAGAAAATCGTCTTTAAGATTATGATAGGTAGTCTTCTTTACCTAAACTCTAGTCGACCCGATATTGCCTTTAGTTAAGGTGTGTAGGCTAGGTATCATGCATCCCCTAAAGAGTTTTACTTGCATACGCTTAAAAGAATCATCACATATGGGAGTGGTACATTAGATTATAGGCTATGGTATTCTTTTTTATGTCGATGATCATTTATCAACTTATTCTGATGTCAATTGGGTTGGGGATATAGATGGTGGAAAAAGCACCTCAAATGGGTGTTTCTATTTGTTAGTGCTTTAGTTTCGTGGTTGAGTAATAAATAAACTTCTACATCTTTGTTCACCTCCGAGGACGACCACATTGTAGTAAGGAATTCTTGCACACAACTCTTGTGGATGAAACAAATGTTGGGAAATTATAGGATCGACCAAGGCACCATGACCATAATTTGTAATAATACTAGTGACATTCACTTTTCTCATAATCTAGTCCAAAATTCTAGAACAAAGCATATTAGGATATGTGAGCATTTAATTTCAGAACTTGTTGAAAAAAAAATTGTATCCTTTAGCTTTGTTTTTATGGATCAGTTATTCGCTGATCTTTTCAGGAAACCACTGGATGCCCTTAGGTTTGAAAATCTTAGGAAATCTATTGGTGTTCTTTCCATCGATTGAGTTCGGCTCACTATCTAGTTTGGTGTGTATCTTTATTGTTATCTTTTATCCTGTAAACTAGATTGTAATATTTGTATATATTTTTATGAAAAATCCAAAAACATTCTTTTTGTTTCTGTCATTTATAAAAACAAATTCTAAAAAAGATTTTTTTACCTTTTGATAGTGTAACTAAGATATTCAGAACTCCATTTCATTCCATATTCATGTGACTTACCATGGATAGATATACTATAGTACACCCTACTTGTGCTTGATTATGCATTGTAATGACGAATGATGCCCTTTATGAAATTTCCTTCTTTGTTTGTCTCGTTTCCTCATATTATACACGATATGTTTCGAATGTTATTCATGCGTTTGTTGTGCTAGGTAAAGGAAGGTGTTGCCTTCTCAATTTTGTCACTTAATTTTATAGGAGATATGCAACAACTTATACAACTTAATAGGTGTTCATGCAACCCAATTTCTATAATACGTAAGTAGTAGTATTATTTATACCCTCTCCGTAGATCATATATAGATGCATATACTCTCTTGAACCTAACTCTCCTCGATTTTATGAACTTTCTACATCCCGAGAATAATTACTCTCCCAATTCAATATTAATTCGGAATTTAGGTCACTCATCATTCACATAGGTTATTTATATCAATTGGATAACCCTAGGATGCTCTTTAACCTAACCGAACTCAAAATTTTATTTTGAAATCTCGTTAGAAGTCAAGGTATTCTCGTTCAAATGAGGTCGTTCGAATGAACTCAAAATCTCGTTGGATGACTCATTATAATTCTAGTTCGAACGAGGTCATTCGAACGTCTTGGGCAGGTCTTCGAACGAGAATTTCGAATTGGCCTTGTTCTTCCCCAAAAACATTTTTCCCAACATTACAAACCTCAAACTCAATCCAAATTTCGTTCAACATCAATTTAGGTGGTTCTAAACTACCCCTAATCATTATGGGGCAAATTCTAATACTAATTAGTGTCCAAATCTTTATGTTTTCAAAAGCGAAACCAATAATTTCTACAATCTCTAAGAATTATCATATAATGAACCCAACACTTTAATTATTCTAACCATTAATTTAATTCATCAATTGTACCTAAAATCTCCAGATTTAACAATCTACAAATGGGGTAAATCCTCTACATACAACCCATCACCAAAATCTAATGTTCATTTACGATTAAACCTAATGAAACCCAAATTTCATCATATTATGTCTAAATCATCAACAAAGTTTAATAGGAATAATATATGCTAAATAAACTAGCAAGATAAACACTTTCCTTAAAGTGAATTTATGATTCCCCGACTGAAATTGGTATGTGGTTGATCCTCTCGTTGCGATCTACACTTTGGCGCAACTTTTGGTGGGAATCCTTGAGTTATTGCCCTTATTTTCCAATGGAGTCTTATTCTTGCTTGTTATTCCCCCCCCCCCCCTCTCTCTCTCTCTCTCTCATGTGGGTTGAAACTAACAGACCTCTAGCCCACGTAGCTTTTAATTAAACCTATTTTTTGTCGATTTAATTACACAAAAATCCCAAAAGACTAAAATACCCCTCGGGGTGTCATTTTGGGCTAAAATACCCCGGACTCCAAATATAACGCCCGAGTAGTGTTTTCTGACTATTTCGACCCTTCTGGACACACTGGCTCACTCAGAATAGTCATACAAGTTATATAAAAATAATTTACCTTTTTAACCCCCAAATATATAATAGTGACGTGACTCATACGCGCGTCCTAGGTAGTTATATCTTTAACCGCTGTGTATCTCGTCCTCTGCCATATTATTATATCTGAAGCCATCTATTACGTTACTCACTACGCAATGTTGAACATAGTTATTACTCAAGATGATTTTAACATAATTATTTTCTATAACTACTAACTCTCGTCACGCTAGTAATTATTACCATTAAAATCCTGTTAATTATAAATTAAATTTTTCTCTCTTAAATTAATTAATCCAAATTTCCATAATTTCATAATAAAATAAATATGCGTAAAAATACGGGGTATTATAGAGGTCGTGGAAGTTGTGGAGTGAATTGACTTTGCATGGAAATACAATATCGTTGCCACCAGATGGGGGTACAAATTCGAAGATTCAGATGAAGAGCAAGATTCATAAAAGACTTGTTTAGTAGATTAAATATGCGGGATGATATCATTTGAGGAGATGCTAGGAAAAATCAACAAGGTTGTCGAATAACCCGATATCAATGAAGAAATATGATTTCTATTTTTCCCTTCTTCTATAAACCACATGACCAGCTCAGGAAGACACTACCAAATCCCAAGCCTACAACCATCAGCGAGGAAAAAAAAAGGGTTATGAGAATCTCCCTATGCCAGACATGACCCTCGAGGAAAGGAAAATCCTCAATCAACTGAAGAAAAACCAAGCCAACATCACTTTATGGGGGCTTTTTCGGTCTTCCTAATTGCACCAAAATGCCCTAATCAAGCTACTTGCAGGACCCAAAATTTCCCCTTCAATCACGCTAGAAGAACCGGTGAACCTAATCGGATCCTTGGCCTCTACTCGAATGCTCTCACTAGTGTTAACCACAATCATGCTCTTAATATCTATGTTGAAGTTATGGGGAAACTGTCCCCATCTCTCTCGTCAATAACGAATTAGCTCTGAATTTTTTCCCGTTAAGAACCCTAAATTATCTTTGATTGAAAGTGGGCGACCTTTCTCCAACCCCTTCTCTTGTACGTGCCTACGACAACACCTACCAAGAAGTAATGTGATATATCCAGCTTGCAATAGGGGTTGGCCCTATAAACCCCATTGTGGAATTCTAAGTCATCGATGTCCCAACCTGTGTCAATCTACTGCTCGGACGATTGTGGCTCCACATAGTGAAAGGGGTGTCTTCTTCCCTTCATCAGAAATTGAAGTTCTTCGCCAACGAGCAGCTTACTACTATCTTGGGAGACAGTGACAACACCGATAATTCCAGCACTAGTAATCCAGTAGTTGAAATACAACATGGGGTGAATGATATACTTCTGTTAGGATTCCAAGTTGAACCACTCCTACTCCTAGCAGGGGATGACTTCAAAGATAGGGTTTGTTCGGAATATGATCCCCATGGAAACGTCAATGTAATCCAAATATTTAAGAACATGCACTTAATGCCCGGGCAAGGGCTAGGGCGAAGACAGTAAGGTATAATTAAACCTATCACGTTAGAGGAGTCCTTTCCTCCCTGTGGTTTGGGCTCTCAGTCGTCAAAAGAAGTACTCAGATTGATCCGTCAACCTCGATTTAAGAGGAGGTTAGAATGCACCAGAACTGTCCCTAGAGATTCCTAAAGAAGATTCATCAGAGAAGGTGAAGATTTCCCCTTATGAGGCTTCCCTAAACCTTGGTATGACCATGTATATAATAGGATTAAACCAGGAATGAAGATCTTCTTTCAAGAAAGCTATTCATGGGCCGATAGTTCCCAACATCGTGTACAACCACTCACTGAAGAGACCACAACTGATATAAAAAATGTTGAGGGCAGTGACTCCGAGGACTCTTTCAATTTATAGATACTAGGGCTAACACTCTGCGTGATCCGCTTAGGGGCTATATGGTCTAATCCATCCTACCTCATCAAAGATGCTGATGCACTTTTTCTCAACTGGCATGCTACACCTGTGCCACCTGCTAATGTTCAACCTCGATGTTTATCCCCTTTCCCCTTTAGTTGTTTCCCCTCACTATGATGTAATCAAGACCTCCTTTAATGAGATTTTCAATGCTATTTTTCCTATCAATGAAATAAATAAAGATTTTGAGTACCTTGTTGTGCCTTACTTTAATTGTTTTGATTCTAATCAAACTCTTAATGATGATGATTTTGTAAATGAATAATTCTAAATTGATCTAAATAGGGTTAATAACAAACAACCTAATTGCATTCAAGTTAATGAAGATGAAACTAATATTATTAATCTCGGTTCTAGTAGCCAAATGTGAGATATTAGAATATGGGCCACCCTTAATGAGCATGAACGTGCACAAATCGAAGAACTACGATGCTATGCCCAGCATTGACCCTAAGATGGCACATCATGAGATTCCAACTCTCTCGAAATTCAAACCGATCAAACAGAAACTATGAAAGCTTCGCACCGAATGGTCACTCAAAGTTAAAAAAGAATTAGTCAAGCAACTGAACGTGGGCTTCATTTGTGTAATTGAGTATCCCACATGGCTAGATAATATCTTACCCGTGTCGAAATCAGGAGGGAAGGTTCACATGTGTGTCTACTACCGTGACTTGAACAAGGCCTCTCTGAAGGATGATTAACATCTACCCAACATCGACATGATTTTGGATAATATGACCAGTCACGCTCTCAAGTCATTCGTTGATGGGTTTGCCGGATATAATTAAATCAAGATGCATGTAGATCATTAAGAGGAAACCACGTTCATCACCCCTTGGTGAACCTTTTGCTACGCTGTCATTGCATTTGGTCTGAAAAACATAAGGGTTTCCTTCTAGAGGTCTACCATAACCATTCTGCATGATCTGACACACAAGGAAGTTAAGGTCTACGTAGACTACATGATTATCAAGTCCAAGACTAGGGAAGGCCATGTTCTTGCTCTTCGAAAGTTGTTCGAATGACTGCGATAGTACCAGGTGCGTCTTAAGCCATAGAAATGTGTCTTCAATTTTACTAAAGGAAAACTCTTAGGATTTATGGTTAGTGAGAAAGGGATAGAAGAAAATCTTACTAAGATGAAGGCCATACTTGAGATGCCACCACATCGAACGGAGAAGGAAGTTCGGGGATTCCTTAGAAAATTACAGTACATCACTCGGTTCATCAGCCAATTGACTTCCATCTGTGAACCCATCTTCAAACTCCTACGAAAGGTTTCATCCAAAGTTCGGAATGAATATTTCCAATAAGCATTCAACTGAATCAATAAATACCTAACCCAATATCCGATGCTCATACCGTCGCAGTATACCTTTCCTTTACTCCTGTACCTAACCGTAACTGATACTACAGTTGGGGCTTTGCTATCCCAATACCTTGATGAAATCCTCAAAGAGAGAGCCATCTACTATTCTAGTCAAAAGTTGGCCGGTTATGAAGTTAACTACATCGCCTTATAAAAAGCATGTGTCACCCTTGTACAAGTTACCCAAAAGTTACAGCACTACATGATCTAATTTCCCATCAACTACTTGCTCGAGAAACTCGCCTTATCCATTCGAATGGCCCGCTGGTTGATGATCCTAGATAAATTCGATATTACCTATGTCACACAAAAGGCCATAAAAGGAAGATCCATCTATGACTACCTTGTTGACTACCCTATGTAAGAGGCCGATGTTTGGATTTTTGAGTTCCCTGATGAGAATTCCTTTGTACCTCCTAAGAAGACCTTCGATGGCAAATGTTCTTTGATGGAGCTACCAATAAAAAATGGTATGGCATTGGGATTCTCCTAATTTCCCCTGATGACTCTCACACTCCCATTGCGATCAAGCTGGACTTTCCTTACACCAACAACATGACTGAATACAAAGCATGCACAGTAGGCCTCAAAGTTTCCCATAAGAAAGGAATTCGATACCTTGATGTCTACGGGGATTCAAACCTCATCATCGATCAAGTAATTAGCAAAATGGAAAGGTAGGGATAAGAAACTCTTACCCTTCCATGACCACATAGAAGAGTTAGCTTCCCAATTTCAAGAAATCACCTTCCACTACCTGCCCCGAGAAAAGAATAACCTAACTGACGCCCTTACTACCTTAGCCTCCATGATTGACATGCCCGAAGGAATAACCATGGACCCTTACTTATCCAAAAATAAGACAAACCAACCCACTTCTACAACCTTGAGCTTGGCACGGAGGAATATCCCGAGATAGCTGGCTGCTGGTACTATGATATTTGGCGCCTCCTTAAAAATGGTAGGTATCCCCAAGGATCTGATAAGAAAGACCAAGAAACTCTCCGCAGACTGGCTGCCCAGTATAATATCTATGATAAAGCACCATTTAAGAGAAACTTTGATGGAACCCATTTGCACTGTATCACAGGGGATGACATTGAAGAAATGATGTAAAAAATCCACAGTGGAGGATGCGGATCCCACATGAATGACCATATACTCGCCAAGAAGATCATCCGACGAGGTTGCTACTATACTACCACGGTTTAAGATTTCACAACCTACGTTTGAAGATGCCTCAAATGCCAGTAATTATCCAACCTACAACACTTACCCCCGCAGGAATTGTACAACATGACTTCTCCCTGGGCGTTCTCCACATAGGGATTTGACATCATAGGGAAAGTTACACCGAAAGCTTCCAATAGGTATTAATTCATCCTAGTGGCCATTGAATATTTCACAAAATGGGCCGAAGATGAGTCATACGTAATTATGAATGTTAAGAAAGTGTCCAAGTTCATAAAAAAAACATCATCTACCGATATGGGATCCCGCACGAGTTGGTATCAAACAATAGGTTACACTTCGAGGAAGAAGTTACAGAAGTGGTCCACGAGTATGGAATTCAAAGACACAAATCTTCTCCATATCGATCTCAGACCAATGGTGCAGTCGAGGTAGCCAATAAGAATCTTAAATTCATTGTTAGCAAGATGACCGAGAGTTGTCGAGATTGAGCTGATAGGATCCCCTACGCCCTCTAGGACTATCTCACTTTAGGTAGAATCTCTATAGGGGCTACCCCTTACTCTCTAGTCTACAGCATGGAAGCAGTCCTACCTGTGGAGCTGGAAATCCCTTCGCTGCATGTCATGTTCGAAAGCAAGGTCAGCGAGGAAGACTTGCACCAAAGACATCTTGATGAGTTGTCCCTCTTGGATAAAAGAAGGCTGAAAGTTCTATATCATCTACAAGTGTACCATAGCCGCATAGTGCGATTATTAAGAAAGAGAGCCAAGGATTACGATGTCCGAGAAGGGGACTTAGCCCTCAAAGAAGTAGTAGAGCCCATCTGGGACCCTAGAGGGAAATTCAAGCCTAATTGGAGTGACCCCTACATTGTGAAGAAGATCTGTTCGAGCGACACCTCTATGCTCACCGACCTTGATGGAGAAGAAATGGTGCATCCAGTCAACCTGGACCGTCTCAAGAAATTTTACCCCTAGTCTGAAATCTCGGTGAGCTATAACTCTTCCCATCTCCCTTCTATTCTAAAAAAAACACTACATTTCCCCCTAATCAAAACTACGTGGGGTCTGATCCTCTAAAAACCTCTTTTCTTGCAAAAAATGAATTTCAGAAAAATTTCATAACCTTCAGAGGCACGTAGGCAGCTCATCCGCCTTACATGCGTACGGTCCCCTTCTTTTTAAAAAAATGCTATTCTTTTCTTATCCCAGAGAACGACCGTTCATTTTTACATATACATGAACAAAAGGATTTTGTTTGCCTTAGTGATTGGTATAGATAATTCAAAATGTAAAGGTAATTAGGAGGCACAACTAGATGATAAAAATACTCATTTATTTCATTATTCAAAATTTTAGTACGATTACATCGGCATAAGGCCCACTACTCCCAAATCACCCTCCAATTATTCCCACAACCACATGCATTACAAAAGCTTCACAAAATCCTACCCCACAACTACCAGAGGAACCATCCACGTCATCACCTGCATCCTGGGGTCCCCAAATCTCCCCCTGCCTGAATGGAGTATCATAGATGCTCCATAGGGCGATAAGTTCTGACTAGCTTGGGGAAGACCACAATGCCCCCCTCCATGGTATCAGATATGGCATGCCACGTTTGCCCAGTCTCCACAACCATCATCTTGGACACTACCTTCTTCCACAACCACTTTATGGAGTCCCCGGACACATTCCAGACTCTACCCACAGATTGGGAAGGATGGGTCGATGGATGATGATTATGCCATAGAGATCCAAGCCGCATGCGCATATGCTCTTTGAGGTCCTCCACACGAAAGAAGTTCGGTGTCCGTCGTGGCATAATTTTTTTCCTACCAAACTGGCGCAATAACTGCCAGGGAATGGAGAAAAAGGTCTGCATGAGGCTTACTAACCAAACATATTAGTACTCCCCGAGTTCTAGAATGGGTAGTAACTCCCCCCACCAAGGCACTGACAAGTACAATCCTCGAACCCCATGCTCTACAAACCAGTTCCCCCAACTCTCAATGTCCAGTCCTACACTAATTAAATAGTGTGAGAAGAAATTTGGCACCGTCGACAAAGGATACTCGGGTGGGACCTCCATACGGAACATCTTTGACAACCAAATTAACATCATTATAGGGCTACCCATTAGAAAGTCAGAAGGACCTTCCCTCCAGGCATCTAAACCATTCAAAGTCTCTACTAGTATCACCGTCGTAGGATTGCGACAGTAAGATATCCAAGAAACAATAGCCGCAAGTTGAGGGTCCACTAGCGTTTCCCGAGTCACCAAGAACACTTTCGAAACCAAACCTAGAATAACGGCCCCAGCATAGCCTATATCTCTCACATCCTGCAAATGCATGGATCGCAGCACTGACAGGAGAGAAATCAGGCCTCTAACAATAAACGACTTTGCTACCAAAGGTGTGATATGGAGAAGTCCACCCAAAAATTCCCTGGGAGAATGAAAAACTATGGCAAATCCGTAGTAACGCTGGAATTTATCGCTAAGATGGTAGAAAATTCCTTGTAGGTAGGATAAATTTCATCCAACCCAAAGCGAAAGGCATGATCCTCGGGGTACCAGTACTCAACTGTCGCCATCAGCATATTCTACTAAATGGGCTTTTTAGGCCACAAATAGGCTCACCGCATGTGGAAAGCATCATAATCAACATTTAAGAACATATCCCCTCCAAGGCTTCGAGGTAGTTGGCGAACTCAATGATACCCGGGAGTGACATGACCAAATAAGAATGTAAAGGATAAAGGAAATGAAAGTGGGATGATAAATCCCCATTCACACCCCTATTAATACTTGAAAACTCTCAAGAGAATACAAGAAACCCTGCAGAAATCAGAGTAAAACTTGCCCCACCAAGAAATTGAAGAAAGTGAAATCAAAGCCTTGGGTTGATTAGACTAGACTGATATGCCAATAGGCAGGACAGGAGTCATGCCTATCGGCAACCCCCTATTTTGGAAAAATCCTTTTTTTTCCTCTTTTGTCATAATAAAAAAACTCAATAAAAACAATTTTTATCTTAAGGGAATTTCGAATTTCCTCGTGCTTTTACTTAACCCAATTTAAAATGAAATCCTTCTCAAATTAATTTTTTAATTATTTTTACGGTCTCAGCGGCAAAGTAAAAAGAGCACGTGCATTAATCACCGAAACATAAATTAATAAAAACCTCATTTTTATTAGTAAATATTTTTTGGTGTTAAATTGTTATCTTGCAGGAAAAAAAAAGAACGGGACTCATCTCGCAACCATATTTTTTTTATCTCTCTCTTCGCCTATAAATGCTCTTCTGCTATTTTCTTTCTCACTAGTCTCTCTCTTTCTCTATATATATATATATCTAAGAACCTCCATCCCTACAAAGTGCCCTCTTCCCGTATGGAAAGACGATGTACCACAATTTTTAGAACTCGACCCTTCCCCGGACGAGGCAGATGACACCAAGTAAGAAGGGAACCGAACCACCTCACGAATATGGGTAGTCACCGAAGATATCCAATTTCTAATATCCCTCAGCCAAGTGGTGGAGACCCGTATGTGATGTAAAAGAACACAGAAAGGGTGAGAGGACAAGAAAGGAATCAGGAAATCAAAAGGCAAAGAAACACAAAGTGTACCTCAGGTCGAAGAACCTCCTCTGTTAGGCCTAACTCCTACTGGTCCATCGCATTGGGACGATGTTGTAAACGCACCGACCCCCCATCAGCTCGTCAGATGTTGTAACCAGGCAAAAAATATTCGTATAAAGGGAGCCTCCGAAGTCGTCGTTGTTGTCGACATCGTCGCACAACCCGCACTATGGGAGGACCCCACCTGATGACTCAAACCCACATGAAGAAGAGGCATCACATCGTATATACTAGGATGCATCAACCAAATTGACATGAAATCCATATAGTCATACATCACAGTCGTGTCGGTATACAGTGAGTAAGGCTCACCCCTCATTGTCGCCACTCGAGCATCCTCTGATATCTCCGCACTCGCCTCATAAACATATGGGGATTTGCCGGTGTCACTACAATCTCTTCTTCCACGATCTGTCGGACTACCCTCTCACCAAGGTACCAAGAGTATCCAAACTCATGCGCCACTAGACTCCATCCCCCAATCATCCCAGTGTGTTGAATGGCCGTCCCCCAGGGATAAAAGGTCACCTGAAAATACCTAACAATAGAAAAAGATCAATATCAATAAAAGATCATCAAAGAAAAGGACAGTCTCAATATAAAAGAATGCTTACCCGCTCGTTCATCAGGCCATTAAAGACCTGACGCACCGCCTCCAGAGAGAGAGACTTCTTCGACTGTCAGTTGGACCTCCGCCATCGGTACATCCTGCAAAAGTCCCCAACAGAGTCATCCGTTAAAGATATCAACTCGATGTTTACCTAATAACCTCATAAAACCAAGTCTGTAAAGGGCAAAGGCCAATAATTAAGAAATAAAGGAAAATGCAAAAAATAAAGAAAAATGCGAAAAATAAAGAATACCTCCAGAAGATACGTGGCTCTAGTAAAAGACTGCCAACAGCACATGCTGAATGCATCAACAGAATAATAATGGGTTGCCAAAGTTAGTCTCCCCCAATCATAAAGGCGGATGTCCTAGAACATCCTCAAAATTGGTAAAAACCATAAGTGAACGACATCACCACTCATCGTCACCAGAAAACCTCCCAGCACAAACAGAATGAACAAGTGGGCCATCTGACGCACCTGCTGCCCATCGTTCTCATCGATCCTCCTCCTCAACAACAGCTTCCTCAACAGAGAAAAACGAAGAGAGCCCCGAGAAACCACCCTCTCCACATCATCTAATGTTGTCGTCACCGCCTTCGGTGTCACCCTTAACGTCATGTCCACCTCAATCTAAGCACGATCACAGTCCTACCCCAGAAGTTGTTGCACATCAATGGGAGTAATTATCATCGACCCAAAGACAAAATGGAAGGCATGGGTAATGTAGCACCACCTCTACCCCAGAGCACACCGAACGGTCATAGATTGAGGCGACTCATCCAGAGAAGATTCCAATCTACCAAAATTGAGTAATGACACTAACCAGCGCACCACAGATGTAAGGTGTTTCCAAAGATCCTTAATCCCGATCGTCCCTCGGTCACGTATAGTTGACATGGAGATGTCGAACTGTCGAAGAAATAAAGAAAACCATTGTTAAATTCAAGAAATAAAGAAATGTCGTTAAGGAAAAAGGAAAAGAACACAAAAGGTCATTCAATACTTACAAGCCACTAGGGTTCACCACCCTAGAGGAATGATGACGCGAGGGATCACATAGAAGAATCTGATCATCCAACATCGGCTCAAATGCGCCAAATGAGTTCTCGCTGCCCAGTGCAAGGGGCACCCTATCCCTCCACTCCAACCCTTCCCAATCGTCGGCAATAAGCCATGCCATATGAGTAGCGCTGCTTGAAAACTCATCCATTTCATGACTTTGGAACATCGGAACAATTTTAAGAAGGTAATTGCAAAAGAGGGAAAGTTGAAAAACTGTAAAAAAATGAGGAGAATCCGCCCCCTTTTATAGGAGGCTAATGGGCATGCCGATCAACATCTCCCCGCCACCACCTACTAACATTGTCCCTCCACCTTCTTGAGTTACCTCAAAAGACTGTGCCACTGCCATTTGGCACCCCTCCATCTATGCCAGTCGGCACCCCCTTAAAATTTGATACAAAAAGTAAAAAAAAATACTACAAAATCCTGAAAAATCACCCAAAAATTCCTAAAATCACCAGATTAATTTTAGAACCTCTTCAACAAGAAAAACATTTTTTTCACATCCCTATCAGAATTCCCAAAAAAAATTCTCCCCAGGCCTCCAAAGGACGCTCCAAAATTCCAAAAATTCCCCAGCTCAAAATCCTTGGGTTATTCCCTCTTCCCCAGCGAAACTTAAAATCAAATGCTTCCCCAAATAACCAGAGAAAGATCACACATCCCAAGTGGACTCCCCAAACTTTGGGCTTCGACCCGCAAAATTATTTGTCTCTATTTTAAGCCCTTAGAATTGGCTTCGACCTGCAGAATTGGTTACCCCAAATAGGTCCGTAGAATTGGCTTCGACCCTCAGAATTGGTCATTTATACCTAAGCCCATAAAATTGGCTTTGACTCGATGAATTGGTCATCTATACTTTCGCCCGCAGAATTGGCTTTGACCCGCAGAATTGATCACCCCAAATAAGCCTGCAGAATTAGTCACCCCAAATAAGCCCACAGAATTGGCTTTGACCCTCAAAATTGGTCACCTATATCTCAAGACCACGGAATTGGCTTCGACCTGCTGAATTGGTCACCCCAAATAAGCCCACAAAATTTGCATTAACCCTCAGAATTGGTAACCTCTATCTTCAGCACTTAGAATTGGTCACCCCAAAAAAGCTCATAAAATTGTATTCAACCAATAGAATTGGTCATCTCTACTTAAGCCCGCAGAATTGTCTTTGACCCGCATAATTGGTCATCTCTACTTAAGCTCACAGAATTGTCTTCGACCAACAAAATTGGTCACCCCTATCTTAATCCCTCAGACTTGGCTTTGACCCACAGAATTGGTCACCCAAAATAAGCCCACGGAATTATCTTCGACCCTCAGAATTTTTCATCTCTACTTAATCCCAAAGAATTAGCTTTGACCCGTAGAATTGGTCATCTCTACTTAAGCCCTCATAATTGGTTTCGACTCTCGGAATTGGTTGCTTCTACTTAAGCTCGCAGAATTGGCATTGACCCACAAAATTGGTCACCCCTATATTAATCCCTCAGAATTGGCTTTGACCCTCAGAATTGGTCACTTCTATCTTAAGCCCTCATAATTGGCTTTGACCCTCAAGATTGGTCACCTTTATCTTAATCCCTCAGAATTGGCTTCGACCCTCAGAATTAGCTTCGACCCACAGAATTGGTCGTCTCTACTTAAGCCCTCGGAATTGGTTTCGACCCTCAGAACTTGTGGCTTCTACTTAAGCCCTCAGAATTAAATTCGACCCGCATAATTGGTCACTATAATCTAGATCCTCATAACGAACCCTAACCTGTAGAATTGGTCAACTCCTTACTCCTCACCTCCTCTAGGTCCTCTGAATCGGCCACCCCAACATCACCTTAGGTCCTCAGCATCAACCTTGACCCTCTGAATCTGCCATCCTCATGCCTTAGGACCACTGAACTGACCTCTATCACGTGGTGTCTATTCGATACCTATCACTTGCTCCAATCTCACCTATTAAGGGGAACATTGGACACCACATTCCAGGACCCCCTAGGTCTCATCTTTGGTCACTAGCACCTCCCCATCTCACTTTAAACCTAGGTTTCACTTTGAGTACTGATCTAGAGCCCATCGAGCACCCCCAAACCCTGTTTGACTCCTATTCACTCTATCATCAGATCAAACTCTCATTGAATCTTTGAAGGGCTATGAATACCCTTTCCAATGGTCCACCCCGTGCAAGAATTGGAATAACAGGTCGGACGAACGAACAATTTTACCACCAAAGATCGATTCAGAGACCATCAGGCACTCCCGGGACCCAATTTGGCCCCAATCAACTTCACAGTCAGAGAGAAAGGTCTTTGAATCTTTGAAGGGCATTGAAACCCTTTTCTAACGGTCTACCTTGTGTACAAAACTGCATAATGATTCAGACGAACGATCACTTTTCCCTCATAAATGATTCTGGAGGCCACTGGAACCTCTCGGTCTCTATTTGACCAAAGTTAACTCTTCAGATCGAATAAGACTGAATGAATTTCCTAAGGGAACTAAATACAATTTCTAACGGTCTACCTCGTGCACAATTCTGACCTTCGATACAGACGAACGATCCATTTTACTCCGAGACATCCCCGGGCGCTTTCGAGCTGTGGTTGATCAATTTCAACCTTCCAAACTGATAAAAACTCTTTGAAATGTCAAATTACATCTCCTAACCCTTCCAAAGGCCCACCCTGTGCTTAATTATAACTTACCATATGGATAAATGATCCGTTTGCATGCGACGTGCGCTTCGGAGCGACATTTGACCCAAAATTAGCTCCTGAACCTGGTAGCAGTTCTAGGTACTCTTAAAGGTATCTGAAATACCTTTCTAATGGTATGTCGCGTGCCTAATTCAGATCAACGGATTACGTTCAACGACCATTTTTCCAGGAAAATTTGAACGAGATTGCCAATTGGCAGATCCAAATCCCTACCTATCTTCAGTGTCTAGGGTCACCTACTGATAAGCTGGACAATGTCTATGCTAATTGGTAGTACCCTGACCCTCTAAAATGAGGGCATGACCTCACTCCAGAGGGCACCAAGACAACAGATCCATCAGCATCAGTGATCTCAGCAACATTCCCTCGAAATTAGCGATGTTTCTCAAGTGTATTTCCGTCTAAGCTTACACTCCCATCCTTTTCATACCCAATTTGGGAAAATATCCTTCTCTCGTCAACATTCATCAACACTCAAGGGAGTTCATCCAATATCAAAGATAAAGCTTCAAAGAAGGTCCAATTATTTCCCTCTCTCTTTAAATTCCTTATTTTTGCATAATAAACATTAGATTCATAATTTAGTTCTTACTTTAGTTCATACACATTAATATCTACACTTTTATTAGAATATTGCACACACTTTATTTTCTACAAAAATCCCAAAAACAAATAAAAAAGGGTTACACCCATAAATTCCAAACGGAATTATCCATCACACTTTTTCCAAAATCTAAAAAACACATTTTTTGCACATACACATATAATAAAATTCCGTTCGGATGTATGGGACAAACCCCACCCCCATGCTAAATTTGAACTACGTGGACTTTGATGCCTTTATAGGCTACGTGGGCATCTCGGATTAAAATTCGAAACTTGAGTTCAATTTTCCAATTTTCTCTATTTCCCAAATTCCCTAATTTTTTAAAATCTCCCATTTTCATATATATATATCATACTTATTTGTATTTCATCCAACACGTATTATCGTTTCCTAATAATAATCAATATCAAGATGAATGCACAAATCATATTTTCTACATATGTTATTTTGGGAATATTCCTATGGATGACATTACTCTACCTTGTCCATGGTACGAGTTGAATAATTCTGATATCCATTATATAAACACGCACACACACTTGACGGGGATATATAGGAGAATAATAACACTAGCCCATGAGAGACTCAAAGGGAAGGATGGGTGCCTAATACCTTTCCATTTCGTAACTTAGCCCCCTAACCTTCTAACTACTGGTTTAGTAAGAATCAGTTTTTCCTTGATGCCGCTCTCTCAAAGTGGCAACATGTTATTTTTCCTATTTTGTGCAAAATAAGCTAGCGACTCTATCTCTTCAATTTTACCTCCACACCGACGACGGTCGAAGAAACCTTCCCAAGAGGGGTGCGAGGCCACTTCGTAGACTTCCCAAGGGGGATACTATCTCTCTCTATCCCCTCGGTTCCACCTGGGATGGTCACATGGTCCATCTAGCTTGGAACCTTTTCAATGTGGATAACTTGTTCGAGATTCAATGGATCAGTATTCTAATCAATACTGGGCTGCGTGAGGAAGTCTATTTGGATTATTCTTCTTAAATTGAGGTCTATTACTGAGCTTAGAGCTGCTAGGGCATCCGCATAGGTGTTTTGTCCTTTGGGTAACTGTAGAACGTCCATTTGATCGAAATTGACTATTACCCTTTAACAACGGTGATATAAGTTTCCATCCTTTCATCCTTTGCATTAAAATCGCCGTTTATAGGGTTGTATACCTGTTGTGAATCACTGAAGACTTGAAGGTGCCTTTCCCCTAGTAATTGTACTTTGCATAATCCAGCGATCAACGCCGTGTATTTTTCTTCATTGTTGGAGGCATGAAATCCAAGTTTGATTCCCTGCTTGAGTACCGTATTTTGGGAGTCACTAGTGTGATGCCTACTCATGTCCCCTTTGAGTTGGAGGCTCCATCAAAGTATAATGTCCAAACATTTGATCCCTGTAAGATTTCCCTTGATTGTCTTATTTTTAGTTGACTACAGGGTTGTTCTTATGTTAACTCAGAGATGAAATCGACTAGAATTTTCCCCTCGACGGTTGTTCTTGGTTGAAAGTGAATATCAAACCTTTAGAGATCGATCAACCACTTAGACATTCAACCAAAGAGGTCTAATTTCCTTAGAACAACCATTAAGGGGTGCGAAGTAACCACAAATATGGAGTGGGCCTCAAAATAATGCTTGAGTTTTCTTAAGGCTATCACCTATGTGTAAGTGATCTTTTCCAATGGCAGGTACCACTGCTCAGCTTCCAAAAGGGTCATGCTTGCGTAGTAGACTGGATTCTGGCTCACATACCAAGGCAGAATTCACAACATGGTCTGATACTGTAAGAAAAGATATAAATGATTATTCTCTCTAGGAATCATAAGCAAAAGGGGCTTACTGAGATAGGCCTTGAGGTCTTCTAAGGCTCTCGAGCAGTCCTTGTTCCATGTCACGCCCTTGTTTCTTTTTAACAACTGAAAGAATGGCTAGCATCGCTCTGAAGACTTAGAGATGAACCAGTTGAGCATGATAAGCATTCACATGAGCTTTTGTATGTTTCTTACTATTTGAGGGGGTTGAACTTTGTTGATGTCGTCAATCTCGTCGGGATTTGCCTCTATTTCTCTCTTACTGACCAAGTATCCAAGGCATTTTCCTGACTGGACACCAAAAGAACACTTACTTGCATTGAGTTTCATTCAGTATTTCCTGAGGATTTCGAAAGTACTTGCCAGGTCGGAGAGTTGATCATGCTTGAGCTTAATTTTGATGAGCATCTCATTGGTGTAAACTTCCATAGTATCCCCCATTTGATCTTTGAACATCATCGTAACTAGCCATTAATAAGTCGTTTATTCATTCTTAAGGCCGAAAGGCATAACTTTATGAAAATATAAACCAATAATGGTTATTAAGGAGGTCTTATCTTGATCCATCACATGAAGGGAGATTTGGTGGTATCCATAGTACGCATCTAAAAAGCTCATCCTCTCATGAGCTACTGTAGCATCGACCAGTTGATCAATATTTGAAAGGAGGAAAATTTCTTTGTTACAGGCCCTGTTGAGGTTAGTGAAGTCGATAAAAACTTTCCACTTTACATTGCTCTTTGGAACAACTACTAGGTTGGATAACCATTTAGGTAATTGAACCTCCCATATGGAACCTACATCATGTAGCTTCCTGACCTCTTTCTCTATATCTCTAGCTTTTTAAGGGGCCATTCGATGGGCCTTTTGTGTGACTGGCTTAAAAGTTGGATCTATACGCAATCGATGACAAGAAATAATGGGTTCAACCCTAGGTAACTTATAGGGCTCCTGTGTGACAACATCTAAGTTTCTTCGTAGAAGGGTGACTAGTTTTTTTTCTCGTGATCGATCAAGGAGGAACCAATCAAAAACTTCTTTTCAGTCGAGCTACTCCTAGCTATAACTTCTTCTAGGTCTTCAACGACCCTATCAAAGGGAAGGATCCTGGTCTCCTCCACTCCTGGTCGACCATACCTTAGCTTCTATTTGGAGAGAACCAACCCCTCTTGGGTTCCTCCTTGCTTTTTATTTCTCCCACTTTGTTCTCCTATTTAGGTAGTATGGCCGTGATAAATTACTTCCAATCCTTGATTAGTTCCACACGTCAATTTCTAATGATAGGTCGATTGGACGGCCTTTATTGCGTGGAGCCATCCCCTATCGATAATGTCTTGGTACGGTGATTCGATATGAACAATAAGAAACTCAATCATTTTTTATATGCTTCCTTCCCTCACCGGTAGGATGATCTTTCCCAAAGGGACTGTGATTTTTCCCCTCAAAGACGAACAACGAAACAATGGCTTGCTTGATGTCGGCTACGCTTAGATTTAGCTTTCTTAAAAATTCTAGGTACATTACTTTACTTGAACTACCATGATCAACGAGCAACCTATCAACATCCCAGTTGGCTATCCTGAGTGTAATGACTAGTGCGTCATGATGTGGGGTTCTCACCCATACCAAATCTTTATCCCTGAACACAATATGCTTATTGTAGTCGACATCCTCCGGTCGTCGACGCTTCCCTGTCTGATTCTTGGCTGGGTTAGTCTGAAAGGCATGCATGACTGTAGTAAGCTTCTTAACCTCCATTCGAACTGTATTTCCTTGAATTTGTTTGAGGTCTGACGCCCTATGTATTACTGTGAATTCGTGGTTGATATCCTCCTCGAGGAGATTATCGAGCCTCTATTCATCATTCATTGTTTCCTTATCTATCATATTCTCCATAAACTCATTAAGGTGCCTAGCTTGGGCTAACTCCTCGAGATGAGACTTGAGGACTTTATAAGTCTTAGTCTTATGACTGCCCTCCTTATGGAACGCGCACCATAGTATGTTATTCTATTTGGAAGGGTATCCTCCCATCTTCTTGGGTTATTTAAAAATGGATCCTCTTTATTCTTTGCAAGAATCTTGTATATCGACTCCTCTTTTTGTTTCCATTCTTGGATCCTTTTTCCCCCATTCTTGTTCCCTTTCTTCCGTGGTTCATTTTTCTCGACTCCTTTACCAGCCTTCCTACAACCATTCTCCCCTACATTAAGATGGGTCACATCCTCGGTGTTGGCGTATTTTTCAATACGATCCATCAAGTCATTGATGTATGTTGCCTTCTTCATATTTAAGGACTGGTGTAGGAAGTAGCCGTTCGGTAAACCAATTTTGAAAGATGCTATAGTGACTTGCTCCGAGGAATCCTCTATTTCATTGAATACTTCCTGTAAGAGGGTAGTTTAGATAAGATGGAGGCGTAACCTCTTTTTGAGTATGGTAATGATAAGTTAATTGGGCAAAACTTTAAATTAATGATAGGATATACAAACACAAACCCCAATAAAGATAAGACTCGGTTTAAACTCACAAATCTCTCATGTATAACTCAGAAGATAGTAATGAACTTAGAAGTAACTTAGATAGAGGGATAGAGAAGTAAGCACCCTAGATACACCTTCATAGGCAGGTGGAAACACACCAAACAGCCTCAAGAATCTCTATCAAGTATTAAAATTTTCATAATAAATAACAATGGTGATTGAGTAAACTCCCTGGTTTGTAATAACTCTCTCTGATATGTATTCTCTCTAATAATAACTCCTGAACTCTCAAAAGATCATCCTCTCCTCAAAGGTGGTTGGGGTCCTTAAATATCCCCCCACACCACCCCCGAGGCAACTCAGTCATTAAAGACTATGAAAGATATTCCTCATACTTTATGTCACAACATTAAATGCCTGATGCACTCGTTGTCTCCATTTCATAAACATTAAATGCCAAGACAAGCCTTTTGCCGAACCATTGTGTATCAGGGGGCTGTTATCGCAGAGGTGGTTCACCAACTGCCTGACAACCCCAAATACCATGGTGGTTTACTTAAGTGAAGGTCTGACATTATTTAGCTGCCTAGTGACATCACCTATAGTAGATGTGACATTAAGTAGAGGGTTATTTGGTTCACAACACAATGCACGATGGAACTCCAAGATGCTTCGCACGGGGTTCCACGGCCAGGGTCCTTCGGTGTTTTACGAGGTGTATCTAAGATGGCCAGGACAAGCCCCAACGGTGTCTCACTTATCAATCCTACAAACCATGTTCCTCTAAAGTTCTCATTGCGAGGTCATTTGATAGAGCATGAAAGCTCTCCCAGGCTCTGCCAAGCCTGGTCTCTCGCGAGTAACATTTGACCTCACACTAAAACTCGTTATTATTCTCATTACATCATTACAACCGTTATAGTTTATAGTTAACATAAATAGAAATACAATATGACTAATACAACAAGCTAAAGTATGAGTTTCCACCCTTGAGCTGCCTGGATTGCTTAATCTCAAACACTATTGCCAATTAGGGAATTATCTCTAATCTCAGGATTACCTTTAACCCCCTCTACATTTGTCCCTTCCTGGAGAGATTTATTGGAATAAGAAATGTCTACACGAAACTTCTCAATTCGATGAACCCCCTTTGTGTCAAAAAATTCTGTCCTCCTCTCTTCATTAGAACCGCAACATTATAATCTCCTGAAAAAAGTAAAATTCTCCCTGATGTACCTGAGCTGAAGCGTCATAACTTACTGGGTCTTGGGAGAAGGGACATCGCCACTTTTTCCTCATACTAAGCCTCAACCGTTCTAGCTATATTATTTGAAATTCTCCCGAAAGGCCTACTAACCTTCTTAAATATTCGTTTGGACTCTTGGTAAGTGAAATTATCCTTTGTAATGCTTCACTATGTTTGTAAAAGTAGAAATTCACCCCGATGTAACCGAGGCACAAATTAAACAACATTTGACTTTTGAGGAGGGGATATCATAGCTTTTTTGAATCGTTAGGGGACTGCCTTCGTTGGGAGTCATTGAATATGTCTAACAAAAATTCAGGCACCAAAACTCAAACTTGCTGGAGAAGGCAACCCCCTTCTTTTCCCCAAGTGTCACTTCATTAATGATGTCGCGCTGTCTTTTCAACTTTCGAAACCCTTCCCGATGTGCCACATGTTCATTTGAAATGATTATAGGTGGCCCTTGATATACCCAAGTATGACCTCGGCCTAGAGGAGCATACCTCGGCCAAGATGAGAACCGAGGCTGTGGCCGACCCACCAGTGCATGAGGGCCACGACATCACCCCTCGGCCAAGGCTACCTCGGCCCGGGCCGACACTACCACATGTATCACACCAGGGACCCTTCTTCTATCACTGATGTCAACATCAACCCCAGTCAACAGTAGGCAAGATAACGAGAAGCTCTACATTCACCTTCAACTTGAACCTTACCTCAGAGGAGGCCGAGGTTACCAGAGGCATCCATTACCATCAGCACGCCATTGACTCGGCTAAGGCCGACACGACCATACACCTCGGCTGACATAAAGCCGAGACGGCCCATGACACATCACGGGTTGGACGGACGACCAACCTCAATAGCTCGGCCCCCCCTAGGCCGAGGCCATTCACCAACATGACTACCAAGCATCTGTTGACGTTTGGATAAGGACACCTGGACATAAATCAGTTATAACAAGATTATTCCCCACACGTGGGGGAATATTTCATCATCATTACCTACATGTGGCCATGACAGGTGGCACAACCCCATTGGTGAGGAAACTACACACATGCACATTACATGCATAGGGGGTACATTACACCCCCTAGGCATTATATAAAGGGATCAACCCCTACCCTGAAAAAGGATCCAGAGATAAAAACCCTAGCTGAAATTCTGCCTAAACACATATAGTGGAGAGAGGGAACTTGAGAGGTTGTATCCATGGCCATTAGAGCCTTCTTCCAGTGATAATACTCACACACACTCACAGTGGATGTAGGCCAGATTGGCTGAACCACTTATATATTCAGGTGTTATTCCTCTTATCCTCACCTCATTCTTATCTACTTTATATACCCGTGCTGCCATTGTCATACCTGTATTGAGCTTGCAAAACACCCCACCTGGTGTAGCTGATTTTCAGCATCATCATTTTGGCGCCGTCTGTGGGAACGAGACGATATCTCTTCCTCTTTTCCTGCTTAACCTGACCGGAGGCTCTGGTGGTGAACCAGAAACCACCCCTTGTGTGGAGCTGTTTCACCATTGAAAGAGATCCTTTGAGGTACTAAGCTCACCTTCTACTCAAAGCTCTATAGTGGTAATACATGGCACCCGACTTACCACCACCTCTACCGCCGCCTGTGGGTGGAGGGGCTAGTTCCAGTCAGGCTCCTCCCCAGTCCGAAATGGCGGAGGTGGCAGCTGCTCTGAAATCTCTGGCAGCCACGCAACAGGCCATGAGGGATCAGTTTGTCCAGCTCAGCCAAACCATGATGATGAGACCACCTGGAGTCTCACCGGACATGATCACCCCGACGGCAGTTCAGCCCCAACCGGACGCCTGGGGACCACCCCAGGCACCGATGAAGGACCAACCTGAACCCCCGCGGAGGAGGGACGTTGCTGACCCTAGGCGCCTGCGTCTGGGGAGGCAAGGAAACCCTTGCCCGGGGAATAGATACGATGACCCAGAGGCTGAAGAGGCCCCGGAAGACTGTTGGGAGCCGTATGAGATGTCAGATAACACTGTACGGCCTCTTAGGCAGAGCCAAGGATGTGTCGGCTGAAGAAGAGAAGAGGTCTAGCCAAGAGGTTCCGCTTTTGATAGACTGAGCAGAGGCTCGGCCTTCGAGAGGCTGGGTCCGGTTAATGACCTAAGACACAGGATATCAAGGTCGAGGAGTGCAGCAGGCTCCCAACGAGGAGATAGGCAGGCTCGGCCAGACCAAGGCCGACCCGTAGAGAGAAGGTTCAGGGAGCAGGAAGAAGTCAACAGTCAGAGGGTCGTGGCTGGGGAACCCTCTGTCCACCGCAGAGAGGTGGCAGGGGACAACCTCGGCCAAGTTAACGATAAAAGACCATGGAATGACTCGATCCAACGTCTCGAGGAGAAGATAGGAGACTTCATAAAAAGCAGAGACCCCTTACAGAGGGGCTACACGGAGGGGTCACCTTTTGTGGCTGGGATAGTGGGGTTTCCAACCCCAGCTAAATTCAAGCCTCCTGTAGTGACTCCTAAGTATGATGGCAGCACTAACCCAGTGCACCATATCGAGATGTACCAGTCAGCCGCAGATATTTACTCAATACCTGATGAGATGAAGTGCAGGGCCTTCTCGGGCACTTTGACAGGGGCAGCACATAGCTGGTTCACCTCTCTTCCAAAGAATTCGATCGAAAACTTCAAAGGCTTGGCCGAGCAGTTCATCCACAACTTCTGCTTTGGGGTAAGGCCCCAAAAGAAGACTACACACCTCTTATACGTCAAACAGGCTAAGGGTGAAAGCCTAAGAGACTATATAGCAAGATTCAACAAGGAAAAGTTGGAGGTAGAAGATTACGAGGAGAGCATAGCCATGACCGCCCTTATGGGAGGTCTCCAGAAGGGAAAGCTACTATGGAAGCTAGCGGAGGACCCTCCCAAGTCTATGGCCGAGCTGTTGTCTACTGCAGGGAAAGTAATGAATGCAGAAGAGGCGATGGCCGCCAAATACGAGGAGGAGAACCGTGGTAGCGCGGGGAGGTCCCAGGGTAAGAAAGAGGGGAAGAAGCGGTCAGCAGATGACAAGTTCGCTCATTACACCCCTCTGACTGTGATCTGTGAGCACATTCTTAACGAAATCAAGACTGACAGGGCTCTGCGGTGGCCGGAGAAGTTGAAGGCCCCACCGCATAAGAGGAATAAAAACCTCTGGTGTGAGTTCCATCAGGATCATGGTCATGTCACCGACAGATGCTTTGCCCTCAAGGACGAGATTGAGAAGATGCTGAAGTCCGGGAAACTAAGAAAGTATGTGGATGGCAAGGCCCCAAAAGGTGGCAGAGAAGACCCTAGGAAGAGAAGAGACGACAGGTGTCGTGGGGATGTCCCAGCCAGAAGGCATGACGATTCAGAAGGTGATGAAGGAGACGACCCGGATCTCCCACCTAGGGATGAAAACACCCCAGTGAAGAGGGTAGGAATGATCTCCTTTGGTGTTGACACCATATGCGGCGGATTCGCAGGAGGTGGCTCTGAGGTAGCCGATAGAAAGGCTCATGTAGCGGAGGCCAAGTCGGTGGCCAAGCCCGAGGTTGTGAACCTAACGTCTTCTGACGCTGTGCAGAAGAGAACGAAGGTGGACATGGACACCCTAGTGGTGGGCTTCTCCTGACTCGACTTCAAGGGCATCCTAGCCCCCCATGATGACCCCTTGGTCATAACGACAAGGGTGCATGGGTGCGATGTAGGGAGAATCCTCATAGATGGGGGAAGCTCAGCAGATGTCATGTTCTGGCCTTGTTTCAAGAGCTTGGGTCTTAGCAGATCAAGTCTAGTGCCGTACCACCACCCCTTGATAGGCTTCAGTGGTGAGAAAGTGCACCCGTTAGGCATGTATGAGATAGATGTGCGTATGGGGGATGAGTGGCCTAAGAGGCTGATTAAAAAGATAAACTTTTTTGTGATGGACGAGAATGTCTACTCGGCCTACAACCTCATCATCGGAAGAGTGGCCCTCAAGGAGTTTGAAGCCGTGCCGTCAACGGTCCATCAAATGCTAAAATTCTCGACCCCTTATGGGGTAGGGGAAGTACAAGGGGACCAAACCACGGCACGGGAGTGTTATTTCAACTCAGCGGAAGAGAGGGAGGCCCATAAGAGAGAAACCACCACCTACAGCATAGACACTCTTGACCCGAGAGATGAAACAAGGCTAAAGAAGGGTGAGGCCGCGGAAGAGGTAGAATCCATCGTCCTCAACGAGGACGAGCCGGAAAAAACCGTCCAGGTCGGCAAGGCCCTAGACCCAAAGATTAAGGAAGAGTTGGTGAGCCTTCTCAGGAGGAGGCAGAGTGTCTTCGCCTGGAGCCACACCGATATGCCTGGTATAGACCCTGAGGTCATGACCCACAAACTCAACGTGGATAGGGATGCCAGGCCAATCAAGCAGAGGATAAGAATTTACTCCAGAGAGAAATATGAGGTCATTCGGGAAGAGGTGAAAAAGTTAGAAGAGGCCGAGTTCATACGAGAGGTCACCTATCCAGAGTGGCTCTCAAATGCAGTGATCGTGCCTAAGGCCAGCGGAAAGTGGCGGATGTGTGTAGATTTCACAGACCTGAATAGGTCCTGCCCGAAGGACAGCTATCCCCTGCCTAGGATAGACCAGATGGTGGACGCAACGGCAGGGCACGAGCTCATGAGCTTCATGGATGCTTATTCAGGGTATAACCAAATCTTCATGGACCCCGAAGACTCTGAGAAGACAGCCTTCATCACTGACAAGGGGACATATTGTTATAAGGTGATGCCCTTTGGTCTGAAAAATGCGGGGGCAACTTATCAGCGTCTCGTCAATAGGATGTTCGAGGAGCAGATAGGTAAGACCATGGAGGTGTACGTGGACGATATGCTAACGAAGAGCCTAAAGGCATGTACCCATGTGGCAGACCTTGAGAAGACCTTTGATGTCATGGACTCGTACAGAATGAAGCTCAACCCGGCCAAATGTGTCTTCGGGGTAGGAGCTGGGAAGTTCCTGGGGTTCATCGTTAATCAAAGGGGGATTGAGGCAAACCCGGAGAAGATCAAGGCATTGCTCGACATGAAGACTCCTAGAAGTATCAAGGATGTCCAAAGACTCACTGGAAGAGTAGCCGCCCTGAACAGGTTTGTTTCCAGGGCAACGGATAAGTGTCTTCCATTTTTCAAGATTCTAAGGAAGGCCTTCCAGTGGGATGAAGAGTGTGAAAAAGCCTTCGATCAACTCAAGTCCTACTTGGGATCTCCATTGCTGCTGTCCCGGCCCATTGCAGGAGAGAGGTTGTTTGTATACTTGGCAGTCTCTGAGTCAGCTATTAGCGCGGCCATCATACGAGAAGAGGGTGGAGTTCAGAGACCTGTATACTTCAACAGTAAGGCCCTACAAGGGTCTGAGCAGAACTACCCTAGAATGGAGAAATTGGCTTATGCTCTTATCTATGCTTCAAGGAGGATGAAACCCTACTTTCAAGCTCACTCTATGATAGTCCTTACAGACTCCCCACTAAGATAGGTTCTGCACAAGCCTGAGAAATCCGGGAGATTGATGGCCTGGGCCATTGAACTAGGAGAGTATGATCTTGCTTACCAGCCCAGGATGGCCATTAAGGGGCAGGCCCTTGCAGATTTTGTCGCGGAATTCACTTGGGAAGAGACTGAGTCAGAGAAGAGCCGATCTGTCTCCCGAGATTCGGAAGAGATAGACCCTTACACCTTCCAAGGCCGAGAAGAGGTAGTCCCAGTCAAGGCTCGGAGGAGGGTAGAAGAGAATGAAGAGGATCGGTACCTCTTCGAAAAAGGAGTGATGAGAGAAGGGATCTTCTCTTCAGATGAAGACGTGTGGAGCCTCTTCGTGGATGGATCTTCCTGTGATGGTGGAAGCGGCGAAGGGCTAGTACTCTCAGCCCCAGATGGCGCCAACATTGAGTATGCCTTAAGATTCAACTTCCAGGCTTCAAACAACGAGTCTGAGTATGAGGCCATGATAGCGGGCCTCCTGTTGGAAACAACTCTGCGGGTAAAGCGGCTTCTACTTCATAGTGACTCGAGGCTGGTTGTTAACCAAGTGTTGGGGGCGTACGAGGCCAAGGACGAGAGGATGGCCAGGCACTTAAAAAAGGTAAGAGGATTGCTAGAGTTTTTTGAAGAGGCCAAGTTGAAGAGTGTACCTAGACTGAGCAATAACCACGCTGACGCATTGGCAAGACTGGCCTCGGCGATGAAGACGAATTTGGGAAGAACCATCCCAATTGAAGTTCTAGGGAAAGCTAGCATCGAGGAGGACGAGGTATGTGACCCCTGTCACAATATAAGCCCGGGACACTCGTGGATTGACCCCATCGTCAGATACCTAAGGGAGGGGGAGCTGCCTGAGTCCAAACTGGAAAGGAAAAAGCTGAGATACAGGGCTGCCAAGTTCTCATTGATAGGAGATGTCTTGTACAAAAAAGGTTTCCTCTTGCCCCTCCTCAGATGTGTTCACCCCTTGGAAGTACCCCGGATCTTGCAGGAGGTTCATGAAGGCTCTTGCTCTATCCATATAGGAGGAAGACCTTTAGCCAAGAGAATTATCACTCAAGGGTACTGGTGGCCAACCTTGTCTAGGGACTCCGCTGAGTATGTGAAGAGGTGCGACAAATGTCAGAGGTTTGCCACTATCCCTCATCAGCCCCATCAGCCTATGACATCAATCTCTTCTCCATGGCCGTTCGCGGTATGGGGAATTGACTTGGTAGGACCTTTGCCAAGAGCAGTCAACAACTATAGATTCTTGATAGTTGCTATTGACTACTTTTCAAAATGGGTAGAGGCCGAACCCATGATAGCAATTACGGAGCAGAAGACCTTTCAGTTCATCTGGAAAAACATCATATGTAGGTATGGCCTCCCAAACACACTCATCTCAGATAATGGGACCCAGTTCAAGAACGCCTCCTTGGAGAAGTATTGCCAAAGTGTGGGGATTAAACAGTTCTTCTCATCTCCGGGTCAACCTCAGGCTAATGGCCAGACAGAGGTCACAAATAGGACTATCTTGGATGGAATTAAGAAGAGGTTGGAAGACGCGAAGGGGAGATGGATAGAAGAGGTTTACGCCGTGCTATGGTCTTACAGGACCACAACAAGGACACCCACGGGAGAAACCCCATTCATGCTGGCACACGGTTCAGAAGCCGTAATACCAACGGAGATAGGCCTACCAACTCATTGGATCCAGACCTATGATCAGGACAGCAATGGGGAAAGGAGGAGGTTAGACCTGGACCTTATTGAAGAAAGAAGGGAAGACGCCGAGGTCAGGAAAGCAGCGTATCAGCAGAGGGCAGCAAAATTCTACAATCAAAGGATAAAGGCAAGACCCATTGCGGTAGGAGACCTAGTGCTTAAGAAGACCTTACAGAAGGCAAACAAGCTACACCCGAACTGGCATGGCCCCTACAGAGTAGCGGAAGAGGTCGTGCCTGGCACGTATAGGTTAGAGAACCTAGAGGGAGAACCTTTCGCCAACCCATGGAACGCCGACCACCTAAAAAGATATTTCATATAGTGTTGCATTTATTTTGTCAAATTGTAAAAGTACCACCTTATTGAGGAGAGGTTGTGAATAAAGATCAGTTTCCATGACAAATTTTGGTTTCATCTTAACATCATTCATTTGGTGAAATTTATTATGGGGGTAACCTCTTAGGTGAGGACCTCAGACCTTAAACATCATTAGTTTGGTGATATTATGAGGCTTACCTCGGCCAAGGTGATGACCTCAGACCCTCATAACACCACTTGGTGGTGACGAGGTCTGAGCTCGGACACCTCGGCTAGAGGACCTCAGACTCTTAACATCATTCATTTGGTGAAATTTATTATGGGGGTAACCTCTTAGGTGAGGACCTCAGACCTTAAACATCATTAGTTTGGTGACATTATGAGGCTTACCTCGGCCAAGGTGATGACCTCAGACCCTCATAACACCACTTGGTGTTGACGAGGTCTGAGCTCGGACACCTCGGCTAGAGGACCTCAGACTCTTAACATCATTCATTTGGTGAAATTTATTATGGGGGTAACCTCTTAGGTGAGGACCTCAGACCTTAAACATCATTAGTTTGGTGATATTATGAGGCTTACCTCGGCCAAGGTGATGACCTCAGACCCTCATAACACCACTTGGTGGTGACGAGGTCTGAGCTCGGACACCTCGACTAGAGGACCTCAGACTCTTAACATCATTCATTTGGTGAAATTTATTATGGGGGTAACCTCTTAGGTGAGGACCTCAGACCTTAAACATCATTAGTTTGGTGACATTATGAGGCTTACCTCGGCCAAGGTGATGACCTCAGACCCTCATAACACCACTTGGTGGTGACGAGGTCTGAGCTCGGACACCTCGGCTAGAGGACCTCAGACTCTTAACATCATTCATTTGGTGAAATTTATTATGGGGGTAACCTCTTAGGTGAGAACCTCGGACCTTAAACATCATTAGTTTGGTGATATTATGAGGCTTGCCTCGGCCAAGGTGATGACCTCAGACCCTCATAACACCACTTGGTGGTGACGAGGTCTGAGCTCGGACACCTCGGCTAGAGGACCTCAGACTCTTAACATCATTCATTTGGTGAAATTTATTATGGGGGTAACCTCTTAGGTGAGGACCTCAGACCTTAAACATCATTAGTTTGGTGATATTATGAGGCTTGCCTCGGCCAAGGTGATGACCTCAGACCCTCATAACACCACTTGGTGGTGACGAGGTCTGAGCTCGGACACCTCGGCTAGAGGACCTCAGACTCTTAACATCATTCATTTGGTGAAATTTATTATGGGGGTAACCTCTTAGGTGAGGACCTCAGACTCTTAAGTGTTGGTTACGGCATCACAGTCATTAATGACTTCAGAGAGTGCATAGCATTCATATACATTCACAAATAAAGATGGAGGCATTTGCATTCAACAAAAGAAAGAAATTGCATAACATTCACGTGTTTAAGAAATTACATACGAGATTACAAGTCAAAACAAAAAATGGAAACTACAAGTCAAACATCTGAAGGAGGAATGTTCGATGTCTCGTCCGGGTTGGCCTGCTCGGTATTGGTCACCTGAGCTACCTCGTTTGCAGGGTCAGAATCTCCAAGGTCAGCCCCTTCCAGAGTAACCGTTTGACCGGGGGCAGCAGCTTCATCCTCTACCTCCTGCAAGGCCTGGGCAAACTGGGCGTCGGCAAGGCCGAGGCCCACAAAGTCTGAAGCCTTAATAGTGCCAACCTCGGCCTCCCTGACCTCGGCCCATTTGTAGGTGGCCTTGATACCCCTTTCAAGGTACTCCAGACCAAACCCTACAAACTCCTCAGAGACCTTATATTCAACAATTATTGTCTCCGAGGCATCTGCAAGAGAAGCCTTCACCGCAGCATCAACCTTCCTCTGCAAAGCGTCGTTCTTGTCCTTCAGGGCCTTGGTATGACTCTGAACAAGTGCAGATATGTCCTTCTCTAGGGATTGGGCCTTGTGTTCAGATGTCTGAGCCTTGGTCTCAGCCTCCTGTAGCTCGGTCCTCAGACGAGCTACCTCGGCCTTCAGGGTGCCCTCAACTTTTTCAGCCTCCTGCCCCTTCTGGATGAGAGGCAATTTCCTCAGGGCCCAGTTGGATAGATGATACATGGCAGCTGCACCCTGCACAGTAAATGAAGAAGTTAGAGAAAGAGCAGAATCAGATGTTGCACTTTGGACAAGAACAAGTTATACCTGGACGACTCGGTGAAGGCCGAATTCAACCATCGTGGAAGTGTCCATGGCCCTGAAGAAACGCTTGTCGGCCTCGGTCATCATGTTGTTAAGAGCGTCCATGGCCTGTCGGTTGTGGCCGACCACGCTATCAGAGAGTTTTAACTGATCCAGACGGGCTGATAACGTGTCGGCCGTGACAGGGATAGCAGTGTCTGAGGCCCTCTTGGTCCTGGAGCTCGGTCTCTGATCCTCAGGAGGATGGACTTCGGGTGCCCTCTTCTTTGACTTGGACGTTGAGGGAGCAGGTGGAGGAGCATTCATGCCAGTTTTCTTGACAAGCCTGGATAAGCTTGGAGCTGCCATCTCCCACAACTCGTCTGAAACGTCAGGAGGTTTCTCTGCGAAAGTAAAAAGATACGAGTGAGAAATAAAGTACGTATGATAAGAGGCTACACGTTGGGTTTAATTAAAAATCCTTACCAAAGTCAGCTAAGGGACTTCCGCCAAGGCTCGTCCCCGACAGATACTGGGGGGTCAGCAGATGCTCAAATTTGACAAACATCCCATGGGACCCTTGGTCCTGCAGGGCCTTCACCCTTTTGCCATGTTGCACACTTAGTCCAGGGTCGGCCCTGGCAGCCATGGTAACTTTTCCCCATTTCCGGGGTATTCTCGGCTCAAAGATGGACGAGGGGATGGAAGAACCAAATTCCCAAGGCCCTGAGGCAAAAAAGTACCTGGGTTTCCAATTATGGTTAGAGGTCTGAGTGACCAGGAGCATCTTTTTCTCAGACCTCCGAGCCACAAAGTGGTAGTAGCTCGGATGGTTCTTGGCCGAGGTAGAGACGTAACAACCAGCGAAGACCTGCACTGGGAGGTCAGAGTGGTGAACTGCCCTCCACAAGATGATGGCCCCTATAATAACCCTCCAGGCATTGGGAGAGAGCTGCGAGGGGGCCAAATTGGTAAAGGATAGAATGGTCCTAATGACGGGGTGGAAGGGAAGATGAAAACCTAACTTGAACATCTGCTCGTACAGGCAGATTTCCCCATCCCTGCAGTGGTAGGCCCTCTCCTCTCTCAGAGGTCTCCTTAAGTGGATGGAGGGGCTAATAGAGTACAAGTACCTGAAGTGCAGTAAATCCACCTCAGTTATAGTACTCTCGTACTCGTCTGCCTCCGAGGTGTCAACTTCACTTTCGACATCCTCATCATCGTCAGACTCAACGTCGGTTGGAGCAGACGTTGACGGGTTACCGGGGAACCTCTGAGCAAACTCAGCCTCGGTTACGGCCGATAGGGGAATAGCATTTAAGATGCCAGGCACGGCCACACTTGGCTCTACAAGTTCAACCTCTGAAGAAGAACTAGAGGTGCTTGTACCATTTTGGGATGAGGCACGACTGGAGACCTCGGCATGGTCAGGGTTCTGATTTGCCCAAGTAGTGAAGTCCATGGCCTCTTGGAAAGAGTCCACTGACATTGGATCAGAAGTGGAAGACTCAGACTCGGACATCGGCAGTGAGTTAGCAGAGACGTCTGTCCGATAGAAGTCCTTGGGAGGACGAGGGTATACCACCTTAAGAGGTGGAGGAAAGAGTGGTCTGATAGGGGACCCTTGTGACCTACGAGCTTCTTCCTGAGCTCTCTCCATTTGTCTAATTTTTTCTAAGGTCTTTTCTTGTAGAGAGGGGAAGTCTTCAATAAGTTGGTACAAGGGTCTGAGCATCTGGGGACGAGACAAGGATTTGGCAGACCTTAAACTTGCAAGAAATATCCTAAAAACTACAAACAAAGATGGCTTCAAAAGTTAAGGAAATTTTAGATCAAACTAAAGAACCTATGCAGGAAGCCTGGCCCACCGGAAAACTCAAAGATCTCACCGGAAAACTCAAAGATCTCACCGGAAAACTCGAACTAACCGGAAAGTTCAAAATTAAAAATATCAAAAACGAAGGAGATGGAGAGGGAGGATACCTGAAGATAGGATTGGTCAATAAGGTGGAGAGTGTTGCGCAGGAAATGAGGTAACACTCGGCAGAACGATCGCTGGAACAGAGGCTAGCTTCGGAGAGAAAAGTTTGCAGAAAACAGGGGAGCAAACGCTTGAACAGGAAAGAAATGAGGAAGAAAAAGAAAAAGGAAGGTTCTAAGCCTTTAAATACTTGGGCCCGATTCCCAAGGCTCATCATTGCATTGGGAAGCCCAAGGGACAATTGACAGCATGTGCCAACCAAGTGGGAACGCCTAGGCAATGGACAAGTGTCATGCGGGTATTGACTTTGGGATGAATAGACCTCGGAGGCAAGAACCCCCTAGCCACCCGCTCTCGCAAATGACTAAGGGCTGGGGGGTGATTGATATACCCAAGTATGACCTCGGCCAAGATGAGAACCGAGGCTGTGGCCGACCCACCAGTGCATGAGGGCCACGACATCACCCCTCGGCCAAGGCTACCTCGGCCCGGGACGACACTACCACATGTATCACACCAGGGACCCTTCTTCTATCACTGATGTCAACATCAACCCCAGTCAACAGTAGGCAAGATAACGAGAAGCTCTACATTCACCTTCAACTTGAACCTTACCTCAGAGGAGGCCGAGGTTACCAGAGGCATCCATTACCATCAGCACGCCATTGACTCGGCTAAGGCCGACACGGCCATACACCTCGGCTGACATA
The DNA here is from genome assembly GCA_949130495.1 of Sambucus nigra. Lineage (NCBI taxonomy): Eukaryota > Viridiplantae > Streptophyta > Magnoliopsida > Dipsacales > Adoxaceae > Sambucus > Sambucus nigra. Next base: position 745,207,250 of record OX422210.1, read on the forward strand.
AAGCCGAGACGGCCCATGACACATCACGGGTTGGACGGACGACCAACCTCAATAGCTCGGCCCCCCCTAGGCCGAGGCCATTCACTAACATGACTACCAAGCATCTGTTGACGTTTGGATAAGGACACCTGGACATAAACCAGTTATAACAAGATTATTCCCCACACGTGGGGGAATATTTCATCATCATTACCTACATGTGGCCATGACAGGTGGCACAACCCCATTGGTGAGGAAACTACACACATGCACATTACATGCATAGGGGGTACATTACACCCCCTAGGCATTATATAAAGGGATCAACCCCTACCCTGAAAAAGGATCCAGAGATAAAAACCCTGGCTGAAATTCTGCCTAAACACATATAGTGGAGAGAGGGAACTTGAGAGGTTGTATCCATGGCCATTAGAGCCTTCTTCCAGTGATAATACTCACACACACTCACAGTGGATGTAGGCCAGATTGGCTGAACCACTTATATATTCAGGTGTTATTCCTCTTATCCTCACCTCATTCTTATCTACTTTATATACCCGTGCTGCCATTGTCATACCTGTATTGAGCTTGCAAAACACCCCACCTGGTGTAGCTGATTTTCAGCATCATCAGCCCTTTCACGTACGATGGTGGGAAACTCAAAAGTCAGGTTTACAAACCTTCAAACATCTCTTTTATTTCAAAACCATTCTTCTTTCTTCATCTTCTTTAAGATCCCGCATTCCTTAGAGAGTGAAACTCTGTGCGACCTCCATTGTTGCTATATTCTTTACTCAGTCTCCTCTTTCTCTCATCTTTTACACCACCACTTGCGGTTGTGCTCCTCCCTCGTTATTCTTAGCCCGTCTTACCCGGCTGTACTATTCATCACCATTCTATTATGGCTTCTTCAATTACTTCCAAAGTTGCCGCCACCACTCAGCCAGGTTCCCCCTATGCTGCTGCTGGCACTGCCACTAACCTTAGCGGCGCTGCCCTGGATGCTGCTCGTCAAGAGAACCTACGCTTCTATCACCTGGCGCCCATCTTTGAAAGAAGATGATAAATTTTCTCAGGCATACAAGACCTGCCATATCTCATCCAAGGTTGACCCCCTTACTATTGGGTGATGAGGATATGGATTCATCAAAGTGGGGCTATCTTCCACATGAGGGGACTTTGCATTTTCGTCTAGACCATGGCGACTTCCCCTATTCTCAGTGATGATGCTAAGATTCAGCACCACCAGGTTAGTGATAATGAGCTCAAATAGTGATAATAATGGTAGCCATATATATATATATATATATATATATATATATATATGTATATGTATATGTATATGTATATGTATATGTATATGTATATGTATATGTATATGTATAAGTATATAGAAGGGGATAAGTATAAGAGTAATGAAGACAATGATTTATAGTGGTTCAGCCAATTAATCTTATATCCACTGTGAGTGTGTGATCCACTAAATATGGGCACTAATGTCCTTGGATACAATGCTCATAAGCTCATACACTCTCTCTATCTACTATGTGTACAAGCATAGTTTTAACTAGGGTTACAACTCTCGATCCCTTTAACGGGTTAAAGGCGACAAGTATATATAGGGCTTGGGGGGTGTAGTGTACCCCCCCAAGCATGCATGGTGCATCTGAATGATGATCTAGCCAACCCCCTGTTTACACCTGTATGTGCCACTTGCAATCAACTATGACATAATATTCCCTCACGTGAGGGGATGCAATTGTTATAATGATCTAGTCCACCCGCTATATGAGTCCAACGCGCACTGTTCCACGCATCTCCCAACTCACGCGCTATGATGATGTCACCATCGACTTATGATGTTAGGCCGAGGGTAAGGTTCCCACTGGGAGTGATCCTTCTAGGATACGGGCCTCGTAATGTCGTACCCTCATAGGGTCGTCCGGGCCATGATGGGGGGTCGACTCCTTGAAGGGTCGTCCAACCATGATGAGGGGTCGAACCCTTTAAGGGTTGTTTGGGACATGATGAGGGGTCAGCCCCTTTAAGGGACCCCTTAAAGGGACGTCTGGGTTATGATGACGGGTCAGTTCCTTGAGGGTCCTTCTGGGACATGATGAGGGGTAGACCCCTTGAAGGGTCATCCAACCATGATTAGGGGTTTACCCCTTTAAGGGTCGTCTGAGCCATGACGAGGAGTCGGCCCCTTGAAGGGTCGTCTGGGCCATGATGAGGGGTCGTCCTAGCCGATCCTTCCTGAAACAGAGTTGTGGTCAACGGACTCGTCCTGGCCTGATCCCTCATCCGGGTGGTGGACGCCCTCGGCCTGGACGAGGTTATACATGGGTATATCAATCACCCCCAGCCCTTAGCCATCGATGTTGTTGAGATGGCTGATGGGTAATATTGCCTTTGATTGTCAATCTGCGTGATCGGTTTGATGAGTGACATCTGTCAAGTTGCAGTCAGGGGTCCATCGTCCCTCCAGTTTCCTAGATGTGGCAGTTCCACACTCAACATGGGATTTTATGCCCTAATGATTTCTTTCCTCGTGGGTTGTGTTTTGCCCTGATTATTGGGCCCACTAATGACAAAGTATTTAAATGACTTTTTAAAGTCATTTCTTTTCTGCTTCTTCTTCGTGCCTTAACCTTCTCTATCTAGATTCTCAACAACTCCATCCCCATTTCTATAACTTTCCTGTATCAAGCTTCATTCAGTCGTCGTCTTCGTCCTTAGGTAACTTCCTTTGCAATCGATTCCATTTTTAGTCTTTAATTTCAGTTTCATTTCTTGCATTGGGGGTTCTGCCCCAGCTTTTCTTAGCTTTGTATTTTTTCTGCGTGAAACATCCTTACTGTGGGGGTTGTAGGGTTGAGCCCTCGGTTTTAGCCTTCTTAAGATTACTCCTCCACCATTACGTGGCGGTTCAGTGCCCTTTTACAATTTTTCATAGGTTCTTCGACGATCTTCTCTGGTGGAGCATTTCCCACCTGCTCTTGGGTGTTCTTGAAATCCTTTATTTCTTTTGTTTTAATCCAAAAGTCCAACTTAGTCAACTGTGAACCTGTTTGTAGCTAGCTTAAAAAAATTCCTTTAAGTGTAGGGTTGTCCCCTTAATGCTTAGAAGACTTTATGATTTAGTCGAGGAATTCCCATCCTTGAGAGAGAAGTTCTTCGTAGAGATTAGGTAAATAGAGGAAGAGGATGAGAGAAGATGAGGGGCCGACCCTAATTGTGTATGACCCATCTTCCCCATTCCGTTAGCCACAATAATACTATCTGAGTCTTATGGATCGTCTTGTCATCCAGCCGATAGTCAGACATACGAGAGAGAAATGAATGAGAGAGCATCATCATCAACAGATGTTGGGTCTTCTGGGAGGAGAGAGACCTATGATCTCAACCTAAGCCAATAGGTCGAGGGGACAGTCCACTCTGAGGTTGTCCCTGTGACATCCCTAACCCCTTTTGCTTTTCAAGTAGCCTTTCTAGATGGACCTTCGATAGGAGAAGAGGCTGAGGAATCTAGGGATGAGAGGGCCGAGGATGATAACGAGAGTTCTGATGATGGTCGAGTTTATACTTCTAGTGCCTCGGCTTATGTATCTTCTGTTAAGGATCGTGGCCTCTTACTATGGAGGCACCTCTTTGGTATAAAGCCCAATGATTCTATGAGGGTCCCGAATGTAAACGAGAGAGTCTTCCAGGGAAATAAGGGGGAAGTAGCTATTTATGAGAAGATGCTCAGTGTAGGTGTTAGGTTCCCTCTGCACCGTGAAATAGTTGACATACTATATGCCCTTGGGGTTGCTCCCTCTCAACTTCCTCCCAACTATTGGAGAATCATCCTCGGCTATATCTCCCTCTGGAAGAATACTTTCATTGACGAGCCCTCGACTGATCTTTTTATAGCCTGCTACAATATCACTTCCTCCTCCAAGAAACCTGGGTATTTTCATCTAGGGGCGAGGAAGTCTGACAGAAGACTCCTTCACGTGGCCGAAACTTCAAATCACGATTGGAAGAAGAGATTTTTCTTCATCTCCGGGGATTGGGAATTCAGTGCCGAGGTAGAGCCTTTAGAAGACAGTCCGAGGGTTCCAAGGTTATGGTCCAACCCTTCAATGAGAGCTCGGTCAGACCCTAGACTCAGCTTGGATGAGAGGGACATTTTTTACTACCTGAGGGAATAAGGGAAAGGGGGTAAACTTCACAAATTTGAAGATTTGATGACCCCTCGCTTTCTCAAAGAAGCTAGTCTGAGGGTCGTCCCTCTGACAGAACTATGTGAGTAGAGTTTTGCCCCATTTTTACTTTTCTCTAAGTGTTTCCTCTTCCCCACTGTATATTTCTGATGTATTGTCTCCTTTACAGGTCGTCCTGCAAACATATATGATCAACTCTGGGAGATGACTACTCGAAGTTTATTATCTGGCTTGGGAAAGAAAAAAGGCAAAAAGCCTCAGCAGCCTCCGAGAAAGATAAAGGCTATGGGGCCGACACCTGTTGAGTCGACCATCGATAATCACAAAAGGAAGGAGCTTGAAGTTTCTCAGGGCTCTCGGCCCGACTCATGGATAAGGGTGAGGGTAGAGGTGTCTCAGGCACACACTTAGGGGTCCATCTCCTCTTTCAGCATGGGGGCCTCCTGGTCCCAAAATTTGACATTCTTAAAGGTTGAACCCTCTTCCCTTATAGCCAACCTGAGGGCAGTCAAGGCCTCAATGTTTTCTTCTCCCTCGGCCGTAGATTATGACTTCTTGTCAAAGATTCCCACGGACAAGGCCTATGACTACGGTCTTCACACTTTGGATCAGGTATCTCTTTCAACATTTTGTATTTATCAATATTTCATTAACTGTTCCCTCGAACCCTTTTAACATGTATTTGTCTGTGCAGTCTGTCTACGCCTTCACCTCGGCCACCAAGTCGATGGCTAAGAAACAATAAAAGTTTCACGCGTCCGAGAGTGCTATTCATCATGAGGAGGACTTGAAGGCTGAATTAGAGACTGCCCGGGCTGAGCTGGAGAATGCAAGGACTGAGCATGTAAGGGTCATGGATGAGCTAATGAAGCAGCACGAGATCGACTTGAAGGTGAAGGACTCTCTCATCAAAGAAAAGGATGAGGCCTTGATCAATCAGGGGGCCAATTCAAGGATGATCTTGGAGAGGCAGTGAAGAAGGCTGGGGCCGATGCTATGGAGGCTTACAAACTTTCGGACGAGTTTAAGGGTTTTGGCCTTGAGTACCTGGAAAGAGGGATCAAAACAGCCTATCAATGGGTCGTCTTAAAATTTGCTGATGCCGTGTCGTCCATCCGTCCTTCACTTGAAGCAGTGGAGATGGAAGACCCTCTCATAGCTGAGGCCCTATCCCATGTAGTGTCTCATGTGCACATTGAAGGTACCGGCACATCTGAAGATCGGTCTGTCTTGGTTATTAAGGATACTCCTCTGGTTAACGTTGAAACCTTGCCTACTGATACTACTCAATAGGGTGGCTATCTGTAGCCAATACCCTCTTCTTATAAAAACATTTATGTACTTTATTTTTGTTTGAAAAGCATTTGTAACACTTTGTTTATAATATCATGTCTCTTCCTGTCTTCTATGCTTGCCTCTTGTATGATTTGCCTTTGCTGTTATATGTGTTCACCCATCTTACAAGTCCCCCTCGTATTTCTTGAGGGTGAATGGGGGGTCGTCCCGACCATTTACCCTCATCATAGCCAACGGTGGTTTCCCACCAATTTAATGGTTTTAAATTTCAAGTCCCCCCTCGTCTTTCTTGAGGGTGAATGGGGTTCATCCCCATCATTTACCCTCATCATAGCCGAGGGTGGTTTCCACCAACTTAATGATGTTTTAAATTTCAAGTCCCCCCTCTTATTTCTTGAGGGTGAATGGGGGGCCGTCCTCACCATTTACCCTCATCATAGCCGAGGGTGGTTTCCCACCAATTTAATGTTTTTAAATTTCAAGTCCCCCCTCATATTTTTTGGGGGTGAATGGAGGGTCGTCCCCACCATTTTCCCTCATCATAGACAAGGGTGGTTTCCACCAACTTAATCATGTTTTAAATTTCAAGTCCCCCCTCATCTTTCTTGAGGGTTAATGGGGCGTCCTCCCCACCATTTACCCTCATCATATCCGAGGATGGTTTCCCACCAATTTAATGGTCTTAATTTTTTCAAGTCCCCCCACTTCTTTCTTGAGGGTGAATGGGGGGTCATCCCCACCAGTTACCCTCATCATAGCCAAGGGTGGTTTCCCACCAATTTAATGGTTCTAAATTTCAAGTCCCCCTCGTCTTTCTTGAGGGTGAATGGGGGGTCGTCCCCACCATTTACCCTCATCATAGCCGTGGGTATATTCCACCAACTTAATGATGTTTTAACTTATTTCAAGTCCCCCCTCGCCTTTCTTGGGGGTAAATGGGGGGTCGTCCCCATCATTCACCCTCATCATAGCCGAGGGTGGTTTCTCACCAATTTGATGGTTTTAAATTATTTCAAGTCCCCCCTCGTCTTTCTTAAGGGTGAATGGGGGGTCGTCCCCACCATTCCTCATCATAGCCGAGGGTGGTTTCCCACCGATTTAATCGTTTTACATTTCAAGTCCCCCCTCGTCTTTCTTAAGGTTGAATGGGGGGTCGTCCCCCCCCCCCCCCCCCCCCCATTTACCCTCATCATAGGCGAGGGTAGTTTCAAACAACTTAATGATGTTTTAAGTTATTTCAAGTCCCCCTCGTCTATCTTGGGCGTAAATGGGGTGTCGTCCCCACCATTCACCCTCATCATATCCAAGGGTGGTTTCCACCAACTTAATAGTTTTAAATTTCCAGTCCCCCCTCGTCTTTCTTGAGGGTGAATGGGGGGTCGTCCCCACTATTTACCCTCATCATAGCCGAGGGTAGTTTCCACCAACTTAATGATGTTTTAACTTATTTCAAGTCCCCCCTCGTCTTTCTTGGGGGTAAACGGGGGGTCGTTCCCACCATCACCCTCATCATATCCGAGGGTGGTTTCCACCAAATTAATGATGTTTTAACTTATTTCAAGTCCCCCCTCGTCTTTCTCGGGGGTAAATGGGGGGTCGTCCCCACCATTCACCCTCGTCATAGCCGAGGGTGGTTTAACAAGGACAACTCTAATCACACGAATTAACAAACACAAGATGAGTAGACAATGTGATATTCTTATTAACATTCCAAGTGTTCTGTCGAAGCAACACATTCATTACAACTGTAGCCTGATAGGACATTACAACATTACTGATAGTATTTCTTCAAATGATCTGCATTCCAGGGGTTGGAAAAGGGTTCCCCCTCAAGCTTCTCTAGTCTGTAGCTTCAAGGGACAACTTCATCAATGAACATATATGGTCCATGCCAATTTGGGTGGAGCTTGTTAGGCTTTTTCCAAATCTTTTTGAGGATAAGGTCCCCCACAGCGATTAGTCGTTGCTTCACCCTATGGTTGTAAAACCTGGCAGTCCTCTGCTGGTAGGCATCTTGCCTTATCTCAGCGTCTTCCCTCTTTTCCTCGATCAAGTCTAAGTTAAGTCTCCTTTCTTCCATATTTCTCTGGGGGTCAAACATTTGAACCCTGTGAGTAGGAAACCCAATCTCGGTGGGGATGAAGACTTCTGAACCATATGCCAGCATGAATGGGGTTTCTCCTATAGGAGTCTTTGTCGTGGTCCTATAGGCCCACAGTACATCTTACAACTCCTCAACCCATCTACCTTTTTCCTCCTCGAGTTTCTTCTTTATCCCGTCTAGGATTGTTCTATTTGTAACTTTCGTTTTCCCATTAGCCTGAGGTCGTTCGGGGGTTGAGAAGAACTTTTTTACCCTCGTTCTTTCATAGTATTTTTCCAGGGATAGATTCTTGAATTGAGTCCCGTTATCTGAGATGAGGGTGTTGGGGAGACCATATCGACATATAATATTTTTCCAGATGAATTGGAAGGTGTTCTGCTCGATAATTATGACCATTGACTCCGCCTCCACCCATTTTCATAAATAGTCAATTCCTACGATCTGGTATCGATAGTTATTGACGTCCCTAGGGAAGGGTCCTACTAGGTCGATTCCCCACACTGTGAATGTCCATGGGGATGTAATAGAGGTAAGAGGCATATGGGTCTAGTGAGGGATGGTGGAAAATCTTTGACATTTATCACACTTTTTCACATATGTCGTGGCATCTTTCCCCAAGGTCGGCCACCAGTAGCCCTGGGTTACATCTAAGTAAGGGGAGCAAAAGCCCCTTTTTTTACAAGGTGTCTTCGATTACGGTGAATTTCGCAGCTCGGTATCTCAACTTCTTCTTTTCTTGCCTTGCTTCTGACATCTCTCCCTCTTTAATGTATCTGATTATAGGGTCCATCCATGAAGCTTCCCTAGTTATATTTAAGCAAGTGCTAAGTGCTCCCTCTGCCTCTTCAATCGTTGGTCGAAACAAAAATTCTACTGGGAGTGTCCTCCTGATATCTGTCCATATTACTGAGGCCAGCCTAGAAAGTGCATCAGCTCGGTCATTATCAATCCTAGGTATCCTCTTTAATTTTTCTTCTCTAAATCTCTTTAATAGTGACTTTACTCTTTCAAGGTATTTCACCATTATCCCATCCTTAGCCTCGTAGGCCCCTATTATCTGATTCATTACTAGTCTTGAATCACTGTGGACCAAGATCTGGACGAAACTAAGAGACTTGGCCAAGGAGAGGCCTGCTATCAGGGACTCATATTCAGACTCGTTGTTGGAGGCTTTGAAGTTGAAACTCAGGGCATACTCAATGTCTGTCCCATCTGGTGCTGATACTATTAATCCAGCCCCACTTTCGCTATCGCATGAGGACCCGTCAACGAAGAGGTTCCACACAGCCTATTCTTCTGAGAAACTTCCCTCGGCAAGGGACCCCTGTCTAAAGAGATATCTCCCATTTTCATTCTTAGCAACTTTTTCTCTAGGGGTGCTTGTCTCAGCCCTATCAATTGATGGATCAACAATTCTGCCTTGTTGGGTACCATTCTTCTCGAGGCTCTCATCTTCAGGCCCATCATATTCCCAAGTGAATTTATCCACGAAGTCTGTTAAGGCTTGCCCCTTAATTTCCATCCTAGGTTGATATACAATGTCAATCTTTCCTAGCTCTATGGCCCAGGCCATTAGCCTCCCCGATTTTTTTGGCTTGTGCAATACTTGCCTAAGGGGAGAGTCGGTGAGGATGATCATTCTATGGGACTGGAAGTATGGCTTCATCTTCCTTGATGCGTGGATTAAGGCATAGGATAACTTCTCCATCCGTGTATATCTTTGTTATGCCTCTTGGAGTGCCTTACTGTTGAAATACACAGGCTTCTGTACCCCATCCTCTTCTCTCACAATGGCTGCGCTGATGGTTTATTCTGAGACTGCAAGATACACATGCAGTTATTCTCCCTGTACTGGCCGTGACAATAGTAAGGGAGACCCTAGGTATGATTTTAATTCTTTGAAAGCCTGGTCACACTCTTCGTTCCATTCAAATGTCTTTCTAAGAATTTTGAAGAACGGTAAACACTTGTCTGTGGCCCTGGACACGAACCTATTCAAAGCAGCCACTCGCCCTGTGAGCCTCTAAACGTCTTTAATGGTCTTAGGGGTCTTCATTTCTAGGAATGCCTTTATCTTCTCAGGATTGGCCTCAATGCCTCTTTGATTCATGATGAACCATAATAATTTCCATGCTCTGACCCCGAAGACTGATTTGGTCGGGTTGAGCTTCATTCGGTACCTGTCCATCGTGTTAAAGGTCCCCTCGAGGTCGGCCACATGATCCTCAGCCTTCAAACTCTTGGTCAACAAGTCATCTATATAGACCTTCATGGACTTCCCAATTTGATCATCAAACATTTTATTCACAAGGCGCTGGTACGTTACCCCTTCATTCTTCAGGGCAAAGGGCATGACCCTATAACAGTATGTTCATTTGTCGGTAATGAGCCATTTTTCTGAGTCCTCCGGGCTCATGAAGATCTGGTTGTAACCTGAATAGGAATCCACACAGCTCATGGCCTACGGTAGCGTCTATCATCTGATCAATGCGAGGGAAAGTGAAGTATTCTTTAGGATAATGTTTATTGAGGTCGGTGAAGTCCATGCACATCCTCCACTTCCCGTTGGCTTTTGGGACTATGACTGCATTGGACAACCATTCGGCATAGATGACCTCCCTGTTAAACTCAGCGTCTTTGAGCTTCTTGACCTCGTCCCTTATGACCTCATATTTTTCTCGAAAATAAATTCTCCTCTTCTACTTTATCGGCTTTGCATCCTATACCACATTGAGCTTGTGACATATGATTTAGGGGTCAATCCCCGGCACATCTGCGTGACTCCATGCAAAGATGTCTTATCTTCTTCTTAAGATCTTGATGAGGTGTTCCTTTACGAATATCCTCAGAGATTTTCCAACTTGAATGGTCTTTTCCGGTTCATCCTCATTGAGGATGATGGATTCTACCTCTTTCGCGGCTTCTCCTTTCTTCAGCTTTGTCTCGTCCCTGGGGTCGAGGGTATCAATATTATAAGTAGTCGTTTCCTTCTTGTATGCCTCTATTTCTTCGGAGGAGTTGAACTAACATTCTCATGTTGTCATCCGATCTATATGAACTTCCCCTACCCCGTAAGGGGTCAGAAATTTGATCATCTGATGAACCGTAGATGGCACAACCTCAAACTCCTTGAGGTCCACTCGCCCCAGTATCATGTTGTCGGTTGAGAAGACATATTCATCCATCACGAAAAAGTTAACCTTCTTGGTAATCCATCTAGACCACTCGTCCCCCATCCTAACATCGACCTCATACACTCCTAGAGGATGAATTTTTTCCCCACTAAAACCAATCAAGGGGTGATGGTATGGGACTATCCTATCACGGCTAAGACCTAAGGCTTTAAAACACGGCTAGAACATCACATCTACAATACTTCCCCCATCCACCAAGATCCTCGGCACCTCACATCCGTGTACCCTGGTGGTGATGATAAGAGGGTCATCATGTGGGGCTAAGAGGCCCTTGAAGTCCATTCTTAAGAAACCCACTATTAGAGTATCCATATCAACCTTCTTCCTCTTTTCTAACTTTGCTTCAATAGAGGTAGATTGTACATCTTTCATCACTCCCTTAGCTTCAGCTACATGGGCCTTCCTATCTGCAACCTCTGACCCTCCTCCTGCTAGTCCCCCAGAGATAATCCCAATACCGAGTGAGATCATATTAAGTCTCTTTATGGGGCCATGGTCTTCTCTCGGTGGGAGGTAAGGGTCGTCCTCATCATCTGAAGGGTCGTCTCTTATCTTTGGAGGATCTTCTCTGCACGTATAACCTCTCTTCTTCCTGGGGTCGTCCCCTCTTAAAGGCACCTTTGTCGACGTATTTCCTTATCTTCCCTTCTTTTAACATTTTTTCAATTTCATTTTTCATAGAAAAGCACTTGTCGGTTACATGGCCATGGTCTTGGTGAAATTCACACCACAGGTTTTTGTTCCTCTTGTGAGGGGTTGCCCTCAACTTCTCAAGCCACTTCAGGGACCAATCACTCTTTATCTCATTCAGAATATGCTCGCAGCTGACCGTCAGAGGGGTATAACTGGCAAACTTATCATCTTCTAGCCTTTTCTTCCCCTCTTTATTCCTTTTCTAGTACTTACCCCCAGTAGTGCCTCCTTTTTCATCTTCGCATTTTACGGCCATCGCCTCTTCGGTGTTCATCACCTTTCCTGTTGTTGATAGCAATTCAACCATCATCCTCGTAGGATCTTCAGTGAGCTTTCATAACAGTTTCCCTTTGTGGGGTCCTCTAATGAGGGTTTTCATGGCTATGCTTTCCTCATAGTCTTCTATCTCTAACTTTTATTCATTAAATCTGGGTATGTAGTCTCTTAGACTCTCGTTCTTACCCTTCTTAACATAGAGCAGGTGTGTTGTCTTCTTCTGTGGCCTCACTCCTAAGGAAAAGTTATGGATAAACTGATCTGCTAACTTCTTAAAGTTTTTAATGGAATTCTTTGGAAGGGACATATGCCAGACATGTGCAGCCCCAGTTAGAGTGCTAGAAAAGGCACGACACCTCATATCATCTGAGATAGAGTACATATCTGTTGCTGATTGGTACATCTCAATATGATGGACAGGGTTGGTGTTCCCATCATACCTTGGGGTGACAACAGGTGGACTAAACTTAGATGGCGTTAGGAAGTTGAGTATCTTCACCACAAAGGGTGAGCCTATGGAGTATCCTCTCTGAAGAGGGTCTCGTCTCTTCAGGATGTCACCAATTTTATCCTCTAGGATTGAGTCATTCCATGGACTCGTAGGGTCGACTTGGCCAATGATATCCTATGTCGCCTCTTTGAGGTGAACATAGGGGTGTACCGCGGTAGGCGTGTGTCGGCTATTTACTTCTCCCTAACCATCGTTCGGTCTGTGGGGTCGGCCCCCATGGTGTCGTCCATCTGCTTCCTCCCTTATCGACTTCGTAAAACTTCTCGACTGAGACAATTTTTCTCGCAGGTCATTTACTAGGTGTAGCCTCTCAAAGGCCGACCCTCTGCTCAGACGATCGAAAGCAGAGACCCTCGGGCAATCATCGGCATTTAGCCTTCCACATTTTCCTCTACCTTCCTAGATAGGTCGTACAGTATTATTAGAGACATCATACGGCTCCCAGCATTCTATTGGAGCCTCTTCCCCCTCTACGTCATCATATCTGTTTTCTGGGGAAGGGTTTTGTTGATGCAAAAAAACTGGACCGAATCCCATTTTTATGATCACAGACAAATAGATAAAAGCAATCCAATCAAGCACATGAGAGACAAAGATTTTTAAAGTGATTCGTCTATAAGAAAAAGCCTACGTCCACTATTATTTTATTCCCAGGGGTTTACAATAGCACAATGTGGTTTAGAGAGAGAAAAAGGTGTGGACCTTTTGTATGGTGTCTCTCAATTGTTTTTCCCTCCCCCTTTTTGGCTAAGGGAATACATGTATTTATAGTGATGGGAGATAAAGAGATACAATGTCTATATACATTCAGACATTATGTCTACATATAATGAATCTAATTGTTGGCCTTCTATGATGGTTGATCTTCCTTGAATTGCTTGGTATGCTATGTGTTGTCATCTATTAATACAATATAAATATACATTAAGGCTCATTAAATGCGTTGTCATCTTCATTAATGCATATTAAATGCATAGTTATCCTTTGATCTTCCTGGTTGGTATGCCGACCAACTCTCCTCGGGTGCCGACCAACTCTCCTACGGTGTCGACCAACTCTCCTCTGGTACCGATCAACTCTCCTCGAGTGTCGATCAACTCTCATCGGGTGTCGAATATTGCCACATAGGATGACATGTGTCATTTTCTAATTGGTCCTCGTAGATGGATAATTTTTACGTCAATCGAAGCACCCAATGCTCCATGCTCGATGGTTTACTGAAAGGATGGAGTATTTATTCTGCAGTGTTGCTCGGTGCTCGTGAAATTCTTGATCTACGTTCTTGATTTGTTCAACATAAAGTGCACTATCTCCTGGATGACATATGATGCAGGTTGATCGATGGTTGCTAATATCTCTTTTGAGGAACTCCGTTCATCAATTGAACGTGTTCTATGTATCACCCCTGGGAATTTGGATGCAGCCATACCATAGTATGAAGCTTTTATCTTGTCATAATCTTCAAGTATGTTGATTGGTTTGCTAGCCGACCAACTACATAATGTGCCGAGCAACTGAGTGATAACTTCACGTGATTGATTCTTCTTATTTATGGTCCTCTGAATACCTTGTCGAGTAACATTCTAGCTTTTGATCCTAATTCTTCAATGTACCAAGCTAGTGGTGGACTTCGACACATTTTCATACATCTTCTTCTTCATTATTGGTTGGGACGGTAGTAGTATGATCTCAGTGCTATAGCTGCTGAATTTGACTCCTAAACTTCAATAGCATGTGCATAATAACTCCTGAATATGCCTCCTGAATTTTTGAATACACCTCCTGAACTTTTGAATACGCCTCCTGAACTTCAATATACCTCCTGAACTTCAATATCAAAACTAATTCTCGAGCAAGAAACAACTTCTGAATGATAATTAGTCGGGGCTCCGACTATGTAAGTTTGTGGAGTTGAATTTGGTGCTCAACTGTATGATGTTATGAGAACGTGCCACCGAATGGATAACTAAATCTGTAATAGAAGCCCCCAAGTGTGGAATATGAAGTTTGAATACTTTTTCGGCCTTAAAGTATGTTATTTGACAAATTTTCTTATTTTTCATATACAATAAGATTTGCTCCACCTGCTATATGCTGTCCGACCAACCGGAGTTGTTATTTGCTGATTCACCGACCAACCGGAGTTGGTGAATTTTTATTCCCGACTAACCGGAATTGGTGGATTTTTATTTCCGACTAACCGTAGTTAGTTTTTATTCCCGACCAACCGTAGTTGGTGGATTTTTTATAATAAATTATGGAGACTTCCTCGGAGCTGACCAACGGATTGTTGGGAATAAGATATAATAAATGCTGGAGACATCCTCAACAGATTGTTGGGAATAAGATAATATAAATATTGGAGACCTCCTTGAAGCTGAATATATATAGAGAGAAGAAATTTTCCGAGCTCCATGAAACTATCCGTTGGGGGTAAAATATAATAAATGTTATAGTTCTTCCTCAGAGCTGAATATGATAATGAATATCTCGTCGAGTTCTATGTTGAGATTTATATACAATATGAATCCCAAGGGATATATAGAATAATTTGTGCTTGAGCCGATATCTCCGAGCAGTAATAAAATATATAATGCCTCGCTGAGGTGAAATTTCAAAATGCTGAGCAATGATAATAATTTCCAGATTGTTAAAGATTGTAGCTAAGTTGCTATTTGTGCTCGGTCGAATATATATATAGGAGCATTAATAAGATTTCCAGGCAATCATGGCCGAATACTCGGTCGAGACCGAATAGTGTACCTGTAAAAAGTAATAACTTGCTCTAACATATGTGTAGGTTGAATTGATCAATCATGAGAGTAATTTAATCATCCAATCAATATATGATAGGTATATGCCTGAGAAATAAAAATACTAATTTCAAAAAACGAAATAATATATGTTAGCTGATATGTCGAGGCTAAATTGCCTGATGTGGAGCAATAATAGTTTCCAGAGGTTTAAGATTGTGGTCGAGCTTTCGTCGGGATTGAATCTCGTCCCTATGAAATTTTAATAAGCTGCCCGAGCACCTGTCGAGACTAGAGAAAATAATTATTATCATGAGAATAATTATTCAGCCAAACAATATGTGATGTTTATCAGCATAAAATAATAAAAATTTCAAAATATGAAATAATATTTTGGTGCCACACGTGTATTTCGTGAGCAAATTTTGATAAAATCCTAGGCATTTTAATTATAAGTAAAAGACCAAATATAAATTGGTTCACAAAATTTATTCTAATGTAAAGCTTTGGGTTGTATTTTATTTATCTTTACAAAATTTATTTTATTAGAGAAGTGTGAATTAAGAAATAGTAGGGAGCTATGGTGATGATTTTGAATTTGTCAAAATTAATAATCTGGGCAACTAATTATCAATTTCCAAATATGAAATAATATGCCTTGTCCCAAATGTGTGTCATATGAGCAGATTTGTATCGAATAGATGCCATAAGTAAGGCGTAAATTTTTTTTATAAAATTATTTCAACTATAGTAATTTTTTTTATATAAGTTGATTTTCCAAAGTATTTAATAATTAGTTTTGAAGTACATAAAATTTTTATTATGTTATAAAGGTACGAATTAACAAATGGAAGGGGTGAATTTGTCTTTTTAACACCATGCTGATGATTTGGACAAAGTCAAAATGAGGAATCTAGGGGAACACAATTTCCACTCCTTCATTCTTCCATTTGTTGTGAGCAAACTATCGTCGGCCAGCAATAACTGCCGCCGACAAATGAGTATCGATAGATTCGTCGACATGTGTTAGATATTGTCGACCAAAACTTTACCGACCAATAATAGGAGGTCGGGAAACACCTCCAACTATGAAATATATGCCTCCGACCATCCATTTGATTTCGCCGACCAACAATTGACTTTGCTGAGCAAAGATAGTTTCCCCGACCAGTTATATGTAACGCTGACCAAGTATTGGTTGATCTTTGCTGTTGTGATGAGAATAATTATTTAGCCAAACAATATATAATGTGTATGCAATAATGATTTTAAAATATGAAATAATATGTTTTGTGCCAAATGTGTATCATATGAGCAAACTTTTATCAAGTACGTGCCATATGTAAGGCATAATTATTTAATCTAATTTTTTTGCAAAATTAACTGAATTCCAAGAAATACTTAATATAAGTTGGTTTTCTGAAATTATTTTAGCATAGACATGTGAAATATAGGGAGTTTTTTTTTTTTTTTTAAAAGCTTTTGACACCGAATGATGATTTTAATTAAGTCATAGAGGTTTGACACCCAGGAGCATCAAAGAAATTGAGTCCACTTTTTCTTCCTGGTTGTCGACCAACACATCTGAAACAAGGATCCTCCCAGATTTTATTTCTATTTCGGTCAATCAATGCTAATGGTCTAAGTGATACTCCTCCGCATTTGGTACTATAGTCCAGTGATTACTGACCATTGTCGATGAGATTTTCTTCTTTTCATAGGAGCTCCGACCAACAACAGACGGTCTGGGTCTATGACCGACCAATAATGATTGTGCCGACCAACAAATAGTAGGTCGAGCGGGCCTTTAATTTGTGAGATATCTCCAAATTGTACAACTGTTGAATCGTCGACCAAGAAATAATGGTCTTACGATGCTACCGAACAAGAAAATGGTTGTTCTGATAATTGACTTTGTCGACCAGCTCCATATAAAGCCAACCAATAAATAGTAGGTCGGGAAGCTTTTCAACCTATGAAACCTATATTCGATCAACAATGAGTTTCGCCGACCTACAAGGCTGATTCCCAGAAATTTTATCGTTGTTTTCTTTTTGACCTCCGACCATTCGAAGATATTGGACGTCGACCAGCATAATCCTCATCATCTCGAAGAACTGATCAATAATTAGTGGTCTCCAACCTGTCTCCGACCAACAGAGGTATTGTCGACCAACATTACATGGTGCTGACCAAGAATAGGTGTTGCCGAGCTATACCAATGTTACTAATGGATCTTTATACCTTACCACCGACCAATAAAAAGGGTCCGTTGAAATTGTCAACCAAGAATAGGTACTTTCTCGGAGAAAATAGATGTCTCCGATCAGTGATCGGCCGATAATAAGTGTCGTCAGCTGTCGCCGACCAAGCATAAGGTTGCCGACAAGGTATTGGATTGCACCGACCTGCATAAAAATGTGCCGATCAGCATTAAATGGTTAGAGATCCTTCATTTTGCACCAAATATGTTGCCGACCAACGTTTTCTGCTTTCACAGCAGTCGCTGACCACCGATAATGATGCCAATGCATCTTTGATTGATTTTTGTATCATATGCACTTTGATTGTGACCGCTACTTAGTTGGAGTTTGGATCTTAGAGAAAATTGAAATAAAAAATATAATTGGTTGAGGGATGAGTCCGGTAATTTTCTTTGAGTTCGGTATCTAATGGATTTTCTCTTCTTTTGTTATCCGAGCAGTATCAAATGGTGCCAACTGTTGCCGATTAAGACATAGGAGTTTTCGACCAACAAAGTGTCTTGTCGATGAGATAATATGGTCCATCAATGAGTTGTGATGATGAGGTAACTTGGTAACAAAAAAAATATATGCCTTAGTAACAAAAAAATAATTTATTGATCTTAAATCCAAGTTTGAGTGAAAAATCCAAAGCAAAAAATCTGGGGACTCATACTTCTTGTTGTTTCTAATCCAAATAGTGATCGTAAAGAGTTGTGACTCTGCTTGATATGAACGGATCTGATAAATACTTGTTGAAGTCTATAAGTGAGGAGGTTCCTTTTAATAATAAAGATCATGTCTGTTCATCTCTTCCCCTTTTTCAGGAGGTAGGCAAATGAATTTTTAGGGATAATCGTATCACGGTTGATAATTTTTCAATAGAGGGGGAATAGAAGTGATGTAGATCAGATTTAACATGTACTGGATTTCAACTTCAACCTGTAATGGGTTCAGAATGGATCACACCATCCCTTTTGATGTGATTTTTTTATCAGAGATAGAATTTGGATTATCATATGAACAGTTTCAAAATATATTCATACAATTTTTAATAAAGAAAATTTTGAGATAAACGATCCCATTTTGTGTCCAACCATGGTTATTTTAAGAATGATATTTCGGAGAGAGTCGATTTGTATTCCTTCCCTCTTACAAAGATAAAAGTATGATAAGCAATCATATATGAAAGTCAATTAACAAAAATTATCTAAAATTGATATTATTGTAGTTGTACTTTCAGGAATCCTTAAAGATCTCTTGAAATTCTTCAAACTTGATACCATTGTGGAGATGGAAAGAGGAATAGCAGTGTAAGAAATTAATGGAACAAATCGTTCTACTATCGAACCAAAAATTATGATTTTGAAATTCAATAATTTTTAGATTTTCAAATAAGAATTGATCCAGCAATTATGATTTTAAAATCATGATATGCAATATTTTGTAGATAAAAATTGGACAATTAATTTATGTATATAACCATAAAATTCATGATTGAATAAAAAGATGTATGTATAATTGATTATACGTAGATAAAATAAAAAACTTAGCTTTTGATGGAGAACAATGCTTGCAACACGTTGCCACAGACGGCGCGAATTTGTTGATGCAAAAAGACTGGACCGAATCCCATTTTTATGATCACGGATAAATAGATAAAAGCAATCCAATCAAGAACATGAGAGACAAATATTTTTAAAGTGGTTTGGCTATAAGAAAAAGCCTACGTCCACTATTATTTTATTCCTAGGGGTTTACAATAGCACAATGTGATGTAGAGAGAGAAAAAGGTGTGAATCTTGTGTATGGTGTCTCTCAATTGTTTTTTCCTCCCCCCTTTTTGGCTAAGGGAATACATGTATTTATAGTGATGGGAGATAAAGAGATACAATGTCAATATACATTCAGGCATTATGTCTACATACAATGAATCTAATTTTTGGCCTTCTATGATGGTTGGTCTTCCTTGAATTGTATGGTATGCTATGTGTTGTCATCTATTAATACAGTATAAATGTACATTAAGGCTCATTAAATGCGTTGTCATCTTCATTAATGCACATTAAATGCATAGTTATCTTTTGATCTTCCTGGTTGGTATGCTGACCAACTCTCCTCGGGTGCCGACTATCTCTCCTCGGGTGCCGACCAACTCTCCTCGGGTGTCGACTAACTCTCCTCGGGTACCGACCAACTCTCCTCGGGTGTCTATCAACTCTCCTCGGGTGCCGAATATTGCCACATAGGATGGCGTGTGTCCTTTTCTAATTGTTCCTTGTAGATGCAGAATTTTTACGTCAACAGGTTTACTTATCTCCCCACACATAGACGGCGGGGGTCAGCAACGTCCCTCCGCCACTATGGAGGTGTCAAGTCTTTGCGTGGTGCCTGGGGTGGTCCCCCGGCCTCATGCTACCACTGAGCTGGTGTCAGAGTAATCATCTCTGGTGATACTCCTGGTGGTCTTAGTATGTTTTGGCTGAGAGCTATAAATTGCTCATGCATAATCCGCTGGATTGCTGCTAACGACTTCAGGGTGGCAGCCACATCCTCCATGTCAAACTAAGGTGGTGGACAACTGGAACTAGGTCCTACTCCACTATCCAGTGGAGGAGCTGGTGGTGGCATCTCTGTTGCCATGTGTTTGAGCTATAGAGAGTTGAATGATCAAAAGACTGATGAGCTTGAGAACCTTAATTGGTCTCTTTCAATGGTGAAATAGATCCATAAAAGGGGGATGACTGGATCACCACCAGAGTGCCCGGTGAGGTCAAGCTATATAAAGGAAGATATATCTTCTCGTTTCCACAGACGGTGCCAAACTGATGAAGCTAAGATTCAACACCACCAGGTAAGTGATGATGAGCTCAAACAGTGATAACAAGGGCAGCTATAGAGATATATATGTATAAGTATATAGAAGGGTATGAGTATAAGAGGAATGAAGACAATGATGTATAGTGATTCAGCTAATCAGGCTTATATCCACTGTGAGTGTGTGATCCACTAAATATAGGCACTAATGGCCTTGATACAATGCTCATAAGCTCACACACTCTCTCTCTACTGTGTGTACAAGAAGAGTTTTAGCGAGGGTTACAATTCTCGATCCCTTTACAGGGTTAAAGGTGACAAGTATATATAGGGCTTAGGGGGTGTAGTGTACCCCATCAAGCATGTATTGTGCATGTGAATGATGATCTAGCCAACCCTTTGTTGACACCTGGATGTGCCACTTGCAATCAATGATGACATAATAATCCCTCACGTGAAGGGATGATATTGTTATAATGATCGAGTCCACATGCTGCATGAGTCCCACGCACACTGTTCCATGCGTCTCCTAAGTCACGCACTGTGATGATGTCACCCTCAGCTTATGATGTTAGGTCGAGCATAAAGTTCCCGCTGGGAGTGATCCTGGCAGGATGCGGGCCTCGTACTCTCGTACCCTCATAGGGTCGTCTGGGCCATGATGAGGGATCAACCCCTTGAAGGGACGTCTGGGTCATGAAGAGGGGTCGGCCCCTTGAAGGGTCATCTGGGCCATGATGAGGGGTCAGCCCCTTAAAGGGTCGTCCATCTATGATGAGGGGTTGACCCCTTTAAGGGTCATCTTATCCATGATGAGGGTTCAGCCCTTTGAAGGGTTGTCCAACCATGATGAGGGGTTGACCCCTTGAAGGGTCGTCTGGTCCATGATGAGGGGTCGTCCTGGACGATCCTTCCTATAATGGAGCTGTGATCATTGGACTCGTCCTAGCCTGAGCCCTCGTCCGGGTTGTGGACACCCTCAGCCTGGACGAGGGTATATATGGGTATATCACTCAGATTGACTTCGAAGTTCCCGGGGGGTCTCCAACCCATTTCGGTGCCTGGTATACACATATGCAAAGTTCCCACGCTGATGCTCTTGCAAAGGTTGGGCTTTATCGAGCCTACTAGTTTGGAGAATTCACCCTTTCTAAGCACAACGTCGCGCTATAAGTGTTAGTTTCCAGATAGAACATCACAACTCATAATTTTTTTGCTGTGTGGGGGGAGTTCACCGTTACACTGGAAGTCGTCTGCGAATTTCTTGGATTTGATCCCATGGATGAGTTCACCAATCACGATGAGGCTTTGGATACCGAAGAGGCTGCTGATTGAGCTGAGCTGGATCGAATCTTCCGCAGTTGCACTTGTTCTTCGAACAAAGCCACATTTTCCTCCCTTATCATATATTTTTTCAAAGCTCCAATGCCGAAGGATGTCAGCGATTCGACGGGCTGAGGTAGAGGTACATCCCTGGAACTACCACCCTACACACTTGTACTGCTTTCACGCTTTTTTCTGACAGAGAGACCCAACGATCAGCCCATGAGGGATCTAATAAATATTTCCATCCATTTGTCTAGGGGGGTCAACCTTCCCTTGGCCGCCATCACTTTGGGGTCCTTCTACACCTGGTTGTATCGAACATACTTAGACATGGCACGATCACTGGGCCGTTACAACTTGGCCAATTTTTCTAAGACCATTATTCTAACGGGCTTTCTTTACACATGTTTTCCTGCCATCACCACCAAGTCTATTCCACTACCTGTGGGCAGTATCAAGCCCCCATGCCTCCTATGTTTTTCCAAAAATAAATGTCGAAATGAAATAATGGATGTTTTTTATGTTTTTGACTCCTCTGTGATGAGGCCCTACAGTGAGTCTAAATTTGCCCACAGTTGGGATTTCATTCCTTCTGCAGCCATAATGATCAAGTTCAATCCAGTTGTAGAAGATCCCTTACAAGTCGTAGTGCTTCTTTTCACCCCGGGGTTTCTCCCCTCCTACACTGAATGGGGATACACCTTAGAGACTTGCAACCCCGATAGATGTAGTAAGCAGTTAGGGTTCGATCAGGGGGCCCCTCGACCAGTGTTCCAAGACAACCACTCAAAGGCCACCTTCGCTAAAGCTTGCACCTTCTATACTACAGCCGCGGTTCTTGGTGTGACATCCAGCATCGATGTCTGTGTCACCCTTCCTAGTGCTACTAGGAAGGGAGATGTATCCACTTCTTTTTCCACTAAGTTCCATTTGGAGAAGTTGGAAATGATCCGTGAGTACATTTAGTCCCCACTCAATATCCCCCAGTCCTTTCCTTCTCTTCTTCTGAATTGGGTCTTAAGGGGAACTCCATGCTTGGGGTTGAGTTGCCTCTAAGCCAGACCCCCAAAGAGCCTCCCAGTGAACTTCCTCCGTACTCCCCCATGATCCCTGTTTCCACGCCCAAACCCAAGGCCACTGCAACCCCTAAACCATCTTCCCCTCGGTCGAAGCTGCCATGGGAGAAAGGCCTTCTCAGCTACCTGCTAAAAAGGCCAAGAAGTCCAAGTCCAAGAATTCTAAGTCCCAAGTTCAAACGCAAATTCCTTTGGAGGAATTCCCTATTACCTCCGTTACCCCTCCTATGTCTCCAGAGATGGCTGGAGAGCTGAGGAGGTAGGTGCACGCTGACGTTGACAGAATACATGTTGAGTTTTAACCATCGTCGTTCCTCTTCTGAGTGAATTTCCCATGATTGTGGCTGATCCTAGTGAGCCACCGGCAAAAAGGAGAAGAAGTTCAAGGCTAACTGAAAGTGGTGGTGCGACGAGCTCAAGGAAGAAAACGCTGGGTACAAAATCCCAGAAGAAACAGAACACATGAGAAACCTCCTTCCCCAGCTCCTTCGTGTAATAGCCCGCATTTTTATCGATATTTATTTATGGGATTAATTAAATTAAATGTGAATTAATTGAGAATTAATCCGGATAGAATACTAACGAGATGTGAGTTGGTATTTGATTATAATGTGTATATATGGCAGTATATGAATATTGAAAATATTAAAATTGTCGCGAGACTGAAATACGACAATTTGGGAAATTTTGTTGGGACGCGCGTGACAGTCGCGTCAGGAGGGTAATTATTTAAACTAAAAAGTGAGTTTTATTTTTTGTCAACCGTATGGTCATTTTGAGTGCGCCAACGAGTCCGGAAGGGTTGAAATAGTCAGAAAACACTATCCGGGGGTTTAGTTTGGGTCCCGGGGCATTTTTAGGCCATACCGGCAACCCAAAAGGGTAATTTGGAAATTTCAGAATTTTGGTAATTAAAACCCACGAAAATAAGAGTTTAATTATGATTTATCATTAAACCCACCAACCCATTATCAGCACTAAACTAAGTAGTGGGCTACGGGAGAAGTTAGAAAAGAAGTTAAAAGTCCAAAAATAAACCTCCACCTCCATTTGTCATGTTTGGAGAAGAAATTGTAGAGAGGGAGAGAGAGGAGAATTCTGCAGAGAGAGAGAGTGGATATCAACCATCATCTTCTATCATCTTCATCTACAACAATCTGAAGATTGATTAAGGCAAGTGATTTAATTACAATTGATTCAATGATATGTTCTTCCCTGTTTAGGTAATTATCGAATTTGTTTTGGAAGATTGATACAAACCCATGAATTTGAGGATTAAAACTATGAACCATGTTAGGATTTGCATGTAGACATATTCTGGATGAATTATGAATTCAAAATATAAACCTTGATGATCTAAAAACGGATTTAAGAAGAGAATTATTAGTGTTCTTGAAAGAAATAGAAAACTAGGGTTTTTGATGAAGTTTTGATCCAAATAAAGCCCTTGGTTGATGATTTATTGGTTTTAGAACATTAACAATGTTGTAGGATGGTTGTATGAGATTAGAGTTTCATGCATTATAATGGAGTTTTGGGACGATTTGAGGACTGCAAAACGAAGCAGTCCGTAGCCTATCTGGTGCAATCGATCGATCGACATTCATCAGTCGATCGATCGACCACCATCGATCGATCGATGTTCAAGGTCGATCGATCGACCTTCCCAGAATGAGTAAAGTTTTCCCTAGTTAAATTTTAATGATGTTAACCCTTAGAAACTATTATTGGAGACTTTATGAATATCCTTAGACTTAAGGAAGACCAGTAGGTATGGTTATAAAATTTGGACCTTAATTAGAATTCAATTTGAGGAATTATTCTAAAATCTAATGAACTTCGATGAGTGAGATAATATTAGGGTTAAAAGAGTAAATTTGAATGATGTGATGAAATGAGGTTTGGGGTAGAAGTAAGGACCTTAAGAATAATGATGTTATATGTGGCAATAATAGGAAATTTATTAATCCCTTTGATATAGGTCTTAAGTACAAGAAACTATGACGTGAGATGTGTCGACAGTCTACATTATGTATTATCGAAAGACTTAAAATGTATAAAATGGGGATAATGGTATAAGGATGTAGAATATACCTTTATTAATATTGAGACATCTAAGATGTGTGAATGCTTAGTATATAACTTATGTGTATGACATACCTACCATACTTGCTATCACGGGAGGTTTACGTTCGCTTAGGGCCATCTAATCTTTGTGTGCCCGGATTTAGATTGGTACCTCGAGAACATAGGTCAGAGAAGGACTTATCGAGATGTTAATAAGTTTGCTGATCATGGGAGCGTAGGTATGTGCGTGACCCATGTGATGTGACTGTGTTCGCCTCCATTGTTTGTGATTTGCTATTATCTGAGAACGATTCCTGAGAGATTCGGAATGCGTGATCCTTATGTACGTGATGTACCGGGATGGATATCAGAGTATATGTGCACCGTAGCTTAGTCTCGGGGTGCTAGTATTGTATATTTATGATGTGAATAATATACGGTTAGATGAAAAGACTTAACACGTTTATATAGTGAAATATAATTATTGTGTTGCACGATTAAAGATAAAAAGAGATAACCTATAGTGATTTGTATTTCTAATAATTGAGAATCCGGGAATTTAATGTAAAAATATCTATTCAATTGATGATATTGAAATTAAATTGCGAATCGAGTAGAAAGGTTAATAATTGTTTTGGTCTAGAGAGATATGAGAATCACTTGTATGGGTATGTTTCGTTAGGAGTGCACAAGTAGTCGAGAGGTGAGTATTTCATGTGAGAGCACGTCCTAACATGTACTTTGCATTCATTGTTTTAAATGTTGTTAAAACACTTGCTTTTTTTAAAATATTCTCCACATTCGGGCTCTGACCCGTTTGCTTTCAAATCTATCTTTTTGTAAAAACCATTTTAGGTGCCCAGCCACAAGGACACCATGCATAGGAATTCTATACAGGTGACGAGATGTAGCTGTTGTGAAAGTTACAGGGCCTTGACAGTAGACGCCTCCTTTTCTTGTCTTGATTCCATATTCAGTTTCGTCATTTGTAGGGCATGTCGCCCATTTCTTTTAGAGACACTTTACATTTTAGTTATTCAGACATTGGTTTGTAATTAATTCAGGATACATGCTATGGTTCTTATTTCAGTTCCGTATTTGGATTGTTGTGAGGAGTATTTCCTCTAGACTTATTATTATTCGATGATTACTATAGTTGGACTTTATTGTGAATGGTTATGTTATCCTTTATATTTCACCTATTGCATGTTAATCAAAGTTAACTTAAAATTTGGCAACTCAATTTTTAAATACTAGGTGGTTAGTAATTATTAAAATGTTTTCGACAGTGATGCTATTAACTGAACCAACTTGGCATTTTGTATTAATTTAATAAAGGAGTAGATACCCGGTATTTAATTAGTTGGGGTGTCACAGGTGGTATCAGAGCATCAGGTTCGAGTGTCCTTTAGGATCTGTACGGCTTATTATGTTTCTGCTGAGCTTTCTTTGATGTAGAGCCCTATATTTTAGGACTGTTGTATTCTTTTATGTATGCTTCGCTCTTCAGCTATTTTGGGTTTATAACTGCGAACTTATAGACCTTACTCTTATTTCAGATGCCTCCACGACGTGCGCAGCGAGTTCTTAGGGATGCACAGCCAGAGCCCCAGCCAGCACCAGTACAGGGCACCATGAATGCCGCTGAGGTTGCAGCCATTATAGCCCAAGCGGTAAATTCCGCTCTAGCAATTGTATAACAGACACCACCCCAGGAGCCAGTAGCCGCGCCAGTTCAGGCACATGCATTCCCGTCTGCTTGGGAATGTGTACGTGATTCTTTTAAGAAAGCGCACCCGCCGGAGTTCGCAGGTAGATCTGATGTTGTGGTATCTAGTCAGTGGAGGAAGGATATTCAGAGGCATCTGAGGATGTATGAGTGCACCGATGTTTAGAAGCTGATACTAGCTACTTTTAAGCTAGTAGGTTCTGCATTGCAATGGTGGGAGTCCATTACCACCACAGGGGAGAGGGACACTCTCACTATACAAGAGTTTTGGGTGCGGTTCGACCGCAAATATTTTTCGTCACCTGTTCACACGGAGATGAGAAGGAAGTTGATGAACCTCAAACAGGAGGGAAAGACTGTGGCCGAGTATGAGGCCGAATTCACTAACTTACTGAACATTGTTCCGGATGAGATACCGACGGAAGAGAAGAAGATTCAGAAGTTCACAGATGGATTGACTTGGAGGATCCATCAGCATTTGTTAGGGAATCTCTCTTTATCCACTTACTCTGATGTGGTTAACGTTGCACTGCTACACTGTCAGGATCATCGGTTTCACATGTCTAAGAGCAAGAGATCAGGTGAGTCCATCCATCAGGGCAGGACCGGGGGAAATGGTGCCAGCGGGGAACATTTTGCTCAGGGACAGTACAAGCAGGGTGATCAGGGTTCCCAACAGAGGGATCCTAAGAGATTCAGATCTGGGGGATTCAGAAGTGGACATGGAGGTTTCAGGCAGGGCCATAAGGGTCCGAACGTCCATCAGGGCCAGCAGGGTCAGAATGGTCAGCAACAGATTCAGCAGGGCCAGCACGGCCAGGGGAGGAATGGTAACGCCCACCAGGGCCGAGGACAGCCGGGACAGCGAGGGGGAAACTTCCCGGGGAAGTGTTATGTTTGTGGCAAGACTGGCCACAAATGCCAGGATTGTCCTGATAGGGGCAGGGACCCACAGCAGCAGTAGCTGGGTGCTCGACAGGAGCCGCAGAGGCCTATGTTTCCCGCCGCCCTCCTAGCACCACCACAGATGGCAGCATTACCACCCATTCCAGCGGTCCCAGTTCAGCAGGGACAGCTACAGTATGGGAGAGTATATCAGCTCCAGCAGGCCGCAGCCCCACAGGATCTACCAACCATTGAGGGTATGTTCTCTATTCAGGGGACTATGGGGCGCATTTTGTTTGACACGGGGGCCACACACTGTTTTATTGCTATGAGATTTGCACGCACCATTGGGAGGTTTACTCTACCCGCGGATATGTTAGTGTTAGAGATGACCGAGTATGATGCCATTATTGGTATGGATTAGCTAGTTGCGTATCGAGCCATAATTGAATGTTTTAGTAGGAGTATTATCTTTGCCATTCCCGGGCAGGAGATGTTTTTAGTGGCGATGCCTCGTCCTGTGGGAGGATCGTCCACTCGCCTGTACTATATAGAGGAGGAGACCTCTAAGGAAGTGGTGATACCACTTGATTCGATTCCGGTTGTTCGAGAGTTTGCCGATGTATTTTAGGATATACCTGGATTACCTCCGAGTAGAGAGATAGATTTTGTGATCGATTTGACGCCGGGCACTCGGCCTATTTCCCGCGCACCTTACCGTATGGGTCCAGCTGAGATGAGAGAATTACGGGATCAGATTGAACAGTTGTTGGGTCAGGGGTTTATTCGGAGGAGTACTGCACCGTGGGGTGCCCGTGTGTTGTTCATTAAGAAGAGATATGGATTGTTGAGGTTGTGTGTGGATTACCGGGAATTGAATAAGGTCACGATACGGAATAAGTATCCGTCGCCCCGAATCGATGGCTTATTCGACCAGCTGAGAGGAGCTTCTTTCTTCTCAAAGATTGATTTGCGATCGGGATACCATCAGTTTCGTATCAGGGAGGAGGACGTCTCAAAGACTGCTTTCTTAACGAGATATGGTTCCTACGAGTTTTGGGTTATGCCTTTTGGTTTGATCAATGCTCCAGTCGTGTTCATGGACTTGATGAATAGAGTGTTCAGAGAGTTCCTAGATCAGTTTCTCATTGTCTTCATTGATGATATACTGGTTTACTCCCAAACAGAGGAGGAGCACACCGAGCATTTGAGGCAGGTTTTACAGACGCTACGTCAGAATGAGCTGTATGCAAAGTATGAGAAGTATGGGTTTTGGCTGAAGGAGGTTCAATTTTTGGGGCATATTATTTCGGACCGGGGGATATCTGTTGATCCAGGGAAGGTATCCGCGGTGAGGGAGTGGGGACAGCCCATGACACCGACTGAGATCCGTATTTTCTTGGGCTTAGCAGGATACTACATGAGGTTTATTTAGGGTTTCTCCAAGATAACGGGTCCTTTGACACATCTGACTCGTAAGGGTGTGCCATTCATCTGGAGTGATGCCTGTCAGTTGGCATTCGATGAGTTAAAGGATAAGTTGACCTCAGCACCTGTGTTAGCATTGCCGAGACCGGGAGTTGAGTATCTAGTTTACACCGATGCGTCCTTACAAGGACTTGGAGGTGTATTGTAGCAGGAGAGTCAGGCCATAGCTTATGCTTTCCGTAATCTTAAGCCTCACGAGAAGAATTACCCCACTCATGACTTGGAGTTAGCAACAGTTGTATTTGCCCTACGGATTTGGAGACATTATCTTTTGGGGGAGAAGTTTCGATTGTTCACGAACCACAAGTCCTTGCAGTACGTATTCACGCAGAAGGAGTTGAATATGCGACAGCGAAGGTGGCTTGAATTTGTTAAGGATTATCAGTTTGATATCCAATATCACCCGGGGAAGGCTAACGTGGTAGCATACGCGTTGAGCCGTAGGCCAGTAGATGAGGTGGCAGGGGTGTGGAAGGCAAAGTGGAAGGAATTGGGACACCAGGATGCAGTGGCCCGATCATTCATGTATGTGATGACTGTTACACCGCAGATTGTCACGAGAGTGGTGAAGGCACGGGCAAACGACTCGTTCTGTCAGGAGCAGATAGTTCGATTACTAGCAGAGGGAGCCGAGTCCTATACCGTTAGCTCAAATGGGGGATTACGCTTCAATGGGAGACTGGTAGTTTCGGAAGGGGAGGAATTGCGACACGAGGTGATGGCCGAGTCGCACGGCTCACGGTTCGCGGTACATCCCGGTGGGGACAAAATGTACCAAGACATGAGACGACAGTATTGGTGGAGCGGGATGAAGAGAAATATTGCCGTGTTTGTTTCTAAATGCGCCACTTGTCAGCTCGTAAAAGTGGATCATCAGAGACCGGCAGGACTTCTACAACCATTAGAGGTCCCGATGTGGATGTGGGAGAGCATATCCATGGACTTTATCACGGGGTTGCCTACGTCACAAAGAGGTCACGACTCCATTTGGGTAATTGTGGACAGGTTGACCAAAGTCGCTCATTTTCTACCCGTAAGGACCGACTACACTACGGGATAGTATGCCCAGCTCTTTATGGCAAAAATAGTGAGACTTCACGGCCCCCAAAATATCGTGTCTGACCGAGACAAGATATTTGTTTCACGGTTTTGGGAGAGTTTTCAGGAGGCCATGGGCACGGATTTGCGGTTGAGTACGGCATATCACCCGCAGACCGATGGGCAAACCGAACGTACAAATCAGATGTTGGAGGACATGTTGCGTATGTGCATCATTGATTTTGGGGGTGGATGGGAGCAGTATCTTCCACTGGTAGAGTTTGCTTACAACAACACCTACCAGTTCACCATTGGCATGGCTCCATTTGAGGCGTTGTACGGTAGACCTTGTCATTCCCCAGCATGTTGGTTGGAGGTGGGGGAGAACAAAATACTTGGGCCGGAAGTGATTCAGGATACTTCAACGAGGATAGAATTGATACGGAGTCGCATTCGGGTAGCTCAGGATCGGCAGAAGAGCTATGCTGATGCGAAGAGGTTCTTCAGGGAGTTCCAAGTGGGGGACCAAGTTTTATTCAGAGTATCTCCTATGAAGGGGATTATGCGATTTGGGAAGAAGGGGAAGTTGGCACCGAGATACGTGGGACCATTTCCTATCATCGAGCGGATTGGGTCTGTTGCGTATAGACTTGGGTTATCGGAGCATTTACGCAGGATTCATGATGTGTTTCATATTTCCTCGCTAAGGAAATATCTTAGAGATGATTTGGCTCATTATCACATTGCTTTGGAGGACATCGATCTCCTGCCCGATAGCTCCTACGAGGAGGGGCCGATTGCTATTTTCGATCGAAGTGAGCGAAAACTGCGGTCAAAGATAGTTTCGTTAGTACGGGTTCAGTGGCGACATCATAATGCCGAGAAGTCCACATGGGAGCGTGAGGATGAGATGCGCGAACGTTATCCAGAGTTGTTTTTACAAGGTACTTTTTAGTTTCGAATTTCGGGACGAAATTCTATTATTAGGGGGGAAGTATGTAATAGCCCGCATTTTTATCGATATTTATTTATGGGATTAATTAAATTAAATGTGAATTAATTGAGAATTAATCCAGATAAAATACTAACGAGATGTGAGTTGGTATTTGATTATAATGTGTATATATGGCAGTATATGAATATTGAAAATATTAAAATTGTCGCGAGACTGAAATAAGGCAATTTGGGAAATTTTGTTGGGACGCGCTTGACAGTCGCGTCAGGAGGGTAATTATTTAAACTAAAAAGTGAATTTTATTTTTTATCAACCGTATCGTCATTTTGAGTGCGCCAACGAGTCCGGAAGGGTCGAAATAGTCAGAAAACACTAGTCGGGGGTTTAGTTTGAGTCCCGGGGCATTTTTAGGCCATACCGGCAACCCAAAAGGGTAATTTGGTAATTTCAGAATTTTGGTAATTAAAACCCACGAAAATTAGAGTTTAATTATGATTTATCATTAAACCCACCAACCCATTATCAGCACTAAACTAAGTAGTGGGCTATGGGAGAAGTTAGAAAAGAAGTTAAAAGTCCAAAAATAAACCTCCACCTCCATTTGTCATCTTTGGAGAAGAAATTGTAGAGAGGGAGAGAGAGGAGAATTCTGCAGAGAGAGAGAGTGGATATCAACCATCATCTTCTATCATATTCATCTACAACAATCTGAAGAACGATTAAGGCAAGTGATTTAATTACAATTGATTCAATGATATGTTCTTCCATGTTTAGGTAATTATCGAATTTGTCTTGGGAGATTGATACAAACCCATGAATTTGAGGATTAAAACTATAAACCATGTTAGGATTTGCATGTAGACATATTCTGGACGAAATATGAATTCAAAATATAACCCTTGATGATCTAAAAAAGGATTTAAGAAGAGAATTATTAGTGTTCTTGAAAGAAATAGAAAACTAGGGTTCTTGATGAAGTTTTGATCCAAATAAAGCCCTTGGTTGATGATTTATTGGTTTTAGAACGTTAAAAATGTTGTAGGATGGTTGTATGATGATATTATAACGTTAGATTAGAGTTTCATGCATTATAATGGAGTTTTGGGACGATTTGAGGACTGCAAAATGAAGCAGTCCGTAGCCTATTTGGTGCAATCGATCGATCGACATTTATCAGTCGATCGATCGGCCACCATCGATCGATCGATGTTCAAGGACGATCGATCGACCTTCCCAGAATGAGTAAAGTTTTCCCTAGTTAAATTTTAATGATGTTAACCCTTAGAAAACTATTATTGGAGACTTTATGAATATCCTTAGACTTAAGGAAGACCAGTAGGTATGGTTATAAAATTTGGACCTTAATTAGAATTCAATTTGAGGAATTATTCTAAAATCTAATGAAATTCGATGAGTGAGATAATATTAGGGTTAAAAGAGTAAATTTGAATGATGTGATGAAATGAGGTTTGGGGAAGAAGTAAGGACCTTAAGAATAATGATGTTATATGTGGGAATAATAGGAAACTTATTAATCCCTTTGAGATAGGTCTCAAGTACAAGAAACTATGACGTGAGATGTGTCAACAGTCTACATTATGTATTATCGTAAGACTTAAAATGTATAAAATGGGGATAATGGTATAAGGATGTAGAATATACCTTTATTAATATTGAGACATCTAAGATGTGTGAATGCTTAGTATATAACTTATGTGTATGACATACCTACCATACTTGCTATCACGGGAGGTTTACGTTCGCTTAGGGCCATCTAATCATTGTGTGCCCGGATTTAGATTGGTACCTCGAGAACATAGGTCAGAGAAGGACTTATCGAGATGTTAATAAGTTTGCTGATCTTGGGAGCGTAGGTATGTGCGTGATCCATTTGATGTGACTGTGTTCGTCTCCATTTTTTATGATTTTCTATTATCTGAGAACGATTCCTGAGAGATTCGGAATGCGTGATCCTTATGTACGTGATGTACCGGGATGGATAGAAGAGAATGTGTGCACCGTATCTTAGTCTCGGGGTGCTATTATTGTATATTTATGATGTGAATAATATACGGTTAGATGAAAAGACTTATCACGTTTATATAGTGAAATATAATTATTGTGTTGCACGATTAAAGATAAAAAGAGATAACCTATAGTGCTTTGTATTTCTAATAATTGAGAATCCGGGAATTTAATGTAAAACTCTCTATTCAATTGATGATGTTGAAATTAAATTGCGAATCGAGTAGAAAGGTTAATAATTGTTTTGGTCTAGATAGATATGAGAATCACTTGTATGGGTACGTTTCGTTAGGAGTGCACAAGTAGTCGAGAGGTGAGTATTTAATGTGAGAGCACGTCCTAACATGTACTTTGGATTCATTGTTTTAAATGTTTTTAAAACACTTGCTGTTTTTAAAATATTCTCCACATTCGGGCTCTGACCCGTTTGCTTTCAAATCTACCTTTTTGTAAAAACCATTTTAGGTGCCCAGCCACAAGGACACCATGCATAGGAATTCTATATAGGTGACGAGCTGTAGCTGTTGTGGAAGTTACAGGGCCTTGACAGTAGACGCCTCCTTTTCTTGTCTTGATTCCATATTCAGTTTCGTCATTTGTAGGGCATGTCTCCCATTTCTTTTAGAGACACTTTACATTTCAGTTATTCACTTTACATTTCAGTTATTCAGACTTTGGTTTGTAATTAATTCAGGGTACATGCTATGGTTCTTATTTCAGTTCCGTATTTGGATTGTTGTGAGGAGTATTTCCTCCAGACTTATTATTATTCGATGATTACTATAGTTGCACTTTATTGTGAATGGTTATGTTATCCTTTATATTTCACCTATTGCATGTTAATCAAAGTTAACTTAAAATTTGGCAACTCACTTTTTAAATACTAGGTGGTTTGTAATTATTAAAATGTTTTCGACAGTGATGCTATTAACTGAACCAACTTGGCATTTTGTATTAATTTAATAAAGGAGTAGCTACCCGGTATTTAATTAGTCGGGGTGTCACACTTCGGCTACTGCCTCCTCGTCACCTTCACCAGTGGTTATACCCTCTCGTTCTCCCTCTGGATCAGAGGTATGTGTGAATTCATTATTTGTTATTCTCCTTCTCTTAAGGTGTGTTGCATCTGCTCATTCCTTACTAAGAAAATGATTTGATGCGGGGAGTTGGAGTAGAAAGGCCCAGTCCACCCACTCCCCCTGTAAGCCGCTTTGTAGGGGGCATTGCGGTGTCTTCAACCTGATACCACTCCTCCTCGTTCCCCCATGACAGGCCTTACCTACTCACGGAGATTGTCCTCCTAACAAACCCAAGAAGACGCTACGAGGGTTGCTGCCATTGGGTCTACTGAAATGCCTGGCCAGCCAGAGGTAACTACCGTAGCCTCTTCTGACTTACCATCAGGGAAAGAGGTCCCTCTACCCCTCTTGGTGGTCGAAGAGAGTGCCCCGTAGGTAAATTTATTTCCATGACTAACATATTTTATTTGTCCCATTGTTTTGGATATCATTTCTAATATTGGGCCGTTTGAGGTGGAAGTGGCATCAATGATAACTAACATTATCCTTCCGCTTTCATTGACAAGAACCCTTACTACAGTTCCTCTTTTTAGTGCCATAACGGGGGTAAGATAGATGCATTCATGCCTCTTATTCTTTTGTGTTTACTCTTTGTGTCTAACATTTGGCTTTCGATTTGCAGCTTTCTCCAACCTCTCTCCACCCTTTGCCTTGAGTGGACTTTTCCTCTCCCAGGCCCTGGTTGGTTCTACCACTCTCGTTGGGGCATATCTTGAAGGTTCAATGTCTTCATCCGATGATGCGCCCGTGTTGGCTTTAGTACCCTATGTTGGTGAGGAAAGTTTGCCCACCGTTCGGGCTTCTGCAGCTAAGTGCCCCGTTGAAGCTGTTGAGGTAATGAGCTCGCCTCCAACGGTTTCTACTATTATCGCCCCCGTGGTGACTCTCGTTCTTGATCCTACTGCTACCGAGGTATTTCTCCAGTTTCTCTGTATTTCTCAGTTTCTCAAACTTAACCTATGTTTGTGACTTAATAATGAAAACACTTGTTAAGTTTTTTTCATGAGTTCCACCTATATCAGTGACTTAACAACAAAAATACTTGTTAGGTTTTTACTTTAAAATTCCACCTACATTGGTGACTTAACAATGAAAACACTTGTTAAGATTTCTCCAAAAACTCCACCTATATTGCTGACCTAACAACGAAAACACTTGTTAAGGTTTTTTCCATAAACTCCACCTATATCGGTGATTTAAGAACAAAAACCCTTGTTACGATTTATCATAGACTCCACCTATATCGGTGGCTTAACAACAAAACTACTTGTTAAGATTTTTCATAAACTCCACCTATATCGGTGACTTAACAACGAAAACACTTGTTAATATTTTCATAATCTCCACCTATAGCGGTGGCTTAACAATGAAAACACTTGTTAAGATTTTTCATAAACTCCACCTATATCGGTGACTTAACAACGAAAACACTTATTAAGGTTTTTTCATAAACTCGTTGTTTCCACTAATTGTTTTTAGGTTGCTCAGGAGGATTCTCCACCAGTTCCTTTGCCTATTGCCTCGCCCCATCGTGAACATGTCGCTTCTGAAGAAATTGGCCAAAATAATTAAGGTTCGACGACAGTTGCTGCTGCAGAGAGCGAATATGGATGAGAGCTTCCTCTGCCCGACCTAGATCCTCACGCCTTCTTCCTGATGGTGCTTCAGTGCTACCCTCAAATGCCTACCAACCATTATCTGATCATTGAACAACTTGCGAGTTATCATCCTGAAACCTTCATGGTGGACTGCCTACATTCAAACATCTCAGTTATGATCTATAGGCTTCAAGGTATGGACACCGTTGTTACTAAAATTGCCAATACTCCAAGTGCAAATGTCACCAGACCCCTCCTCGACCAATTCTTGGGTTATTTGAGGGAGTTGGTCCGTGAAGGGTTCCGTTTCGACTGGCTAATCGAGCATTTAAAGGCTTTGAAGAGCCAGAGGGAGCTCTTGCGAACACATCTAGAGGATCAGCGGGCCGAGGAAGATAAGTTGGCCGAGTTAGCACCTCTTCTTGAAACCATTTATAATGAGGTGGGGGACCTAAAAGAAGCTCTACGCGTGGCGAAGTCTAAATGAGAGCAACTCCTTATTGAGTGCACACAGGCACAGACAAGGTTGGAGGTCTCTATCAACACTCAATTGTCTTGCCAAGTAGCTTCCTCAGGCCTCCCTGTATATTTTTTTCTCTTCGCCAGATCTGTGGTTCCTTCTTGGCGAATGAACTTGTATATATATTTTTCTTTTCTTCTCGTGTAACTCTTTGGTGATATCTCCCAATTTTGTAATGCCCCAAAGTTTATGAATGAAAAGAATATTTATTTTCTTCTGCCATTCCTTTGTTTTACAACTTATTGCATAGATTATGAAGTGTGAAGCTCTATAATTTTATTCATCTCTACTTCAGTTATAATAAACAGAACTTGCATACTCATCATAATAAGAACTTGTGTATTTATAACAACATCTAACTACATTAGTGGTAAACCATAATTTCCTACACATGCTAAACCTTCAACCATTTATTGTAGATTTTGAACGGTTTGTCTTCTTCCATATTAGAAATTAAGCAATAACCTGAGTCATGAACTTCCTTTACAGTGAAAGGTCCTTCCCAATTTGCTGTAAACTTGGGTAGAGGAAGCCCCCTGGTGTGTTTCACCGCTGCTTTCAATACAAGGTCTCCCTCCACAAACTTCCTTGGCCTCACCAACTTATCATATGCCCTGGAGAGCTTCTTCGTATACATTTGAAAGTATTGCATCACATTATCCCTATGCTCATCCAACGCTTCCAGCTTCACATGTTTTTTCTGGGGGAGCATGATACTTCGCAAAGCATATCGAGTAGAGGGAACTTCCAATTCCACTAGGAAAATTGCCTCGCCCCCATAAATAAGAGTGAAAGGTGCATACCCCGTAGGCTTCCTTTTAGTCATTCGATAGGCCCATAAAACGGTTGGTATCTTATCATCCCACAATCCTGGGAAATCCTCCATCATTTTAGCCAAGATATTAACCAAAGTTTTGTTAGTTGCTTCAGCATGACCATTTCCCATTGGGTATGCCACCGTCGAAGTGTGATGGACACTAGAGTATTTGTCTGTGAGCATCGTTACTTCTGAATTGACGAAAAGGGTTCCATTGTCTGAAAGGATAACCTTTGGGATCCCAAAATGATAAATGATGTATTCCATGATGAAGTTGCTCACTACCCCTGCAATTGCCCTTTTCAGTGGTATCGCCTCAGCCCACTTTGTGAAACACACCATTGCTACTAGGATCTATATCTTCCCCCTCGAAGAGGGGTGTATTGCCCCTACTAGGTCAAACGCCCAAATATGAAAAGTATAAGGCATTGCGAGGGAGTGTAGGTCCATCGATGGGGCATAGATTATATTTCCATGAAGCTTACAACCCTTGCAGCTTCGAACGAACTTAGTAGAATCTTTCTCCATCGTTGGCTAATAATATCCCAAAGTCATCAACTGGTCATATAACATGCCCCCCCCCTATGTGAGCTCGATCATACGCCTATTTGAGGACATCGGTTTCTTCTTCATTCATGATATAACGCAACGGTTTGTTGAAGTATCCCCTTTAATAAAGTTGTCCCTCCTGAATGTAGAATCTCAAGGCCCTTCACTTGAGTCCCATCGCATCAATTTTCTCTTTTAGGAAAACTCCATCTTTAATGAAGTCAATATAGGGCTGCCTCCAGTTAGGTTGAGCCTCCACGAAATGACATTCAGCTGCCTCGAAGAATAATTGGCACTTATCTCACTTCCATTGTAACCTGGCTGCATCATGCTTCATGCCAGGCCAAAAATACCCCTCCCTTTAAATTCTTCTATAAAAAGGGATCTCAGTCGTTTCACAATGCTCTTCATGTGTTTTCTTTAACCTCTGCCCTGCTTCTTCTGGGCCGACGCATCTTGACAGTCATCCTCCTGCATTTCTGAAGTAAAGGTTTCCCTGTTTATAAAGTACTAGACCAATTCTCTGAGTCCCATCGTTCCTTTACCTATCTCCACTTGCCTCTTAATCTTTCCCCTCCATTCCCCATCCTTGCCCATTGGTATAATTGACTGTACCATCGAAGGAGATGTTCTTCGTTGAATCACGACGGTAGTTGTATCGCTCCTCATGACCATTTTCTGGGCAATGGTGGCATAGGCATCTGGGTGTCGATTTATTATTCTGAGCTGCCTCCTGATGTTGGTCTGATAGAACTGGCAATGGAGTCTTTGGATAATTGTTATGTTTAGTGGCAGACTCATGTGTTGC
The DNA here is from genome assembly GCA_949130495.1 of Sambucus nigra. Lineage (NCBI taxonomy): Eukaryota > Viridiplantae > Streptophyta > Magnoliopsida > Dipsacales > Adoxaceae > Sambucus > Sambucus nigra. Next base: position 745,245,284 of record OX422210.1, read on the forward strand.
AATGCGTACTCTCCATTCACTTGCTGAACCATCAAGTTTGAATCCCCTTTGATGCAAAGTGAACGGATCCCTCTTCGAAGAGCCTCTAACAATCCCAACACTAATGCTTCATATTCTCCCTCATTGTTAGAACAAGGGAAATCTAATTTGTAGGAAAGGTAAATTTCCTCCATTCCTTTTGAAAAAATAACCCCAGTTCCTCCTTTTTTCTCTGCCAAGGATCCATCGAACTGCATTTTCCATTCCTCATCCGTTGCATCCAGGTGATTGGCCTGCAAGTCATCTCCTGGGATACTTTCTTTGGGTAGCTCAAACGTTCCTGAAGGGAAAATAACCAATTGATGGGCGTACGCCTAGCTTTTTATTGTGCGAGGAACCACACACTTCAAGTCATATTCGGAGAGGATAAGGAACCATCTAGCTTCCCTGTGAATCAATATAGTTCTTGCAAGAAAATACTTAATGGGATCACATCTAGTTAAATATGAATTGAAAAAGACAACATATAATGTCTAAGTTTTTGCGCTACAAGGACTAAGGCAAAACAATGCCTTTCTAAGCTACTATATTTGACTTCTGGTCAATGGATGATCCTACTGAGGTAGTAAACCGTATGTTCTTGCCCATCGATCTTTTGTGCTAGTAAAGCTCCCACAGACCTCGTGGTAGACATGATATAAGCTACAATGGTATTCCTGACTTTGGGGGAACTGTAGTCTGTGGTGAAACGAGCAGTTTCTTCAGCCCATCAAGAGACTCCTGGTGAATCATATCCCATTTGAATTTTGTGTTCTTTCGTAACAGCTGCATCAACGGATGTTTTACCTCGTCTTACCCCGATATAAATCCCCTAAGGTAGGAGACTTTATCGAGGAAACTCTTCAGCTCCTTCACCGTTCTTGGGCATGGCATTTCTAAGATCACTCATTATTTGTCTTGATCCATCTGCACCCCTTGTCGATCAACCACAAAGCCTAGAAATTTTCCACTTGTCACTCCAAAAATACACTTTAGTGGTTTCATTTTCAATTTAAACTTCCTCCAACGGGAAAACACCTTCCTCAAATCACTCAGATGGGACTCCTCCTTCCTCTACTTGATGACCAAATCATCTACATGAAATTCCACAAATTTGTGAAAGAAGTGATGAAAAATGGCCATCATTGGTCTTTAGTAAGTCGCCTCAACGTTCTTGAGTCCAAACGGCATCACCCTATACATAAAGTTACCCAAAGGGGTTCTGAATGCTATTTTCTCTGCATCTGAGGGATCCATCTTGATCTGGTGGTACCCTACATACCCATCCATGAAGCTATACATTTTATGAACATCCGTTGCATCTATCAGGCTGTCGATGGAGGGCAGAGGGAACTCATCTTTGGGATAATCTCTATTCAAGTCTCTGAAATCCACACAGATTCTTATTTGATTTTTATCTTTCTTTCCCACTGGGACAATGCTGGATAACCAGAGTGGGTGCTGTATCGGTATGATGAACCCTGCCATTAGTAAGCGTTGAACCTCTTCCTTGATCTTTAAATCCAACTCAGGCTTGTACGTTCTCGTTGACTGTTTCACTGGAATAGTTCAAGGAATTATGTTCAACTTGTGGCAGCTCACGTCCTCATCTATCCCTTCCATCTCTGTGTACTTCCACGCGAAGACGTCTATAAACTCCTGAATTAACTCAACTAAGGCCCCCCATTTCTCCTTACTGAGATCCTTCGAGATGAAAATGGGCCTCGGATCCTCCCCTTCTTTCACTAGGTTCAGCTACTCCAACTCTTATGCCTGGGGCTTCGGCTGATCTGCCATGTAATCAAGTTCCTTGGTGACTTCCTTTTATAAATTCCTGTATACTGGAGTTGTTTATTACCATACATTATACTTGTTGATCCACCAGAAAGCATTGATATATCGAGTCAACCTCATCATTAGCTTCCTCGACCACCCGCTCACACTATTATAATCGATACCCCACCTTCCCTTCCTCAGTAACGACCTTCTTTCATTGTCTGCTAATAGTGGTGACTGCCTTCTGCTTCTTCTCTCTGGAAGCCTAGGCCACTCTTTCTCCTGAGAACCGACTCAACACGCTTTGGGTTGGACCTCATGGTCCATCGGGTCCACTCTAGGCCTCATTTTGTCTTCAAGCTTCTTTAAGATTCCTTGGGGCTGAGGGACAACTTGGTGAGATTCTACGACAATTTCCCTTGTGTTGCTTACAACATTCTTCTTCTGTTCGTTTAAGGGCCCCGTCCTTTTTCTGATCGAGGGAACCCATATGCCCTCCATTCTTCTCGTTAGGACCCGTACATCTTCCTCTAACTCCGTCTAAAATGGTGCGTTCAGAAAGTGAGCTTCCTCGACAGCGAAGGGCCTTTTCGTTGCACTAATGGTCACTTCTATCCCCTTGATATTCGCCTTAGCTCATTGGTGGTACGTAGAAGTGACTATCCCTTGGTTGTGCATCCACACCCTTCTTATTAGAAGATGATAAGAAGTTTCACTTTCTATTACATGGAACTTGATATGGGAACTAAGATTCCCCATGACAATCCCAGCATTAACGTACCCAATGGATTTGAAAGATTGGTTATCAAACCTCGAAATTACCAAAGGCATGGGGACCAACCTTTCTTCTGGAATTTTTGCTACATGGAAATAGTTGATTGGCATGATGTTGATGGAAGCTCCCCCTTCTATAAGAGTCTTTGAAAATCTGACTCCGTTGACACTGGCAATCATATACAATGTCATGTTGTGAGGGAACCTTATAGCCCTATCTGCATCGCTGAAGGTTACTTCTGACAGAAACCTCCTTACCAACCTGGCCATGGGTCCCTTCCATCTCAGTGAAGGGACTGCATTCTTGCTCGCAATATCAAGTATTATCTGGGCTATCTCCAAGCTACTCTCCATTGGAATCCCCACTTGGTCGAAGAACCAGGTGAACTTCGGGGATTTTAAAACTGCACAGTATTCTAGAGTCGGGCCTACCTCTTCACCTTCAATACCATATACATCCGGCACATTCTTGGAACTTCCTTCATCGTAAGATAACACTACATTAGCCATTCCCCTCGTACAATCTTCCAGAGCCTCCTCGTACTCTTCTTGCTTTGCTGTTGACTCTTTTTCCCCTCTCTCAGCCTCTTCATTATAGGACACCATGAGATTAGCCCCATGTGATGGCAAGGGGTTATTATTGACGTTCTGTGGAGGGATTTTCTATGTTCGTGCCTTCACATACTTATCGATGATTCTTCTTAGCGTAAAGCATCTCTCTATTGGATGTTGGATCCTCCGATGAACCTGGTAATACTTAGGATCTGCCTTCGTTGCCGCATCAGGAACCCCTACGAGAACGTCCTTTGGATCATAGACCATTCACCCTTGGACCATCGCGTTGTAACAGTTGGAAGCTTCTTCCACTATACAAGGCAATGGTGGTGGGTCTTCCCTGTCTCTTCTGAACTTCTTCTTATTATCCTTCTTTGGTGCTTTGCCCCTATCTCCCCCTTCGGTATACCCTACCCGTGGGGGCTGAGACCTCCCCCCCGCGGGTTACATTGGTTGCCTAAACATCATGGGCACCACCATTGGATTGGGTCACACCACGAAGGAGATATTTCTTGCTACTTTTAAGAACGCTGCAAAAGTCCCCTCGCGCGTCTCATTGATAAAATGGTAGATATACTCAGGAAATAGCCCCTCAGCACAGATCTACAATAACTTGGATTCTTTGGCCTCCTCCCTCACATCAATGGATCTTTCTCTGAATCTTTGAACATATTCCACCACTTCCTCCCCAGTTCGTTTCTTCCCCCTACCCAATTGGGTCAAAGTAAACTCATCTTGTGCCAGAAAGAACTTCTGGACAAACAACACGTGCATATCTTCCCATGTAGAAACGCTGCTGGGAGCCAAACGGGAATACCATGTATATGCTTTATCGGTTAAGGATTTAGAAAAATCCCTCAACCTCAGCTTATTATCATTGCAATGTGCTCCCAAGTGTTCAATAAAGCGCTTAATGTGCTCCTCCGGGTTCCCCCCTTTTCCTGTGTACTTTTCAAATATAGGAGGAATATAGTCCTTCGAGTAGGGCTCATCGTTGTATTCCTGAGGATAAGGTGTTCAAAAGTCATCATAAGCCGAAGCTACCTCTCCAATAGTTTGCGAGGAAGCTTGTATGAACTTTAACATCTCCTTTCGCATCTCCTTCCTCATTTCCTCCATGTGTGATGCTACCGGGGCAACAACCAACGGGACTACGGGCTGAGTACCCGCTGTAATACCCCGTACTTTTGACTATAATTATTTTTGGGATTAATTAATTAATTAGCGTATTAATTGGAAATTAATCCGGGTTATAAATACTAATGAGATGCGAATTGGTATTTGATTATGTGCATATATGATTATATATGTATCTGGTACTATAAAATTTGTCGTGAGATTTATATACGGCATTTTAGAAATTTTGTTGAGACGCGTGGGACCGCCGCATCACGATATAATATATTGATGATAAAAGTGAATTTAAAATCTATAATCCGTATGGTCGTTTTGAGTGCGCCAACGCGTCCGGAAGGGTCAAGATAGTCAGAAAACACTAGCCGGGGGTATAGTTTGGGTCCCGGGGTATTTTTAGGCCATACCGGTAACTTAAAGGGTATTTTAGTAATTTGGTATTTTTGGGTAATTAAAAGTGACGAAAATTGAGAGTTGTAATCTGATAAGGAATTGACCCAACCAACCCTTTATTAACCCCATAAGCTACGTAGGTTATCATTTAGTCTTCCAACTCTCCCAAAGAAAACCCTAGCCACCATAGCCATCTTTGGAAGAAGAAAGCTTAGAGAGGAAGGGAAAGAGGAGGAATTCTGCAGAAAATCTGCAGAAAGAGATTACAAATCCAACACCAGATTCAGAAAAAATCAAGGCAAGTGATTTATTCCATTTAAATTTCAGAGAATGCTTCTTCCATGGTAGATTATTCATAAATTTTGTAGGTTCTTGGAAGATAATGAAAAACCCATAAGATTGGAGTTATTAGTTTAAATTTTGGGATATAAGTTGCATGTAGCATGTTACTGGAAGATTATATTAAGAGAATTATCGACTTTTGTTATACCAAAAACGGATTTAAGATGAAGTTTATGAATGTTCTTGAGATAAAATCTGGAAACTAGGTTTTTGATGAAGTTTGACCCATATGTAGCCTTTAGATGTTGAATTAGTGGTTTGTGGACGTTAGTAATATTGTAGGATTGTTATATGACATTACTATAACGTTATATCTGAGAATCATACGTTAGAAATAAGTTTTGGGACGTTTTCAAATCTGCAGAACGAAGCAGTCCGTAGCCATACCTGTTAGATCGATCGATCGACATTCATAAGTCGATCGATCGATCGATATTCATAGGTCGATCGATCGACCTTCCCAGAATGAGTAAAATTTTCCTTAATTTGATTTTACAGGTGGAAACCCTCGGAGAATATGTTTGGAGAACTTATGAATACCCTCACCCTTAAGGAGACCAGTAGGTGTGATTATTATAATGGACTTTAATTAGAATACAATTCGAGGAATTATTCTAGATTATTGAAATTCGTTAGTGAGGTAACGTTTGGGTTAAGAGTGTAAAATTGTGTAAATTGACGAAATAAGGTTTAGAGCAGAAGTAAAGACCTTAGGAATAAAGATGTTATATTTGGGAATAATCGGAACCTAATAATCTATTATAGATAGGTTTTAGGGTTAAGGGACTACGACGTGAGACGTGTTGGTAATTTAACTTTATATTAACGGGAGACTTGAAATACATAAGTTTGGAATAATGGTATTATGATGTAGCTTATACCTTATTAAAAGGTGATATCTAAGATGTGTGAATGCTTAGTATATAGTTTATGTGTATGACATACCTACCATACTTGCTATCACGGGAGGTTGCGTTCTCTTAGGACCCTCTAATCCTTGTGTGCCTACGGGGGGGGGACATAGACTGGTACCTTGATGAACACAGGTCAATGAAAGACTTATTGTGATATTAATAAGTCCACGGATCGTGGGAGCGTAGGTATGTGCGTGACCCATGTGAAGGTGACTGTGTTCGCCTCCATTATTTGTGATGTTGTTATTTGAGAACTATTCCTGAGAGATTCGGAATATGTGATCCTTATGTACGTGATGTACCGGGATGGATAGCAGAGTATGTGTGCACCGGAGCTTAGTTCTCGGGGTGCTTATATTGTATATTTATGTTATGAATAATATACATTTAATTTAATGAGAACGTTCATGTTAATGTAGTGAACATATATATATCTCGGTATTATTTTGAGAAACAAAATGGGTTAGCTAGTAGTATAATATATTGCATATTGAGCATCTGAGTTTATATTAAACCCTTACTTAATTACGAGCGTTGTTATGTTAAATTAACCGAGTAAAATGGGTAGAACCTTTGGTAGTCTAGCTAGTTACGTTGTCACTTAGCTAGTGGAAAGGGTAGTTATAGATGGGTACTTACGTTAGGAGTGCACAGTTAGTCGAGAGGTGAGAATTTAATGTGAGTGCACGTCCTAACATGTACTTTGCATTTAATGTTTTAAATGTTTTTAAAGCACTTGCAGGTTTTTAAAATGATTTCCACTTTCGGGCTCTAACCCATTTGCTTTCAAATATATTTTCTTGTAAAACCATTTTAGGTGCCCAGCCACAAGGACACCAAGCATAGGATTCTCATTCAGGTGACGAGCTGTAGCTGTTTGTGGAAGCTACAGGGATTTGCATGTAGACGCTTCTATCTTTTGGATACCAGAGTCACTATCTACCAGTTGTAGGGCATGTTGCCCAATTCTATTAGACATCTTTTACATTTCAGTTTTCAGACTCTAGCATGTATTGCTCAGTATTCAGTTTTTAGTTATTTACTTCAGTTTACTTATCAGTTGTGGGATTTGTATTGAGGAGTTTTTCCTCCAGAGTTTATTTACATTTTGTGATGGTTATTCGTTTTACTTCAGTATGGTGAATGGTGTTATTTAGTTATTCATTACTCTTGTTGCATGTTAATCAGATTTAATAAAATTTGGCACTTACTTTTTAAATACTAGGTGGTTAGTAATAATAAAACGTTTTCGACAATGATGCTATTAACTGAGCCAACTTGGCATTTTGAATTAATTTTATAAAGGAGTAGCTACCCGGTGTTTAATTAGTCGGGGTGTCACACCCGCTGCAGTTGGAGAAGTTGTCACATTTGGGGTCGTTGATACTCCTGATGTTCCCACTACTGGATTCATAATAGAGGGTATGCCCACTGGGACTGTTCCTGTCATGCCTGCACTTGGTGGGGCTGTTGGGGCTGCCCCTAGTGTTATGAAGGAATTGGTTTCAAATCCTCCCAATACCGTTGAAGCCACTAGAGTTTGTAAAAACTCATAAAACTTACTCATGAGGAGTGCCACTTGAGTGGGTCCCAACCCTGCACTCGTGGAGGCCTGTGTCACTCCTAGAAAGCATGTCCTCACCTGAACCGGAGATACCTTTATTCGAGGAGCCCCATCCCTTAGAGCCTCCAGTTCTCTCACAACTTGTTCTTCATTGTGTTGGATGTCATCGAAGTTGAGCCTTCGATCAATGTTATATTGCGCCATACTCCTTTCTCAGAAGAATGACTCCCCAGCAGAGTCGCCAAATGTAAGAGGGTAGTTTAGATAAAATGGAGGTGTAACCTCTTTTTGAGTTTGGTAATAAGAAGTTAATTGGCCAAAACTTTGAATAAATGATAGGACATACAAACACAAACCCCAATAAATATAAGATATAGTTTAAACTCACAAATCTCTCGTGTATAACTCAGAAGGTAGTAATGAACTTAGAAGTAACTTAGCTAGAGGGAGAGAGAAGTAAGAACACTAGATACACCATGGTAGGCAGGTGGAAACACACCAAACATCCTCAAGAATCTCTATCAAGTATTAAAAGCTTCGTAATAAATAACAATGGTGAGTGAGTAACTCTGTGGTTTGCAATAACTATCTCTGAAGTGTATTCTCTCTAGCAATAACTCCTGAACTCTCAAAAGATCATCCTCTCCTCAAAGGTGGTTGGAGTCCTTAAATAGCCCCCTACACCACCCCCGAGGCAACTAAGTCATTAAAGACTATGAAAGACATTCCTCATACTTTATGTCACAACATTAAATGCCTGATGGACTAGTTGTCTCCACGTCATAAAAATTAAATGACAAGACATGCCTTTTGTCTAACCACTGTGTGTTAGGGGGCTATTGTCCCAGAGGTGGCTCACCAACTGCCTGACCACCCCAAATACGATGGTGGTTTACTCAAGTGTAGGTCTGACATTTTTTAGAAGGCTAGTGACATCACCTATAATATATGTGACATTAAGTAGAGGGTTGTTTGGTTCACAACTCAATGCACGATGGAACTCCAAGATGCTTCGCCCGGGGTTCCACGGACAGGGTCCTTCGGTGTTTTACCAGGTCTATCTAAGATGGTCAGGACAAGACCCAACGGTGCCTCACTTCTCAATCCTCCAAACCAAGTACCTCTAAAGTTCCCACGATGAGGTCATTCGAGAGAGCATGAATGCTCTCCCAGGCCCTTCCAAGCCTGGTCTCTCGCGAGTACCGTTTGACCTCACACTAAAACTCGTTATTATTCTCATTACATCATTACAACCGTTATAGCTTATAGTCAACATAAACAAAAATACAATATGACTAATACAACAAGGTAATGTATGAGTTGCCACGCCAAGTTGTCTCACTGAGTTGCCACGCTTGAGTTACCTCGGTTGCTTAATCTCAAACACTATTGGTAATCAGTGACTTGCTCCGAGCAATCCTCTATTTCATTAAATACTTCCTAATGCCTCTTTTCTTACTCTCCGAGGTTCTCCTATGGATTTTTCTTTAGATTAAGTAGTGCATCCATCCTCTTCAGGTGGGAGTTACTTATTATGAAGTGAGTTGTAAACTACACTACCAAGGATTTGAAATTTCTGACGGACCTATGAGGTAGGTTTTCAAAAGAATTCTGGTCCACATCGTGTAAGATCAAAGGGAATATTCGACACATGAGCGCATCATTGTGACTCCATAGATTCATAGCTTTCGGGTATTGCCTGACATGGTCAATGGGATTGATCTTCCCATCGTAAATCTTGAATCTGGGAATCGCAAACTTCTTTGGAACCTCTTCTTCATCTATTACCCTTGAAAAAGGGGACTTCATCTGGGTTTTGAGATCTCGACTAGATATCTCTCTCCTTGATCTGGCCCTGCGATGAGGAAGGTGCTGGTCCATCTCCCTCCAGACCAAACTTCGTATTTCATCGTTTTACTGACTAGGACTCCTGTAAAATGGTCATCGTCTGAATAGTGCCTTTTTATTCTTTCTAACCCACACCTTGGGCTCCTTCCTCAGCTACGAGACTTGCTCACCTGAGGGATAGGAGTCTGGTTGTGGCGCTGCCTCGTGATTTGATGGAGTTCTCTCTCCATCCTTTCCAGGTGCCTCTTGAGGCAAGCATTTTCATCTAGCTATTGGCGAGTAGACTCCTCCTGCTCATGGAGTTTGGACTCATGGGCGTCTATCAACCTAGAGATCTGCATGGACCTTGGTGGCCACTGGATTTCTTTGGAGACCTACCTCTCCTAGCGAAGTCTTGGGTTTGAATGGTGAATTTCAAACCTTGACCTTAGAGGGTTCGACTGCTACTGAATTTCTCATGCTTGTGGGACGTTACTTTTATGATGGGACATTATTAGTTCTTGTTGGTTAAGGTTTTCGCAGGAAAAATAATCGTTTCCCACAAACGACGCCAATTGTGGTGACAAAAATCTCAACACAAACAAGTAATGAAGGAAAACAAACACCAAGATAATAAGAACATCAATAATCACAATCACGATTACACAACGCGATAATATACGTAGGTCAAAAAATTGCCTACGTCCACGGAGAGGTCTACTGTTCTATTAAGTAACTCTCGATAATGTTTTTCATATATCCCCATGCCCCGGGCCAGGGTACAATATATACTCAACTAAGAGAAAGAGAGATAGTGTTGGTAACGAACACGTTAACAGAGTATCCCTTGAATATCTCATCCGATATTTTTGGTGATGGACTTGGTCACATCCTTTTATCCTAACCATCATTTAAGACAGATGAGTTGGGCCGGGTGCCTTCTATTTTTTATTTGGGCCTTCCGGCTACTATTATGGTCTTGTTCGCCAAAAGGGGTACCCACAACTATATAAAAGATAAATTGATGGAGGTTAAAATATGGGGAGATAGATTAATGAACATTAATATTGTCATAGATAAACTAATATTAAATGTTATAAGTGATTACACGCCCCAAGGAACGTTAGATGGAAATGTAAAGAAAGTATTTTGGGAATTATTGGATGAAGTATTATAATAAATTCCTGCACATGAAAACAAATTTTTAGGGCATGACTTAAATGGGCATGTAGGAGTAGAACGGGATGGCTATCCAAGGATATACGAAGGTTGTGGTTTTGGTAAGAGAAATAAAGGAGTGGAAACTATCTTAGAATTTTCTAAGGCATATGATCTTGAGTTAACAAACACTTTTTTTTTTAAAGGAAGAACATTTAATAAGATTTAAAAGCGAAAATACTAAAACTTAAATAGAATATTGATTACATAGAAGAAGAGACTTGAACACATGCAAAGAATATAAATTTATACCAAGTGAAAGCCTAACAAATCAACCTCGCCTATTAGTAATAGATTTAGCCATTACAGGATTTAAATATCGAAAAGAGAAAATAATTTATAAAAATATAAAATGGAAGGATTTAAAAGGATTAAAAGAAATAGAATTTAGGCAGAAGCACCTGTTAAATATGAAGTAGACTTAGGACGATATTGTTAACAACATTTGGTCGAGAACAAAGAATGATATTGAGAAAATAAGTAAGAAAATTTTACATGAGACTAAAGAAAAATGATTCATAAAAAAGAGACTTGGTGGTATGATGTGTGAGTGAAAAAGATAATAAAAAAATGTTTAAGTTTTAAAGACTGGAAAACGAGTAAAAAACAAGAAGATTCAGAAAGGTATAAGAAGTTGAAAAGTGAAGTAAAAAATATTATTAGAAAAGTACAACAAATGGAACTAGGTAGTCTTTATGGTAAATTAGGTACCAAGGAAGGTGAAAATGAGTTATATAAATTAGAAAAGAATAGAGATAGATTGACAAGGGATATGGGTCCAGTTAAATGTATTAAAGACATAAATCAAAATTTATGGATTAACAATAAAAAAAATCTTGATAGATGGGAAGAGTATTTTCAACAATTATTGAATGAAAAATATCCCAAAAATATATTGAGAGCATAGAATCGAATATATGACTACTGAAAAAGAAGTAGATATATTAATAAGAAAAATGGGAAGGAATAAAACGGTTTTTCCGGATAAAATATCCATATAGGTATGGAAGACCCTTGGAATTATAGGGGTAGAATGGTTAACATGTTTATTTAATAAATATTTAAAAGAGGGAAACGTGACGGATGAGTGGAGAAAAAGCACCATAATACCTTTGTATGAAAATAAAGGGGATATTCAAAACTACAGTAATTATAGTGGAATTAAGATGATAAATTATACTATGAAATTATGGGAAAATGTTTTAGAATAAAGATTAAGAAATGAGTCAACTATTTCGAACACTCAATTTTGATTTATGCCAGGGCGATCTGATATACCCGTTTATATCCTCGGCCTGGCTGAGGATTACCTCCAAACGGACGACCCCTCAGGGGCCGACCCTTCATCAGGCTCAAGACGACCCCTCAGAGGAGCCGACCCTTCATCAGGCTCCTGACGACCCTACGAGGGGCCGACCCCTCCAACGGGCTCCATACGACCCCTCAGAGGGGCCGACCCTTCGCTAGACTCCAGCCGACCCTACGAGGGGCCGACCCTTCACCACTCTCCAGACGACCCTACGAGGGGCCAACAGTACGAGGCCAGAATTGGGCCAGGCTCACTACTGGAAGAAACTTTGCCCTCGGCCTCGGCTCATAGGTCGAGGGTGACATCATCACAGGGCGTGGTTTGGGAGACGCGTGGAACAGTGCACGTGAGGCTGACATGGCACAGGGGAGACCGTTATAACAAAATCACACCCTCACGTGAGGGAATATTATGGCATCATTTGGCATCTACAGGTGTCCACAGGGGACTGGCTAGATCATGATTCACATGCACCATCCATACTTGGGGGGGTACACTACACCCCCCAAGATCTATATATACTTGTCACCTACAACCCTACAGGGGATCGATCCATTTAACTGCAACCCTAGCTAAAACTCTGCTGATATACACAGTAGAGAGAGAGAGAGGGTTATGTTCATTGTATCCAAGGCCATTAGAGCCCATACTTAGTGGATCACACACACACAGTGGATGTAGGCCAAATTGGTTGAACCACTATTCATCATTGTCTTATTTCCTCTTATACTCATCCCCTTCTACATACTTATACATCTCTATGGCTGCCATGGCTGCTACTGTTTGAGCTCACTATCACTTATCCGTTGGTGCTAAATCTTAGCATCATCAGTTTGGCGCCATCTGTGGGAATCGAACCCACGACTGTACGAGGCCAGAATTGGCGCTGTCTGTGGGAACGAGAAGGCATCTCTTCCTTTGTACAGCTTGACCTCACTGGGCACTCTGGTGGTGAAACAACACTCCCCCTGAGAGGAGGTGTTTCACCATTGAAAGAGACCCACTAAGGTTCCCAAGCACACCAGTCTTTTCTTCAGTTCAACTTTTCATAGCTCAAGCACATGGCACCTGAGATGCCACCACCACCACTTCCCCCGCCGGATGAGGGGGGAAGACCCAGTTCCAGTCAGCCTCCGCCTCAGTCTGAGATGGCTGATGTGGCGACAACCTTAAAGTCTCTGGCAGCAAGCCAGCGGATGATGTAGGAGCAGTTCAGAGCTCTGAGCCAGAACATATTAAGAGCACCAGGGGTTTCACCTGAGACGATTACTCCGGCAACAGCTCCAGGATAGCATGAGACCAGGGGACCACCCCAGGCACCACGCAAAGACCTGCCACCCCCTCAGCGGCGTAGGGATGTTGCTGACCCCCGACGTCTATGCCTGGGGAGGCAAGGAAACCCTTGCCCTGAGGATAGGTATGACGAGTTGGAGGGAGAGGATGCCCCTATAGAATGCTGGGAACCATATGAGGTCTCCAACAATACTGTACGACCTCTCCAGGATAGTAGAGGAAAGTGCGGGAGACCAAACCCTGATGATCGCCCGAGAGGCTCGGCTTTTGATCGCTTGAGCAGGGGGTCGGCCTTTGAGAGGCTAGGCTTAGTAAATGACCTGCGGGAACAGTTGTCCAGGCCAAGAAGTGCTGCAAGATCCAGGAGGGAGGTAGCAGATGGCCGACCCCGAGGACGAGATGACGGCCAAAGGGAAGTGAACAGCCGACACAGGCCTGCTGCGGCAGAACCCTCCGTCCACCTCGGAGAGGCAGCAGGGGATAACATTGGCCAGGCTGACCCTGTGAGGCCCTGGAATGACTCAATTCAGCGGTTAGAGGATAAGATCGGTGATATACTGAAGAGACAAGACCCTCTTCAGAGGGGGTACACCATAGGCTCACCCTTTGTGGCAAAGTTAGTCAACTTCCCCACGCCGTCAAAGTTCAAGCCACCCGTGGTCACCCCAAGGTATGACGGGAGCACCAACCCCGTCCACCACGTGGAGATGTATCAGTCAGCAGCAGACATATACTCTATCTCAGATGAGATGAGGTGTCGTGCCTTCTCTAGTACCTTGACAGGGGCTGCGCATGTCTGGTACACGTCTCTTCCAAAAAATTCCATTGAAAACTTTAAGCAATTGGCAGACCTGTTCATCCATAACTTCTGCTTTGGGGTGAGGCCACAGAAGAAGACCACCCACCTGCTCTATGTTAAGCAGGGGAAGAGTGAGAGTCTGAGGGACTACATAGCCAGATTCAATAAGGAGAAGATGGAGGTGGAAGACTATGAGGAGAGCATAGCTATGACAGCCCTGATTGGAGGGCTCCAAAAGGGGAAGCTGTTATGGAAGCTTGTTAAAGACCCGCCGAGGACGATGGCTGAACTACTGTCGACAGCAGGAAAGGTGATGAACGCCGAAGAGGCGATGGCTGTAAAATATGAAGACGAAAGAGGAGGTGCTAGTGGGAGTAAATACCCTAAGAAGAACAAAGAGGGGAAGAAGAGGTCCACGGATGACAAGTTCGTTGGGTACACCCCTCTGACGGTCAGCTGTGAATAGATTCTCAATGAGATAAAGAGTGATTGGTCCCTGAAGTGGCCTGAGAACTGAGGGCAGCCCCTGACAAGAGGAATAACAACCTGTGGTGTGAATTTCACCAAGACCACGGCCACGTAATGGACAAATGCTTTGCTCTGAAAGATGAGATTGAGAAGATGCTGAAGGAAGGGAAGCTCAGAAAGTACGTCGATAAAGGTGCCTTCAAGAGGGGCCGAGGGGACGACCCCAGAAAGAAGCGAGGCAATGCATGCAGAGAAGGTCCTCAAAAAAGAGGGGACGACCCTTCTGATGATGAGGACGACCCTGACCTCCCACTGAGAGATGATCACAGCCCTGTCAAGAGGCTTAATATGATCTCGCTCGGAGTGAGAATGATCTCCGGGGGTCTTGCAGGAGGAGGCTCTGAGGTCGCCGACAGGAAGGCCCATGTGGCTGAGGCCAAGGCAGTGACGAAGACGGTACACGCAACCTCCCTGGAGGTCAAGTCAGAAAAAAGGAAGAAGGTTGATATGGACACACTGATAGTGGGATTTTCAAGAATGGACTTCAAAGGCCTCTTAGCCCCACATGATGACCCTCTCGTCATCACTACCAGGGTGCACGGATGCGAGGTGCTGAGGATCTTGGAAGATGGGGGTAGCTCTGCAAATGTGATGTTTTGGCCATTCTTCAAAGCCTTGGGTCTCAGGCGTGCTAGACTCATCCCCTACCACCATCCATTGATTGGGTTCAGTGGGGAAAAGGTTCATCCCCTTGGGGTATATGAGGCCGATGTGAGGATGGGGGACGAGTGGCCGAGATGGCTCACCAAGAAGGTCAGTTTCTTTGTGATGGACGAGTAGGTGTTTTCGGCCTACAACATCATACTGGGGCGTGTGGCCCTTAAGGGGTTTGAAGCTGTGCCATCAACGGTCCATCAGATGATCAAATTTCCTACCCCTTACGGGGTGGGGGAAGTTCAGGGAGATCAGACGACAGCGCGAGAATGTTACTACAACTCCGCTGAAGAAAAGAAGACACTAAAGAGGGATACGACCACTTACAATATTGATACCCTAGACCCCAGGGATGAGACGAAGCTGAAGAAACGAGAGGCCTTGGAAGAGGTAGAATCCATCATCCTCGATGAGGATGACACGGAAAAAACCGTCCAATTCGGCAAGTCTCTGAAGCCCAATATCAAGGAAGACCTCGTTAAACTGTTGAGGAGAAGGCGAAGCGTCTTCGCATGGAGTCATGTAGATATGCCAGGGATTGACCCTGAAATCATGTGCCACAAGCTCAATGTGGTAGAGGGAGCGAAGTCGGTGAAGCAGAAGAGGAGAATTTACTCCAAGGAAAAATATGAGGTCATTAGGGACGAGGTCAAAAAATTAGAAGACGCTGAATTTATCAGAGAGGTCATCTACCCTGAATGGTTGTCCAATGCAGTCATTATCCCAAAGGCCAACGGGAAGTGGAGAATGTGCGTGGACTTCACAGACCTCAACAAGCACTGTCCCAAAGACAACTTCCCTCTCCCCGGCATTGACCAGATGGTAGACGCTACCGCAGGCCATGAGCTCATGATCTTCATAGATGCCTATTCAGGGTATAACCAGATCTTCATGAACCCTGAAGACTCGGAGAGGACAGCCTTCATTACCGACAAGGGTACATACTGTTACAGGGTCATGCCCTTTGGCCTCAAAAATGCGGGGGCAACGTACCAGTGCCTCGTAAATAAAATGTTTGAAGACCAAATTGGGAAGTCTTTGGAGGTCTACGTAGATGACTTGCTGACTAAGAGTCTGAAAGCAGAGGATCATGTGGCAGACCTAGAAAGGACCTTTAATACGATGGAAAAATACCAGATGAAGCTTAATCCGGCCAAGTGTGTCTTCGGGGTCGGAGCCGGGAAGTTCTTGGGGTTCATTGTCAACCAAAGAGGCATCGAGGCCAATCCTGAAAAGATAAAGGCCCTTGTTGAAATGAAGACCCCCAAGTCCATTAAAGACGTCCAGAGACTCACAGGGAGAGTTGCTGCCTTGAACAGGTTCGTGTCTAGAGCCACAGACAAGTGTTTGCCATTCTTCAAGATCCTTAGGAAGGCCTTCGAATGGAGCGAAGAATGTGATGAGGCTTTCAGGGACCTAAAGTCATACTTGGGGTCTCCCTTGCTGCTATCACGACCCGTGCAGGGTGAACGACTTTATGTGTACCTCGCCGTCTCAGAGTCGGCCATTAGTGCAGCCATTGTGAGAGACGAAGATGGGATACAGAAGCCTGTGTATTTTAACAGCAAGGCACTCCAGGGGGCAGAGCAAAGATACCCAAGGATGGAGAAGTTGGCCTACGCCTTGATCCATGCCTCAAGGAAGATGAAGCCGTACTTTTAGTCCCATACAATGGTCATCCTCACCGACTCTCCTCTTAGGCAGGTCCTGCACAAGCCAGAAAAATCAGGTAGGTTGATGGCCTCGGCTATAGAGCTGGGGGAGTTTGACATTGTGTATCAGCCTAGGACGGCCATTAAGGGGCAGGCATTGGCAAACTTCATGGCTGAGTTCATTTGGGAAGATGATGAGGTCGAGGGTGAGACCCTCGGGAATACGGATACAGAAGACAGACCCGCTGACACACTCGCATATAGGGTTGAGACAAGCACCGCATGAAGGAAAGCGACTGAAAACGAAGAGGGAAGATACATCTTTAGATAGGGGTCCCTCTCTGAGGGAAATTTTTCAGAGGGAAAAACTCTATGGAGCCTCTTCGTTGACGGGTCCTCCTGTGACAACGGAAGTGGATCTGGACTGATACTATCAGAACCCGATGGCACAGACGTTGAATACGCCCTGACGTTCAACATCAAAGTCTCCAATAACGAGGCTGAATATGAGGCCTTAGTAGCAGGCCTCTCCTTGGCCAAGTCTCTTAGTGTCGGCCAGATTTTGGTCCATAGTGATTCAAGGCTAGTAGTGAATCAGATAATAGGAGCCTACGAGGCTAAGGACGAGAGGATGGCTAGGTACCTTGAGAAGGTGAGGTCATTACTGAAGGGCTTCAGAGAAGTGAAATTAAGGAGGGTACCTAGGCTCGACAATGGCCGTGCTGATGCCCTTGCTAGGTTGGCCTCGGCAACAAGAACAGACATCAGGAGGAAGGTCCCAGTAGAAATTTTGCTTTGGACAACTATTGAGGACGCTGAGGGAACACTTAGCAATTGCCTAAATGTTTCTCAAGAAGCTTCGTGGATGGACCCCTTGATCAGATACATTAAAAAGGGTGAGATTCCAGAAGCAAGGAAAGAAAGAAAGAAGCTGAGGTACAGGGCTGCAAAATTCACTATCATTGGAGACACCTTGTACAAAAAGGAGTTTTTGCTCCCCTTACTTAGGTGTGTGCATCCCTCAGAATTCCCTTCCATTTTGCAAGATGTGCACGAAGGATTGTGCTCAAGCCACATCAGGGGAAGATCCTTAGCGAAGAGGGTGAGCACCCAGGGGTACTGGTGGCCGACCTTGGGGAAAG
Organism: Sambucus nigra; assembly: GCA_949130495.1. Lineage (NCBI taxonomy): Eukaryota > Viridiplantae > Streptophyta > Magnoliopsida > Dipsacales > Adoxaceae > Sambucus > Sambucus nigra. Next base: position 745,263,176 of record OX422210.1, read on the forward strand.
ACGCCACGGCATATGTAAAAAAGTGTGACAAATGTCAAAGATTTTCCACCATCCCTCACCAGCCCCATCAGCCTCTTACTTCCATTACATCCCCATGGCCATTTGCATTATGGGGAATTGATCTAGTAGGACCCTTGCCTAGGGCCATAAATAACTATCGATTACTCATCGTAGCCATTGACTATTTTTCAAAATGGGTGGAAGCGGAGCCGATGGTGACGATCACCGAGAAGAAGACCTTCCAGTTCATCTGGAAAAATATTATATGAAGATATGGTCTCCCCAACACCCTCATCTTGGATAATGGGACTCAGTTCAAGAATGCCTCTCTACAGAAGTACTGTGAAAGGGTGAGTATCAAATAATTTTTCTCCACCCCTGGCCGACCTCAGGCCAATGGCCAAATAGAAGTTACAAATAGGACAATCCTAGATGGAATCAAGAAGAGGCTTGAGGAGGCAAAAGGAAGATGGGTCGAGGAGTTACATTCCGTGCTATGGGCATACAGGACGACAGTGAGGACCTCTACCGTAGAGACCCCATTCATGCTAGCTTATGGATCAGAAGCCGTCATCCCCACCGAGATTGAGTTTCCTACACATAGAGTCCAGGTGTATGACCCCCAGAAAAATGCAGAGGAGAGGAGACTCGACTTGGACATGATTGAGGAAAGAAGGGAGGACGCTGAGATAAGGCAGGCCGCCTACCAGCAGAGGACCGCAAGGTTCTACAATCAGAGGGTGAAACAGAGGCCTATCGTAGTGGGGGACTTGGTCCTCAAGAAGACTTGGCAAAAGCCCAACAAGCTTCATCCTAATTGTCATGGCCCATATAGGGTCATCGACGAAGTCGTCCCTGGGACCTATAGACAAGAAAACCTAGAGGGGGAACCTTTTTCCAACCCCTGGAATGCAGATCATTTGAAGAAATACTATCAGTAGTGTTGTAAGGTCTTGATAGACCATAATTGTAATAAGAGTTGCTCCAACAGAACACTTTGAAAATTAATGAGAAATATTAGTGTTTCCCCTCATCCTGTGGTTATCAGTTCTAGCACGCATGGAAACATCTACAGAGAACCACCCTCGGCTATAATGAGGGCCAGTGGAGGGGACGACCCCACCACTGTCCTCAAGAAAGACGAGGGAAGACTGTTAAAAACCATTAAATTGGTAAGTTGATCCCTCGGCTATAATGGGGACCAGTGGAGGGGATGACCCCACCATTGACCTCAAGAAAGACGAGGGAAGACTTCGTTGAAAACCATTAAATTGGTAAGTTGATCCCTCGGCTATAATGGGGACCAGTGGAGGGGACGACCCCACCACTGTCCTCAAGAAAGACGAGGGAAGACTTTGTTAAAAACCATTAAATTGGTAAGTTGATCCCTCGGCTATAATGGGGACCAGTGGAGGGGACGACCCCACCACTGTCCTCAAGAAAGACGAGGGAAGACTGTTAAAAACCATTAAATTGGTAAGTTGATCCCTCGGCTATAATGGGGACCAGTGGAGGGGACGACCCCACCACTGTCCTCAAGAAAGACGAGGGAAAACTTTGTTAAAAACCATTAAATTGGTAAGTTGATCCCTCGGCTATAATGGGGACCAGTGGAGGGGACGACCCCACCACTGTCCTCAAGAAAGACGAGGGAAGACTTTGTTAAAAACCATTAATTTGGTAACCTGATCCCTCGGCTATAATGAGGGCCAGTGGAGGGGACGACCCCACCACTATCCTCAAGAAAGATGAGGGAAAACTTTATTAAAAACCAGTTTGGCAATTTGACTCCTCGGCTATAATGAGGGCCAACGCAGGGGATCACCCCTCGTTCACCCTCAAGAAAGACGGGGGAGAGGTTAGTGGCATTAACAAAGACTGAAAACCATACAAGAAGAAAATATGGAAGACAGTAAACCATAAAAGAAGCAAATATGGAAGACAGTAAAGAAGACGATAGTATTAATGAAATGCCAGTTATACAAAGTGTTCTGCAAGTAAAAGTATAAAAATGCTGATTACACTAAGAGGGTATGGGCTACAGACAACCACCCTATAGGACAATATCGGAGGGCAGAGCCTCAACATCCACCAAAGGGGTTTCCTAAATGACCATGGCTGGCTGACCCTCAGATGTGCCGATCCCCTCAACCTGCACTTGAGATTCTACATAAGTCAAAGCCTCGACAATCATAGGGTCGTCCAGTTGGACTGCTTCAAGCGAAGGGCGGACCGAGGAGACGATGTCACCAAACCTGAGGACGATCCACCGGTAGGCAGTCCTGATTCCTCTCTCCAAGTATTCGAGGTCGAAGCCTTGAAACTCGTCAGAAATCTTATAAGCCTCAACAGCATCAGCCTCGGTTTTTTTGGTGGCTGCTTCAAGATCAATCTTGTACTTGGCCTCCATGTTGGTCAAGGCCTCATCCTTTTCCTTGAGAAGAAAGTCCTTGGCCTTAATGTCCTCGTCGTGCTGCCTTGTCAGCTCGTCCAGAATCCTTGCATTCTCAGTCCTAGTACTTTCCAACTCGGGCCTTGCAGTGTCAAGCTCCGACTGAAGATCTACCTCATGTTGGATAGCCCTCTCGGCTTCATGGAACTTTTCTTGGTTCTCAGCCATCCATTTTGTTACCAAGGTAAAGGCTCACACAGACTGCACAAGAAAAATAAACACATGTCAAGAGGCCGAGGAAACAGTTGGTGAAAGAATGAAATTAAAAGAAGTGGGTCAAGACCATTACCTGTGCAAGGGCGTGCAGACCATAGTCGTACACTTTGGCAGGAGGCATCTTCGATAGTAACTCGTAGTCAGAGGCCGAGGGTGCAGAGAACATTGAGGCCTTGGCTGCCCTCAAGTTTGCTATGAGCGATGAGGGCTCGACCCTCAGATGTGCCAAGCTTTGAGACCAGAAGGCCCCCATGCTGGATGAAGAGGTCGTCCCCTCAGAGGCTTCAACCCTGGCCCTCGTCCGAGCATCTGGACGAGGGTCAATAGGGGCCTCAGGCTCCTTTCTTTTATGGCTATCAGCGGTCGGCTCCACCACTGTCGGCCCAGCGGCCCTCGTCTTCCTCGGAGCCTGCTGAGGCTCCTTCCCTTTCTTCTTGCTCAGACCAGACAACAGGCTCGGAGCAGTCATTTCCCAAAGTTGGTCTGATATACCTGCGGGGCGACCTGATAAGAGGACGACACGTCAGAAAAATGCCGAGAAAAAGAGGAAACACTTCAAAAATAAGTAAGGAATGGGAAATGTTCAGTATAACTCACATTGTTCAGTCAGAGGGCCGACCCTCAGACCAGCTTCTTTGAGGAATCGGGAGGTCATCAGGTCTTCAAATTTTAGAAGTTCACCCTCTCTCCCTCGTCCTCTCAGATAGTCAATAATGTCCTTCTCCTCCAGACTAAGTCCAGGGTCTGACCTGGCCTTCATGGAAGGGTTAGACCATCTTCTGGGGACCCTCGGACCATCGGCGGTGGACTCCCACTCCCCAGAGATGAAGAAGAATCTCTTTTTCCAATCGTGGTTGAAAGTTTGTGCCACATGGAGGAGTTTCTTCTCAGACCTCCTTGCCCCCAGATGATAGTATCCAGGCTATTTGGACGAGGAGGTGATGTTGTAGCAGCCCAAGAATAGGTCGGCCGAGGGCTCATCGGTGAAAGCATTCTTCCACAAGGAGATGTAGCCCAGGATCGTCCTCCAAGAGTTGGGAGGAAGTTGAGAGGGGGCAACACCAAGGGCAGACAGGATATCTACGATGGCAGGATGTAGAGGGAATCTGACTCCAACTTTAAACATTTGTTCGTAGACTACAACCTCTCCCTCTTCACAATCAAAAACCCTCTCAGACTCAGAGGGAACCCTCATAGTTACGCTGAGGAGCACTCCATAGGCATGCCTCCATATCAAGAGGTCGCGATCCCTAACAGAGGAGATATAGGACGAGGTGTGGGAGGTATCAATCTCGTCATCTGTATCATTTTCCTCGACCTCAGTCCTCTCTCCCTCGGCCTCATCTTCTTCCAGAGGCCCCTAGGGGAAGGCCATCTGAAAGGCATGGGGAGATAGGGTTGTCACAGGGACAGCCTCGGAGGGGACCATACCCTCGGCCTCTCGGCCTGGGCTTAGGTCAGATGTCTCTCGCCTACCGGAAGGTCCAGTGCCAGTTGGCGAGGCGCTCTCTCGTCCATCTCGCTTGAATGACACTCGGCCGGATGATGGGATGACCCACAGGACTCAGACGGTTCAAATGGTTTTATGGTGATAAGAGGAATGGGAAAGATGGGTCGTACCCAATTAGGGTCGGCCCCTCGTCTCCTCTCTTCCTCTTCCTCTACTCGTCTGATCTCTGCAAAGAGCTTTTCTCTCAAGGATGGGAATTCAGACGCTAAACTGTAAAGCTTCCTAAGCATTAAAAGGGAAGACCCTACACTTGGAGAAATTTGAGGAACTTAACTATAAACAAGTTTGCAGTTGACCAAATTAGACTTTTGGATTAAAAAGGGAATTGATGATTTTCACTCAAGCACACTCAAGAACACTCAAGAACATTCAAGAAACAGTTGCCGGAGAAGACACCGGAAAAAGCTATGAGATAACCCAGGGAAAATGCAGCCCTACGAGCCTAAAAAGCAAACAGAAATGAAGGTAAAAGAGAGCGCTGAAGGATTACCTGATAAAGAGAGAGCAATAACTGCCCAAATCGCTAATCTTGAAGGATTGAAGGCTGCAGAAATGGCGATGAAAGCTGGTAAAAGGCTAGAGAGAGAAGGCTTGGGCGCGAAGGAGAAGAAGAAGAGAGAGAGTTCAAAAATCTCTTAAATACCTTAGTAATGAGTGGGCCCATTGACCAAGGAAGGACACATCCCACGAGGAAGGCATCATTAGGGCACAAAGCCCCAAGAAAAGTGTGCAGCCGCCATGCCTTGGAAACTGGAATAGAAATGAGTATCTGCCCAGGTGTCACTCACCTAACTGATCATACATGCATCTCATTTAAAACACTATCCCTCAGCCATCTCAACAGCACCTATGGCTAAGGGCTGGGGGGTGATTGATATACCCGTTTATATCCTCGGCCTGGCTGAGGATTACCTCCAAATGGACGACCCCTCAAGGGCCGACCCTTCATCAGTCTCAAGACGACCCCTCAGAGGAGCCGACCCTTCATCAGGCTCCAGACGACCCTACGAGGGGCCGACCCCTCCAACGGGCTCCATACGACCCCTCAGAGGGGCCGACCCTTCGCCAGACTCCAGCCGACCCTACGAGGGGCCGACCCTTCACCACTCTCCAGACGACCCTACGAGGGGACGACAGTACGAGGCCAGAATTGGGCCAGGCTCACTACTGGAAGAAACTTTGCCCTCGGCCTCGGCTCATAGGCCGAGGGTGACATCATCACAGGGCGTGGTTTGGGAGACGCGTGGAACAGTGCGCGTGAGGCTGACATGGCACAGGGGAGACCGTTATAACAAAATCACACCCTCACGTGAGGGAATATTATGTCATCATTTGGCATCTACAGGTGTCCACAGGGGACTGGCTAGATCATGATTCACATGCACCATGCATACTTGGGGGGTACACTACACCCCCCAAGACCTATATATACTTGTCACCTACAACCCTACAGGGGATCGATCCATTTAACTGCAACCCTAGCTAAAACTCTGCTGATATACACAGTAGAGAGAGAGAGAGAGGGTTATGTGCATTGTATCCAAGGACATTAGAGCCCATACTTAGTGGATCACACACACACTGTGGATGTAGGCCAAATTAGCTGAACCACTATACATCATTGTCTTATTTCCTCTTATACTCATCCCCTTCTACATACTTATACACTTATACATCTATATGGCTTCCATGGCTGCTACTGTTTGAGCTCACTATCACTTATCCGGTGGTGCTAAATCTTAGCATCATCACGATCCACCACAAAAGCTATTTATTTATTAAGACAGTTAATGCAGAAATGTAGAAGTAAAAATAAAAATTTACACATGGTATTTATAGACTTAGAAAAGGAATATGATAGACTGCCTCGAGATATTACATGTTGGGCTTTAGGGAGGAAAATAATACCTATGGGTTATATTAATGTTATGGAAGATATGTATGATAACACAAAGACTAGAGTAAGTGCTATTTGTGGAGAAACTAGTTATTTTACAATTAAAGTGGGTCTACATCAAGGATCGACCTTAAGTCCTTACTTATTTTCCATAGTATTGGATAATATTACGAAAAACGTACGAGAAGATGTCCCATGGTGTATATTTTTTTGCTAATGATATAGTTTTAGTAGACACTTCAAAGGAATTCTTACAGATTATAGTAAATACTTGGCGAAATTCCTTAAAGTCTAAAGGATAAAAAATCAATGAAAATAAAACTGAATTTATGGAATGCAAATTTAATAATGAGGCATCTGATAGAATAATGTTATATTAAAGAAAAAATTATAGACCAAACTAGTAAATTTCGTTATTTAGGTTCAGTGTTACAAAGGAATGGAGATATTGATGATGATGTTACGAGTAGAATATAACCTGCTTAGATGAAATATAGGCAAGTAAGTAGGGTGTTATGCGATAAGAGGATAATTAGTAAATTAAAAGTAAAATTTTGTAGAATAATTGTTATGGCAGCGATCCTATATGTAGCGGAGTGTTGGGCTTTAAAGAAAAAATATGAACAAAGTCTCCATGTTAGTAAGATGATGATGCTCCAATAGATGATGGGAATTACTAGAAAGGATAGGATTAAAAACCAGTATGTGAAAGAAAAGTTAAGAGTAACTCCCATTAGCGACTAATTAAGAGAAAGTAGACTTAGATGGTACGGACATGTATTGCATAGACCAATAGATTCACTTATAACAAGAGGAAGATTATTTCAAATAAAGGGTAAAAGAGAAAGGGGTCGCTCAAAGCTATTGTGGGAGGGAATGATTAAGAGAGATCTTAAGGCATTAAACTTGAATGATAATATTTCTTATAATAGATTAGAACGGAAAAGGAGAATGCATGTAGCCGACCCCATGGGATAGGTTTAAGGGAAGGATGATGAACTACTTAAATTTATGATTGAATCAAGAAATTATAGCTGAGAATTATAATTCTTAAAATTTACCTAGTATGAATTGATTAATTATAATTATTAAACGGATGGAAAAATTAATTCAATAAAATACGCACGAATAGGATAGGCTACAGACTTAAGGATATTTTGGGACTAGAATGGGATAGAGTATGGACTTAAGGATATTTTGGCACTAGTTAGGAGGGTAGCATAAGTAAGCGGATAAAATGAATACGTTAGGTGAGAACTTTAGATGAGGGGTGAGTAATGTCTCATGAGAGCGCGGTACCAATTTAAATTTGGAAGAATGAAAACATAATTAATTATGCATTTTAATTACTTGTAAAATATTTTCAAAAGAATTTGGGCTCTGATTTGTACCAAATTCACTATAAAAAACTTTTAGGTGTCCAACCACAGGGACTCCAAGTCTGATTATTCTTTTAAGTATCGGAACTCCGAGAAATGTGGGATGTTGCAAGATTTGTTGTAGTCTCTTCTATTCTCAAACTCTAGACATGATTCTTTTCATAATCAGGCATGTTGCCTATGTGAGACAAATTTATTTTATTTTATTTTAGAATTTATTGTAGGATGTTATACCTATGGTTTATTCGGTTAAGTTTTTTATGTAATGGATTTATATTTCAAATGTGATTGTGCATTTTATTTATTTATTTAAATAAATTACGGTTTGAGTACAATTTTAGGTGTCCTGCCATAGGAACACCAAGCATGATTATCACTTATAGGTCATCGGAGCTACAATACTTGTGGAGTGTTGCAGGGATTATTTAGTCGTGTTGTATCTTTTGATATTCTAGCTAGGATCCAGTCAATATCTAGGAATGTCTCCCATTTTCAGTTTTATTTAATTAAGTTGTATTTGATTATTGCATTGGATTGTAAACCGATGGTTTATTCGATTAATGTATTTTATTATATTATTGTATTCAGATATGATTATGTGATTGTGGATTTAATTATTTGTCGGTCATAGTTGATGGTGAATGATTTTATTTATGTTAGTGAAAGTTTAAAATAGACATACAACCTGATTAAATAATAGGTTGTTTGTAATTATTACATTTTCGGCGCTGATGATAAAAAATGAGCCATTGTTTTAGTAGAGGATTGGCCATCCATTATTTTAATAGGAGAGGTGTCATAGTCGGGTTTTCATGGGTCGGTTTTGGAACAACCTTTACAAAGGGTATTAATAAAGGAGGATTGAGTTGGTTTGTAGGTAAGGGAATTGGTTAAGGAATGGAAGAAGTTGGTGGATCCGGTGGAAGATAAGCCACCTCCAAAATGGAGGTGGTAGGAGACCTGATTAACCCTAAAAAGAGAGACAAGAGAATTAAATTTTCCTTACTTAATTAGATTTTTTTTAAGGATGAAATACATCACTCTTGGATATGGAGAAAATAATATTTTACGTAAAACTACTTTTTCATGAGAAACCAGGTCATAGAAAACGAAAAATACAAAAGGAACTTTATAATTAATATCATTATGATAATAATTAATTGGATCTAACTACGTATCCAATTATGAGTTTTACATTATTAATCCATTACCTAGTTAGTTGATGGCAGAAAGGTCTACATTTTTTCATTCCTGCTAAAACATAATCATTATATGAGGCATTATGGATATCACTTATGATTTTAAAATTTACTTCAAGGGTAATTTTTCCATTGAACTTTAAATTTTTAATTAAATATAATTTTGAAATTTAAACTCTCATGTTTTGGAACATAAGTAAAGGTAATTGTCCTAAAAATAACTCTTAAAATGCTTCCATAAACTAAAAAATGGAGAATTAAGAGTTTTTAACTTGTTTTATTAAACATTGCTTTTTATAAAATAGAATCCCAATAATCTATTTTTTCTTTTGTGATCTACTTTCAGAGACAAAAAATATAATTATCTAAACATTATTAACAAACTAACAATAATAGTAATATAGCACTATCATAAGAAAAACGATAAGGTACAACTAAACAATTTGACAATACATGTCGATGAAGTGTGTCCATGGTTATTGTTATGCATTATTCATGCTTCTTATCCATTCATTTAGATGTCTTTATCTTTATAACTTATCCTTTTTTCTCTCACACTACATTGACGATGACTTATGAGGCAGAACCCCATGATTTCTATGTGAATTTAAGTTTGTTGCTAATAGTGTTATATATTAGTAATGTGAGATTATTTAATATAAGAAAAACATAATTTGATAGGCTGGGTTTCGCCGCGGCGCGAGTGTCACCTATGCGCCGGTTGTTTTATTTTTGGCTCACCAAATCTATACAAAAACCAAAACTATGACTACATTATTTTAAGGGAGTGTAGCGGCCAGTCCGGGTATCGAATCCACACAGACAAGTTGCTATAATTTAATTGGTTTATTACTTATAAAATAAAAGTGTAAAAGATATTTTGCCAATTAAAAAGAAAAGATTATAAAAGGAAAAGATTAATCTTGGGGTGGATAAATTAAATTGTGATTAACAAAGGGAATAAAAAACTATAGGTTGTGTCGGATATCCTTCACCCCGAGTTAATTGGTATAAATGGTTACAGGGGCTCACGAATTATTAAGATTGTGTCTCATTTAGACAGTTAATTAAACCAAGAGTTGTCACACCCCTAAATTCGCATAAAAGTTTAATAAGATTTTGGCGTCAACAAATACCACGAAAATTAGGTACGCAAGGTCGTAAATATGGAGCATACATGATATACCCCGTCAAATCTCCTAGGCGTAATAACTAGGACAACCCAATCGAAATAAACACGTTAAACTCCATCACCAAAGAAAAGCAACCAATCAACCCTTAGGTGAGTTCAGTCGAACACAACCTAGACTAAATTACCTAGAAAGCATGGTAAAAGCGATAAATCGACAGTACAAAGCACGTAAATAAAGAATGTAAATAAATCAATAAATACAAACAATGGAACTTCGATTGATGAAGAATATGATGACGAGCAAACCCTAGGAGGGAGAAAATGGCACACCCAAAATATCTCCAAACCCTAGCTTCCAAAACAAACCCTAAGCTAAATAATCTATTATTATAAGATATCATGAAAACTAAACCAAGTTTGGTTTCTATAGTAAGTTACAAAAGAAATTAAGGCAAAAGAAAATAAAAGGAAACAAGTGGCAAATATCTGATGCTACCGGTCGACCGCGGCCAAAGGGCCGGTAGATTGGTCCTTTAAGTTAAGTCAACTATCTCTGAACCAAGGAAAAATGGAAAAACGCGATCGATCGGCATCAGGGGCGCGTTCGACCGGTACTCTATTTTTCGGTGTTCTTTGCTCTTCACATGGGAGGAAAGCTTGAAAACATAATCGGCTATAACTTCTTCGTCTGAACTCGAAACAACGCGCCGTTTATGGCCACACGATGCTAACTCAACGGCCTATGCATCCGTGGAAATTACCTGAGATGGAGATGAAGTGTCATTTGACTAAAATACCCTTGAAATAGCATATTGTGATGAAACTTCTTCGAAATGCAACTAAACCTCACTTTTAGAATATTTTTTTTTTAAATTAGAATATTATTGATGATAAAGGAGAAAAATAGCCTTTCTCAAGTGGCTTACATTCTAGAATTGGAGATGTCAAAGTCATCAATAAAAGCATTAAAAAATCTAGAGAAAGGACCTTTATAAGGTCGAGCTTTAAAAACAATAACAATATCATAGTGAATCCCCTGGATGATCGATTTTGATTTCATTGGGATACCGTCCAAATTAGCTTTGTTCCTGGAGCACCAAATCTGCCAGCAAATAAAGAGGGGAAGAATTTTACAAAGAATAGATCTAATATTTTTTCCACGGCAATTTATCCACCATGAAATGATTTTAGATCTCAATGTAAAATTTTGAATTCTCATGCCCATCAGATTTTCAAAATGAGTCCACACTTCCTTAGCAATTTCACTGGAAAAAAATAAATGATCGTCATCTTCTTCTTGGGATTGATTACAGCATCGACATTTAGAAACCATAGGAATATAGTTGGACTTGAGTTTGAGGTCCAAAGGGAGAGCTTTATAAAGAATACGCCATAATAAAATAGAAGCTTTAGGCATAATCCTCGGATCCCATATCATGGAAAATGAGAATTGAGAACAATGTTTCTTCCGAATTATTTCCCAAGCAGTTTTAAAAGTAAAATTTCTGCCTTTCCAATATTGTTGGCAAGAAAGATTATCTTCATCAAAAACTTCCTCAATAGCTTGCATTCTCTTCCATGTGACACTAGCAAAAGAAGGAATCCCCCTGTAATTAACATGAGCAGGATTTTTATATTTGTAATGCAGAAAATTGGTCCAAAGAGAATTGTTTTTTAAAAATTGGGACCATATTTTGCAGGCATATGCATTACATATATCCTTTAAATCTCTGAGTCCTAGGACACCTTCGAGTTTTGGACGAGATATTATATCCCAACAAACCCATTGATGCTTTCGCGATCCATCCATCTGACCCCAAAAAAAATTCGAACATATTTGCTGGAATTCCGTGAAGAAAGATTTCGTCGGCTGAATAATGGAGAACACATGTAAACCGAAGGTATGCAGAACATATTGAATGAGCGTGAGACGACCTGCTTGATTAATAAAGTTTCAATTCCAACCCTTTATTTTATCCACAGCCTTAGAAGTGATACCATGAAATAAGGATTTTTTTCCTGCCAATAAATAGAGGAACACCCAGATAATTTAACGGAAGAGAACACTTCTTGAACCCGGACCTGTTTAGAAGCTGAAAGCGTTGGCACAGGGCAGTGGCGAGAGAAAAAAATGCAGTTTTTTGTCGTGTTAATCTTCTGACCAGATTGATTTTCAAAGCGTGACAAGAAATCCATGAACTGCCTGAACGATTTTATGTTGCCATTAAGAAAAAAAATGATGTCATTAGCAAATGAGAGAGAGGATATAAGCGGACAGCCACTGGGAATAGTAAAGTGCTCAATAGACCCTTGAATCATGAGATCATGGACACCTCGGTTTAGAACTTTAGCTGCTATAACAAATAAAGTTGTAGATAGAGGATCACCTTGCCGAACTCCTCTACCAGATTTAAAGACCCCACATGATTTTCCATTGAGGATAATTGAGTACCAGCAGTTATAAAGGATTCGCCAAATCATATCAATCCACATTTCAGAAAAACCATAAGCCCGAAGCACTTTGATAATAAATAGACAAGATAACCTATCATAAGCTTTTGCCATATCCACTTTAACCACCACATTGGATCCATGAGATTTTTTATTGAGTTGAGTAACCAATTCTTGAGCAAGAAGAATATTGTCTAAGATGGAACGATCTTTGATAAAACCTGCTTGGGACGGAGAAATAATTTTTGGAAGCAACGAACCAATACGGTTAGACAAAATCTTTGAGATAATTTTATGAGAGAAATTGCAAAGACTAATGGGTCTCAAGTCAGAACAATTTTTGGGTTTGTCCACTTTTGGGATAAGGATTATATTAGTGGAAGACCAACTTCTTGGAATATCTTTTCCAACAAAAAAGGATTAAATAGCATAAACAATATCTTTAGCAATGATATTCCAACAAGTTTGATAAAAAAACCCATTAAATCCATCTGGCCCCGCTACACTATCTTTATCCATGGAAAAATGGCTTCTTTAATTTCATCTTCATCTGGCACCTTAGAAAGCATAATATTATCCTCACACTTAATCATCTTGGGAATGTGAGCTGCAATCGAGTCCTCCTCTACACAAGCTGAAGGCTCTCCTAGAAGAGATTGAAAATATGAAGTAACCTCCTCTTCCACCTCATTTGGATTATTAAGAGTTACACCCATAACAGTATCAATTTGGTGGAGGAGTATCTTATTCCTCTCTTTCTTAACCACCGAATGATAGAATTTAGAATTGAGATCTCCATCTTTAACCCATTTAACACGAGCCTTTTGCTTCCAAAAAATTTCTTCAATTGTAAGCTCCTTATTAAATTGAGCTTTGGCCAGATGCCAAGCTTCCATATTGAGAGGAGATGAATCCTTATCATATATGGATTCCTTAAGAATAACATCATCTTCAGCTTTTTGAACCCTTGAAAAAATATTAGAGAACACATTTCTATTCCAAATATTTAAGGAATCCTTCACTTTCCTCAATTTAGTATAAAATATCGCCATGGGATTAACTGAATAATCACAATTCCATGTTTGAACAACTACATCCAAAAAAGAATGGTGAGTAGTCCACATATTTTGAAAACGGAATGGTTTAGGGACTAATTCAGAATTATATATTAATTTAAGAACTAGGCGGGCGTGATCGGAGTTCGTGTAATGAAGATGTTCAACTGTTGAGGAAAACTGATTATTAAACCATCCATCAATACCCAAAATATGATCAAGACGAGCCCAAATTCGAGATTCTCCATTTCTATTGTTGCACCAAGTAAAGTTTGAACCTGAAAAAGAGATCTCCTGAAGACCCACTTGAATCATAGTAGAGTTGAAGTCAATAATGGCTTCACTATCAACCATATTGCCTCCCAATTTTTCTTGTTGATTAGCCACTATGTTAAAATCCCCCCTATAACCTAAGACTCATAGTGAAGAGAAGAAATAGCATTAATTTCATCCCAGAGCAGAGTACTATCTTCTCTATTACATTTGGCATACACACAAGAGATGAGGTAAGGTTTGAGAGAGTTGGGAAAAGTAGCTGAAATGGTCAAAGCTTGTTCCATATCTCTAACTATATCCACATGACAGTTAAGGTTCCATAAAATCCAAATTTTCCCTCCCACATTAGATACATGCCCAGCAAACCCAATTTTATACAAGAGAGAAGACAGATTGATTGCATCAATTTTTGGTTCTTGAATAACAATCATACAGATATTATACTTTTTGATTATCAGTTTAAGTCTTCTTATTGAAGGATTATTCCCCACCCCTCTGATATTCCAAAAGAGGAGACTTATCATAAGGAATTGATGGGAAGATGAGCTTGAGACAGTTTAGTAACAGACCTGGTTTTAATAAGTGATACAGGAAGTTTTTTATTCTTCTTTTTTCTTCTCGTAATTTTACCCGCAGAAGAGAAAACCACGTGAGCATCATCATTACTCAATTCATCAGGTCTCTGTTCGTTGGAAGATTTTCCAAGCCAACTAAATTTTCGTAACAACTGATCTGAGAAATTCCTCATATCTGATATAGAGGGTAACTGGGGAGATGAAGAATTTAAATCATTAGTAGTGTTCCACAGTGGTAATAAGCTTGCATGAGAATCTTTGATATTAAAACCCTTTTCCGATTTAGCAGATGATCGAACGCAAGCTGGTAAAGAGGTAGTGTCAGCGTGGGAAATAGTAATTTCTCCATCTTCAGTATCTGTTTCTCCCATCAGAGGAGCGAATGAATTGTGGATAATTAGATCCCCATCAGTGTCATCTTTAATACCAAGGTCCTTAATAGCTGGAGGTATTTGAGTTGTAGAAAATAATTGAGCTCTTGTTGCTGACGAGGAGGCCAGGCCATGAGGTGTCATATTGACTGACCCACCAAAAGTTGGAGCATTTTTAGGGCTCAATTAACACGCACCTTTTAGTTTGTTAGCAGTATTTGAAACCTCCTGGGGAATAGGAGTATTAGGAATATCTTTAATAACCACCCCAGTTTGAGTCTTCCTTATTTCTTGCCAAGTTGTTACAGCCTTGTTTGACTTTAATTTATCCTTAATGACTGGTTGTTGTGTGATTCCAGCCGGATAGGTATTGACGGCCGATTTAGGGTTACCTTCAATCCCTACTGTATCTCCATCATGACATTCACTGGTCATATGCCCAGTTTGCATGCATGAACCACAAAAGGTAGGTAAATTCTCGTAACTAATCTTCTGCCAAAATCCTTTAGTCCCATTAGCAGTCCAAATGACCTGGGGTAGAGGTTTCAAAACATCAATCTCTAAACAGACCCGAGCTTCACTAGGTCTAGAGATAGAAGATGTAGCCTCATCCATTTTCAAAGGGGTTCCAATCCTTTGACAAATAAAAAATAACGCAGGCTTAGAAAATAGATGAACTGGAAGGTGGGGAAGAGAAATCCACACAGGAAATATAGGACAGTCATAGCCCGGTATGAATTCTGGTGACCATTTCATCACTTTCAGCGGAGCCTTAGAGATATATAATTGTTCACGAAGACATAACCGCAAGAAATCTTCTTCACAAAATAATCTGATTAAAATATGATTATCATCTAATAAGCCAATAGAAAATGAAGCTTTTAAAGAAAACCCAAGAAAAGCCTTCCAAATTGATTCTATTGAAGGTCTGCCAAAGCTGAACCTACCAATGAGAGAATATTTGAACGGACTAGCCAAACGGGTAGTTTCTTCAATGGATAATTCAACAGAAGGTTCACCTTTGAAAGATGTAGGATGTTTAGGAGAAAGAGAAAATGAAGATGAAGAAGAGGAGAATAAATATGCGAAGCTTTTGGCCAGATTCCGATCAGGATCTAGAGGATGTAGGTCTGGAGGCTCAGGTGCCATAGAGAGAGAGAGAGAAGAAATGCAGTTTCACATTTTGGTATTGACGGAGAGAATGTATAAAAAAGTATATATGATTATAATATTTAGCTTTTTGGCTCAAGAAAAATTACATTGGTCCTATGAATACACCGCCTTGTTCATCACTTTTATCGTTCCAATACCTACAAAAGCACAATTAACCCCTGTAAAACATATATATGTCCATGTTTGAGGTTGTCTTCTGAACGAGCATAAATATAGGTATTAAGGGCCGTAAAAGTTCTAGAGTGAATAAAGATAAAGGGCATGAATATGAAATATTTTTGACGTATCACACCCCCTAACTAAGACATTTCTAGTCCCTAGTGATGAAACGAACAAAATAATTCCACAGAAGGCAATACAAAACATATATATGCATCGAAATATAAATGCCACTTTCGCACGCAACACGATTGCAGTTAGCATAGTGGACGAGTGTCGTCTCATGAGGGTTTTCAGGGATGAAACCCATAAACATCATATGATTTCCTCAAAATATGCCCAACAAAACATGCGAAAAACCCAATAATATGAAAAATATTTCATACACATTATTAGCACAGTGAACTAATTCACACAACAGTCCGTATTATTAATATTATAGATTGAACTTCATAGAATTAAAACCTTAAAATGTGGGAGGGGAGTGAGCACATGCAAAGAATGACTGGGCAAAAACTTAAATAAATCGGATAAAAATTAAGCAAACATATATTCAATCATCAGGTGAATTACACTCATCAAGTGAATTCACTCGAAACAGGGAGTTAACACACGGAACATGCGGGCATAAGGAGTAAATATAAATGGAAATTAGGTCGCGCATATGTCACAAATGAAGAACGTTATATATAAAATGAAAAAGTTGTAATCTTAATGAAATATACCTCTCATTAAAGGAGGAAAAATGGCTTACTTGAGGTCGGCTACGCTTAGCTTTAGCTTTCTGAATAATTCTAGGTACATTACTTTACATGAACTACCATGATGAACGAGCAACCTATCAACGTCCCAGTTGGTTATCCTGAGTGTAATTACTAGTGTGCCATGATGAGGTGTTCTCACCCATACCAAAACTTCATCCCTGAACATAATATGCTTATTGTAGTCGACATCCTCCGGTCATCGACGCTTCCCAATCTGATTCTTGGCTGGGTTAATCTGAAAGGAATGCATGACTGTAGTAAGCTTATTAACCTCCATCCGAACTGTATTTCCTTTAATTTGTTTAGGGTTTGACGCCCTATGTATTACTGCAAATTCGTGGCTGATATCCTCCTCGAGGAGATTATCGGGCTTCTATTCATCGTTCATTGTTTACTTATCTATCATATTATCCATAAACTCATTAAGGTTACTACCTTGGGCCAACTCCTCGAGATGATACTTGAGGCCTTTATAAGGCTTAGTCTTGTGACTGCCCTCCTTATGGAACGCGCACCATAGTATGTTATTCTATTTGGAAGGGTATCCTCCCATCTTCTTGGGTTATTTAAAAATGGCTCATCTCTATTCTTTGCAAGAATCTTGTATATGGACTCCTCTTTTTGTTTCCATTCTTGGATCCTTTTTTTCCCCCATTCTAGTTCCCTTTCTTATGTGGTTCATTTTTCTCGACACCTTTACCAGCCTTCGCACAACCATTCTCCCCTATATTAAGATGGGTCACATCCTCGGTGTTGGCATATTTTTCAATATGATCCATCAAGTCGTCAATGTATGCAGCCTTCTTCTCAGTTAAGGACTGGTGTAGGAAGTAGGAGTTCGGTAAACCAACTTTGAAGGATGGAGTGACTTTCTCTGAGCAATCCTCTATTTCATTGAATACTTCCTGTAAGAGGGTAGTTTAGATAAGATGGAGGCGTAACCTCTTTTTGAGTATGGTAATGATAAGTTAATTGGCCAAAACTTTGAATTAATGATAGGACATACAAACACTAACCCTAATGAAGATAAGACTCAGTTTAAGCTCACAAATCTCTCGTGTATAACTCAAAAGATAGTAATGAACTTAGAAGTAACTTAGCTAGAGGGAGAGAGAAGTAAGAACCCTAGATACACCTTCATTGACAGGTAGAAAGACACCAAATACCCTCAAGAATCTCTGTCAAGTATTAAAAGTTTCGTAATAAATAACAATGGTGACTGAGTAAACTATCTGGTTTGCAATAACTCTCTCTGATGTGTATTCTCTCTAACAATAACTCCTGAACTCTCAAAAGATCATCCTCTCCTCAAAGGTGGTTGGGGTCCTTAAATAGCCCCCCAACACCACACCCGAGGCAACTCAGTCATTAAAGACAATAAAAGACATCCCTCATTCTTTATGTCACAACATTAAATGCCTGATGCACTCGTTGTATCCACGTCGTAAACATTAAATTCCAAGACAAGCCTTTTGCCTAACCACTGTGTGTCAGGGGGCTATTATCGCAGATGTGGCTCACCAACTGCCTGACAGCCCCAAATACCATGGTGGTTTACTCAAGTGCAGGTCTGACATTATTTAGTTGGCTAGTGACATCACCTACAGTAGATGTGACATTAAGTAGAGGGTTATTTGGTTCATAACATAATGCACGATGGAACTCCAAGATGCTTCACCCAGGGTTCCACGGCTAGGGTCCTTAGGTGTTTTACCAGGTGTATCTAAGATGGTCAGGACAAGCCCCAACGGTGCCTCACTTCTCAATCCTCCAAACCAAGTCCCTCTAAAATTCTCATGGCGAGGTCATTTGATAGAGCATGAAAGCTCTCCCAGGCCCTGCCAAGCCTGGTCTCTCGCGAGTACCGTTTGACCTCACACTAAAACTCGTTATTATTCTCGTTACATCATTACAACCGTTATAGCTTATAGTTAACATAAACAGAAATACAATATGACTAATATAACAAGCTAAAGTATGAGGTGCCATGCCAAGCTGCCACCCTTGAGCTTCCTCGATTGCTTAATCTCAAACATTATTGCCAATTAGGGAATTATCCCCAATCTCAGGATTACCTTCAACCCCCTCTACATTTGTCCCTTCCTGGAGAGATTTATTGGAACAAGAAATGTCTGCACGAAACTTCTCAATTCGATGAACCCTCTCTGCGACCAAAAATTATGGCCTCCTCTCTTCATTAGAACCGTAACATTATAATCTCCTGAAAAAAGTAAAATTCTCCCCGATGTACCTGAACTGAAGCGTCATAACTTATTGGGGCTTGGGAGAAGGGACATCGCCACTTTTTCCTCTTGTTGAGCCTCAGCCGTTCTAGCTATATTATTTGAAATTCTCCCGAAAGGCCTACTAACCTTCTTAAATATTCGTTTGGACAATTTGTAAGTGAAATTCTCCCTTGTAATGCTTCGCTATGTTCGAAAAAGAAAAAATTATCCCCGATATAACTGAGGCACAATTTAAACAACGTTTGACTTGTGGGGAGGGGACATCGTAGCTTTTTTGAATCGTTGGGGGACTGCCCTCGTTGGGAGTCATTGAATATGTCTAACAAAAATTCAGGCACCAAAACTCAAACTTTCTGGAGAAGGCAACCCCCTTCTTTTCCCCAAGCGTCACTTCGTTAATGATGTGGTGCTGTCTTTTCAAATGTCGAGACCCTTCCCGATGTGCCATGTGTTCATTTGAAATGATTATAGGCGTCCCTTGCACATGAGATGGTGGGAAACTCAAAAGTCAGGTTAATAAACATTCAAACATCTTTTTTATTTCAAAACCCTTCTTTTTTCTTCATCTTCTTCAAGATCCCGCATTCCTTAGAGAAAGAAACTGTGTGCAACCTCCATTGTTGCCCTATTCTTTACTCAGACTCCTCCTTCCCTCATCTTTTACACAACCACTTGTGGTTGTGCTCCTCCCTCCTTGTTCTTAGCCTTTCTTACTCGGTTGTACTATTCATCACCATTCTATTATGGCTTCTTCAAGTACTTCCAAGGTTGCCGACACCACTCGATGAGGTTCCCCCTCTGCTGCTGTTGGCGCTTCCACTACCCTTAGCGGCGCTGCCCTGGACGCTGCTCGTCAAGAGCAACTGCGCTTCTATCGCCTGGCGCCCATCTTTGAAGAAGATGATAAATTTTCTAAGGCATGCAAGACCTTCCATATCTCATCCAAGTTTGACCCCTTACTGTTGGGTGATAATGAGATGGATTCTTCAAAGTGGGGCTATCTTCCACCCGAGGGGACTCTACATTTCCATCTGGACTATGGCGACTTCCCCTATTCTCAGTGATGATGCTAAGATTCTGCACCACCAGATAAGTGATGATGAGTTCAAACAGTGATAATAATGGCAGCCATAGAGATATATATGTATAAGTATATAGAAGCGGATGAGTATAAGAGGAATGAAGACATTAATGTATAGTGGTTCAGTCAATCAATCTTATATCCACTGTGAGTGTGTGATCCACTAAATATGGGCACTAGTGGCCTCGGATACAATACTCATAAGCTCATACACTATGTCTCTACTATGTGTACAAGCAGAGTTTTAACTAGGGTTACAACTCTCGATCCCTTTACAGGGTTGAAGGTGACAAGTATATATAGGGCTTGGGGGGTGTAGTGTACCCCCCCAAGCATGCATGGTGCATGTGAATGATGATCTACCAAACCCCCTATTGACACCTGTATGTGCCACTTGCAATCAACGATGACATAATATTCCCTCACGTGAGGGGATGATATTGTTATAACGGTCTAGTCCACCTGCTATGTGAGTCCAACGCGCACTATTCCACGTATCTCCCAGGTCACGCGCTATGATGATGTCATCATCGGTTTATGATGTTAGGCCGAGGGTAAGGTTCCCACTGGGAGTGATCCTTCCAGGATACGGGCCTCGTACTGTCGTACCCTCATAGGGTCGTCTGGGCTATGATGAGGGGTTAACCCCTTGAAGGGTCGTCCAGTCATGATGAGGGGTCGACCCCTTTAAGGGTCGTTTGGGACATGATGAGGGGTCGGCACCTTTTAGGGTCATCTAGCCATGATGAGGGGTCAGCCCCTTTAAGGGTCGTCCGGACCATGATGAGGGTTGGCCCCTTAAAGGGAAGTTTGGGTCATGATGAGGGGTCGGTTCCTTGAGGGGCCTTCTGGGCCATGATGAGGGGTAGACCCCTTGAAGGGTCATCCAACCATGATGAGGGGTTATCCCCTTTCAGGGTCGTCTCAGCCATGATGAGGAGTCGGCCCCTTGAAGGGCCGTCTGAGCCATGATGAGGGGTTGTCCTAGCCAATCCTTCCTGTAACAGAGCTATGGTCAACGGACTCATCCTATCCTGATCCCTCATCCGGGTAGTGGACACCCTCGACCTGACCGAGGGTATACATGGGTATATCAATCACCCCCCAGCCCTTAGCCATCGATGTTGTTGATATGGATGATGGGTAATGTTGCCTTTGATTGTCAATCTGCGTGATCAATTTAATGACTGACATTTGTCAAGTTGCAGTCAGGGGTCCATCGTCGCTCCAGTTTCCTAGATGTGGCAGTTCCACACTCAACATGGGATTTTATGCCCTAATGATGTCTTTCCTCGTGGGTTGTGTTTTGCCCTGATTATTGGGCCCACTAATAACAAAGTATTTAAATGATTTTTTGAAGTCATTTATTTTATGCTTCTTCTTCGCGCCTTAACCTTCTCTCTCTAGATTCTCAACAGCTCCATCGCCATTTCTATAACTTTTATGTATCAAACTTCATTCAGTCTTCGTCTTCGTCCTCAGGTAACTTCTTTTGCCATAGATTCCATTTTTAGTCTTTAATTTCAGTTTCATTTCTTGCATGGGGTTTCTGCCCCAACTTTTCTTAGCTTTGTATTTTTTCGGCATGAAACCTCCTTACTATGGGGGTTGTAGGGTTGAGACCTAGGTTTTAGGCTTCTTAGGATTACTCATCCACCATTGCGTGGCGGTTCAGTGCCCTTTTACAGTTTTTCTTAGGTTCTCCAACGATCTTCTCTGGTGGACCATTTCCCACCTTTTCTTGGGTGTTGTTAATCAAAACCCTTTATTTCTTTGGTTTTAATCCAAAAGTCCAACTTAGTCAATTGTGAACCTATTTATAGCTAGCTTAAACAAATTCCTTCAAGTGTAGGGTTGTCCCCTTAATGCTTAGAAGACTTTATGATTTAGCCGAGGAATTCCCATCCTTGAGAGATAAGTTCTTCATAGAGATTAGGTCAATAGAGGAAGAGGATGAGAGAAGACGAGGGGACGACCCTAATTGGGTATAACACATCTTCCCCATTCCTTTAGCCACAATAATACCATCTGAGTCTTATGGATCGTCTTGTCATCCAGCCGATAGTCAGACATAAGAGAGAGAGATGAATGAGAGAGCATCGTCACCAACAGGTGATGGGTCTTCTGGCAGGAGAGAGACGTCTGATCTTAGCCCAAGCCGACAGGCCGAGGGGACAGTCCGCGCCGAGGCTGTCCCTATGACATCCCTGTCCCCTATTGCTTTTCAAGTTGCCTATCCAGATGGACCTTCGATAGGAGAAGAGGCTGAGGGATCTAGGGATGAGAGGGCCGAGGACGACAACAAGAGTTCTGATGATGGTCGAGTTGGTACTTCTAGTGCCTCAGCTTATGTATCTTCTGTTAAGGATCGTGGCCTCTTATTATGGAGGCACATCTTTGGTATAAAGCCCAATGTTACTATGAGTGTCCTGAATGTAGACGATAGAGTCTTCTAGGGAAATAAGGGGGAAGTAGCTATTTATGAGCAGATGCTCAGGGTAGGTGTTAGGTTCCCTCTGCACCCTGCAATAGTTGACATACTATCTTCCCTTGGGGTTTCTCCTTCTCAACTTCCTCCCAACTCTTGGAGAATCATCCTCGTCTATATCTCCCTTTGGAAGAATACTTTCATTGACGAGCCCTCAGCTGATCTTTTTATAGCCTGCTACAATATCATTTCCTCGTCCAAGCAACCTGGGTATTTTCATCTAGGGGAGAGGAAGTCTACCAAAAGACTCCTTCACGTGGCCGAAACTTCAAATCACGATTGGAAGAATAGATTTTTCTTTATCTTTGGGGATTGGGAATTCACTGCCAATCAGAGCCATTAGAAGACAGTCCGAGGGTTCCTAGGTTATGGTCCAACCCTTGAATGAGTTCTCGGTCAGACCCCGGACTCAGCTTGGATGAGAGGTACATTTTTTACTACCTGAGGGAACAAGGGAAAGGAGGTGAACTTCACAAATTTGAAGATTTGATGACCCCTCGCTTTCTCAAAAAAGCTGGTCTAAGGGTCAGCCCTTTAACAGAAATATGTGAGTAGAGTTTTGCCCCATTTTTACTTTTCTCTAAGTGTTTCATGTTCCCCACTGTATATTTCTGATGTATCATCTCCTTTATAGGTCATCCTGCAAATATATCTGATCAACTCTGGGAGATGACTGCTCCAAGTTTATTGTCTGGCTTCGGAAAGAAAAAAGGCAAAGAGCCTCGGCAGTCTCCGAGAAAGATAAAGGCAGTGGGGCCGACACCTGTTGAGCCGACCATCGATAGTCCCAAAAGGAAGGAGCCTGAAGTTCCTCAGGGCTCTCGGCCAGACTCAAGGATGAGGGCGAGGGTAGAGGTGTCGCAGGCACACACTTAGAGGTCCAGCACCTCTTACAGCATGGGGGCCTTCTGGTCCCAAAATTTGACATTCTTAAAGTTTGAACCCTTGTCCCTCATATCCAACCTAAGGGCAACCAAGTCCTCAATGTTTTATGCTCCCTCGGTCGTAGATTATGACTTCCTATCAAAGGTGTCTGAGCTCAGACCTTATCACCACCGAGTGATGTTCTGAGGGTCTGAGGTCATCACCTAAGAGGTTATCCCCATAATAATGTCACCAAATTAATGATGTTAAGAGTCTGAGGTCCTCTGCTAAGGTGTGTGAGCTCAGACCTCATCACCACCGAGTGATGTTATGAGGGTCTGAGGTCATCACCTAAGAGGTTAGCCCCATAATAGTTTTCATCAAATTAATGATGTTAAGAGTCTGAGGTCCTCTGCTAAGGTGTCTGAGCTCAGACCTCGTCACCATCGAGTGATGTTATGAGGGTCTGAGGTCATCACCTAAGAGGTTAGCCCCATAATAAACTTCTGGTCTAAAGAACGAAGCAAGAACTTGATATGGAAACTGATCTTTATTAATAACCTCTTCTCAGTAAGATAGTACATTTTCATAAAATTCTATACAACATCATATGTAATATCTCTTGAGATGGTCAGCATTCCATGGGTTAGTGAAGGGTTCTCCTTCTAGGTTTTCTAGCCTGTAAGTGCCAGGCACAACCTCTTCCGTTACTTTGTAGGGGCCATGCCAGTTTGGGTGTAGCTTGTTTGCCTTCTTTAGTGTCTTCTTTAGCACTAGGTCTCCCACTGCAATGGGTCTTGACTTCACCCTCTGGTTGTAGAATTTCGCTGCCCTCTGCTGGTAGGCTGCCTTTCTGACCTCTGCGTCTTCCCTTCTTTCTTCGATGAGATCTAGGTCTAGACTTCTCTTTTCCCCATTGCTGTCAGGGTCATAGGTCTGAATCCGATGAGTCGGCAGTCCTACCTCCATTGGTATGACAGCCTCTGAGCCATGTGCCAGCATGAATGGGGTTTCTCCCGTTGGTGTCGTTGCCGTAGTTCTGTAGGCCCATAACACTACGCATACCTCTTTTGTCCATTTACCCTTCGCATCTTCTAGCCTCTTCTTGATTCCGTCCAAGATAGTTCTGTTAGTGACCTCGGTCTGGCCATTTGCCTGAGGACGACCAGGAGATGAGAAGAACTGTTTAATACCCACTCTTAGGCAATATTTTTCTAAGGAGGAGTTCTTGAACTGTGTCCCATTGTCTGAGATGAGAGTGTTCGGGAGGCCATATCTGCATATGATGTTCTTCCAAATGAACTGAAAGGTCTTCTGCTCTGTAATTGTTATCATTGGTTCCGCCTCCACCCACTTTGAAAAGTAGTCAATGGTAACTATCAAGAATCTATAGTTGTTGACAGCTCTTGGCAAAGGTCCTACTAAGTCAATTCCCCATACCGAAAATGGCCATGGAGAAGAGATTGATGTCATAGGCTGATAAGGTTGGTGAGGGATGGTGGCGAACCTTTGACATTTGTCGCACCTCTTCACATAGTCTGGATCGTCCTTAGACAAGGTAGGCCACCAGTATCCCTGAGTGATGATCCTCTTGGCTAAGGGTCTTACCCCTATGTGGCTAGAGAAAGAACCCTCATGAACCTCCTGTAAGACCTGGGGTACTTCCACAGGATGTACACATCTGAGGAGAGGCAGTAGAAACCCCTTTTTGTACAAGACGTCTCCTACCAATGAGAACTTTACAGCCCTGTATCTCAACTTTCTCCTTTCCATCTAGGACTCAGGTAGCTCTCCCTCTCTTAGGTACCTGACGAGCGGGTCGATCCATGAGTCTTCTAGGTTCACATTGTGACAAGGGCTACATACCTCATCCTCCTCGATGCTTGCTTTTCCTAAGACCTCGATTGGAATGGTCCTTCCCAAATTTGTCTTCATTGCCGAGGCCAGCCTTGCCAATGCATCAGCGTGGTTGTTGCTCAGTCGAGGCACTCTCTTCAGCTTTGCTTCTTCAAAATACTCTAGCAACCCTCTTACCTTCTTTAGGTATTTGTCCATCCTTTCGTCTTTGGCCTCGTATGCCCCCAACACTTGATTGACAACCAACCTCGAGTCGCTATGGAGTAGGAGTCGCTTTTCTCGAAGAGTTGTTGCCAATAAGAGACCTGCTATCATGGCCTCATACTCAGACTCGTTGTTGGAGGCCTGGAAGTTGAATCTCAAGGCATACTCAATGTTGGCGCCATCTGGAGCCGAGAGTATTAGCCCCGCACCGCTTCCACTGTCACACAAAGAGCCATCAACGAAGAGGCTCCATACGTCTGCATCAGATGAGAAGACCCCTTCTCTCATAACCCCCTTCTTTAAGAGGTATCGATCCTCTTCGTTCTCTTCCACTCTACTTCGGGTTTTGCCTGGGGTAACCTCTTCTAGGCCTCGGAAGACATTTGGGGCAGTCTCTTTCGAATCTCGAAAGACACTACGGTTAGTCTCTTCGCCGTTATCTGAACCTTTCCCTGTCTCAGTCTCTTCCAAACCCCTATCGGCCACTTCCCAAGTGAACTCTGCGACGAAGTCTGCGAGGGCCTGCCCCTTGATGGTTGTCCTTGGCTGGTAGCTAAGATCATATTCTCCTAGCTCGATGGCCCAGGTCATCAATCATCCGGACTTCTCAGGCTTGTGCAGAACCTGCCTTAGTGGGGAGTCAGTGAGGACTACCATGGAATGAGCTTGGAAGTAAGGCTTCATCTTCCTTGAGGCATGTATCAGGGCATAAGCCAACTTCTCCATCCGGGGATAGTTTTGTTCAGACCCTTGAAGGGCCTTACTGTTGAAGTACACAGGCCTTTGGATTCCATCCTCTTCCCGTACGATGGTTGCGCTGATGTCTGACTCAGAGATTGCCAGATACACAAACAACCTCTCCCCCGTGATGGGCCGAGACAGCAACAAGGGAGACCCCAAGTAGGACTTGAGTTGGTCAAAGGCTTTTTCACACTCTTCGTCCCACTGGAAGGCCTTTCTCAGAACATTAAAGAACGGAAGACACTTGTCCGTTGCCCTAGAAACAAACCTGTTAAGGGCTGCCACTCTTCCCGTGAGTCTCTGGACATCCTTGATACTCCTAGGAGTCTTCATGTCGAGCAAGGCCTTGATTTTCTCAGGGTTTGCTTCAATCCCCCTCTGATTAACGATGAACCCCAGGAACTTCCCTGCTCCTACCCCGAAGACACACTTCGCTGGATTGAGCTTCATTCTGTACGAGTCCATGACATCAAAGGTCTTCTCAAGGTCTGCTACGTGAGTGCACACTTTCAGGCTCTTCGTTAGCATATCGTCCACATACACCTCCATGGTGTTACCTATCTGCTCATCGAACATCTTATTGACAAGACGTTGATACGTTGCCTCCGCATTTTTCAGACCAAAGGGCATCACCTTATAACAGTACGTCCCCTTGTTAGTAATGAAGGCTGTCTTCTTAGAGTCTTCGGCATCTATGAAGATTTGGTTATAACCTGAATAAGCATCCATGAAACTCATGAGCTCGTGCCCTGCCATTACATCCACCATCTAGTCTATCCTAGGTAAGGGATAGCTGTCCTTCGGGCACGACTTGTTTAGGTCTGTGAAATCTACACACATTCGCCACTTTCCATTGGCCTTAGGCACAATGACTGCATTTGAGAGCCACTCCGAATAGGTAACCTCTCTTATGAACTCGACCTCTTCCAACTTTTTCACCTCTTCCCGGATGACATCATACTTCTCCCTCGAGTAGACTCTTCGCCTCTGCTTGATAGGCCTGTCATCTCTGTCCACGTTGAGCTTGTGGGTCATGATCTCAGGGTCGATACCAGGCATGTCTGTGTGACTCCATGCGAAGACACTCTGCCTTCTCTTGAGGAAGTTTATCAGCTCTTCCTTGATCCTTGGCTCTAGGGCCTTGCCGACCTGGACGTTTTTTTTTGGCTCATCCTCATTGAGGACGATGGATTCTACCTCTTCCACGGCCTCGCCCTTCTTCAATTTTGTTTCATCTCTCGGGTCGAGAGTGTCAATACTGTAAGTGGTGGTTGCCCTCTTATGGGCCTCTCTCTCTTTGGCCGAGTTGAAGTAACACTCCCTCGCCGTGGTCTGGTCCCCTTGCACTTCCCCTACTCCATAAGGAGTCGGGAATTTCAGCATCTGATGGACCGTCGATGGCACGGCTTCAAACTTTTTGAGGGCCACTCTTCCGATGATGAGGTTGTAGGCCGAGAAGACATTTTCGTCCATAACAAAAAAGTTAATCTTCTTGGTCAACCTCTTAGGCCACTCATCCCCCATCCGTACATCCATTTCATACATGCCTAAGGGGTGCACCTTTTCACCACTGAAGCCTATCAATGGGTGATGGTAGGGCACCAGCCTCGCCCTGCTAAGACCCAGGCTCTTGAAACAAGTCCAGAACATCACATCTGCTGAGCTTACCCCATCTATGAGGATTCTCCCTACCTCGCACCCATGTACCCTTATTGTTATGACCAAAGGGTCATCATGGGGGGCTAAGATGCCCTTGAAGTCGAGTCTAGAGAACCCCACTATGAGGGTGTCCATGTCTACCTTCTACCTCTTCTGCACTGCGTCAGAAGACGTTAGATTCACAACCTCGGTCTTGGCCACTGACGTGGTCTCTGCTACATGGGCCTTCCTATCGGCTACCTCAGATCCACCTCCTACAAATCCCCCACATATGGTGCTAACACCAAAGGAGATCATGCCGACCCTCTTCACCGGGGTGTTGTCATCCTTTGGCCGAAGATCCGGGTCATCTTCATCATCGCCCTCTGAGTCATTGTCCCTTCTAGCCAGGACATCGCCACGGCATCTGTCATTCCTTCTCTTCTTAGGGTCCTCTCTTCCACCCTTTGGAGCCTTGCCATCCACATACTTCCTCATATTTCCAGACTTCAGCATCTTCTCAATCTCATCCTTTAGAGCGAAGCATCTATCTGTGACACGGTCGTGGTCCCGATGGAACTCACGCCATAGGTTTTTGTTCCTCTTGTGTGGCGGGGCCTTCAGTTTCTCAGGCCACCTCAGCGACCAGTCAGTCTTAATCTCATTGAGTATGTGCTCACAGCTCACAGTCAGAGGAGTGTAATGAGCAAACTTGTCATCTCCTGACCTCTTCTTCCCCTCTTTCTTACCCTGGGACTTTCCTGTGCTACCGCGGTTCTCCTCCTCATACTTAGCTGCCATTGCCTCTTCCGCATTCATCACCTTCCCTGCGGTGGACAGCAGCTCTGCCATAGACCTGGGGGGGTCTTCCGCCAGCTTCCACAATAGTTTCCCCTTCTGGAGGCCTCCTATCAGGGCGGTCATGGCTATGCTCTCTTCATAATCTTCCACCTCCAACTTCTCTTTGTTGAATCTTGCTATGTAGTCTCTTAGGCTTTCACCCTTAGCCTGTTTGACATACATCAGGTGGGTGGTCTTTTTTTGAGGTCTTACCCCAAAGCAGAAGTTGTGGATGAACCGCTCAGCCAAGCCTTTGAAGTTCTCAATCGAGTTCTTCGGGAGGGAGGTGAACCAACTATGAGCTGCTCCTGTCAAGGTCCCTGAGAAGGCCCTGCACTTCATCTCATCAGGTATCGAGTAAATGTCTGCCGTCGACTGATACATCTCGATATGGTGCACAGGGTTAGTGCTGCCATCATACTTAGGAGTCACTGTAGGAGGCTTGAACTTGGCTGGGGTTGGGAACCCCACTATCCTAGCCACAAATGGGGATCCCTCTGAGTAACCCCTCTGTAATGGGTCCCTACTCTTAATGAGGTCTCCTATCTTCTCCTCTAGGCATTGGATAGAGTCATTCCAGGGTTTTCTTTCTTCAACTTGGCTGAGGTTATCCCCTGCCACCTCCCTGCGATGGACAGAGGGTTCCCTAGCCACAACACGTTGATTGTTGACCTTTTCCTGTTCCCTGGCTCTTCCTCCACAGGGTCGGCCTTGGTCTGGCCGACCTTGCCTACCCCCTCTCTGAGAGCCTGCTGCGCTCCTCGACCTTGATAGCCTCTGTCTTAGGTCGTTCACCGGGCCCAGCCTCTCGAAGGCCGACCCTCTTTGTTGGGCCTCATCTCTTCTTCGGTCGACACATCCTTGACTCTGCCTAAGAGGTCGTACAGTGTTATCTGACACCTCATACGGCTCCCAACAGTCTTTCGGGGCCTCTTCAGCTTCTAAGTCATCAAACCTGTCCTCTGGGAAAGGGTTTCCCTGCCTTCTCAAGCGTAAGCCCCTAGGGTCAGCAACGTCCCTCCTCCGCTGGGGTGCAGGTTGGTCCTTCATGGGCGCCTGGGGTGGTCCCCTGGCGTCAGGATGAGGCTGAACTGCCGCCGGAGTTATCATGTCCGGTGAGACTCCAGGTGGCCTCATCATCATGGGTTGGCTGAGCTGGGCAAATTGCTCCTTCATGGCTTGTTGTGTTGCAGCTAAAGATTTCAAGGCTGCTGCTACCTCCGCCATTTCGGACCGGGGAGGAGCCTGACTGGAGCTAGCCCCTCCACCTCCGGGCGGTGGAAGAGGCGATGGTAATTCTAGTGCCATGTGTTAACAATAAAGATCTTGAGCAGCAAGTGAGCTTAATACCTTAAAGGACCTCTTTCAATGGTGAAACAGCTCCACGTAAGGGGTGGTTCCTGGTTCACCACCAGAGTCTCCGATGAGGTTAAGCAGAAAAAGAGGAAGAGATAGCTTCTCGTTCCCGCAGATGGCGCCAAAATGATGATGCTAAGAATCATCACCACCGGATAAGGTGTTTCCAAGCTCAATATATGAATAACAATGGCAGCACAACTATATAAAGAGATAAGTGAAGGAGATGAGGATATAAGGAATCAACACCGGAATATAAGTGGTTCAGCCAATCTGGACTACGTCCACTGTGAGTGTGTGAGTAATATCACTGAATGAAGGCACTAATGGCCATGGATACAATTCTCTCAAGCTCTCTCTCTCTACTGTATATTTAGACAGAGTTTTGGCTAGGGTTGAATAGTTGGGGATCCTTTTTCAAGGTAGGGGATGACCCCTATATATAGCACCAAGGGGGTGTAATGTACCCCCCATGCATGCAATGAGCATGTGTGTGGTATCCTCACCAATGTGGGAGTGCCATCTGTCACTGTCACATATAAGTAATGATGATGAAATATTCTCCCACATGTGGAGAATAATCTCGTTACAACTTATTTGTGCCCAGGTGTCCTTATCCAAATGTCAACAGATGCTCGGCAGTCATATTAGTGAATGACCTCGGCCTGGGAGAGGCCGAGATGTAAAGACTTGATGTCCGTTCAAGTCCTGTTGTGTCATAGGGAGTCTCGGCCTGATCTCAGCTGAGACATATGCTGGGGTCGGCCCGAGCCAAGGTTGGACATACAGCATGCTGATGATTACTATTTCTGCTTCTTATCACCTCGGCCCAAGCCGAGGTTGGACTATCTCCATGTTGAAGGTTACCAAGGCTCCTTGTCACCTCGTCCTACTCTTGGCCGACGTTGCTATACCCAGGTACATGAGGATGCTGTTGATGCCTGCGATGCGCGTAGTATCCATTGAAATGTATATGGTAGTGTCGGCCTGGGCCGAGGTTGGTCTGGCCGAGGGATGATATCGTGGGCCCATGGCCTTCATGGGGTCGATCAATGTCTCGGCCATCATCTCGGCCGAGGTTGGTGTCTCTGGGCCGAGGATACACTTAGGGCATATAAGTCGGCCCCTTGAAGGGTTGTCCAACCATGATAAGGGGTCGAACCTTTTAAGGGTCGTCTGAGCCATGATGAGGGGTAGGCCCCTTAAAGGGTCGTCTAGGCCATGATTACGGGTCTTCCTGGCCGATCCTTCCTATAATGGAGCTGTGGTCATTGGACTCATCCGGGCCTGAGCCCTCTTCCGTGTGGTGGACACCCTCGGCCTGGCCGAGGGTATATATGGGTATATCACTCAAATTGACTTCGAAACGCCCGAGGGGTCGCCATCCCATTTCGATGCCTGGCATACACATATGCAAAGTTCCCACGCTGATGCTCTTGCAAAGTTTGGGCTACATCGAGCCTACTGGTTTGGGGAATTCACCCTTTCTAAGCACAACGTCGCGCTACAAGTGTTAGTTTCCACATGGAACATCATAACTCACACTTTTTTTCTGCGTGGGGGGAGTTCACCGTTACACTGGAAGAAGTCTATGAAATTCTTAGATTTGAGCCCATGGGTGAGTTCACCTATCACGATGAGGCTTTGGATGCCGAAGAGGCTGTTGATTGAGCTGAGTTGGATCAGATCTACCGCAGTTGCACCGGTTCTTCGAACAAAGTTACACTTCCCCCCCCCCCTTATCATATATTTTTTAAAGCTCCAATGCCGAAGGATGTCAGCGATTCGATGGGCCGAGGTAGAGGTACATCCCTGGAACTACCACCCTACATACTTGTATTTCTTTCACGCTTCTTTTTTACCGAGAAAACCAGAAATCAACCCAAGAGGGATCTGACAAATATTTCCATTCGTTTGGCTAGGGGGTTCAACCTTCCCTTGGCCACCATCACTTTGGGGTCCCTGTACACCTTTTTGGATCGAACCCACTTACACATGGCACGATCACTGGGCCGTTACAACTTGGACAATTTTTTCAACACCATTATTGTAACGGGCTTTCTTTACACATGTTTTCCATCCATCGCCACCAAGTTTATTCCTCTACCTGTGGGCAGTATCAAGCCCCCACGCCTTCTATGTTTTTCCAAAAAACAAAGTCAAAAGGAAATAATGGATGTTTTTGATGTTTTAGACTCGTTTGTGATGAGGCCCTACAGTGAATCTAAATTTGCCCACAGTTGGGATTTCTTTCCTTCTGCAGCCACAATGATCAAGTTCAATGTGGTTGTAGAATATTCCTAGCAAGCCGTATTGATTCTTTTTACCCCGGGGTTTCTCCCCTCCACAAGGAAGGAGAAGGCAAGAAGTTTTCTTTTGTTGTTATTCCTCACCTAATTTGGAAAGTTCAGATAAGCGGCGAGTTGGAACAACCTTAATTCAAGTACACTACTTTCACTTTCAGATGAGGTAGTCAACTTGCTGATCTGATAAATGGATATGACAAAAGAAGAATAGATGAGTTTGTATCTTTCTTCCTCCTTATATCCAAGAGGTTATAGGAATAAATAATGCATTATAAGCCATTAGCTCTATCCCTCTCTTGAGAGTCTCTCCTTTCGGGCCCTTAAGCCATGCCATGAAAGGCAAGACGGCAGAAAAGGTCGTTTTCCAGTCAACCTATGTAGAATCCTATCCGGTACACTGAATGGGGATACACCTCAGAGCCTTGCAACCCCGAGAGATGCAGTAAGCAGTTCGGGTTGGATCAGGGGGCCCCTTGACTTGTGTTCCAGGACAACCACTCAAAGGCCACCTTCGTTAAAGCCTGCACCTTCTATACAGCAGCCGTGATTCTTGGTGTGACATCCATCATCGATGGTCGTGTCACCCTTCCTAGTGCTAGTAGGAAGGGAGACGTATCCACTTTTTTCCACTAAGTTACATTTGGAGCAGTTGGAAATGATCCGTGAGTACATTCAGTCCCCCCCTCAATATCCCCTAGTCCTTTCCTTCTCTTCTTCTGAATGGGATCTTAAGGGGAACTCCGTGCTTGGGGTTGAGTTCCCTCTATGCTAGACCCCCAAAGAGCCTCCCAGTGAACTTCCTTCGTACTCCCCCATGATCCCTGTTTCCATGCCCAAACCCAAGGCCACTGCAACCCCCAAACCATCTGCCCCCTCGACCGAAGCTTCCACGGGAGAAGGGCCTTCTCAACTACCTGCTAAGAAGGCCAAGAACTCCAAGTCCAAGAACTCTAAGGCCCAAGTTGAAACACAAATTCCTTTGGAGGAATTCCCTATTACCTTCGTTACCCCTCCTATGTAACCAGAAATGGCTGGAGAGCTGAGGAGGCAGGTGCACACTGATGTTGACAAAATACATGTTGAGTTTCAATGGCGCGCCATCGTCATTCCTCTTCTGAGTGCATTTCCCATGATTGTGGTTGATCCTAGTGAGCCACCGGCAAAAAGGAGAAGAAGGTCGAGGGTAACTGAAAGTGGTGGTGTGATGAGCTCAAGGAAGAAAATGCTACGTACCAAATCCCAAAAGAAATAGACACATGAGAAACCTCATTCCCCATCACCTTTGGCTACTGCCTCCTCGTCACCTTCACCAGTGGTTATACCCTCTCGTTCTCCGTCTAGATCTGAGGTATGTTTGAATTCTTTATTTATTATTCTCCTTCTCTTAAGGTGTGTTTCATCGGCTCATTCCTTACTAAGAAAATGTTTTGATGCAGGGAGTTGGAGTAGAAAGGCCCAGTCACCCCACTCCCCCTGTAAGTCGCTTCGTAGGGGGGCATTGCGGTGTCTTCAACCTGATACCACTCCTCCTCGTTCCCCCATGGCAGGCCTTACATACTCACATAGATTTTCCTCCTAACAATCCCAAGAAGTCTCTACGAGGGTTGCTGCCATTGGCTCTGCTGAAATGCCTGGCCAACTAGAGGCAACTACCGTAGCCTCTTCTGAGTTACCATCAGGGCAAGAGGTCCCTCTTCCCCTCGTTGTGGTCGAAGAGGGTGCCCGTAGGTAAATTTATTTCCAAGCCTTACATATTTTATTTGTCCCATTGTTTTGGATATCATTTCTAATATTGGGTCGTTTTAGGTGGAAGTGGCATCAATGATAACTAACATTCTCCTTCCGCCTGCATTGATAAGAACCCTTACTGCAGTTCCTCTTTTTAGTTCCATAACGGGGGTATGTTAGATGCATTCTTGCCTCTTATTCTTTTGTGTTTACTCTTTGTGTCTAACACTTGGCTTTCGATTTTCATCTTTCTCCAAGCCTCTCTCCACCCTTTGCCTTGAGTGGACTTTTCCTCTCCTAGGCCCAGGTTGGTTCTACCGCTCTCATTGGGGCATCTCTTGAAGATTCAACGCCTTCATCCGATGATGCGCCCGTGTTGGTTTTAGTAACCTATGTTGGTGAGGGAAGTTTGCCCACCGTTCGGGCTTCTGTAGCTAAGGGCCCCATTGAAGCTGCTGAGGTAATGAGCTTGCCTCCAACGATTTCTATTATTATGCCCACCGTTCGGGCTTCTGTAGCTAAGGGCCCCCGTGGTGAATCCTGTTCTTACTCCTACTGCTACTGAGTTATTTCGCCAGTTTCTCTGTATTTCTCAGTTTCTCGAACTTCACCTGTGTTTTTGACTTAACAATGAAAACACTTGTTAAGTTTTTTTCATGAGTTCCACCTATATCTGTGACGTAACAACAAAAATACTTGTTAGGTTTTTACTTCAAAATTCCACCTACATTGGTGACTTAACAACGAACACACTTGTTAAGATTTCTCTGAAAACTCCACCTATATTGGTGAATTAACAACGAAAACACTTGTTAAGGTTTTTTTCCATAAACTCCACCTATATCGGTAACTTAATAACGAAAACACTTGCTAAGATTTTTCATAGACTCCACCTATATCGGTGGCTTAACAATGAAAACACTTGTTAAGATTTTTCATAAACTCCACCTATATCGGTGACTTAACAACGAAAACACTTGTGTATTTATAATAACATCCAACTATATCAGTTGTAAACCATAATTTTCGACACATGATAAACCTTCAACCATTTATTATAGATTTTGAACGATTTCTCTTCTTCCATCTTACAAATTAAGAAATAACCTGAGTCATGAACTTCCTTTACAATGAAAGGTCATTCCCAATTTGCTGCAAACTTGGGTAGAGGAAGACCCCTGATGTGTTTCACCGCTGCTTTCAATACAAGGTCTCCCTCCACAAACTTCATTGGTCTCACTAACTCATCATATGCCCTGGAGAGCTTCTTCGTATACATTTGAAAGTGTTGCATCCCATTATCCCTGTGTTCATCCAACGCTTCCAGCTGCACATGTTTATTCTGGGGGAGCATGGTACTTCGCAAAGCATATCGAGTAGAGGGAACTTCCAATTCCACTAGGAGAATCGCCTCGGCCCCATAAACAAGAGTGAACGGTGTATACCCCGTAGGCTTCCTTTTAGTCATTCGATAGGCCCATAAAATGTCTGGTATCTTATCATCCCACAATCCTGGGAAATCCTCCATCATTTCAGCCAAGATATTAACCAGAGTTTTGTTAGTTTCTTCAGCTTGACCATTTCCCTTTGGGTATGCCAGCATCGAAGTGTGATGGACAATAGAGTATTTGTATGTGAGCATCGTTACTTCTGAATTTACGAAAGGGGTTCCATTGTCTGAAAGGATAACCTTTGGGATCCCAAAATGGCAAATGATGTATTCCATGATGAAGTTGATCACTAACCCTGCTGTTACCCTTTTCAGTGGTATCGCCTCATCCCACTTTGTGAAACACTCTGTTGCTACTAGGATCTATATCTTCCCCCTCAAAGAGGGGTATATTGCCCCTACCAGGTCAAATGCCCAAGTATGAAAAGGATAAGGCATTGCCAAGGAGTGTAGGTCCACCGATGGGGCATTGATCATATTTCAATAAAGGTTGCAAGCCTTGCACCTTCGAACCAACTCAGCAAAATCTTTCTCCATCGTTGGCCAATAATATCCCAAAGTCATCAACTGGTCATATAACTTGGCCCCCCCGTGTGAGCTGGATCGTGCGCCTATTTAAGGACCTCGGTTGCTTCTTCCTTTATGATATAACGCAACGGTCTGTTGAAGTATCCCCTTCGATAAATTTGTCCCTCCTGGATGTAGAATCTTAGGGCCCTTCACTTGAGTCCCATCGCATCAATTTTCTCTATTGGGATAACTCCATCTTTAATGAAGTCAATATAGGCATGCTTCTAGTTAGGTTGAGCCTCCATGAAATGTCATTCAGCTGCCTCGAAGAATAATTGGCACTTGTCGCACTTCCATTTTAACTCGGCTGCATCCTGCTTCATGCCATGCCAAAAATATCCCTCCCTTTGAATTCTTCTATAAAAAGGGATCTCAGTCGTTTTGCAATGCTCTTCGTGTGTTTTCTTCAACCTCTATCCTGATTCCTCTGGGCCGATGCATCTTGACAGTCATCCTCCTACATTTCTAAAGTAAATATTTCCCTGGTTATAAAGTACTGGACCAATTCTCTGAGCCCCGTCGTTCCTTTACCTATCTACAATTGCGTCATAATCTTTCCCCTCCATTCCCCATCCTCGTCCATTGGTAGAATTAACTGTACCATCGAAAGAGTTGTTCTTCGTTGAATCATGACGGTAGTTGTATCGCTCCTCATGACCATTTTCTGGGCAATGTGGCATAGGCGTCTGGGTGGCGATTCATTATTTTGGGTTGCCTCCTGATCTTGGTCCGATGGAACTGGCAAAGGAGTCTCTGGATAATTGTTCTGTTTGGTGTCAGACTCATGTGTTGTAATGCGTACTCTCCATTCACTTGCTGAACCACCACGTTTGAATCCCCTTTGATGCAAAGTGAATGGTTCCCTCCTCGAAGAGCCTCTAACAATCCCAACAACAATGCTTCATATTCTGCCTTGTTGTTGGAAGAAGGGAAATCTAATTTGTAGGAAAGGTAAATTTCCTCCATTCCTTTTGAAAGAATAACCTCTGCTCCTCCTTACCCGTTGCATCCAGGTGATTGGCTTACTCTTTGCATCTAGGTGATTGGCTTACAAGTCATCTCTTGGGATACTTTCTTTGGGTGGCTCAAACATTCTTGAAGGGAAAATAACCAATAGATCGACGTACGCCTAGCTTTTGATTGTGCGAGGAACCACGCACTTCAAGTCATATTCGGAGAGGATAAGGAACCATCTAGCTGCCCTCCCAATCAATATAGTTCTTGCTATAAAATACATAATGGGATCACATCTAGTAACAATATGAATTGTAAAAGACAACATATAATGTCTATGTTTTTGCGCTACAAGGACTAAGGCTAAACAATGTGTTTCTAAGCTACTATATCTGACTTCTGGACCATGGATGATCCTGTTGAGGTAGTAAGCCATATGTTCTTTCCCATCGATCTTCTGTGCCAGTAATGCTCCCACGGACCTCGTAGTAGACATGATATACATCTACAACGTTATTCCTGACTTTGGGGGAACCGTAGATTGTGGTGAAACGAGCAGTTTCTTCACCCCATCAAGAGGCTCCTGGTGAATCACATCCCATTTGAATTTTGTGTTCTTTCATAACAGCTGCATCAACGAATGTGTTACCTCGGCTAACCCCGATATAAATCTCCTAAGGTAGGAGACTTTATCGAGGAAACTCTTTACCTCCTTCTCCATTCTTGGGCATGGCATTTCCAAGATCGCTCGTTGTTCGTCTTGATCCATCTACACCCTTTGTCGATCAACCACGAAGCCTAGAAATTTTCCACTTGTCACTCCAAAAACACACTTTAGTGGATTCATTTTCAATTTAAACGTCCTGCAACGGGAAAACACCTTCCTCAAATCACTCAGATGGAACTCCTCCTTCCTCAACTTGATGACTAAATCATCAACATAAAATTCCACAAATTTGTGAAAGAAGTCATGAAAAATGGCCATCACTGTTCTTTGGTAAGTCGCCCCAGCGTTCTTGAGTCCAAACGGCATCACCCTGTATATGAAGTTACCCAAAGGGGTTCTGAATGATATTTTCTCTGCATCTGAGGGATCCATCTTGATCTGGTTATACCATACATACCCATCCATGAAGATATACATTTTATGACCAGCCGATGCATCTATCAGGCTGTCGATGGAGGGCAGAGGGAACTCATCTTTGGGATAATCTCTATTCAAGTCTCTGAAATCCACGCAGATTCTTATTTGATTTTTATCTTTCTTTCCCACTAGGAAAAAGTTGGGTAACCAGAGTGGGTGTTGTATCGATATGATGAACCCTTCCGTTAGTAAGCGTTGAACCTCTTCCTTGATCTTTAAATCCAACTCAGGCTTGTACATTCTCGTTGACTGTTTCACTAGAATAGCTCCAGGCATTACGTTCGACTTATGGCATATCACTTCTTCATCTATCCCATCCATATCTGTGTACTTCCAGGCGAAGACGTCTATAAACTCCCGAATCAACTCAACCAAGGCCCCCCATTTCTCCTTACTGAGATCCTTCGAGATGAAGATGGACCTCGGACCCTTATCTTCTTTCACTAGGTTCAGCTGCTCCAACTCTTGTGCCTGGGGCTTCGGCTGATCTGTCATATAATCAAGTTCCTCGGCGACGTCTTCCACAAATTCCTATATGCTGGAATTGTCTATTACCATATAGTGTCCCCGTTGATCCACCAAAAAGTATTCATATATTGGGTCAACCTGATCATTAGCTTCCTCGGCCACCCGCTCACTTTATTATAATCGATACACTACCTTCCCTTCCTCAGTAACGAACTTCTTGCATTATCTACTAGTAGTGGTAACTGCCTTCCGCTTCTTCTCTCTAGAAGCCTAGGCCACTCTTTCACTTGAGAACCTGCTCAGCACGCATTTGGTTGGACCTCATGGTCCATCGGGTCCACTCTAGGCCTCATTTTGTCTTCAAGCTGCTTCGAGATGCCTTGGGGCTGAGGGAACACTTGGTGAGCTTCTTCGACCAATTCCCTTGTGTTGCTTACAACTTTCTTCTTCTGTTCGTTTAAGGGCCCCGTACTTTCTCTGATCGAGGGAACTCATGTGCCTTCCATTCTTCTCGTTAGGACTCGTACATCTTCCTCTAACTCCTTGAAAAATGGTTCACCACAAAGTGAGCTTCCTTGACAACGAAGGGCCTTTTTGTTGCCCTAATGGTCACTTCTCTCCCCTTGATATTCACCTTAGTCCATTGGTGGTACGTAGAAGTGACTAGCCCTTGGTTATGCATCCACACCCTTCCTATTAGAAGATGATAGGAAGTTTCACTTTCTATTACATGGAACTTGATATGGGAACTGAGATTCCCCATCACAATCCCAACATTAACGTACCCAATGGATTTGGAAGATTGGTTATCAAACCCCGAAATTACCAAAGTCATGGGGACCAACCTTTCTTCTGGAATGTTTGTTGTATGGAAATAATTGATTGGCATGATGTTGATGGAAGCTCCCTCTTCCATAAGAGTCCTTGAAAATCTAACTCCGTTGACACTAGCAGTCATATATAATGGCCTGTTGGGAGGGAACCCTGCAGCCCTATCTACATCGCTGAAGGTTACTTCTGACAGAAACCTCCTTACCAACCTAGCCATGTGTCGCTTCCATCTCAGCGAAGGGAATGCATTCTTCCTTGCAATATCAAGTATTGTTTGGGTTATCTCCATCCTACTCTCCTTTGGAATCCCCACTTGGTAGAAGAACCAGGTGAACTTCAGGGATTTTGAAACTACACAGTATTCTAGAGTTGGGTAGACCTCTTCACCTTCAACACCATATACATCTTGCACATCCTTGGCGCTTGCTTCATCATAATCCAACACTACATTAGCCATTCCCCTCGTACAATCTTCCAGAGCCTCCTCGTACTCTTCTTTCTTTGCTGTTGACTCTCTTTCCCTTATCTCAGCCTCTTTATTATAGGACACCATGAGATTGGCCCCATGTGCTGGCAAGGGGCTATTGTTGACGTTCTGTGGATGGATTTGCAATGTCCGTGCCTTCACGTACTTGTCGATGATTCTTCTTAGCATAAAGAAGCTCTCTATTGGATGTTGGATCCTCCAATGAACCTAGCAATACATTGTATCTACCTTTGTTGCCTCATCGGGAACCCCAACGAGAATTTCCTTTGGCTCATAGACCGTTAACCCTTGGACCATCATGTTGTAACAGCTAGTAGCTTCTTCCACTGTACAAGGGAATGGTGGTGGGTCTTCCCTATCTCTTCTGAACTTCCTCTTATTGTCCTTCTTTGGTGCTTTCCCCCTATCGCCCCCTTCGGTGTACCCTACACGTGGGGGCTGAGACATCCCCCCCCCCCCCGGCGGGTTGCATCGCCTGCCTAAACATCATGGGCACCACCACCGGATTGGGTGACACCACGAAGGAGATATTTCTTACTGCTTTTAAGAACGCCGCAAAAGTCCCCTCGCGTGTCTTATTGATAAAATCGAAAATATACTCATGAAACAGCCCCTCATCGCAGATCTGTAATAACTTGGATTCTTTGGCCTACTCCCTCACGTCAATGGATCTTTCTCTGAATCTTCGAATATAGGCCACCACTTCCTCCCTACTTCGTAGCTTCTCCCTGCCTAGTTGGGTCAAAGTAAACTCATCTTGTGTCAGAAATAACTTCCGGACAAATAACACGTGCATCTCTTCCCATGTAGAAACGCTACTGGGAGCCAAATGGGAATACCAGATATATGCTTTATCGATTAAGTATTTAGAAAACTCCCTCAACCTGAGCTTATTTTCATTGCAATGTGCTCCCAAGTGTTCAGTAAAGCGCTTAATGTGCTCCTTCGGGTCCCCCCTTTTCCTATGTATTTTTCAAAAATAGGAGGAATATAGTCCTTCGGGTAGGGCTCATCTTTGTATTCTTGAGGATAAGGTGTTCGAAAGTAATCATAAGCCGAAGATACCTTGTTAATATTTTGCGAGGAAGTTGTATGAACTTTAAAATCTCCATTTGCATATCCTTCCTCATTTCCTCCATGGGTGATGCTACCGGGGCAACAACCAACGGGACTATGGGCTGAGTACCCGTTGCAGTTGGAGCAGTTGTAACAGTTGGGGCCGTTGATACTCCTGATGTACCCACTACTGGATTCATAATAGAGGGTATGCCCACTGGGACCATTCCTGTCATGCCTGCACTTGGTGGGGCCGTTGGGGTTGCCCCTAGTGTTATGAAGGAATTTCCTTCAAATCCTCCTAATACCGT
This sequence comes from Sambucus nigra, assembly GCA_949130495.1. Lineage (NCBI taxonomy): Eukaryota > Viridiplantae > Streptophyta > Magnoliopsida > Dipsacales > Adoxaceae > Sambucus > Sambucus nigra. The sequence continues at coordinate 745,304,405 of OX422210.1, forward strand.
TGAAGCCACCGGAGTTTGTAAAAACTCATAAAACTTACTCATGAGGAGTTCCACCTGAGTGGGTCCCAACCCTGCACTAGTGGAGGCCTGTGTAACTCCTGGAACGCCTGTCCTCACCTGAACCGGAGATACCTCTATTCAAGGAGCCCCATCCCTTAGAGCTTCCAGTTCTCTCACAGCTTGTTCTTCATTGTGTTGGATGTCATCGAAGTTGATCCTCCGATCAACGTTATCGTGCACCATACTCCTTTCTCAGAAGAATGACTCCCCAGCAGAATCGCCAAATGTAAGAGGGTAGTTTAGATAAAATGGAGACGTAACCTCTTTTTGAGTATGGTAATCACAAGTTAATTGGCCAAAACTTTGAATTAATGATAGGACAGACAAACACGAACCCCAATGAAGATAAGACTCAGTTTAAACTCACAAATCTCTCGTGTATAACTCAGAAGGTAGTAATGAAATTAGAAGTAACTTAGCTAGAGGGAGAGAGAAGTAAACACCCTAGACACACCTTGGTAGGCAGGTAGAAACACACCAAACACCCTCAAGAATCTCTATCAAGTATTAAAAGCTTCGTAATAAATAACAATGGTAAGTGAGTAAACTCTGTGGTTTGCAATAACTCTCTCTGATGGGTATTTTCTCTAGCAATAACTCCTGAACTCTCAAAAGATCATCATCTCCTCAAAGGTGGTTGGATTCCTTAAATAGCCCCCCGCGTCACCCCCGAGGCAACTCAGTCATTAAATTCTATGAAAGACATCACTCATACTTTATGTCACAACATTAAATTCCTGATGCACTAGTTGTCTCCACGTCATAAACATTAAGTGCCAAGACATGCCTTTTGTCTAACCACTGTGTGTTAGGGGGCTACTGTCGCAGAGGTGGCTCATGAACTGCCTGACAGCCCCAAATACCACGGTGGTTTACTCAAGTGTAGGTCTGACATTTTTTAGCTTGCTAGTGACATCACCTACAATAGATGTGACATTAAGTAGAGGGTTGTTTGGTTCACAACTCAACGCACGATGGAACTCCAAGATGCTACGGCCAGGGTCCTTCGGTGTTTTACCAGGTATATCTAAGATGGTTAGGACAAGTCCCAACAGTGCCTCACTTCTCAATCCTCCAAACCAAGTCCCTCTAAAGTTCCCACGACGAGGTCATTCGATAGAGCATGAAAGCTCACCCTGGCCCTGCCAAGCCTGGTCTTTCGCGAGTACCATATGACCTCATACTAAAACTCGTTATTATTATCTTTACATTGTTACAACCATTATATCTTATAGTAAACATAAACAGACTAATACAACAAGCTAATGTATGAGTTTCCACGCGAAGTTGTGTCGCAGAGTTGCCATGCTTGAGTTACCTCGGTTGCTTAATCTCAAACACTATTGCCAATCAGTGACTTGCTCCGAGCAATCCTCTATTTCATTGAAAACTTCCTAATACCTCTTTTCTTACTCTCTGAGGTTCTCCTATGGATTTTTCTTTAGATTAATCAGTGCATCCACCCTCTTCAAGTGGGAGTTACATGTTATGAAGCGAGTTGTAAACTGCTCTGCCAAGGATTTGAAATTTCTGACGGACCTATGAGGTAGGTTTTTAAAAGAATTCTGGTCCACATCTAGTAATATCAAAGGGAATATTCGACACATGAGCGCATCATTGTGACTCCATAGATTCATAGCTTTCCGATATTGTCTGACATGGTCAATGGGATCGATCTTCCCATCGTAAATCTTAAATCTGGGAATCGCAAACTTCTTTTGAGCCTCTTCTTCATCTATTATCCTTGAAAAAGGGGACTTCATCTCGATTTTAACATCTCGACTAGATATATCTCTCCTCGATCTGGCCCTGCGATGAGTAGGGTGCTGGTCCATCTCCCTCCAGACCAAACTTTGTATTTCATCGTTTTACTAACTAGGACTCCTGTAATGGTGAGCTGGTTGTAATCATTTAAAATGGTCATTGTCTGAGCAGTGCCTTTTTGTACTTTCTAACCCACGCCTCGGGCTCCTTCCTCGACTGCGATATTTGTTCACCTGAGGGATAGGAGTCCGGTTGTGGCGTCGCCTCGTGATTCGATGGAGTTCTCTCTCCATCCTTTCCAGGTGCCTCTTGAGGCAAGCATTTTTGTCTAGCTATTTGCGAGTAGACTCCTCCTGCTCATGGAGTCTAGACTCATGGGCGTCTATCAACCTAGAGATCTTCATGGACCTTTGTGGCCCCTGGATTTCTTTGGAGACCTACCTCTCGTAGCGAAGTCTTGGGTTTGAATGGCGAATTTCAAACCTTACCCTTGGAGGGTTCGACTGCTACTGAATTTCTTATTCTTGAGGGACGTTACTTTTATGATGGGACATCATTAGTTCTTGTTGGTTAAGGTTTTTGCAAGAAAAATAATCGTTTCCCACAAATGGCGCCAATTGTGGTGACAAAAATCTCAACACAAACATGTAATGAAGGAAAACAAACACCAAGATAATAAGAACATCAATAATCACAATCACGATTACACAATGCGATAATATATGTAGGTCAAAATATTACCTACGTCCACGGAGAGGTCTACTGTTCTATTAAGTAACTCTCGTAATGTTTTTCATTTATCCCTATGCCCCGGGCCAGGGGTACAATATATACTCATCCAAGAGAAAGAGAGATAGTGTTGGTAATCAACACGTTAACAGAGTATCCCTTGAATATATCATTCGATATTTTTGGTGATGGACTTGGTCACATCCTTTTATCCTAACCATCCTTTAAGACAAATGTATTGGGTCGGGTGCCTTCTATTTTTTATTGGGCTTTCCAACTACTATTAAGGGCTTGTTCGATAAAAGGGGTACCCACAACTATATAAAAGATAAATTCATGGAGGTTAAAATATGAGGAGATAGATTAATGAACATTAAGATTGTCATAGATAAAATAATATTAAAGGTTATAAGTGATTACACGCCCCAAGGAGCGTTAGATGGAAATGTAAAGAAACTATTTTGGGAATTATTGGACGAAGTATTTTAAAAAATTCCTGCACATGAAAACAAATTTTTAGGGCACGACTTAAATGGACATGTAGGAGTAGAACTGGATGGCTATCCAAGGATACACGAAGGTTGTGGTTTTGGTAAGAGAAATAAAGGAGTGGAAACTATCTTAGAATTTTCTAAGCCATATGATCTTGAGTTAACAAACACTTTTTTTTTTAAAAAGGAAGAAGATTTAATAAGATTTAAAAGCGGAAATAATAAAACTCAAATAGAATATTTCTTACATAGAAGAAGAGACTTGAACACATGCAAAGAATGTAAATTTATACCAAGTAAAAGCCTAACAAATCAACCTCGCCTATTAGTAATAGATTTAGCCATTACAGGATTTAAATATCGAAAAGAGAAAATAGGTTATAAAAATATAAAATGGAAGGATTTAAAAGGATTAAAAGAAATACAATTTAGGCAGAAGCTCCTGTTAAATATGAAGTAGACTTAGGACGGCAATGTTAATAACATTTGGTCGAGAATAAAGAATGATATTGAGAAAATAAGTAAGAAAATTTTACATGAGACTAAAGAAAAATGATTCATGAAAAAAATTCTTGGTGGTATGATGAGTAAGTGAAAAAGATAATAAAAAAAGTTTAAGTTTTAAAGACTGGAAAAAGAGTAAAAATCAAGAAGATTCAGAAAGGTATAAGAAGTTAAAAAGTGAAGTAAAAAATATTATTATAACAATACAACAAATGGAACTAGATAGTCTTTATGGTAAATTAGGTACCAAGGAAGGTGAAAATGAGTTATATAAATTGGCAAAGAATATAGATAGATTGACAAGGGATATGGGTCCAGTTAAATGTATTAAAGACATAAATCAAAATTTATTGATTAACGATAAAAAAATTCTTGATAGATGGGAAGAGTATTTTCAAGGATTATTGAATGAAAAATATCCCAAAAATATATCGAGAGCATAGAACCGAATATATGATTACTGAAAAAGAAGTAGATATATTAATAAGAAAAATTGGAAGGAATAAAACGGTTGGCCCGGATAAAATACCCATAGAGGTATGGAAGACCCTTGGAATTATAGGGGTAGAATGGTTAACATGTTAATTTAATAAAATTTTAAAAGAGGTAAACGTGACGGATGAGTTGAGAAAAAGCACCATAATACCTTTGTATAAAAATAAATGGGATATTCAAAACTACAGTAATTATAGTGGAATTAAGATGATAAATCACACTATGAAATTATGGGAAAATGTTTTAGAATAAAGATTAAGAAATGAGTCAACTATTTCGAACAATCAATTTTGATTTATGCCAGGGCGATACACCACAAAAGCTATTTATTTATTAAGAGAGTTAATGGATAAATGTAGAAGCAAAAATAAAAATTTATACATGGTCTTTATAGACTTAGAAAAGGAATATGATAGACTGCCTCGGGATATTACATGGTGGGATTTAAGGAGGAAAAGAATACGCATGAGTTATATTAATGTTATGGAAGATATGTATGATAACACAAAGACTAGAGTAAGTGCTATTTGTGGAGAAACTAGTTATTTTACAAATAAAGCGAGTCTACATCAAGGATCGACCTTGAGTCCTTACTTATTTTCCATAGTATTGGATAAGATTACGAAAAACGTACGAGAAGATGTACCATGGTGTATATTTTTTTGCTAATGATATAGTTTTAGTAGACACTTCAAAGGATACCTTAGTGATGACAGTAGATACTTGGCGAAATTCCTTAAAGCCTAAAAGACAAAAAATCAATAGAAATAAAACTGAATTTATATAATGTAAATTTAATAATGAGGCGTCTGACCGTAATGTTAGATTAAAGAAAAAATTATAAACCAAACTAGTAAATTTTGTTATTTAGGTTCAGTGTTACAAAGGAATGGAGATATTGATGATGATGTTATGAGTAGAATATAACCTGGTTAGTTGTAATGGAGGCAAGTAAGTAGGTTGTTATGCGATAAGAGGATAACTAGTAAATTAAAAGTAAAATTTTATAGAATAATTGTTATGCCAGCGATCCTCTATGGAGCAGAGTGTTGGGCTTTAAAGAAAAAATATGAATAAACTCGCCATGTTAGTAAGATGATGATGCTCCAATGGATGATGAGAATTACTAGAAAGGATAGGATTAAAAACGAGTATGTGAGAGAAAAGTAAAGAGTAACCCCCATTACTGACTAATTAAGATAAAGTAGACTTAGATGGTACGGACATGTATTGCATAGACCAATAGATTCACTTATAACAAGCGGAAGATTATTTCAAATGAAGGCTAAAAGAGAAAGGGGGTGCTCTAAGCTATCGTGGGAGGAAATGATTAAGAGAGATCTTAAGGCATTAAACTTGAATGATAATATTGCTTATAATAGATTAGAACGAAAAAGGAGAATGCATGTAGCCGACCCCATGGGATCGGTTTAAGGGAAGGATGATAAACTACTTAAATTTATGATTGAATCAAGAAAATATAGCTGAGAATTATAATTCTTAAAAGTTACCTAATATAAATTGATTAATTATAATTATTAAACGGATGGAAAAATTAATTCGATAAAATACGCACGAATAGGATAGGCTACGGACTTAAGGATATTTTTGGACTAGAATGGGATAGAGTATGGACTTAAGGATATTTTGGGACTAGTTAGGCGGGTAGCATAAGTAAGCGGATAAAAAGCATACGTTAGGTGCTCACTTTAGATGAGGTGTGAGTAATGTCTCATGAGAGCGCGGTACCAATTTAAATTTCGAAGAATGAACACATAATTAATTATGCATTTTAATTACTTGTAAAATATTTTCAAAAGGATTTGGGCTCTGATCCGTACCAAATTCACTATCAAAAACTTTTAGGTGTCCAACCACAGGGACTCCAAGTGTGATTATTCTTCTAGGTATCGGAACTGCGACAAATGAGGGATGTTGCAAGATTTGTTGTAGTCTCTTCTATTCTCAAACTATAGACATGATTCTTTTCATAATCAGGCATGTTGCCTATGTGAGACAAATTTATTTTATTTTATTTTAGAATTTATTGTAGGATGTTATACCGATGGTTTATTCGCTTATGTTTTTTATGTAATGGATTTATATTTCAAACTTATGATGTGATTGTGCATTTTATTTATTTATTTAAATAAATTATGGTTTGAGTACAGTTTTAGATGTCCTGCCATAGGGACACCAAGCATGATTATCACTTATAGGTCATCGGAGCTACAATAGTTGTGGAGTGTTGCAGGGATTATTTAGTCGTGTTGTATCTTTTGATATTCTAGCTAGGATCCAGTCAATATCTAGGCATGTCTCCCATTTTCAGTTTTTCTTTTCATTTTTATTTAATTAAGTTGTATTTGATTATTGCATTGGATTGTAAACTGATGGTTTATTCGATTAATGTATTTTATTATATTATCGTATTCAGATATGATGATGTGATTGTGGATTTAATTATTTGTCAGTCATAGTTGATGGTGACTGATTTTATTTATGTTAGTGAAAGTTTAAAATTGACACATGACCTGATTAAATAATAGATTGTTTGTAATTATTACATTTTCGGAGGTGATGATAAAAAATGGGCCATTATTTTAGTAGAGGATTGTCCACCCATTATTTTAATAGGCGAGGTGTCATAGTAGGGCTTTCATGGGTCGGTTTTGGAACAATCTTTGCAAAGGGTATTAATAAAGGAGGATCGAGTAGGTTTGTAGGTAAGCGAATTGGTTAAGGAATGGAAGAAGTTGGTGGATCCGGTGAAAGAGAAGCCACCTCCAAAATGGAGGTGGTAGGAGACCCCATTAACCCTAGAAAGAGAGACAAGAGAATGAAATTTTCGTTACTTAATTAGATTTTTATTTTTTAAGGATGAAATACGTCACTCTTGGATATGGAGAAAATAGTATCTTACGTAAAACTACTTTTTCATGAGAAACCAGGTCGTAAAAAACAAAAAATACAAAAGGAACTTTATAATTAATATCATTATGATAATAATTAATTTGATCTAACAATGTATCCAATTATGAGTTTTACATTATTAATCCATTACCTAGTTAGTTGATGGCAGAAAGGTCTACACTTTGTCATTCCTGCTAAAACATAATCATTATATGAGGCATTATGTATATCACTTATGATTTTAAAATTTACTTCAAGGGTATGTTTTTCCATTGAACTTCATATTTTTAATTAAATATAATTTTGAAATTTAAACTCTCATGTTTTGGAACATAAGTAAAGGTAATTGTCCTAAAAATAACTCTTAAAATGCATAAAAAAACTAAAAAAAATGGAGAATTTAGAGTTTTTAACTTGTTTTATTAAACATTGCTTTTGAAAAATAGAATCCCAATAATCTATTTTTTCTTTTGTGATCTACTTTCAGAGACAAAAAATATAATTATCTAAACATTATTAACAAACTAACAATAATAGTAATAGAGCATTGTCATAAGCAAAACGATAAGGTACAACTAAACAATTTCGCAATACATGTCGATGAAGTGTGTCCATGGTTATTGTTATGTATTATTCATGCTTCTTATCCATTCATTTATATGTCTTTATCTTTATAGCTTATCCTTTTTTCTCTCTCACTGCACTAACGGTGACTTATGAGGCAGAACCCCATGATTTCTATGTGAATTTAAGTTTGTTGCTAAGAGTGTTATATATTAGTAATAAGAGATCATTTGATATAAGAAAAACATAATTTGATAGGCTGGGTTTCGCCGCGGCGCGAGACTCACCTATGCGCCGGTCGTTTTATTTTTAGCTCACCAAATCTATACAAAGACCAAAACTATGACTACATTATTTTAAGGGAGTATAACGGCCAGTCCAGGTATCAAATCCAAAAAGACAAGTTGCTAGAATTTAATTGGTTTATTACTTATAAAATAAAAGTGTAAAAGATAATTTTTTCAACTAAAAAGAAAAGATGATAAAAGGAAAAGATTAATCTTGGCGTTGATAAATTAAACTGTGATTAACAAAGGGAATAAAAACTATAGGTTGCGTCGGATATCCTTCACCCCGAGTTAATTGGTATAAATGGTTACAGGGGCTCACGAATTATTAAGATTGCGTCTCGTTTAAACAGGTAATTAAACAAGAGTTATCACACCCTTAAATTCGCATAAAAGTTTTATAAGATTTTGGCGCTAGCAAATACCACGAGAATTAGGTACGTAAGGCCGTAAATACGGAGCATACATGATATTCCCTGTTAAATCTCCTTGGCGTAATAACCAGGACAACCCAATCGAAATAAACACATTAAACTCCATCACCAAAGCAAAGCAACCAATCAATCCTTAGGTGAGTTCAATCCAACACAACCTATACTAAATTAGCTAGAAAGCATGGTAAAAGTGGTAAATCGACACTACAAAGCACGTAAATAGAGCATGTAAATAAATCAAGAAATAAAAACAATGGAACTTGGATTGATGAAGAATATGATGATGAGAAAACCTTAGGAGGGAGAAAATGGCACACCAAAAATATCTCCAAACCCTAGCTTCCAAAACAAACCCTAAGCTAAATAATCTATTATTATAAGATATCATCAAAACTAAACCAAGTTTGGTTTCTATAGTAAGTTACAAAAGAAATTAAAGAAAAAGAAAAGAAAAGGAAACAAGTGGAAAATATCTTATGCTACCGGTCGACCGCGCCCAGAGGGCCGATAGACCGGTCCTTTAAATTAAGTCAACTATCTCCGAACCAAGGAAAAATGGAAAAGCGCGGTCGACTGGCATCAAGGGCGCGATCGATCGGCATCAGGGGCGCGTTCGACCGGTACTCTATTATTCGGTGTTCATTTCTCTTCACATGGGAGGAAAGCTTCAAAACATAATCGGCTATAACTTCTTCGTCCGAACTCGAAACAACGCGCCATTTATGGCCACAGGATGCTAACTCAACGGCCTACGCATGCGTGGAAATTACCTGAGACGGAGATGAAGTGTCATTTGACTAAAATACCCTTGAAATAGCATACTGTGATGAAACTTTTCCGAAATGCAACTAAACCTCACTTTTAGCATTCCAATACCTACAAAAGTACAATTAACCCCTGTAAAACATATATATGTCCAAGTTAGAGGTTGTCTTGTTAACGAGCATATATATAGGCATTAAGGGCCGTAAAAGTGCTAGAATGAATAAAGATAAAGGGCGTGAATATGAAATATTTTTGACGTATCACACCCTATTACTAAGACATTTCTAGTCCCTAGTGATGAAATGAACAAAAAAATTCCACAGAAGACAATACAAAACATATATATGCATCAAAATATAAATGCCACTTTCGCAGGCAACACGATTGCAGTTAACATTTGCAATAATCTATTAAACCCCTAGGTGACCTTAGTGGACGAGTGTCGTCTCATGAGGGTTTTCAGGGATGAAACCCACAAACATCATATGATTTCCTCAAAATATGCCCAACAAAACATGCGACAAACCTAACAATACGAAAAATATTTCATACACATTATTAGCACAGTGAACTAATTCACACAACAGTCTGTATTATTAATACTGTAGATTGAACTTTGTAGAATTGAAACCTTAAAATGTGGGAGGGGAGTGAGCACATGCAAAGAATGACTGGGCAAAAACTTAAATAAATCGAATAAAAATTAAAGCAAACATATATTCAATCCTCAGTTGCATTACACTCATCAAGTGAATTCACTCAAAACAGGGAGTTAACACACGGAACATGCGGGCATAAGGAGTAAATATAAATGGAAACTAGGCTGCGCATATGTCACAAATGAAGAACGTTATATATAAAATGAAAAGGTTTAATCTCAATGAAAGATACGGCTCATTAAAGGACGAAAAATGTATTTTCACAGATTATAAAAACTATTTTGACTTTTAAATTAAATTCACCCTAAGGTCACATAGGAATTTATAGGGTTATAATGTACGAACTAAAGGGTACATATGTACGGATTCAAGGGTGTTCGGGATGAAAACTCGGGATAATGGAAAATGTGGGGAATATAAAAAATTGGAAAACAAGTTCTAAACAAGCATTAGATATGCAATTGGAGAGAAAAAACGATTGTTGAACTATACAAAATATATACAACTTTCTCTTTCTTTTATTTTTTTCTTTTTGTCATGTTTTCTTTTTTTCTTTTCTTTTTGCTTTTTTTTTCTTTTCTACTACTTTATTTTCTTTTCTCACTCTTTTATATTCTCAAATTGCAACCAGACTACACAACATCATTCAATCCCATGTAACGTTCTAAACAAAGGCATGGAAGGTAATATGTATGGTTTAACTCCAATTTGGAGATGGTTATGGTATTTTTGGTAATGAAACAAAAGTCTATATTTAGGCTCAAAGGGGTTGACTAGGGAAAATATATAAGGCGAGGTCAAGGTCAATATGGGTGATATAACAAAGATGGCCTATGATCATTTCCTAAACTTTACGCAATTCTCGAGTCAAAACAAACTTTAAAAATCATGCTGAAGTAACACATTTCAAGATATAAACTCAATTAATGAACGATCGATGGAAGAATGGTGAGATTACCAATGACTATAACGTTTTCAAAGAGGAAAGAATAGTGTATAATACTCGCAAATGACGAAAGGTACAAAGCTTACTCGGTGTAAGTATATACAATGCAACAAAAGATTATCGAGTTATAAAAATCTTAAACCAAATCCATAAAGCAAGAAAAGCACATATGCTCATGGGATTAAAGTTTAATTCATGAAGTTATTCATAATATCAATAATTGAGGACTAAAGTCTAATAACTTCTAAAATCGAGAATATGCATCATTGAATTGATTATTGGATCGGGCAATTATTAAAATTATCATTGGAAATAAAGGAAAAATTCCCAAAAAAGGAAAAAAAAAAATATTTTTGAAATTTTTAAATTTTTTACAAGAAAATAATGCTTGGAAGTAACATTTAATCAACATCATGGACACTAATGAATGGATAGAATATCCCACACCCCCTAACTTAAAACCGGACATTGTCCTAAATGTAAATTAAGAACTAAGTTAAAGAGAGGAAAAGAGCGATATTACCCACAATTGGGCGATCTCTCAAAAGTACAAGTCCAAAGATTCTAAAAAACATGTTAGTACCAATGCATAAAAAAAGAAAAAATAAAACATTGACTAATTACACTAGAATAAAGTAAGAATAAAAATAAGCTAATATGTACAACCTACCATTTAGACTCCTAACTAACTATACACTAGAAGTTGGAATTTTTTGTGGTCCACCCAAACTACAATTTGACTTTGGAGGATAAGCGATGTACCCTCACTCTCATAAATACCTTCCGAAAAATAAGAAATCCATTCGAACAATGGAAGGCATGTGTAAGGAGGAAGAAATGAACCATCCCTAATTAAATTTTTTGGAGGAACGATGAGGGATTTGGATAAAATGGGTAATAAAACACTAAAGGTCCAACAAAAATTGAATTTTCTCCCAACTATTTTGAAATTGGAATGGGAGGGGCGCACAAGGAGGCAAAGATTCCTTCATGGAGAGTAACTTGAGCAAGTACTCCTCGTCGGTGAATTGTTTAAATGAATTAAAGTTCGGCACCGATTCATCGAGTACTTGTGGCGGTGTGATAACAGAGAATGAAAAGTGGGAGGAAAGAAATTCAAACTCAAGAGATGAGTTATCATCACTCAAAGTTGTAATTTTGTGACACCCCGACTAATTAAATACCGGGTAGCTACTCCTTTATTAAATTAATACAAAATGCCAAGTTGGTTCAGTTAATAGCATCACTGTCGAAAACATTTTAATGATTACTAACCACCTAGTATTTAAAAAGTAAGTTGCCAATTTTAAATTAAATCTGATTAACATGCGATATGCCAATTTTAAATTAAATCTGATTAACATGCGATAAAAGAAATATAAGAGAATAACTTCACCATTCACAATAAAATCTCAATAAGGTAACCAACAAATAATAAAGAGTCTGGAGGAAATACTCCTCACAACAATCCCACAACTGAAATAATGAAACAAGTTTGAATCCCGAATTAATTACAATCCACAATTTGGATAACTGAAATAGGAAATGTCTCTAATAGAAATGGGCGACATGCCCTACAAATGATGAAACTAAATAAGGAGTCAAGACTAGAAAAGGAGGCGTCTACTAGCAAGGCCCTGTAACTTCCACGACAGCTACAGCTCGTGACCTGAATAGAAATCCTATGCATGGTGTCCTTGTGGCTGGGCACCTAAAAAGGTTATTACAAAAATAGATTTGAAAGCAAACGGGTCAGAGCCCGAAAGTGGAGAGTATTTTAAAAACAGCAAGTGCTTTAATAACATTAAAACAATGAATGCAAAATACATGTTAGGATGTGCACTCACATGAAATACTCACCTCTCGACTAATTGTGCACTCTTAACGTACCGTACCCATCTAAGTGACATTCATATCTAACTAAATCGTCATAAGTTCTACCCCTTTCTACTCGATTCCCATTATACATTCTAACATTATCAATTAAATAGAGGCTTTACTTAAACTCGGATTCTCAATTATTAGCAATACAATTCACTACAGGTTATCCCTTTTTACTTTCTCAAAGTGTTACCATAATTATACTAACAATACCAACATGAAAGTTCTCATTATTTAAGCGTATATTATTCACATCATGAATATACGATACAAGCCCCCCGAGACTAAGCTGCGGTGCACACATACTCTGCTATCCATCCCGGTACATCATGTACATAAGGATTATGCATTCCGAATCTCTCAGGAATCGTTCTCAGATAACAACAATCACAAACAATGGAGGCGAACACAGTCACATCACATGGGTCACGCACATACCTACGCTCCCACGATCAGCAGTCTTATTAACTTCCCAATAAGTCCTTCTCTGGCCTATGTTCTCGAGGTACCAATCTAAATCCCCCCGTAGGCACAGAAAGAGTAGATGGCCCTAAGCGAACGCAAACCTCCCGTGATAGCAAGTATGGTAGGTATGTCATACACATAAAATCATATATACTAAGCATGCACACATCTTAGAAATTACCATATTTTATTAGTGTTATACTTCTTATTCTCATACCAACTGTTAATATCACACAAATCATATGCCCCCGGTTTATATGTGTTTAAGTCATTAATTATCATCGCATCGTGATTAGTCGCTCGCGTCCTAATCCACAAATATCATTTGGTTCAAACTATTCTTCTATATTTTACTCCTCAATATATCCCAAATCTCCCAAATATATCAATTAGTTAACACGGGAAAAATATCTCTACAATTAATCAAGGTTACGGGACCCTAAAAATCAAATCAGGCCAAAAAGGCCATTCTGTCAACTCGTTAGAGTTCGTTCGAATGAAGTGGCCATCTAACGAGATCTCGATCGAACGAAAGGCATCAAACCAACATCCCACTCGTTAGAAGTCAAACTGTCAACTCGTTAGAAGCTCGTTCGAACGAGCTCGTTCGAACGACCTGGGCAGGCCTTCTAACGAGGTGACAGTTTCGAGCCCAGAATTTTCCTATCTCGTTTTTCTCAATTTCCTTCACCATTAATCTCATCTAAAACTTGCCCCAACAGTATTTTAAGGTTTCTAATCATCACTAAACATTCTTAGGTCATAACTCAACATTTATATAGGGCCAAATCTTCCTACACATCATCTAATTATCACAACTCCCCAATTTTTCCCAAACCTTATGAACATGAACCCTAGAAATCTAAAGTCATCAATTCCCATAATTAAATCCGTTTTTGCATCATAAAAGTCATATTTCCTTTAGTATAATCACCCAATAACAATTCTACATGCAATCTCTATATCACAACCTGAATTTACAACTCCAATTTCATGGGTTTTTATAAATCTCCCAATACAATGCAATTATATAAATTTCTAAGCATGGAAGAAACATTCGCTTGAAATTAACGTAATTAAACCACTTGCCTTGGATTATTCTCTGAATTTGGTGTTGAATTGATGAAGGTTGCTCTCTCTCCTTTTTTCCCAAGGTTGAAGGTTGAAGATGGAGGTTAAGGTTTTCTCTTTTGGGAACCTCTCCTAACTTGTCATGAAACCCCCGTAGCCCTCTAATCAGTTAAGTGCTGGTAATGGGTTAGTGGGTTAATAAATTCCCTATTTTTAATTCCCAAAATTCGTTGGTCAAAATTCCCCAAATTTTAAAATTACCAAAATACCCTTTTAAGTTGCCGGTATGACCTAAAAATGCCCCGGGACCCAAACTAAACCCCCGGCTAGTGTTTTCTGACTATTTCGACCCTTCCGGACATGTTGGCGCGCTCAAAATGACCATACGGTCGATAAAAATAAAATTCACTTTTTAATTAAGATAATTATATTCCTGACGCGATTGTCACGCGTGTCCCACAAAATTTCCCAAATTGCCGTATTTAAATCTCGGGACAATTTCAATAGTTTCAATATTCATATAACATCATATGTATACACATTATAATCAAATACCAACTCACATCTCGTTAGTATTTTATCCGGATTAATTCTCAATTAATACACATTTAATTCAATTAATCCCATAAATAAATATCACAAAAATACGGGGTATTACAAATTTCAAAGGAGATAGGATCATTTTCAATGAAACTTGTTTGGTTGGGATCCAAAGACGAAATCATTTAATTGCAAATGGATACTAAATCCATTTCATCCTAACCTTCATTATCTATTAAGATATGGGCCAAGTCAAGAATGGTTTGTTCTAAAGTAGGCATAAAATCCTCATTTTGTTCAAAACATTCCTCGACTTCAAAAGTCCCTAAAGAAAAATCATCATCGAATTCAAATAATAAATCCAATGCATGTTCCTACAAATGATTTTCTTCCCCATAACGATTTTCATATTTCTCAGTTTCAAGCATGAGCAAACTCTAGCCGAAAGTCAGAGGTCTGGATGCTAATTCTTGGAAATGAGAAGTTTAAAAATTATTATTGGATCTATACTCAAACTCATTATTATAAGAATTTTGAAAACTATTGCAATTCGTTTCAAAGTTTTTTTTATAAGGAATTAGAGGCCCAAAATCTTTTTCATCATCCTCAAAATACACGCACTCCAAACCTTGACTTTTGTTATACTCGCCCAATGACATTTATGAAATTGCAATTTTTAGGACTCTAAGTATTGACAAAAAGTCATAGGTTTACGGGGATTTTGAGAATTATCATAATGATTACCGAAAGGATTGGAATAAGACATGCTTACCCCAAAGGTGGCTCGAAGTGGTGAATTCCACAAGGTGATGGGCGCGCAAAAAATTCAAGCATTTCTTAGCGCTCAAATGGTCAAGTCCAAATAAAAAGAACATACTACGAAATACTAAATCAAATAAATTCTAAAACAAACAATTCCCCGGCAATGGCACCATGTTGATTGGGTTGGGTTTCACCGCAACGCGAGAGTCAACTACGTGTCGGTCATTTATTATATTCGGCTCACCAACTCTATGCAAAAACCTAACCTATGACTACACACTTTTCAGGAAGTATAGCGGCCAGTCCCGGTATCGAATCCACAGACACAAGTTGCTAGAATTGAATTGGTTTATTACTTCTAAAATAACAGTGTAAAAGATAATTTTTCTAACTAAAAAGAAAATATAACAAAAGGAAAAGATTAATGTAGGCGTGGATAAATTAAACTATGGTTAACAAAGAGAATCAAACTATAGGTTGCGTCGAATATCCCTCACCCCGAGTTAATTGGTATAAATGGTTACATGTGCTCACGAGTTATTAAGATTGCGTCTCGTTTGGACAATTAATTACACATGCAGGGTCGTCAACAAATAATATTTTGGAGTCAACAAATACCCAAAAAATTACGCACGCAAGGTCGTAAATACGAAGTATACATGATATACCGTGTTAAATATCCTAGGTGTAATAACTAGGACAACCCAATTGAAATAAAGATGTACAACTCCATCACGAAAGCAAACCAACCAATCAACCCTTAGGTGAGTTAAATCCAACACAACCTAGACTAAATTAGCTAGAAAGCGCGGTAAAAGCGCGTATTTAAAGAAAGTGGTAAATCTACACTACAAATCATGTAAATAAAGCATGAAATACAAACAAAAGGACTTGGACTGATGAAGAAGATGATGGCTAGTGTTCTTACACAACCCTGATGGGCAAACCCCTCTATACGACCAAACCCTAGGGAGGAGAAAATGGCACACCCGAAATATCTCCAAAGCCAAGATCCCAAATAAAACCCTAAGCTAAATAATCTATTATTAGAAGATATCATCAAAACCAAGCCAAGTTTGGTTTATATAGTAAGTTACAAAAGAAATAAAGGAAAAAGAGAAGAAAAGGAAACAAGTGGCATATATCTGATGCTGCCCGTCGACCGTGGACAGGGGGCCGGTCGACCATTCCATTAAGTAAAGTCCACTTTCTCTGAACCAAGGCAAAATGGAAAAATGCGATCGATCAGCATCAGAGCTGCGATTGACCGGTACTCTTATTTCTGGTATTCTCATCACATGGGAGGAAAGCTTCCAAACAAAATCTGCTATAACTTCTTCGTCCGAACTCGAAATGACACACTCTTTGTGTCCACACGATGCTAACTCAATGAACTACGCATCCGTTGAAATTCCATAAGATAAAGATGAAGTGTGAATTGACTAAAATACCCTTGAAGTAGCATCCAGAGATGAAACTTCTCTAAAATCCAACCAAACCTCACATTTAGCATTCCAATACCTACAAAAGCACAATTAACCAGTGCAAAACATGTATATGTCCAAATTCAAGGTTATCTAGTTAACGATCATAAATATAGGCATTAAGAACTATAAAAGTTCTGGAATACATAAAGATAAAGGGTGGAATTATGCTATATTTGTGATGTATCATACTTGTTGACTCTTTCCCCTACTAATAATGATAAATAGTTTTATCCATAAAGAATTAAAAATTATCCAATAGAATGAAATTAAATTTGTTTTCTATTATGTAATTTTTTCTTTCACAAGAATAACCCTTATAATTTTGAATATTGATACTAATTTCTTACAACATGTCAAATCCCACAGCCTTTAATGTTCGCGATGGGTTTTCTGTTAAAAAATAAAGAAAACTCATTTCGGTTATAGACAAACATACATTTTACAACAAATACTTTTGGTTACCTATATATGCTCAATGTATCCATTACAAGTAATTTATCTTTTCAATCATTAAGTGAATATATTATTATATAAGTCTCAAGAGAGAAAAATATTTTGAAAAAATCATGTCCTATTAGTTTTTTCTTTAATAACATGTGTTGTCTCATATCTTAGATGTAGATCAAAACTGGATAATGTGAACATCATTTTTGTGGATCAGACTTAAAATTGACACTATGGAAGCTCTCGGGAATATGAAGTAGACTTTATAGGTGGGAAGAAAACTATTTGAAATATCCAAAGAGTGCTTCGAGAGTAGATTTCATTTCAGATTCGGTTGCAAAAATAAAGAGATCATTTAGGATGAAGTACTGTTTGTGAAGGGGGAGGTCCATTAGTACAGTTCTGGCCTATGGGAAGCTTTGAAAATTGTTGGTAAATTCTTTAAAATTATGCAAAGTTAAAATAAAAAGGCAATATATTACAATAGTTCAGGAAGGAAAATTGCGTGGTTCAATATCATGGTAAGGGATGATAAGTCTTAGATGCATATTCAGAGTTCAGAGACTTTTTTCAGGTAGAGAGTGGTTCCTTATGGGAGAAGTATTCAGGGGAATGAAGAGGGAGGTCACCTCTGTGATAGGGGAAACGAATGTTATTAGGATAGTGAAGATTAAGAAAGGATGGTTGTTTCTTCAAGCGGGAAAATTAGAATATTAGTCATTCTCTCCTATCAATATCCTTAAAGACTATGCTCCATTATCTGACCTCATAGTGAAAGATGACTCGTGTATTACGG
The DNA here is from genome assembly GCA_949130495.1 of Sambucus nigra. Taxonomy (NCBI): domain Eukaryota; kingdom Viridiplantae; phylum Streptophyta; class Magnoliopsida; order Dipsacales; family Adoxaceae; genus Sambucus; species Sambucus nigra. The sequence continues at coordinate 745,322,462 of OX422210.1, forward strand.
GAATGAAATTATTTTAATTAAACTTAATGGGTCGTGTGGACATCATGAATATCGCCTCTGTCCCAAGAGAAGTTAATTCATTAGGTAATGAAGCGGTGGAAACCTATGAGAGAATTGGAGGTAAGTAACTTTCATTCATCACTTTTCTTATTTGTTTTTGCATCCAAAAGAGAGGCAGATATAATTCTTAAGGGAAAAAATTGGTTTTCCAATGATGAACCATTGTGGCTTTAGGAATGGCATATTCTGGCAGGGTTTGCAAATGTGGCAAGTAAGCGTGAGTTCCAGTGGATCCAGGTAATGGGGCTCCCACTCCATCTGTAGGGAGTGGAGGTCTTTAAATCCATAGGAATGATATGTAGCAAGTACTTTAAAGTAGATAATGCAACTTTGGTGTGTGAATAACTTCAATGGTCTAGAGTTCTTATGATATTTAGTGGTGTGATACCTGCTATAATTAAAATTAATTCTGGGGAGTGGATCTTTGAATTGGCAGTATAGGACAAATCCCATACGTGTATTTTTCCAAGGAGTCATTTAGGATTCCATCTCCTTTACTATTATTATGAAGGCTTATCTTGCAGATGAATTGAATAGAGGTAGTGAAATTATTACATTGGACCAATCTCTTTATTTACACGGGGTTAATGTGTCCATTAACGGTAGGAGTAACTTGGTGGTTGAACCGGAAGGACCCATCGTCACCAGTAATAGTGTTCATTTTGAAGATTTGGCTTCTAGTTGGAGGCGTACCTGCACCATCAGGGCGGGGGATTTAGCAGTATTTTTTCCACTGCTACAGCCATAGTATCATCTTGAGTTAAAACAACAAGTGTTCCTACTTTGGTTGGTACAATGTCCCGCACCCACAGTCGCATCGTCGAATGGGGTTCCTTTTGTGGGGCTAATTACAAGAGCCGAAATAGTATCCTCTATAGGGAGGTCGCACAATTTAGTCAGGGGGAGTCCTTTGAACCCTAAAAAAGCGAATTTTTTAATCCATCGTCGATGGGGACGGTGGGTTATTCGCTTATCACTGGAGTTGAGAACATTAGAAAAGATTCAGGAGAGCAGTGGCATAAATTTTGGGTTAGATGAGTGTGAAAACATCATGAGAAAAACATAGAAATGTGGGTTTTAGATAACATGTGTTGATCTAAGATGGGTGATCGGGTGGCCTCAAAGGTTATGTACCAATTTATAGTTGACTCGCGTGTAAAGAAATAATCATGCGGGTATGGGCAAATGGATTCTCTTATTGGAATACACATTGAGGAATCTGTATATGGATATTTAAATAAGCTATTGGAAAACACCTTGGTCTCCCAGGATTGACCTAAAATGAAATATCATCTCAATGTTATACGCAGGGATGACTAGGAAGAATAATCCAAGGGGGAATATAGGGGTCTCAAGGCTCAATTATCACCAAGAAGGTTTGTCAGGTGAAATTTTTTTAGTTCAATTGTAAGAAGGATATTCTAGAAGGATAAATATTCATCAATTAGGTTGCATAAAAAATAATTGACAAAAGGCGGTCTACTCTTGTAATTTGTTACTTGGGTTAAAAAACATAAAGTTATTCATCAACTCGGATAAGGCAGTGGGAAGATTAAAGAGGGGGTTAGAACTGTGCAAGGAAAAAATAATAAAAACAATTTTTTAACAGGGGAGTAAGTAGCATATGCACTAGTGGTCCTTTCAAAGACAATATGGCTTTGGTGTTCACGAGTGAAAAAACAAACAACTATTTCATGGGGGGTTACCTCGTTTAGGACCTAGGAAAAATTAGAGGGAAGGGAGGAAAAAAGAAAGGTATTTATTCCACATAATTGAACAACTCCAAATTTTTGGTAGAAATCTAAATCCCTATAGAGGATGGGGCACTAAGGGATAGGAGTTTGAGGAGTGGTAGGAGGACCTGGAATGTTGGATAGAGAATATGATAGGAGGGTTCAGTTAGTATTCGGGGTTAGATTTTAAAGGGTGCAAAAGTGAGGCGAAAAGCTTATTTGAGAAAAATAGGAAGTTTTGAGAGGAGGGAAAATAAGGAGTCAGAGGGTAGAAGACTAAAGTGTTTAGATATTTTAATGAAGCTTAGAGTAATTTCATGGAACTTGAGGAGCTTGAATGATCCAGACATGTGTGGAATCATGAAGAGTAATTTCATGGAACAAGAGGAGCTTGAATTATCCCAATAAGTGTGGCATCATGAGTGGGTCTATTTCGAGGAGGAAACTCAATATATTGTATTTACCATTGTCCAAACTTATATAGCTGAATGATGAGGTAACTAGGTCCATTTTTGGAGACTGTAGGGTTAAATGTAATAGTTTGGATGGAGCGGGCGCCTCAAGAGGAGTGATAATTATGTGGGATACCCGTGTTGTCATATTAGAGTAGAGCTTAGCAAGTGCGTGGTCTTTGTCTTACTTGTTCATGAATGTTGAGGACAATTTTATTTGGAGTTTCCCTGGGATTAATGGCCCGATAGAGGATGCTAGCAGATGGGAATTATGGAAAGAACTTGTACGCATCGATGGGATTTTAGGTGTTTCGTGGTATTTGGGGGAGACTTTAATGAAGTGAAATTCACTTATGATAGAAATGGGGGAGGGAGAATCAATAAATATTTGAGAGAATTCTCAAAATTTATAGACGATATGGGGTGAATGGACCTACCGTTAGAAGGATACATTCACACGTGGTCAAGCCAAGTGGATCCCCTATCCTTATCTTTCTTAGATCCCTTAGTTATTTCTTAGGGATAGGAGGAACATTTCCCATAGGTGATAGAGTCATGCTTTCCAAGGCTCATTTGCCTAATATTGTTAGAGTGCGAGGGGTGGAGAGAAGGTAAGACCCTATTCAGATTTGTAAATGGATAAAAAAGGTGGACTTCGGGGATATCATCAAAGAGTGGTGGATATGTTATATTGTAGAGGGTAATGTGAGCTTTAGACTGGCATTCAAGTTGGTTATTCTCAAGGAAGACATCAAATATTGGAATAGAAAGGCTTTAAAAATATTAGAAAGAACACCTCGAGATTGATAGAGTATGTTAGGAGCTTATATGAAAAGGAATGGATACTTGGTCTCTCTGTTGATGAGAAAAAGGTAAGGGAGGTGAGGATAGAGGAGATCGGGAGGAGGCTTACTCAGGAGGAGATCAGTTTGAGGCAAAAGTCGAGGGCACTTTGGCTAAAGGGACAGTAATAAGGAGACTAAGTTCTTTGACAAAGTGTCTAACTCTCACCGACACTTTAATCATATTAGGAAGATAGCATTGGATGGGGTAGAATACATAAAATCCATGGAGGTGGGGTGTTATCACCCAGTTTTACAAAGAACTTTTTAGAAGAGATGAGAACTGGCATTCTTCTTTTGATGGGGCTTTGCTGGGGAGAATTTCAGGGGCTAAGGTTGAGAGGATGGATGGTCAGTTCATCGAAGAAAAAATTACGCAAGTTTTAGGCTCGATGAGCGGAGATAAGTCCCCGAGATCATATTCTTACACAATGGATTTATTTCAATATGGTTGGCATATTATCAAGAGCGAAGTGATTAAATTGTTCCATGAGTTCTATGATATAGGTTACTTCCTAAGGATCTTGAATGTGTTGTTCATTACCTTGATCTCTAAGAAAGGGTGTTTATAAGAAGGAACTTTAGACCTATTAGTCTGATCGGGAGTGTTTATAAGATCCTTACCAAAGTCTTGTCAGTTAGGCTAAAAACATGATTGACCACTGTGACACCCCGCCTAATTAAATACCGGGTGATCACTCATTTATTAAATTAAAATCAAGGTGAACAGTTGGTTCATTCTCAGCATCACTTTCGTTAATAAAAATCTTTTCCAATTAAACACCCTAAATAATTAAGCTAAGTGTCAAAACCAATTATAAAACCTTTAACCATTTACATTTTTAAGAGTCACACATTAAGAATAAAAATAGAATTGAGCATACATGAATTTAATCATCAGTAATAAATCCCAACATTTACAACACTAAAGGAAAACATCCGGACAGTAATAAATCCCGAAATAAAGGTACTGAAAGTAAAAATTACAATCTCTGACAATACCAACTAAATAATAGAAAGAGGGTGACACATGCCCATGCTAGATAAAACTGAACTAGGAGTAGAATCAAATGGATGAGGTCGTCTAAACAACAGGCCTGCAACTCCCACCTAAGTTGCAGCTCGTTCCTGCCAAAGGACCCTATGCAAGACACCCATGTGGTTGGGCACCTATAATATATATATATATATATATACAAGAGAGAAAGAGAAATGGAAACGGGTCAGAGCCCGATAGTGTATATGATTTAAAAATTCGTTTAGTAAGTATTTAAATTGATTACAGGCTAATGCAACAACATATTAGTGGGACACTCTCTTGAGAAATTCTCACCTCTATTCTAATGTGCACACATATCGTACTAACCTTCCCAATGGTCTATCTCGTCATATACCACACTATCTTTCCCCAATGATTTAACTTATCTTAGGTTATTCGCAGGATTTACAACTGAACAACACAAGTATTTAAAACGTAAGATTTCAATTTGTAACCCAAATTTCTCATTTTAACTTTATTAATCAATACAGTTTTCCAGTGTCATATTATACTTTCTCGAAACAAGTATTTATAATTTGAGTCATCAACCATGTCCTACATATCAAATCACAGTAGGCAGTTCCAGATTTCAGAATTTCATATATATATTAACTACTCGTATAATATATATATATTATAACAGCACCCCAAATAAAAAGCTATGGTGCGGGCGTACTCTATTATCCAAACCCCGTATCACTCGTATTAAGGGGAATACAAATTCGGAATCACTCTCGAATTGTATTAACACATACACAACAATATTGAGGCGAAGCATAGATTCCATGTCTCTAAGTGGATGGCACATACCCGCGTCTCTTGGGACCGTCTGAACTATCAAATCGATAGCCTGTACCAAGGATATCTATCTCCTAGGGTACGAGTCAATATCCCCCATGAGGCAACACATGATAAGATCGTCCCAGCGCTGCAACCTCAGGGATAGCAAGTAGCGTGGGTATGTTTTTCAGACATAGATAGTATATGCAAACACAGTCATATAACTATACTAATATTACCATATCAATATTAGGTATATTTCATATCGCATAGTTACGAATTTTATCCTTATTTTCACATTTTTAGTAAACACATATAACGATTCGTTTCTAACCTTGATTCGGTATTATTCCAACTTACCACATAACTCTCATGGCTTTAGCCTCCCAATTATAAAATTCAGTAGGTATTCATCTATTCTCTATCGTAACTATTTGACGTAATCTCTCACTTTAAATACGTAGTTTCATCGTTCCTGATATAATTATCCCAAAAAATACAATTCTTGTCATATACTAGAGGTCCCAAAATTTATTCACATACCCTACTGGTCCTCTTTATCTCCCAAAACATATTTATAAGGGTGACCATGAATTATTCCTCATTAAAGTGAATTTCAACTAATTAAGAAGGGAAAACATGAGTCTTCCAGGAGGGGTCGATCGATCGAGGTATGGGACTCGATCGATCGAACCTTCGATCAATCGAAGATCTGGGCTCGATCCATCGATCAAGAAGGTATGCGAAATTTGCAGATTTGCAGTTACGGGTTTCATATTCTAACCTTCACCAAATCCATATTTTTCAATCCAAATCGTCCCAAAATTTATACTACTAACATTATATCATCATACTAGATATTTCCAACGTAAAGCATGTAGATTTCTATCACTAAACATGGATTAACATCCCAAAAATTTATATAATTATCAAGAACACTATAAATCTCTTAAACATGGTTCTAACAAAAATTTCCCAGAATTTCCTTCTTATAAACATCATAATTTCGTGGTTTACTTCTCTACATGACAAAGGGTTTCCAGAATTTTCATTTAAACCATAACTACATGAAATTTCCTTCTCAAATTGGGTTTTTCTTCTATACAACTCATCCTAATCATTCCTAAACTAATATGAGTGATGCATCAACGAAAATAAGCAAGATAAACACTTGCCTGGGATTTTCGACGTTCTGGTTTGGTGCCGAATTTGGTGTGGTTGCATTCCCCGTCTCGCGATCTACGCGTTGGTGGTGGTGGCGATGCAAACGGATGGATTTCGGGCCTTGGATTGCTTTGGGAGCTCTCTCCTTCCCTCTCCTATGGCCGTCACTTGTCTGTGGTTGTTCTAACCCTAGAAGACAACCTTAGACATCTGATATAACCCTTGAAATTTCGTGGGTTTAATTACCCAAAAATGTAAAATGACCAAAATGCCCTCCCGGGGTACTAATTAAGCCTAAAATTGCCCCAAAACTCAAACTAAAACCCCGGGTACACTTTTATGACTATCTCAACCCTTCCGGACATGTCGGCGCACTCAAAATTACCATACGGATAACTAAAAATATTTCACTTTTATTAATCAACATTTATTCCCGACACGACACAGGCGCGTCCCGACTTAAATTTCCATAATTGTCATTCTATTCACTCGTGACATTTAATAGAACCAATATTATATATTACTTTGATCATTAGTAATATTCAACAAGTTTCCCATAATTACTAACTCACATCACGTTAATAATTATAAAATAATTAATTTCCAGATTTATATTAAATAATTAATTCACATTAAATTTAATAAATCCCCAAATTAAGAAAGCATAAAAATACGGGGTATTACAACCACCTTATTTTTAAATTTAAAAATACTTCCGTCGGGGGGAGGCAGATCCTTAATGCAGTTCTAGTGGCAAATGAGTGTGTGGAGTATAGGATGAGAAGTGGGGTTCCTGGTAATGTGTGCAAACTTGACATCGAGAAAGAATTTGATCATGTAAATTATAACTATCTATTATCCTTTTTAAGGAGGATATGATTTGGATATAAGTAGTGCCGGTGGATTAGAAGATTCATCCCCATGGTTAGGTTCTTGGTTTTAATCATTGCTGCCTAAAGGTTTATTCCCCAACTCTCGTGGTCTGTGGCAGGGAGACCCGTCATCTCTATTTCTATTGGATATGAAGGCATTCAGTCGCATGTTAGGCGCATCACTTTAGGTTGGGTGGATTAGTAGTTTTAGGATTAAGGAGTCGGGCATGAGTGTCGTGATGGCTTCCTATCTTCTATTTTCCAATGACTCCACTTTCTTTTTTAAGGAAGAAGAGTTCCATTTCTAGAATTAAAAACTCTCTTCATTTTCTTCATGGAGGTATCAGGGCTTCGGGTAAATGTGGGAAAGTGTGAGATGATATCGATAGGTGGTGGAGAGAATGTGGAGGGCTAGGACTCTGTGGGTGAAATATTTTTTCTTTCCCCTATGTTTACCTTGGGCTTCTACTTGGGGTTAAATATAAATCTAAATACATCTGGGATCTAGTTCTGAAAAGAATAAACACGAGGTTAGCAGTGTGGAATAGTGTTTTTTTATCTAAAGGTGGGAGGCTTGCACTGATCAAAAGTTCGTTGTCTAGTTTGCCCACCTACTACCTGTCTACCTTGACACTTTTGTGTGTTGTTCGAAAGAAGATGGAGAAAACACTGAGAGATTTATTGTGGATAGTAAATGAGGAAAAGTTTAAATATTTTCTTGTACAATGGGAGGAGGTATATAAACCTTTGGAAGGGGGTGGGAGTTAAGAACCTCGTTTATTTTAATTGAGTGTCGCTAGGCAATTGGTTATGGAGATTCTCAAAACAGGAGAATATGTTATGCAGGAGAGTCGTGGTAGCAAGGGGGCGGAGCATGAAATTAGGATGGTGGATGGGGTGGGGAGGTATGCTCGTGGTATGGGATCGGGAAGCACGTTTCTTTGGAGTCTAGAGACTTCTTCAATTTTACAATGTCTTAATTGCGGAGAGGCAATAGGATCAAGTTTTTGTAAAGGCATGTGGGGAAAGAACGAATCCTTTTAGGAACATTTTATAGGTATAATCATCTTCAGAAGCGACCAATATAGATAAATCATTTGTCATATGTCAGTTGTTGGTGATCGAGTGGTGTGGAATCCCCAACTCAAAAGAAGACTTTGGGATTGGGAGCTCGAGAAGGTGAATGATTTTTTGATTGGTTGGCGCTAGCTTCACGACCATCTATTGATGAGGACGTCATGCGATGGAACCCATGAAAAAATAAAATATGGTATCGGACTAGAGCCGTGACCATATTTAACTAGTAAAAAAATATGGTTTGTTTGGGTCCTATTCTCAAACCGGAAGTTCCACGACTACGCATTCATTTGTTACGTGTTATGTTGGATGTGAATGATTTGCTCATGATTCCCGCGGTGTAGTTTGGGAGGGAAGGGGTTTTGGTTCCATTCGCCCCTCGACGCACATTTTCAAGCCTAAGTGTTCATACACACAAATTTGGGACCTATTCTCAAATCCGGCATCATGCGACTGTGCGACCGATTCCTACATGTTAAGTTGGACGCGTACGAGTTGTCTGTGGTACCCACGGTGATATTTTTTAGGGGGGGTGGGTGGGTTGTGGCATCCGTCCCTGCGCAATATATTTTTAATCCTAAGTGTTTCGACTCTTAAATCCGTGTCCTATTCTCAGTTCGGGAGTCCCGAAACTATGAGGCCAGTTGTTACGTGTTATACTCGACATGCATGAGTTGTTAGTTCCTCATGTAGTGTTGTTTGGTAGGGGGCCGGTATAGGAGTCCGCCTCCTCGCGGCACGTTTTCAAGACTAAGTTACATTTTCATGTGTTACATTGTACATGCACGAGATATTCCTTCATCATGTGGTACTCTCTGGGGGTATTGGTGGAGTTCGCCCCCTAATGGAACATTTTCAACTCTAAGTTTTCCTACTCTCAAATTCGGGTCCTATTTTCTAACCCGACTTCCTGCTATTACGATGCCAGTTTCTATGTGTTATGTTAATTGCTCATGAGTTGTTCATATTGCTTGTGGTGCCATTTAGGGTGGGGAGTGGGGGTGGGGGGTTGGTGGGATCCTCCCCCTTGAGGCACATTTTCAAGCCTAAGTGTTCATACTCTCAAATATGGGTCCTATTCTCGAACTAGGTCCCCCACGACTGCGCAACCGGTTGCTACATGTTACGTTAGAGGTGCAAGAGTTGTTCGTACCACCCGTTGTGCCGTTTGGGGGGAGGGGGCGTTCTCCCCTTCGCGACACGTTCTGAATCTAAAGTGTTCCTACTCTTTAATTCGAGTACTATTATCAAATTGGACATCTCATGACTGCACGACTGATTGTTACATATTACGTTGGATGGGCACGAGTTGTTCATTCCACCTATAGTGTCGTTTGAGGGGTTGGTGGCCTCGTCCACCTCGCGGCATGTTGTCGAGCTTAAGTGCTTCTACTCTCAAATCCGGTTCCTATTCTCAAACCATGTGTATCGCGATTCTGCGAATAGTTGCTACGTGTTACGTTGGATGTACACGAGTCATTTATATTTCCCATAGGGCCATTTGGAGGGGGTTGGGGTTGGTGGCGGCCTCCCCCTCACGAAAAATTTTCAAGACTAAGTATTCCTACTCTCAAATTCGGATCCTCTTCTAAAATCAGGATTCCCGCAATTACACAGTTAGTTGCTATGTCTTACATTGGATGTACATGAGCTATTTGTGCCTCTTGCGGTGCCATTAGGGGGGGTGGCGTCTGCCTCCTCGCAACTTGTTCTTAAGCCTAAGTATTCCTACTCTCAAATTTGGTTCCTACTTTTGAATCGCGTGTTTCGTGACTGAGCGACTGGGATCTACATGTTACGTTGGACACACATGATTTATTCTTACCACCTGTGGTGCCATTTGGGGGGTTTGTGGCATCCACCCCCTCATGGAATGTTTTCAATCCTTAGTGTTCCAACTCTCAAATTCGTGTCCTATTCTTAAATTGAGAGTTTCGCTATTGCACGACCAGTCGCTACGTGTTGCGTTGGATGCACACGAGCTATTCCTACCGCCCACTATGCCATTGGGGGTGGGCGTGGTATTGGTGGCGTCCGCCATCTCGCGGCACGTTTTCAACGCTAGGTGTTCCTTATCTCGAATCCAGGCCTTATTCTTAACCCGGGCATCCTGCGACTACGCGGATGGTTTCTAAGTGTTACGTTCGACGCACGCAATATGTTTTCCTCGCCTGAGGTGTTGTTCGGACGGTTCATGGCATCCACCCCCTCACGATACATTTTCAAGCCTAAGTGTTCCTAATCTCAAATCCGGGTCCTATTCTCAAATTAGCCATCCCATGACTACGCGACCGGTTGCTAGGGGGTTACATTGGATGTGCATGAGCTGTTTTTGCCTCCTGCGGTTCTATTTAAGGAGGGTTGGTGGCATCCACCCCATCGTGGCACATTTTCAAGCCTAAGTGTTCCTACTCTAAAATACGTGTCCTATTATCAAACCAGGTGCGGCCGGTGGAAGATAACTGCTTGACCTTTAATTAATTTTTTCAATAACCTTAGTTTATTCATAAGTTCATGGATAAGAGTTCTTCTTTAACATGGTATATAAAGTAACGTAATTTTGGGTAAGATTTTTATAATAGTCTTCAATATAATTAAGATGCAAATGAACATTTGTAATTGAGTTTTTTCTTTAAATTCGTTTAGAAAATTAAAAGAATATTAAATACATAAATCAATTGGGATTATTTTTTTCTTTGCAGATAATATGACCTGAAAATGAATATTAGTTTGAAAAACATTCATTTGGGGGCAAAACTCACCAAACCATTGTGTTTAATAAAATCTTTCACAATTTTAAGAAGTTTAAAATGATGTTCTACTGAACTAGAAGAGATAAGAATATCATATACATATATACACGATTGAAAACTCCATATAAGGAATATTTTTAAATTCATAAGGTGCATTCTTGAGACGAAATGGCATAAAATTACATTGAAAATGACCAAAATGTACAAAAATAGAAGTTTTGTATCTATCTTGAGGGGCAATTTGAATTTCCCAATCTCCCAATTTTAAATCAGAATTTGAAAATATAATAGGAGAATTAAGTTTTTCAAGCAAATCCTTTTTATAAAGAATTGAATATCTTATCTATTATAAAATATTATTTAATGATTTATAATTAATGTCAAGTCTGGGAACACCACATTCCTTTTCAGCATATTTGTTGACATAAAATCTTGTACAATTCCATGGACACTAGCTTTTAGATATTAATATTTTTATCTAAAAGGTTTTTATTTTACTTTTTTACATACTTCTAGATAATCAACCTTTATTTGACTAAGTCTAGATTTAATTGGCGTAGATTTCTCATTAAAATTCTTTTCATATGGAAAATAAACAATATATTTCTTTTTGTTCCCACAAAGCCTTTGGAATATCAATACAAATTTTTGTTATTATCTGGTATTTAATTTTATGAATCTTGTTTCTAATTATTGGATGATCTAACCTTTGAGATATAGTAAGATAATAAATTACTTTTTATAAGAAAATTTATTTATTTTCTTAAGAAAATATTGTCTTCTGAAGAATTAATTTTCTTTATATATGTTGAGTTATAAACTCAACATAAATTTGTTTACATTTTAAGGTAGTATAAGTTCCATTAGAAACTATATATCAATTAGCATTATTAAGGATAAAAATCGAGCACTTAGAATAAGTTGGGAAGCCATATTTCTAATTAGTAAAAAAGTACTGGATAAACATATTCCTTGATTGCAAATATAATCTTTAGTAAGTTTCTATTTGATATGCATATCGTTGCCACCTTCTTTTGTGAGTGTTTGAGTAGTTTTTTTTTTCGAAGTACTGAATAGGGACTAATTCCTCCTGTAAGCATTTCATATCTGCACCAATAGAATGTTCATGTAATCATAATGTTCATGTAAGGCTAAATTCTACCAATTTAATCCACACATCAATACTTAATCCATTAATGTTCATGTAATCATAATGTTAATTAAACCATACTTTCTCATCAAATTATTTTATTATTAATTGCATGCATGATATCAAATTTGTACAATAAGTATTATCTACCACACAACATCCACAAAACGTTCATGATTTAACAACATCCAATTTATTAAATGGCATCTCTATGTTAAAATCTGCATGCGAACCTCTTAAAGTCTACGGAACCCAAATATCTATCCTAACATGGAAGGTTTTGAGTCTTCATTCATATTAGAAATTTTCATAAAAACAGTCCTTATTTGTCTTCCACTTTCCGTAATTAATATCTCTAATTTGTTTAAAGAAAAAGAGTGTATTTAATGTGTAGGCCAAGATTACTACACATACTACTAAGGGAAAGCAATAGATGTAAACATGCCATAGATTAGTTGAAGAAATCTGAACATATGAATGCGTTCCTCGCGAAAAGATTGCAAAGATCCTCTCTTGAACTAACTTGAAAAATATGCTTTTGGCATTCAATAATTTGATTGAAATCTTCTTTTAAAAGGGGATAGGGTTTGTAGGTAGAAGATAATGAAAATATAGAGGTTTACTGCTCTTCGGGTTTTCAAATAATGAGGTTTAAAGTGCTAACCCCATGTTAAATACATAAGAGAAGTGGTGGAGTTTTAATGAAAAATGCAACTCTTTAAAAATGAACAGACCTATGCGATTTGCCCAGGCCAAATCGATTTGACCTGATACCGAATCAATTCGGTCCTTCTTACTTCATCGCGTTCCCTTAAAAATGAATATCTATTTATAAAATTCCCAATTTTCCCTCGATTTCGACTCCAATTAAATCCTACTTTCCAAAAACAAAAACCAACATATCTAATTACTAAAAATAATTAATTCCCCAAAATTTATTTTTTTGAATTTCGAATTAATTTAATTAAAATCTGATTGAAACCCCTACGGGGTGTTACATACTTTGCCACTAGCATATGAATTTCGTCTTCAAAAATCAATGAATCATAAACTTACAAAAATAAAATAAGTCACACATATGCCTACCCATAAAATGCCACGATCGGGCACCCATACACCCAATCCTCCACGCACCTACCCCACGCTAAAAAAATGCGAGATATACCCTAACTATATATACGCATAACTATGAAAATAATGGCGTACCACGCTCGCCCATGAATCATCACTCGATTTTATCTCCTCCAAAGATAATCGCAATGCTTAAGTCCTCAAATCAATTAACATCATCAAAGTAATACCTACGATAGCTAACATCAGCACTAACGAATTTCCAAAATAAATCTTATTTCCCAAAATAGATTCTAAGTATCCTTATATCAAGATTAGTAGTTCTAACCTCAAGGCCTACAACGTCCTTAATACAAATCATCCTATCTCCAAGAAGCAAAGCTAATATGTATGCTGGACCCAATACCTTAAGGAGTACAAATCAATAAGCAAATCAAAGGTCGGTAACATGGAAGCTAAAAAAAATTCACAATCGATATGTAAGACCATACTCTGATACCATCTTTAACACCCCGGTCATTCCTGGCGTAGGCCGCCACCAAGATTAAGACGGGCGTTGCTAAATTAAATATAATTCTTAGCATGTGACATATATTAGACATATAAAAAATTTCATCCACAAGAGAATAATCAGATCAATCCAATAAATAATCATTTAAGTAAAAATGAAAACCATCAACATGCTAATATCCAAAAATAATCCAACTCCAAATGAAATAATACAATAATGTAACTGAAAGAAACCATAGACAACTTTGGAACCGAATGGACCAATAAAAATCCATAATGACGTCTCATAATTTAAAGAGTTTGAAAAAAATAATCCTATACAAGTAAAGCACCCCGGCACAAGCATGAAATATTGTCAACGCAATGGGTCAGATCCCACCACATGGATACCTGCTACTCCTCTCAAATAGGGTCCTTAAACCCAGACAATAACATTATACACCATAAACTTGAAATTAAAATATTTTAAATTTAACGAGATATGATAATTAACGAGTGAAAATAAATCACCATCTAACCACTCTTAAGTTATCCCCGAGTCCATGTCATTTATCTTAATTCCATTAACCCGATAACTATTTTTATCCGTCATTAATGTCCATTATGGGACTCTCTCTTAAAGTCTTACATCATTTTAGTTGCTGGACACCTACTAAAAGTTTTACACCACACCCATTCCCCTCACTATGTCCAGTTAGCTCGGTTAACTATCGGATCTGCATATACTCGTGAGATTCAACGCCTAACACCTCACTATAGCCTGTCAGCCCACTTAACTATTAGCCCGTACATATTCATGGAAACACACAGACACCAATGTCTCTATATCCAGTCGGCCCGTTTAACAGTCATCCTTATACATACTCACGCCGCCAATATATTTTAATACTCGTTTGTTATCTTAGGCATTAATTCATAATTTCCAAAGTTTTATTATTTATTCCAAATTAGCAATACCCTTTTTAGTCGACCTAAAATCCTCAAAACACCCTTAGTCCAAAACCAAAAGGTCTCCAATCCGCAAGTACTTTTCTAATCTAATACTTGGGAAGAAAACTACTAACAAGCACCACATAGCCTCACTTATAAGCACACTAAACCACGGAATAACGTAAAAATCAACACCACCCCAAAATATATATCTGTAATCCGTCACCATTATCTAATCCCATACCTTGAAAGCAATAAAAACCTTAAGGCTTACTAACGAGTCCCATACCCAGAAAGAAAACCAAATAAAGGTGAGAGCTTTATCTATCCCATAACTTCGTCGTCACCCAGTGTGGAATACATTAAAATAAATAAGAGCCATAAGATAAATTCCACAAATTTAATCCACATATCACTACCTAATTGATTAATGTTCATGTAATCATAATGTTAATTAATCCATACTTTTCCACCAAATTATTCAATTATTAATCGCATGCATGATATAAAATTGATACAATAAGAATTTTCTACCACAATACATCCACAAAATTTCCATGATTTAACATCATACAATTTATTAATTAACATCCCTACGTTAAAATATACATGCGAACATCTTAAAGTCTATGGAACCCAAATATCTAACCTAACATGCAAGGTTTTGTGTCGTCATTCATATTAAAAAATTTCATAAAAATAGTCTCGATTTGTCTTCCACTTTCCCTAATTAATATCTCTAATTTGTTTTAAGAAAACACATTTATTTAGTGCGTAGGCCATAATTACTACGTGTAATACTAAGGAAACGCAATAGACATGACCATTGAGACTAATTGAAGAAATCTAAACATATGAACGTGCTCCTCGCGAAAATATGACAAAGTTACTCTATTGAACTAACCTGAAAAATTTGGGTTTGGCATCCAAAACTTGGACTGAAATCTTGGTTTAAAAGTGGCTAGGGTTTGGAGGTAGAAGATGATGAGAATATAGAGGTTTACTTGTCTTAGGGTAGAAAATGCATAAGAGAAGTGAGGGAATTTTAATGAAAAACGCAACTGTTTCAAAATGGACAGACCTGTGCAATCTGCCCATGACAAATAGATTCAATATCACGAAAAATCGATTCAGTCATGTTCAGTTCTCCAGCTTCCCTTAAAAATGAACATATGTTTATAAAAAATCCCAATTTTCCCCAATTTTCATTCTGATTAAAATCCTACTTTCCAAAAATGAAAATCAACATATTTAATTACTAAAAATAACTAAATCCAAAAAATTTACGTTTTTGAATTTCGGATTAATTTAACTAAAATCCAATTTAAAAATCTATGGGTGTTACATACTTCCCCACTAACACAAAAATTTCATCGGAGAAACTCGACGAATCGTAAACGCGCAAAAATAAAATAAGGATCAGATATGCCTACCCGTAAAACTCCACGATCGAGCGACCACAAACCCAATCCCCCAAGCACCTACCGACGATAAAAAAAAATACGATATATAGCCTAACTAATGAGTAAAAAAATATGATACCAGCTACTCCTCTCAAATAGGGCCCTTAAATCTAGAAAATAGCATTATACGCAATAAACACGACATTATAATTTTTTAAATTAAAGAAGATATGATAATTAATGAGTAAAAATAAATAATCATCTAACCACTCTTAAGTTACCCCCGAGGTCCAAGTAATTTAACTTAATTCCATTAACCTGATAATTATTTTTATCCATCATTAATATCCATTGTCGGACTTGCGCTTAAAGTCTTACATCATTTTAGTTGCGGGACTCTCGCTAAAAGTTTTACACCACACCCATTCCCCTCACTATGGCCAGTCGACTCGGGTCACTGCCATCTCTGCACATACTCGTGGGATTCCATGCCCGACACATCGCGATAACCCATCAGCCCGTTTAAATATTATGCCCCACAAACTCGTGATGATACACACCCCCATGTCGCTGTAGCCAGTCGTCCTGTTTAACCGTCAGCCCTGCACATACTCACGGTGCCAATATAATTCAATACCCGTTTACTATATTAAGCATTATTTCACAATTTCTCAAGTTTTCTCATTTATTTCAAATTAGCCACTCTTTATAATCGATGTAAAGTCCTAAAAAGACCCTTAGTCCCAACCCTAGAGGTCCTTAATTTGCGTGTACTTTACTAGCCTAATACCTATGAAGAAAACTACTAACAAGCACCACATAGACTCACTCTTAGGATCACTAAATCACAGAACAACGTAAAAATCAACCCCATCCCAGAATATATATCCATAAACCGTCGCCACTATCTACTCTGATACCCAGAAAGCAATAACAACCCAAAGGCCAACAAACTAGTCCCATACCTAGAAATAAAACCAAATAAAGGTGAGAGCCCATAGCCTCGTGGTCCCCATGATGTTAAATGCATTAAAATAAATTAGTGGCATAAGTCTAAATTTCCATTTATAACAATAATTCCACCAATTTAATCCACACATCACTACTCAATCGATTAATGCTCATGTAATCATAATATTAATTAAACCATACTTTCTCATCAAATTATTCAATTATTAGTCCCATGCATGTTATCTAATTTATACAACAAGATTTTTATACTACGTAACATCCACAAATTTTCCATGATTTAATATCATACAATTTATTAAATGACATACCTACGTAAAAATATACATGAGAACATCTTAAAGTCTACGAAACCTAAATTTATAACCTCACATGCAAGGTTTTGTGTCTTCATTCATATTAGAAGATTTCATAAAAATAGTTTCGATTTGTCTTCCACTTTCCCTAATTAATATCTCCATTTTTTTAAAGAAAACACATGTATTTACTGTGTAGGCTATAATTACTACGCATAATCCTAAGGGAAAGCAATAGATGTAAACATGCCTGAGATTAGTTAAAGAAATATGAACATTTAAATGTGTTCCCGGTGAAAAGATGACAAATATCCTCTCTTTAACTAACATGAAAAATCTAGTTTTTGCCTTCAAAACATCGATTAAAATCTTGATTTAAATAGGCCTAGGCTTTGGAGGTAGAAGATGATTCAATTGTAGGGGTGTACTGCTCTTTGGGTTTTCAAATAATGAGGTTCAAAGTCCTAACCCGTGTTAAATACTTAAGAGAAGTGGTGGAGTTTTAATGAAAAATGGAACTCTTTAAAAATGGACAGACTTGTGCGATCTGCCCAGGCCGAATCGATTCGGTATCAGGCCGAATTGATTCATTCCTTATTAGTTCCCAACGTTCCCTTAAAAATGAACATACCAACTCAACTCAACTCAATAAAGCCTTTCCCCAATTATTTGTGGTAGGCTAGATGAATCATATTTTCCCATTCAATTCTGTCCAGTGCAATATCTTCGGTTAAACCTCCCCTAAAAATGAACATATGTATAAAAAAAATCCCAATTTCCACCGATTCCGAATCCGATTAAATCATTCTTTCCAAAAATAAAAACCAGCATATCTAGTTACTAGAAATAATTAATTCCAAAAATTTTATTTTCCCGAATTTCAAATTAATTTAATTAAAATCTGATTTAAAAGCCTACGGGGTGTTACATACTTCCCCACTAGTACTGAAATTGTGTCCTTGAAATTCACTGAATCATAAACTTGCAAAAGTAAAATAAGTCTCACATATTCCTACCCATAAAATCCCACGATCGGGCGTCCATGCAACCAATCCTCCACGCACCTACCCCACGATAAAAAAATACGATATATACCCTAACTATATATATCCGCATAACTATGAAAATAACGTCGTACCAAGCTCACCCACGAATCACCACTCAATTTTATCTCCCCCAAAGGTAATCATAATGCTTAAGTCCTCAAATCAATTCACATCTTAAAAGTAATACTTACGATAGCTAACATCGGCACTACCGAATTTTCAAAACAAATCTCATCTCCCAAAATAACTTCTAAGTATCCTTATATCAAGATTACTTGTTCTAACCTCAAGGCCTTCAACGTCCTTAATACCAAGCATCCTATATCCAAGAAGAAAATCTAACACGTATACTAGACACAATACCTTAAGGAGTACAAATAAATAAGGGAATCAAAGGATGATGACATGGAAGCTAAAAGAAATCGCAACCTTCAAGATTGAAGACCGTGCTCTAATACAATCTTTAACACCCCAGGCATTCCTGGCATCGGCCGCAACCAAGATTATGGAGGGATTTACTAAATTAAATAAAATTATTAGTATGTGACATATATGAGAAATAAAAAATTTCATTCACAACAGATTAATCTGATTAATCGAATAAATAATCATTTAAGCAATAATAAAAACCATCACCATGCTAATCTCCAAAAATAATCCGACACCAAATGATATAATTCAATAAAGTAATTAATTGAAACCATAGACAACTTCGAAACCGAATGGCCCAATAAAAATCCATAATGAAGTCTCATAACGTAAAGCGTTTGAAAAAAAGTAAGCCTATACTAGTAAATTACCCCTGTACAAACATGAAATATTGTCAACGCAATGGGTCAGAACCCACGACATGGATACATGTTACTCCTCTCAAATAGGGTCCTTGAACCCAGACAATAGCATTATACGCAATAAACACGACTTTAGAATATTTTAAATTAACAGAGATATGATAATTAATGAGTAAAAATAAATTACCATCTAACAACTCTATAGTTACCCCCGAGGTCCAAGTCTTTTAACTTAATTCCTTTAACCCGATAACTATTTTTATCCATCATTAATATTCGTTCGGGACTCCCGTTTAAAGTCTTACATTATTTTAGTTGCGTGACTCCTACTAAAAGTTTAACACCACACCCATTCCCCTCACTATGGCCAGTCAGCTCGGTTCACTATCACCTCTGCCCATACTCGTGAGATTCCGTGCCTGACACATCACCATAGCCCATTAGTCAGTTTAGCTGTTAGCCCGCACATACTAATGACACCACACATACCCATGTCGCTATTTCCAGTCGGCCCATTTCACTATCAACCCTGCACTTACTCGCGTTAATAATATATTTTAATACCCATTTATTATCTTAGGCATTAATTCACATTTTCTCAAGTTTTCTCATTTATTTCAAATTAGCCACGCCCTTTTCAATCGACGTAAAGTTCTCAAAACACCCTTATTCCAAAACCTAGAGGTCTCCAATACGCATGTACTTTTCTAGACTAACACCAATGAAGAAAACTACTAACAAGCACCACATAGCCTCACTCTTAGGCTCACTAAACCACGGAACAATGTAAAAATCAACCCCACCCCGGAATATATATTCATAAACCGTCACCAATATATAATCTCATACTTAGAAAGCAATAACAACCGAAAGGCCTACTAACTAGTCTCATACCTTGAAAGAAAACCAAATAAAGGTCAGAGCCTTATCTATACCATAACCTCGTGGTCCCCTCGATGTTGAATACATTGAAATAAATAAGTGGAATAAGCCTAAATTTACATTTATAACAATAATTCTACCAATTTAATCTACACATCACTACTGAATCAATTCATGATAGTGTAATCATAATATTAATTAAACCATACATTCAAATCAAATTATTCAGTTATCGATCCCATGCGTGTTATGAAATTTATATAATAAGAATCTTATTTTGCGCAACATCCACAAAATTTCCATGATTTAACATCATACAATTTATTAAATGACATACCTACGTAAAAAAATACATGAGAACATCTTAAAGTCTACGGAACCGAAATATATAACCTAACATGTAAGGTTTTGTGTCTTCATTCATAATAGAAAAGTTCATAAAAGTAGTCCCGATTTGTCTTCCACTTTTCCTAATTAATATCTCTAATTGTTTTTAAGAAAACACGTGCATTTAGTGTGTAAGCCATAATTACAACGCATAATACTAAGGGAAAGCAATAGATGTAAACATGCCTGATAATAGTTGAAGAAATATGAACGTGTAAATGTGTTCCCCACGAAAAGATGACAAATATCCTCTCATGAACTAACTTGAAAAATCTGGTTTTAGCCTTCAAAACTTCGATTGAAATCTTAGTTTAAATGGAGATAGGGTTTGGAGGTAGAAGATGATTAAATTATAGAGGTTTACTGCTCTTAGGGTTTACAAATAATGAGGTTTAAAGTCCTAACCTCGCGTTAAATATATAAGAAAATGGTGGAGTTTTAATGAAAACCAACATATCTAATTGCTAAAAATAGTTAATTCCAAATTTTTATTTTTTTCGAATTTTGAATTAATTTAAATAAAATTCGATTTAAAAACCTACGAGGTGCTACATACTTCCCCACTAGTACCGAACTTTTATCCTCAAAATTCAATGAATCATAAACTTGCAAAAATAAAATAAGGCTCACATATGCCTACCCATTTAATGCCACGATCGGGAGCCCATACACCCAATCCTCCACGCATTTACCCGGCTAAAAAATACGATATATACCCTAACTATATATATACACACACACATAACTATGAAAATAACGGCGTACCATGCTCGCCCACGAATCATAACTCGATTTTATCTCCCCCAATGTTAATCGCAATGCTTAAGTCCTCAAACCAATTCACTTAACAAAGTAACACTTATGATAGCTAACATCAACACTAATGAATTTCAAAAAATAAATCTCATCTCGCAAACTAACTTCTAAGTATCCTTATATCAAGATTACTAGTTCTATCCTCAAGGATTACAACGTCCTTAATACAAAGCATCCTATCTCCAAGAAGAAAATCTAACACGTATGCTAGACACAATACTTCAAGGTGTACAAATCAATAAGGGAATCAAAGGTTTATAACTTGGAAGCTAAAAAAACTCGCAACCAACGAGATGTAAGACCATGCTCTGATATCATCTCTAACACCCCAGGCATTCCTGGCGTCGATCGCCACCAAGATTACGGCGGGCGTTGCTAAACTAGATATAATTCTTAGCATGTGAAATATATGAGACATATAAAAAATTTCATCCACAAGATAATGATCAGATTAATCCAATAAATAATCATTTAAGCAATAATAAAAACCATCACCATGCTAATCTCAAAAAATAATCAAACACCAAATGAAATAATCCAATAAAGTTACTGACTGAAACCGTAGACAACTTCGAAACCGAATGGCCCAATAAAAATCCATAATGAAGTATCATAATGTAAAGCGTTTGAAAAAAAGTAAGACTATACTAGTAAATCACCCCGGCACAAATATGAATGTTGTCAATGCAATGGGTCAGATCGCACCACATGGATACGGGCTACTCCTCTCAAATAGGGTTCTTGAACCCAGACAATAGCATTATACGCAATGAACACGACATTAGAATATTTTAAATTAAACGAGATATAATAATTAATGGGTAAAAATGAATTACCATCTAACCGTTCTTAAGTTACCCCCGAGGTCGAAGTCATTTAACGTAATTCCATTAACCCGATAACTATTTTTATCAATCATTAATATTCGTTGCGGGACTCCCGCTTAAAGTCTTACATCATTTTAGTTGCTGGACTTCTACTAAAAGTTTTACACAACACCCCTTCCCCTCACTATCGCAAGTCAGCTTGGTTCACTATTAGCTCTACACATACTCGTGAGATTCCAAGCCCGACATGTCACCATAGCCCGTCATCCCGTTTAACTGTTAGCCCGCACATACTAAGGACACTACATATACCCATGTCGCTATTGTCAATCAACCCGTTTAACTGTCAACCCTGCACATACTCGCTCCACCAATATATTTTAATACCCATATATTATCTTCATCATTAATTCACATTTTCTCAAGTTTCCCTTTTTAAATGACATAAACTCCTCATAACACCCTTAGTCCCAACCTAACGGTTTCCAATCCGTAAGTATTTTTCTAGTCTAACACATAGGAAGAAAACTACTAACAAGCACCAGATAGCCTCACTCTTAGGCTCACTAAGCCACGGAATAACGTAAAAATCATCACCATCCAGAAATATATATTCGTAAAATGTCACCATTATCTACTCCCATACCTAGAAACAATAACAACCTAAAGTCCTACTAATTACTCCTATGCCTAGAAATCAAACCAAATAAAGGTAAAACCCTTATCTATCCCATAACCATGTCGTCCCCCGGTATTGAATACATTAAAATAAATAAGTTCCATAAGGCTAAATTCCACCAATTGAATCCACACGTCACTACTTAATCGATTAATGTTCATGTAATCATAATGTGAATTAAGCCATACTTTCTCATCAAATTATTCAATTTTTAATCGCATGCAAGATATCAATATTATACAACAAGAATTTTCTACCACACAACATCTAAAAAATTTCCATCATTTAACATCATAGAATTTATTAAATGACATCCCTACGTTAAAATCTACATGCGAACTTCTTAATGTCTACGGAACCCAAATCTCTAACCTAGCATGCAAGGTTTTGTGTCTTCATTCATATTTAAAAAATTCATAAAAACAGTCCCGATTTCTCTTCAACTTTACCTAATTAATATCTCTAATTGGTTTAAAAGGGGCTAGGGTTTGGAGGTAGAAGATGATGAAAATATAGAGGTTTAATGCTCTTAGGGTTTTCAAATGATGAGGTTTAAGTGTTAAATGCATAAGAGAAGTGGTGGAGTTTTAATGAAAAACGCAACTGTTTAAAAATGGACAAACTTGTGCGATCTGCCTAGGACAAATCGATTCGATATCAGGCCGAATCGATTCAGTCCTATTCAATTCGCCAGGTTCCCTTAAGAATGAAAATATGTTTATAAAAATAACAATTTTCCCCAATTTCAATTATGATTAAGATCCTACTTTCCAAAAATAAAAACAAACATTTTTAATCACAAAAAATAACTAAATCCAAAAATTTTACGTTTTAGAATTTCGAATTAATTTCACTGAAATCCAATTAAAAAATCTATGGGTGTTACATACTTCCCCACTAACAAAGAAATTTCGTCCTCGAAACTCGACGAATTGTAAACGCACAAAAATAAAATAAGGCTCACATATGCCTACCCCTAAAACGCCACGATCGAGCGCCCATACACCCAATCGTCCAAGCACCTACCCCACGATAAAAAAATATGACATATACCCTAACTATATATATACGCATAACTATGAAATTAATGGCGTACCCTACTCACCCACCAATCACGACTCGATTTTATCTCCCCCAATAGTCATCGCAATTCCTAAGTCCTCAAATCAATTCACATCATAAAAAAAATACTTATTTAACATCAGCACTAGCGAATTTCCAAAATAAATCTCATCTCTCAAAATAACCTCTAAGTATCTTTATATTAAGATTACAAGTTCTTACCTCAAAGCCTAGGGTGTCCTTAATACCAAGCATGACATCTCCAAGAAGCACAGCTAAGACGTATGCAAGACCCAATACCTTAAAGACTGAAAATCAATAAGGGCATCAAAGGCCGGTAACGTGGAAGATAAAAAAGAATCACAACCTACGAGACCTAAGACCACGCTCTCATACTATCTGTAACACCCTGTGCATTCCTTTCGTTGGCCACTAACAAGTTTACGTCGGGCGTTGCAAAATTAAATATCATTCTTAGCATGTGACATATATGAGACATATAAAAAACTTCATCCACAAGATAATAATCATATTAATGCAATAAATAATCATCTATGCAATAATAAAATCCATCACCATGTTAATCTCTAAAAGTAATCAAACTCCAAATGAAATAATCCAATAAAGTAACTAACTGAAACCATAGAAAACTTTGGAACAAAATGGGCCAATAAAAATCCATAATGAAGTCTCGTAATGTAAAGTGGTTGAATAAAAGTAAGCCTATAATAGTAAAGCACGCCAACATAAACCTGAAATATTTACAACGCAATGGGTTGCTACTCCTCTCAAATAGGGTCCTTGAACCTAAAAAATAGAATTATACACAATAAATACGCCAATAGAATATTTCAAATTAAACGAGATATGATTTTTAACGAGTAAGAATAAATTACCATCTAACCACTCTTAAGTTACCCCCGAGGTCAAAGTCATTTAACTTAATTCGACTAGCACTGTAACTATTTTTATCCATCATTAATATCCGTTACGGGACTCCCGCTTATTGTCTTACATAATTTTTGTTGCGGGACGCCCTCTAAAAGTTTTACACCACACCCGTTCCCCTCACCATGGCCAGTCAGCTCAGGTCACTGCCAACTCTGCTCATGCTCGTGAGATTCCACGCTCAACACGCCACTATTCCCTGTCAGCCTGTTTAACTATTATCCCGCACATACTCGTGATGCCACACACACCTATGTCGCTATAGCCAGTCGGACCGTTTAACTGTCATCCATGCACATACTCGCGCCGCCAATATATTTTAATACCCATTTATTATCTTAGGCAGTAATACTCATATATTTTAATACTCATTTATTTCAAATTTTCCTCACCCTTTTTAATCGACATAAAAGCCTTAAAACACCCTTAGTCCCAAACCTAGAGTTCTCCAATCCGTATGTACTTTTCTACCTTAACACCTAGGAAGAAAACTACTAACAAGCACCATATAGAATCTCTCCTGGGCTCACTAAACCACAGAACAATGTAAAATTAAGCCCCACCCCAAAATATATATCCGTTAACCAACACCAATGTTTGCTCCCATACCTTTAAAGAAATAATAACTAAATGTCCTACTAACTAGTACAATACCTAGAAAGCAAACCAAATAAAGGTGAGAGCCTTATCTATCCCAAAATCCCGTCGTCCCCACGCTGTTGAATACATTAAAATAAATAAGTGGCATAGGTCTAAATTTCCATTTATAACAATAACTCTACCAATTTAATCCACCTATCAATACTTAATCGATTGATGTTCGTGTAACCATAATATTAATTAAACAACACTTCTCATCAAAATTTTCAATTATCAATCACATGCATGTTATCAAATTTATACAATAAGAATTTTATACTACCCAACATTTACAAAATTTCCATGATTTAACATCATACAATTTATTAAATGTCATACCTACGTAAAAATATTCATGAGAACATCTTAAATTCTACGGAACTTAAATCTCTAACCTAACATGCAAGGTTTTGTGTCTTAATTCATATTAAAAAATTTCATAAAAACAGTCCCGATTCGTCTTCCACTTTACCTAATTAATATCTATAATTTGTTTTTAGAAAACATATGTATTTAGTGCGTAGGCCATAATTACTACGCGTAATACAAAGGAACGCAATAGAGTTAACCATGACTGAGACTAGTTGAAGAAATCTAAACGTATGAACGTGTTCCCGCGAAAAGATGATAAAGGTCCTTTATTGAACTAACTTGAAAAATCTAGTTTTCGCCTTCAAAACTTTGACTGAAATCCCGGTTTAACATGGGCTAGGGTTTTGAGGTAGAAGATGATGAAAATATAGAGGTTTACTACTCTTAGGGTTTTCAAATAATGAGGTTTAAAGTTCTAAACCCGTGTGAAATGAATAAGAGAAGTGGTGGATTTTTAATGAAAAACACAACTGTTTAAAAATGGACAAACATGTGCGATTTTCCCAAGACAAATCGATTTGATATTAGGCTGAATCGATTCATTCATGTTCAGTTCGCCAGGTCCCCTTAAAAATGAAAATATGTTTATAAAAATCCCAATTTTCCCCAATTACAATCCTGATTAAAATCATACTTTCCAAAAATAAAAACCAATATATTTAATCCCTAAAAATAATTAAATCCAAAATTTTACGTTTTAGAATTCCGGATTAATTTAACAAAAATCCAATTTAAAAATCTATGGGTGGTACATACTTCCCCACTAACACAGGAATTTCGTCCTGGAAACTCGACGAATCATAAAGGCTTAAAAATAAAATAAGGATCACATATGCCTACCCGTAAAATGCCACGACCGAGCGCCCACACACCCAATCCCCCAAGCACCTGTCCCACGATAAAAAAAAGTGATATATACCCTAACTATATATACGCATAACTATGAAAATAACGGCGTGCCACGCTCGCTCATGAATCACCACTCAATTTTATCTCGCCAAAAAGTCATCGCAATGCTTAAGTCCTCAAATCAATTCACATCATGAAAGTAATACTTAGCTAACATCAGCACTAGCGAATTTTCAAAATAAATATCATCTCTCAAAATAACTTCTAAGTACATTTATATTAATATTACTTGTTCTCACCTCAAGACCTACAATGTCCTTAATACAAAGCATTGTATCTCCAAGAAGCACAGCTAACACGTATGCAAGACCCAATACCTTAAGGAGTAGAAATCATCAAGTGAATCAAAGGTCGATAACGCGGAAGCTAAAAACGACTCACAACCTACGAGACCTAAGACCATGCTCTGATACCATCAGTAACACCCCGTACATTCCTTACGTCGGCCGCCACCAAGACTATGCCGGGTGTAGCTAAATTAAATATCATTCTTAGCATGTGACAGATATGAGACATATAAAAAATTTCATCCACAAGATAATAATCAGATTAATGCAATAAATAATCATTTATGCAACAATAAAATCCATTCCCCTACTAGTCTCTGAAAATAATCCAACTCCAAATGAAATTGTCCAATAAAGTAACTGACTAAAACCATAGATGACTTTGGAATCGAATGAACCAATAAAAATTCATAATAACGTCTCATGATGTAAAGGGACTGAATAAAAGTAAGCCTATACTAGTAAAGCGAGTAAATAAAATAAACTCTAGTTTCACCTCCAGAAAGATCTCCAGTTATTCCTATGGAGCTATCCCGACAAAACATGATATATTAGTCAAGCCAATGGGTCAGAGTTCGCCACATGGATACCAGCTACTCCCCTTAAATTGGGTCCTTGAATCCAGAAAGTAGCATTATACGCAATAAACACGATAGTAGAATATTTTAAATCAAACGAGATATGATAATTAATGAATAAATATAAATTACCATCTAACCACTCCTAAGATACCCTTGAAGTCCAAGTCCAATTATTTACATTAAACAACAGATAATTATTTAACTTAATTCCATTAAGAGGATAATTATTTTTATCCATCATTAATATCCATTGTGGGACTCCCGCTTAATGTTTTACATCATTTTAGCTGGGGGACTCCCGCTGAAAGTTTTACACCACATACATTCCCCTCACTATGTCTAGTCATCTCGATTGATTGTCAGCTCTACAAACACTTGTGAGATTCCACGCATGACACATCACTATAGCCTATCAGCCCGTTGAACTGTCAGCCTGCACATACTTGTGACGCAACACACACACATGTCGCTATAGACAGTCAGCCCATTTAACTGTTAGACCTTCACATACTCGCTCCGCCAATATATTTTAATACCCGTTTATTATCTTAGGCATTAATTCATAATTTCTCTTGTTTTGTCATTTATTTCAAATTAGCCACACCCTTTTTAATCGACGTAAAGTCCTCCAAACACCCTTTGTCCCAAACCTAAAGGTCTCAGATCCGCAAGTACTTTTCTAGCCTAACACCTAGGAAGAAAACTACTAAGAAGCACCATTTAGCCTCACTAAACCAGCGAACAACGTAAAAATCAGCACCACCCCGGCATATATATTCGTAAACCATCACCAATATCTACTCCCATATCTAGAATGAAATATCAACCCAAAGTCCTACTAACAAGTCCCATGAATAGAAAGCAAACCAAATAAAGTTAAGCGTCTTATCTATCTCATAACCCCGTCGTCCCAACGGTCTTCAATAAATTAAAATAAATAAATGGCCTAAGGCTAAATTTCCAGTAATCTCAATAATTCTACCAATTTAATCAACACATCACTACTTAATCGATTAATGTCCGCGTAATCATAATGTTAATTAAACCATACTTTCTCATCAAATTACTCAATCACTAATTGCATGCATGTTTTTAAATTTATATAACAAGAATTTTCTACCATGCAACATCCACAAAATTTGCATTCTTTAACATCATACTATTTATTAAATGACATCCCTAGGTAAAAATCTACATGTGAACATCTTCAAGTCTACGAAACCGAAATATTTAACCTAACATGCAAGGTTTTGAGCCTTCATTCTTATTAGAAATATTCATAAAAACAGTCCCGATTTGTCTTCCACTTTCCCAAATTAATATCTCTAATTTGTTTTAAGAAAACACTTGTATTTAGTGTATAGGCCATAATTACAACGCATAATACTAAGGGGAAGAAATAGATGTAACAATGCCTGGGATTAGTTGAATAAATTTGAACGTATGAATGTGCTGCTCATGAAAAGATGACAAATATCCTCTCTTGAACTAATTGGAAAAATTCGGTTTTGGCCTTCAAAACTTGAATTGAAATCTTTGTTTTGAAGGGGATAGGCTTTGGACGTAGAAGATGATTAAAATATAGAAGTTAACTTCTCTTTGGATTTTCAAATAATGAGGTTTAAAGCCCTAACCTTGTGTTAAATACATAAGAGATGTGGTGGAGTTTTAGTGAAAACTGGAACTCATTAAAAACATACAGACTTGTGTGATATGCCCATGCTGAATCGATTCGGTATCAGGCTGAATCGATTTGGTCATGTTCAGTTTTCCAGGTACCCTTAAAACTAACACGTGTTTATAAAAATCCCAAATTTCCACCGATTTCGATTCCGATTAAAATCCTACTTTCCAAAAATAAAAACTAACATATCGAATTACTAAAAATAATTAATTCGCAAATTATTTTGTTTTGAATTTCGAATTAATTTAATTATGATACAATTTTAAATTCTATGCCCACTAGAACAGGAATTTCATACTCAAAATTCAACGAATCAAAAACTCGCAAAAATAAAATGTGGCTCACATATGCCTACCCATAAAATTCCATGATCGGGTCCCATACACCCAATCCTCCATGTGCCTACCCCGTGATAAAAAATACGATATATACGCACAACTATGAAAATAACGATGTATCACGCTCGTCCACGAATCACCACTAGATTTTATCTCCCCCAAAAGTCATCGCAATGCTTAAGTCCTAAAATCAATTCGCATCATCAAAGTAATACTTAGGTCAACTAACATCAACACTAACGTATTTGCAAGATAAATCTCATCTCCCAAAATAACTGCTAGGTATCCTTATATCAAGATTACTAGTTATATCCTCAAGGCCTATAACGTCCTTAATACAAATCATCCTATCTCCAAGAAGCAAAGCTAACACATATGCTAGACCCTATAGCTTAAGGAGTACAAATCAACAAGGGAATCAAAGGTCGGTAACGTAAAAGTTAAAAAAGACTCAAAGCCTACGAGACCTAAGACCATGTTTTGATACCATTTATAACACCTTGTGTTGCCACCAAGATTACGTCGGACGTTTCTAAATTAAATATAATTCTTAGCATGTGACAGATATGAGACATATAAAAATTTCATCCACAAGATAATAATCAGATTAATGCAATAAACAATCATCTAAGCCATAATAAAATACATCACCATGCTAATCTTTAAAAATAATCCAACTTCAAAAGAAATAATCTAATAAAGTAACTAACCAAAACCATAGACAACTTTAGAATTGAATGGACCAATAAAAATTCATAATGAAGTCTCATAATGTAAAGCGACTGAATAAAAGTAAGCATGTTCTAGTAAGGTGAGTAAATAAAATAAACTCTAGATGTACCTCCAGAACGATCTCTAGTAATTCCTATGCAGCTACCCCAGAACAAATCTAAAATATTAGTCAAGGCAATGGGTCAGAGCCCACCACATGGATACTAGCTACTCCTCTCAAATAGGGTCCACGAACCCAGACAATAGCATTACACGCAATAAACACGATAGTATAATATATTAAATTAAACAAGATATGATAATTAATGAATAAATATAAATTACCATCTAACCACTCCTAAGTTACCCCCGAGGTCCAAGTCCAATTATTTGCATTAAATAAAAAATAATTATTTAACTTAGTACCATTAATCCGATAATTATTTTTATCCATCATTAATACCTGTTGCAGGACTCCCGCTTAAAGTTTTACATCATTTTAGTTGGCGGACTCCCACTAAAAGTTTTACACCACACACATTCCCCTCACTATGTCCAGTCTTCTCGGTTAACTGTCAGGTTTGCACACACTCGTGAGATTCCACGCATGACACATAACTATATCCCATTATCCCGTTCAACTGCCAGTCCACTCATACTTGTGACGCCACATACACCTATTCTCACATCGCCAATATATTTTAATACCCGTTTATTATCTTAGGCAATAATTCATAATTTCTCAAGTTTTCTCATTTATTTCAAATTAGCCACACCCTTTTTAATCGACACAAAGTCCTCAAAACACCCTTAGTTCCTAACCTAGAGGTCTCCAATCCGCAAGTACTTTTCTATCCAAACACCTAGGAAGAAAACTACTAACAAATACCACTTAGCCTCACTCCTGGGCTCACTAAACCACGGAACAACGTAAAAATTAGCACCACCCCGAAATATATATTTGTAAATCGTCACCACTATCTACTCCCATACCTATGAAGAAATAACAACCCAAAGTCCTACTAACTATCCCCATGCATAGAAAGCAAACCAAAGAAAGGTAAGATCCTTATCTATCGCATAACCCCATCATCCCCGCGGTCTTGAATACAAGCATAAAGCTAAATTTTCAGTTATCACAATAATTCAACCAATATAGTCCACACATCACTACTTAATCGATTAGTGTTCGTGTAATCCGAATGTTAATTAAACCATACTTTCTCGTCAAATTATTCAATTATTAATCGCATGCATTTTATCAAATTTATACAACCAGAATTTTCTACCACGCAACACAAATCTCTAACCTAACATGCAAACTTTTGAGTTTTCATTCATATTAGAAATTTTTATAAAAACAATCTCGACTTGTCTTCCACTTTTCCTTATTAATATCTCTGATATGTTTTAATTAACACATGTATTTAGTGTGTAGAACTTAATTACAACGCATAATACTATGGGAAAGCAATATATGTAACCATGCCTGAGATTAGTTGAATAAATTTGAACGTATGAATGTGTTCCTCTCGAAAATATGACAAATATCCTCTCTTGAACTAAGTTGCGAAATCTGGTTTTGGCCTTGAAAACTTGGGTTAAAATCTTGGTTTATAAGGGGCTAAGGTTTGGAGCTAGAAGATAATGAAAATATAGAGGTTAACTTCCCTTAAGGTTTTCAAATAATGAGGTTCAAAGTCCTAACCCCGTGTTAAATTCATTAGAGAGGTGGTGGAGTTTTAATGAAAAACCCAACTCTATAAAAATGGACAGACATGTGCTATTTGCCCAGTCCCAATCGATTCGGTATCCCGCCGAATTGATTCGATCCTTTTCAGTTTGCTACGTTCCCATAAAATGAACATATGTTTATAAAAATCCCAATTTTCCCCCGATTTCGATTCCGATTAAAATCCTACTTTCCAAAAATAAAAACTAACATATCTAATTACTAAAAATAATAGATTCCAAAAAAAATATTTTTTAATTAATTTAATTAAAATCCGATTTAAAAATCTATGGGGTGCTATATACTTCCCCACTAGCACAGAATTTTCGTCCTCAAAATTCGATGAATCATAAACCCGCAGAAATAAATTGAGGCTCACATATGCCTACCTATAAAATTCCATGATCAGGTGCCAATATACCAAATCCTCCATGCACCTACCCCGGGATAAAAAAATACGGTATATACCCTAACTATATACATACGCATAACTATTAAAATAACGACGTACCATGCTCGCCCATGAATTACCACTCGATTTTATCTCCCCCAAAAGTCGTTGTAATGCTTAAGTCCTCAAATCAATTCACATTATCAAAGTAATACTTACGATAGCTAACATCAACACTAAAGAACCTGCAAAATAAATCTTATTTCCCCAAATAACTTCTAACTATCCTTATATCAAGATTACTAGTTCTAACCTCAAGGCCAACAACATCCTTAATAAAATAAAAAAACATTATATCTCCAAGAAGAAAAGCTAAAACGTATTCTGGACCCAATACCTTAAGGAGTAAAAATCAACAAGGGAATCAAAGGTAGGTAATATGGAAGCTAAAAAAGACTCATAACCTATGAGACCTAAGACCATGCTCTGATACCACCTCTAACACCTCGCGCAGTCCTAGCATTGTCCTCTGTGATAAAAGGAGAGTATATACTAGTAACGATGCTCATAGAGAGTATATAATTTGTTGGTTTGCGATTCAAAAGGTTATCCTTTGTGATAAAAGGACCCCATTTATCAACAAAGAAGTAACGATGCTCATATACAAGTAATCCATCATCCATCATACCTTAATGGTGGCGTATCCTAAAGGCAACGGTCAATCCTAAGCAACAAACAAAACCTTAGTCAATATCTTGGCCAAGACGAATGGAGGATTTACCAGGTGCATGGGATGATAAGATTCCAGTAATACTCTAGGCCTATCAAACGATAAAGAGGAAACCCATAGGGTATATGATATTTTCTCTTGTGTTGGGAGCCTAAGCAATTCTGTTAGTGAAGCTGGAAGTTCCCTCGACCCGATATGCCTTGCGAAGCAGCATGCTCGCTCAGATAAGACATGTACAGTTGGAAGCACGGGATGAATACAGGGACAATGCGATTCAACATTTCTAAATGTATACAAAGTTGCTCTCTAGCGCATATGAAAACTTGGTGAGACCAAGAATGTTCGTAGAAGGGGATTTGGTTTTGAAGGCAGTGGTGAAGCACATTTGAGGGTTCGCATTGCCTAAATCTGTTGTGAATTGGGAGGGACCTTTCATTGTGAATGAGGCTTAAAATTTAGGTTACTGTTTAATCTTTAAGATGGAGGAGGATAAACTTATTAATATTAATAACGAGTGGTTAAAGGTCTATCATGTTTAAAGCGAGTAACCTCACTTAGATATTTATTTTGAGCTAAAGTTATATTGTAATTCATTGTGAGTTATTTCTTTTGTTAGGACTCTTCTCATGAATTAAGAAGAAAGAGTTGTCTTATAAATTGTAAGAGTTTAATCTTTGTAATAAATAGAAAAGTTATAACAAAGAAGTTCATAGTAATAATTTTTTTCCATTCATATACTCAAAAGGATTACAAAATTGGGAACTGTGGCCGAAGAATTACCAATGAGGAAGTTGAAAAATTACAACACAAGAAAAGAAGGGACTTAAACTCATAAGGAACCACAAGTCAGGGGAGGAGAAAAAATCCCCAGACATGATCGAAGAAGCCTCCAAGCATGTTTTCTGAGCAGTAACACAACCCTTATGTTTGGTTTAGACTTGGGCCCATTCAATCAATAAGTCTTCATAATTTCCTTGGCTTTTAGAAGAGATTTCTAGGTAAACTTAACTTCTACATCAGCTGCTCCCAACAGAGGAGCCAATTTTAACAGCATATCCTCCTTAGCTCGTTGGGCCTCCACATGTTTCAGAAAAAGATTCCTCTAGCTCTTTAACTTTTTACACTTTAAAAGCTTCAAGTGGATGATTAACCAGTCAAGTTGGAAGCCATCCTTGGCCATCTCCCTCAAATTTCCTAGGTACCGATTGACGAGGGGCCTAGTTAGACTTGACATTTAAGTATTGACAACCTAAGCAATAACAGTTTCTAGACCTTAGAGACAATATTTCAGTACTAACGTGTTTGAACGTAGATAGCCAAAAATGAAGGTTTGATGGTGATAAGTGGGAATATGTTCAATGATAGAATGATTAATTGCAGATACTTGAGGAGACTGGAGAGGACCAAAAATCATAACTCATGAGGAGCCATGCTGGGTAGAGAAACCTCATAACCGGACTCACTATCAGCTGGTAGATTTATAGTGAAACCACGATCATTGTGACTAGTTTCCTCCAAAAAGACTAGCCCTTTATCAGTAGGCGAGGAAATACGTTGGGTTAGCTCTTCGGCAATAGCGGGCTCCCTCACAACCTAAAACGAGATAAAGAAGAATAAGTTTGTGAAAAATCTTAACAAGTGGCTTTCATTGCAAAGTCACCAGTATAGGTGGAGTTTTCAAAAAATTTTAACAAATGGTTTTCATTATTAAGCCATCGTTATTGGTGGAGTTTGCGAAATATCTTAAAAAGTGGTTTTAATTGCTAAGTCACCGTTATAGATGGAGTTTTCAACAAATCTTAACAAGTGATTTTCATTGTTAAGTCACTATTATAGGTGGAGTATGAGAAAAATCTTAACAAGTGGTTTTCATTATTCTGTCACCATTATAGTTGGAGTTTGTGAAAAATCTTAACAAGTGGTTTTCATTATTCAGTCACTATTATAGGTGGAGTTTGAGAAAAATCTTAACAAGTGTTCTTCATTGTTGAGTCACCGTTATAGGTATAACTATAAGACTTATGTAAATGAGGGAAAAGCAGAAAATACCTCAGGGGCAGCTGTAGGAGTAATAATGACATGGGTTATAACTAGAGGAGTAGGGTCAACATCCCTTTGAGTTTTAGTGGAACCTTCAGAAGGAGGATCATCAGCCCTTGGCATGCACCTTCCTTGCGAAAAGGCACGACTGCCAAGATTGGGGATGGTTCCACCGAAGTAGTTCCAACTATAGATGTATCAATTGCCATAGGGGTCGAAGTAGCCCATGGGTGAGAAGAAGAACCAATGACATCCAGAGGAACTTGTGGAGTCTCAGAAAAAGAGGGAGGAGTCAAACCTAGTGACAGATGTGGTTAGGTTAGAAGCAGCTACAACTTGAAATATCCTCTTAATAGGATATCTGATTATTTTTTAGAACCATATTTTTTGGGGTAACAATTTCATTTTCATCCTTTTGAGAATCCATATAATTTTAGCCAAATTTATTGATTTCATCACCGTGGGATCGTTTGTCTGATTTTATTGCAGACTTTGACTTAGCTTTATTATTTTCACAAATATTTGTACCGTTGATTTCTTCAATTTCCACATGTGGTGTGTGTGTGTGTGTGTGTATATATAGTCTCCTGTAAAGACTCCTTATGGTGCAGACCCTGATACATACCTTTTTATTAAAATAGGGAAAAAAAGAATTTGTTGATGAAACTTTACGGATATGATCTCCACAGTTAAAAGATCATCTCCAATTTTTTTCATCAAAAAACTCAATATAAAAACAGCTAAGATGAGGTGATATGTAAAAAACTGTACAAATATTCATTTTCAACCATTGAAATGTTGGGTCGGCGCTAACCACATTATTGATTTATTTTTTTGATAAACCTTTGTGGATATGATCTTCTTACTGTCGAGATCATATCCATGAAGTCTCATCAAAAAGTTCAATCAAAAAGTGGGTGAGATGATCGCCAACATTTCAAGGGTCGGAAAATTCATATTTATACCATTTTTTTTACATATCACCTCATCTCAACGATTTTTTTTTTGAATTTTTTGATGAAAAAAATTGCAGATGATCATCTCACCATGGAGATTATATCTATGAAGTTTCATCAAAAAAATTGTTTTTTTTTATTTTAAAAAAATAATATGCACTGGGGTCTAAAGAGTTTTAGACTTTGAACTCTTTTGTAAATATATTGGTTGTGTTTATAGAAAACGAATGTAGAACAAAACAATAAGCAACTATTCTCATTAAAAATTAAGTACACGCCCAAGGCTGCATTTATAAGACTATATCCTGTAAACTGGTAGAAGACTTAATACTCCCCACGCAAATGAAGGGGTGGTCCAATACACACACCGATCTTGTCATAAAGAAATTGAAACTGCGGAGTAGAAAGAGTTTTAGTAAAAATATAAGTCAATTGATAAGATAAGGGGACAAATTTAGTAATAAGAAATTCTCGAGCGATCTTTTCACGCACAAGGTCATAATCCAACTCAACATGTTTAGTTCGAGCATAAAGAATGGGATTTAATGTCATATAAAGGGCACTAAGATTATTAGAGAATAGTGTACGAGGAGCAAGCCCAGAAA
Organism: Sambucus nigra; assembly: GCA_949130495.1. Lineage (NCBI taxonomy): Eukaryota > Viridiplantae > Streptophyta > Magnoliopsida > Dipsacales > Adoxaceae > Sambucus > Sambucus nigra. The sequence goes on from OX422210.1 coordinate 745,358,976, forward strand.
TACCAATGGCATGCAAAGGATATGTAAGCTAAAGAAGTTGGGTAGAATCACTGGCGAAAGAACGATATTTTGCTTCACAAGAGGACTGAGCAATAGTGGGTTACTTTTTTGAGGACCATGAAATACAATTTGCACCAAGGAACATACATAAGTCATATGTAGATCGTCGAGTGAGTGGATAGTCGGGCCAATCTGCATTAGAAAAACCATAGAGATTAAATGAAGATTAAGATAAAAGATGAAGCCCAAATTTGCAGTGCCATGAAGGTACCAAAGAAGTCGTTTAACTTAATAAAAATTGGCTTATGTGGGAGCATGCATGCATTGACATATTGTATTAATCGTATGGGTAATATCTGGATGGGTTAGAGTAGGATACTGAAGAGCACCAACAAGTGAGCGAAAGACTACAGGGTTGGAAAGGAGAGTCATATTGGCAGTGGAGGTCTTAGTTGGAATAGGTGTTTGAATGGAACTGCAATATAGCATATCAAATTTTTCAAGAAGATATAAAACATAATGATGCTGAGAAAGATACAAACCATCTGAAAATGGAAAAACTTCAACGCCCATAAAATAATTAAGATCCCCCAGGTCCTTGAGTGCAAATTCCGATGATAACTTTGTGGTAAGAGTGGCAAGAAGTGAAGTGTTACATCTAGTCAGAATGATGTCATCCACATAGAGTAAAAGTAAAATAATGTCATTGTTGATACCAAATTTAGTCTGCTAACATGGCTCAATTGAGTGAAGACACGTGGCAATCTACGTGGCAACAACAAACACTTCCGAACAATACCTTGACTCCGAGGAACCATACTGCAACGAGGAACTCTGCTTCCCCGATCAACTCAGACGCTCCGACCTACAAGAACTCTCCGAGGAACTTTTGAGTACCAAGGACCTTAGACGGTCCGAGCAGCTTAGGCGGTCCGAGCTGCACCTCGGACAAAGCATTAATAGCCGGATAACCAACATATTGACTGCGCATTAAATGCTTATTATTATCATACAGATGTATACGCTTAAGGGGCATTGAATGTATTACCCTTTCACATTACAGCCTTAGGGCTATAAATACATTGTATTATCCTCATTGTAAGGGGACCGGAATTTCATGAGAAAACTTATAATTGAAAATTCCCAAACAGTCAGCAATAATAGAAACAGGGGACGTAGGCCATTCTTATAAGGCTGAACCACTTTAAAATTTCTTTGTCTCATTTTATTTATCTGTGATTAAATAATTAGATATAATCTAATTTTTTACATCAAAAGATTGGCGTAGTCTGTGGGAAACGACTGGTAATATCGTTTTTCATCAAAAACAATTCATCACAAATGGCTGATATTCCAGAACCCAACAATCGAAACGCTGAAAGCCCTCCAAATCCATCTGCTCCGCCCAATATTCCAGATCTGGCTGGAATAATGACAAATCTGGCCCAGGGCCAGACAGTCATGCAAGAAACTATGCGACAACTCATACAAACCCTCCATGGCGGTGCACCAACCCATTTAGGAACGCAAAATATTCAAAGAAATACCCCTTTATCTTCTTCGTGTACTAGGCGTACCGATTCATATCGTACTGAGGAGTCTGAAGATTTTTCTTATCAACCTGGACAAACTTCATCGGTACGAGCCACAGATACTGAACAACATATCACTCTCTCTCCAGAAAGGACTAGTGCACTAGAAAGATTAAGAAGAGTATCTCCTTTTGATCGATTAGGTCCTAGGAGGAGCAAAAGTCCTCCTAGAGCCGCATCAATGAGTTTTCGACGACCATCAGACTTAAGGGAAGGATCTGCCCAGTCACGACCAGCTGCTCATCAAGATAGATCCCAGGAAACCACATCAACACGATCAGTTGCTCAAACCAACAGACCCGAGGAAGGAAACGATGCGTGGAAAGGCTCTATTCAGAGGCTGGAGGATAGATTAGGGGAAATGGCTAAAGCCAAGAACCCTCTATAATGAACTTTTGTTCAAGGAACACCTTTTGTCCAGGCCATTGTAGATTTTACAACACCATCAATGTTCAAAGCACCTATTGTGACCCCTAAATATGATGGAAAGATCGACCCTGCCCTTCATATAGAACAATACCAAGCTACAGCCGACATCTATGCTATTCCAGATCAGATGAGATGCAAAGCATTCTCAGGCCTCTTACCGGATCTGCTCAAATATGGTATAATAATCTTCCTCGGGGAAAGATCTCAACTTTCTTTCAACTGGCCGAGTTATTCATTGGAAATTTCTATTTTGGGGCAAAGCCAGTTAAACGAGTAGCGTATTTGTTAAGTGTTAGACAAAAAGCTGGTGAAAGTACCAGAGATTATATAACTCATTTTAATAATGAGAAACTCGAAGTCATTGATTATGAGGAAAAGACAGTGATTACCGCCTTGATGAGTGGACTACTGCCCAACAAGTTGTACTATACTTTGGCCAAAGATCCACCTAGAACCATGTCAGATCCGATGGGAAAAGAGGCCAAGATTATGAATGCCGAGGAGGCTATGGTTGCGAAGAAGAATATGGATGCCATAGAAACCAAGGTGGAAGGTGATAAAGCTAAAAAGAAAGAGCATAAGAATAATGGTAGTGACAAACACTAAAAAATAAGGTCGTCATGGGAAGTATTGAAGAAATTTGATAATTATACTCCTTTGAAGAAAGACATCAACCATGTTCTAGAAGAAATCAAGAACAACGAGGAATTAAACTGGCCAGAGAAAATGAAAGTAGACCCTGACAGGAGGAATAAGGCAAAATATTGCGAGTTTCACAAAGATCATGGCCATATGACCAAAAATTGCATAGCTCTTCAGAATGAGATTAAAACACTCATCAAACGAGGAAAACTGGCAAAGTATGTTGATCGAAGGAATGAAAGAAGAAACGACGACCGAACAAGAGAGAGGTCTAGATCTCCTCATCGAGCAGAGGAGAACAAGAAAAGAGACCATGAAGTTGATCCAAAGGATGATCCCGATCTTCCCAAGAGACCAAAGCAGCTAGAACGTGAGGTATTTTCAATATGCTTTGGGTCATTTGACTGTAATGTTATTACAGGTGGAGATGCAGGAGGAGGAGACCTTACTGCAGAGAGAAAAGATTACCTCTGTGAGGCTCAATCTTGCTCATACATTCAACGAATAAATCTAGCTGAGGAGGATCGCCTGAGAAAGGTAAACAAAGAGAAATTGGTCATTGGTTTCTCAAAGAACGACCTCGCAGGTGTTCTATATCCTCATGATGACCCATTGGTGATCAAAATGAGGATGAAGGAGGTAATGATTTCAAGAGTACTGGTAGACAATGGTAGCTCGGTAGACATCATGTTCTACTCGTGCTTCGACAGTTTAAATCTAAAACTGTCTCAACTGGAGCCTTATCACAGACCCCTCCTGGGTTTTTCTGGTGAGAAAGTTTTTCCACTTGGGACGATCAAGTTGGATATATTCATTGGTACATGGCCTGCTTGTCGAACAGAAAGAATACGCTTCTTCGTGATTGATAAGAATGTTCAATAAGCATACAATATCATCATGGGAAGAGTAGGATTAAAGAAGTTCGAAGCTGTACCATCTAAGGTACATCAATGCCCGAAATTTCTAACAAATTTTGGAGTAGGAGTTGTGAAAGGTGATCAGAAAGTAGCTCGGGAATGCTATTATTCATCCGCCGAGCAAGAGGAAATGGAGGAATCAAGGAAAAAGACCACCACCTATCAAGTGGATGAAGGTGCAGAAATTGAAATATTGGATCCTAGAGATGAGTCGCAACTCGTGAAGGGTCAAGTGGTGGAAGCTACTGAAAACATCATTCTGGACGACAAACACCCTGAACAAACTACTCAAGTAGGTTCGTCGTTGGAAGCCTTACTAAAACAGGAATTGATAACTTTCCTAAGAAGCAGCAAACAAACTTTTGCATGGAGTCATGAGGATATGCCCGGGATAGATCCAAATTTCTTATGTCACGAGCTCAATGTGAATAAGGAGATCAAGCCTGTAAAGCAGAGAAGAAGAATATTCAGTCCCGAGAAAAATCAAGCTATACAGGAGGAAGTCGAGAAGCTCCAGAAAGCTTGCTTTATTGAAGATGTTAAATATCCAGACTGGTTAAAAAATGTGGTGATGGTGAAAAAGAAGAACAACAAATGGAGGATGTGTGTGGACTTCACCGACCTCAACAAAGCATGCCCAAAGGATCACTTTTCGCTGCCCCGAATTGATCAACTAGTGGATGCTACCTCGGGATACGAGCTGCTGAGCTTCATGGATGCTTATTCTGGTTATAATCAGATTAAAATGAAACCTGAAGACAGGGAGATTACTTCTTTCATTACCCCTAGGGGAACTTATTGTTATAATGTTATGCCTTTTGGTTTGAAAAATGCAGGTGCAACATATCAGCGGCTGATGAACAAAGTATTTACAGAATAAATCAATTGCAATATGGAAGTCTATGTTGACGATATGGTGACAAAGAGCAAGAAAGATGTTGATCATCTAGTTGACTTAAGCCAGACCTTTGATCAACTAGATAAATATCAAATGAAGTTGAACCCGATGAAGTGAATATTTGGAGTACGAGAAGGCATGTTTCTCGGATACATTGTCAATCAGCGAGGAATTGAAGCTAACCCTGAAAAGATCAAAGCTCTATTAGGGCTGCGATCCCCAACGACGAAGAAAGAGGTACAAAGTCTTACAGGACGAGTAGCAGCACTCAACAGATTTGTATCGCGAGCAACTGATCGATGTCTCCCATTCTTTAAGACACTCCGAAAGACTTTTGAGTGGAATGATGAATGTGAGAAGGCTTTCCAAGACTTGAAGAAATATTTGGGAGCACCTCCACTGTTATCCAGGCCAGTAATGGGAGAAAAATTACACTTGTATCTGGCAGTGTCCGAGAATGCAGTTAGTTCGGCATTGATAAGAATGGAGAATGGAGTTCCAAAACCAATCTACTACACAAGTAAGGCCTTTCGAGGAGCAGAGATCAGATATCCAAGGCTGGAAAAATTGGCACTAGCATTGATCGAGGCAAGTAGAATAATGAAGCCATACTTCCAGGCTCATACTATAGTAGTATATACTGATATGCCATTGAGGCAAGCCCTTCATAAACCAGAAAAATCAGGAAGATTGATGTGCTGGGCAATAGAACTTGGTGAATATGATATAGTTTATGAACCCAGATCATCGCTAAAAGGGCAAGCGGTAGCAGATTTTATAGCAGAGTTCACCTATCCTAATACCCCCGAGGAGCAAAAGTTGCTCACTGATCAACCTGTGGATGTTACAGGATCATCAAATACAAGCCCAGACCAACTTAGTTTGGTAAAAGGGCAAGTAGATGTTACAGAATCATCAAATTCAAGCCCAGACCAGCTTAGGTTGGTAAAAGGGCAAGAAAATATGATCGACAAACAACAAGAAATATCAGGAGATGATGAAAGGAAGCAACAAATTTTCCACCGAAGAACTCTGCCAGATCAAAAATTCAAAGACGAGTTACCGATATGGAGTCTGTATATGGATGGTTCATCCTTCACTACAGGATGTGGTGCAGGGATAGTTTTGAACAGTCCGGACGAGGTCGACATAGAATAAGCCCTACGTTTCCAATTCAAAGCTTCGAATAATGAGGCTGAATATGAAGCCATGATTGCAGGTCTTAGTTTGGCAAAAACCATGGGGGCAGAACAAGTTATTATTTTTAGTGACTCGCAATTGGTCATAAATCAAATGATGGGAGTATATGCAGCCAAAGGAGAATTAATGATCAGATATCATGCAAAGGCAAAGGAATTGGTGTCGGAATTTGCTGCTATTCAGCTGGTCAGAATACCAAGAATGGAGAATGCAAGAGCAGACGCCTTAGCTCGATTAGCATCAGCTACTCGTACCGAGATACGAAGAACAATCCCAATTGAAGTTTTAGCTGGTCGGAGCATAGATGAAGATCTGACGATAAACTTTAATACCCTCGATTTAGGGTCATCATGGATGGATCCTGACGCGACTGAAAACGTGTCTCAGAAATGCGTTCACTCTAGGCTCAAGTGTAAGCCTGTCGCTCAAGTAATAATCCGACAACTCGGGTATCGATCCTCAGGGAAAAAGAACAATGAAGTTGTGACGACGGGAAAGACGGAGGAATCCTAACCTTGACTCTAAAAATAAAGGGAAAATGATTTGATTTTGGGAATGATTATAACTAAATGCAAATATGAAATTATAAAAAATGTAACTACACTAGCTTACCTAAATTATGAATGAAGGATGATTTGACACTTTTTGTTTTAAATGATGAGAAGAATAGGACGGGAATACAATCCTCCAACCTTAGTGTAGTGCGGATATAATACTAATCTTAAATTTATCTGATTGATTTGACCCGGAATTTAGTACTCCCAAGCATTACGTATACGAGGCTCAAGGTCGCATCATACTTAATCTGAGGATGAGTAAATCAGTATCGCGATAGTAGCATTCGAATTGCACTCTAAATCATCACGAGTACCCGGAGGCAAACGAGATATAAAGATCTACAATCGTTGTGCAACTACGCAATACGATCAAGGTCAATCATTAAATTCAGCGGATTAATTTTATACACACGCACTAACGCATCAGGCTGGGTTCATGCATACCGACCTTGGGAAATCTAGCCTAACATGTTGAAAAGGACGGAAACAAGGATTAATGTGCAGGAACTCATAGTTACTCTAAGAAAAATAATAATTAGATGCAGAGAAGAATTAAAATTAACAATTAATCACTAATATTATCCAAGCACTAAGTGAAATAATGAAAGAAACATTTACTCACAGAAATCACTGAATAAATTCTTCAATCCTTGAAATAAATCTGAAAATGTTAACTAAGCTAGGGTTTCTAAAAAAGAAGAGGTAAAACCTACTAATTCTTCGTGTCTATAACAATACTAAATCGGGTCTTTTATACCCTACAACATTAGCGGAAGTCAGCTGCACTAGGAGTCTTTTTAGGAAGAGAAAAGATTTTCAGATCTCGAAGACCGGACCGGTCCGGGTCTTAAGCGGACCGGTCTGCCCCCAAGGCGGATCGGTTCTTTTTATTTTGGGGCGGACCGATCCGGGGGCAGACCGGTCCAGGGGCGAACCGGTATTTTTATTTCTGCCTCCTTCGGTTTGCATGCGATCCGGGGTCTTTTGGAGTTTGGCAAGGCGGACCGGTCCGGGGTAGGGGAGGACCGGTCCCTCTATTTGACTTTCTGGACCCTCTTTGACTGCTCATAATTTTTGTTCCAAGATTCCGATTGGGGTGTCGTTTATTCCTTTGTGCTCGTGAATGAGATGTCTTCGACTTCTCTTTAGGTACCTCATCCGAATTCTGTGTAAAAATTACGCTTTTACCCTTGAGACATTTCCTTCTTACTTTCTTGATTCTACCGATTTCCTTCTTTCATTTCTTGACATCAAATACCTGCAAAATCACTACAAAATACCAGAAACTCGGTGTACTCATTACGATCAGTCAGTAGCACAGTTATGAGATAAATCCAACTCAATTACGTTGTTCGAGGTGCTAAAAGTAGCTAAATCAAGGGATAAATTAGGAAGAATTTATGCCTAATCAGATCCCATCAAGGCATATATTGAGAAAGGGGAATTACCAACTGACAAACTTGCAGCCAAGAAACTGAAGTTTAAGGCTGCTCGTTATGTACTGACTAATGGTATTCTATACAGACGAGGAATTATAGCAGGTTTGCAAAGATATGTGCATCCCACCGAGGTGAAAGATTTGATTGAAGAGGTCCATGAAGGGTCTTGTGGAGCCCATCTAGTAGGTCGGACTCTTTTCCAAAGGTCGATGATGCAAGGATACTACTGGCCAACGATGAGGGCTGACTGTATAGCCTATGCCAAAAAATGTGACAAATGTCAGTGCTTCTCCTCCATCCGAAAAACTCCCCAAGCATTATTGACACCCATTACTTCCCCTTGGCCATTTGCCATATGGGTAATAGATTTGGTCAGGCCACTGCCGATGACCAGGGGAAGATTTAAGTATCTCGTGGTCGCTGTGGATTATTTTACTAAATGGGTTGAGGCTGAGCCTCTCATTGATATGACGTACGACAAGGTGTACCAATTTATTTGGAAGAACATCATTTGTCGATATGGTATTCCTCATGCCTTCATCACAGACCATGGAACACAATTTGACAACGCGGAGTTCGCTGCCTATTGTCATCAGTCAAATATCTTGAAGATCCACTCGGCACCAGGCCATCCTCAAAGCAATGGACAAACTGAAGTGACAAACAGAACGCTGCTGAATGGTTTGAAAAAAAGACTGAATGACGCGAAAGAAAATTGGATCAACGAGCTACAATCAGTGCTATGGGCTTATCGAACTACTCCCCGAGCAGCAACGGGGGAATCTCCATATATGCTAGTATTTGGAAGTGAAGTTGTTATACCCGCCGAATTAGGTCTCCCAACACACAGAATACTGAATTTCAATTCCCCTGTCAGCAATTTAATGATAAGGTTAGACTTGGACATGCTCGAGGAGGTTAGGGAAGAACCAGTAATTAGAAATGCTGCTTACCAGCAATGAACAGCTTTGTTCTACAACAAGAGAGTGAAGAAGTGCGACTTGAAAGAAAGAGACTATGTGCTAAAGAAGGTGATTCAAAAGCACAACAAACTGGAAGCAAACTGGCATGGACCCTACCGAGTTAAGGAAGTTGTTCGATCAGGGACATACAAAATAGAAAATTTAGAGGGGGGGAGTTTAAGAATGCATGGAATGCAGAACACCTGCGCAAATATTATCAGTAATGTAAACTCTCATGTAATGCAGTTTCATCAGTATGAATAAAGTGACAATGTTCTGCCCAGTTCTTTCCTTTTATTGGAATTTTTTTGCGGAATACTAGTGCTACACACTACTCAGCAAAACTCGGACTACTCAAATATATTCCCAAAAATGCCAACTAAGGTTGGTCGGGAAGTAAATCTATTCCTAAAAATGCCAACTTGGTTGGTTAGGAAGTAAATCTATTCCCGAAAACACCAACTAAGGTTGGTCGGGAAGTAAATCTATTCCTAAAAATGCCAACTTGGTTGGTTAGGAAGTAAATCTATTCCTAAAAATGCCAACTTGGTTGGTTAGGAAGTAAATCTATTCCCGAAAATGCCAACTAAGGTTGGTCGGGAAGTAAATCTATTCCTAAAAATGCCAACTTGGTTGGTTAGGAAGTAAATTTATTCCTAAAAATGCCAACTTGGTTGGTTAGGAAGTAAATTTATTCCTAAAAATGCCAACTTAGTTGGTTAGGAAGTAAATCTATTCCCGAAAACGCCAACTAAGGTTGGTCGGGAAGTAAATCTATTCCTAAAAATGTCAACTTGGTTTGTTAGGAAGTAAATCTATTCCTAAAAATGCCAACTTGGTTGGTTAGGAAGTAAATCTATTCCTAAAAATGCCAACTAAGGTTGGTTAGAAAAAAAAAACTATTCCAAAAAGTGCCGAAGATTGGTCGGTAAGAAAAATTCACTAACTATGGTTGATCGGGTATAAAAACCCACTAACTATAGTTGGTCGAGAAGAAAAATTTACCGACCTTGGTTGGTCGGAAACATTTTATGAGTACGAGAAAGTGATCGAGAAAATTTTTTGATACTCGTGACTTTTTAAAATTACTACCAAGTTGGTCGAGAAACAAAGTATCATCAATTTTGGTTAGTCATCAAATGATTACCACAAATTAAAGATAGTCAACAATAAGTTTTAACAAACTCGAGTTGATCGAAAAATAACACAATGTTGTTATCTTTTTAACAGATATACATGCACAGATGTAAAGTGTTTTATAATTACAAGACAATGGCAATCAAGATTTGTAAATAAAATTATTTCATTAAATGTAAAACAAAATACATCAAGAATGAAATACAAATTTATTACATCAAGATTCATATTCTACTGGTTTCTTCCCCTCTGCTTTTGAAACAGGTTCCTCGCCAGCAGGTGGATCATTTAAAGCATGAGGGAAATTTATGAAGTTAAGATCTTTAAGCATCCTGATATTCATCACAGATGGTCGATCTAGTAGGTGCTCGGGATGAGATATCTCAACATTGGAATGGATATTGTAATCGCCAAGGTATTTGGAAATCAGACACCGAGGGATAGCCCGAGCAGGGATCCAACTCATATCAAGCTTGAATGGTGGCACTGGTAGGTCGAGCAGGCCAGGATTATGGTAATCCCACAGGTAATGACCCTGTTCCAGTTGCAGCACACCTAAAGCATTCAACCATCCCTGTTTGTAACCCTCATTATTTGCATTTTGGATACGATCATCCAAATGGTAGAGAGCCTCGTTGTATCCAGCCATCCAGAATTCTCTGGGCTGCTTGTGGAATTGATATGTCAATCTTTCTAACTGCTCGTGGAGATTTTTTATAAAGAGTTCTTTATTCTTCAAGACAGACTTCTGCGCAGAAATCTGCTCGTCCAGACTCCTGATCTTCTTAGACATCTCAGCCAATGCCTGGTTCTTTTCCATCAGTTGGAAGGCCTGGTTCTCTATAGCAGATTGAGTTCTCTGTTCCTCGACAGGAATCCGAGCAGCTCTTGCTTGTCCCCGAGGAGCTCTTGCTCATCCTCGAGTAGATGTAGAAGGGCCAGACCTCTTCAAGGTTTCAAACTCATCCCTTAGGTTGGCATTTTTGACCTCCAAGAAAGAGAATCCCTCGTCGGTCACTGGGATCAAAGCATTTGAGGTGGAAGCTGCAGACTTTAACTGAGACACCTCTCTTTGCAGGTTATTATTTTCTTGCTCTAATAACTCAGCTATCTATCTGTGCTCTTCGACCTCAGCCTTCAAAGTTCTCTCCCTCATATCGTAAGCAGCAAACCGTTTATCCTATCCCTTATCGGCACAAATTTGCTGATACTTCTTCTCGTACCCCTCATGCAAAAGGGCAGTAGATTTCTTATATTGTTGCTGAAGTTCTTCAAGAGTTCCTTGGAGATCCTCAATCATATAATAGTATGCTACGTTGTTAGCCACTGCACGGTCTAGTAGGCATTTGAAATACTGATAGACTTCAACTTCTTGCTCTGAAGCACCTTGACCGAGGATGTCAGTGATTTGAGCTGCACTCATGTCTGTATGACCGTCTTTGAAATACTCATTGCATTGCCTTAACAGTTTTGTATCATGAGCAGACAATAATTCCATCCCGGCCAGAAACTAGTAAAGGAAGAAAAATCAATAATCAATAAGCGTACAAACAGAGCATGAAGAAGAGAATCAATAGTATGCATAAGCAAAAGTTCAAATTTTATTACATCATAAAGAAGAAGTACAAAATTCAGAGTTACATGTTCAGAGTTACATTTGACAAAGAAAAATAAAATAGAGAGAAATCCGAACAACTCTACACCTTTTCCTTGTCTCCCAAAACTTTCTCGGGAGGCTGGGACGAGGAGGTAGGTTGCTCGAATGGAACAGAGGGTTGTTCAGGAAGTGCTGGAGGTTGCTTGGATGAAGTAACGGGTAGCTGAATTTCCTCGCTAGTGGGTTGGATAGCTAGGGGATGAGAAATTTGATCTCCCATCACCATGGAAGATTCCTCAGAGGCATCTTCGTCATCTTCTTCTTCTTCAGGAGTTGGAGGGGGGCCAGGGATGTGTCGTTGAAATAGTTCAGAATTTTCTTCAACTTTCATCTCTTGCAGAGCAGCGACCCATTCATCTTTAAAGTATTTAAGGCTGCCATATTCCACTTGCGACATCATGGCAGCCAACCCTTTATTCCACCCTTTATCCCAGCCGGCGCTGAAGGATTTTTTGACAGCCAATTTCCTTTTTTCCTTCTCCGAGGAAAGCTTCTCGGAAAGAAGATTGTCAGCATCCTTCAATTTATTCTCAACTTCCTCCTTCTGACGACTTACTTCCCGAAGTTGACCCAACTCCTCCTTAGCAGTCTTGAGCTTATTGTCAAGCTCCCCAGAATTTTTGATCTTCCCTTCGAGCTCTTTATTCTTCTTCTCCAAATCATTTAATTTTTTCTCCAACCCCTTGGAGACCTCAATAACTTGAGCCTTCTCCTGCTCAGTCGAAGTAAGCCTTTTCTCCCAAATTGCCTTATCATCATCATATTTCTGATGAGAATCTTTCAGAGACTGCGCCAGGCCCACCAAAGCTTCTTCTACACCAGACGAGGAGCTTGAAGCTTTAATAGCTTCATCTTTCTTCAAAATTGTATTAAAACAGCTCACCAACTGTGAAAAGAAAACGAAAGCAAGTCAGTGCACAGATACAAAAAGGAAAGAATGAAAATTTAAGACTATAGGACTTACAGAAGCAATATGACGAGCTGTAATGTGGTAACCGTGTCCCGAGAAAGGTTTTCTTCAATACCTTGGATCTCGGGAATGATCCAAGTCTTCACCGAGTTCATAGCAGAGCTCGGGGGAACAAAAGTGGGAACACCACTAGTTGGGGGCTGAGAGATGGATTCAGCCAAATTGATAGAGGAGCTTTTCTTCAGCCTCCTCATAGGAGCATTAACTTTCTCGACTAACGATGTAGCCTTAGTCGGAGAAATGATAATCACCTCGCTTGGAGCAGCAGCCTTGCTCGGGGCCACTGGGGGCTTCTCGACAACCTTCACAGGAGCAGCCGAAGGAGGTGCATCAATTTTCTTTGTCCCCTCTCCTGGGACATCAAGTTTACTTCTCTTTACCTCTCCAGCACCAGAGGCAGATTTCTCAAAAAGAGTAAGAGGTCTTCTTTTCTTCATCCTTTCACTCAAAGGAATATGTGACTCAGGCGAAGAACTTGTAGAGGCTGGTATTGGTTCTGCGTCGCTTGTCACCGGACGAGCAGTAAAAGAGGAGGTGTAACTCTTGTACTGCAGCAAATATGAAGCTGACCTAATATGCTCGTCGGCAACAGTCTGATGCAAATTCCAGATAAGTTTTAAATGCCTTATATTAACGTCTGCCTCTTTTGGAGATTTTCTTTTGCTGTCAACTGCAAATAAATCAAAATTAAAATATCAGTGGCACATTTTATCAAACACAAAGGAAGCATAATTTTGAAAATAAAATAAAAATAACATATCCCATTGCCATAGGGAGGACATCTGGGACCCTGGTAAACATCATCTCTAGTTAATAGAGGGTGTTACCAATTTTTCATAACAACCCCGTGCTCAAAGTAGTCCCTATTGACATATGGGAGATTGACCACTAAACCTCTATTTAAAAACCTAGTTTTTAAATAAAAAGTATTATCGCCCACAACCCATCTATAACAAAACATAATTTCAGGTATTCCTATACGAGTTCCATGAATTTGATTTAATCTATAAACTCCGTTAACTATTCTCCATGTATTGGGGGCTATTCTTGCAGGAACCACGTCAAAGTATTGACAGAATTCCAGACATAAAGGGTTTGGGAGAAAAGAAAAGCCACATTCAGCGACAAAGAGACTGGGGAACCAATGTCCCTCAGCCAAACAAAAATAGTCTGAAGGCTCAGAAAGCTCTTCCAAAATAACCCATGAGGGAATAGATAAATCAGACTGAAACTTATCAATCGATTCTACAAGATAAACCATGATGAAAGAAGGAAATCAAAGAGAAATAAGAAAATCTTACAGGAAAGGGATGAGTTTGTTGACAACAAATGATGGAATAGATGAACGCACAGGAGAGAGAGGCGATGGAAAACTCAAAGAGACATATTTGAAAAAGTAGAAGACGATGGGATTTTCTGCAACGTTTAAATACTTTGCCTTGGGAAAGGGAAAAAGTAATGATTACAAAAATAGACAATTACGTTACCGGCGGCTAAAAGACAAAAAGGGCACGGGAATCGAAGCGGTTAGAAATATTCAAAAAAGACCGATTCTACGAATTTGGAAGGAGAAATAAATACAAAAGGAAATACTCCTAAATTTCAGGATAACCATTTAAAACCGCCATATTTCAAGAAAGAATGTTCCACACTCCTCAAATATCGAACTATGAAACATTGGGGGCTTCTGTTGATACCAAATTTAGTCTGCTGACATGGCTCAATTGAGTGAAGATACGTGGCAATCTGCGTGGCAACAACAAACACTTCTGAATAACACCTTGACTCCGAGGAACCATACTGCAACGAGGAACTCTGCTTCCCCGATCAACTCAGACGCTCCGACCTACAAGAACTCTCCGAGGAACTTTTGAGTACCGAGGAACTTTTGAGTACCAAGGAACTTTTGAGTACCGAGGACCTTAGGCGGTCCGAGATGCACCTTGGACAAAGCATTAATAGCCGAATAACCAACAGATTAACTGCGCATTAAATGTTTATTATTATCGTACAGATGTATACGCTTAAGGAACATTGAATGTATTACTCTTTCACATTACAGCCTTACGGCCATAAATACATTGTATTATCCTCATTGTAAGGGGACCGGAATTTCTTGAGAAAACTTGTAATCGAGAATTCCCAAACAGTCAGCAATAACAGAAACAATGGACGTAGGCCATTCTTATAAGGCTGAACCACTATAAAAAATGTTTGTCTCATTTTATTTATCTGTGATTAAATAATTACATATAATCTAATTGTTTACATCAACAGTCATGATAGTTATGGAGGACAAATAAGGAGGAGTCAGCTTGACTATAGTAAAATCCAAGGTGAAGAAAGTAGGAGCTGAATTTATCAAACCATGCTCTAGGAGCTTGTTTAACCCCATAGATATCTTTATTTAGTTTGAACACGTGATGAGGATAGGCAGAATCTTCAAACCCTGGTAGTTGTCGCATATAAACATCTTCAGTGAGAAAGCCATGCAAGAAAGCATTTTTAGCATCAAATTGCTTGAGTAGCCAGTGATGAATAAGAGCAGGATAAAGAACAACTCGAATCGTTGCGAGATTGACGACACGACTGAATGACTCACGAAAATCCATGACTTCTATTTGATTATAACCCTTGGCAACCAATCTGGCTTTGTACTTATCAAAAGATCAATCGGCCTTTAACTTGGTACGATAAACCCATTTAGACCCAATAATATGTATATGAGGGTGTTTTGGAATTAGTGTCCATGTATTATTATCAACAAGTGCCTGTAATTCATCTTGCATGGCCTATACCTAATGTGCTTAGTTAAGTGCACTGGTGAGGGTAGTTGGTTTCGAGAGAGAAGTAATGGAAATAAGAGCGGAGTGAGAGGATTTGGACCGAGTAGCCATGGGATAAGTATTAGAGGAGTGAGGTTGAAAAATGAGGGACACTGAAGATGAGGGAGGTAGAGGTGGCTGAATAGGGAGAACAACTTCCAAATTAAGGGGATGAAAAGAGGATCTGGGTGTAGTGGGGGATAATGGATGATGGAGAATGTCACTAGAAGATGTGGAATTAAAGGGAGTCTCGTGTTGGCTAAAAAAAGGGTTTCAACTAACGCTGGTTGGGTGAGCTGGTATGGACTGGTTTGTCAACTACACCTATTGACGGTATGGTCGATAGCACAAGAATTGCATATGCAGTATGGTTTATTGTACGAAGTTATAAGGTACACACACAGGTGAGAAAGAACTAGTAAGGTTTCATGGTGGAGTGGATGAAAGAGATGTAGGATGTCCTAGGTTAACAGTGTCAGGTATTAAATTGGTGCGACTGTTGTGCTGCATGAATTTTGTACGAGGAAAATGTGTCTCATTATATATTATAGGAGGTATGCTGAGAGGACTTTACACTGCACTGTTGGGCAAATCAGTTGACGTTTGGCTAGGATTAAAGGCTGATAGATGAGTGGTATTGTCATGGCACTGAGAAAGACTATCGTTGGTAGGTAAAAATACGGATAGTGATGGTTCAGATGGGATAGAATTTGAGGCAATATTATAAGGTGTATTGGGTTTAATTAATTTGAAAAATTCTTGGTAGGTAACCATATCAATTTGTTGGGATTGAACTGTATCACGTGGATTAGAGACATGGAAAAGTATTTTCATCAAAGATAACATATCTCGAAATAAAAATGCACTTGGTATTTGATTGATAATAACGATATCCCTTATGAAGAGAGCTATAGCCAATAAATACACAAGGATAAGATTTGGGTGTAAATTTATTTTGAGTTTTATTTCTCAAATAGGGAAAACATCGACAACCAAAAGTTCTTAGAATGGAATAATTAGGATGAGTCCCATAAAGTTTAAAAAATGGTGCGGTTTCTTTTAAGGGTGCGAAAGGTAGGTGATTAATAAGGTAGACTGAGGTAAGAAATGCCTCAACCCAAAGAAACATTGGAATATTACCATGAAATATTAAGGTTAATCCAATTTCAACAATGTGTCTATGTTTTCTGTCGGCGACACTATTTTGCTCGGGTGTTCCTGGACATGATATATTCTAATTCTTCCATAATTATTAAGATAGGAAACAAAGTCATTACTTGAAAATTCACCACCACCATGATATTGGAAAATTTTTATTTTCTTTTCAAATTGTGTTTCTATCATTTTGATGTAATGTGAGAAATACTTGATGAAAGTTGGATTTTTGTTTAAGAGGATATAGCCAAGTATAACGCGTACAATCATCCAAAAATATAACATAAAATTTAAAACCTTGAGAGGATGTTATAGGAGTTGGACCCCATAAATCACAATGAATCTTTTCAAATGGAACATTAGAAATTTTTTCATTCAATCCAAATGGTAATTTGCAACTTTTTCCAAGTTGACAACTCACACAAACTTTTCGAGATTTACTTTAACGATCAACATAAAAAACATGACTTTTATTTAAAAACTTTTAAGACTTGACTTGAGCATGACTCAAACGTTGATGTCAAATATCACCACTTGCTTTCTTTTCATAAATGGAACTTAGAGCCTCTTGATGTTTTTCTTATAAAGTGTAAAATGATCCTCTTCTAATTCTCGTGGCCAGTTCTTTGCGAGTCTTCTTGTCCTTGATAATGAAACCATCATTAGTAAATTCAAGTAAACATTCATTATCACTAAGTAATTGACTCACGAAAATTAAATTCTTTTTTTATTTTGGGGACAACTAAAACCTTCTTCAAAATAAAATCTTTATTCAAAAAAAATTCTCCAATTTGGGTGATTTGAAGTTTTGATCCATATCCAATAATGACTTTATCACTACCTTTATATGACATAAGTTTAGAAAAATTACTAGTGCTAAATGTCATGTGATATGTGGCTCCCGAGTCAACATAGAGACCATTGTCTACTTGTGTCTCAACATTTGTTGTAGTAATGGCTATAAGAAGTTGGTCTTGTGTTTGAAAGGAGTAGTCCCATCGATAAAAACAAGTGGGTGTGGTATGATTTGTTCTTCCACATATTTGACAGGCCATGTTATTAGAATTTATATCATCCCTCTTTGCAAATTGTTGGGTCATTTGTGGTTTTACCATTCCTTGAAAAGTACTGGATGGAAATCTTGACTCGTGATTTGGGGCACCGATTTGAGAATTTTGAGTTGTCTGTGAGCTATAAGGATGGTGCATTGGCTATCCAGTAGGTCTAAATCCATTCCTCCTTGATGAGAAATGTCCTCAAGAATTATATCCGAAAAAAACCCTGCCTCTATTCGGCCTATATCTTCCACTATTATGGTATTGAACAGGAGCTCTAATGGCATTAAATGCCATGGAATGATCAATAAGTTTAGGTTGTTGATTTTTCGATTCCTTTTAATTTTATTCTCTAATCTTAAACCCCTTAAGTGAAGTTACTAATTGATACAAAGATGGATAAGGTGCTTTTCCTAACATGATTGTGCAAAAAATATTATATTTTTCTCCAAGTCCTTTAGCAAAAGTTATGACCTTACTATATTCGTCGACAGGTTAGTAAATAGCAACTAATGCATCATAGAGGATTTTAAATTCCTTAATTTATTCATTAAGGGACTTTCCTTCCAATGTAATGTCATATAATTTCTCTTTTAGCTGAAATTCTTTTTCCTTTGTGGATTGGAAAAAATTATCTTCTAGACATTTCCATGTCTCTTTTGTAGTTACATAACCAACAATAAGAAATTGACATTCCTTAGATATTTTACCTAGTAACCAGCTTCTGATGAGGATATATTTTTCTTCCCATGTTTGAAACTTTTTGGATTGTTCACCTTTGTCATTAAACTCCTGAGGTGGTTTATTTTTTATTATTTCTTCTACCTTCATGGCTTTCATGTAGTTGAGAATCTAAGTTCACCATATGAGATATGTTTCTGCATCTAGCTTAACACTGCAAATTGCAATGAGGCCATGATAAGAGAAAGGTTGTTTTGATTTTATCCAAATGCCATGAGCTTAAGCTCTGATACCATAAAGAGTTTTAGATTTTGAACACTTTTGTAAATATACTAACTGTGTTTAAAGGAAATGAATGTAGAACAAAAGGATAAGCAACTGCTCTCATTAAAAATTAAGTACACGCCAAATGGTGCATTTATAAGACAACATGCTATGAACTGGTCATCTATACGAGTAGTTCACTGCATAAAAATAGCTAACTGAATAGATGAGAAGCTGTTAGCGGTACCAAGAAAATAACCAACTAAATTGACCTTTTCAAACCTTTTTTTAACCACTTAATAATGCATATTAATCACATGAGCTCACTACAAGAATTTGCACCATTAGCAACAACATTTAGCAACACAAACTATTTTTGTTGTCAAAGATACCCTTTTGGCAACAAAATCTTAATAATGTTGCCAAAAGGCCATTTTACATTGTACTTTTGGCAACATAAAATAAAACTTGTTGCAAAAGGTTAAAATTTCAAGCGGGAAGCTAGCAAAATAAAAAGGGGGGAAATTTTAGCTTTTGACATCATATTTATTTGCCAAACTTGACTTAACTTTTGGCAACATAGGAGTGTGTTGTGAAAAATATCATACTTTTGGCAACAAAGAAAAGTGTGATGCCAAAAGTATTTTATTTCAGTTTTTAGTTATTTTTATTATGTGTTAACTAAAAATCTAAACAAAAAACCCCATTTCTCAAAACAAATCCGCTCAGTGTCGCCTCAACCCTAACCTCTCCCTCCAAAAACCCGCCTCTGCTCTCCCTCTCTCCCTCCAGCCACCCGCCGTTGCTCTCCCTCTTTCCCTCCAGCTATAAACCTACCTCAGCTACCTTGTTCACTCCGCCTCTGCCATTGTAAGTTTCTTTTCAGTTATTTCTTTCCATTAATTTGCAGATTGAGAATACTTTAAACGGTATTCTTTATTCATTTGGTGGGTTTGAATCTCTAATTTTATTCATTTAATGATTGAGAATATTTAAAACAGTGTTCTTTAATTCATTTTATGTGTAGTTGCTTAAATTTGTTTGATTTCGTTTGTTTTTACGATTTGAAAACAGAATATCGTTAATTAAGCTTTGATTTTGGTGGGTTTTTTACTAGAGCTAATTAATTGATTGGATATGGGAAATATAGTGCTTAATTTGGAGATTGAGTATACTTAAAACAGTGTTCTTTATTCATGATTAAGAAACAATATGTTTGATTATCTTTTTCTTAATCAAATAAATTATTTTTTCTTGAAATTTGGACCTTATGTTTTTAATTATGGTTTGTCCCCCAATTTAGAAAAAAGGTTCATTTGGGTTGTTCCTAAATTGCAAATACAATCAAATTCTAGAAATAGCTATTCATGATTGGTACAGATAGAAAAAAGGAGATAATAGAGGTTTACATTGTTTATTGAATGTAATTAAGTTTCTAATTATTATTATGTTTATTGATATATTTTTTTTAGATTGGGGTTTGAATCTGTAGTTCCATTCATTGATGATTGAGATTATTTATTATGGTGTTCTCTACTCCATTATATGTCTAGTTGCTTAAATTTATTTGATTTGGTTTATTTTTAGTATTTGAAAATAGATTGCAGTTAATTAAGCTTTGATTTTGGTGGTTTTTTTACTAGAGCTAATATATGGATTGGATATGGGATATATAGGTCTTAGTTTGCGGATTGAGTATACTTTAAACAACGTTCTTTATTCGTTTTGTGCGTAATGAAATCTATTATTATTTATTTTTTCAATTTATATATATAATATACACACATAGCCGATCAGGTGCGGACCCAAATAACGGGTTTACTAACGGACCACCTCAAAACGACTTAGTTTTGGTGTGAAAATGAGGGTGAGATTACAAGAAAACCCCTCACTTCACCTCAACACACCCCAAAACTATGTCATTTGAGGTAGTGCGTTAATATCCGTTATAATATTCAGGTATATATTTGTAATTAGTCATTTATTTTGTTAACAGTTATAATTTAAAAGCGTGCAATCTTCAGACCTGCTTCTGGTTGACCTCTCCGGCTCCATCTCCATTTTCCCTCTCTACGGCTCCAACTTGCTGGTAACTTGTTAACTCATCAATCATTTATTTTTAATTTGACATATTTGGTTTGAAATTTGAATGATGTTTAGATTTATGTTTCCATTCAATAATTTTTTAAACTTATAATTTATGTTATTTCCCTTTTTCGGTTTATAATATTCAAATTAATGTTTAGAAGATATGTACATTTCTCTTTAATTATAGTTTTAATAGTATTTTTGCAAGGGGTTAGTTGTGGTCTAAGAATTTAAAAGTAAAGTATAAATACTATTATCTGATTGGTTGTTTTAATGTGGTGAGCAATATAACTTTTAAAACATCAATTAAAAGTAGGGTAAATTATACATAGTAATAAACCTCTTAAGATACACATAGTGCGCATAGATACTAGCCTTCTAGTTCTTATGTGTTTGCATTCAATAGCCCTTAGACCCGTTCGAGAGTCATTATCCCTGTAATGAGATCTCTCGAATTGTCCCGTTTGGACAGTTTGGGACTGCATAGTTTCTGTATAATAATGTACTTAGTGGTGTACACTTGTTAATTTTGGGGGAACTTCTGTTGCTGTCTCTTAATGTTCTCTGGGTACATACTAGATTGATGCGGTGTTGAATGTTAATTCAATTGATAAATTGACATCAATTGAAATAACGCGAACACTTGCGAATCTATGTCTTGTACTTGGAGAACTATGGGGATATGCTGCCGAAATTTCCTTAGATTGAAACAATGTGGATGAGCTGCTAAGTGTGTTACAGAAATATGCGGTCTTGAATGGGATAACACCACTCACCTTGGAGGAGATACAATTATATTGTTTTATACGAGATGCACAAGGAAATAAATTGTAACTTCTAAGTAAAAGTTAATTCATCATTTGTTGTTTATGTACTCTCTCAATTAGCGAATATATAGGGGGTCAATAAGAGTTTAAATTATATTGCTTTGTATGAAATTTAATTTAATTCATCATTTGTTGTTTATGTACTCTCTCAATTAGCGAATATACAACGAAAAAAGGTAACTTTTAAGTAAAATTTAATTCATCCATTGTTGTTTATGTAATCTCTCAATAAACAGATATGGAAGAAGTGGACAAGAGTTGGATGACACTTAAGCATAGAGTAGATGAGCGGTATTGTGAGGGAATTAACTCTTTTGTTGGCAGACCAATGGCCAAAGTGAGCCAAAATGATACAATTCAATGCCCGTGTAATAATTGTTGTAATTGTTATTGGCACATTGACCATGTTGTGATGTATCATTTAGTATGACATGGCATAATGGAAAGTTATAAGATCTGGGTTCATCCTGGGGAATCTATTTCGCAACACCAAATCGATGAATCTGAAGATGACACGGATGTATATATACATATACATTATATACATATATTACATATATTAATTATATATATATATATATATGAAAAAAATATGAAAAGCAATTTATATA
This sequence comes from Sambucus nigra, assembly GCA_949130495.1. Classification (NCBI taxonomy): domain Eukaryota; kingdom Viridiplantae; phylum Streptophyta; class Magnoliopsida; order Dipsacales; family Adoxaceae; genus Sambucus; species Sambucus nigra. The sequence goes on from OX422210.1 coordinate 745,380,882, forward strand.
TATAAATATATAAACAGTTTATATATATAAACTGTTATATATATATAGGAGTTTTTTTTAATAAACTGTTGTATATATAAACTATTATAACTGTTTATATAACAGTTATATATAACTATTTATATATAAATATTTATATATATATATAACTATAATAGTTATAAATTATTATTATCTTTTGAAGTCGGATAGATTATAATTTATTTTGTATTTTATGTAGAATGAAAATGGATTTGCGACACATGGAAAAGTCAATGGATACAGAGGATCGAGGTACGTAGCTACTCGGATACTTATTTAAGTTTATGTAGTTACTCGGATACTATTTTTAGATATGAAATCAGTGAAAGGGATTTAATGGTGGTTTAGGTGTATTTTTTGTTGTTGGGTTTGTGATGAACTATTTTGTAATTCATATTTATGAGATTTGGTTGAAAATTGTGGAATTTTGTATTACTTATGATTGTATAACAAATAAGCAATGTTATTTTGGATTATAAGGTTGTACGTTTGATAAAAAAAAGTACAATTTTAAAAATGTTTCCAATTGCGAAAAAAATAATAGGTAATAAATAAAAATCTAGTACTTTTGGCGACACAATTTTTTGTCGCCAAAAGTTATCATCTACATCTATCACTTTGGATATGGCAACAAATATTTGGTTGCGAAAAGATAAGTTTTGGAAACACAATAGATGTGTGGACAAAGGTATATGTTTTGGCAACATAAGAGTTGTGTTGCCAAAAGACTATACCTTTGGCAACACAGGTCTTGTGTTGCCAAAAGCAATATCTTTGGCGACATAAGAGCTGTGTTGCCAAAGGTATAACCTTTTGGCAACAAAACTCTTTGGTTGCCAAAAGCTATACCTTTGGCCACACAAGAGATGTGTGGCCAAAGGTATAGCCTTTCCGCAACACAGCTCTTATGTTGCCAAAATGTATAGCTTTTTGCAACACAACTATTTTTGTTACTGTTGAGTGACTTTTGGCAATAATATTTTTTTATTATAAATTTGATAAATTATAAAATACTTTTGACAAAACAATTGCGTTTTGCCAAAAGTATACCTTCTGCAACACAAGCATGCCGTGTTTCCAAAGGGTTTCCCAGACAGACAATAAGCAACAAGCTGGCAACATAGCAAAATATGTTGCTAATACCTTTTAGCAACATAATATGTATGTTGCTAATGGTGTACATTCTTGTAGTGACTTGATTTGTCCACTGACTTCGGAGCTGGCTTCGAAAGTGATCTCAGTTATGTCATGAACTTTGGTAGAAGACTTAATAGGGTATGCACCATAAAGTGTCCTTATAGGAGGGGTCTCTCTCTCTCTCTCTCTCTCTCTCTATATATATATATATATATATATATATATATATATATGTTGATGTAAAAAACTAGATTACTCTAATAATTTAATCACAGATAAATAAATGAGACATAATATTTTAAAGTGGTTCACCCTTGTATGAATGGCTTACGTCCACTGTTATGTTATTGCTGAGTGTTTGGGAATTCTCGATTACAAGTTCTATCCAGAAATTCCGGTCCCTTGAATGAGGGTGATACAAGGTATTTATAGCCCTTAGGCTGTATATGAAAGGGTGTTACATTAAATGATACACATATGAAAGGGTAATTCATTTAATTCTCTTCAAACGTGTGCGTCAAGATGATAAGCATTCAATGAATAGTTGAATTGTTGATTATCATGCAATCAATGCTGCGGTCGAGATGCAGCTCGAACCGCCTTAGTTGCTCGTCGTCCAAGAGTTCCTCGGAGTGCTGGAGTTTCTCGGAGGACTGGTGTTCCTCGGAGCGTTGGAGTTCCTCGGAGAGCTGGAGTTCCTCGGAGTATACTTGTTGCTTGGAGTGAGTCTGACTTGGTCGGGGGAATGAACTTCCTCGTTGCTATTGTGCCACGTAGATTGACACGTGTTTTCTTATTATTCGTCCACATCAGCATACTAATTTTGGTATCAACAGAAGCCCCCAATGTTTCATATTTCGAACTTTGAGGAGTATGGAACATTCTTTCTTGGTATATGGAAATATTAAATGACATTCCTGGGTTTTAGGAGCCTTTTCTTCGTATTTGAATTTCCTTCCAAATTCACAGAATCCGCCTTTTTGCATTTTTATAAGCGCCTCAATCTTCGTGCATTTTTTATCCTTTTAGCCGCCGGTAGCGTAATAGTTTCCTTTTTGTAATCATTTCTTTCTCCGTTTCCCAAGGCAAAGTATTTAAGCTTCAGAGGCAATCCCATCGTCTTCTACTTTTTTCAATTTTTGCTTTCAAGTTTTCTATAGCTTTTCTCTCTCCTGTGCGTTCATCCCTTTCTTCGTTTGTTTGTCAACAGATCTCCTTTTTCCTGTAAGATTTTCTTCCTTCTTCTTCATTTCTTTTTATTCACCATGGTTTATATTATCGAATCTCTTGAGAAATTCCGTTCTGACTTTTCTATTCCTTCTTGGGTAACTTTGGAGAGTCTTTCTGAACCTTCAACTTATTTTAATTTGGTTGAGGGACATTGGTTCCCTAGCCTCTTTATTGATGAATGTGGATTTTCTTTTCCACCAAACCCTTTGTGTTTAGAGTTCTGTCAGTATTTCGTTGTTGTCCCTGCAAAAATAGCCCCCAACACATGGAGAATAGTTAATGGGGTGTATAGGTTAAATCAGACTCATGGAACTCATATAGGAATTCCTGAGATTATGTATTGTTATAGATGGGATGTTTTAGACAATGTTTTTTATTTAAAAACTAGGTTTTTGAATAGGGCCTTAGTAGTCAACCTCCTTGATGCAAACAGGGATTATTTTGAACACGGGGTAGTCATAAAAAATTGGCAACATACCCCTTTGGTTGGAGATGAAGTATATGAAGGTCCCAGATGCCCCCCATATGGCAATGGTATAGGTTATTTTCATCTTATTTTGTTTTTGAAATTATGATTTCATTGTGTTTGACAAAATGTATGACTGATATTTCACTATGTATTTGTTTGCAGTTGACAGTAAGAGAAAAACTCCAAAAGAATCAGAAGTAAATATTAAACATTTGAAACATATCTGGAATTTGCATCGAAGAGTTGCAGACGAGCACATCAGGTCTGCTTCATATTTGTTGCAGTACAGGAGCTACACATCATCCTTTACTGCTCGTCCTGTGGTCAGCATTAGTGACCCATTGCCAGCTTCTGAGGAATCTTCACCAGAATCTCACATTCCTCTAAGTCAGAAGATGGGCAAGAGAAGAGTTCCTTCTATCTTCGAGGAGAATTCCTCTGCCGGGGATGGAAAAAGAAACAAGGCTGAAGTCCCAAAGGGGACAAAGAAAGTAGATGGTGCCCCTTCTATTGCGCCTCAGAAGGCTGCCGAGAAGCCCCCAGTGGCTCCGAGCAAGAAGAATGCACCTGTGGAAGTGGTCCCAACCAAAAGTTCTTTGGTTGAAACTGCTGAAGTGCCACTGAGGAGATTGAAGAAATCCTCCTCGGTCACTTTGACTGAGACCATTCCCCAGCTCCAAGCTAGTGGAGCTGGTGTTCCAACCATTATTCCCCCGAGTTCTGCGATGAGCTCGGTAAAGACTTGGACTATTCCTGAAGTCCAAGGGATATAAGAAAACATGTCTAGGGATATGCTGACATCCCTAGCTACTCGTCACATTGCTTCAGTAAGTTTCTCTTATCTTGAATTTTTCTTTCTTTACATCAATTCATGTATCTCGGCATTGACTTATCGTTACCTTCTTTTTCAGCTGGTGAGTTGCTTTAACACCATAGTGAAGAAAGATGAAGCACTCAAGGCTTCTAGCTCCTCGTCTGGAGTGGAGGATGCCTTTGTGGGTTTGGCCCAATCTCTGAAGGAATCCCATCAAAAATACGACGAGGATAAGGGTGAATGGGAGAAGAAGTTGACTGCGTCTGAGGCAGAGAAAGTGCAGTTGGGAAAGAAGGTGAAGGACTTGGAGAGAGAGAATAAAAAATACGCCGATAAGCTCACAAATTTTGGGGAGCTTGAGAATAAGTTGAAATCGGCCGAGGAAGAGTTGTCCCTTCTGTGAGAAGTAAATCGCCAGAAAGAGGAGGTGGAGTCCAAATTGAAAGCCACCGGGGATCTTTTATCCGAGAAGCTCTCCTCGGAAAAAATGAAGAGAAAAATGGTTGTTAAAAAATCCTTTCGAACCGGTTGGGACAAAGGATGGGATAGGGGGTAGCTGCAATGATGGCTCAGGTGCAGTATGGGAGTTTGAAATACTTCCGAGATGGTTGGGTTGCTGCCTTGCAAGAATTGAAGGTGAGCGAGGACTCTGAACTATTTCAACAACATCTTCCTGGTCCTCCTCCAGCTATTGAAGATGAAGAAGAGGATGAAGCTGCATCCGAGGAGTCTTCACTGATAGTGGGTGATCAAGTCATTGCTACACAACCCAACCAGACATCTACTGAGGAGATTTCTTCTTTGCCTGCTCCTCCTGAACAAATCCCAACTCCAGCCGATCAGATTATTGTTCCCATCGAGCAACCAAGCTCCTCGTCCCCGCCTCCCGAGAAAGTCTTGGGAGACAAGGAAAAGGTGTGAAGTTGTTCGGTATTCTCTTTTATTTTTCCTTTTACTTGTACTTTGTATCCCAGATATTTGTAACTTTGCCTTATGATCTAATAAAATTTGAGTTCTTTTCTTCCATATGATTGTCTCTTCTCTATCTGCACTCTGTCTTGATCTTCTTTTTCTTTCTCTGTTAGTTTCTGGCCAGGATGGATCTGCTGTGCTAATGACACAAAGTTGATGCAGCAATGCCATGAATATTATAAAGCTGGTCACACAGACCTAAGTGCATTAGAAGTTGCCGACATCCTTGGCCATGGTGCTTCAGAGCAGGCAGTAGAAGCTTATCAATACCTGAAGGTCTTACTTGATCGAGCTGTGGCCAATAACGTGGCTTACTATGACATGATCGAGGAGCTTCAATATACTTTAGAAGATCTTCAGACTCAGTACAAAGAATCAACTGCCCTTTTGCACGAGGGGTATGGAAAGAGGTATCAATAGCTTTCTGCCGAGACAGGCCACAAAAAAATCATTGCTGGGTACGATGTCAGGGAGAAAACCCTAAGGGGTGAAGTTGAAGCTTGTAGACAGATTGCCGAGCTGCTAGAGCAAGAAAATAACAATTTGCAGAAAGAGCTGGCACAGTATAAGTCTGCAGGATCTTCTTCAACAGCTGTAATCCCAGTGACTGACGAGGGATTTTCCTTTCTAGAGGTTGAGAATGCCAAATTAAGGCAAGAGTTGGATACCTTGAGAAGATCTGGTACTTCTTCTTCTACTCGGGGGCGAGGAAGGGGTTCTCATGGACGAGGACGAGCTGCTCAGAATGTTGTCGAGGAACCAAGTTCCCGACCTGCTCGAGGAGGATCAAGAGCTCTTAGTCGTAATGTTGAAGAAGCTCGTACTGTATCAACATTGGAAACTCAAGCGTCCCAATTGAATGCAAAAGATCGGGCTTTATCTGAAATGTCTAAGAAAATCCAAACTCTGGAGGATCAACTTGCTTCGACCAAGTCTGCTCTGAAGAACAAGGATGTTTTTGCTAGGAACCTTCATGAGCAATTAGAGAGAATAACTTTCCAATTCCACAAACAACCTCGTGAGTTCTGGAATGCAGGCTACAATGAGGCCCTTTATCACTTGGATGCTCGCATTGAAAATGCCAATAATGAAGGTTATAAACAGGGATAGTTGAACGCCCTGGGTGTATTAAAACTAGAGCAGGGCCATTATTTATGGGATTATCATGCTCCTGGGCTACTAGACTTGCTTGTGCCACCTTATAAATTGGACATGGAATGGATCCCAGCTCGTGCCATTGCTCGGATCTTAATTGTAAAATACCTCGGTGACTACAATCTTCATTCTCAGATCGAGGTATCTCGTCCCGAGCATCTACTGGACACACCTTCTGTGATGAACGTTAGGATGCTGAAGGACTTGAACTTCATTAACTCTCCTCAGACTTTAAATGATCCGCCTGCTGGCGAGGAACCTATTTCAAAAGCTGAGGGAAAGAAACCAATAGAGTAGGGATCTCAATGTAATAGTTAGTACACATATGTAAATTGTAATTCGTTTTGAATTTAAATGAAAGACTTTCATTTTCTGTTTGCATATCTGTATTGCTATTGTTTTGTGCTTGTCAAACACTTTATATTTGTGCTTGCATAACAATATTGTGTGGTTCCTCGACCAACTTAGTAATAAAAAATTACAAATATTAGTAATGTTGCTCGATCACTTAATAATAAAGTAATGAGTATAAAAATGTTAAAATTTCTTCCAACCAACCAAGGTTGTTAACTTGAGCTCGTCGACCAATTATAGTTAATGGGTTTTTATCCCCGACCAGCTATACTTGGTAAACTTTGTCTTTTTCATAAAATGTACCCGACCAACCAAGGTCAAAGATTTTTCCTCGTCGACCAACTACAGTTAGTGGGTTTTTATCCCCGACCAACTATACTTGGTTCAGTTTGGAATATTTGTTCTCCGATGAACTTTTATGTAATAAACTTACTTCCCGACCAACATAAGTTGGCATTTGAGAGCATGTCTTGTTTCCCGACCAACTGAGATTGGCCTTTCGTCGATCATCTTTTATTCTCGCCCTTTTACCAACCGGAGTTGGTCGTGGGTTTGAACTATCATGTCCACTAGTTCTTTTATCAACCTTAGTTGGCCACGCTAGTGTACGCCTCCTAACCAAAGGAGTGTAGTTTATTTTCGCCCTTTTACCAACCGGAGTTGGACGTGGGTTTGAACTATCATGTCCACTAGTTCTTTTACCAACCTTAGTTGGTCACGCTAGTGTACGCCTTCTAACCAAAGGACTGTAGTTTGTTCTCGCCCTTTTACCAACCGGAGTTGGTCATGGGTTTGAACTATCATGTCCACTAGTTCTTTTACCAACCTTAGTTGGTCACGCTAGTGTACACCTCCTAACCAAAGGATTGTAGTTTGTTCTCGCCCTTTTACCAACCGGAGTTGGTCATGGGTTTGAACTATCATGTCCACTAGTTCTTTTACCAACCTTAGTTGGTCACGCTAGTGTACGCCTCCTAACCAAAGGAGTGTAGTTTGTTCTCGCCCTTTTACCAACCGGAGTTGGTCGTGGGTTTGAACTATCATGTCCACTAGTTCTTGTACTAACCTTAGTTGGTCACGCTAGTGCACGCCTCCTAACCAAAGGAGTGTAGTTTGTTCTCTCCCTTTTACCAACCGGAGTTGGTCGTGGGTTTAAACTATTATGTCCACTAGTTCTTTTACCGACCTTAGTTGGTCACGCTAGTGTACGCCTCATAACCAAAGGAGTGTAGTTTGTTCTCGCCCTTTTACCAACCGGAGTTGGTCGTGGGTTTGAACTATCGTCTTCTTTTTACTGCCGAGCAGCGTTGTGTACCGAGCAGCGTAGTGTTATCGTCTTCTTTTTACTGCCGAGCAGTGTTGCGTATCGAGTAGCGTAGTGTTAAACACACTAGTATTCCCCGAAAAACTTTCAATAAAAGGAGAGAAGATTGCGAAATATCATCGTTTTATTAATATTGATGGAACTGCTTTACATTTTACATCACTGATAATACTTGCGTAGGTGTTCAGCATTCCATGCATTCTTAAATTCCTCTCCTTCTAGAGTTGCTATTCGGTAAGTTCCTGGTCGGACAACTGCAGTAACTCGGTAAGGTCCATGCCAGTTTTCTTCCAACTTATTATGCTTCTGAATGACCTTCTTTAGCACGTAATCTCCTTCTTTTAAGTCACATTTTTTCACCCTCTTGTTGTAGAACAGGGTTGTTCGTTGTTGATAAGCAGCATTCCTAATGGCTGCCTCTTCTCTAACTTCCTCGAGCATGTCGAAATCTAATCTCCTCATCAGGTCGCTAACTGGGGAATTGAAATTCAGCACTCTGTGTGTTGGAAGACCCAACTCGGCAGGTATTACAGCCTCACTTCCAAATGCCAGCATATATGGTGATTCTCAAGTCGCTGCTCGGGGAGTTGTTCGGTAAGCCCATAATACTGACTGTAGCTCATTAATCCAATTAGATTTAGCCTCACTTAGCCTTTTCTTCAAACCATTTAATAATGTTCTATTAGTCACTTCAGTCTGCCCATTGCTTTGAGGATGGCCTGGTGCTGAATGAACCTTCAAAATATTTGACTGATGACAATAGGCGGCAAACTCCTCGTTATCGAATTGTGTTCCATAGTCTGTGATGAAGGCATGAGGGAGACCATATCGGCAGATGATGTTCTTCCAAATTAATTGGTACACCTTCTCGTATGTCATATCAATCAGAGGCTCAGCTTCTACCCACTTAGTAAAATAATCCACTGCGACGACGAGGTACTTGAATCTTCCTCGGGTCGTTGGCAGTGGTCCAACCAAATCCATTCCCCACATGGCAAAAGGCCAAGGGGAAGTTATGGGTGTCAATAATGCTTGTGGAGTTCGTCGGATGGAGGAAAAACGTTGGCATTTATCACATCTCTTAGCATAGGCTATACAATCAGCCCTCATCGTTGGCCAGTAGTATCCTTGTGTCATCACCCTTTGCCAAAGTGTCCGACCTGCTACATGGGCGCCACAGGACCCTTCATGGATCTCTTCAATCAATTCCTTCACCTCGGAGGGATGCACACATCTTTGTAAACCTGCCATGATTCCTCGTCTATACAAAACACCATTAGTTAGTACATACCGAGCAGCTTTAAACTTCAATTTCTTTGCTGAGAGCGTATCCTCCGGCAATTCTCCCTCCTCAATATATGCCCTGATGGGATCCATCCAAGATGGTCCTAAATCAAGGGTAATAACATTCATCGTTAGTTCTTCATCTATGCTTCGAGCTTCCAATACTTCAATTCGTATCGTTCTTCGCAGCTCAGTACGAGTAGATGATGCTAATCGGGCCAGTGCGTCAGCTTGTGCATTCTCCATTCTTGGTATTCTGATCAACTGAATGGCATCAAATTCTGCCAACAACTCCATCGCCTTTGCATGATACTTGATCATTAATTCTCCTTTAGCTGCATATGTTCCCATTATCTAATTCACAATTAATTGAGAATCACTGAATACTATCGCTTGTTGCGCTTACATAATCTTTGCTAAATTAAGACATGCTATCAAGGCTTCATACTCAGCCTTATTATTGGAAGCTTTGAATTGGAATCGTAAGGCATATTCCATGGCAATCTCGTATGGGGTTTTCAAAACAATCCCTGCCCCACAACCTGTTGTGCAAGATGACCGATCTATATATAATCTCCATGTAGGTAACTTGTCTTCAAATTTCTTATCTGACAGAGTTCCTCGGTGAAATATCTGTTGTTTCCTTTCATCCTCCCCTGGTATTTTTCGCTCCTCGTCGATCATCTCTTCTCGCCCTTTTACCAAACGGAGTTGGTCTGGGTTTGAATTTGATGATCTTTCTACATCCACAAGTCCTTTTACCAACCGGAGTTAATCTGGACTTATGTCTGTTGATCTTGTAACATCCACAGGTTGGTTAGCGAGCAACTTTTGTTCCTCGGGGGTATCAAGATATGTAAATTCAGCTATAAAGTCTGCTACAGCCTGCCCTTTTAATGATGATCTGGGTCATACACAATATCATATTCACCGAGCTCTATTGCCCAATACATCAATATCCCTGATTTTTCTGGCTTATGAAGGGCTTGTCTCAATGGCATGTCGGTATACACGACGATGGTATGGGCCTGGAAATAAGGCCTCATTCTTCTACTTGCTTCAATTAATGCCAATGCCAATTTTTCCAGCTTTGGGTACCTGATCTCTGCACCTCGAAAAGCCTTACTTGTGTGATAAATTGGCTTCTGGACTCCATTCTCCAATCTGATCAATGCCGAGCTGACTGCATTCTCTGATACTGCCAGGTACAAGTACAATTTCTCTCCCATTACTGGTCTGGATAACAATGGAGGTGCTCCCAAATATTTCTTCAAGTCTTGAAAGGCTTTCTCACATTCATCATTCCACTCGAAAGTTTTTCGAAGCGTTTTGAAGAATGGGAGGCATCTATCAGTTGCTCGAGATGCAAATCTGTTGAGCGCTGCAACTCGTCCTGTAAGACTCTGCAATTCTTTCTTCGTCGTTGGAGATCGCAACCCTAAAAGAGCTTTGATCTTTGCTGGATTTGCCTCAATGCCTCGCTGGTTGATGATGTACCCGAGGAACATTCCTTCTCGTACTCCAAAAGTGCACTTCGTCGGGTTGAGCTTCATTTGGTATTTATCCAGTTGATCAAAGGTCTGACCTAAGTCAACTAGATGATCAACAGTTTTTTTGCTCTTTGTCAGCATATCGTCGACATAGACTTCCATATTGCAACTGATTTCTTTAGAAAAAACCTTGTTCATCAGCCGCTGATATGTCGCACCTGCATTTTTCAAACCAAAAGGCATAACATTATAACAATAAGTTCCCCTAGGGGTAATAAAAGAAGTGCTTTCCTTGTCTTCAGGTTTCATTTTGATCTGGTTGTAACCAGAGTAAGCATCCATGAAGCTAAGAAGCTCGTGTCCCGAGGTAGCATCCACTAGTTGGTCAATTCTGGGCAATGGGAAATGATCCTTTGGGCAGGCCTTGTTGAGATCAGTGAAATCAACACACATTCTCCATTTATTATTTTTCTTCTTTACCATCACCACATTTTCTAACCAGTCTGGATATTTCACATCTTCAATAAATTGGGCTTTCTGGAGCTTCTCGACCTCCTCTTGTATAGCCTGATTCTTCTCGGGACTAAATACTCTTCTTCTCTGCTTTACAGGCTTAATCTCCTTATTCGCATTGAGTTCATGGCATAAGAAGTTTGGATCTATTCCTGGCATGTCTTCATGAGTCCATGCAAAAGTTTTCTTTCTGTCTCTCAAGAAAGTTATCAACTCCTGTTTTATTGAAACATCCAATGATGAACCTATCTGGGTTAGTCGTTCAGGGTGCTCGTCGTCCAGAATAACATTTTCTGTAGATTCCACCACCTGTCCTTTTGCCAGTTGGGATTCATCTCTGGGATTCAGTGTTTCAATTTTTGTACCTTCATCCACCTGGTAGGTAGTAGTCTTTTTCCTTGATTCTTCAAGATCCTCTTGCTCGGCAGACGAATAATAGCATTCCCGAGCTACTTTCTGATCACCTTTCACAACTCCCACTCCGAAATTTGTAGGGAATTTTAAACACTGATGTACTGTAGATGGAACTGCTTCGAACTTCTTCAAACCAACTCTTCCCATGATGATGTTGTAAGCTGACTGCACATTCTTATCCATCACAAAAAAGCGTATTTTTTCTGTTCGACAAGAAGGCCAAGTTCCAATGAATATATCCAACTTGATCGTCCCAAGTGGAAAGACTTTCTCACCAGCAAAACCCAATAGAGGTCTATGATAAGGTTCCAATTGAGATAATTTCAAATTTAAACTGTCAAAGCATGAATAGTACATGATGTCTGCCGAACTACCATTATCTACCAGCACCCTTGAAATCACTACTTCTTTCATCCTCATTTTGATCACCAAAGGGTCGTCGTGAGGGTAAAGAACACCTGCCAGGTCGTTTTTTGAAAAACCGATGACCAGCTTCTCGTTGTTTACCTTCCTCGGGCGATCCTCTTCAGCCAAATTTATCCGTTAAATGTATGAGCAAGCCTGAGCCTCACCGAGGTAAGCTTTTCTTTCTGCAGTAAGGTCTCCTCCTCCTGCATCTCCTCCTGTAATGACATTACAATCAAATGATCCAAAGCGTATTGAAAATACCTCTCGTTCTGGCTGCCTTGGTTTCTTGGGAAGATCGGGGTCATCCTCTGTATCATCTTCATGATCCCTTTTCTTTTTCTCCTCTTCTCGACGAGGAGATCTAGACCTTTCTCTACTTCGGTCATTATTTCTTCTTTCGCCTCCCCGATCAACATACTTTGCTAGTTTCCCTCTTCGGATGAGTGTTTCAATCTCGTTCTAAAGAGCTATGCAATTTTTGGTCATATGGCCGTGATCCTTATGAAACTCACAATATTTATCCCTGTTCCTCAGGTCAGGGTCTGACCTCAGTTTCTTTGGCCACTTTACTTCCTCGTTATTCTTGATTTCTTCCAAGACATGATTAATACCCATTTTCAAAGGAGTATAATTATCGAATTTCTTCAGGACTTCCCATGACGATTTATTATTCTTGGAATGCTTGTCACCGCCATTGCCTTTATGATCTTTCTTCTTGGATTTGTCGTCTTCCACCTTGGTTTCTTTATCCATATTCTTCTTCGCAGCCATGGCCTCCTCGGCATTCATGATTTTGGCCGCTTTCGCCATCAACTCTGACATAGTTGTAGGTGGATCTTTGGCCAAAGTGTAATACAACTTTTTAGGCAACAACCCACTCATCAAGGCGGTGATTGCTGTCTTTTCTTCATAATCTATGACTTCCAGCTTCTCGTTATTGAAACGAGTTATGTAATCTCTAAACTCTCACCAGATTTTTGTCTAACACTTAACAAGTGTGCTACTCTTTTTACTGGCTTTGCTCCAAAACAGAAATTGCCGATGAACAACTCAGCCAACTGAAAGAAAGTTGAAATCTTACCCCAAGGAAGATTGTTGTACCATATCTGGGCAGGTCCAGTAAGAGTTCCTGAGAATGCTCTACATCTCATCTCGTCGGGGACAGCATAGATATCGGCGGCAGCTTGATATTGCTCTATATGAAGAACAAGATCTGTCTTTCCATCATATTTGGGGGTCACCACGGGTGCTTTAAACTTTGACAGGGTAGGAAAACCCACAATGGCCTGGACAAAAGGTGTCCCTTGAACAAAAGTTCGTTGTAAGGGATTCTTCGCCTTAGCCATTTCTCCCAATCTATCCTCCAACCGCTGAATGGAACCCTTCCACGCATCATTTCCTTCCTCGGGCTTATTAGTTCGAGCAATTGATTGTTCTGATGTGGCCTCCTGAGATCTATCTTGACGAGCAACTGGTCGTGATTGTGTTGATCCTTCTCTTAGATCTGATGGTCGTCGAAAACTCCTCGACATGGTCTTAGGTGGACTCCTATTCCTCCTAGGGCCTAATTGACTTAAAGGAGACACCCTACTCAGTCTTTCTAAGGCACTGGGTCTTTCTGGAGAGAGAGTGATACGTTGATCAGTATCTGTAGCCCTTATTGACGAAGTTCGCCCAGGTTGATAAGAGAAATCATCAGACTCCTCATTACGATATGACTCAGTACGCCTGGATCGTGAAGAAAGTAAATAAGTTTGCCTCTGACCACTTCGCTGTCCTGAACGTGCAGGTGCACCGCCATGAAGGGTTTGTATGAGTTGTCGCATTGTTTCTTGCATGGCGGTTTGTCCTTGAGCCAGATTCGTCATAATCCCAGCCAGATCTGGAGGTGCAGAGGGATTTGGAGGATTTCCAGCATTTCCAGTGTTTCGATTGCTGGATTCCCGATTATCTGCCATTGATGATGAATGATTTTTGGTGAAAAACGATAATAACAATCGTTCCCACAGACGGCGCCAATTTGTTGATGTAAAAAACTAGATTACTCTAATAATTTAATCACAGATAAATAAATGAGACAGAATATTTTAAAGTGGTTCAGCCTTGTATGAATGGCCTACGTCCACTGTTATGTTATTGCTGAGTGTTTGGGAATTCTCGATTACAAGTTCTATCCAGAAATTCCGGTCCCCTTGAATGAGGGTGATACAAGGTATTTATAGCCCTTAGGCTGTATATGAAAGGGTGTTACATTAAATGATACACATATGAAAGGGTAATTCATTTAATGCTCTTCAAACGTGTGCGTCAAGATGATAAGCATTCAATGAATAGTTGAACTGTTGATTATCTGGTAATCAATGCTGCGGTCGAGATGCAGCTCGAACCGCCTTAGTTGCTCGTCGTCCAAGAGTTCCTCGGAGTGCTGGAGTTCCTCGGAGGACTGGTGTTCCTCGGAGCGTTGGAGTTCCTCGGAGAGCTGGAGTTCCTCGGAGTATACTTGTTGCTTGGAGTGAGTCTGACTTGGTCGGGGGAATGAACTTCCTCGTTGCTATTGTGCCACGTAGATTGACACGTGTTTTCTTATTATACGTCCACATCAGCATACTAATTTTGGTATCAACAATATATATATATATATGAATGATTTCCAATAGCCAAGCAATTCCAAGATAAGTGTAGCTTTCTTATGATGTAGAATTATGTACGTAAACCCTTTTATTTATGAACTTATTTTGAACGGATCCCTGGAATATAGAATTATAAGTTGTTACTTTTGAATTGTCACATACAAGGTTTCTATCACTTATGACTTCTTAAAACAAATTAATTATCAATCATTACTGGCTTCCTTTATTATTATTATTATTATTATTATTATTATTATTATTATTATTATTATTATTATTATTATTATTATTATTATTATTATTATTATTATTATTATTATTATTATTATTATTATTATTATTATTATTACTATTATTATTATTATTATTATTATTATTATTATTATTATTATTACTATTATTATTATTATTATTATTATTATTATTATTATTATTATTATTATTATCCTCTCATTTTTAAAATGATAGTAATTTGTATGCACTATTTGATTCTGGTATTACGGGTCAGATATCCTAGGTTCATATATTAATGTTGTCATAGTTTTGACCTAGCGGTATCTTTCATAAATATGGGTGTTGTTTGTAGGGCCGGTTTTGAGGGGAGGCCAGGGAGGCAGCCGCCTCGGACCCCTGATTTTGAAAGCACTTTAGGGCCCCCAAATATGTGTGTATATATATATATATATATTTATAGTGTCATTTTTCAATTGTCTAAAAAAATTTTTGTTGAAAACTAACTCACAAGCATTTAAACTTGCCGCGACTCTAAAAAATTAAGTCGACATCTTTTCGGTTAAAAAAAAGCCTACAATTTATAAATTAATAAAAAAAAACTCTTATTAAATATAGGGCCCTCAATTCAAGAGTTCGCCTCAAGCCCCTAAAATCTCGAGACCAAACCTGGTTGTTTGTATTATTTGCAGTGCATTTAGCTGTCACTCTTTCTTTCAATATATGTTGTAGGAAAATAATTATGGTTGTCGGAGCAAAGGTAATAATAACGGTAAAAGTTTCACTAAAATTATTTATAGCAACATATATTTTAAGATATTATTTTGCAGGTACCTTTAGGAATATTCTTATTTTTTGTGTCAATAAAACAAGTATAAAGATCCTATAGGTATCCCGTAAATAATGCCACGTAATTTAAATAATTTTACCTAGACAATACGAATATAATTATAAGCTTTGATTTTGGAGTTGTGAAGAAAAGTGATTTACACGTAGGGTGCGTCTAGAACCCCAATTTCATGGCATGATTTTGAATTAAAATATTTTTATTCCTAAATTATCAAAATTGGAACCATAAATTTTTCAATTCCAATTTCAAGTCATGCACACTCTTATTAAAACAAAAAGGGAAAAAATGTTTTTTTAATTTTTAACTCTTTTTCCAGTTAAGAAAACAACTCCCATCAATTTTATTGAGTTTTATTTATCTCCATCATTTAATTTCCAAATAATGCTCACATTCACAAATGCTTTGATATTGATTCTCTGCATTTAACTGCACTAGATATCCTAACACAACCACATATTACAGGATCATTTAGCCTTTAGACCCTTAGTTTTGGGAAAATTAAACACTGGACCCATTATTTTTAATTCTTTGATTTTGATACCCATTTTCAGTTTTGAAACGCATTTATGAACAAAAAATGTTGCACAAAATCTTAGATGTGTCAAAAATCGAGAAAATGGATATGCAGTCTAATAATTAAAAATAGTAAAGATCAATGTTGAAATTAAAAAAAGTTTGAGGGTAAAAACACATTATTTAAGATAGGCTGTATTTGATCCATTTAGTACCTTGTGTTCCAAACGAACAAACATTTTGTCTTTGCTTGTCGAAATGTGATTCACATTTCACACACACTAGAATATATAAATGAGGTGAGTAATAATGCTAGGTTTCAATGCATTGCTTTAAACAATGAATATCCACTAAATTTACTCGTCATATCAACTCTTCATTGGTCTAATAAATTTAGATGACTGAATTTTAACTTTTCTTTGTAAAAGAAACTATGAGTTGAAATAAAATTAAAGTGGAAAAAAAGTTGTGTTAAGAAACATTAACTGCAAGAAAAAAACCTAATATAAAAAGACCAAAAATCGGTGACATGATTTTATAAAGTGTGAAATCATTACTTTCATGGAATTTACATATAGGTAATGCTTTTCTTGTGGAAAGAAAATTCAATCGCTTTCTATCTCAACAAGACTAAGAGGTCGATTGATGTGCTTCCTTAAATGGTAAATACATATTGTTTTGACCAAGTTATCATTGGTAATTGTTTACTCAATTATTTGTATTAGGGAAAACAATAGTGTCATTTGTACAAAATAATAAGTGAAAGACTAGAATACTTATCAAAAAAAAATAAGTGAAAGACTAGAATAAGATTTCATTAAAAAAAATCAACTTTTGGTGATGCACTTGCCTTTTAATGCTGAATGCTCAGTCAATATTATAAGTTTACTTAAATATTACCGGTTGATACTAAACATGTCTCAATTCAACATTAAGATGGAAAAAAATAAACACCATCTAGCTTTTATGTTTTCTTTTTTGACCTTGCTATTTGGTATCCCTAAACTTGAATAAAGTAGGGTTAATATTACTATATCGTAAGCACATCAAGAGCATATTTTATAAATAAATAAAACAAAAATGCATTGTGTTTACACATAAAGTTTTTAGCATCTTGAAAATGCGTGAAATACTTGTGAAATATTCGTCTAAGATAATACATGTCATAAGACAAACAAATATAACTCTCCTCTCTCTCATCTACATACTAACGGTGAATATCAATTTTTTAAAATAGTAAAAAAATTATTTTTCAGTTGAATTTTTTTATATGAAGTTTCAAAATTTCAATAGACGCATATAAAAAAGATCAAATAAAAATAATATTTTTTGCTATTGTAAAAAATTGGTCAAACTTTCGCAACTTTTAAAGTATTTTAAAAGCTAGAAAAGTTTGACTAATTTTTTTAAAATAGCAAAAAATATTTTTTTGTATTGATATTTTTATATGGATCCCCCAAAATGTTTGAATATCACATAAAAAATCAACTCAAAATCAGTTAAAAAAATGGGTATGCGCCAGCGGTACGTACCGTTTGGTATGTATAGGACCCTGACTCTCTTTCTATACATATATATTTAATTTGAAGCACGTTTAACAAAAATGTATACGTAATCAACAATTATTTTCACAATGAATAAATATATGAGGATGGAGTTAAATGTATATTATAGACGCGTATTTTGTTAGTGTATTAGCTATAAACAAAATTTAGGAACCAATTGGTTCCTAGAAACTCAAGGAAAGAGCATGTTTCGGTTAAGGATTGTAATTGCGAATGTAAGGTTGAGAGAACCCATATTGGAGACAATTTGGGGAAAACGAAAGATGATTTTACGACATAGCGAGTTGAGCAGGAAGGGAGGACTACAAAGGTGAATTGTAATTTCGAATTTTTGACATAAGATATGTGGTAGCATGTTTGCCAGTTGCCCGAATGGGGATGTTGGATACGGTAGAGTAGAATCAAGGATGATTCGGTTGAGGTTTTATAAATTTAATGTGGTGGGCGTTTCTACGGACATTGGAGTTATTGATGCAGATTTTGTATGACCTGATTGAGGGTGGGTGCGATGATGTGATGATTTTATCGTTAAGAAATATTAACTACAAGAAAAAAGTAATATAAAAAGACCAAAAATTGGTGACATGATTTCATAAAGCCTGAAATCATTACTTTGGTGGAATTTACATGTAGGTCATGCTTTTCTTTTGGAAAGAAAATACTCTCTTTTTATGTCAACAAGACTTAGAAGTTGCTTGATGTGCTTTTTATCTCAACAAGACTAAGAAGTCGTTTCAAATTATTAAGTTCTTAATGGTAAGTACATATCGTTTTTGAGAAAAGTTATATGACCCTCAAAGTGTATCCTTATTTATACCCTATACATTAAATGATTATATTTTATTATTTTGAGTCTCATCAGAACATAAGTATAATATGTTATTGCTTTATATATTTTGTCTTATTATAAGAGTACAAAAATGAGGTACACTTTGAGAGTTCATGTAGTAGAGCTCATTGTTTTTACCAAATTATCATTACTAATTGTCTACTCAACTTTTTGTATTGGTGAAAAAAATAGTGTCATTTAGCCAAAATAATAAGTCAAAAACTAGAATGAGTTTTCATTATAAGAAAAAAAAAATTTACCACAGTCAATACTAAAAGTTGCCTCTTAATGTTGGTAGTGCACTTGCCTCTTAATGTTCAATGCTCAATTGTACTTCCCAGTCAATATTAAAACTATACTTATAATTACCCCGTAATACTAAACAAGTCTCAATTCAACATTAAGATGGAAAAAAATAAACACCATCTAGGTTTTGTGTTTGTTTTTTTAAAAAGTACCCATAACCTTGCTATCTGGGATTCCTAAACATGAATAAAGTAGGGTTAATATTACTATATAGTAAGCACATCAAGAGCATACTCTATAAATAAATAGTTACACATGAAAATTTTAGCATCTTGATGATGCGTGAAATACTTCGAAGATATTCTTCTAAGATAATACATTTGATAACACAAACAAATTTGACTATCCTCCGCATGTGCCTCGTCTCTCCGTCAATATATATATATATATATATAGGCCATCTCCGGTAAGGACTATTTATGATGCAGACACCGGTACATACTATTTTTTTAAAATAGTAAAAAAATAAATTTTTTTATTAAACTTTATATATATGATCTTCATGGTGGGAAGATCATCTCCAATTTTTTTCATAAAAAAATTCAACAAAAAAACCGTTGAGATGAAGGGATATGTAAAAAAATGGTATATATATGTATTTCGGTCGTTGAAATGTTGGCGATCATCTCACCCACGTTTTGATTGAATTTTTTTTATGAAACTTCATGCATATGATCTCGATAGTGAGAAGATCATATCCATGAAGTTTTATCGAAAAATTCAATCAATAAAGCGGTGGTCGCCGATCCAACATTTCAACGGTTGAAAATGCATATTTATACCATTTTTTTACATATCAACCATCTCAACGTTTTTTTTATTGAATTTTTTGACCAAAAAAATTGGAAATGATCTTCTCACTATGAAGATCATATCCATGAAGTTTCATCAAAAAATTTATTTTTTTACTATTTAAAAAAAATGATATGTACCAGGGTCTGCACCATATGGAGTTCTTACATGAGACTTTATGTGTGTGTGTGTGTGTGTGTGTCTATATATATATATATATATATATATATATATATTTATATATATATATATAGACACACACACACACACACACACACATGTCCAGTCCACACTGTTAAAATGCGAATTGGTCCAGAGAATAATAATATTGCATGTGTGTGTGTGTGTGTGTGTGTGTGTGTGTGTATATATATATATATATATATATACACACACACACACACACACACACACACACAATATTATTATTCTCTGGACCAATTCGCATTTTAACAGTGTGGACTGGACATGTGTCACCTGTCGGTACATGCCGGTGACCCAGAAAATAGAGAGATCCCCTATAATTTGGTCGATAATTTATGGGCTTATCGTCAGACAACACATGTCCAGTCCGCACTGTTAAAATGCGAGACAGTCCGCACAAGAACATTATATATATATATATATATATATATATACAGAAAGGATCTCATGCATACCCAGTTTGCATACCCTCCGTGCGGACCATTTTTTAAAAATAGTAAAAAAAATAATTTCGGGCTGATTTTTTTTTTATGATTTTTAAACATTTCAGTTGGATCGTGAAAAAATAATCAGCTCAAAATGAATTTTTTTGCTATTTTAAAAAAATCGGTCAAACTTTGTCAGTTTTTAAGTTGTTTTTAAGTTGTTAAAAACTGACAAAGTTTGACCGATTTTTTTAAAATAGCAAAAAAATTCATTTTGAGTTGAATTTTTTTTTATGGTCCTATTGAAATGTTTAGAAACTATAAAAAAAAAATTACATCAAAAATATTTTTTTTACTATTTTATCAAAATTGGTCCGCGCCAGCGGTATGCAAACTGGGGTATGCATGAGAACCGCTCTCTCTCTCTCTCTCTCTATATATATATATATATATATATAATGAATCATGTTCAACAAATATTTATACGTAATCTTTAACAATTATTTTCACAATGAATAGAGCTTTGTCCGATGTAGGAGTGATAATCAAATTGTTTGGTCAGTCTTTGTCTAGTACGTTCGTTCAGTAATTTTGGTTTTCGATTTTTTAAAACATTTATCAATACCAAATCGCGCCGTACATCATTTTTTCAGTATTTTTAGTAACTTTTACTCGGGAAATTTGCATTGTCATTATTTTTAGTTTTATTTTTTATTTTTGCATTGTTCGCCATTTGATAATTGTGATTTCCGAATATAAATCCATAAACTATCAAATAACACACATAACTAAGCATACTATCTGTTAAAAACAACACCTATTCAAAGACAAGAGAAAATCAACTGAATTTTTTGGTGGTTTATATCACTTATAATATTAATTGGTGTGATAATTTGACCAATTAATGGTAGAACTAACAAATATAAAATAAATTTTGCATTTGTAGGATATTAAAATAGTAATTTTTTCACATTAATTTCGATATTATCATTTAGATACGGTAATTTCAGTATATCTGTTTTTAAAGGTCTAAAACAAAGTCAGCCACAAAGTTTCCCTCATTTATTATTTTGGTACTAAAAAGTAGCAAACAAATATCATAATGGTACGTTAAAAAACCATACATGTATGAAATTATATTTTCTTTTTCTTTTTAATGAAAACAATTTCAGATTGTGGACAAATGTTAAGAGTTGTAAATTTATTCACATTAAAATAATAGTACAAACATTTTTTTAAAGTACAAGCAAAATTAGATAAAGTAGACGTCAAAATTTTGGAAAACAAGTGAATTTTCAGAAAGTATAAGCAATTAGTAAAAAAATAGTATACACATTTTCGTTGGCGGTCTGCCTGTCTTTGCGCAATAGTACAAATTTGTCTGAAAGAAGTGAGATTTGCATGTAGTTTTGTCAGTTGAGGGACCTTGTTGTCTAGTTTTGAAAATTCTGAATTTAAGTGTTCAAAAGATAGAAGGAAAAAAATAAAAAGGGACTAAACAGTAAACGATTACTAAAGTAAAGAGTATCTAAAAGATATATCAGGAGATAAGATTATTAATCCATTAGTTATCTACTTTTTTTTCTTTTTTTTTTTAAATAGAAAACTTTATTAGGATAGAGATGAAGAAATGCCCTTCATCGGTGGCGTACACAGACGAAATTGAAAACTTTTAAAACAAAATAGTACGAAAGGGTACAAAAATATATGAAACCTTGATAATAAATTTAGGACCTACGAAATCTTGAACGCGTTTTCCTGCGGATGGTGTGCCATTTGTCATGATTCGAAGTAGAGTTTACGCCGTTTGAGACAGTGCTGGGGATTTCCACGTATAAATCAATACCGCGATCATGTATTTGAACACTACTAGGGTTATCTTGGGTAACCTCTCAATTTGGAACAACATTCTCTAAAGGAGTCATTTCTTCTTCACTTATGTTGTCTTCATCGGAAGAGGAAGGCTCGATAAGTTCATTACGCAAA
This sequence comes from Sambucus nigra, assembly GCA_949130495.1. Taxonomy (NCBI): domain Eukaryota; kingdom Viridiplantae; phylum Streptophyta; class Magnoliopsida; order Dipsacales; family Adoxaceae; genus Sambucus; species Sambucus nigra. The sequence goes on from OX422210.1 coordinate 745,402,798, forward strand.
ACTAATTTATCTCCAATTAACACGATGGTATCATGTTGGATTAAATGTTGAATATAACTCTTTGATTTGCCAATATCCATGCTGGTACAATCATCTTTAGCCCCCACTGAATCATCTTTATAATTTCCATTAGTTATCTACTTTCTTTTCCTATTAAGAGAGTACTTTATTAACGATTGACAGTCCGCCCTTCAATATTGACATACAACAGTGGAATCAATTATAAAAAACAAAAAGATTCATTTTTATGACGTATCCATTGGAATAATTTTTAAGTCTCTCATTTCGGATTCATTGGATACGACATACTAATGTATCGTATTTGTATTGATTCGTGTTTAAATTCTACACTAATAGAGTACAGTGTTTCAAACACGATCCAATACGGATCCAACACATCAACGAGTCGTAGTCGAGAATGAGAGTCGGCGTAGAAGGACTGTATCCAATAAAACCCTTGTTTGTGCAATTTAGTCCTTCTAAGCTTTGACCCATTCAATCTAAAAATATTGGAAAGTGGGCTAAAATAATATCCAATGATATTGAGAGGAAATTTGACATTAACAACCATTTAGTTATTGTTATTAGACTTTAATTATCCCATGAACCCACTACACAAGCACAACACTTTACACCTGAACATCAGCCCACTATCAATAACTTACCACGATCCTATTCTATAACTTCCATTAGCACATGTATACCTTTGTAGTTGAACAGATCTTCCTGACTTATATTGCATGCCTGCATTTGTTGCCTAACACTATCAACCATGAGTAGAATGTCGGGGTCCAACATTTTACGGTTGTTAACAACCGGATTGGCAGGAAGCAGTAAGGCCTTCAATGTACTGTAGCAGTGGCTCCGTATAGAAGAATGAAATCTTATCTCCAAGCGGCCACCGTTGAGCCTTGGCCCTTCTCTCCGATAAGGGTCCATGCTGATACACATTTTAAACAGGAGTTATCCATTGAAGGTGACTCATATATGTCCAGAGTTAACTTCTTCAAGAGAGCATTGGTGGGAAGAGTTGGTGGTCCAGGCTGCACACCACCCTCGCTTGAGAAGTTGAGAGTGTGGTGTTGCACTCATTGGAGAGCGGGGGGCGGCGTGGTGGTTAGATATCTTAATGCTTCTTCATTTTGTTTCATTTTCGCGTCTGAACAGGAAGCGAATAGGATATTGGAGCGGAAACAGTGGTCTGTGAATGGTATTCACCTCTTCCTAGACAGGTGGCACCCGTTGGGTTGCTGTGATAAGAATGGTCGAACTCCGGCTAGGCGGTGGATTCGGATTGAGGGTTTACCACTGCACTTATGGGGCTTGGAAGTGTTCCAGGAGGTTGGTAACAGGTGTGGAGGATACCTGAACATCGATGCAGAAACTCAAGCGGGGGAAGAGTTGAGGTGGGCTAGAATATTGGTTAAATGGACTGAAAGTGTCCCAGAGAAAATTACTATTTCAGCAGGTGGCTGGGTTTTTACTATGGCCGTCAGTGTGGAGGTGTCCCCTACGTGCTCGTTTGGAGGTGAGGGAGGTGCTGAGCATGCCAAGGGTCGTGCTAGCAGGCCTAGACGACGTCCCGTTCGTCCAGACGTGGAGGTGGCTTCTACTCATATTCTCACTACTGCTCCCTTACTCCCGGCCACTACTGCGTACGAAGGCAATCGTTGCGAGGAGGCGGTTGAGGTGGATGTGGCTGGGTGTCTTTTAGAGTCTTCTAAACCTCTTCGCAGCAGTACAGAGGAGCATCTTAAAGGTACTGCTCAAACTTCTTTGCAGCAGTTCACTGGAGCGAGTGACCTGCAGGTAGTGGGAGAGCACAGTGGCGTAGGGAAGTTGCCGGAGGGTTCTCGCAGGGCGGTTCAAAAATCCGGTGTTCAGATCATCGGGAATGTTGATCAGGTAGGCGGTGGGTTAGGAGGGGTGCAGTCTAGTGTACGAGGTACTATTATTCTGGGTTGTAGGGTGGCTGACAAGACCATAGCTGGTGACAGCGTTGGGGATGGTTTTGCAGTGGCCGAAAGTGAGATGTTGGGCTCTGGGAGTGATGGGGTTGGTAATAAGAGGTCCTTTGTTGTGCACTCTCAACTGATTGACGTGGACTCAGTTGGTGACAGCAGGAGGGGTGAGAATGTCAGTATTAATGGGACTTCTACTATTTCTGATGGGCCTCATGCTAATGTTGCAGATGCTGTTTTTAGTACCAAGTTGGTACATGAAGGTAGTGCTTTGGAGCCAGTCAGTAAGGCTATTATTTGCCTCCCCGTTCTTGATAAAAATAATCATTATAAAAATTGGCCCAAATATAAAAATATCGGCCCTTGTCTTAACTCGGGCAAAGTGCTAAAGAATGGGGTTTTAAGGAAAAATTGCAGATTTAAAGGGGAGAATAGATGGAAAGGGGTAGTTGATAAAGCCAAAAAAGGTGTGTCTGGCAATGGGGAGTGCTCTCAGGGTGCGGGTCCATTTTCAGGCGTGTCCGAGGGGTGGGGTACGGATCTTCCGGCCGTCCCGTTGGTTCGCAAAGGGGGTACCCTTAGTACTGTCGTGGAAGAAAGTATAGGTGATGTGGAGGGGAAGTCTTTTGAGCAGGACTATCTTGGCAGCCCGGGGGAGTCTTTGTGTGGGCAAGTTAATTTATGTAGTTCGGTTGATCCTTCCCCTATCCTGTGGGTTGAGCTCGGGGGTTCGGAAGGGATGGGAAAGGGGTCTGGAGGTAGGGGGGTTGAGGGAGGTAGGGAGGTTTAGGCGGAGGAATGGGTTACTAGTGTGATAGGGGGATTTAGTAAATTCCTAGGTATTAATTTTGTGGGTAATGAGAAGAAGGCACTTGAGTTGTTCCGCTCCATAGAAGAGAGACGGAGGGAGAGAGTGGAGGTGGTAGAAAGGGGGGTGAGTGGGGGCTCTAAAGATCTCCAATGAAGCTACGTATTATATCGTGGAATGTGCGGGGTTTGAATGACCTCGGTAAAAGAGGAGTGGTCAGTGGGGCTCTTGCACGGTGGAGGCCGGACATTGTCTGTCTTCAAGAGACAAAATTGGGTTCTATGGACAGAGAGGTGGCCCGGTCCATTTGGGGAGGTCGCAGGATTAAGTGGTTCTGCCTGGATTCTGAGGGGGCATCAGGAGGGGTTATCATTATGTGGGATAGTAGGGTGGTGGAAAAAATGGAGGGGTTAGTAGGTCGGTGGTCTCTTTCCTGTTTATTCAGATGTGTTGCGGATGGGTTCACTTGGAGTTTTTCGGGGGTTTATGGCCCTGTGGAGGACTCAGTTCGCTGGGAGCTTTGGGAGGAATTGGCAGGCACCAGAAATGTCTGGGGCGTTCCGTGGTGCTCAGGGGGTGACTACAACATCGTTCGTTTCCCCTCCGAGAGAAGCGGTGGGGGGAGATCGAATGCTTTTATGAGGGATTTCTCTGACTTCATCGATGAGTTGGAATTGATTGATCTCCCTTTGGAGGGAGGGGTGTTCACCTGGTCCAGTCATAGGGACGAACCCTCGCTTTCTCGGCTGGATCGATTTTTACTTTCTAATGACTGGGAGGAGCAATTCTCGGGGGCGACTCAGTCATGCCTGCCTCGAGTGACGTCGGATCACTCGCCGATTTTACTGGAGTGCGGAGGGGGTAACACGGGAAGGACCCCGTTTAGATTTGAGAATATGTGGTTAAAAGAGGAGGATTTCATTGGGAGGGTTCAGGCATGGTGGCAGGGGTATGAGGTGGAGGGGAATGCAAGCTTCAGGCTTGCGACAAAATTGTTTCTACTTAAAGGGGATTTAATTAGATGGAATAGAGAGGTGTTTGGTAATGTGAGGGGAGTGATTGATCATATTTTGGAGGATATAAGGGTTCTTGACGAAAAAGAAGGGGTGGGTGGACTCTCGGGGGCTGAAAGGGTGGCTAGGGTCGAGAAAAAAATGGAGGTGGGGAAGCGTCTGGTTCAAGAGGAGGTGAGTTGGAGGCAAAAATCTAGGTCTCTTTGGCTTAAGGAAGGGGACCACAACACTAAATTTTTTCATAAAGCGGCTAATTCACATCGCCGTTTTAACCATATCGGAAAGGTGGTAGTTGGGGGAGTGGAGTTCCTCGAGGAGAGGGAAGTTCGGAGGGAGATCAGTCAGTACTTCGAAAGGGTGTATACGGAGGAGGAGTCTTGGCGCCCGAAGATGGATGGACTTCCAGTAGCTAGCATCTCGGGGGAGGAGGTGGCGCAGTTGGAGAGGATGTTCACTGAAGAGGAAGTTGTCCAGATCCTGAGGTCGATGTGCGGTGATAAGGCTCCTGGTCCGGACGGGTTCACTATGGCATTTTATCAGCATTGTTGGGAGGTTCTCAGGGTGGATGTGATGGCCGTTTTCAGCGAGTTCTATGATCGGGGTTACTTTCTGAGGAGCCTGAACTCCACGTTCATTACTTTGGTTCCTAAAAAAGGGGGGGCTATAGATATGAGGGACTTCAGGCCTATTAGTCTGGTTGGCAGCGTATATAAGCTTATTTCTAAGGTTTTGTCCGTTAGACTTAGGAATGTGATTGATCCTCTTATTTCGGATGCTCAGAGTGCGTTTGTGGGTGGTCGTCAGATCCTGGATGCTGCGCTGGTAGCGAATGAGTGCATCGATTCCAGGTTAAGAGGTGGGGATCCTGGTATTCTATGCAAGCTTGATATTGAGAAGGCTTACGATCATGTGAGTTGGGAGTTTCTTCTTTATCTTCTGAGGAGGATGGGGTTTGGGGAGCGGTGGTGCAGGTGGATACAGAGGTGTATTGCCACGGTCAACTTCTCTGTTCTTGTTAATGGGGTGCCCGAGGGGTTCTTCTCTAGTTCCAGACGTCTTAGGCAGGGTGACTCGTTATCCCCTTTCCTATTCATCCTCGTTATGGAGGCTTTTTCTAGAATGATGAGTCGTACGGTGGAGGGTGGTCTGATTTCGGGTTTTATGATTGGGAGCTCTGTTTCTCTTCCAGTTAATATTTCCCACCTGCTGTTTGCGGATGATACTATCATTTTCTGTGGGGCTTCTGTGGTTGAGGTGAGGTCACTGCGGTTGCTCCTGGTTTGTTTTGAGGCTGTCTCAGGTTTACGGATCAATGTCAGAAAGAGTGAGATGATTGTCGTGGGAGAGGTGGGCAATGTGGGTTATCTAGCAAGTGTTCTTGGGTGTCGGGTCGGCTCTCTCCCTTCAACTTATCTTGGCCTTCCTTTAGGGGCTAAGTTTAAGTCCTCTTCGATGTGGGATCCGGTTCTTGAGAGGGTGCAGCGGAAGTTAGCAGGTTGGAAGCATAGTTACCTGTCCTATGGTGGTCGGTTGACATTGATTAAAAGCGTTTTATCTTGCCTTCCGACATACTTTATGTCGATTCTCCCATTACCTGGGTCCGTTGGCGCGAGGCTCGACAAGCTGATGAGGGACTTCCTGTGGAAGGGGAATGATGATCAGTTCAAGTATTGTTTGGTCAGATGGGATGACGTGTGCAGGCCGCTGAAAGAGGGTGGGGCTGGGGTAAGGAATTTAGCCCATTTTAATAAGGCTTTACTAGGGAAGTGGTTGTGGCGCTTTAATAAGGAAGGAGATAGATTATGGAGGAAGGTGGTGGTCGCTAGGCATGGTGTGGGTCTGCATGGGTGGGGTCCTATTATTGGGTGTTCTGCTCACGGGGTGGGGTGGTGGAGGTTTATCGCGCTAGGGTGAGGGAAGTTCTCTTTGCTCACCTCCTTCCAGCTCGGGTGTGGAAGTCGTATTACGTTCTGGAAGGATAAGTGGGGTGGGGGGAGGGGGTCTTTGAAGGATATTTTTCCGGGGATGTTTCGTCTGGCGGATGACAAAGATGGTTTAGTTGAGAATCATAGGCGAAGGGTAGGGGCTCGTGGGGTGTGGGATCCGAAGTTTAGGAGGGGTCTCCGGGACTGGGAGATGGAGGAGGCAGAGGAGTTTTTTGATTGGCTAGGTTTAGCACCGATCCCGTCTGTGGGGGCAGATGGGTTGTGGTGGTCGCAGTCTCAGGATGGTCAGTTTTCAGTTAAGAGCCATTATGATGTGTTGAGGGGTCGTGGGGGTTCTTCTTTTCCGTGGAAGGCCATTTGGAAGTGCCCTGCACCTCCTAAGGTTTGCGTCTTTGTGTGGACCGCTGCTAGGCAGGCCATCTTGACCATTGAGGGGCTTCAGAATAGAGGTAGGAGATTGGCCAGTCGTTGTTGGTTATGTCGGAAGGAGGAGGAGACGACCAATCACCTTCTTTTACACTGTCAGATAACGAGGGGACTCTGGGATTTGTTTTTCTCGTTAGGCCAGATTGGTTGGGTTATGCCGCGGACGGTGTGTGAGTTGATGGCGACCTGGAGGATGCCTAGGGGATGGACTGGCCCTCGTCGAGTCTGGATGATGGTCCCTCATTGTATTTTTTGGACCATCTGGAAGGAGCGGAACAGGAGATGCTTTGAGGGAGTCGATTTTGCTCCTTCTCGGATTCGTTATAGTTTTCTGAACCTTCTTCTTTCTTGGTATAGGAAGAGTTATGATTCGTCATTGTTTCACTTTCTTAAGTTTTTGGAGGAGTTCTAGGGGTTGGTGTAGTCTGTTTTGGGTCTCGGCCCTGCGCTTCTTTGCTTTGTATACTTCCTGTATACGGGATTCCGCCCCCTTAGGCGGGTTTGTTTTATTGAATCATTTACGTATCAAAAAAAAAAAAAAAATGTAAATTTTATTATGGCTTTAGTTAGTATTTTGATTTTTAACAACAGAATTTTTCTCTTTTTGATGTAGAATTAAGACGGTTTCATAAACAAAGGTTGTATATTATGAGTTTAATGTAAAAGCTTTGAACAGTGTAACATTTTGATCGATGAGATTTTTTTTTAATGTTTAATCTTTTAAAGTTTCTTATGTTTGCAGTAGTAGCCCTTTTGTCAACTTTTCCTAAATTCAACAGCATTAGTCAAGGTGACAATTATATCATTTCATAAATTTCATTTATCATCTCATACTTAAACCTTATGCTGAAAATATTCCAAAAATTATATCTGAAGGATAAAAAACATGCATAAAACATGTTATAACTTTAAAAACAATGGGTTTGCTTATGGTTCAAGATTATTTTGCATATGAGGTTTTGGTATGGTAGTCATAAGAATATTTGACGATGAATTCCACTAGATTTAACAAAAACCTTTACCAAATGGCCATTGGTGAAAAAATAACATAATTTAGGGACTTATACACATATTGATTTCACTAATAAATGTGGCAAAATTATTATTTACTAGTCTTTGCAGAAACGTAACTATTCATATAAGATCCCTTCTCTACAATTTAATACTTGTAAATTTAAATGGCGATCAGAGGGAGAATTAACATCGTCCCATATACAAATGACTTTGAATTTTAAAATTGAGATTTTGTCTTTTGGAGATGCCTTATCACTCATAATAGAACAACGCTACACATAAAAACTACTAAAATTTTATTAACAATTTAATTTGCTAAAAATGTCATTTACTATCGTTTACACAAATAAAATAAGAAATCAACTTTATGGTGTCACATATACTTTTTATGGAATTTAGGTCATGGTGAAAAGATTTATAATCAAGTTATGGTGTTGTTATACGGATATATAAAGTTTAATGTATATATCTTAAGTTTGTGTATACAATAACATACAACGTATGCATTAAAAGTGATGAACCTTAATACTAAAACCATCGATTGTGGAAGATTAAAAAAGCTTCCTTTAAATAAACATAATAAGTTTGGATCCACTTTTTAACAAATTAATACCTATAATGGAATTTTTAGAGTCAACAATATTATATGTGTGTATCCCACTACGTGTGTCAACTTTTCTTAAACAGTTTGAAACATAGCACAAGTTTGACTATCATACTTACCCACTACTCATGTTCCCATACCTGCCTACCCAACCGCGTACAACCTTGTAGCAGTCTTTTACATGGGCCTATATAAATACGTAGCTTCAATGCTAAACACAAACACACAATAAACATCATTCTCTCTTCAATTGTTTGTGAAAAAACATGGAGTTCTTTTATGTTTCTCTTTTATCTTTTTTTGTCATCCTCGTTTCCCTCTCTCTCCATTTTCTCTTCTACAAGAGCAAACCCGAATTGTGTGGTGCGCCCCTCCCACCCGGCAGGACTGGATGGCCAATAATCGGAGAGAGCCTCGAGTTTCTCTCGACAGGCTGGAAAGGTCATCCGGAAAAGTTCATATTCGATCGCGTGGCAAGGTACTCCTCTCAAGTATTTAGAACTTCTCTTTTAGGGGAGCCCGCCGCAGTGTTTTGTGGCGCTAGTGGCCATAAATTTTTATTCTCGAATGAGAATAAACTAGTGCAGGCCTGGTGGCCTGCATCTATCGATAAGGTCTTCCCGTCTTCAAACTTGACGGGAAGCACGTCGAAAGATGAGGCAATCAAGATGCGGAAAATGTTACCGAACTTTTTCAAACCAGATGCCCTACGAGGGTATATCGGAATCATGGACGAGATCACCCAGCGACACTTTGTTGATGGGTGGGATAATAAAGACCAAGTGACGGTCTTTCCTTTGGCCAAACGGTACACCTTTTGGCTCGCATGCCGATTATTTGTCAGCATCGAGGACCCTACTCACGTGGAAAAGTTCGCTGACCCTTTTGACCTTTTGGCCTCGGGCTTGATATCTGTCCCCATAGACTTGCCAGGGACCCCATTTAGACGCGCAATTAACGCGTCCAACATTATAAGGATGGAGCTTACCGCGATTATCAAGCAAAGGAAAATCGATTTGGCGGAGGGGAAGGCGTCCCCTACGCAAGATATATTGTCACACATGCTTCTAACCTGTGATGAGGATGGTAAGTATATGAAGGAGTTTGATATAGCTGATAAAATCTTGGGTTTGTTAATTGGAGGCCATGATACTGCAAGCTCTGCTTGTACATTCATTGTTAAATACCTTGCTGAGTTGCCAGAGGTCTACGAGAAGATTTATAATGGTAAAAATCTCTCTCTTTCTCCTAAAATCGTGTATGTTTGTGTGCTTGGATGGTAAGAAAGATGAAAACAGTAAATATTTATAATTCTTTTATTATTATCACACTCACACATGTATGATTATCCATAAATTCTGTATGTGTGTGTGTGTGTGTGGAGTTTTTTTCCAAACAATAAAGAGGTGATGTCACAAATACTTAGAATTTGTTTCTTAGGTTAACTATCAACGTTTGGGAATAGTTTGAATTTGAAAATAAATGCATATAGGCTATAAAAAGGTGAAAACAGTAGATGAGTGATTATTGTTTTTGACACACACAGACGTGTGTATATATACAATGCATTTTGTTAAAAAAGCACTTTACACGTTGCTTAAGATATGTATATATCAAATCTGAAATATTTTATTAGTTCTATCATTCCGTCTATAAGACAAAATTCAAATTTTATAAAACAAAGCAAAAAAAAAAAAAAACATTCTTCAATCATCTGGTAATACTTGTATTGACTTACAAGACCTTTTTAAGATTGATTATTTGTGTATGCACATAATAATAAACAATTTCGAATTTTCTTTTTCATTCCTTTACTCAATAAAGCTTACAACATATTATGACTATGAAGGAACTAATACGTTGTTTAAATATAGTAATTATTTGGTATTTGCCTGGAATGCGTTTCCTATTTGGACAATTTTGGACTTTGGTGTTTAGTTCGAGTTTTTGCCATACGTTTTAACATTGTATGCCACATTTTCTCACAAAAGTATTCCAAATAAGACACTATTTTAAAAATTGAACAAGTCCTAGGAGGGCCCTAAAATTAAATTTCTACAAAGAAATATTTTTTATTTATTTATTAACTTTTTATTAATAAGCCAAGCATGATATGTTCAAAGAATACCAATATCTAATATAGATCTTTTATTTTTATTTTTATTTTTAATTTTGCTTAGAGCAAATGGAGATTGCCAAAACAAAAGCACCAGGTGAATTGTTAAACTGGGATGATGTTCAAAAGATGAAATACTCATGGAATGTAGCATGTGAAGTTCTCAGGCTTGCACCACCTCTACAAGGAGCTTTCAGAGAAGTACTTCAAGATTTTATGTACAATGGTTTCTCAATTCCAAAAGGATGGAAGGTCAGTAAAATTTTCTTTATAATTCATCAATTATCCATACACATATACTCCTTTTTAATGAAATTGTTGAGTATTATGTTTCAATATCATTTTCTAATTTTTTTTTGCACTTAATATACATGTTTCTTAGATGAGTTTTTACAAATCTTTCCTAAATAAAATTATCAACTTAAAAAAAAATCCATGACTTAATTATCTATTTTTTGGAAAGAAATTCTCTATTTTAGGGGGGCATTATTTAATTTTCCATTTTATTACAAAGAATCTTCTATTTCTTTGCTAAAATCATCATTTTTCACTAGATATTGGACAAGGTTTCTAGGAATTTGTTTACGAAGAAATAAATAAAAGGAGGTGGGCTATTTAAAAAAAATGCATAGTTTTAATATATTTTTTCTTCTTATTTTCTCCATAAATTCTTTTGATGTTGCAAAAACATAAACAACTTTTCCTTATTTGTTACACAGATATATTGGAGTGCAAACTCAACGCACAAAAATGCTGATTTTTTCCCCGAGCCCTTAAAATTCGACCCTTCAAGATTTGAGGGAACTGGGCCTGCTCCTTACACGTTTGTGCCCTTCGGTGGTGGACCTAGGATGTGCCCCGGAAAAGAGTATGCTCGACTTGAAATACTTGTTTTCATGCACCACCTTGTGAGGAGGTTCAAATGGGAGAAAGTAATACCCGACGAGAAGATTGTTATTAATCCGATGCCCATTCCTGAGAAAGGGCTTCCGATTCGCCTCCGTGCCCACAAAGCCTAGATTTTTAAGTACACTACAAAAAATTGTTCTGCGGCAAAATTACTTTCATCAGATAATCTTGATGGCTTCTATCCTATATGATATTTGATGCTGAAAATGTATATATAAGGAGGGCTTATTCTTGAGTCTCATTTTCAACATTATACTTTAAATATATACTTGCCAAAGTATTGCGCACTTAAAAAATATTTGTTTAAATGTCGTACTTTAAAAAATTGCACTTGAGGGTAATGATTTTTGGCTTAAAATCGTATCCTGTAGGCACTTACCAATTGCAAATTCAACTAAAAATCAAGTGCAATTTTTTATAGTGCATTATTTTAAAAACTATTTTTGAGGGAGCAATATATTGGAAAATATATTAATAGTATAAAAATAAACTTATTATTTTCACTTACATTACAAAAACATAGAAACATAAGAATGTAAATCATATGTTCACGGGTGATCTTTGTTATGTAGAATATTTAATGAAATTATTTTTGGTAGTGTATTTTTTTAATGTTTATACATCATGTATCAGCTACCATTTTGTGTATTAATGTAATGTAGTGAAAAACAAATTAGAATTAACTTATGGACTAAGTTGCAATATATATTTACTTTGGTGCTCAAATTGAATGAGAGAGAGAGAGAGAGAGAGAAGATTTCTTTTAAAAATAACTTTATAATTCTATAAAACCAATCTTAAATCCCTATAAAATGATCTAATTTAAGGAAATTCTAATGTAGTAATGTGCAATAATAAGAAATTTGAAGGTTTTTTGTAGTTTAAAGGAGTTAAGTTCTTACATACACAAAATAATAATATCATGTTTTAATAAGGAAATGAACCTCAATAGAACCAACTGCAAAACCCCGGGCGTCAAAACAAATTGCTTCGTCGCTGTCCAAACGAATAACTTCACTTTTGGGAGCACCTTAACCTTCCTAATTTGCTTCCAAGAAAAAAAAAACTCTTTGGCTCCCGCTACCCCCTCAAAATAGAATAGTACCTCTCACTATAAACTCCCCATTTCTATTCACTACACTAAATTTTGCCAATAGTCACGGAAGGGGGGTTACAGATTTGGTCTATGACTATGTCCAACATAGGCGTGACCTGTTCTATGACCAAAGTGTGGTCATGGAAGTACTTCAAGCTGGTCATGTCCTTGATCCCAGACTATATGGGTCATGACCCTTAACTCTGACCATGGCATGGAAATCATAGAGCCAAACTCATGCCAAAATTCCCTCCAAGTGTGGTCATGGACCTAAGTCGTGACCATGTCCATGATTCATACCGAAAATCCATTAAATAGGATCACGACTTTGGGTCGGGACCAGTTCAAATTGGTCTCGTGCATGGGTCACGAACAAAGGTCGTGACCATAACTATTTTAATGTCCTGGTCACGGATGATGACGTGCAAAAAAATCTAGTCATACTTAGGTTCACGACCTAGAGTTGTGATCTGTGTCTTTATATTTAAACCCATAAACATTTCTTCATTTTCACCCAAAATTTTACTCTCTATCTCAATCTCAAACCCTAAGTGAATTTTGGTGCCCCTCGCTCTGAGTCTCAAGTTTTCATCTCCCCTCTCTCTCGACCTCGAAGGTAACTCTCAAACCCTGAAACTTGTTATTTGTGTATTTATACATATGTATTTATATGTGCATTTATGTGTGTATATTTATGTATATAATCAGTGTATGTGTGTGTACTATGTTATGTGTATGTGTGTGTGAACAGTGTGTATGTGTGCATAAGTACCGTATGTATGTATGTGTGTGTGTGTGTGTATTGTGTTATATTATGTGTGCGAAGTGTGTATATGTTAACATTATTATTAAATATAGATAGTACTTACAAATGTTTCTTAAAAAAACACACATACCCAAGTGCTGGCTTCAATTTGTTTGGTTAAATTTAGTGGTTCGATTTTTGTTATACAATTTAAGACTAATGCATTCTGATTTTTTTGTTGTTGTTAATAATTGATGCGTGTTAACATTATTATTAATTGTATGAGAAATTTTAAGAAATAAAGTAAGAAACCTATGAATCCCCGGTGTTCATTACGAACTCAACCCCCATTCATTAGGATACCTAGCTACATAAAAAATCTTCATGTATATTTATTTTAACACGCGTACATTTATATGTTTATATTTATTTATGTTAATCTTAGTTAAAATTGAAACTCTAATCTTCATGTAAATGTTATGTTCATTTATTTCAACCCGAGTGTTGATACCAAAATTAATATGCTGATGTGGACGAATAATACGAAGACACGTGTCAATCTACATGGCACAACAGTAGCGAGGAAGTTAATTCCTTCAACCATTTCATATTCTCTCCGAGTAACTAGGAAGACACCCCGAGGAACTCCATCATCCCGAGATACTACATGCGCTCCGAGGAACTCTTGATCAACGAGCAACTAAGGAGGTCCGAGATGCATCTCGGCCGTATCATTAATTACCAGACGGACAACTGTTCAACTATTCATTGAATGTTTATATTCTTGACGCCCACGCTACATTAAATGTATTACCCTTTCATATGTATGTCATTTAATAGATCGAACCTTTCATGTACAGCCTAAAGGCTATAAATACCTTGTATCATCCTCATTCAGGGAGACCGGAATTTCTTGAGAGAACTGGTAATCAAGAATTCTGCAACACTCAGCAATAACATAACAGTGGACGTAGGCTTTATTCCTAGCCGAACCACTTTAAAAATCTTTGTCTTATTTATTTATCTGTGATTGAATAATTAGAGCAATCTAGTTTTTTACATCAACAGATTGGCGCCGTCTGTGGGAAACGACTGTTACTATCGTTTTTCATAAAAAATCATTTGTCATCAATGGCAGATAATCCAGAATCCAGTAATCGAAACGCTGGAAATACTGGAAATCCTCCAAATCCATCTGCATCTCCAGATCTGGCCGGAATTATGACAAATCTGGCTCAAGGACAAACCGCCATGCAAGAATCCATGAGGCAACTCCTTCAAACTCTTCAAGGCGGTGCACCTACTTATTCAAGGCAAAGGAGTGATCATGGGAAATCGCGATCCAGACGTACTGGGTCATATCGCAATGGAGAATCTAATGATTCTTCTTATCAACCTGGGCGAACTTCATCAATACGGGCTACAGATACAGATCAACCTATATCTCTCTCTCCGGAGAGAACCAGTGCCTTGGAAAGATTAAGCCGGGTATCTCCTTTCAGTCGGTTAGGACCAAGGAGAAACATGAGTCCACCTAGAGCTCCATCGAGAAGCTTTCGACCACCATCACGTTTGAGAGAAGGATCAGCACAATCACGACCAGCTACTCGTCGAGATAAATCTCAGGAAACTACGTCAGAGCAATCAATTGCTCGGACTAAGCGGCCTGAGGAAGGTAATGAAGCATGGAAAGGTTCCATTCAGCGGTTGGAGGATAGACTGGGAGAAATGGCTAAGGCAAGAAACCCCTTACAGAGAACTTTTGTTCAAGGAACACCTTTTGTGCAAGCCATTGTGGATTTTCCTACACCGTCGAAATTCAAAGCACCTGTAGTGACCCCCAAGTATGATGGAAAGACAGATCCTGTTCTTCATATAGAACAATACCAAGCTGCTGCCGACATCTATGCCATCCCCGACGAGATGAGGTGTAGAGCATTCTCGGGAACTCTTACCGGATCTGCACAGATATGGTATAATAATCTTCCTCGGGGTAAGATTTCAACTTTTATTCAATTAGCCGAGTTGTTCATTGGCAATTTTTGTTTTGGGGCGAAGCCAGTAAAGCGAGTAGCACACTTGTTAAGTGTTAGACAAAAATCAGGTGAAAGTACTAGAGATTATATAACTCGTTTTAATAACGAGAAGTTAGAAGTCATAGATTACGAAGAAAAGACAGCAATCACTGCTTTGATGAGTGGTTTGTTGCCTAATAAGTTATACTACACTTTGGCCAAAGATCCACCTAAAACTATGTCGGAGTTGATGGCAAAAGCGGCCAAAATCATGAATGCCGAGGAGGCTATGGCTGCAAAGAAGAATATGGATAAAGAAACCAAGGTGGAGGTCGACAAGTCTAAGAAGAAAGAGCAGAAAGGTAATGGTGGTGACAGGCACTCCAAGAATAATAGAACGTCATGGGAAGTCCTAAAGAAATATGACAATTATACTCCATTGAAAATGGGTATTAATCATGTTTTGGAAGAAATCAAGAATAGCGAGGAAATCAAGTGGCCTGAGAAACTGAGGACAAATCCTGATTTGAGGAATAAGGCCAAATACTGCGAGTTTCACAAAGATCATGGCCATATGACCAAAAATTGCATAGCCCTTCAGAACGAGATTGAAACGCTTATCCGAAGAGGAAAATTGTCAAAATATGTAGATCGTAGGGGTGAGAGGAAGAATGATGATAGAACTAGAGAAAGATCTAGATCTCCTTGTCGTGCAGAGGAGAAAAAGAAGAGGGACCATGAAGATGATCTAGATGATGACCCCGATCTTCCCAAGAAGCCAAGGCAGCCTGAACAAGAGGTATTTTCCATACGTTTTGGGTCATTTGATTGTAATGTTATTACAGGAGGAGATGCAGGAGGAGGGGACCTTACTGCAGAAAGAAAAGCTTACCTAGGAGAGGCTCAAGCTTGTTCATATATTCAGCGAATAAATCTGGCCGAGGATGATCGTCCGAGGAAAGTAAACAAAGAGAAGCTAGTGATTGGTTTTTCAAAAAATGACCTGGCAGGTGTTCTTTACCCTCATGATGATCCTTTGGTGATCAAAATGAGGATGAAGGATGTTGTCATTTCAAGGGTGTTAGTAGACAACGGTAGTTCGGCAGACATCATGTACTATTCATGCTTTGATAGCTTGAATTTGAAATTATCTCAATTGGAACCTTATCACAGACCCCTTCTGGGTTTTGCTGGCGAGAAAGTTTTTCCACTTGGGACGATCAAGTTGGATATACTCATTGGAACTTGGCCTGCTTGTCGAACAGAAAGAATACGCTTCTTTGTGATGGATAAGAATGTGCAATCAGCCTACAACATCATCATGGGAAGAGTTGGATTGAAGAAGTTCGAAGCAGTTCCACTTACAGTACATCAGTGTTTGAAATTCCCAACGAATTTTGGAGTCGGAATTATGAAAGATGATCAAAAAGTAGCTCGGGAATGCTATTATTCGTCTGCCGAGCTAGAGGAACTTGAAGAATCAAGGAAAAAGACTACTACTTACCAAGTGGAGGAAGGTACAGAAATTGAAACTCTTGATCCTAGGGATGAATCTCAACTTGTAAAAGGACAGGTGGTGGAATCTACAGAAAATGTTATTCTGGACGACGAGCATCCTGAACGAGTAACCCAGATAGGATCGCCGTTGGATGTTTCAATAAAACAGGAGTTGATAATTTTCTTGAGAAACAGGAAGAATACTTTTGCTTGGAGTCATGAAGACATGCCAGGAATAGATCCAAACTTCTTATGTCATGAGCTCAATGTGAATAAGGAGATCAAGCCTGTGAAGCAGAGAAGAAGAGTGTTTAGTCCCGAGAAGAACCAAGCCATACAAGAGGAGGTCGAAAAGCTCCAGAAAGCCCAATTCATTGAAGATGTGAAATATCCACATTGGTTGGCAAATGTGGTGATGGTAAAAAAGAAGAATAATAAATGGAGAATGTGTGTTGATTTCACTGATCTTAACAAGGCATGTCCTAAAGATCATTTTCCATTGCCCAGAATCGATCAGCTAGTGGATGCTACCTCGGGACATGAGCTACTCAGCTTCATGGATGCATACTCTGGCTACAATCAGATCAAAATGAAACCTGAAGACAGGGAAAATACTTCTTTTATTACCCCAATGGGAACTTATTGTTATAATGTTATGCCTTTTGGTTTAAAAAATGCAAGTGCAACATATCAGCGGCTGATGAACAAGGTTTTTGCCGAACAAATCAGCTGCAACATGGAGGTCTATGTCGACGACATGCTCACCAAAAGCAAGAGAGCTACTCATCATCTAGTTGACTTAGGCCAGACCTTTGATCAACTGGACAAATACCAAATGAAGCTCAACCCGACGAAGTGTACCTTTGGAGTACGAGAAGGAATGTTCCTTGGATACATCGTCAACCAAAGAGGCATTGAGGCGAATCCAGAAAAGATCAAAGCTCTTTTAGGGCTGCGATCCCCAACGACGAGGAAAGAAGTACAGAGTCTTACAGGACGAGTTGCAGCGCTCAACATATTTGTATCCCGAGCAACTGATAAATGCCTCCCATTCTTCAAAACACTGCGAAAAAGTTTTGAGTGGACTGATGAATGTGAGAAGGCCTTTCAAGATTTGAAGAAGTATTTGGGAGCCCCACCATTGCTGTCTAGGCCAATAACAGGAGAAAAGTTGTACTTGTATCTGGCAGTATCAGAGAATGCAGTCAGCTCGGCGTTGATCAGATTGGAGAATGGAGTCCAGAAGCCAATTTATTACACAAGTAAGGCTTTTCGAGGTGCAGAAATCAGGTACCCAAAGCTAGAAAAATTGGCATTAGCGTTAATTGAGGCAAGTAGAAGAATGAGGCCATACTTCCAGGCCCATACCATCATCGTGTATACCGACATGCCGTTAAGACAAGCCCTTCACAAGCGAGAAAAATCAGGAAGGTTGATGTATTGGGCAATAAAACTCGGTGAATATGATATTGTGTATGAACCCAGATCATCATTAAAGGGGCAAGCTGTAGCAGATTTTATAGCGGAGTTCACATACCCTGATACCCCCGAGGAACAAAAGGTACTTGCTGACCTACCTGTGGACGATACAGGATCAACAGACATAGGTCTAGACCAACTAAGGTTGGTAAAAGGACTTGTGGATGTAGAAAAATCATCATATTCAAACCCAGACCAACTCTGGTTGGTAAAAGGGCACGAACAGATGACCGACGAGGAACGAAAGATACCAGGGGATGATGAAAGAAAACAGCAGATATTTTACCGAGGAGCTCTGACAGATAAGAAATTTGAAGACGAGTTACCTACATGGAGATTATATGTAGATGGATCATCTTGCACAGCTGGTTGTGTGGTAAATTTACTATGTGGATAGTAAATAATTTATAAAAAATATTATGCATCATAGCGAGAGAGATTAGCGTAATTGGATTTATCTCCACTGGGAGTCGTGTGTAGACAAAATTGAGGTCGAGTGAGGATATTTATTTAATATGACTCAAGTGATGATTTTGAGGTCACGGATGACTCCAGAAGGGTCGAAATAGTCAAAATAGTATACCCGAAGGTGTTGATTGGGTCCCGGGGTAATTTTGGCATTTTACTCATATGGTAACTGTTGATACCAAATTTATTCTGCTAATATGGACGTGTCAACCTATGTGGCAACTGTAAATGCTTATACCGAGCTACTCAACCCCCCGAGGAACTCCTATACTCTAAACAACTCAAGATCACCGAGAAACTAAGAAGCAACGAGGAACTCAGGGGCCCCGAGTAGCTCAAGCGTGTCAAGATACTTAGGCGGCCCGAGCAGCTTAAGCGGTCCGAGCTGCTTAGGCGATCCGAGAATCATATCACTCTAATTAGGATAATCAAGGAGACTACTGCACATTAAATGCTCATTTATTATCATACAAATGTACATGTCTACTTGATAACAACGCATTGTCCTTTGATTTGAACAGCCTCAAGGCTATAAATACATTGTAACCTCCTCATTGGAGGGGGAACGGAATTTTTAGAGAAGATCATCCTTCGAGAATTCCTAACAAACAATCAGCAATACAAAAACAGTGGACGTAGGCCATTCTTATAAGGCTGAACCACTTTAAAAATCGACTGTCTATTATTTCTTATTCATTTTTATCTGTGATTAAAATAATTAGGTTAAATCTAATTTTTTACATCAACAAATTGGCTTCGTCTGTGGGAAACGACTGTAATTAGCATTTTTCACCAAAATTACTCACCGTCAATAGCAGATAATCTGGAATCCAGTAATCGAAATATTGGGATTCCCCCGAATCCTTCTACTCCCCCAAGTTTTTCAGATCTGGCTAGTATAATGGCTAATTTGTCCCAAGGGCAAACGACCATGCAAGAAACCATGCGTCAACTCATACAAATCGTTCAAGTCGGAGTGGCAGCCTAATCAGGACAACGAAGTGTTCAAAGAAATATTCGTTTACTCTCTTCGCGAACTAGCGATCATATCGTACTGAGAGATCTAATGATCCTTCTTATCAGCCCGGACGAACTTCCTCGGTACGAGCTACAGACACTCAACAAAACATCACTTTATCTCCAGAGAGGACAAGTGCCCTTGAAAGGTTGGGTAGAGTCTCTCCTTTTGATCGTCTGGGTCCTAGGAGGAATAGAAGTCCCCCTAGGATGGGGTCGAGGAACTCTCAACGACCATTTGATGTGAAGGAAGGCTCTGCCCAATCACAACCAGCTGCTCGTCATGAAAGATCCCAAGAGGCTAATTCAACACGATCAGTTGCTCGAACCAATAGGATCGAGGAAGGAAACGATGCATGGAAGGGTTCAATTCAAAGGTTGGAGGATAAATTAGGGGAGATGGCTAAAACCAAAAATCCTCTACAAAGGAATTTTGTCCAAGGAACACCATTCATACAAGAGATTGTGGACTTTCTCACACCATCAAAATTCAAAGCCCCGGTAGTAAAACCAAAATACGATGGAAAAACCGATCTTGTTCTCCATATAGAACAATACCAGGCAGCTGCTGACATTTATGCTGTTCCAGACGAGATGCGATGTAGGGAATTTTCAGGAACACATACTGGATCTGATCAGATGTGGTACAATAACCTTCCTCGGGGGAAAATTGCGACTTTCTTTTAGCTAGCAGAGCTCTTTATTGGAAATTTTTATTTTGGAGCAAAACCAGTCAAACGAGTAACACACTTACTAAGTGTTAGACAAAAGACGGGTGAAAGTACCAGGGATTATATTACTCGTTTTAATAACGAGAAATTGGAAGTAATTGATTACGAGGAGAAAACTGCAATTACTGCTTTGATGAGTGGATTGTTGCCCAATAAATTGTACTACACTTTAGCCAAAGATCCACCCCGGACCATGTCAGAACTGATGGAAAAAGCAGCATAAATCATGAATGCCAGAGAAGCCATGGCTGCGAAGAAGAACGCCGATACTAAGGAAATCAAGGTGGAAGATGGTAAAACTAAAAAAAAGGAACAAAAGAACAACGGTGGTAACAGGCAATCAAAGGGTAAGCAAGCATTGGAACAGAGGAAGAAATACGAAAATTATACTCCCTTGAAGGTAGATATAAATCACATTCTAGAAGAAGTAAAGAACAACGAGGAGCTAGCTTGGACAGTAAAAATGAAGGAAGATCTTGATAAGAGAGATAAGTCCAAATATTGCGAATTCCACAAAGTTCATGGACACACAACCAAGCATTGCATATATCTTCAGAATGAAATTGAAGCACTCATTAGACGTGGAAAATTGACCAAGTATGTTGATCGTCAAAACGATGGTCGAACTAGAGAACGAGGAAGGCAGAGGTCTAAATCTCCTCTTCGAGCAAAATAAGACAAGAAAAGAGACCATAAAGATGATACAAAAGATGACCCCGCTCTCCCCAAAAGACCACGACAACCAGAACGTGAGGTATTTTTAATTCGTTTTGGATTATTTGATTGCAATGTTATTACAGGTGGGGATAGAGGAGGTGGAGACCTTACTGCAGAAAGGAAAGTTTACCTCAATGAGGCTCAAGCTTGTTCATACATTCAACGAATAAATCTAGATGAAGATGATCGACCGAGGAAGGTGAATAAAGAATAATTGGTCATTGGTTTCTTTAAAAATGACCTCGCAGGTGTGCTATATCCTCATGATGACCCATTATTGATCAAAATGAGAATGAAAGAAGTAATGTTTTCACGATTATTAGTAGATAATGGTAGCTCGACAGATATCATGTTCTACCCATGTTTTGATAGTTTTAATCTAAAGCTATCCCCTTTTTGGTTTTACTGGCGAGAAAGTTTTTCCACTCGGGACGATCAAGTTGGATATGTTCATCGTCACATGGCCGACTTGTCGAACAAAAAGAGTACGCTTTTTTGTGATGGATAAAAATGTCCAATTATCTTACAATATCATCATGGGAAGGGTGGTGTTGATGTAAAAAACTAGATCACTCTAATTCTTCAATCCCAGATAAATAAATAAGACAAAGATTTTTAAAGTGGTTCGGCTAGGAATAAAGCCTACGTCCACTGTTATGTTATTGCTGAGTGTTTGTGGAATTCTTGATTACAAGTTCTCTCAAGAAATTCCGGTCCCTTTGAATGGGATCGATACAAGGTATTTATAGCCTCAAGGCTGTACATGAAAGGTCCAATACATTAAATGATATACATATGAATGGGTAATACATTTAATGCAGCGTGTGCGTCAAGAATCTAATGAATAGTTGAACAGTTGTCCGTCTGATAATTGATGACACGGCCGAGGTGCAGTTCGGACCGCCTTAGTTGCTCGTTGATCAAGAGTTCCTCGGAGTGCTTAGAGTATCTCGGGATGATATAGTTCCTCGGATGGAGTTCCTCGGCATGATAGAGTTCCTCGGTGTATTCTCGTTGCTCGGTATCAACCACGGTTATTCAGTAAATGATCTTCCTCGCTGTTATTGTGCCACGTAGATCGACACGTGTCTTCATACTATTCGTCCACGTCAGCATATTAATTTTGGTATCAACAGAAGCCCCCAATGTTTCATATTTCGAACTTTGAGGAGTATGGGACATTCTTTCTCGTTATATGGTAATATTAAATGACCTTCCTGGTTTTTAGGAGCATTGTATTCAAATTTCCTTCTCATTTCGCAGTTTCCGCCTTTTTATAAGCGCTTCGATCTTCGTGCAACTTTTGTCTTTTTAGCCGCCGGAAGTTTAGTAATTTCTTTTTAGTAATCATTTCTTTCGCCGTTTCCCAATGCAAAGTATTTAAACTCCTTTGGTAACCATACCGTCGTCTACACTTTCCATTTTTCTGCATTCAAGTTTTCTATTCTCTTCCTCTCTCTTGTGTGTTCATCATTGTTTCCGTTCGTTGTCAACATATCTCCTTTCTTTCTGTAAGCTCTTCTTCCTTTCTTCTGCATCTCTTTTACTCAATATGGTTTATATTGTTGAATCTGCTGAGAAATTTCGTTCTGACTTTTCCATTCCTTCTTGGGTAACTCTAGAGGTTCTTTCTGAGCCTTTAGATTACTTTCGATTGGCTGAGGGACATTGGTTCCCCAGTCTTTTCATTGCTGAATGTGGTTTTTCTTTTCCCCCAAATCCATTATGTCTTGAGTTTTGTCAATATTTTGACCTTGTTCCTGCAAAAATAGCCCCCAATTCATGGAGAATAATTAACGGGGTGCATAAGTTAAATCTAACTCATGGGACTCGTATAGGGATCCCAGAAATCATGTACTGCTATAAATGGGCCACTTTAGATAATATTTATTATTTAAAAACTAGGTTTTTAAATAGAGCCCTTGTAGTTAACCTCCCTGATTCAAATAGAGATTATTTTGAGCATGGGTTGGTCATAAAAAATTGGCAACACGCGCCTTTATCTGGGAATGAAGTATACAACGGTCCCAGATGCCCCCCATACGGCAATGGGATAGGTTTATTTTTCATTTTTATTTTACTTATGAAATTGCGTATTCATCATGTTTGACAAAATGTGTGACTGAGATTTATGTATTTATTTGCAGTTGATAGTAAAAGAAAAACTCCAAAAGAGTCGGAAGTGAATATCAAGCATTTAAAACTTATCTGGAATTTGCATAAGACGATTGCAGACGAGCACATTAGATCTGCATCATATTTGCTGCAGTATAAGAGCTACACAACCTCTTATACTGCTCGCCCTGTTGAACCAGCCTCAACACCAGAAAGTTCATCTTCAGATTCTCATATTCCCCTATCTCAGAGAATGGGCAAGAAAAGAGCTCCTCCTGCTCTATTTGGTGAAATTTCTTCTGCTGTTGAAGCAAAGAAAAGTAAAATTGATGTCCCAGAGGGGACTAAAAAAGTAGATGCCAGTTCCTCCAAATTTGCCGAAAAGCCCCCAGTGGCCCCGAGCAAGAAAAGTGTTAATGCTGACGTAATTACAATATCTCCGACCAAGACTTCTTCCTTGGTTGATGCTGCTAACCCTCCTTTGAAGAGATCGAGGAAATCATCCTCGGTTAATCTTGCTGGAACTGCATCTTCTCTACCCGCTGGTGGTAGTAGTATTTCAAAAATCATTCTTCCGAGCTCTTCAACGAGCTCAGTTATACCCGAGGTTCTCGGGGTTGATGAAAAGATTCCTAGGGATACACTGACATCCCTTGCTGCTCGCCATCTTTCTTCAGTAAATTTCTCATACCTTTAGTCTTTCTTTTCTTTTTCCTGAAATCTTGTATTTGTGTTAACTCTATTGTTTTTCTTATCTTTCAGCTGGTGAATTGTTTCAATACCATCGTGAAGAAAGATCAAGCTATTAAAGCTTCTAGTTCCTCGTCCGATGTTGACGATGCCCTCTTGGGTTTAGCCCAATCTGTGAAAGAATCTCGCCAGCAGTACGTCGAGGAGAAAACTGTCTGGGAGAAAAAATTGGCTGCAGCTGAGGCTGATAAGATGAAGATGGCTGAAACCTCCAGGAATTTGGAGGAGAAGGTGAAAATCTTAGAGGTCAATCAGCAAAAGCGCGATGACCAAATGAAGAAGGCAGAAGAAGAACTGTCTATCCTGCGAGACATCAAAATCCAGAAAGAACAATTGGATGTCAAACTCTCCTCGGAGAAGTTGAAAAGAAAAGTTGCAGTTAGGAAACATTTCAGTGCTGGTTGGGAAAAAGGATGGGATAAAGGGATTGCAGCTATGACATCTCAAGTCAAATATGGGGAGTTGAAATACTTCTATGACGGTTGGGTAGCTGCTCTACAAGAGCTAAAAACCCAAGATGATTCTGAGCTATTCCAAAGGCATCTCCCTGGTCCTCCTCCACTAATTGAGGAAGAAGAAGAAGATGAACCTGCATCAGATGAATCTTCCATAGCTGTGGATGTCCCAATCTCTGCTTCTCAACCCTCTGTCATTGAGGACATTTCTTCTATGCCTCCTCCTGCTGAGAGGATTTCTGCCGACCAAGCTGTTGTTATCACCGAGCAACCGAGCTCCTCGTCCCAGCCTCCCGAGAAAGTCTTGGGAGACAAGGAAAAGGTGTGAAGTTGTTCGGTATCATTCTTATCTTTTATTATTTGTAATCGAACACTGTAATCCTTTTATGATCTAATAAAATACTTCTTTACTCATCGCCGTTATTGATGATTCTTTGTTGATTGTTGTCTTTTTCTTGTCTTTAGTTTGTTGCTAGAATGGAACTAATCTCTTCTCATGATACCGAGCTGATGCAGCAATGTCACCAATACTATAGGGCTGGTCATACAGACCTTAGTTCTTCTGAAATTGCTGACATTCTTGGTCATGATGCTTCAGAGCAGGCGACTGAGGCTTATCGGTATTTGAAAAGTTTACTCGACCGAGCTGTAGCTAACAATATCGCTTATTATGAATTGATTGAAGAGCTGCATTGTTCCTTAAAGGATCTCCAAGGCCAGCACAATAGATCGATGGCTTCATTACACGAGGAATATGAAAATAGATATCAACAACTTTCCTCTGATACAGGTCATAAAAAGATCATTGCTGCATATGACATTAGGGAAAGGACCCTAAAAGGTGAAGTTGAAGGCTGCCGACAAATTGCCGAGATCCTGGAACAAGAAAATAATAGTCTGCAGAAAAGATTGGCTCAATACGAATCCGTTGCCTCCTCTTCCAATGCATTAGTACCAGTTACTGATGAAGGTTTTTCGTTTCTAGAGGTTGAAAACGCCAAACTAAGGCAAGAGTTGGATGACTTGAAAAAGTCTATTATTCCTGTGACTGCTCGGGGACGAGGAAGGAGTTCTCGGGGACGAGGAAGAATCGTCGAGGAGCAAATTTCTCCAGTTGCTTCTCGGAGCCGATCAAGAGTTCTTGGCCGTAGTGTTGAAGAATCTCGCACCCAATCTACTCTGGAAACTCAATCATTCCAACTGAATGTTAAGGATCGTGCTCTGTCTGATTTATCTAAGAAAAATTTATCTTTAGAGGATCAATTGGCTGCGATGAAGTCTGATTTGAATAATAAAGATGCTCTTATCAAGAACTTTCTCGAGCAAGTAGATAGATTAACTTTCCAATTCCATAAACAGCCTCGGGAGTTCTGGAATGCAGGTTATAATGAAGCTCTTTACCATTTGGATGATCGCCTTGAAAATGCTAACAACGAAGGTTATAAGCAGGGATGGTTGAACGCCCTGGGTGTATTAAAATTGGAACAAGGTCATTATTTATGGGATTATCATGCTCCTGGATTGCTAGACTTGCCTGTTCCTCCCTATAAATTGGATATGGCATGGATTCCTGCTCGCTCCATTCCTCGGAGTTTGATCTCTAAATATCTTGGTGATTATAACCTTCATTCTCAAGTTGAAGTATCTCGTCCTGAGCACCTGTTGGATACTCCTACAATAATGAATGTCAGAATGCTGAAGGACATGAACTTTATTAATTCTCCTCTGTGTCTAGAGGATCCTCCTGCTGGCGAGGAACCTGTCTCAAAGGACAAAGGAAAGAAACCAATAGAGTAGGAATCTTTAATGTAATAGTTAGCACATTCATGTAACATGTAATACATTTTTATCTTAATGAAAGAGTTTCATTTTCTGTTTTGCCAATAGCTATTTTTCTGTTTGCAAATTATATGGTTCATCAACCAAATTAGAATTTATAATAAGCATAAATTGTTCAAAATTGTTTCCAACCAACCAAGGTGGATAAATAATGTTTGTCGACCAACCATAGTTGATGGGTTTCTATCCCTGACCAACCATACTTGGTTCAATTTTCAAATATAAACATGTGTCCGACCAACTAAGGTCAATACTTTTATCCTCGTCGACCAACTACAATTAGTGGGTTTTTATCCCCGACCAACCATACTTGGTACAGTTTTCAATATTTTGTTCTTTAAAGAACTTTTTGTAATAATGTTACCTCCCGACAAACAGAAGTTGTAATGCGAGAGTATATAAAGTCTTACCAACCGTAGTTGATCATGCTGGTCTACACCTCCTAATCAAAGGAGTAGTAGGGTTCTTTCGAACTTTTTGGCTCCTCGGAGCATATCCTCCTAACCAAAGGAGGTTGGCTACTTATAGCACTTTTGCTCCGTAGAGCGCTCCGGAGAGCTTATCCTCCTAACCAAAGGAGGTTGGCTACTTATAGCACTTTTGCTCCGTAGAGCGCTCCGGAGAGCTTATCCTCCTAACCAAAGGAGGTTGGCTACTTATAGCACTTTTGCTCCGTAGAGCGCTCCGGAGAGCTTATCCTCCTAACCAAAGGAGGTTGGCTACTTATAGCACTTTTGCTCCGTAGAGCGCTCTGGAGAGCTTGACTCCGTAGAGCATGACTCCGTAGAGCATGACTCCGTAGAGCAGTCTTCTTCTTGTCTAGCAGTGTAGTGTTCAACACTAATATTCCCCGAAAAACTTTCAACGGAAAGAAAATGGTGAACCATCCTCGTTTTATTCATAATGAAGGAAATACTTTACATTTTTCATTACTGATAATACTTTCGCAGGTGTTCAGCATTCCATGCATTCTGAAATTCTTCTCCTTCTAGAGTTGCTATTCTGTAGGTTTCAGGTCGAACAACCTCTGTAACTCGGTAAGGTCCATGCCAGTTTGCTTCCAGTTTATTCTGTTTCTGAATGACTTTCTTCAGCACATAATCACCCTCCTTCAAATCGCATTTCTTCACCTTTTTGTTGTAGAACAGAGCTGTTCGTTGTTGATAAGCAGCATTCCTAATGGCTGCCTCTTCTCTTACTTCTTCGAGCATGTCCAAATCCATTCTTCTCATCAAATCACTGATCGGAGAGTTGAAATTCAGCACTCTATGCGTTGGGAGACCCAACTCGGCCGGTATCACAGCCTCACTTCCAAATGCTAGCATATATGGTGATTCTCCAGTTGCTGCTCGGGGAGTTGTTCGGTAGGCCCATAATACTGATTGGAGCTCATTAATCCAATTTGCTTTAGCTTCACTTAGCCTCTTTTTCAACCCATTCAGTAATGTTCTGTTCGTCACTTCAGTCTGTCCATTGCTTTGGGGATGGCCTGGTGCTGAATGAAACTTCAAAACGTTCGACTGATGAAAATAGGCAGCAAATTCTTCATTATCAAATTGTGTTCCATGATCTGTGATGAAAGCATGAGGGAGACCATATCGACAAATGATATTCTTCCATACAAACTGGTATACTTTCTCGTACGTCATATTGATAAGAGGCTCAGCTTCCACCCACTTAGTAAAATAGTCCACTGCAACTACGAGATACTTGAATCTTCCTCGGGTGATCGGCAGTGGTCCAACCAAATCAATTCCCCACATGGCAAATGGCCAAGGGGAAGTTATTGGTGTTAGCAATGCTTGTGGAGTTCGTCGGATGGAAGAAAAACGTTGGCACTTGTCACATTTCTTGGCATAGGCTATACAATCAGCCCTCATTGTTGGCCAGTAATATCCCTGTGTCATCACTCTTTGTAAAAGTGTTCGACCTGCTACATGAGCTCCACAAGATCCTTCATGGATTTCTTCAATCAATTCTTTCACCTCGGTAGGATGTACACATCTCTGCAAACCTGCCATAATTCCTCGTCTATACAAAATACCATTAGTTAATACATACCGAGCAGCTTTATACTTCAGTTTCTTGGCAGCGAGTTTGTCCTCCGGCAATTCGCCCTCTTCAACATATTTCCTGATTGGATCCATCCAAGATGGTCCTAAATCAAGAGTAATCACATTCGTTGTCAGATCTTCATCTATGCTCCGACCTTCTAATACTTCAATCGGTATGGTTCTTCGCATCTCGGTACGAGTAGCTGATGCTAGTCGGGCCAGTGCATCTGCTTGTACATTCTCCATCCTCGGTATTCTCACCAATTGAATGGCATCAAATTCTGTCAACAATTTCATCACCTTTGCATGATATTTGATCATTAAGTCTCCTTTAACCGCATATATTCCCATCATCTGATTCACAATTAATTGAGAATCACTGAATACCATCACCTGTTGTGCTTCCATAGTCTTTGCTAGATTAAGACCTGCTATCATGGCCTCATACTCCGCTTCATTGTTAGAAGCTTTGAATTGGAATCGCAAAGCATATTCCATGTCAATCTCGTCTGGGGTGATCAAAACAATTCCTGCTCCACAACCAGCTGTGCAGGATGATCCATCTACATATAATCTCCATGTAGGTATTTCGTCTTCAAATTTCTTATCTGTCAGAGTTCCTCGATAAAATATCTGCTGTTTTCTTCCATCATCCCCCGGTATCTTTCGCTCCTCGTCAGTCATCTGCTCGTACTCTTTTACCAACCGTGGCTGGTCTGAATTTGAATATAATGATTTCTCTACATCCACAAGTCCTTTTACCAACCTTGATTGGTTTGGACCTATTTCTGCTGATCCTGTATCGTCCACAGGTAACTCAGCAGGCATCTTTTGCTCCTCGGGGGTATCAGGGTATGTGAACTCTGCTATAAAATCTGCTACAGCCTGCCCCTTCAATGATGATCTGGGCTCATACACAATATCATATTCACCAAGTTCTACTGCCCAGTACATCAGTCTCCCTGATTTTTCTGGCTTATGGAGGGCTTGTCTCAATGGCATATCAGTATAAACAATGATGGTATGGGCTTGGAAATATGGCCTCATTCTTCTGCTTGCTTCAATTAGTGCCAATGCCAATTTTTCTAGCTTTGGGTACCTGATTTCTGCACCTCGGAAAGCCTTACTTGTGTAATAAATTGGCTTCTGGACTCCATTCTCCAATCTGATCAACGCTGAACTGACTGCGTTCTCTGATACTGCCAAATACAAATACAACTTTTCTCCTGTTATTGGTCTGGACAACAGTGGAGGTGTTCCCAAATATTTCTTCAAGTCTTGAAAAGCTTTTTCACATTCCTCATTCCATTCAAAGGTTTTTCGAAGTGTTTTGAAGAATGGTATGCATTTATCAGTTGCTCGAGATACAAATCTGTTGAGCGCTGCAACTCGTCCGGTAAGACTCTGCACTTCTTTCTTCGTCGTCGGAGATCGCAGCCCTAGAAGAGCTTTGATCTTATCTGGATTTGCCTCAATACCTCGCTGATTGACGATGTATCCGAGGAACATTCCTTCTCGTACTCCAAAGGTGCACTTCGTTGGGTTAAGCTTCATTTGGTATTTATCCAATTGATCAAAAGTTTGACTCAAGTCAATCAAATGATCAGTAGCTTTCTTGCTTTTAGTGAGCATGTCATCGACATAGACCTCCATGTTGCGGCTGATTTGTTCAGTAAAAACCTTGTTCATCAACCGCTGATATGTTGCACCTGCATTTTTTAAACCAAAAGGCATAACATTATAACAATAAGTTCCCCTAGGGGTAATAAAAGAAGTACTTTCCCTGTCTTCAGGTTTCATTTTGATCTGGTTGTAGCCAGAGTAAGCATCCATGAAGCTGAGTAGCTCGTGTCCCGAGGTGGCATCCACTAGTTGATCAATTCTGGGCAATGGAAAATGATCCTTGGGGCATGCCTTATTGAGATCGGTGAAATCGACACACATTCTCCATTTGTTGTTTTTCTTCTTTACCATCACCACATTAGCCAACCAATCTGGATATTTTACATCTTCAATGAATTGGGCTTTCTGGAGTTTCTCGACTTCCTCCTGTATGGCCTGATTCTTCTCGGGACTAAACACCCTTCTTCTCTGCTTTACAGGTTTAATCTCCTTATTCACATTGAGTTCATGACATAAGAAGTTTGGATCTATTCCTGGCATGTCTTCATGACTCCAAGCAAAAGTATTTTTCCTATTCTTCAAGAAAGCTATCAACTCCTCTTTTATCGACATATCCAACGATGAACCTATCTGGGTTATTCGTTCAGGATGTTCGTCGTCCAAAATAACGTTTTCTGTAGATTCCATCACCTGTCCTTTTACAAGTTGAGATTCATCCCTGGGATCAAGAGTTTCAATTTCTGTACCTTCCTCCACCTGGTAAGTAATAGTCTTTTTCATCGATCCTTCTAGTTCTTCTTGCTCGGCCGACGAATAATAGCATTCCCGAGCTACTTTTTGATCACCTTTCACCACTCCAACTCCAAAATTTGTTGGGAATTTCAAACATTGATGTACTGTGGAAGGAACGGCTTCGAACTTCTTCAATCCAACTCTTCCCATGATGATGTTGTAGGCTGACTGCACATTCTTATCCATCACAAAGAATTGTATTCTTTCTGTTCGACAAACAGGCCAGGTTCCAATGAATATATCCAACTTGATCGTCCCAAGTGGAAAAACTTTCTCGCCAGCAAAACCCAGAAGGGGTCTGTGATAAGGTTCTAATTGGGATAATTTCAAATTCAAGCTATCAAAGCATGAATAGTACATGATGTCTGCCGAACTACCATTATCTACCAACACCCTTGAAATGATCACGTCCTTCATTCTCATTTTGATCACCAAAGGATCATCATGAGGGTAAAGAACACCTGCCAGGTCATTTTTTGAAAAACCAATTACTAGCTTATCTTTGTTTACCTTCCTCGGACGATCATCCTCGGCCAGGTTTATTCGCTGAATATATGAGCAAGCTTGAGCCTCTCCGAGATAAGCTTTTCTTTCTGCAGTAAGGTCTCCTCCTCCTGCATCTCCCCCTGTAATAACGTTACAATGAAATGATCCAAAACGTATGGAAAATACCTCTCGTTCAGGTTTTCTTGGCTTCTTGGGAAGATCGGGGTCATCATCTGGATCCTCTTCATGGTCCCTCCTCTTTTTCTCCTCTGCACGACGAGGAGATCTAGATCTCTTTCTAATTCTGTCCTCATTTGTCCTCTCACCTCTGCGATCTACATACTTTGATAATTTTCCTCTTCGAATGAGTGTTTCAATCTCGTTCTGAAGGGCTATACAATTTTTGGTCATATGGCCATGATCTTTGTGAAACTCGCAATATTTGTTCTTATTTCTCATGTCTGGATCTGACTTCAGTTTCTCTGGCCATTTGATTTCCTCGTTATTCCTGATTTCTTCTAAAACATGATTAATACCCATTTTCAATGGAGTATAATTATCATACTTCTTTAGGGCTTCCAACTTTATCCTGTTATTCCTAGAATATTTGTCACCACCATTATCTTTCTGATCATTCTTTTTAGAGTTGTCGACCTCCGCTTTAACTTCTTTATCCATATTCTTCTTCGCAGTCATAGCCTCCTCGGCATTCATGATTTTGGCCGCTTTTGCCATCAATTCCGACATATTTTTAGGCGGATCTTTGGCCAGAGTATAGTATAGCTTATTAGGCAACAAACCACTCATCAAAGCAGTGATTGCTGTCTTTTCTTCATAATCTATGACTTCCAACTTCTCGTTATTGAAACGAGTTATGTAATCTCTAGTACTTTCTCCTGATTTTTGTCCAACACTTAATAAGTGCGCTACTCGCTTTACTGGTTTTGCTCCAAAACAAAAATTACCAATAAACAGCTCGGCTAACTGAACAAAAGTTGAAATCTTACCCCGAGGAAGATTATTGTACCATATCTGTGCAGATCCGGTAAGAGTTCCCGAGAATGCTCTACATCTCATCTCGTCGGGGACAGCATAGATATCTGCAGCAGCTTGGTACTGTTCTATATGAAGTACGGGATCTGTCTTTCCATCGTACTTGGGGGTCACTACAGGTGCTTTGAATTTCGACGGTGTGGGGAAATCCACAATGGCCTGCACAAAAGGTGTCCCTTGAACAAAAGTTCTCTGTAAGGGGTTCCTCGCCTTAGCCATTTCTCCCAGTCTATCCTCCAATCGTTGAATGGAACCTTTCCATGCTTCATTCCCTTCCTCGGGCCGTTTAGTCCGAGCAACTGAATGCTCTGACGTAGCTTCCTGAGATTTATCTCGACGAGTAATTGGTCGTGATTGTGCAGATCTTTCTCTCGAACCTGGTGGTGGTCGAAAACTTCCTGATGGAGCCCTAGGTGGACTCATGTTCCTCCTTGGTCCTAACCGACTGAAAGGAGACACCCTGCTTAATCTTTCTAAAGCGCTAGTTCTCTCAGGAGAAAGAGAGATATGTTGATCTGTATCCGTAGCCCGTATTGATGAAGTTCGCCCAGGTTGATAAGAAGAATCATTGGATTCCCCATTGCGATATGATCCAATACGTCTGGATCGTGATTGCCCATGATCAGTCCTTTGCCCTGAATAAGTTGGTACACCGCCTTGAAGAGTTTGAAGGAGTTGCCTCATAGATTCTTGCATGGCGGTTTGTCCTTGAGCCAGATTCGTCATAATTCCGGCCAGATCTGGAGATGCAGATGGATTTGGAAGATTTCCAGTATTTCCAGCATTTCGATTACTGGATTCTGGATTATCTGCCATTGGTGACAAATGATTTTTATGAAAAACGATAACAACAGTCGTTTCCCACAGACGGCGCCAATCTGTTGATGTAAAAAACTAGATCACTCTAATTCTTCAATCCCAGATAAATAAATAAGACAAAGATTTTTAAAGTGGTTCGGCTAGGAATAAAGCCTACGTCCACTGTTATGTTATTGCTGAGTGTTTGTGGAATTCTTGATTACAAGTTCTCTCAAGAAATTCCGGTCCCTTTGAATGGGATCGATACAAGGTATTTATAGCCTCAAGGCTGTACATGAAAGGTCCAATACATTAAATGATATACATATGAATGGGTAATACATTTAATGCAGCGTGTGCGTCAAGAATCTAATGAATAGTTGAACAGTTGTCCGTCTGATAATTGATGACACGGCCGAGGTGCAGTTCGGACCGCCTTAGTTGCTCGTTGATCAAGAGTTCCTCGGAGTGCTTAGAGTATCTCGGGATGATATAGTTCCTCGGATGGAGTTCCTCGGCATGATAGAGTTCCTCGGTGTATTCTCGTTGCTCGGTATCAACCACGGTTATTCAGTAAATGATCTTCCTCGCTGTTATTGTGCCACGTAGATCGACACGTGTCTTCATACTATTCGTCCACGTCAGCATATTAATTTTGGTATCAACAGGTGGGTTTGAAAAATTTCGAAGCAGTACCTTCTACAGTACATCAATGTTTAAAATTCCTAACCAACTTTGGAGTAGGAGTGGTGAAGGGCCACCAAAAAGTAGCTCTGGAATGCCACTATCCGTCTGCCGAATAAGAAGAGCGTGAAGAATCCAGGAAGAAGACTACTACATATCAGTTAGATGAGATAGAAGATGCGGAGATTGAGACTTTAGATCCGAGAGATGAGTCTCAACTCATTAAGGGTCAGGTCATGGAGGATACTGAAAATATCATTCTGGACGACGAGCATCCAAAACGAACAACTCAAATCGGTGCGTCACTAGATGTGTCAATAAAGCGAGAGTTGATAGCGTTTGTAAGATGCAGAAAGCAGACTTTTTCATGGAGTCGCGAAGACATGCCAGGGATAGACCCAAATTTCTTGTGTCACGAGCTCAATGTGAAGAAGGAAATCAAGCCAGTGAAGCAACGACGAAGAGTGTTCAGCCCTGAAAAGAACTAAGCTATACAAAAAGAGGTCGAGAAGATTCAGAAAGCCTGTTTTATTGAAGACGTCAAATATCCAGACTGGTTAGAAAATGTGGTGATGGTGAAGAAGAAGAATAACAAGTGGAGGATGTGTGTTGATTTCATGGACCTCAACGAGGCATGCCCAAAGGATCATTTTCCTTTACCCTGAATTGATCAGTTGGTGGATACTACCTTGGGGCACGAGTTGTTGAGTTTAATGGATGCTTATTCTGGTTACAACCAAATCAAAATAAAGACAGAAGACAGGGAGAGTACCTCTTTTATCACCCCCAAGGGAACTTATTGTTATAATGTTATGCCTTTTGGATTGAAAAATGCAGGTGCAACATATCAGTGGCTGATGAATAAGGTGTTCGCAAAGAAGATTAGTCATAACATGGAGGTTTACGTTGATAATATGCTGATGAAGAGCAAGAGAGCTGCTGGCCACTTAGTTGACCTAGGTCAAACCTTTGATCAACTAGAAAAATATCAAATGAAGCTGAATCCCACCAAATGCATATTCGGAGAACGAGAAGGAATGTTTCTCGGATACATTGTTAATCAATGAGGAATTGAAGCAAATCCTGAGAAGATCAAGGCCTTATTAGAGTTAAGATCTCTAACCACAAAAAAGGAGGTGCAAAGTCTCACTGGGCGAGTAGCAGCACTCAATAAATTTGTGTCACGAGAAACAGATAGATGTCTCCCATTCTTCAAAACACTCCGAAAAACATTTGAGTGGAATGATGAATGTGAGGAGGCCTTTCAAGAACTGAAGAAGTACTTAGGAACACCTCCTTTGCTATCTAGACCAGTAATGGGAGAGAGATTATACTTGTATCTAGCAGTCTCAGAGAATGTTGTTAGCTCGGCATTGATAAGAGTAGATGATGGAGTGCAAAAACCAGTCTACTACACTAGCAAGGCTTTTCGAGGAGAAAAAAAAATCAGATATCCAAGTTTGGAGAAGTTGGCATTAGCGTTGATTGAAGGCAGCAGAAGAATGAGACCATACATCCAAGCCCATACTATAGTTGTGTATTCTGATATGCCATTAAGGGAAGCTCTTCATAAACCGGAGAAATCGAGAAGATTGATGTACTGGGTAGTGGAGCTCGGTGAATATGATATAATTTATGAGCCTAGGTTGTCTCTCAAATGGCAAGAAGTAGCAGACTTTATCACAAAGTTTACTCAAGAAAATGTCGCTGAAGAACGGGATTTGAAAACTGATCAACCTGTAGATGTCACAGGATCATCAAAATTAAACCCCGACCAACTTACTTTGGTAGACGAAGAAGGAAAGATGACTGACGAGCAGTGAGAAGTATTGGAGGAGAATAAAAGGAAGTACCAGATATTTCATCAAGGAACTCTCTCAGATCAAAATTTTAATGATCAGTTACCCATATGGAATTTGTATATAGATGGCTCTTCGTGCACTGCAGGCAGTGGAGCAGGGATTATTTTGAAAAGCCCAGATGAGTTCGATATGGAGTATGCTCTGCGCTTTTAATTTAAAGCTTCTAATAATGAGGCCTAATATGAAGCAATGATCATAGGTTTTAATTAAGCAAGAACGATGAAGGCAGAGCAGGTTGACGTATTCAGCGATTCGGAGTTAATCGTAAATCAGATTCTTAGAATATATGCATCAAAAGGAGAGTTAATGACCAAGTACCATACAAAAGAAATAGAGTTGGTATCAAGTTTTATTGTTGTTCAGCTGGTCAGAATACCAAGGTTGGAGAATGCAAGAGCAGATGCCCTAGCGCGACTAGCATCAGCTACCCGCATCGAGCTACGAAGAACAATCCCAATAGAGATTCTAGCTGGTCAAAGAATAGATGAAGATCTGATCATAAACTTTATTGCGCTTGATTTAGGACCATCTTGGATGGATCCCATCAGGGCCTATATTGAAGAGGGAACTCTTCCAATTGATAAACTCGCAGCCAAGAAATTAATGTTCAAAGCTGCTCGTTATCTATTAACCAATGGTATTTTATACAGACGAGGAGTTATAGCAGCGCTACAAAGATGTGTTCATCCCTCCGAAGTGAAAGAATTGATCGAAGAGATTCATAAGGGGTCTTGTGGAGCCCATGTAGCTGGTCGGACACTTTTGCAGAGGATAACCACGCAGGGATATTACTGGATGACGATGAGAGCTGATTGCGCAACTTATGCTAAGAAATGCGACAAATGCCAACTCTTCTCGTCCATATTAAGAACTCCTTATGCATTATTAACACCCATAACATATCCTTGGCCATTCACTATATGGGGAATATATTTGGTCGTACAACTACCAACGACTAAGGGAAGATTCAAATATTTAGTGGTCACAGTGGATTATTTCACTAAATGGGTAGAAGCTGAGCCTCTTATTGACATGACATACAGTAAAGTCTATCAATTTATTTAGAAAAATATAATTTGAAAATACGGCCTCCCACATGCATTCATTACTGACCATGAACCCAATTTGACAACGAGGAGTTTGCTGCATATTGTCAACAATCCAATGTACTGAAGGTCCATTCTGTACCAGGCCATCCCTAGAGCAATGGGCAAACTGAAGTGACAAACAGAACGCTGCTAAATGGTTTAAAAAAGACTGGATGACGCAAAGGCAAATTGGATTAACGAGCTACAGTCTATGCTTTTGGCCTATCGCACCACACCACGAACAGCAACTGGAGAATCCCCATACATGCTGGCATTTGGAAGTGAAGCTGTTATACCTGCGAGTTGGATCTACCCACACACAGGGTGCCGAATTTCAATTCTCATATAAGTTACTTGATGAGGTGATTATATCTAGATATGCTCGAAGAAGTTAGAGAAGAAGCAACAATTAGGAATGATGCGTACCAACAACGAACAGCTCTATTTTACAACAGGAGGGGGGGACTATGTGCTGAAGAAAGTAATTCAAAAGCACAACAAACTAGAAGCTAACTGGCATGGACCCTATAGAGTAATAGAAGTTGTTCATCCAGGGACATACAAGATTGAAACCTTGGAAGGAGAAGAATTTAAGAATGTATAGAATGCAGAACATCTACGCAAGTATTATCAGTAGTTGGAATTTCTATTTAATGGAGTCTTCTTCAGTATGAATAAAGTGTTAAATGTTTTACCCAATTACCTCTTTTTATTGAAATTTTTCAGAGTATTAGTGATACACACTATGCATCTAGTTCAGAATCAATCTCTTCCAACTCCGGTTGGTCGGGAAGCAATTTACCACCAACTCCGGTTGACCGACAAACAAATTACCACCAACTCCGGTTGGCCGGGAAGCAAATTACCACCAACTTTGGTTGGTCGGGAAACAAATACGACCAACTCCAATTGATCGGCAATTCAATTACCACCAACTACGGTTGGTCGGGAAGCAAATTACCACTAACTCCGGTTGGTCGAGAAACAAATACGACCAACTCCGATTGACCAGCAATTCAATTACCACCAACTCTGGTTAGTTAGAAAGCAAATTACCACCAACTCCGGTTGGTCGGGAAACAAATACGACCAACTTCGATTGATTGGAAATTCAATTACCACCAACTCTGGTTAGTCGGAAAGAAACAATTACCACCAACTCCGGTTGGTCGGGAAGCAAACACGACCAACTCCGATTGATCGGCAAAATAAATTACCACCAACTCTAAGTTGGTCGGGAAGAAATTACCACCAACTCCCGTTGGTCGGCAAACAAATTACCACCAACTCTAAGTTGGTCAGGAAGTAATTACCACCAACTCTAAGTTGGTCGGGAAGCAAATTACCACCAACTCCGGTTGGTCGGGTAATAAATACCACCAACTCCTGTTGGTCGGCAAACAATTTTCACCAACTCCGGTTGGTCGACAATTTAAAATAACACAGGACATTTTTGTCTTTATATAGATATACATACATGTTCATCAGTAAATAAAGAGATATTTCATAAAATATTTCCAAACCAATAACAATTAAAATTGCAAAGAAAACTAAATATTTCTTCATTAAAACTAGAACAAATTACATATGATATAAATTGCAGATTACATGTAATATGAATAAAGTTCATTACATAAACAAATCCTATTATATAGGTTTCTTTCCCTCTGCATTTGACACAGGGTCTACCCCAGCTGGAGGATCATCAAGACTATAAGGGAAATTTATGAAGTTCAGATCTTGCAACATTCAGACGTTCATTATAGATGGACGATCAAACATATGTTCTGGGCGAGATATTTCAAAGTTTGAATGGAGACTATAATCATCAAGATACTTAGAGATTAGAACGCGAGGAATGGCCCAGGCTGGAATCCAACTAAGGTCAAGCTCGAAAGGAGGCACGGGTAAATCAAGAACTCCAGGATTATAGTAATCCCACGGGAAATGACCTCTCTCTAATTTTAAAACACAAAGAGAATTCAACCAGCCCTGTTTATACCCTTCGTTGTTCGACTGTTCTAAACGAGCATCAAGATGAAAAAGTGCTTCATTGTAACCAACCATCCAAAACTCTCTGGGATGTTTATGGAATTGGTAAGTTAATCTCTCCAATTGCTCACGAAGATTCTTTACCAGAATTTTTTTATTTTCCAAGGAAGAGCTTTGTGTAGAAAATTGCTCGTTGAGATTCAGAATCTTCTTGGACATCTCTGCTAAAGCTTGGTTCTTCTCCATCAACTGGAATGCCTGATTTTCTAAGGCTACTTGAGTTCTCGCTTCTTCAACAGAAATCCGACCAGCTCTTGCTCGTCCCCGAGAAGAAGATCTTCCTTGTCCACAAGTAGAATTGGAGGGACCAGCTCTTTTCAAAGTTTCCAACTTATCTCGCAAGTTGGCATTTTTTACCTCCAAAAAAGAAAAAAACTTCATCATTAATGGGGACCATGGCCCCTTAGGAAGATGCGATAGACTTGAGTTGTGTAATCTCTTCTTACAAAATAATGTTTTTCTGCTCTAATAGCTTAGCGATCTTCCTTTGCTCTTCAACCTCAAGCTTTAGAATGCTCTCTTTCTTCTCGTAAGCAGAGATGAATTTATCATGCCCTTTTTCAGCATTTAACTATTGACATTTCTTCTCGTACCCTTGGTGCAAAAGTATGGAGGGCTCTTTGTACTACTGCTGGAGTTCCTATATAGTTCCTTGAAGATCCTCAATTACCTCATAATAAGCTACATTATTGGTAACAACTCAATCGAGCAAGAACTTCAGATATTGGTAAGCCTCGATTGCTCGTTCAGAAGTATCTGGACCAAGGATGTCAATGATTTGAGCCTCATTTAGGTCTGCATGACCAACTGTGAAGTAATCATTACATTTCTTCATTAGTTCTGTATTATGAGCTGATAAGCGTTCCATCCTGGCCATAAACTAGTAAAGATAAGAGATAGAAAGAATCAATGAGAATGCAGACAGAGCAAGTAAAAGAAAAAGTCAAGACAAATAACCAAAAGTTCGATTCTTCATTTCATCATAAAAGAAAATACAAAAGCTGAGGTTACATTCAGTAAAATAACAAAATACCCAAACTACTCTACACCTTTTCTTTGTTTCCTATAACTTCCTCAGGAGATTTTGAGGAAGAGACTGGTTGCTCGGTGGGCAAAGATTAGCTGCTCGGTAGGAGTAATGGTTGGTTGAGGTTGCTCGAAGCACGATTGAATGACGGGAACTTGGTTTACAGACATCAAAGAAGATTACTCTGAAATAGGTTCATCCTCTTCTTCTTCTCCAGGAGAGGGAGGAGGGCCATGTGTGTGTTGTCGGAATAGATCATAATCCTCATAAACTTTAATCTCTTTCAATGCTGCTACCCATCAATCCCGAAAGTACTTGAGGCTAGCATACTCCATTTGTGAAGTCATGGCAGTGAGGACCTTGTTCCAGCCTTTACCCCAGCCAGCACTGAACGATTTTTTAACAGCCTTTTTCCTCTTTTCTTTCTCCAAGGAAGTCCTTATCCTAAGGAGCTCCTCGTCAGCCTTCAACTTCTTTTCAACCTCCACCTTCTGACGTTCAACATCCTAAAGTTTAGAAACTTCCTCTCTAGATATGTTGAGCTTAGCTTCCAACTCCTTGTTGCTCAACTCAAAGACCTTGTTGCTTTGCTCAGAATTTTCTAACTTTTTCTCCAATTCCTTGGAGGCATTCACAACCTGACTTTTTTCTAACTCAATGGACTTGAGTTGCTTCTCCCAAGCCACTTTATCTTCTTTATATTTCTAATGAGAGTCCTTTAAAGACTGTGTTAAACCGATAAAAGCTTCCTCTACACCTCCCGAGGAGCTTGAAGCCTTAATAGCCTCATCCTTCTTCAGAATACTATTGAAACATGTTACTAGCTTAAGAAAGAAATAATTTTGAGTCAGTACAGGGACATAGCAGTGAAAATTGAAAACTTAGATTAGTAATACTTATTGAGGCAATATGTTGAGCAGCCAAGGCACTGACCCTATCGCGACAAAGAGTGTCTTTAATACCTTGGATTTATGGGATAATCCAAGACTTCACCGAGCCCATGGCAGAGCTCGGAGGAATAAAAGCGGGAACACCACTTTCAACATTTAAAGACTGATGGATAGGTTTAAAGAGTCTATCAGAGGAACTTTTCTTTCACCTCCTCGAAGGAGAAGGAATATTTTCAACCAAAGAAATGCTCTTGGTCGGTGATATGGTAATAACCTCACTAGGAGGAGAAATAACCACAACCTTTCTCGGAGCCACAGGGGGCTTCTCAACAACTTTCTTGGCAGTAACTGGAGGGGGTACATCAATGCTTATCTTCCCTTCCTCTGGAACATCCTGCTCATTTTTCTTTGCCTCCACATTGGCAGAGTCTGATTTGTCAAAGAAGGCAGGAGCTCTTCTTCTCTTCATTATGTTACTAAGGGTAATGTTCGATTCAGAGGAGTAACATTCCACGCCAGTTTCAGAAGCTGGTACTTGGTCGATGTCAACCACCACTGGACGAGCAGTGAAGGATGAAGTATAGCTCCTGTACTGCAATAAAAAAGAGGCCGATCTAATATGTTCTTCAACAACGGACTGGTGTAAACTCCAGATAAGTTTCAAATGCTTTAAATTAACATCAGTTTCTTTGGGAGACTTTCTTTTGCTGTCAATTATAATCAAAAATTAAATGTCAATGACACATTTTATCAAACACAAAGAAAACAAGATTTCAAAAAATAAAAACAACCTATCCCATTGCCATAAGGAGGACATCTAGGACCTTGATATACATCATCTCCATTTAATGGAGGATGTTGCCAAGTTTTCATTACCACTCTATATTCAAAATAATCCCTGTTGGCATCAGGAAGATTGACAACTAATGCCCTATTAAAAAACTTAGTTTTTAAATAAAAAGTACTATCACTGACGACCCATCTGTAGCAATACATTATCTCTGGAATCCCTAAACGGTTTCCATGAAGTTGGTTCAACCTATGAACTCCATTAACTATCCTCCAGGTATTTGGCTCTATTTCTGCAGGTACAACGTCAAAATACTAACATAACTCCAAACATAAAGAATTTAGAGGGAAAGAAAAGCCACATTCGTCCACAAAGAGACTTGGGAACCAATGTCCCTCAGCCAAAGAAAAATAGTTAAAAGGTTCAGAAAGTTCTTCCAATATGACCCATGAAGGAATTGAAAATACAGAAAGAAATTTGTCAAGTGATTCAACAAGGTAAACCATGATGAACAAAGTAAATAAAAGAGAAGGAAGAAAATCTTACAGAAAAAGAGTGAATCAGTTGATAACGAACAATGGAAGAAACGAACGCACAAGATGGAGAAGAAATGAAGAATTCAAAGATACAGATTTGAAAAAGGAAAGACGATAGGATTTCTACCGTGTTTAAATACTTTACCTCGGAAATAGAGAAAAATAATGATTACCAGGACGGACGATTGCGTATCCGGCGGCTAAAAAGAAGAAAAGGGCACAAAAAAATGACGCGGTTATAGAAATTCAAAACACTTTAAAAGCCTGATACTATGCACTCAAAAAAGGAGTTATATACAACGAAAGCTTGTCTAAAATCCATAAAAATTGAAAGACTAAGAAGCAGAATGTTCCATACTTTTCTTTAACATCCAATTACGAAACATTGGGGGCTTCTGTTGATACCAAATTTATTCTGCTAATATGGACCTATCATTTGAAGATGCATGTCAACCTATGTGACAACTGTAAATGCTTATACCGAGCTACTCAACACCCTGAGGAACTCCTATACTCCAAACAACTGAAGATCACTGAGCAACTGAGAAGCAACGAGGAACTCAGGGGCCCCGAGCAGCTCAAGTGTGTCGAGCTACTTAGGCGGCCCGAGAAGCTTAAGCGGTCCGAGAAGCATATCACTCTAATCAGGATAATCAAGGATATGACAACGCATTAAATGCTCATTTATTATCATACGGATGTACATGTATACTAGATAACAACGCATTGTCCTTTCATTTGAATATCCTCAAGGCTATAGATACATTGAAACCTCCTCATTGGAGGGGGACCAAAATTTTTAGAGAAGATCATCCTTCGAGAATTCCTAACAAACAATCAGCAATACAAAAACAGTGGACGTAGGCCATTCTTATAAGGCTGAACCACGTTAAAAATCGACTGTCTATTATTTCTTATTCATTTTTTTCTTTGATTAAAATAATTAGGTCAATATAATTTTTTTACATCAGCAGTAACCAAGGTTCATGATACCTACGAATTTACAACATCTTTATCATCATATGAATGGGAGAGGCTAGGTTTTAGAGGTTACAAAATCAAGAGAGGACATTAGAGAAGAAGGAGAAGCCATTTGTTAAGTGTTAGAGAGAGTTATTGAGAGATTAGAGTGTGTTCTAGCACCATAGCCAATCTTGGAGTGAGGATTGGAAGAGAAGGCACACAATCCATCATCTAAACCACGAAATTAGATCATTTAACATAAGGCAAGTGTTCATTTATGATTTACTTTGAAGTTATAATCCCCATATGCTTAGGGCTTCAAAATATATTGAATAAATTGATGTTTTGATAAAAAAAAGAATGATTAGAACTCATGTTTTGGGTAGGAATTGCATGTAGTATGATTCAACATATGTAGAGGATAAGTAATCAGAGAGTATGTGATATTCTCCAAGAATTGTATCTGGGTTTTATATTAAATATGAATGAAGAACATAGAAATCTAGGGTTTTGATGAATTTGTGATTTGATCGGTTTTTAAATAGAAATCGTAATGTTTTGATGATAAAATTTCATTAGAAATCATCCTAATGCATGTATATTATGTTTGGGATAATTGGTTTTGAGTTTGATGGAGAAGCACGTGAGTTATGATAATTAAAATGGTGAAAAAAAACTTGTGTAGAAGAATAAGGTGACTTGCTACAAAGCGTATCTATTCGGCCCTAGGGAGAATCGATTCGGTTTACCCAGATTTGTATATTTTCCCTTTTTGGCCTAGAAAATCCAATAGTCTTGACGGGGAAACTTTTGGGGACTTATTAGAACATAATGAAGTACAAATTGTATTGAAGTAGGACTATGATGACGGTTAGCCTAGTCTTAATGAGAGGATTGAGGTGAGGATTTAATATACTTACATCGAGACATAATTAATTCGAGAGAAGGAGAATGAGTTACGAAGAATTTAAGTGAGATTATTGTATAGACCAGTAGTATATGATAGAGCTAACTACTGAATTTATTGAATGGGGTAATTGGGTCACTTAGAGTAGAGAGTAATACACAGATTAATACGATAGTTCGAGTAATCATAACTTGATAGTATGGTGAGTACTCGAGAGATAAATATTGCGTGCAATTTATGATAATTAGGTTGTGTGTATACTTACTGATTTATTGTATATATAGGTTGTGTGTACACCCATTATGTAATCGGTGTTAAATGTGAACATACTTACGTTGGTTTCTATCACAAAGGTTCCCGTGTAGTGAGCAATCCCACCCTGTCGATTCCAGGGAAGTACGGATTTATGCCCCAGAACATAAAACTTAGGGCGGCTCACTATGTGCCGTGTATTAATGAGACTGACAGGTCATTT
This sequence comes from Sambucus nigra, assembly GCA_949130495.1. NCBI lineage: Eukaryota > Viridiplantae > Streptophyta > Magnoliopsida > Dipsacales > Adoxaceae > Sambucus > Sambucus nigra. The sequence goes on from OX422210.1 coordinate 745,446,599, forward strand.
GGGTATGTTAGGTTTATGCGTAGCCCAAAGTCTTAGAACTATGTTCGCCTCCAATTATTGCTATTTGATTTTTGGGTTCGAGGAGACATGCCGAACCAATAGTCCTTATTTTAGTACGAGAGGTACATGGACTGATAGCAGAGTATGAATATTTTCACGATTGTCAATTTGAGAGACACCGTAATTATATATATATACCAACTTGAATAATTCTACTTACATGTGATAGTAGACAAATTGATAGTGTGTTTATAAATAATGAATTAAGTAGTGAAACTTAATTAAATGATAAAAAAAATGGAGAATTTTATTTATGATATTAATAACATATGAAAGATGTCTATTCTGATAGTGGACTGCATGGTCGGTACGATAGGTACTTACTTCTAACTAGCTTGGGTAGTATAGCTAGGTGGTCTAAGTAGAAAATTTTAGGGATGCACAATAGATGAAAGACGGGGATACTCAAGAGATTGTACGTAAACCTAACATGCGTAACTAATAACTAACTTGTAAATTGTGATAAATACTCGCTAAATATTTTCAAAATGTTTCAGGTTATAACCCTTGCTATAAATACTTTTCAAAACCTTTTAGGTGTCCAGCCACATGGATGCCATACTTGACAATCTATTCTAGAGAGGATTAGATGCACTATTACATAGGCTTACATGACTTGATTAGACGGTTCCATCCTTCATTCCGAGTATAGGATTTCATTTTAACCTCTCATTTAGGCATGTCTCCCCATTTAGACTTTATTTGTATATTGGGATTTATTTACTATCTGTTGGACTTATAAAGTGGATTTGGATTTTGTAGTCGATGGTTTATTCGGCAAGACGTTTATTCATTTATTTATTCCTTATGATGGTCTAGACTATATTTATTTTGTGAATGCTTAAAATTATTTTCCATATATTATTATTAATTGGTTAGTGAAATATATATTTTAGCACTGGTTTAATTAACTAATAAGTGGTTAGTAAATAATATGGTTTTCGACAATGATGCTGAGAATGAACCAAATGGGAAACCTCTTTTAATTTAATAATTAACTGATCACTCGATATTTAATTAGCGGGGTGTCACAAATGGTATCGAAGCATCTAGTTCAAGTGTCCATAGTATCTGTACGGTTTACTATGATTTTAGCATATCGCTCTTATTGTATAAAGCCATATTATTGGGACTATAATTTTTATCTTTATGTGCTTGAGATATCGTACTTATGTTATTAAATTTTGTATAGACTATGTATTTATACGATTAAACGTATTTTCAAATGCCACCCAAGAGAGAGAGATAGAAGAGAGAGCAGTGTCCAGAGATGAGGTTAGAGAGGCTCAGTAGGAGCAGGAAGTACCTCAGCCTCAACCACCACCAGGGTTAGTGATGACTGGACAGGTGGCCGAGATAGAGACACGGGTAGTCAATGCATCTATAATAGCCATGGCCGTTTATTTCCCACAGGCTCAGCCACAACCGCGAGTACCACCAGTAATTCAGGCCCAAGTGGGGCCATTACCATGCCACAAAGTTAGGGAGGATTTTTAGAAAGGCCCCCACCATAGTTTTTAAGGAGCACGGATTTGATAGTAGCATGTCAGTGGAAAAAGGACATTCAACGCCACATATGTATGGTGGAGTGAAGTGATACTGACAAGCAGATGCTTGCCACATTCAAACTTGTGGGAGTTGCGTCGCAGTGGTGAGAGTCTATTACCACCTCAGCGGAGAGAGACACGATGACGATTGTCAAGTTTTGGGTGCGATTTGACTGCAAGTACTTTCTTCTAGCAGTGGGGACTGAAATGCAAAAGAAGTTCAGTGAGGTGACATAGGGTGACCGATCCGTGGTATAATATGAAGGGGAGTTCACCCGTTTAGGTAATTTTATGAGAGACGAGGTGAGAAATGAGGAATGGAAGAAAGTAAAATTTACAGATGGATTAGACTAGAGGATCACGCAGCACATGATTCGCAACCCCGCATGGGTGATATACATATATGTCGTTAATGTTGCATGGATTCTTCCTAGGTCGATGCCCGAGTGGTTAATGGAAATAAATTGTAAAATTGTTCTCAATATGTCTACGTTGGATCAAATCTAGGTCGGCCCAATAATTCTCCAATCTACCATGAGATGGTATAACCCACGTGTCCTTCAAACTGATATAAAGGAATAAAAAAGAATCAAATTTTCTGCTAGATCCTTATTACACTACCAGAACCATTGATTTTACATGAAGGGAAGTAAAATAGGATGTGATCCAAGTCAGTCGGGTAAGGAAAGTATGGATAGTACCAGCAGAGCACTGCAGTAGTAGGCTGATAGATAGTAAAGGCAAGATCCCCCGTATGGGGATCAGGCCAAGAGGTTTAGGTCATGAGGGTATCGACTGGAGGGCCAGGGATATAGTCAGGGTTAGAAAGGCCCTAATTAGTAGTAGTAGGTTCCTCAGAGTTGTTAAGGCCTAGGGAACAATGGAGGTGTCAAGCAGGGCCAGGGTTATCAAGGATAGCACAAGGGCTAGCCTCGATAGGGCCAGCAGGGCCAGAGGTAGAGACCGTTTTCAGGGAGTGATTTATATATGGATAGAAAGGTCATGAGAGGTGACATTATCAACAACTGGGCAGGGCACAACAGTAATGTAACCAATAACTGGTCTTTTAGAAACACCCGGTACTCACCTTATGTGTGTAGAGTCACCGTTGGGTAGTGGGTCACTTATACACTTTATATGTAGAGGTGTGGAATTCATTATTGGTAATCTGAGCCTAGAAACGGACCTTTTATGTCAGATTTGGAGGGATACGATGTTATCCTATGTATGGATTGGTTGGCGAGCTACAAGGTGACGATAGACTTTTATGAGAGGACCATAGTGTTTTCCATTCTGGGTGAGTAGATGTTCTTAGTGGCAATGCCTCTTCCTGAGGGAGGGTCATGCACCCACCTATACTACAGTAAGGAGGAGACCTCACATGAGGTAGTTATTCAGTTAGAATCGATTGTAGTTGTGCGAGATCTTAAGGATGTATTTCAGGGGATACTAGGGTTGCCATCCAACCGAGAGATCGAGTTTATTATTAACCTAGCACCGAGTACGAGATCGATTACTCGAGTGTCATATCGCACATTCCCTTAAGAGATGCGGGAGTTAAGAGCAGATCCAGTAGTTATTAGGACAAGGTTTAATTTGTTGGAGTAAGTAGCCGTGGTGTACACTAGTCTTATTTGTGAAGAAGAGGGATGCTTCGCTTCGCTTATGTGTAGACTACAAGGAGCTCAATAAGGTTATGATATGAATAAGTATCTGTTATCAAGGATTGATGAACTATTTAACCACTTGAGAGGGACTGCATACTTCTCCAAGATTGATTTGATATTGGGGTATCACTAGTTGGGCATTCGAGAGGGGAATGCTCCTAAGACCACTTTTCTGTTGTAGTACGGGTCATACGAGTTCAAGGTGATTCAGTTTGGGCTGACTAAGGAACTAAGACTATTCATGGATCTCATGAACATGGTATTCAGGGAATTTTTGGCGCAGTTTGTGATCGTGTTTATGAACGACATTGTGGTTGACTTTCGTACCGAGGAGGAGCACGCGGAGCATCTGTGTAGGGTGATATAGACACTTCACGACCACTAGTTGTATGCTAAATTTGAGAAGTGTGGATTTTATCTGTGCTAGGTACTGTTTCTTGGCCACATCGTATCTAATAGGGGTATTTCTGTTGATTCGAGTGAGGTGTTAGCGGTGAGAGAGTGGAGACTACCTAGGACACCAATTGAAATTCACAGCATTCTAGGGTTGGTCGGGTATTATCACCGCTTAATTAAGGGATTTTTGAAGATCGTGGGTCTGTTGATGAACCCAACTCACAAAGGGGTATCGTTTATGTGAAGTGACCACTGTCACTTAGACTTTGATGAGATGATGGACAAATTGACATCGACACCTATACTTGTATTTCCAAGGAGTGGAGTATTGGGTCTACATGGATGCATCCATACAGGGACTTGAGGGTGTATTAAAGTAAGGGGAGAGGTCTATAGCTTAGGCTTCTAGAAAGATTAAGATTCATAATAGGAATTACCCCGCACACGGCCTTGAGTTAGTAGTTGTTGTGTTTGCTTTGAGGATATGGAGACATTAACTTCTGGGGGAGCAATTTACGTTCTTTACGGATCATAAGTCACTTAAATATCTCTTCACATAGAAGGATATGAATATGCAGCGGAGTCAATGGTTGGAGTTCGTAAAGGACTACCAATTTTATATAAGTTATCACCCTATGAAGGCTAATGTGGTGATAGCCACATTGAGCCAGAGACCTACTAAGGAGTTGGCAAAGTCCTGGAAGGCAAAGTGGAGTGAGCTTCGACACGATGATGAGATCGCCAAAGCATGCATGTCAGTTCTAGTTATAACTCCCAAGATTATTTTGCGGGTAATAAAAGCATGGGTGGAGGATCAGTTCTGTCAGAACAGAGTGCGATAATTATTAGCTGAGGGTGGGAAGTCTTACTTGATCAGATTAGAGGGAGGTTTACAATTTAATGGGAGAATAATATTTACAGTGGATGAGGACGTAAGGTAGGCGGTGATGACTGAGGATCACGGTTCGAGATTTACAGTACATCTTTATGGGGATAAGATGTACCAGAACATGAGGAGACAGTATTGATGGTCAGGGATGAAGCGAGACATAATAGAGATTGTCTCGAAGTGTGTTACCTATCAGTTAGTTATGGTAGACCACTAAAGACCTTCAGGGATGCTATAACCACTGGAGATTCCCATGAGAAAGTGGGTGATAATTTCGATGGACTTTATTATTAGAATGTGGACATCGTAGAGGGGTCACAATTCCATTTGGATGACAGTGGATTAGCTGACTAAGGTGGCCCATTTCTTTCTAGTTTGCACTAACTTTGATATGATGCGGTATGTGCAGTTGTTTATGGTGAAGATAGTTAAGATGCACAGTGTACTGGTCAACATTGTATCTGATAGGGAAAAAATCTTTGTGTCTTATTTCACCCAAAGTTTTTAGGAGGCCATGGGCACTTACATGTGATCGAGTACCACATATCACGCAGAGCGATATGGACAGACTAAAAGGGTAAATAACATGCTAGAGGACATGTTGATAATGAGAATACTAGATTTAGGGGGTAGTATGGGAGTGATACCTTCCGTTGGTAGAGTTTTCATATAAAAACTCTTACCAATTCACCATCGGTATGGCACCATTTGCGGCACTTTATGGGAGGCCTCATCATTCGCTCGCTTGCTGGTTAGAGGTGGGGAATAATAATTTATTGGGACTAGAGATGATACTGGAGACGACTGCAAAGATCAAGAAAATTTGGAGACATATTCGAATAGCTCAGGACCTGCAAAAGAGTTATGCCGATGCAGACTAGAGGCACATTGAGTTAGAGGTAGGAAACCAGGTGTCGATATGTGTGTCTCCCATGCAGAGTTATGTGGGACCTTTCTAAATTATTGAGAGAGTGGGGCCAGTGGCATGTAGACCGAGTTTACCAGAACATCTTCAGCGTATACACGATGTGTTCCATGTGGCATCACTGAAGAAGTACAAGAGGACCGAGAGAGTTTTCTGGCATGTTCCCCTATAGGAGATTGATTTTAGCCACATGTATCTTATGAGGAGAGACTCGTGGCTATTCTAGATTGTGGTGAAGCATAAATTGCGGTCTAAAGTGGTACCATTAGTTAGAGTTCAGTGGGGACACCACAGTGTTGACGAGTCTACATGGGAGTGGTAGGATGACATGCGAGAGCAGTATCCAGAGTTATTCACCGCAGGTATGACCTAATTTCGGTGTCAAAATTTCCTGTAGTGGGAAGTATATAATGCCCCGTATTTCTGCGTAATCGGAATTTATTTAATTCGGTAATCTATAAATAAAATAATTATGTAGTTATTAAATATTAATCAAGATAGGGAGATAATGATTAATATTGTGTGGTAAATTTACTAAGTGGATAGTAAATAATTTATGGAAATTACTATGCGCCATAGTGAGTGAGATTGACGTAATTGGATTTATCTCAACCGGGAGTCGCGTGTAGAATAAATTGAGATCGAGATAGAATATTTATTTATAGTGACTCAAATAATTATTTGGAGATCACGGATAACTTTAGAAGGGTAGAAATAGTCAAAATAGTATACGCAAGGGTGTTGATTGGGTCACGAAATAATTTTAGACTAAACCGACACAATACGAGGGCATTTTAGTCATTTAGTAACCAAGGGTCAAGAGGCCTACAAATTTACAACATCTTTATCAGCATATATATTGGAGAGGCTTAGGTTTATAGGTTAGAAAATCATGAGAGGACAGTAGAGAAGAAGGAGAATCCATTTGTGAAGCCTAAGAGAGAGTTCTTGAGAAATTAGAGTGTGTTATAACACCGCAATCAATCTTTGAGTGAGTATTGGAAGAGAAGGCACACAATCAATCATCTAAACCATGAAATCAAATCATCTAACATAACACAAGTGTTTATTTACACTTTGTTTTGAAGTTTTAATGCCCATGTGCTTAGGGTTTTGAAATATATGGAATAAATTAATGTTCTTGGAAGAAAATAATGATTAGAACTCATGTTTTGGGTTGGAATTGCATATAGTATGATTTAACATTTGTAGAGGATAAGAAATTTGGGAGTATGGGATAATCACCATGAATTGAATCTGGGTTTTATGTTAAATGTAAATGAAGAACATAAAAATCTAGGGTTTTGATGAATTGTTGATTTGATCAGTTCTCAAATAGAAATTGTAATGTTTTGATGATAAAATTTCATTAGAAACCATCCTAATGCATGTATATACTGTTTAGGATAATTGGTTTTGAGTTTAGTGGAGAAGAATGTGAGCAGGGATAAATAAAACGGTAAAAGAGGCATTTGCATAAAGGAAGAATATGACTTGCTACAAAATAAATCGATTCGGTCGAAGGGTAAATTGATTCGTCCCTAGGGTGAATTGATTCAATTTACCCAGATTTGTCTATTTTCTCTTTTTAGCCAAGAAAATCCTTTAGTATTATAAGGGAAACTTTTGGGACTTTATTAAAACATAATGGACATATTGTATTGCAATAGGCCTACGGTGAGGGTTGTTTTATTCTTAATAAGATGATTGACGCGAGTATATTATATACTTACATCGAGACATAATTATTTCAAGAGAAGGAGAATGAGTTAATGGGAATTTACGTGATATTATATCGTACAAAAGTAGTAAATGATAGAAATAACTACTGAATTTATTGAAGGGGGTAATTAGGGCCTTAGGGTAGAGAGAAACACGCATATTAATACAATAGTGAGAATAATCGCAACTTGATAGTGCAGTGAGTATTCGAGAGATAAATGCTACGTACAAAGTATGATAATTAGGATGTGGATATACCTACTAATTTGTTATGTATATATAAATTGTGTTTATACATGTTATATGATTAATGTTAAATGTGAACATGCCTATGCTTCCTGCTATCTTTGAGGTTCCCACATAGTGACCAATCCCACGTTGTAAATTATAGGGAGGTATGGATTTGTACCCCAGAACATAAAACTCAGGGCGGCTCACTCTGTGTAGTGTATTAGTGATACTGATAGGTTATTTTGGTACATTAGGTATGTGCGTAGCCAAAAGGGTTAGAACTATGTTCGCCTCCCTTGCTTGCTATTTGATTTTTGGGTTCGAGGAGACATGCCAAACCAATATTCCTTATTTTAGTACGAGAGGTACATGGACTGATAGCAGGGTATGAATATTTTCATGATTGTCAATTTGAGAGACACCGTAATTATATATATTAGTGAGATACATATATATACTAGTTTGAATAATTCTACTTATGTGTGATAGTAGACAGATTGATAATGTGTATATAAATAATGAATTAGGTAATGAAACTTAATTAAATGATTAAATGATAAAATATGGAGAATGTTATTTACGATATTAATAGCATACGAGAGATGCTTACTACAATAACATACTAGATGGGCAGTGTGGGGACTTAAAAGTCAATAGTCTAGTTAGCATGGGTAGTATAGCTTGGTGGGCCAAGTAGAAAACGTTAGGCGTGCACAGTAGATGAGAGGTGAGGATACTCAAAAGAGTGTACGTAAACCAAACATGCGTATTTAATAAATAATTTGTATATTGTGATAAATACTTGCTAAATGTTTTCAAAATGTTTTGGGTTCTAACCCTTCCTATAAATATTTGTGAAAACCTTTTAGGTACCCAGCCACAAGGACGCCTGACTTGACGATCTATTCTAGGCACGATTAGGTGCTACACTATGAAGGCTTGTAAAACTTGATTATACGCGTTCATCTTTCATTCCTAGTGTAAAATTTTATTTCATTCTCTCAGTTGGGCATGCCACCCCCATTTAGACTTTATTTATTCAGTTATTCAGTTCAGACTTTTATTGGGACTTATTTACTATCTTTTGGACTTATAAAATGGATTTGGATTTTGTAGCCGATGGTTTATTCGACAAGACATTTATTTATTCATTTATTCCTTGTGATGGTATGGACTATATTAATTGTGTGAATGTTTTAATTTAGTTTTTTGCATATTATTGTTAATTGTTTAATGAAAGATAAATTTTGGCACCGATTGAGTTAAGTAATAGGTGGTTAGTAATTAATATGATTTTCGACAGTGATGCTAAGAATGATGCAAATGAGAAACCTTTTTTAATTTAATAAAGTAATGATCACCCGGTATTTAATTAGTCAGGGTGTCACAATTTACTATTAAACCCACCTAGTTATGCTACCTTGACTAACAAGCCCCAAATCATCTATTTAATCACTAATATGCTTAGTTGATCCATACCTCCCATACGATACGCTACTGTAAAACCATAATAAATATTTTTCGAATATTATATTTGAACTATTAATTAAGTTTCTACTAGTTAAGTTTCTTTATATATAAACTATCTTTATCGTTTACTACCACACAAGAATAGAAAAAATCACAATAGTGTGTTTATATATGTTTATCACACTATATATATATATATATATATATATATATATATATAAAACTACAATATCCCTCGGATGAGAACTGCGATGCATGCATACTCTACTATCGAGTCCATGTACTTCACATACCACATCAAGGACTATCAGTTCCAATATCTCTACAATATCCATGTACTTCACATACCACATCAAGGACTATCAGTCGAACCAGAAATCAAATAAGCACATAATGGAGGTGAACATAGTCCTAATCCATTGGGATAGGCACATACCTAATGCAACTAAATTACCAGTCACGCTATGATACACACAAATAGTTCTTAGCCTTAAGTCCTATGCACTGGGGCAGACATCCAGGCCTCACTAGTATTGACAAGGTGGGATTGCCCACTGTGCAAAACCTCCCATGTTTGCAGATATTGTAGGTATGATTACACACATAATAATCATACATAACAAGCATTCACACAACCCATATATATTCATTTAATATGTCCCATATATATCTCGGCTAATCAAAGTACTATTATTTCACACTTTATTTTTATTGCCTTTATTATGAATATCACTCACTATTCGAAGAGTTATAAGTAGTTAATATTATATTATTCTACTGACCCAAATCTCAAGTTCATCTCAATTCTCTATGTATCCTTATTTAGTTTTCATACGCTAATACGTTCAATAAATTTCGATAGGTTATAGTCTATAATTTCGACTCCTTGACTACCCTTATATCTCAACTATATACTATTGGTATTTAATTATTTTTTCATAATCGCAAACTACTCAATTTATGGTCCCAATAATTTATTTCATATTTTGCACCCAAACTAACAAAATTTCTAAGCAACCAAATTAGATCGTAAATTTTCTGATAGATTAAACACCATGTAGTGAAATTGCGATTTTTCCCTTTAACAAATTTCAAATGACCTCATTTAAAGTTCATTAAAAAGATAAGACCTAGAAATTTATAGACATCGAGAGCACACAATATAACTATAAGAATAATTAAAATGGCATACGTTTAAATTTTCGTAAAAAATTTTGTCAGATTGATATGCTGACAGATTAGACACCCTGTAGTAAAAAGTCAATTTCTCCCTCTACAGAACTCCAAATGATGTCATTAAAAGATAATTGGAAAGATAAGACGTAGAACTTTCATCCATATATGGAATGTTATCTAATTCTCAGTCAAATTAATATGGGAAACATTTAAAATAAGATCAAAAATTTTGGTAGATTGTCATCTTATGTTCATCAATTAAGCCCTTAGTTATTCAAGATTCATGTTCTTCAACTAATAGACCAATAAGATTCCATATTTATGTGTATTAAAAATAAAATTTTGAAATATAATCCCAAGATGTTAGATTCTAATGTGATTCCCAATCAAAACCATAATTAAATCCCATGAAATCACCCAACCTCACATGTTTTCATTATAGAGATAATTCTAGACTAGCGTGGACATTATAACTACTCAATTTATTCGAGTTGAAACACTTGACTTAGATGGTGAAGGTCTAATTACAGTTATTTGGTGATGGAGTTTGATACTCCTTGTGCCCCTCTCAATTTCAACGACAATTATGGCGCTTAGTGGTAGTGAATGGCCTAAAACCCTTTCCTCTACCACGCCTACGGCCTGTTTTGTTTATCACTTGTTCTAACCCTAGATTCCACAAGATATTAGCTGATACATCCTTCATAAATTCATAGGTCTTCTAACCCTATTTTTCCAAATGACCATAATACATTTAGTAGTGCTGGTTTGGTCTAAAAATGCCTTGGCTGCCAATTGTAACCCCCGACTATACTTTTGAAACTATCTTGGCCCATCCAGACACATTAACACACTTCAAATGACAGTTGGATGAACCATATACCATTATCATTTTTTAAAATATTATGTCCTGACCCGACTCATGCACGCGTCCCGACATTATTATAATTAATGGTCACATTTCTCACTCACGACTCAACGTAGTGCATTCTCAATATTTAATTACTTGTTCACTAATTAATATTCAATTTTATTCACAACCCTAAATATTAACTCTTATCACACTAATTAATATTTATTTTAACCTATATCAGTTTCCCATTTTAATTCAAATAATCCTAATATAAAAATCGCTCAAAATACGGGGTGATACATGTTAGAAAGAGTACGTGATGATTATAGGTTTTGTTTGGTTTGGCTGTTGCACAATTATTGGTTGTTGATTTGTTGTTGGATAACACATTAAAAGGAGTACGGGATAATTGGAAGTAGTATGGGCTAATTATTGGTTTAGTTGTTGGATAGTATGTTGAATAATTATTTATTATCGTAGCACTTAGGCACACATAGAAACCCACCCCAACCGGCACTGTGTGCAACATGAATAACTCATGCGCATAACATGTAGCACGTAGAGACCTCTAGCGCAATCATGGAACGTCCGGTTTAAGAATATGACCCGAATTTCAGATTATGAACACTTAGTCTTGGAAACGAGCTATGATGGCGGGAATACCACCAACACACCACCCTCCTAACGTAGCACGTAACAACCGTCCACGCAGTTATGGGACGCATTGTTTGAGAATAGTGCCTAGATTTGAGAGTAGGAACACTGGGTCTTGAAAATGTGCCACGAGGGGGTAGATAGCACAAACCCTCCAAAGGGCACCGCGGAAGGGAAAAAACCCTCTTGCACATCCAACGTATCACGTAGTAATCAGGTGCGCAGTCATGAGACTCTCGGTTTGAGAATAGGACCCAAATTTAAAAGCAATAACACTTAGTCTTGAAAACGTGTCTTGAAGGGGAGGACGCCACCAACCCCCTTCAAATGACATTATGAGAGACTCAAACAACTCTTGCATTTCCAACGTAACACATAGTAACTGACAATGCATTCACAAGATGCCCTATTTGATAATAGGATTCGAATTTGAGAGTGGGAAAACTTAAGCTTGAAAACATGCTACGAGGGGATGGATTCCACTAACCCCCCCCCCCCCCCCCAAATAGAACTATTTCTTGTGCATGTTAACACGTAGCAACCATCCTCACAGTCATGGGATGCCCGATATGAGAATAGGACCCGAATTTGAGAGTAAGAACTCTTAGGCTTGAAAATGTGTCATGAGGAGGTGGATGACCCCCCCACCCAAATGGCACCGTGGGGAGTCCGAATAGCTCATGTGCATTCAACTTAACTCATAGAAACTAGTCGTGCAGTTGAGGCACTCCCGGTTTGAGAAGAGGACCCAAATTTAGGAGTAGGAATACTTAGGCTTGAAAATGTCCCGTGAGGGGGTGGACGCCACTAACCCCCTAGACGGCACCACAGGCATCACAAACAACTCATGTGCATCCAGTGTATAACATAGAAACCAACCGCGCAGTCACTAGATGATCGATTTGAGAATATGACCTATATTTGAGAGTAGGGAAACTTAGCTCTAGAACGTTCCGCAAGGTGACGAATGCCACCAACCCCCTTTCCCACGCACCCCAACGACACCACGGGCAGCACGAACAACTCGTTCACATCCAACATAACACATAGTATCTAACTGTTCAGTCATGAGACTCCTAGTTTGATAATAAAGCCCAAATTTTAGACTAGAACACTTAGTCTTGAAAACGTGCCGCGAGAGGACAGACACCACCAACCTCCTCCCCCCAAATAGCACCACGGGAAGCATGAGTAGCTCGTCACGTCCAACGTAACATGTAGAATCCAGTCGTATAGTCATGGTGTGCCCAATTTAAGAATAAGATCTGGATTTGATAGTAGGAACACTTAGGCTTAAAAACGTTCCACGAGGGGGTGAATGCCACCATCGCCCCAGACGACATCGCGAGCAACACAAACAGCTCATGCGCCTCCAACGTAACACATAACCATTCTTTAGCCCATCCAAATTATTTCAAAATTGTTACAACAAAGGCCTTAGACATTTGCTATGGAGGTAATTTCCTTTGGTACGTGGAAGGATGCTTAGACAAAATATTCAACAATCAATAAAGAAATTGTTTATATTGCAAAATGTCTTTCAAAATTTCAAGATGATTTTACTAATTCAATTTTTTTTACTTCAGTGATGCAAAACTATTTTCACAGAAGGATCTTAGTAAATATTCTCCAGATAGAAAGAAAATTTATCCTCTTTTTATTTTAATATGGAGCATATTAAAGGTGAAAATATATAACTCTCGGATTTTCTAATTTGGAAAATTTTACAGATTCAATGAGTGGCCATTCTAGTGGTCGTGGCCATTAGAATTATCAGCAATATGTAAAATCTATATTTGTTAATGGGGATCAATATCCTCCTTTACAATATTTTCAAGAATTTCTCTAAATGAAATTTGAGAAAAATAAGGGAAAATCTAATACCACGAGAACTTGGAAATTCCAAGATTGCTAAAGAAGTATTACAAAATTCTAAATAGAATTTATCCCTAATGACATGGTTGTTGATTTCATTATGACCCTCAATAAATAGGATGGACAATGGATGCTAGATCCATGAGAAATTAAGTCCTTCTACTTCATCACGCACAATTATGCGGATCTAAATGGAAAATATTGAACAATCTATGAGGCAATGTTTATTGAAACTAATTCTGAGGAAATTACACACAAATCAAATTAGGAAGCAACCAAAATTTCCAATTCTTTACAAAAAAGTTTCCTTGAGAATATTTCTCTATGTACGAGAATGAGGAATTGACCCAAATAAATCCCAACAGTTAACCTCAACAAATTCTTAATGAGGGACAAACCCCTCACTGATATGATGTTAAAAATGTCATTCCTCGTCAACCAATTTTTAGTGAGGATATTACTGATATAATTGAGAGAAAATATGGGGAAAATTTATGAAATTTCATAAAATCTCATCGATAATACACTAGGAGACAGTGTTGGAGAAATTTCAAAACTCCTTATTTGACCTTTCCTCCTTCAAGTTCACAAAATTCCGTTTATGAAGATAATCTTCTTGTAATAAATAATTTAAATGGTGATGATATATCTATCAAATTTATTAATACCTTTAATAATCATATACCTTATGGAATCTATGAGAAAACTAAATGTAGGGAATCTTCTATGCCTACTGAAATGATTTTTCCTCTTTAGTGGTTTTTACAATCAACAAAGCTGAAATTAATAAAGAATTTTATCAACAAGGTTACACTAATTTTTGTACATGGTATCTTGCTAAATTTTTAAATAAACAATTGGCTAAATACAAACATGAATTCTATCAATGGATAGAGGAAAATCAAAGAGACATATCCTTTGTCACTTAGTTCCTTATTTTCAAGATGGAAAGATATGTATATTTCCTTGAAAACAATTATACAAGTTGGACTACAACTAATAATAAGATAATATCATTTATACATTCTTTAGCATAAGCTTTAAAAATAAGAAATATCAATTCTGAACAAACCCATAACTCTAAACTAGAAGCCAATACTTGTTCGAGCTTAGGGAAAGAGGAAAAGAAAGATACTATGTATATAATATCTAATTTTTGCCCGTATATAAACAAAGTAATTATACTAATCTTATCCTTAATACAATGGGAAAATAACTAAGTCAAATTAGGAATAATAATAATAATAATAGTATCAGTATAATCACAGAAAAATCGTATTCTCTTCAAGAGATTAGTCTTGGCAAACCTTTAATTAAACATCAGACTACAGTTAAAGGATTAAAAATTAGTAACAAGAATGAAGAATTCTTAACTCAATTAAAATAAAGACAAAATAATCCCAAGGGATTTAAACTAAATACTACATCCCATTAATATTCTAAATCAAAATCCGACTCTATGGTATCACCTGATTAAATTCATAATTTCAATCCTCTTTCAAAAATGATATGTCAAATAAATAAAATTTTAAAATAAAATGACAACCACTACATATGCTAACCAACTAAGAATTATAATCCTCATAGTATACCTCAAGATATTATTTTTGAGGAACACTTTTGGCAAAGCCAATGTACATATAATGGAAAATCCATTTATGAATGTAATTTATATAGTATTACGAATTTTTACATCGTATGGAAATGTATTCTACTGTTTGTAAACAAAAGAATAATGTTGATCGGGATATTTCTATAATGACTACATGTGGCATTATTAGAAAGCTTAAAGGCTAGTGGTAAAATATTCACACTTCTACCTAAAAAGTAAAAATTCTTCATCCGACAAAACTTGTCAAGGAAGAAAATTCTCAAATGGAAATTTCTCAATCTGATGTGTTTATACTTTATTCATTACTATTGCCAAACACTTTATTGGATATCCTTATTCATATTATGAACGGGATGGATAATTACTCCAACATTTAAGGATCAGTTTATTTTAATGTCTAAGTTTACTATATCTTTTGGAGATAAAAATATCTTCAGGTATTAAACTTTAAAGTACAAACAAAAGGGTATAATTTTATACCTAAATCTGAATGTATTGGGATAATTTATAGAAACAATTATATAGTCATGAACACCATGGAACCCAATATCGAACAATTAAATCATTTTTGTAAAACTATATTAATGGACACACCTCTATTGAAAATCTAATGTACATACATGTAAATCGATTTCTTAAGAAGAAATAGACTTCCCAGGCCAATGATCTGTTAGAAATGACATTCCCGCTTGACCAATTCTCATTGAAAATATTGATTATATAAAATTTCATAAAATCTCATCTATAATACAAAGGACTCAATCTTCTAGAAATTTTAAAACTCCTTTTGTTCTTTTCCTCATCTAACTTCATACACTACACCAAATATGTCGGATTGTCATGGTAATTGATCGTGACAAGTCCAACTTGTCAAGGTCAATGACTGTGGCAAGTGGGGGGGGTGACAATGTTTGTTTTCACGAACTTATCATGGTCAATGACCGTGATAAGTTCATTAGACTTGTCATGGCCAATGACTGTGACAAGCTTACTCCCGATTAATAACCTTGACAATCTTTAAAAAATTGTCACGGTCATTTACCGTGCCAAGTCCATGATAAATTATACTTGTCTTGAACTTGTCAGGGTCAATGATCATGATAATTCTGGGCAGAATTGAAAAAAAATCTGTGGGGCAGTATGGCTACTACCACTACCCACCAGTATATTTGTGCCTGTTATTACAACGTTGTACCCGTTCAAACATCATATATCTAAATAAAATAGAGATAATGCAAATATACATTCAAAATAATATACATCACGATATAATTCAAATGTAACAACTTAAATCAATTCAATTCAAATAATGTCACTACATGTTTGGGGTAGGCTTGAGTAGTTGGATAGGCAACACGATATACGAATTCATACACCCTTGTATATTCATCATGCCATAGTGTTCGCACAATCACAATGGGGAGTTCTCCTTCCCGGGTATCACTTATGGTACGAGAACCTTGTCCTCGATGTCTTGAAGCACACGTCCATGAACTGGCATACCCTGGACGGTATTCGGGTCCCTTAATCCCCTCTCTATCCTGTATGAACATGCTCGGCCAACCAAGTGTCGACATTGATCTGTCAAAGGGATCCAAATCGGGGACTGGATCATGAGAGTCCACACATCTCGGCAATGAAGCAGCGAGGTCCACATCATCGTCCTCATGCACCTCCTCCTCCACCACCTTCTCCTTCCCTATCCCCTTACCATTTTCGTCCAACGAATGTTTCATGAATGAGAGCATATCTTAGGGAATCGCCTCCAAACGGGACAGTTTTGCGCCATGCGAGTCCACCGTTCGAGCCAACCTGTGTTGCTCGACTCCAATCCGATGATCCTAGATTTGACCACCCGCGAGCTCACCCCCCTGTTCTCCCCTTGTGATTAGCACCAAGCACTTGGCTGAGTTCATCTATGGATAAATATGCCTTATCGGCATCAGACTTCCTTAAGCTTTGCCTGAAATGACAAAAAGCACATGATTAGTTAAATAAGTAAATAAAAAAATTATAATGTAATTAACAAAAAGTAAACTGTCAGATTACTTACATTCCTGGATGCGACAATCGGGGATACCTCGTTATCCTTCCCCTTCTTTGTCCGAATAGCCACATAAGTATCGAGCCTATGTGGCTACCCCAGGGCCACTCCCCGTCCCCTGAAATAAAATAATGCAAAATTAGTATCGTTCTCGCAAAGTAAAATAATGCAGAATAGCATATTTCTGTAATTGTAAAAAAATTAAATCTTACCATCATCATATGCTCCACTTCGGTGTAAGACGTCCAGTCGGAGTAGTGCACATCCGTCTTTTTTGTCTGATCCCCCCGATTGGCGAGATGCCAATTATCTCTCCCCGATATCATTGTCAATGAACTTTTGCCATTGTGCTAATGAGATCGGCTCCTTTGGCGGGATGAAGTCATGCATTTTGATAACGGAGTCTCAATCTTCCCAAAGTATCGGGTCCGCATATTTTTCTTCCACGTCTTGTGTTGCTCCCTCAACAGCTCCAAGACGGTATCGCGGAGTTTTAGGTCCAGGATGAATTGTTCATGTCCAACAAATACAATGTTAGTTGCGAATAAATATAAATATAAATATTAAATGAAATTGAAATTGAAATATTCATATAAATATAAATATAAATACATTACCTATAGTGCGACCCAAATAGCTAACCTTTTCTCATTTGGCACCTCCCTCCAACTAGTGTACCCCTGGTCGATGATCGTCTTTACCATCTCGAGGGATCTCGCTAATGGCCTTGTCTTGTTCACACGGCCATCCCCAATTTTCCCCATTTTGGGAGCCTAGGGACCTAGGATCACTCGTCGCCTTCGCTACCACCGAGCCCAAACGACATCATCATAATCAGCATCATCATCCTCGCCTTAATACCTGAAGGAGACATTTTCTATAAATAAGATGTTTTTATTAAAACAAATCCAAATGAATTTGAAGAAGACATGCAAATATGTACAATTACTACAAATCCAAATGAATTATTACTGTTTAACACCTACTGCCCACACACGCACAATACACACACATTGCCCCCCCCCCCCCACACACATACATATACAAAGGAAAGAAAGAAAGGTAAAAATGGTGAAAATGATAAAGCGAAAATCAATTAAAAGCATTAAAAATGGATTGATAAAGTACAAATTGAAATATTTATTACATATTGAAAAATTGTTTCAAATTCGGGTTATCATAAAAAATGGATTGACATTCGGTAGGAGAAGCCAAGTCATCCACATAACTATTTAAACGCTTTGGAGCATGTAGGACAATTGACAGCGACTCGATGTTGACATACTCTGAGTAAAACACTTGGTTGACCTTTTGAAATGAACAAACAAACGGTTCATCGCTCACGTGGTCAATGCTTTTCAACTTGGACAAGTCAACCATGATCAAATTGGTTCCAGGATCAACTTTACAAGCATTTTTATCCTCAACTCTTACCCAGTCACAATAAAATACAACCTCTTTGAATCGTATATAATTCAATTCAAATATATTTTGAATTACACCATAGTAAGTCATTTCAGCTTCAACGAGGTTTTTATTATTTGCGGTCGCTCGAAAGAAAGTAAAAGCCTTGTATAGAATTCCCAAGTTCTGTACATTTTTACTTTCCTCATATACTTTTGCGTCGAATATGTAACCGTTCAATCGATACTTTTTGTTCTCTTGTGCCATAAAAAAGGGTCCAATGGCTAGACGAGCAAGCCTTGATGCCGCATCACCAGTCTTTAATAGCTAAGAATATAGATAAATTAATTAGGTTAGTTGTAAAGTTTGAGTGTAATGTAATGGTATATAACAACCATTTTCATTATAAGTACCTCTTGTGACAACTACAGCCTAAATTCCCTGTATGATTGTACCATTTTTTTCATCTGTTATTATTCTCATGGGCTTCATATTTTCTGCATATTACGAAATTAATCATGCACAAAATAATCTAAAATATTCTAAAATAATGTAAAACTTAAAATAATTTTTAACTTACTTTTTTCATTCTTCGAAATCTTCATGTGTTTCAAATAGATAACGAGCTTGTAAACTCGTTAATTTCACTCGTTTTCCCATCACATGACCCCCATCATCGACGAACTCATTAATGTCATCAATATTGGTGTGACAACCCGCTTATTAAAATAAGAGGTGGCCAACCCGATACTCCAATAAATACAGGGATCATAGGTGGTCCAATCTTAGCATCACTGTCATTAAAATAATAATAGGAGATAACCACCAATTATCTTAGAAAATGGAGTGTCAACATTTAATTTATAAGTTTAAAGAAAATCGTTTAGACAATCCAATTTGAATAGAAGATGAATATAAAAACAAATGATTAACTGCATAACAGTAAAGTACATGTAATAACCGAATAAGCTATCGATTAACAGACCATCACAAGCAGGTTACACCGAGTATTAAACTTAAATATCACATTATATTAAACAAGTACAAAACTTGGGTAACACACCCGAATATATAAACTGATCATAGCTAGAGTACAAGAGATAGAAGCGTCTAAAACGAATATCATATAACATCCGCAAATGTTATAGCTCCAGAACAACCTGGATGGAGAGGTCAATATGGGCGTCCTTGTGGTGGAGCACCTGGCCGAATATAGAATTCATGCAAAACAAAGAGATATAATTGGGTCAGGGACCGGTTTGATATGATCACCATGTGAATAAAATGCATGACAATTATGAATATTTTATCATCAATCATGAACATAAATTTCTCTCACAAATACTGATAAGATTTCTCACCTCTCAGTCCAAAAGCATAACCTAGCGCAATATCAATAATAATGAACAATATTTGATTTTTCTTGAGAAAATATCTAAGTTTCACTTAATGAGATTTGATTTCAGTTTTATACAACTTAAATGCACAGTTCCTTTGTCTCTTTAGGAAACATATTTAAAGCAATTTATTTCACAAAATGCTTCACTAATTCAGTTTTACAACATTTAACTTCACAGTTCCATTTTCTCTCTAGGAAACATATTCAAAGTAGTTTATCTCATAAAATGGTTTACCATCATTTCATGTTCCACTTTTATTAACAATAGTTATAATCACATCATATAACGATTCTAAGACCATCCTTCTGGGTACCCCCACAGGATGCTCCCCTAAATGGCTATCATCTTAGAGGGCCTATGACCAAAACTACTTGGGCATCCTATTTCACGTGACATCGGGAAGAGGCCATATACCTTCGACAGTGAGTTATAACCACAATCGGAATTACCTCACTTTGAACAATAATCACACAATATATAATAACTGGTCCTATGTTCGAGGACTATATTCACCCTGTATTCACTAGCTAGGGGACTTCACCTCATGTGCGTAACTTCCCTTATGATAGCGATTTATAGAGGTGTGTATATGCAAATTATCATTTATAAGATTTTCCCATTTAAAACATTCACTCTTTACATTCTCAAAAATTATTTATACTTAAGAATTACATGCCAATTTAAAATATGCATTTCTTATTCACGAAGTCGTATTTTATTAATGATATAGGCCACGGAGTACAATTATCCTCACACTAGTCTCCAAGAGTTCAAAGTAATACCATAAGACATCAAGGGTAATTATCCTTAATACTAATCTCCCAAATATCCTAGACCATATCTCTTAACTCTCCCTTAGTTCGAAGATAGCTCACTAAAGGAATCGACACTAACCTTAATTGAATAATGAAACGATGGTAACGCCTATTGAATAACTACCGAATCAAGCTCACTCTACCCCCATACTAATCTAAGGTATTAATCCCCTAATCTAAAACTCTAATAATCTTTATCACTTCCCAAAAGATAATCCATAAACCTAAAAGAAGAGGACTAGAAACTAAGTTGGAAAGGTATCCTAAAAATGCAAAAATTCCGAATCGATTAGCCCTGGACGAATCCATTCGGTCTTGAAAGAGAATCGATTTGGATAGGCCGAATCGATTTGGTCAAAAGGACACAACATTCGGCATAACTATGAATTGATTCATATAGTTTGAATCGATTTTCCCAACTCAGACCTGTAGCATGCCCCTTTAGCGAATCGATTCGCTAGGGGCGAATCGATTCGCTTGGGACAGAATGCCCTGTTTCAGCTATGGGGTTTAATAACTCTAATTTCTCAAACTCATTTCTCTTCTATCCAATCTCAACATTATCAACCAAAAATTCACCCACTTAATTTCTACACAAAAACTAACTAATAATTCTAACTCAAATCAAATTTAATTCCAAGATTAAGGGTTTAAACACTAAAATCATCAAAAACCCAATAGTGGTTAAAACTCCAAAAATACAACTATACATGCAATTTCTTCACATTAAATCATACACTAGAAAGTTAAAAACTTGCCTCAAGTTTTTAGTCTCAGATTCTCTTCCCGTAGAAACGATTTCCAGCTCCAAATCTCCAATTTTCTCATTTCTCTCCATTTTCTCCCAATCTTTCTCTTCTCTCTAACTCTCTCTTAGTTTAAAACATATAAATGGGAAACAAGAGGGTTTGTGAGACTTAACCGTTCATTTAACATTCGTTCCCATCTTTAAATGCTAATACACCATTAAAATAACTCGTAACTACATAATTAAGTCATAACCTATCAAAAGTGCCTGAACCTCAAAAACACAATATGGAACTTATTGTGACTATCTCGACTATTTCGGGACTAATCGCTCCCTCAAAATTGGCATCCGGAATATCGAGCAATATTTCATGTTCCTACATGATTTTAATTCATTAATCATAATCTAATTGAAATATATTCCATAACCGTCGCTTAAAGCACAACAACGCAATAAAATTCAACATGATGCTATTTACCTTCTCTCAACGGTAAATATGCAAAACTCAGTAAATATTATCTCTCAAATCACATAAAATAATATTTAATCCAATTTCCAAAATTTCATATAATTATCTCAGATTGAAAAATTATGCAAAATCAATTACTCAAAAGTAAGGGTTATTACTTACTCCCCCCCTTATAAGGGAATTTTGCCCTCTAAATTCAGGCGTATCTCATAAAAAGACTAGGGGGCACATTTCTCCAATATTATTCTCTCGTTCCCAAGTAAATTCGTCTATACTCTCCATAATCTAATATCAATAACCGGTTGTTCCTCACATGAACTATCGGGTCTACCTCAACAATGGGAAAAATCAACCTAACCCGGCACAAACATATCCTTCATCACAAATCGTGTTATACCTTTCATAAAAAAATGCCCGCATTAAATTTGATTCTCTAATTCAAACTTTACAAGACTTCTATTCGGGTAGGCATAGCCTTTATAACCATTTTGGGCAATTCGTAAGAGGTTTCGAATGAACTCAGTTTTTGAAAAGATGTCTTGGATCATTCGAGGTCCAAGAATCTTATTGTCTCCTACTTTCAACCAACAAGAAGGTGATTTACACGGCTTGCTATACAATTCCAACTACGGTGCCATACCCATTATGGATTACAGATTCAACCAGAAGAATTTTTTGCTCCCCTCCACCAAAAAGTTAAGTATGCACATCGAAAGTAGGTTCTCCTACATACGTTAATTCTCCCAGTTTTTGGCCAATTGCTTGCTTCCTTAGAAATGGGATATGAAAATCTTGTCTCGGTCCAACACTATACTAATAGGTTTCCCACTTGGTTTCATAAACTCCAGATTACAATCTATCCATACTCATGACTACTTTACAACATTGGCAATCCATTGATAGAAATCCATGCATACACTCTCCCTTTCTCGCACCGGTATTTCTAACGGTTGTAACAATTCAAACAGTTATCAGTTGCCCACATTCACTAATTGACAAGTGGTGCATAGGGAGACAACTCAGAAATATCCCTTCCTTGCTCTTCCACGACTCTCCTCTAAATAGCAGGTGTAACGATCAGTCACTGATATAGGTGCCATAGTAACAATATATTTCCAGTTGAGCTCCTCCCACTTGGCTTTCCCTGCCATCGATTGTTTCCCCCACGGCTTTTCTACTAAATATTCGCTATCACCTCAAATTGATAGTCTTTTAAAAAATCTAACCACTGATTTTTCCACACACTTTAATCTTTCTGTAAGAAACAAACTTGTATCGACTTGTAGTCCAACGAAAAGACTTAAGTTCCTTCCCAAGAGGAAATGCCTCCACATCTTTAAGGCTAACACTATTGTGGCATGCTATTAGTCTGGCATGGGATAGTTCTCCTCGCAGGGTTCAAGCCACAGGATAAATATGCAATGGTCCCATGTTCGTATAGTAATACACAGCCCCATTCTTGCGGAGACGCTTCTATAATAACCAAATAGTCCACTCCCAAACTTGGCAACGCTAATCTATGAGTAGGAGTCAACTTGTCCTTCAGCTACTCAAAAGCTAAGTCATAAACGTAACAGTTCCTCAAGAGATGGGCCTCACAATCTTCTCGGGCTGGTGGCCCTAGGTTACTCAAGATTCAATTTTCCTTATTCCCGGGAACCCAATCCTTCTTAAAGTTATAACACCAATCTTCTCGTGGTTAACTCACTACGACATTCTTAAAACAAGGCCACATGCCCCATTGGCCTTACATCCTAATAATCTTAAGGTTGATGCGTTCCTACCCTCATGAAATAATTACTATACTAACTATGTCCCTAGTGCCCAAGACCTTTCTCAATTTTCGACATTCGCTCGATTTCATGCGTGGGATGTCTCGCAAAGCGAAATCTATACAAGGAATCCTTCCGTTACACTACTACCTCGCACCGTCGGTCGTCAAGATATAATGGCCTAAGGCATCCAATCGGGACCGCTAAAAATCTTAACTCGTAACCCTACTAACGTGTTTCTACTTCTATATCCTACCTTTACAGCAAAATGAAAAATCTAACTAATCTGGGCGCCTAATTTTTGTAAAGTGTTACGAATATTTTTTTTCCCAAATATATATATATATACATCCTTTTAAATTTCCTTCTAATCACGGCCTGACTATAAACCTCAATTCAACTTTTTTATCTTTGTATCTCCCAGATTTATCAGTTGAGGGAACTATTCCCATTGCTTCTTCACCGCACATTAACTTTTAGCCATTTAATCAATCACGCGACTCTTGGTTAATTCCACCAAAACCAGCATCCTAACAAGGAACATCTCTACACTCTCAACGCCATTAAGGTTCATGCGTGGAGTGTCTCGCAAGTGAAATCGAAATAAGTAACCCCTCCGATACACTACTACTTAACTTTGTTGGTCGTGGAGATATGGTAGCATAAAATAAGGAAAAAAAATAACAATTCATACATACATTAAGCCATCTATATAAAGTCTCAACCCATATCCAGGAGAGATATTATAAAATAACAAGTTCAACCCTGGAAGCGTAGATATGATAATCTCACAATCATAAGCTTGCTATAACTCAAATCAAAATAATTTTATACTCGTATAACACGAACATAACGAGTAATGCAATCCAAACAACATTTTAAAATATCATCATCCATTCATAATGAATGATAGAAAATAGAACCTGACCACCAAGGAAAACATATAGATATAATCTCTATATTAATATCAATACTACCACAAATCTCGAATTACACACCCGAGTCTAGGGTTAATAAGGTACTGAGGCTCAACCTTGCGCCACGAAACACACTTCCCTTATCCGAGGTGAAACTCACAACAACATTCTTGCCAATTACCCTGGCTGCTCCAAAGAGTTCCCAGATATAATACCCTTGTTCTATCTGTACCAAAAACTAGCTCAATCAATGCCCCATATAGGCCCCCCATTCTTGTCCTTTAACTCCAACCCAATAACATCAAAGTACTTAGTTCTATGTTCCTCATCACAATCATTCCCCATCTCTAGCCACCCTGACCATGTTAAAGTTTTTGGTATCTCAGGTTCCATAGCCTCGATCCAGACAATCGCCCTCGTAGTTCTCTTAACTCCCCCAGCAAAGGAAAATATTCTACCAGACTCAAGTGCCTTATTTCCACGAATTTCCTTTGGTGGAAGTCCACCAATGAGGTTTCACTAACACGACTTCTCAATAAGTGTTAACAACATTTACTAGTGAGCTTATCATTTCATAAAAGTCTCTTTGTTCCTTGTACCTCTCTTACTTCGGTGCAAGGTTTCCTTAACTATATATCTCTTCCTTTACTGTTGGCCTATGACCAATCCTCTAGGGAATAATTGAAAAGTTGCATTCTCTTCAATCCTGATATATCAAAGAAATTCATTGTTAGAACCATCCATAAGGTTCCTATATGACAAAAACATCCTGCTCCTTCAAATATGGGGACTACCATTACTACCATTTCAATATTACTCCAATCGGTGGAAAAAAATCCTCAAATTTTCACGTCTGAGTATTCCTATACCCCGTTATATGCTAAATCTTCTGAGCCTTATACTTCCACTGAATAAGGCTACGCTGCCTCCCCATGGATTTAACTTCAATATGTTGTCCTTATCAAGGATGTTTCAAATATTTTCCCAAATTAACTTCACTAAGTAATCTAAGTTTAGTACCACTCTCTTCTTGTAGTGGTACATGGTAAATTATAGCTACTATATCCTTGTATCCGTTGTAGCAATATAAGAAAATGCCAGGAAGGGAGTGACCTCTGATGTGGTCCTCATCCCCGATTTTAGTTTACAGTTCTAACTAAGTCCCGTCTCTTGGCGCCCTCATAACGGCCTTCCATGGTCGCCTTTCTCCAATTAACACAGGAATCTCGAGCGATCGTGCAATATATTTACTAACATCCTACATTATGGCAGGAGAACGATATCTCACAAGAGAAATAAACGATCTTAATCCTAAGGCTCTAAATCAAATCAAAAGTAATGCTGAAGGCATAGTACGTCCGCACAGATTCCTTAGGACACTAGAACCTGATGCTCTGATACCATCTGCGACAACTCGCTTATTAAAATAAGGGGTGGCCAGCCGATAGTACAATAAATACAGGGATCATAAATGGTCCATTCTTAGCATCATTGTCGTTAAAATAATAATACGACTTAACCACCAATTATCTTAGAAAACGGAGTGTCAACATTTAATTTATAGGTTCAAAGAAAATCATTTAGACAATCCAATTTGAATAGAGGGTGGATATAAAAACAAACGAGTAACTGCATAATAGTAAAGTACATGTAATAACCGAATAAGCTGTCGGTTAGCAGACCATTACAAGCTGGTTACACCGAGTATTAAAATTAAATATCACATTATATTAAACATGTACAAAACTTGGGTAGCACACCCGAATATGTAAATTGATCATAGCGAGAGTACAAGAGATATAAGCGTCTAAAACGAATATCCTACAACATTCAAAAAATGTTATAGCTCCAGAACAACCTGGATGGAGTTTTCAATACGAGCATCCTTGCAGTGGAGAACCTGGGAGAATATAGAATTCATGAAAAATAAAGAGATATAGACGGGTCAGGGCCCGATTTGATATGATCACCATGTGAATAAAATGCATGACAGTTATGACTATTTTATCATCAATCATGAACTTAAATTTATCTCACAAATACTGATAAGATTTCTCACCTAGCGCAATATCAATAACAATTAACAATATTCGATTTCACATAAGAAAATATCTAAGTTTCATTTAATGAGATTTCATTTCACTTTTATACAAGTTTAATGCACAGTTCCTTTTTCTCTTTAGGAAACATATTTAAAGTAATTTATTTCACAAAATGCTTCACTAATTCAGTTTTACACCATTTAACATCTCAGTTCCCTTCTCTCTCTAGGAAACATATTCAAAGCAGTTTATCTCACAAAATGATTTACCATCATTACATGTTCCCATTTTATTAATAATAGTTATAATCACATCATATAACGATTCTAAGACTATCCTTCCGAGTACCCCCACAAGATGCACCCCTAAATGGCTATCATCTTCCAGGGCTAACACCAAGACAACATGGGCATCCTATTCCACATGACGTCGAGAAGCGGCCATATACCTTCGATAGTGAGTCATAATCACACCCGGAATTACCTCACTTCGAATAATAATCACACAATATATAATAACTGGTCCCATGGACAAGGACCATATTCACCCTGCATTCACTAGCCAGGGGACTTCACCTCATGCGCGTAACTTCACTTATGATAGCGATTTAGAGAGGCGTGTATATGAAAATTATCATTTATAAGCTTTTCCCATTGAAAACATTCACTTTTTACATTCTAAAAAATTATTTATACTTAACAATTACATGCCAATTTAAAATATGCATTTCGTATTCACGAAGTCGTATTTTATTAATGATATAGGCCACGGAGTACAATTATCCTCACACTAGTCTCCAAGAGTTCAAAGTAATACCATAAGACATCAAGGGTAATTATCCTTAATACTAATCTCCCTAAGATCCTAGACCATATCACTTAACTCTCCCTTAGTCCGAAGCTAGCTCACTAAAGGAATCGACACTAACCTTAATTGAATAATGAAACGATGGTAACGCCTATTGAATAACTTTCGAATCAAGCTCACTCTACCCCCATAATACTCTAAGGTATTAATCTCCTCATATAAACATCTAATACTCTTTATCACTTCCTAAAAAAAGTTCCATAATCCATAAACCTAATAGAAAAGGAGTAGAAACTAAGTTGGAAAGGCATCCTAAAAATACAGAAGTTTCGAATCGATTCGCCCTGGCCGAATCGATTCGGTATTGAAAGAGAATCGATTCAGATAGGTCGAATCGATTCGGTCAAGAGGAACCAACATTATGTATAACTCCGAATCAATTCAGATAGTCCTAATCGATTCGCCCAACCCAGACCTGTAGCCTGACCCTTTAGCGAATCGATTCGCCTGGGCTAGAATGCCCTGTTTCGGCTATGGGGTTTAATAACTCTAATTTCTCAAACTCATTTCTCTTCTATCCAATCTCAACATACTTCATTTCTACACAACAACTAATTAACAATTCTAAATCAAATAAAATTTAATTCCATGATTAAGGGTTTAAACACTAAAATCATCAAAAATCCAATAGTGGTTAAAACTCCAAAAACACAACTATACATGCAATTTATTCACATTAAATCATACACTAGAAAGTTAAAAACTTTCCTCAAGTTTGTAGTCTCAGATTCTCTTCCCGTAGCAACGATTTCCATCTCCCAATCTCCAATTTTCTCATTTCTCTCCATTTTCTCCCAAGCTCTCTCTTCTCTCTAACTCTTTGTTAGTTTAAAACATATAAATGGGAAATAAGAGGGTTTGGGAGACTGAACCGTTCATTTGACATCCGTTACCATCTTTAAATGTTAATACACCATTAAAATCTCTTTTAACTACATAATTGAGTCATAACCTATCAAAAGTGCCAAAATCTCTTTTAACTACTTATTTTAACTATCTCGACTATTTTAGGACTAATCGTACCCTCAAAATTGGTATCCAGAATATCGTGCAATATTTCATGTTCCTACGTTATTTTAATTCATTAATCATAATCCAATTGAAATATATGCCATAGCCGTCACTTAAAGCACAACAACATAATAAAACATAACATGATGATATTTACCTTCTGTCAACGTTAAATATACAAAACTCAGTGAATATTATCTCTCAAATTACTTAAAATAATATTTACTCCAATTTCCAAAATTTCATATAATTATCTCACATGGAAAAATTGTAAAAAATTAATTACTCAAAAGTAAGGGTTATTAAAGTTGGTCGAGTCTGGCATATATTCCCGAGTATAGATTGATGACTCCACGGTGATGTATTCCTCTGCAATTGATCCTGCAATGTATCGCATATTCTTGACGTAATCTTTAAAATCTTTCATCAATTAATCACATATTAAAGGTAAGAAACGTATATTCATGGAATAGTATAAACAAAACAGAGATTTAAAGTATGTTTCATTTAATTATGTCTTATTTATATTCAATTTTTAAATTTGACATTCAAGACCGCTAAAGGGTGAGTGGTCTTATCACATTCAAGACCACATATTTCTGTAATATACTTAACATCTCATGCACATTGTTACGATTTGATAAAAAATGGCCACATATCCCCGTCGTTCTCCAAGTACTCGACATATATTAGCAACTGTGAGTGTTATTTCAATTGATCAATTGAAATAACAGTCACACTTGTCAATCTAGTATGTACCCATAGAACATTAGGATACGACTACAAAACTTCCTCCAAAAGTAACTACTTTAAGCCACCAAGAATATTATTACATAGATATTATGCAGTCCCAAACTGTCCAAACGGGACAATTCGAGTGATCCCATTACAAGGGTAATGACTCTCAAACGGGTCTAAGGGCTATTGAATGCGTGCGCATAGGAACTAAAAGGATAGTATCTACGTGCACTATATGTAATTTCAAGTATGTTTCATTTAATTATCATACTATACATATATTGTTCGTGATACAAAGTAATTTTTAAAAAAAGTTGAAAAATACTACCCCCATATAGACAATAATCCCGTGGTCATGCCATTTCTAAAATTAATCAACCGAACATCGACCCACTATAATCCAACCGTAATAGCAACAATAACTGTGTATCCCGTACTCCTTCTAATTCATCTACTCAATTAATTATTTTCATCAATTAAACTAACAATTAAAGTATACAATTATTAATTTACTAATTTACTTTGAGGGGCAATCCTACTTGCATATGAAAGGGGCACTAATTATTAATTTTATAAAAAAATTAACAACCAATCAATATTTAATCAATCAATTATTTTACAAGGGGCACTACTTTATATGAGGGGCAATATCTAATAAACCAATAAAAATTTAATTAAAAAAATTAACAAGCCCCACCCCCCGCCCCATTTCCCCCTACCCCACCCCACCCCACCCCCTTCCCTCCACCACACGCGCATACACACACACACATATAGCCCCCTGTCCGCTGCCCCCCGCACTGCCCACCACACACGCACACACACGCACGCATACACACATACACACACATATATATATATATATACACACAAACATATACACCCCCTCCCCCCCCACGTGCATATACACCACACACACGCACATTTACAAACACATATATACACACACGCAGATATACACACACATATACACAAATGGCAGAGAAATAGAGAGAGCAAACGTACCAAAATCGAAGAGAGAGAGAAATGGAGGGAATAGAAATCGATGGGAAAAAAGAAGAGGGGAGTGTTTTTACTGGTAGAATTGTCATGGACATGTCACTGTCATTGATCCTAAAAAGTTTATAAGATTTGTCATGGTGAATGACCGTGATAAGTCCGTGACAACTGCACTTGTCATAGCCTTATCACGGTCTTTGACAGTGATAAAGATTTGTCACGACCTTGTCACGGTCATTGACCGTGACAAAAAAATGCGTGTTTTTTTGTCACGGTTAATGACCATGACAAGACTATCCTAATGAATGGTGTCAATTTGACCATTTTTGTGTAGTGATAAAATTTCAATTGTTAAGACAATCTTCCTACACAAAGTAACTTAAATAGAGATGATATATATATATAGGGAGAGGTTCACAAGTGAACCCCAAAATAGCACCTAACAACTCATTAATTTTAATTTCTATGTTGTAACAAACACACACACACACACACACACACACACACACACACACACACACACACACACACACACATATATATATATATATATATATATATATATATATATATATATATATATATATATATATATATATATATCCAAGGAATTTATACCTCTGATAATCATATATCTCATGGAATCTATGAGAACAAAACACAAGGAATCTCCTAGACAAACTAATATGAAATTTTCTCTTTAATGTATTTTACAATCAAGAGAGCTAAAATTAATAATGAATTTTATCATTCAAGTTACATTAATTTTCGTACTTGATATTTTTTAAATTTAGTAAAGAACAATTAGATAAATACAAATATGGATTATATTAATGTATAGAAGAAAATCAAACGGTCATATCTATTGTCTCTTGGTTGCTAAGTTTCTCAAAGGAAAAACATGTCTTTGTCCTTAAAAACAGTTCTAGGAGTTAGAATACAACTAATGATAAGTTGAGATCTTCTATATATACTTCAAAAGAACCTTCAAAATGAGAATCTGTAGATTCCATCCAAACCAATGAGTCTAAGCCAGAAGTCAATGATTTTTTTAAGCTCAGACAAAGAGGGTGGTGAAGCATATATGTACAAAACATCGTATTTTTCTCTCCTATATAAACAAGGTAGTTATATCAATATTATCCTTAATAAAATGGGAAAAAATTTGTTGCATTGAGACTAATACTAATAATACAAAAAAAAAAAACTATTCTCCTCTAGAAATAATTCTTAAAAAACCTTTGATTAAACTTTCGATTAGGTTAAAGGATAAAAATGAGTAATAAGAATAAAGAATTCATAATGCAATTAGAAATGTACAAAATAATCTCAAGAGATTAAAACTGAATAATATATATAATCCAGATTTTGAATCTGATTCTATTGTCTCACCTGAAGATATTTGTAATTTTGAATCCTCTTTCAAAAATGAGAAAATAAAAAAATTAGAAGAAAAATACAAGCACTATATAGGCAGGACCAACTAGGAATTATTATACTCATCCTACCCCTCAAGATATTCTTTTTATAAAGACTTTTGGCAAGGACAAAGTACATTTAATTAAAAATGCATTTATGAGTGGAATTTAGATGATATAGCAGAGTACCAAATTTATGAACTTTTACATCGTATGATAATGTATTTGATCATTTGTAAATAAAAAACAATGTTGATCCTGATATTTCTTCAATTATTGCATGTGGCTTTACTGGCATGCATTAAGGCTGGTGGGAAAATATTATCACTCCTACTCAAATCATAAAAATTCTTAATTCTACAAAAATAATTAAGGAAGAAAATTCTTTTTGAGGATATGAACCCTTAATTTGTCCATCTTGCATTGCAAGTCTCATTTCCATTTCTATGGAATTCCATATTCGGTAAATATAGAAGCCAACAAGTGAAGGATCGTTATAAATATATGTAAATTTTCAAGAAGGGGAGGATGTTTATAAATAGAATTCTGTTGAACAATATAAGAAATATAGACAATAATACAAAAGACAAAATAAAAACTTACAAAACACTCTCCGAGAAACTACAGAAAATCAGTCATGACTTTAAAGAGAGACAAGGGAGAGAAATGCTTAGAATGTGGAATTAACCTCAATATAATCCCACTAATTATCGGATACCCCCATAATTGAGGTTAGTTGTCGAGATTTATTAGGGTTAACTCCCTATTCGCGGACAAAGAAATTTTTTCTCAAGGCAACTTTTCTTTAAAGAATTCGAGATTTAGGTTAGTTCTTGTTTTTTATTTTTTTAGGTAATTTCCACATAACCAGATCAAGGATCCTTGATTCGGAGAGAGTTCTATATTTCTATTTGTAAGAAAAAATTTGTGCATGTAAAAATAAATGGACTTAAATTCCCATGAATTCGCTATCCATTATTCATCATCTTTATAAAGGGTGGTATTGAATTCAATAGCCCTACTAGGGATACCTTTTGGTGCAAATTTCTAACATGCATGTTTGGTAGTCCTTAAATTTTTAGGTTCTTGGGAAGTATGTTTTCCCTTATTTTGCTCAGCTTTCATATTAAAAAATTCTTGGATATCCTGTAAACGAGGATAATGATCCTTATTAACAAATATATAATTGTTGGATCACTGAGTATTTTTCCAAGCATGACCCCCTAGAATGGCCATTCATTGAATCTGTAAAAATTCCTAAATTTAAAAAATAGGGTGTAAAATATTTTCACCGTTAATATTTTTTAAATAGGGTGTAAAAATTCCTAAATTTAAAAAATAGGGTGTAAAAAAAAGACAATATGTAGAACCAGCTTCGGACGAGGAATTTTATTTCGTTTCTGGGGAGACACGAAAGTTGGTTCTACATATTTTATATGCCAATCTTGAGAACATTGAATCAACTTGAGTGTAGCACCTATGAACAAAGAGAATTATGTTAGTTTTGTTGCAAATAAAGGAGATTGAAAAATATCAAAATGACACCATTTGAAAGTCAAACATGACAATAATAAACATGTCCTAGTTTGTCACACAACTAACATTGTGGACTATTAGAGAGCAATTAGACATGCCTCCTTAACAATTAAAACCTCTATCGCCATTAAAACCTCTAACATCACTTGGATTCCTATTAAAACTTCCATATTTTATCCTCTGAAATTAGGTTGAAAGAAATCTTGCGTAAAAAAACCATTGAATCTCTTCTTATGAAATTGATTTTTACTCTGGGTAGCAAGATTTACAATATTCGAATTAGATGAATCAAGTTACTTGAGATGTTTCCCAATCCTACTTTCATGGTCAAGTAAGAGAGATTCTATTTCTGCGAGATAAATGAACTCAGATCTTGAACTTACAGACACAATGAATGTATCATACTGAGAGGGAAATCCATCAAAAATAGCATCGATATCATCTTTCACAGTGAAAACATATCCAAAAGAAGTTAACTAATCAATGGATCTTGCGTAGAAAGTCATTAATAGAGGAATAACCTTTATTAGTATTCAGCAATCGAGTCTTAAATTGAAAAATCCTAGCATTTTGTTTAAGAAGCAAAGTAGGTCTCGAGAGTCTCCATACTTGAGACAAAGTCTCACAATCGACCATCCTCACAAGAATTGACTCAATAATTGAAAAAATAAGCCAAGAGAACAACAGTTGATTCTGTTGTTCCCAATCAATAAAAAAACATATTGATTTATCTGATCTTAAGCAGCATCTGCTTCAGAAAGAAATTTTACTGCAGGGGTACGTTTCTCTGCGATGAATTTCTAGAGGTTGTTACCTCGAATTGCAGCATTAAGTTGTTATCATCATAGCAGATAGTTATTATTATAAAGTTATACAAACAATGCATGAGAAAAAAAAAGGAGCAAGTTTGTTTATAGCGTAAGAATTTTCAATAGATAGTGTTATAAAAATAAATTGCTAGAATAAAGAAATACCACCTCGTGTCATGGTCTTAGTAACTCTCACATATCTATAACATATTTCGCACCTACTAAATGCAAATGTCCCCAAATTGAAACCTTTAATTTGTAGATCAAGTAATAATGGAAAATATTAAACTATTCTAAGCAAAAAAGATTAGATCCCTGATCAAATATATCATCTGTACCTAAAAACAGTTACTACATAGGAAGAAAAATAGTCCATTAAATGTATGGCACATACTTGAACTCATGCATGAAGTGACATAAAGCACAAACATATTACGGACACTATTTAGGACGCATCAGCAGAGAAGCAACAATTCCAAATTTGATCAGGACCTGTGCGCATACCAATACATGACATTATCTAAGTAAAGGTGGAAATCAAGTTGAAAAATTAGAAAAACATAATTACGTGAGCATAATTATAATTAGGGATTAAAAGAGCGAGTAGAGTAAAATTACCCGAGCGAGGGATTTTTTAGGCATATTGGAGCCTTGGAGGAAATTGACACCCTGGGATCCACTGATCTAACCATCCTAATCCAAATTCACTCTCTGAAAAAAGGCTTCGAATTGATCCATATTCGGCCCTCCCATTCAAGATATCTAAGAAATCAATGAATTATGGAAGATCAATGAGTTTTATTATCACATACACAAAAACTTACGGATCTGTTTAGAATAGCGGTGTCTGATAATTTTGAGGGAGTGGAGAAGATCTGGGAAATGGAGGAGTTAGATTTGAGATTATGGGAGTTTTGATGGGAAAACGAACCATTTGATCAAACAAAGAATCATATGCCTTAAATGGCTACAAAAGAACATATCATACATATCCGACCTAGGTGTCACAATTTTGGGGTAACTTTTTACCATAGACATGACCAAACATAAAATTCACAATTTCATATACCACAACATAGTTTTAAATAAAATTAAGAGTATGTAATATCTGATGTTTCAAAACCAAAGGTACACAGGTGATACATGAGTTTGTGAAACAAAAAATAGTAAAAAAGAGTCATTCAACTATTAGAACATTGATAGATATACCTTGCCAACAAAAGATTGGTTATGAACTATAACATATCAAAATCTCCTAATAAAATTTGAAAGAACATTGATCCTAATTTTAAAGAACAAAGGTTAGAGATATTTATAATGAACGAATAATATACCTATTAAGGGGTGGACCATGGAAGGGATATGAGGCAAACTTTCCACTCGCAATCCAACCACATACCTGAGTAACTACTGCATTGAAGAACACATATATAATGAGTAACTAAGGCAAAACCAGCCAAAATATGAGAGCGATGGATATTATACATATAGAAAACATACAAAGGTCGGAACACACTGATAATTTCTTATTTGTTCTTCAGAATATTCACCAATACATCAAAAGAAATTCAAAAGAACTTAAGATTCAGTCATTTTCAGCATTGAATACAGAACATGCCAATAAAATAAGACATTAAATGAGAGAACTCAATTGAAGCTATAACAATTATATACCAATTGGTATAATAGTTATATACCAACACATTCAATCATTTGATTTTTAATGTTATACAACACATACTATTCAGACTCTTTGAGTGATTTAACTGTAACAACCCGCCTAATGGGATACCGGGCGATCACTCCTATATCAGATTAAAACAGGAGTCACATATGGATCATTCTTAGCACCACTGTCAAAAATCCATTTAATTACTAATATCCTATTAGGCGAGCGTTAAAAACATTTACTTAACTATTCTTTTTAAACAATTATAATAAAACATACACACAGTTTAAGCGCAAATGAAACTAAAAGAAAAATGAAATGAAATAAAATAATCGAACACTCGGTTCAAATTATACAACCATATCGAATGACGTATAAAAGAATAAATAAATACGGTTGGACCATTGGCCCAAATGTTTGTACAGTACCTCCTATCTAGAGTACAATAGAAGAAGCATATATCGAGAACCCGCAAGCATCCACAGCTTCTCCAGCAAACGCCTGACTCGAAAGAAATGCCATCCAGATGTCCCTGTGTCTGGACACCTATATATATATATAATATATATACAACAAGAGAGGAAAAGTAGATAAACGGGTCAGAGCCCAAATTTTGAAAATATTTTCCAAGTGCATAGATGCTTTATTTTAGAAAAATAGTTTTATCACATATTTAAATTGGTATCGCACTCCCATGAGATATCCCTCACCACTCCTCTAGTAGTGCACACCTAATGCATCCTAACAACATACCCTAGTCAAGCTATCCCTGCCTAACTAGTCTAATTACCCCTCTACTGCCCATCCTAGATAGTCCAAGTGCTAAGGGCTAAACTTACCTCCATTCTCAACACTGCACTAAGTTCGTGTGTGGGGTGTCTCGCAAAGCGAAATCCAAACAAGGAACCCCCCCCCCCCCCACCGATACACTACTACTTGACAGGGTTAATGGTAGAGATCCATTAGGCCCGTAGCACACACAAATGTATAATTATATATATATATATATATATATATATATATATATATATATATATATATATATATATACATACATCTACAATATATGTAAGGATAATATCTCCTGGACTGAGGTTTACATAATATCATCTTTATAATACACATCCGGATCTACCTCCCGGACTGAGGTGCAGTATATAGTCATATCAAAACCTTCCATTTCCCTTCTCATGTCCAGGAAATGTATTTAAAAGCCAATTCATTAACATGAATTGCTTTAACATAACATATATATTTTTAAAAGCCAATTTTATTATCATAAAAATGCTTTTCCTTTTAAAATATCCCATTTCCCTTTTTATACTCAGGAAATGTACCCAAAGCCATTTTCATTATCATGAAAATGCTTTGATCAAATCATATTCTTCCACATCCCTTCTTCCATCCGGGAGTGTTACCGAAGCTAAAGCGTTATCCCATTTCCCTTTTTATACTCATGAAATGTAATTAAAGCCAATCCATTATCATGAATTTCTTTAATAAATCTAAGACCGCCCCCCCGGGTTTCCCCACTGGACATGCCCCTAAATGGCTATCATCTTCCCGGGCCTATCAAACAAGACAACCTGGGAACCTAACAACGTCGGGAAGCGGACATATGCCTGCAGGAAAGTCAGGACCACACCCAGAATCCCCTAACCAGCGCAGAAACAAATATTTAATCGCTCATATGGCCTAAAGGACTATATCCACCCTGTTCAACAGCTAGGGGGCTTCACCATAACGCTTGCAACTTCCCTTATGATAGCGATTTAGGGAGGTGTGTAATCCATATTTTATCAATTATGAAAAACATTTCTCTTTCCATTTTGAAAATACTCGCACTTATATTTTCAAAATCATTTCCATCATATCATATATATATATATATATATATATATATACTTTAATCACATAGTATATACATATACTATATATTCCTCCTAGAATATATAAACGGCCATAATGGCCTATAGCATCTAGCGATGACAAATAATCCCAAAGATTCCCTCAAGGAATCGTAATCATGCATTTATATAAGCATGATACTAAACCCAAAATATTAATAATTACTTTAATCCTCTCTTAAGGATTTATTGGATATCTACCATCTTGCATTTAGTGAATATATACCTATATTCCCAAATTTCATCATAATCCTCTCATAGGATTCACTCAACCAATATCAATATTTCTATATTTTCCTATACTCATAAATCATATAGGCCTAAAAGCCCAAAACCATAACTTAGGGATTTATCTTTCCTAAACCTTGAATTTAGTGGGTCACGGAGTTCATTTCCATGAACTCAATGACCACCTCTAGTCCAAATAATCACTTAAAGTTCCCAACATAATTTAG
Source organism: Sambucus nigra (assembly GCA_949130495.1). NCBI lineage: Eukaryota > Viridiplantae > Streptophyta > Magnoliopsida > Dipsacales > Adoxaceae > Sambucus > Sambucus nigra. The sequence continues at coordinate 745,484,696 of OX422210.1, forward strand.
GAACCCTAAACCATTAAATTCTATTTCCCTCGAAAATATCGATTAAGGGTTATACATTTAAAACCCTTACTTTACCCTCTTAATTTCTCTTAATTCGTTGACCATATAGTCCTAATAGACTCCTTACGTTATCACATAAATGACCCCGAATCAATTAGAATTGGAATTCACCTCATCCAATTAACCCTAAGAAAATTGTCTATTTTCAGCAGGGGTCGATTGAATGACCCTTGGCCGTTGATCGATCGAGCCCCCATAATCGATCGATCGATCATGTCGGGCAGCTTCTTCTCCGAGAAGCTGTTTCGTCCATGGAAGCTTCCCCCAAGCTTCCATCTCCTCTCCCAACGGCCTACAACTTCTACCAACAACAAATACACTTATAATACGGGTTCTAAACATCCTAGAACCCGAAATCACCCAATATTTTCGGTTAATTTCTAAATTTCTCCAATTATCAAATTTTAGGGGTTTATTCGTTTTAACTCCCAAAAATCCATTTTTATCAGCAAATACCCAACCCAAAATCATTAGGGTTTGTTATACCAACAATGATATGAGATATTTATGCTTAAAAATAAATAAAGCAAGTAAACACTTGCCTCATGGATAAAATCCGACTTCCTCGAGCCGAATCACGCGCAGGCTAGCCGGAATCTCCCCATTTTTCCTCTATTTCTCTCCTCCTCTCTCTCTCTCTCTCTCTTCTCTCTCTTCTCCTTTATTTTCTCTTCTCTTTTCTCCCTCTCTCCCTCCTTTTATAAGGAGAAAAGGGTTTAACCCCTTAATATCCAAAAACGACTCGTTTACTCAATTACGAGCCTATTTAACTCCAAAATTATTCGGGACTCAATATCGATAATCGGACACTCTTTTTCGACTATCGCGGACATTCCGAGACTCGTGGCGTAGTCAAAATTCCCATCCGAGGAACTTGACCGTAAATCACTATTCTAACCCATAAAAGTAAATACGAGTTTTCTACTCAAAATCTTACCTCTTGCCGCTTTTCTCAACAACGTCCTATCATTAAAATACCTCGACATATTTACTTAACCCCAATAGTATATATCTCAACTAGCGATAATCATTAAATCCTCAAAAATCCCAAAATCACTATTTTGAGAAATTCTCCAAATTCCAATTTATACTCAATTATGGAATTTAATTGTCTCCAAATTGCTAATTTATTTCTAATTAGGGAATTTGATGGTCTCCAAAAGGGCGGGTTGTTACATACTCCCCCCCCCCCCCCTTACAACGAAATTTCGTCCTCGAAATTCAGATACAACCTACACCATCTAACTAGGATCACTCCAAATCCTAATACCTCAAGGGAAACGATACTAACCCAACGGTTCCCAACCATTTACTATGCGACTACCGTAATCATAAAGTGACTCTTATACGTCACATAATACCCATCATCTATAATGCCTATAGGAATGAATTTCTACTTTATATACTACGCCCATTCTATTTCAGGCGGTATATAAAACCATCTTTCCATGATGCCCATACACCTTTCTAACTCGTTCACATCCGTAGTGAACGTCTGACATGTAACACTCTCTCCCAATAAGGATCTCCTTTCCTCGGTGTAATACTCATCTATGGGTCCTCCCGACCCGCAAAATTCAATCCTCCTAACCTCGGCGCCACTAACACTATCGAACCTACATCCTAAAAATGCTACGATCTATGCGTTACCCTACCTAAATGAAACGAGTATCTTAAATATATCCCCAGTGCCCAAGGCCTCTCTCAACTCTTGACATTTGCTTCGTTTCGTGCGTGGGACGTCTCGCCAAGGCGAAATCCAAACAAGGAAACCTCCCGTTACACTACTCCCTCGCGTCGTCGGTCATCGAGATGTAACGGCCCAAGGCACACCAGCGGGACGTCCTAAATCCTACCTATGCTAACCTATGAATGCATTCTACTGTCTTATCCTTCCTCCCATACGAAAGGAAACCTAACTAATCAAAGTTCCTACTCTCTGGAGGAACACTACTTACATCACACCGATCACAAATTTCCTCCAAATTTACCTTCTTATTAAGGCCATGCTATCATACTCAAATCAATTGCTCTAAGTCCTACTCCACCCACCTACATGTGGTGAGAGGACCTCTTTAGTGATTTTCCATAGCACAATATTTCCATAAACATACCATCATCACAGGGCTCATAATCTATAGTGGTTCATCCACACTATAAGACTAACCCACATCCTTGCATCCTATAACAGCTCTCCACGCCCGGCGTCGCTAAGAATCATGTGTGGAGCATCTCGCAAACCGAAATCCAAACAAGGAACCCCTACACACATTGACACTTGACTTCGTCAGTCACGGAGTCCCATTATTTCAGACATGCAACCGGGATAATCGTATCCCTTATCAACAAAAGGTGGTCTTAACTCCTATATCTAACTAAGAGTCACACCACCCAGCGCTCGCATTATTCTAAGTCCTTACGCAAACCAGCACTGAGCTTAATTTTACAGCTCAACAATAATCCTGTGGGCCTTAAATTATATCAATAAGGTTGCCACATATATGAATCACGATAATGAAACCTCTTCTCATCGAAGTTCCATCTACCCATAACAATAAAGGCGAACTCAACCTGTATCCAGGTGAGACACCACAATAACAACATGTTCCCCCCAGGAACTCCAGACACGTTAGTATTGCCATCATTAGCCTGCTATAGCTCCGATCAACCAAATATATTATACGTATATATACAAAATATAAACACCCGCCTCTATGACAAGTGAAAGAAAAAAAAATCCGCTACCGCGGAAAACACATAAGCCTACATTATTATGTTATCGAGACCGAAACAAAGCTTAAATTACACACACGAGTCTAGGGTTATCGAACAACACAACTTCATCTAGCCACACCTCTTACCAAAATTTGTTACTCTAGGCCCCATCTGGGCACCCTAACCTTGTCCTTTATTCCTATTGGGAAAGGACTAACCGTGTGGCTCCGCACTTCACCTTATGATCTTCAACACTGGTCTTCCTGACCATGATAAAGTTATCAACACCATCTGACTCAATATCCTCACTTCTTACAATCACCTTACTCATCCTCTTAACTTTTTCGTTAAAAGGAAACTCCACCACCAGTTTCAATAATTCTCCCCATGTGGATGTCCACCCAGGAGCACCTAAACACACCCACATTTTTCGTAAGTGTTAGCAACACATTTCTAATGAGACCATCATTCCACAGAAGGACTCTCTCCTCGTTGTACCTTCTTCTACTCAGTACGAGGTTCGCTCCTCCATAGTACTCTTTATTCACTATCGGCCTCTGGACGATCCTTAGGTGAATAATTCCCAAAACAGCATCCTTTTCAATCTTGGTGAATCATGGGGACTCACGGTTCAAACTATTCGTAAGATCCCCTTTGAAACCTTCAACTTCACGGGTAATTCAACTTTGAGTACCACTTTATACCATAGTAGTACTTAGATGCTCAGAGCTACTATACTTTAGTAGTCGTTGCAACCATCCTTAACAATCGCCATAAGGGGAGTGACCTCAATTACAATCGCCCCAACTTCTATCAGTCGTCCCAGCTAAGTTTCGCCTCCTGCTGTCCTCCACAAGGCTCTCCTTGGTCGCCCTTCCTTGATCGGCACACGATCCTAGAACGAGCATGCAAAGGATTACTATAATCTTCTAACATGGCAGGAGAATGAAATCTCGCAATAGAAATCAATAATCCTAATCCTGGGGCTCTATAACAAATCAAGAGAAACTCTGAAAGTGTATTACGTCCGCACAGATTCCTGAGGACACTAGAACCTGATGCTCTGATACCATCTGCAACAACCCACCTAATAGGATACCGGGCGATTACTCCTATATTAGATTAGAACAAGAGTCACATATCGATCATTCTTAGCATCACTGTCGAAAATCCATTTAATTACTAATATCCTATTAGGCGAGCGTTAAAAACTTTTACTTAATTATTCTTTTTAAACAATTATAATAATACATACACACAGTTTAAGCGCAAATGAAACTGAAAGGAAAATGAAATGAAATAAAATAATCGAACACTCGGTTCAAATTATATAACCATATCGAATGAGGCATAAAAGAATTAATAAATACAGTTGGACCATTGGTCCTAATGTTTGTACCGTACCTCCTATCTAGAGTACAATAGATGAAGCGTCTACCGATAACCCGCAAGCATCCATAGCTACTGCAGCAGACGTCTGACTCGAAAGAAATGCCATCCAGACGTCCCTGTGTCTGGACACCTATATATATATATATATATATATATATATAATCTTTATAAGTTTACTTTCAGTTATTTTCAGTTATTCTAATTTCAGTTTTCAGTTTTCAATATTAATTTGTTTTGTTTTATTATATGCGCTGCTTCCCCTTTTGGTATCAGAGCCAAGTACCTAGTTATTGTGTTTGATCTATATTTCCAGTTCTCCTTTAAAGCCTAGTTCTGATCGATTTGATTCTTACACCTTTTGTGTTTTATCATCCCAACTGGTTACATCACCTGAACAATAAATCTGGTATCCAAACAATAAGACCCAAGAGAGTGGATTGAGCGGATAGGTATGAGAGGGTATGTATTGAAACATTTTGAGAAAACAAACATGAAAATTGTAAAAAGAAAATAGGTTTCTTTACAAGCTTTAAAATGAATAGATTATTTAAATCAAATTCTTTGGCTAGTTCTAGCTCTAGGTCTTCTTTAGCTTTTCCCCCAGACATAATAAACGAAGAAGAACATGTTTATGAAGAAGTAAATTTAGATTTAAATGATTGGAATATTCCCAAAGTCCCAACAAAATAAATTTACAAAACTAGTTTCCTAAAGTCATCCTTTAGTACTAATTACAATGTTAAAACTATTGAACATGTTTATGCTTTAAATAAAGAACACGATAGAATTCAACTATTAACTAGTGAAGCTATTACAAAACAAAGAAAAAATGGATTCAATTTCCTACACGTAGTATTAATACAATTAGCAGTCAAACCATTAACCAGTAAAGGAATAAATGCCTCTATCCTCTTAGGTCTTAGAGATGCTAGACATACTAATTACAACACTAGTATTTTAGGAATGGTGGAATAGAGCCTTTTTAATGGTCCAATACATTTTAATGGTTTTCCTGATTTTACATTAAGTTTAACTGACCCTCACATATTAAAAACCATGACACTAAATATTAAAACATCTGGATATGAAATGTTAGAAGGAAGTAAACCACTTGCTTCAATTTATAGAATTTATTACAAATGTTTAAGGACAAATCTAAATGTCCACGCTTTAGTAAAAAGTCCAAAAGACAAAACTCTACTCATACAAAGCAGTACAAATGATGCTAATATTCAAGTCCCTAGGTTAATAAATTGGAAAGATATTAATTTACCAAACGATTGGTTATTAGAGAATGAAAATCATCCTCGAAAAATGCAAAACAATGCTATTAATCTTGAACGAATCCAAGAATACCCTGACGGATCAGTTAGAATAAGTTTTGATCAACCACGATTTAAAAATCTCCATATTAGAGATGATAGTAAATCCCAAACGAGTAATTCAACAAGAAAAGATGATGATCTAATACCTAGACGCAATCTTAAGTTAAAAGAAATTGATACAACTTCCCAGGTAAGTAAACCTTATTATACAGCGACCTCAAATTTTAATGATGATGAAGATCAACATTCCCCCACTCAAACAGATTTTGAAACAGGTTCAGTAAATCACCAATTATTAACAATCAATAAAGACTATAAAATTGACATGATTAAATTAGGAGAAGATTTGGAGTCAAAAGAAAACCGTAGTAAACGACGAGCATATCGAGAAAAGTACTCCTCAAGAGAAAATGATAAAATAATAAGAACGTGCAAAACTTTAATGAATGAAATAAGAACGGACATAAAGTTCTTTGACTATTTAGAAAACTATTATCATAAAATAAATGTCCTAACAAAAGTAAAATGGACAAAACAAGACAAAACTGTAGTCTCGTCTAGTCACCCTCCACTACAAACCATTTTAGTAAATCACATGGGAACAGAAGTAGTTGCTACACCATTTAAAGTCACTTCTACTAATGATGAAATCAAAAATGTTATTGAACAAAATAATTACACTAACCAATACCTGAATACTTTAGGAAAACAACTAGAATCCATTGAAAACAAGTTAGACAAACCAAACCCACCATATAAAAGAGAAATGCCTTTAATCCAATTTCCTGAGGTCCGAAAAGGAATAAATTTACAAACAAAGTCTGAGAAAACTCTGGATAAAATAGAAAAAATGCTTAAAGATATCAAATCAGAATCATCAAAGACTATTATAACTATCAACAAAAATACCTATATTAACCAAACAGACTCATCCCAAGAATCTACTACAGATGAAGATATCCAGACTATTGAAAAACAATTTACTAATGTTGAATTAAATAGAATAAAAAACTCTAGAGTAACTCTAACCACCTTAACAAAAAAATTGGTATACAAGACCAACACCCCCAAATATGCAATATGAAGAAAGAAATATACACAATCAATTCTCGGTTTCATCGGATAGACTTTACGAATGGAACATAGATGGATTATCTGAACAAGAAATCTTAAATAAAATGCAACACATATCTATGGTTGCCAACAATTACCTAAACAATCAAAATATTCCCCAAACAAAAATAGTGGAGCTTTTAACAACAGGATTCACCGGTACATTAAAATCTTGGTGGGATAAACATCTTACCGAAGAATCAAAGGAACAAATTAAATATGTCGTCCAACAAGATGCCAATGGCCTCCCAATTTTTAATGAAAACATTGGAATGGGAATTCCAGATGGAGTTAACACTCTAGTTTTTACAATAATAAAACATTTTTTAGGAACACCGAGTAATATAACCTCAAGAATTCATGATCAACTAAGTAACCTTAGATGCCCAACTTTAAGCGATTTTAGATGGTACAAAGATGTTTTCACATCACGAGTAATGCTTAGAGACGATAGTAATGAACCAATTTGGAAAGAAAAATTTATTAATGGTTTACCAAATTTATTTGCTCATAAAATAAGAGAAGTTCTGAGTAACACAAATGGACACATTGATTATAACAATCTTACATATGGAGACATAATAAGTACAATCTAGAAAGAAGGATTAAAAATGTGTATAGATATGAAAATAAGCAACCAGGCTAATAAAGAAAAATTAAAGGCAAAATATGAAATGGGAAATTTTTGTGAACAATATGGTTTAAACCCTGTTGCACCATCAAGAAATAAAAATTACAAGTCATACCCAAAACAATACAAAAGACATAGAAAAAATTATTTCAGAAATAACAAATTTTACAATAAAGAAAATAAAGAATTTTATAAAAAACATAAAAAACCACAAACTATTCCACAATATAAGAAAAATGACAAAAGTAAAGTAAAATGTAATAAATGTGGAAAAACAGGTCATTACAAATCGGAATGTAAGGTAAAATCTAAAATTAACCAGTTACAACTATCATATGAAGTAACACAAGAAATATACAAAATTTTTGAACTAAAAAATTCTTCTAGTGAAGGTGAACAAAACACTGATTATGAATTATCAAGTTACTATGAATCAGGTACAAAATATAGTTCTCCAGATATAAAATTAGGATGCAAAGACAACTGCTGTAAAACTATCAATGTTCTCACTAAACAAGAAGAACAGGAAGAATTACTAATTGATTTAATTGGAAAACTAGAAAATAGAGAATTAAAATCACAATACCTTTCAAAATTTAAAAAATTATTATCCAAAGAAGAAATTGGTATAAATACACAAAACAAGATAAGTCTTGATAATACTTTAAAACGATTTAAAACTCACAAGGAAGTTACATTACAAGATCTCCAACGAGAAGCCAACATAATTAAACAAGATATCAAAGACATCAAAATAGAAAGTAAAGAATTAAAACAAGATGTCACTATTTTAAAAGTAGACCAAACTTTCCAAAAGCAACCAGCCATCTCCTTAGAAGAAAGTGATCCAAAAGCTGAACAAGAAACTAAAATAGTAACAACAGAAGAAACTGATCATCAAATAAATATCATAAACAAAATTAATTTACAAAAATGGCATGTACAAGTAACTTTAATTATTAACAAAGAATATGAGATAAAAGTCGTAGCATTAATTGATTCCGGTGCAGATTTAAATTGTCTACAAGAAGGATTAATTCCAACCAGGTATTATTATAAAACATCTGAACGATTAAACTCAGCCAATGGAAGTAAAATGAAAATCAAATACAAACTACCCAAAGAACATATTTGTCAAGGCAATGTATGTTACAAAACTCCGTTTGTCTTAGTAAAAAACATGACTGACAAGGTAATCTTAGGAATCCCTTTTCTTTGCCTTCTATATCCGTTCACAACTAGTGATACTAGAATAACCTCCCTAGCCTTAGGCCAATAAGTAAAATTTGAATTTCTTTCAAAACCAGAAGTCAGAGATTTAACAACACTAAAAGATTTTTCAATATCAGCAAATCGTCTCCAATACAAGAGAAAATAATTAAATTTTTTAAATGAAGAAGTAAGATACAAAAGGATTGAAGATCAACTTACTAACAAGATTCTCCAAGATAAAATTGAAAATTTCAAATTAAAACTAACAAATGAAATCTTTTCCTATCTACCAAATGCCTTTTTACATAGAAAGAAACATATAGTAACTTTGCCATACATCAAATATTTTAATGAAAAATTCATCCCTACCAAAGCGAGACCAATCCAAATGAATCAAGAAGATATGGAAATATGTAAAGATGAAATTAATGGTTTATTACAAAAAGGAATTATAAGAAAAAAGTAAATCTCCTTGGTCATGCCCTGCATTCTATGTGAGAAAAAATGCCGAATTAGAACGCGGAGCACCCATGCTAGTCATCAATTACAAACCACTTAATAAAGTTTTAGAATGGATGAGATATCCAATCCCAAATAAACTTGACCTCATGAACCGATTAAATCAAGCAACTATTTTTTCCAAGTTTGACATGAAGAGTGGATTTTGGCAAATACAAATCCATGAAAAAGATAGATATAAAACTGCATTCACAACCCCCTTTTGGTCACTATAAATGGTGTGTCATGCCATTTGGCCTAAAAAATGCACCTAGTGAATTCCAGAATATCATGAATGAAATATTTAACCCTTCATCCCATTTTACAATTGTCTACATTGATGATGTCCTCATCTATTCCCACACAATCGATGAACATTGGAAACACTTAAATTTATTTTTTGAACTAATAAAAATTAATGGTTTAGTGGTTTCAGCCTCCAAAGTCAATCTATTCCAAACAAAAGTTAGATTTTTAGGTCATAATATTCACCAAGGAAAAATTAGTCCCATAGATAGGGCCATCCAATTTGCTGATAAATTTCCTGATGAAATCCTCGAGAAAACGCAACTTCAAAGATTTCTAGAATCATTGAACTACATTGCTGAATTTTATCCAAATCTTCGCAAACAATGCAAACCATTATTTGAAAGGCTACAAAGTAACCCTCCCCCTTGGACTATAGAACATACGTTGATAGTTCAAAATGTCAAGAAACATGTTAAAACCCTACCTTGTCTTGGTCTTTGTACACCAAATTCATTCAAAATCATTGAAACCGATGCCTCTGACATTGGCTACGGAGGTATTCTTAAACAGAAAATTCACCCTCATTCTCCTGAACAAATTGTTCAATTCTATTCCGGAGTCTGGAACAAAGCGGAAACTAATTATAGTACTATTAAAAAAGAAATATTATCTATTGTTTTATGTGTTTCGAAATTTCAAAGTGACATTTTAAATCAAAAATTTTTAGTCTGTGTGGATTGTAAAAGTGAAAAATATGTTTTAGAAAGGATGTACACAATATTGCTTCTAAACAAATTTTTGCTAGATGGAAATTTATACTGAGCATTTTTGATTTTGATATTGAGTATATTAAAGGAAGTGAGAATTCCATCCCTGATTTTCGCACACGTGAATTTCTACAGAATAACAATGACGGAGAAAAATCCCCAGAAGACAACTAGAGCCCTCGCTCTACCCACAAGCCAACCTTCTACTAAAATTGCATCCCGTCTCCAAGTAACAAACAGATACCAGGTCCTTGGAAACATTCCAAGACCAAATTTAATTACAGTTCCACTCTTGCAACCCCTGCAGAGTTTGGGCCTTCTTCTAGTCAATACCTAGTCAATGACCCATTTATTTTCAAATTTATTTTCTATTGAGCCAAATCATAGCCATATTAAAAATCCAATTGATTTAGTAAAAAACTATTTTCCTCCCTCTTGGCACATCACTCCCCACCATCCTGCCAAGACTTTAAAATTTTACATGGATATTCTTTAATCCTCAGAATCAGTTCGTATTAAAGCAATCACCGATCGCAACGATTCATCAAGGATTCTTTACCATTCCTTGTACATTAATAATATAATCTCTCTTCAATATTGGGGATCCCATCCATCCATTCTAAAAACCCTCCCAAGTCATCAAATTCAGTTTAGTTATTATGATTATATTGAAGCATGGTTTAAAGTTATCTTTTACCAAAATGAGTCATTCACTCATTCTTGGTTTCTTTGCTTTGATCAAAAATTTAAAAGTCAAATTCCTTCTTGGTTTTCCCAGTGGTGGACACAGCATGGTTCTATCCCAGATATCCTACCTGCAGACCTCCAAGAACAAGTTAAATATTTTTCCACAGTCTTTAAACTAAATGAACATAATTCTCAGTTCCCAGTTTTACTCTTGTTCAGTAGTAAATACAAAGTTCCATGGATATTCAAATGGCAATATGCAATACAGCAGTCAATAATAGTTCGACATTTTTATGTTAAATGGTGGAACTCTTTCAATCAACAAAGGATTATTAATGCTGTCCAAATGGAGTTTCCGTGCCAACCAGTCATTCCCATCCAAGCAGTCAAAGCAGTTAAGAAATCTAGTCAAAGTTCTATGGATACAACATTAGCCAAGTCAAAAAAGTCCCAGCAGCTCAAAGATTTGGTAAAACATCTTCTTCTTCAAGCTGAAGCCGAAGAGGAAAATTATTATTCTCCCACCTCTTCTGCCGAGTCAACAAATAGTCACCAAGTTAACACATCAGATCCATATTCGAGTTCATTATTTCAAGATGCCCAAGACCCTTACAGTTTGTAATAAAATTTATTTTTATAGGATAATATTTGGTTAAAATTTAATGATGAGTTACTATTCATAAACAATAAAGACATTCCTCGACATGTTACTATTCATGAACAGTGCCGAATGATTAACATATTCCCCGACAAGTTACTATTCATGAACAGTGCCGGCGCACGGGTTTACAGTCTATCAGCTAGCAGTTTACCAAGGTTAAAGTAGTTTACTCCAAGTTAAAAGCAGTTCACCCGAAGTTAAAGTCATTTACCCAAGGTTAAAGCAGTTCACCCGAAGTTAAAGTCAGTTACCCAAGGTTAAAGCAGTTCACCCGAAGTTAAATTCAGTTACCCAAGGTTAAAGCAATTTACCCAAAGGTTAAAGAAGTTCACCCGAAGTAAAAGTTAAGGATTTTCAACTATAAATAGAGCATTCAATCATCCATTCCAAGCAAAGCCTGATTTCCTATCTCACTACTGCAAACTCTCTCTCTATCTCCATCTCTCTATTATTCTCTCAGTTTTCATTTTCATTTTGTATTAAACATTATGCTTTCAAGTTCATCCGGTTCAACAAGCTGTATTAATTAGTAATCTTTGTAAGTTTACTTTCAGTTATTTTCAGTTATTGTAATTTCAGTTTTCATTTTTCAATATTAATTTGTTTTGTTTTATTATATGCGATGCTTCCCCTTTTGGTATATATATATATAATACACAGCAAGAGAGGAAAAGTAGATAAACGGGCCAGAGCCCGAATTTTGAAAATATTTTCCAAGTGCATAGATGCTTTATTTTAGAAAAATAGTTTTATCTCATATTTAAATTGGTATTGCACTCCCATGAGATACCCCTCACCTCTCCTCTAGTAGTGCACACCTAACGCATCCTAACAACATACCCTAGTCAAGCTATCCCTGCCTAACTAGTCTAATTACCCTGCTACTATCTATCCTAGATAGTCCAAGTGCTAAGGGCTAAACTTCCCTCCATTCTCAACACTCCACTAAGTTCGTGCGTGGGGTGTCTCGCAAAGATAAATCCAAACAAGGAGCCCCCCCGATACACAACTACTTGGTAGGGTTAATGGTAGAGATCCATTAGGCACGTAGCGCACACAAATGTATAAATACATACATATATATACATCTACAATATATGTCCGGATAATATCTCCCGGAATGAGGTTTACAGAATATCATCTTTATAATACACATCCGGATCTACCTCCCGGACTGAGGTGTATTCTATACTCATATCAAAACCTTCCATTTCCCTTCTCATATCCAGGAAATGTATTTAAAAGCCAATTCATTAACATGAATTGCTTTAACATAACATATATCTTTTTAAAAGACAATTTTATTATCATAAAAATGCTTTTCCTTTTAAAATATCCCATTTCCCTTTTTAAACTCAGGAAATGTACACAAAGCCATTTTCATAATCATGAAAATGCTTTGATCAAATCATATGCTTCCACATCCCTTCTTCCATCCGGGAGTGTTACCGAAGCTAAACCTTTATCCCATTTCCCATTTTATACTCAGGAAATGTAATTAAAGCCAATCCATTATCATGAATTGATTTAATAAATCTAAGACCGCCCCTCTGGGTTTCCTCGCTGGACGTGCCCTTAAATGGCTATCATCTTCCAGGGCCTATCAAACAAGATAACCTGGGAGCCTAATAACGTCTGGAAGCGGCCATATGCCGGCGGGAAAGTCAGGACCACACCCAGAATCCCCTAACCAGCGCAGAAACAAATATATAATCACTCATATGGCCTAAAGGACTATATCCACCATGCTCAATAGCCAGGGGGCTTCACCATAACGCGCGAAACATCCCTTATGAAAGAGATTTAGGGAGGTGTGTAATCCATATTTCATCAATTATGAAAAACATTTATTATTACATTTTGAAAATGCTCATACATATATATACTTTAATCACATAGTATATACATATACTATATATTCCTCCTAGAATATATAAACGTCCATAATGGCCTATAGCATCTAGCGATGACAAATAATCCCAAAGATTCCCTCAAGGAATCGTAATCATGCATTTATATAAGCATGATACTAAACCCAAAGTATTAATAATTACCTTAATCCTCTCTTAAGGATTTATTGGATATCTACCATCTTACATTTAGTGAATATATACCTATATTCCCAAATTTCATCATAATCCTCTCATAGGATTCACTCAACCAATATCAATATTTCTATATTTTCCTATACTCATAAATCATATAGGCCTAAAAGCCCAAAACCATAACTTAGGGATTTATCTTTCCCAAACCTTGAATTTAGTGGGTCATGGAGTTCATTTCCATGAACTCAAGGACCACCTCTAGTCCAAATAATCACTTAAAGTTCCCAACATAATTTAGGAATCCTAAACCATTAAATTCTATTTTCCTCGAAAATATCGATTAAGGGTTATACATTTAAATCCCTTACTTTACCCTCCTAATTTCACTTAATTCGTGGATCATATAGTCCTAATAGACTCCTTATGTTATCACATAAATGACCCCAAATCAATTAGAATTGGAATTCACCTCATCCAATTCACCCTAAGAAAATTGTCTATTTTCAGCAGGGGTCGATCGATCGACCCTTGGCCATCGATCGATCGATGGCTCAATCGATCGAGCCCCCATGATCGATGGATCGATCATGTCGGGCAACTTCTTCTCCGAAAAGATGTTTCGTCCATGGAAGCTTCCCCCAAGCTTCCATATCGTCTCCCAATGGCCTACAACTTCTACCAACAACAAATACACTTATAATATGAGTTCTAAACATCCTAGAACCCCAAATCACCCAATATTTTCGGTTAATTTCTAAATTTCTCCAATTATCAAATTTTAGGGGGTTATTCGTTTTAACTCCCAAAAACCCGTGTTTATCCACGAATACCCAACCCAAAATCATTAGGGTTTGTTATTCCAACAATGATATGAGATATTTATTCTTAAAAATAAATAAAGCAAGTAAACACTTGCCTCGAGCCGAATCCCGCGGAGGCTGGCCGGAATCTCCCCATTTTTCCCTTTTTTCTCTCTCCTCCTCTCTCTCCTCTCTCTCTTATCTCTTCTTTTCTCTTCTCTTTTCCCCCTCTCTCCCTCCTTTTATAAGGAGAAAAGGGTTTAACCCCTTAATATCCAAAAACGACTCGTTTACTCAATTACGAGCCTATTTAAGTCCAAAGTTACTCGGGACTCAATTTCGATAATCGGACACTCTTTTCTGACTATCCCGAACATTCCGAGACTCATGGCGTAGTCAAAATTTCCATCCGACGCACTTTATCGCAAATCACTATTCTAACCCATAAAAGTAAAAGCGGATTTTCTACTCAAAATCTTACCTCTTACCGCTTTTATCAACAACAACCTATCATTAAAATACCTCGACATATTTACTTAACCCCAATAGTAAATATCTCAACTAGCGATAATCATTAAATCCTCAAAAATCCCAAAATCACTATTTCGATAAATTCTCCAAATTCCAGTTTATACTCAATTATGGAATTTAATTGTCTCCAAATTGCTAATTTATTTCTAATTAGGGAATTTGATGGTCTCCAAAATGGCGGGTTGTTACATTAACATATTCCCCACATACACAAAGCTCATTTCCTACAAAAGATCGATAGCTGAAATTCAGTTGCTGTAGAGTTTGATCAACAGAAGGTTATCCAGTCAATGACTGTCAAGCCAACAAAAATGCTACCACGGTTCACATTGTCAAAGAAACACAGTACATATTGGAGATCTTACCTCGAATTTGTTCATCTAATCTATATCAGACTTGAATTAGGTGCATGATAGTTTTACTTTCTCAACAAATGTTCTGAAATGTAGGGCATAAACACACACAGGCCTGTGAAATGCAGGACACAATATCACATAACTTAATTTGATGGTTCATTTTATGATTAAATAAACTTGTGGATGTTGTTGTGGGGTTCGGATTTGCAGATGCTGGTGGTGCATAGAACATTGTCGGTTGTCCCTTAATCATTATAGCAAAATAAGTAAGATATAGTTTTGCCAAAAATTTAATAAATTGTAAGGAAACATGGAAATTTGGTTCGGAATGTCCTAATAAGAAATTTAAAGTTCAACATATATGAATACAAATACAAAAATAGGGAACCTACATATTGTCTCTGCGAACAGGGTGCTCGAACACTTTAGCTACAATACGTGGCTATAAATTTACCGAAGGTAAGTTCACTTTTGAAGATGAGACATCTAATGAGTGGCCTAAACTAAACATGTATTAAAAACCAAACATGTATAATTTGTCATGCTTGAATAAATAACACCAATTGAAATACCATGTATATCTAAGCCATTACACCTAACATGTATAAAAACTTATATTTAAGGAAATAACTTAAAATCTATAATAAGAAAAGCTAAAATTATACATCAGGGGTTGAAATACCTGAGATAATTTGGAGGATTTCCATGAAGCCAAATGTTCACATCAGTATTTTCCTCCAATTCATGCAGTATTTTCAGTATGGAGTCCACATTAGCCTCCAATTCAGTATGGAGTCCACATCAGCATGAATTCCAATGCAGTATTTTCCTCCAATGCAATACGGAGTCCACATTAGTTCTGCATTGAAATATTCAAATTTGAATGGCTAAACAGTTATTTAGGTGGCAAAAACAAATCAAGATATAACTATCCACCAGAAGTATGATATTCTTCACTTTTCAATACCAATGACTGACTTTGACTGCTTGAAGCTCTCATAACTTGGACAGTTATGCAAGCTCTCATTAATATAAATGTCACAATCAAGGCAAAAATGTTGCTTGCATTTCGGGCAAGCAACACACGGGCCAAACATATTTCCAGGATTTAGGAGACTTTACTGGCAACCAAAACTTTTACATAATCAAAATTTTGAAAATGTTCATACAATCAAAATGTCATGAAATCAAAATATTATGAGGCAACCACCTAAGAAATAGTAAGAGATGATGATGATGGTACTAAGCGTACAATATATGATCGGTGTATTTGTGGTTGTGGCACAATTGTATGCTTTATGTTGTTCTCTATTAGCACCCAAATAGCCTACACAAAATAATAATAATAAAAGAAAATTCAAAAATAAGAATTTCAAAAGATAATGAAACAATACCTTGCATCATAAAATTGATTAGGTCATCCAAAGTGAATCCTCACTGTATCAAAGAGCTTTACCTAAATAGACTGCATTTGTATGGCATTCATTATTCAGTTTAACTGCTGATATCAGTAGAAAATAAATAGAATTGTAACTGTTGATATCATTAAAAACTCATATAACATGAAGTAACAAATTTGTCTTCCTTACCAATGCTTTAGTGAATGAAAATATTGAAAGTCAAGTCATAATTGAAATCATGACACTAACTAATTCGAAATAGAATTGTAAATTGTATAAAATATGTTATCCCCAAATATGTGCATAGTATGTTTATAAAGTTTGAAAATTCAACAACCATACCTTCTAAAGTTGTTGTTGATACAAAACCAACAAATGAAGAACACAGAGTATGCCCAAACCAAATGTTCACTATCATCCTTTCATGGAAAGCTTACCAATTCAACCTTCTTAGTAGACAATCCCACAATAAACAAACCTGTGAGTTAGGTAATTCACAACCTAGAAATATCCATTTCCAAAAATAATTTAGGTAGTTTACATAGTTAATATCATTAAATCACAATAATTCACTTCAGCACTAATTTAATAGCAAATTATGTAAAACCCAATTCAAAAGTCACATTGCATTAAAAAAAAGTACACCTTTGAAGCTATTTGTATTAACAGAAAGTAATAATATTTTTCCATAATATACATATTAAGTAGTGTAGAGATGTCATTAGTAATACATAATATACAGTAATAAGAAATCTGAGAGCTGGGCAACCATGGATGATGAAACTTACAACGTTCCAAAATTTAGCACACTTGACCAAATAACAATAACAAACTCTGTTCAACCCAAATTCATACCCCAAGCAACTCAAGCCTCATCACCAACTCAAATACTCAAAAGCAATGAAGCCCAACTCAGTATGGGATCTAGCGAACAAATGACAAACAAAGCTATTAAAGTGAAACATTCCAAAGTATTTCCACCAAATGACACAATAAAAGTGAATTAACCTGAATTAACACGATGAAAAACTAAATACATTTTAGGCTTCACAAAAGAAATAATCCCAAATTGAATCTTTGAAAAAAGGTAGGACCAAGCTGAATAGAAGTGAAATACCCTTTTCTTCATTCATCTTACTTTAATAGGGAGGAGAAAAGAGAGCAAACAGGAACTAAAACAAAGCAAAATGAAAGTCAACTAAAAAATTTAGTCCTCTTATATTTCCTTTTATTAACAACATAGAAACTAAAAAAACAAAATTTAGTAGCTCATAATATTTAATAGACTAAAACACCTAACATCCAATATGGTTTGTATCAAAATAGATCTGATTGGATACCTTGAAGGGTGGAGGAAGAGAGAGAATAATCAAAGAAATCTGAATAATTAATCCAATCAGAGGATGTCTGAACATGAATTCATCCCAAACTCTATATCTGTAAACAAAATCTACTATGTTAAATAAAATGGAGAATCAATCAACATAAGAAATGAACAAAGCATTATACCTGATGTCGAGAAATAAAAACATATATGATAACTTTCTTTTTAATGGATCTGCAACACAGAACCTCAAGATCCAAGATGGAGAACCTTAAAAGCAAAAAAATATGAGAGAAATTTGCCTTCGTCGTGTGAAAAAGAGTGAGAGTGAGAGAGACTACATAATGTTGGCAACAATGGAGGAGGAGGGCGACAACATAAAAGACAGCGGTGGAGGGCGGAGGATGGCAGTGGGTAAGCTTTTAGTTGGGAGGGTTTCTCTTGAAAAGGGTAGAGAGACAAAATGAGTGAGATGGAGAGAGTGAGAAGACGACTAGGGTTTGGGTGTAAGGGGTTGAAAGAGGGGAAATGATCTCGACTGTTCCTTTATTGCCTTGGTGGCTTCATCCTAGCCTCTAATTAAGTTGTCAACTTATTGAATAGTAAAATTATTCTACTCCTTAATATATATATATATATATATATATATATATGGCCTAGAAAGTTTTAATCAATACAACAAAGTTCGATGTCAAATAGACAACTGTACCTAAAGTTTATGTATATTCATAATCATTAGCTCATATCAATAATTCCACATTTAAACAAATAGAAAATAACACTAAATGTGTTTCACCAAATCCTATCAGAATTGTTTAAAAAAACAAAACATTTAAAGTGTCTTTGGAAACCCCAATTACATGCCTTAGAACTGGAATCGGGAAATTTCCAGTTCTAAATTTTTGAATTTTGAACTGAATCATGAAAGTGGGATTCTTATATCAACAATTCCACATTCTAATTATCAAAAAGTAACAAAGCCTTTAAATTCGTATCAATGCATTTCACCATAACCTATCCGAATTGTTTCAAATTAACAAACATTGATTTTAAGAAATAAAACATAGTTCCCATCTATATGTATGTATATATATATATATATATATATTGCAAAAATATTGACATTGTGTTAGAGAAAGTAACTTCACGAAGTTGCTAGTGCCGAATATTGTATGAGACATGGTGAAAAAAGCTTAATTGACAGAAGTAAGGTCTTACAAATAGTAGCGGCATAAATCAATTATATGCCAACTTTTTGACAGAAGTATAATTGACAGAAGTAAGAGCCTACGAACAGTAGCGACATCCCCACAATTTTTTGGTTTTTCAATTTTTGGAAGAGTCACAATATTAGTGGATGTCCAACTTTCTGGGAGCTCCTCGATAATAAAAAAAGAGTTTAACGCCTTATGAATATCATCCTTCATTATATGCCAACATGATTTAAAGAATGTCCCATTGAAACCACCCATGCCAGCACTTCCATCACTGTTCATCGAACAAATGGCCTCATGAATCTCCTCGTGTGTTGGTAATCTTCTTAACAAAGCATTATCTTGCATGGATACTACATTTGGAATACAGTCCCATAAAAAATTAGTTCCTCGATCTAATCCATACCCCCTGCTGGCTGAGACTTTGTTAAACCTTTTAGAAGTTGTTGTACACGATTTGCCAGCTAAGGTAGTAGAGGAAAACTTCGATGGACCTTCTAGATAGCTATTTGCGTTTTCAGCAGTGTTGGAACTTGTTGTCATGACTCTAGAACTGCTAGTGTCCACAACAGCCATTGATCTGATATTGGAATACCCCTCTTAGTGACTTCCGTTCAAAAACAGTATGGTCTGAGCTTATCAGCTTCTGAAAATAACTAACAATCACATTTTCCATCACTTATTTATCCGCCACCCTTTTCCCGCAGTCATTTTCTAACTGACATATACTCAACGCAACCCAATTTTTTCTTGTCAATTCGTGAAAAAAAAACATATCCAACTCTAAAGGAAATATGTTGAGAGTAGGATAAGATAATGAGAGAATTTAACAAAAACTCCATAAAGTTATTATGTTGAGATATGTTCAACAAATAAGAAATCATATACTTTGGGGGCTCTGCAGAGATAATGATTCCTTCAACCTGAAACATTTGGAAAGTCAATATTAAAAATAATTTCAAAATGTCATAAATGAGAAAATAACCAACGAACATAAAAAAAAATTAGGAACTTAGAAAATTTCGATCTTCACATGAATTAGGAGCTATACATAACAACCATTAAAAAAATACATTAATGAATAAAGACCAATCAAATTTTTATGTCTTGGATGTAACTGAGTCTTTTGCTAAAAAATTGGAGAAACGTTAACATTACAAACAATAATAGGCCCAAAACTAATATATATATTATATGACACCCCGCCTGATTAAATACCGGGTGATCAGTCCTTTATTAAATTACAACCAAGGTGAACGGTTGGTTGATTCTTAGCATCACTGTCGCAAAAATAACTTTTCCAATTAAACACCATATATAATTAAGCTAAGTGACAAAACCATTTTAAGACCTCAATTTCAAAATTTAATTTAAAACCAATAATTAAAACCTTTCATAATCCATGGTTTAATAAATCACACAACAACTAGACTAAAAAAGATAATCCAAGCAATTTAAGCATTCAACTAAATAAATCCAACTTTAAAACTTCAAGGAAAAACATCCTGACAGTAACAATCTCAAAGTATAAATACTGGAAATAAACGAATCACAATCTCTGATAAAACCAACTGAATAATGGAAAAAGGCGACACATGCCAAATAAGATAAAATAAAACTAGAAGTGGAATCAATAATGAGGTCGTCTAAGCAAGAGGCCTGCAACTCCCACCTAAGTTGCAGCACATTCCTTCCTAAGGATCCTATGCAAGAAGCCCCTGTGGCTGGGAACCTATGATATATACATATATATGTAAGAGAGAAGAGAAAATAGGAAACGGGTCAGAGCCTGATTGTAAAACAGTTTAAAATTTGTTTATCAAGTATTTAAAATGCTTACCGGCTAAACAATCATATTAGTGCGGCACTCTCTTGAGAAATTGTCACCTCTCTTCTAATGTGCACACCTACCGCACTAATACTCCCAACAGTTTAGCTTATCTTAAGTTACTCACAAGATTTCATGCCGACAATTTCTAGTGTTAAGAAAATTAATTTTATTTAAAAGAAAAGTTCTCACATAAGCCTCATTTGATTATAAAGTTTCTCAGTATTGCCCCACACTTTTCAAACACTTATATCCAAGTTGAAATAATTATTCATTACTTATCCACCTTTAGTCACAGTAGATAGTTCCCAAATTTCAAGTTTATAAATATATATTAATCACTCATATAATATATATATATATATATATATATATATATATATACACTATCGGCGCCCCACATAAAATTTATGGTGCTGGCATACTCTACTATCAAGTCCCCGTATCACTCGTACTAAGGTAAATACTAGTTCGGAATCACTCTCGAACTGTATTAACACAAAACACATACAAATTGAGGAGAAGCATAGTTCCAAGTCACTAAGAAGTTAGCACATACCCTCACGTCTCTTAGGATCGTCTGACTATCGATCCGATAGCCTGTACCAAGGATTCCTATGTTCTAGGGTACAAGTCAATATCCCCCATAAAGTTCCCATCGAGATAAGACTGTCGCAGCGCAGTAACCTCAGGGATAGCAAGTAGCGCGGGCATGACTTTTACACGTATATACTATATGCACAAACACAGTCATATATGTATACTACCATTCCCATTTCAAATTTAGGTACACCCACGACCCATACTTATGATATTTATTCTTATTGCACATTACTAGATTATCCCGTATAAAGGTTTGTCTCTTATTCCTATTTATGGGATTATTCCAAACCTTCTTCGTAACACTAGTGAAATACTATCTCCCTAAGCGTACTTTTAGTAGGTACTCTTTTACTTTACGGTGTAACTTCCTTACGAGTCTCACCCTTTGGACACACGTTCCTATTGTTCCTTTAGTGTAAAACACCTCCGTTAAATATTAATCTCGTCTTACATTGAAGGTTCCATTTTTATAACGTCCTACTGGTCTTCTTTATATCCCAAAATGTTCTAACAATAATGTCCAAGAATTTATATTCACTTAAGTTGGGGAAATCTATTTAAAAGGGGAAATTTGAGTTTTACGAGGAGGGGTCGATCGATCCATTGCAAGTGTTTGATCGATCGATGCATCGATCGATCGATGCTCTTGGGTCGATCAATCGATCAAGCAGGTATGACAAAACTGTAGAATTTCCAGTTACAGGAATGCTATTCCAAAATCATTCAAATCATCATATTTGATTTCCAAACTTCCAACAAAGTATACCACAAGTGTTATATCCCCAAATAATGAATAGTCTATGTAAGACATGCAAGTTTTCATCAATTATAACGAATTAAAAGGGTTAAAATCCAGAAAAATTATAATAACCCTAATAATTTCTCTAACTTAGTTCTTCCCATTCTTTTCCCAGATTTTCTAATCCTAACTCAATGAATTTTGTGGTTCAACCTCTACATATGAATTAGATTTCCATAACATGTCTTTTATGTATACATCATGCAAATTCGAGTCTCCAAAATATGTTTTCCTTCACAAAAACTAGTTCTGATCAATCCCAGGATAATATCATTGAAGCATTAACTAATATAGAGCAAGATAGATACTTGACTGGGAATTCTTGGCTCAGATTTATGGAAAAGATTGGTGTGGTTGTGATCCTCGTTGCGCAATCTAAAGTTTGGCGGCGGCAACGATGCAAACCGTGGAGTTCTTGGCCTAGAACTCCTTGGAAAGCTTCTTCTCTTCCCTTCCAATGGACGTCTTAGGTTTTTGTTTGTTTTAAACCTAGAAGACAACTCCTATTATCTGATATACTCTTAGAAATTTCGTGGGTTTTCATGCCCAAAAATGTAAAATGTCTAAAATGCCCTCTCGGGATGTTAATTAGGCCTAGAAACGCCCCGAGACCCAAACAAAACCCCCGGGTGCATTTTTTGACTATCTCGACCCTTACGGACACATTGACATACTCAAAATGACCATACAGGCGACTTGATATTTATTCACTTTTAATAATAGTAATTTAGTCCCGACACGACACATGCGCGTCCTGACTTAAATTTCCATAATTTCCATTTTATTCACTCGTGACAATTTTAATAAAATAAAAATGTTCAGTAAATTTCAAATAATTACTAACTCACATCATGTTAGTAAATATAAAAATAAGTTTTGGATTAATATTAAATTAATATCTCAATTTAAATTTAATAAATCATCAAATTTAAAAGCCATTAAAAATACGGGGTATTACATACTTCCCCCCTAATAACGGAATTTCGTCCCGAAATTCAAAAAATAAGGCATACCTGGTAAGAATAAATCTTGATTTCTTATCAATATGCAAACTATCTATATTGTAAGACGTTCAATCACCATAGCCCCAGTCTCACAGTAAGCTTGTTCAACACCCTCCTTAATGACACTTCACATTACGCTCCTATCCGACAACATTCGCATAAGACAAGCTTATACATCATTGCTTACATACTTCAATATTATTGGGAGGCCGCACAACACTACATTACAACTACTTGTATTTATCTAAAAGAAAAACTCCCATTCTGAGAGAAAACATACAAACATCTTAACACTCTTGTTTGCTTAAAACAGTCGTGGTAATTCCACTATAGTCATCAAACTCTAACTTGACAAATACAAAGTTCTGATTATCTGCTCACTACTAAGCATACAGGGGGAGAACAATTAAGGTTTTTTTCCACACCAAAACCTCAATAAGCACCTCGTTCACGACAACCAAGTACGAGTGCTTCCACGAAATTCTACCATGTTATCCTTCACTTGCTAGATATATCCGTTGTGGAAACGAAATGATCACTAAGATTCCAAAATTACCTTGACGCGGTTCCACTAATCGTTAATCACCGTGCACCTACTCCCCGGCGATGGGTGATACATCCTACTCAAAACGAAATGTTATCCCCACTGCTTCCTGAAATTCCATATTAAAGGTGGGATTCAAAAATCTCATCCCAATTTAGAAAATAATACCGTGTAGGTCCACGTACCGGCGCGATCCTTCCTTTAAAAAGAAGACTGGGGCACACTAGTTAATATTATAAATCACCCCAAAGTAATATCAATTAGTTCCTTCTTAGGCAACTTCTACCACATGTTCGGATGAACCCTTTATCTTGTCTTGAAGATGGTAACCCATCTGAGAAACCTTAGCCACTTTACTGGCCTCTGCCATTATAGGAATTGTCGATAGCCACAAAATTCTATGGTTGATCTTCTTATTTCAATCGAGCTCTATCTATGAGTGGTGCAAGCAGAGACTACTCACTATGTCCCGCTAAACATCGTATTTTCCTAGAAATGTCTCACATTAGGTGACACTTAATACTCCCTTCTTTCCTTGGCGTGTACCGGAAGTTTTGACCCGTGCACTTTTCTCCACGAAGTTCACTTCTGGACCTTTTATACCATACTAACATCATCACTCTTTGTATGCGCAAGTCTCTCTCACATTTGACTAATTATAACTCCGGTCTGAGCGTTCTCCATAATAATTAAATTCTACCCTTCTCCAGGAATACCCCTTTTAAATGGCTTTCCACAGCCTTCCAACCAAATTCGGGTGAGCTACTCTAATCACACCCATATATGTATATATATATGGATTATCGTTCTTAATGCGACATTTAATTCCCTCTACTACTTTTGCCTCGTTATGCTAGTCCCACAAACATATATTCCACATATACATTCCCACGTCCTTTCCACTCGGACGATTTTAACATCAGCTAACCAGGACGCCCACCTTTGTAACACCCCGACCGCCCGGGGAGAGCGAACAGAGCGCTAGTCATTGATAAAATTACCTAAATCCAACAAAATACAAGGTATAGATCATCTAAATCCCACAACAACAAAAGAGGGACTACAAATCTCAAATCTCTTCAGATAAGTACAACAATTCTCTCGAATAAATACAATAATTAAAATAAATCACTAATGATCTATACATCCAAACAAATACAAGTCTCGTCTCTTGTATTAAAAATTCTTCCCAGATAATTCAGACTAAAAATCATCTAAACTCTTTATCTCCCTTGTGTTCCAAATGCAGTTACAACACTTGGGTACTCTCAATCACCCTAGAAATTGAAACTTTTAAATCCTCCTATCATCGTTCCACCCCTCAACTCATGGTGATCTACAAAACTTTCAATGCATTCTTACCACACAACCGGATTTACTGGCCTTAAATCATAATTCAACTTCCAACTTAAATATACAATTACCTGTTCCTTCTACGACCGAGGTATTAAACTCATGGACTACTGACCAGACATCTCCCTATTTCCAACCTTACACTAAGTTTCATGCATGGGATGTCACGCAAAGCGAAATCCAAAGAAGGAACCCCCCCGATACACTACTACCAAGCATTGTCGATTATAGAAAATCTGTTAGGCCCTCTGTCCATAATATGTACCCCTTTACTCCGTCTCTTGACAGACAAGTTTCATCATTTACCGTAATTACACCTACACAAAGAACATTTCGCCAATTCACTATCATCCAGTATTGGTGGTAATAACTATTTGCAAACCTCTCACACATACAATCAGGACTCTCAAAATCCTGATCCTAAACATAGGAGTCTAACTCTTAACTATCACATCTCTAAAGGGTAGATATATCATTGCTCTCTACCTATCACCAAGTCCTGAGCGCTCCACATAATAATCAGTCAAATCTTTTGCTCAACAGTAAAACTAATATATACTGAATCATAACAACAAAGTCCCTATGCACACCGGTATCGAATATATCGAGCCCACTATCCCCTCCAAAGTCTCTAGGATAGATAATATAAGTGCGAGTCCAACCCTCTTGCAGGTGAGGCCTCGCCAGAACAAAACATGTTGCACTAATGCAACCACTCCGATAGCCTAGCAATAACTGCCTACTATCGTACTGACCATTTTTATAAAGTTGTAATCAATACCATATTATACTCGTTTATCACATCACTAAAACTAGTAACCTCAATAAAGTATATAACACTATTAATATACTCACTCATCCTCCGCGGATAGCACTAAGGAAAATCCCGCTACACTAGGGAAAAATATTCACATAATAATATCGTTTGTAGTTATACACATTAAACTCGTCTCACATGCTAATCTAGCAATGAAAAAAATATAATGACTCGCTCGTGTCACATGAAACATGCCTCATCCTTCGAGGATAAAAGTCATACTTCTTACTTTCCATTCGTATTGGCAAATCCTTCCTTTGGGTGAGGCATTGCCACTAAACACCTTTCCTACCCGGAAATAGCGGGGAGAATACTTCTACTGAAACTCTAGCATGCCAATAACGGCCTTATACTCATGCATATCTAACATCAGTATTGACCACGGTAAAATGAAGTTATCAATCTCTACATCTACACCCCTTCAAATAAAGAAAATTACAGACTATTTCCCCCAAATGGTGAGTCTACGCATCACACCTTACTTATCGTTGTGACTGATAGCCCTAAGGCTCATGATAAATGAATAACTATTAAACAGTGCGGTGCCCCAGTACCAATTAAAACTCAACCCATAGCACCAGGTATAAGGAACGTACCTTTTATCTCGGTTGGGGCCGGAGGTGCTGCTATCTGGTGGACGTTATAGACAAATACATACTGTAATTGCCTCTGCTGAACTGAGGCAGCTGGAATGGCTGGTGGAGTTGGCTTCTGTGGTTTATTACTGACACCCTACTACCGTGGGGCCCTATTCCTCTCTGGTCAATCTTGACGCCTATGGCCATTCCTGCCACATTGTAAGCACTTCCCTTGAAACTGTCTCACTTCACTACGTTGTTAACTAGTTTTGCTTTTTCCTTGGTCTTTTTGGCCTTGATGAGAAATTTGCCGAAAAACAATGTCACGTTGAGGACAGTCCCTCCACTTGTGACCCGTATGCACACATTTATAGCAGAGTCCCAAAAAATTTCGCTGGTCAGGTTGTATTTTCTCCCCAGTTTGATTCGAACAAGATTGATGTTTATGACCGTCCATTCCACATTTGAAACACCTTTTTGCGACTTCATTCTGACCCCGACTTTGTTGGCCCTGATACTTTTGGCCCTCTACGTAAATTGTGTTACCACTGGAGCTGTCTTGGTCTTGAGGGGTTTGTTGCGGAAATTTCGGTGTCTTCGCATAATTATCAACTCTAGTCACATGAAATTGACTAACCTCTCTAGGTCTTTTGCCTCCTCTGAGCTACATGTTCCATTCGTGGTACTGTAAGACTGCAGTGGAAAGTGCTTGTGCCATAATGCCTGCAAATTTGGCTATGGGTACCCTTTTCGGAGACACCTGAGGTGTGAGTTATTCTTGCTCATTAACTTCCCCAATGACATTAGCTTGTTCGTCCTGATGGGCCCACTGAAAGTTTAAAAAACATTAATTTGGATAAGTTCAACATTCACATCGACAAATCGCAGAAGCACGAATATCCAATGCATAAAGATGAATACAACATTCCTAATGTTAGGGCTCTAAATCAAAGATGCTAAACTGGAAATGAGATAAGCCGTACAGATCCTAAAGGACACTAGAACCCGATGCTCTGATACCACCTGTGACACCCCGCCTAATTAAATACCGGGTGATCAGTCCTTTATTAAATTATAACCAAGGTGAACGGTTGGTTCATTCTTAGCATCACTATCGCAAAAATAACTTTTCCAATTAAACACCCTAAATAATTAAGCTAAGTGACAAAACCATTTTAAGACATCCATTTCCAAATTTAATTTAAAACCAATAATTAAAACCTTTCATAATCCATGGTTTAAAAAATCAAACAACAACTAGACTAAAAAAGATAATCCAAGCAATTTAAGCAATCAACTAAATAACTCCAACTTTAAAACTTCAAGGAAAAACATTCTGACAGTAACAATCCCAAAGTATAAATACTGGAAATAAACGAATCACAGTCTCTCATAAAACCAACTGAATAATGGAAAAGGGCGACACATGACCAACAAGATAAAATAAAACTAGAAGTGGAATCAATAATGAGGTCATCTAAGCAAGAGGCCTGCAACTCCCACCTAAGCTGCAGTACGTGCCTTCCAAATGATCCTATGCAAAACGCCCCTATGACTGGGCACATGTAATATATACATATATATTGAAGAGATAAGAGAAAATAGGAAACGGTTCAGAGCTCGATTGTAAAACAATTTAAAATTAGTTTAGCATGTATTTAAAATGATTACCGGCTAATGCAACAATCATATTAGTGCGGCCCTCTCTTGAGAAATTCGTACCTCTCTTCTAATGTGCACACCTACCGCACTACTACTCCCAACAGTTTAGCTTATCTTAAGTTACTCACAAGATTTCATGCTAACAATTTCTAGTGTTAAGAAAATTAATTTTATTTAAAAGAAAAGTTCCCACATAAGCCTCATTTGATTATAAAGTTTCTCAGTATTGCCTCACACATTTCAAACACTTATATTCAAGTTGAAATAATTATTCATTACTTACCCACATTTAGTCAGAGTAGATAGTTCCCAAATTTCAAATTTTTAAATATATATTAATCACTCATGTAATATATATATATATATATATATATACTATCGGCACCCCAAATAAAATTTATGGTGCTGGCATACTCTGCTATCAAGTACCTGTATCACTCGTACTAAGGGAAATACTAGTTCAGAATCACTCTCGAACTGTATTAACACAAAACACATACAAATTGAGGCGAATCATAGTTCCAAGTCACTAAGAGGTCAGCACATACCCTCACGTCTCTTAGGACCGTATGACTATCGATCTGATAGCATGTACCAAGGATTGTTATGTTCTAGGGTACAAGTAAATATCCCCCATAAAGTTCCCATCGAGATAAGACTGTCGCAGTGCAGTAACCTCAGGAATAGCAAGTAGCGCGGGCATGATTTTTACACGTATATAGTATATGCACAAACATAGTCATATATGTATACTACCATTCCCATTTCAAATTTAGGTACACCCACGACCCATACTTATGATATTTATTCTTATTGCACATTACTAGATTATCCCGTATAACGGTTCGTCTCTTGTTCTTACTTATCGAATTATTCCAAACCTTCTTCGTAACACTAGTGAAATACTATCTCCTTGAGTGTAATTTTAGTATGTACTCTTTTACTTTCCGACGTAACTTCCTTACGAGTCGCACCCTTTAGACACACGTTCCCACTGTTCCTTAAGTGTAAAGCACCTCCGTTAAATGTTAATCTCGTCTTACATTAAAGGTTTCATTTTTATAACGTCCTACTGGTCTTATTTATATCCCAAAATGTTCTAACAATAATGTACAAGAATTTCTATTATTTAAGTGGGAACAACCTATTTAAAAGGTGAAATTTGTGTTTTTCCAGGATGGGTCGATCGATCCATGGAAGGTGTTCGATCGATCGATGCGTCGATCGATCGATGCTCTTGGGTCGATTGATCGATCAAGCAGGTATGACAAAACTGCAGAATTTCCACTTGCGGGAATGCTATTCCAAAATCATTCAAATCATCATATTTAATTTCCAAACTTCCAACAAATTATACCACAAGTGTTATATACCCCAAATAATGAATATTCTATGTAAGACATGCGAGTTTTCATAAATTATAACGAATTAAAAGGGATAAAATCCAGAAAAATTACAAGAACCCTAATAATTTCTTTAACTTAGTTCTTACCATTCTTTTCCCAGGTTTTATACTCCTAACTCAATGAATTTCGGGGTTAAACCTCTACATATGAATTAGATTTCCAGAACATGACTTTGATCTATACATCATGAAAATTTGAGTCTCCAAAATATGTTTTCTTTCACAAAAACTAGTTCTGATCAAACCTAGGCTAATATCATTGAAGTATTAACTAATATAGAGCAAGATAGATACTTTACTGGGAATTATTGGCTCAAATTTGTGGAAAATATTGGTGTGGTTTTGATCCTCATTGCGCGATCTAAAGTTTGGCGGCGACGGGGATGCAAACAGTGGAGTTCTTGGCCTAGAACTCCTTGGAAAGCTTCTCCTCTTCCCTTCCAATGGCCGTCTTAGGTTTTTGGTTGTTCTAACCCTAGAATACAACTCCTATTATATGATATACTCTTAGAAATTTCGTGGGTTTTCATGTCCAAAAATATAAAATGTCTAAAACGACCTCCCGGGATGTTAATTAGGTCTAGAAACGCCCCGAAACCCAAACTAAATCCCCGAGTACATTATTTTAACTATCCCGACCCTTCCGGACACATTGGCGTACTCGAAACGACCATACGGGTGACTTATAATTTATGCACTTTTAATAATACTAATTTAGTCCCGACACGACACAGGGGTGTTCAGACTTAAATTTCCATAATTGCCATTTTATTCACTCGTGATAATTTTAATAAAATAAATCTCGTACATATTACTTTACTCTCCCAGTAATGTTCAGCAAATTTCCAATAATTACTAACTCACGTCATGCTAATAAATATAAAAATAAGTTTCTGGATTAATATCTCAATTTAAATTAAATAAATTCCCAAATTTAAAAGTCATTAAAAATACGGGGTATTACATATAAATCATCATCGAAAGAATTCACAATCGTAAACTATAAGAACGCATATATCTTTATTAATCACAGACCTTTACACCATTTCAAACAACCAAAGTTATAATTTAGGATGTCATAAAAAATCAAGCTCCGAAACAAAAACACAACCGAATGAACATCTTACATAAATATAAACACAAAACAAATGATAAGAATACATAAAAGTAATAAATTAATTAAAAAACACTCGATGAAAACCTTAGGAATATTGCAAAAAATGGGCATGGAGAAGCAATGAAGGATAGAGAACATAGTGCATACCTAATTCCACTCGTGTGATGAATCGAAAGGGAAGATTTGCAAGGCAACATAACATAGGAGCATATTGTAACATCTGTAAAATCTGACAGAGAAGGTAATCTTAACATTGAAAATTGAATAGAAGGTCTTTAGATCTGAGCTTTTTGCCCATGATTGAGTGTACTAATTAGAACAAAATAGAAAACTAATAAATTAATTATGGCAACGTTTTAATGCCCCTAATCCAGAATTATCAACGTTTCACTTCCATTCATAATTACATATTCATGCCATGAGACTAACCAACAACAATGTCGCAACATCTCAAATAGTAAATAGTGAACCAATAGAAACATTTTCTCACCCTTAACATCTCAACTATTGTTGGCTTTACTAAATGTTGTAAAGATGCTAAGAAGTAGATTTGAGCATTAGCGTCACAGACCATTGTATCTCGATTCTCATCTACACTAAAGCCTGAATTTAGTGTACATGTTGAATATAACATAACTATGAGAGATGAAATTACTATGCAGATTTAATAAAGGAAACTAACAATGTGTTACATAATATATGATACTATGAATATTTCAACACAAAAGTTTATATAAACAAAATTAAGACCAATAGGTTCAACTTTCCAAGAAATATAAATTGTACCTTGATTCACACATATTTGGCAATCAATGATTTCCTCATCTCATCAAAAATGTCTCCTAGTTGGTATTATCTCAATTTAAAAACACTCTCGATAACTGATAATTCAGTTGCTGCATTGTCTAATCTATATAAGGTTGTCCAGTCGTTGACTATTAATCTAGCAGTAATCACTTTGCTACCATGATTCACAGTCCCCATCACTAAGGGGACCTGAAGGATGATTGGAAGCTCATCCAAGCCTTCTATAGATGTGTGGGGATGGAACAAGCTGTAACAACCCGCTTAAAATAATAATGGGTGGCCATCCCTATAATACCTTAAATCAAGAATCTCAGATGGCTCAGTCTCAGCACCAATAAACTATACAATAACATATAAGGCTAACTACTCGAAATCAAATAAGCGAGATGCCAAAATTAAATAAAACATACCACGGACTATAAACCGACACTATAGAACTACTAACAAAGGGTAAAATGCACCCAAGAACCATGATAAATGAAGTGCTAGAATAATATGAAATGAGTAGATAAAAGGAAATATACACGAATAAGTTGTCGGGTCACAAACAGTACAACATCACAAAGAAGAAATCCAAACATATATAAATATCCCTTGGGTATAAATCTGATACACAACATGAATCCTACCCAGATTTTTAAAGAAGTAAGAGGTGACTAAAATCAAAATCCCGCAACAGTCCGCACCTGTTACGGCCCCCACGACTCTTGATAGAAGGGCATCCGGCATCCATGCGGTAGGACACCTATAGTATTATATACATATAGCAGGAGAGAAATATAAACGGGTCAGAGACCGAGGTGTAAAAAATGTTTAGCAAGTGTGTTAACCGTGCATAATAAATCTAAATGCACTATATCATAATTAACGTGGGGTCGCATCTTGTGAAACCCCAAACTCACCTCTCATCTACAAGCGTGCACCTATTCGCATCTTGGAAAATTAATTAAGTTACCCAACCCGTAAGAACAACCCAACTTACCATAGTCACGGACTATACCCACAACACCTACCATCTTAACATAACCCAAGAATCCTTCCCATTCTAATCACACTAAAATGTATATACACATATATACCATACTAGGCTTTATTCATTCCAATTTATAACTTAATTAGGTATCCATCTTATTACTTCACATATTAACATTTAGCTTCAAATTAAGAGTTCATTCTCTAAATGACATGCACATATTTAATAAGGACAAAACTTATCTCTACTCTCAACATTGCACTGCGTTTCGTGCATGGGGCATCTCGCAAAGCGAAATCAAAACAAGGAACCCCCCCGATACACTACTCATTAACAATGTCGATTGTAGGTACCCATTATGCCATCCACACAAATACTACTACTACAACTACATACAAGTACAAATGACAAAGCTTCTCTCTACTCTCAACATTGCACTGTGTTTCGTGCGTGGAGCGTCTCGCAAAGAGAAATCCAAACAAGGAACCCCCCGATACACTACTCCTTGACAATGTCAATTGTAGGGATCCATTATGTCATCCACATAAATACAACTACTATATAGATTACTATCTAAGAGAAACCTCAAAATCTCCAATAATATCCTTGGGTTAATATAACCGAAATGTTCCTTAAGTGGGATACATTAACCCCCAACAATCTAGTACACCAGAATCACCCAAGATGTACACCATAGAAATTTCATATCCTTTTTCACCTATAGGATATGTAAATATATAGATATTCACACTCTCTCTCTCTCTCTATCTCTCTCTCTCTCTATATATATATATATATATATAACCATTCATTCCCATAGCCAAGTGTACATAACACATAAAATGTATAATTGCCATACACAATATATAACCGGCTATAGAATGCCAATATACGGCACTGTTCTATCATCTTACAGGGCGTCACTCATATTCCATCCTGGGGACCATCGGTGGGAGTAAATATCACCCACTTCACGGCCAACACACATACACGACATTCAGGAAGCAGTCGTAGTTCCTAACCGACAATGAGACGAAACATACCCACCATGTCTTAACCCCAAAAAAATATGTATATCACATAATAACACAATAGACGATTTTGACCTGGGGAATATCCACACTCTACACCTCGAGCGAGGGTGCTCACCCTCATCGCGCAACTTCCCAATGATAGCATGTGCGGGGTATGCTTCACAATACAAGTATATATATCATTCACATCAAAATACATATAGATCCATATGCTCCCATTAGAAAATTAAAGCATCACATGCGGTTTAGATATTCACGCCCTGGGTACATATATATATATATACATATTCATACCTATATATATATATACCAACTACCACGCGTATGTATGAAATTTATAAATTCAGCTATACGTGTATATAATCCTATTTATACTAGCTGTCGTCTCAAACGTATTTCACTTAATTCCTTATATAAATACGATCCTTCACTTGAAGCTTATTCATCCATTATCCCTACGATATGAATAGTCTTCCAATATTCAACATTAAGGTTATCACCGCAAAGTTTAATATGTATAAAAATCACTATACATTCCATCAATATCTGAAAGTACACCAACCCACGATACTTCTCTCGGTCATAGGTAATCACCTAATTAATAATAGATAAGCCTCAAGATCAATCCTAAATTCATTTCATGATCCCATAAAGGATGGGAATCTCCATTATAAATCACACATAGTCATATAGCCACTCTCCCGACTAACATTAAAACACAACCTATTCTAGTTCATAGTACGATTCCATCGTTCACAATTTCGCCTACTGTTCAACTATTCTTATGAACCCTTAATCTTATTACGTTACAATTTATTCCTTCAGTTAAACCTTACTAAGGATGCCCGACCTCTACCTCTCCTTGGTCCCAAACCATATATTAAATAGAATCCTATTACTATAAGGATTCGACATAAATATCGGCCAACACTTCCATGCCGTACTCTCACCACTCTTTCAAAGGGTCCTTAACCTTACGTCATAACTAGGCTCACTTATGACCTCTAAATAGAAATCTCGTTCTCAATGAGATTCCCCACTATATTGATATTACCATGTCCAATACATAAGTATCTAAGTCCCCCCAAATAGCTCGATACGTACCCGCGATCTCATCATGCGAGAAACTTCCAATAAATCTCCAAAATATATTTCTTACATCATATAATCATATCCCAAATCAATAAACCCGACCAAAAAGGGTTAGAAATCATTCTAGAGAAAATTTACAAAACAGTCATGTTTCGGAATCGATTCGGCCTCGCCTGAATCGATTCGGTCTCAAGGGCGAATCGATTCTCTCCAACTGCAAATCGTTTAGGTCCAAAGGACCTGGGACTCTATCTCAAGCTGAATCGATTTGCCTTGGGTCCGAATCGATTTGTCCATGCAGACCTGCCACTTTTTCCTAAACCGAATCGATTCGCTTGGGGGGCGAATCGATTCTGGTCTATAGAACCTAAAAGTTCTCTTCTTCTTCATAAAACCCATGAATTTTAAACCCTAAAATATTCACTTTTAACCCCTAAACATTTATAAAATCATGATTCTAAGCCAATAACTCAACCCAAATTTGATCCCAACCATTTATACACTATCAAATCCATATATAACTATTAATTTCAAGATTCAATCTACAAAATCTAGAATTTGCTATTAATACCAAAAATCCAATTCTTTTATCCACAAATTATGAAATAAAATACATAAATGAAATATTTAGCAAGATTAAACACTTGCCTCAAAATCGTAGAGGTTGAATCATCCCTGGAATCGCGTTTGCGCCGGAATCTCCAAGCTTTCTCTCCTCTCTCCCTTCCTTTCTTCTTCTTTCTCTTTTCCTTTTTCTTTCTCTCTTCTCACAAATGAGGAGGGGTGAAATAGTAAGCCCTTAAATCCCTTAAAACATAATTCTGAGTTTTAAATGTCAATACACAATTTAAATGACTCGTTTACTCCAATTTGAGAAAAACATACTTATAAATATTTCGGAGCCAAAATAAAACCCAATGATAGTCATTTTGACAATCTCGACCCATCCGTAATCAATGGCGCACTTAGAATCATCATCCGACATACTTGAAAACGTCCTCAATTTTTGGACTTCAATTTCCAAATTTTAAAATCATCCAATTGAAATAAATTTTATTCTCCCAAAAACTTAATTTCTCAGTCCCAAAGTCACGGGTTGTTACATACTTCCCCCATTACAAAAATTTCATCTGCTAAATTTAGGTAATGCCTAGGACTTCAATCTCATCTAGTCATTACTTCTACCCTCAAGATCACTATACCGATCCTTTCCAGTTCTCACATCGAATCATATAAATTTTAAAAATCAGACTAACTACCCAGGGCGCCCATACGCCCCGTACCGGGGCTCAACTCGTACAATAATAACCCGTCTACACTAGCCTCAAATCGTGATATAACTCTCAGCAATTACCTATAACAGCATATAAAGTATATATACAAATTTGAAGTTCCCAATTGTTGAACCCATCTTAATTCTTGACATAAGCTACATTCGTGCGAGGGAGGTCTCGCAAGCGAAATCCAAACAAGGAACCCTCCTAATACACTATTGTATAGCTATGTCAGGGATTGAGATCAGTTGAACCAGGATTAAGGTTTTATAAAATATTTTCACATTTTAGACATTGCCCGAAGGCTTATATAACAATACAATATAAAACAATTTTGTGTCTTTCGACACTCCAAATAAACATATTATGTTCTCGATACAAGGCCCCAACAAATACCATACTCTAACCAATACCTAGTTCTCAAAACTAGCACAACCCTGAGCTAAATTCTCCGCTCAATAATGAATCTTTTAAACCATGAACTTCCCAGTTATACAATTCCTTTGCATTACATCAACACATTCCCACAAGATAAGTTCTTCACTCATCGGAACACTAAAATTTTCGGCCCTAGCCTGAGTAGAAAAAAATAACCTTAATAATTCACACTCCCGACAATCAATAGAGCAACTCTCTACTAGCTCATCACAAGACGATCTAATATCCCAAAAGATATAGCACCAAGACCACACTTTCTCACTCCTTCTCGAAGCCTAATTCTCCTTGCAGAAATAACCTCCCCGTAAATTCTTCCTAACTATTTTGATAGACAAAATGCCTTTGCTACTCCTAATGACTCCTTCGGCCCTACTCAACGAACCCAAGTCTCTAAATTTCTCACTCCCTTCTTATTCGAATACTGATAGAACACCCTGAATCACCGCTAGATTTCTCTTTCTTATCTCCGCCTGAATCGAGGAAAGAAAATACCTCCAGTCAAAGCGTACCCAAAATCTGTTATGGGTATCACATCTACATCTCTCATCTTGCCAATTCCCAACTTACTTATTCTTGGCGACATCTGAGATGAAAACAACTGTGTCAGAACGTCGTTCAAATGAGTACACCTCGAAGAAAAAGATAAACGCAGTGAATACAATAATCCTAATGGTAGGGCTCTATATCAAGAACAGTTACGGAAGAACGCAGAAACCCACACAGATCCTAAAGACACTAGAACCTGATGCTCTCTTACCATCTGTAACAACCTGCTTAAAATAATAATCGGTGGCCAGCCCTATACTACCTTAAATCAGGAATCTCAGATGGCTCAGTCTCAGCACCAACAAATTATACAATAACATATAAGGCTAACTATCCGAAATCAAATAAGCTTGATGCCAAAATTAAATAAAACATACCACGGACAATAAACCAACACTATAGAACTACTAACAAATGGTAAAATGCACCCAAGAACCATGACAAATGAAGTGCTAGAATAATATGAAATGATTATATACAAGGAAATGTACCCGAATAAGCTATCGGGTCACAGACATTACAACATTATAAAGAAGAAATATAAACATTTAAATTATCTCTTGGGTATAAACCCGATACACAACATGAATCCTACCTAGATTTTTAAAGAAGTAAGAGGCGACTACAATCTAAATCCCGCAATAGTCTGTACTTGTTACGGCCCCCGCGACTCTGGATAGAAGGGCATCCGGCATCCATGCGGTAGGACACTTGTAGTAGTATATTCATATAGCAGGAGAGAAATATAAACGGGTCAGAGCCTGAGGTGTAAAAAATGTTTAGCAAGTGTGTTAACCGTGCATAACAAATATAAATGCACTATTTCATAATTAAAGTGGAGTCGCACTCTCGTGAAATCCCAAACTCACCTCTCATCTACAAGCACGCACCTATTCGCATCTTGAAACCTTAATTAAGTTACCCCACCCATAAGGACAACCTAACTTACCATAGGCACGTCCTATACCCACAAGACCTACCATCCAAACATAACCCAAGAATCCTTCCCATTCTAATCACACTAAAATGTATATACACATATAAACCATACTAGGCTTTATTGATTCCTATTTATAACTTAATTAGTTATCCATCTTATTACTTCACATGTTAACATTTAGCTTCAAATTAAGAGTTCATTCTCTAAATAACATGCACGTATTTAATAAGGACAAAACTTCTCTCTACTCTCAACATTGCACTGCATTTCGGGCGTGGGCCGTCTCGCAAAGCAAAATCCAAACAAGGAACCACCTGATACACTACTCCTTGACAATGTCGATTGTAGGGATCCATTATGTCATACAGACAAATACTACTACTACAACTACATACAAGTATAAAAGACAAAACTTCTCTCTACTCTCAACATTGCACTATGTTTCGTGCGTGGAGCATCTCGCAAAGCGACATCCAAACAAGGAACCCCCTGATACACTACTCCTTGACAATGTCGATTGTAGGGGTCCATTATGTCATCCACATAAATACAACTACTATATAGATTACTATCTAAGAGAAACCTCAAAATCTCCAATAATATCCTTGGGTTAATATAACCGAAATGTTCCTTAAGTGGGATACATCAACCCCCAACAATCTAGTACACCATAATCACCCAAGATGTACACCATAGAAATTTCATATCCTTTTTCACCTATAGGATATGTAAATATATAGATATTCACTCTCTCTCTCTCTCTCTCTCTATATATATATATATATATATATATATATATATATATAACCATTCATTCCCATAGTCAAGTGTACATAACACATATATTATACAATTGCCATACATAATTTATAACCGGCTATAGAATGCCAATATATGGAACCATGATATAATCTTCCAGGGCATCACTTATATTCCATCCCGGAACCACCGGTGGGACTAAATATCACCCACTTCGCGACCAACACACACACACGATGTTCGGGAAGGGGTCATAGTTCCTAACCGGCAATGAGAGGAAACATACCCACGACGTCTAATCCCAAAAAAATGTGTATATCACACAATAACACAATGGACGACTATGACGTGGGGAATAACCACACTCTGCTCCTCGAGCTAAGGTGCTCACCTTCATCACGCAACTTCCCAATGATAGCATGTGCGGGGTATGCTTCACAATACAAGTGTATATATCATTCACATACACAATACATATACATCCATAAGATCACATCATATAATTAAACCGTCACATACAGTTTAGATATTCACGCCTTGATTACATACATATATATATATACATACCACCTCTCACGCGTATGTATGAAATTTATAAATTCGGCAATACGTGTATATAATCCTATTTGTACTAGCCGCTGCCTCAAACGTATTTAACTTAATTCCTTATATAAATACGATCCCTCACTTGAAGCTTATTCATCCATTATCCCTACGATATGAATAGTCTTCCAATATTCAACATTAAGGTTATCACCCCAAAGTTTAATGTGTATAACAATCACTATACATTCCCCCAATATCTGAAGGTACATCAACCCACGATACTGATCTCGATCATAGGTAATCACCTAATTAATAATTGATAAGCCTCAAGCTCAATCCTAAATTCATTTCATGATCCCATCAAGTATGGGAATCTCCATTATAAATCACACATAGTCATATAGCCAGTCTTCCGACTAACATTAAAACACAACCTATTCTAGTTGATAGTACGATTCCATCGTTCACAATTTTGCCTACGGTTCAACTACTCTTATGAACCCTTAATCTTATTACATTACAATTTATTCCTTAAGTTAAACCTTACTAAGGATGCCCGACCTCTACCTCTCCTTGGTCCCAAACCATATATTAAATAGAATCCTATTACTATAAGGATTCGACACAAATATCGGCCTACACTTCCATGTCGTACTCTCACCACTCTTTCAAAGAGTCCTTAACCTTACGTCATAACTAGGCTCACTTATGACTTCTAAATACAACTCCCGTTCTCAATGAGATTCCCCACTATATCGATATGACCATGTCCAATACATAAGTATCTAAGTCCCCCAAAATAGCTCGATACGTACCCACGATCTCCTCATGCGAGAAACTTCCAATAAATCTCCAAAGCATATTTCTTACATCTTATAATCATATCCTAAATCAATAAACCCA
Source organism: Sambucus nigra (assembly GCA_949130495.1). Classification (NCBI taxonomy): domain Eukaryota; kingdom Viridiplantae; phylum Streptophyta; class Magnoliopsida; order Dipsacales; family Adoxaceae; genus Sambucus; species Sambucus nigra. The sequence continues at coordinate 745,524,698 of OX422210.1, forward strand.
ACCAAAAGGGTTTAGAAATCATTCTAGAGAAAATTCAAAAAATAGACCTGTTTTCGAATTTTTGGCCTAGCCTAATCAATTCAATCTCAAGGGAGAATCGATTCGCTCCAACTACGAATCGATTCAGTCTAAAGGACCTGGGACTCTATTTCAGACTTGGGTCCGAATCGATTCGGTCATGCAGACCTGCCACTTTTCCTTAAACCAAATCGATTCACTTGGGGGGCAATCGATTCAGGTCTGCAGAACCAAAAAGGTCTCTTCTTCTGCATAAAACCTACGAATTTTAAACCCTAAAATTTTCACTTCTAACCCCTAAACCTTTATCAAATCATGATTCTAAGCCAATAACTCAACCCAAATTTGATCCCAACCATTTCTACACTATCAAACCCATATATAACCATTAATATCAAGATTCAATCTACAAAATCTAGTTTTTGCTATTAATACCAAAAATCCAATTATTTTATCCACAAATTATGAAATGAAATACACAAATGAAATATTTAGCAAGATTAAACACTTCCCTCAAAATCGTAGAGGTTGAATCATCCCCGGAATCGCGTTTGGGCCGGAATCTCCAAGCTTTCTCTCCTCTCGCTCTTCCTTTCTTCTTCTTTCTCTTTTCCTTTCTCTTTCTCTCTTCTCACAAATGAGAAGGGCTGAAATCGTAAGCCCGAAAAGCCCTTAAAATGTAAGTCCCAGTTTTGAATGTTAATACACACTTTAAAATGACTCGTATACTCCAATTCGAGCCAAACATACTTAAAAATATTTCGGACCTGAAATAAAACCCAATGACAGTCATTTTGACTATCTTGACCCATCCGGACTCAATGGTGCACTCAGAATCATCATCCGACATACTTTAAAACATTCATCAATTTTTGGACATCAATTTCCAAGTTTTAAAATCATCCAATTTAAATAAATTTTATTCTCACAAAAATTTAATTTCTCAGTCCAAAAGTCACGGGTTGTTACATAATTCCCCCTTACAAAAATTTCGTCCGCAAAATTTAGGTTATGCCTAGGACTTCAATCTCATCTAGTCCTTACATCTACCCTCAATATCACTATACCGATTCTTTCCTATTCTCATAACGAATCATATAAATTTTAAAAATCAAACTAACTACCCAGGGCACCCATACACCCCGTACCCGAGCTCAACTCGTACAATGATAACCCGGCTACACTAGCCTTAAATCGTGATATAACTCTCAACAATTATCTATAACAGCATATAAAGTATATATAAAAATTTGAAGTTCCCAATGGTTGAACCTTTCTCAATTCCTGACATAAGCTACATTCGTGTGGGGGAGGTCTTGCAAGCGAAATCCAAACAAGGAACCCTCCCAATACACTACTGTGTAGCTATATCGGGGATTGAGATCAGTTACACCGGGATTAAGGTTTTATCAAATATTTTCACATTTTAGGCATGGCCCGAAGGCCTATATAACAATACAATATAAAATAATTTTGTGTCTTTCGACACACCAAATAAACACCTTATGTTCTCGACACAAGGCCCCGACAAATACAATACTCTAACCAATACCTTGTTCTCAAAACTAGCACAACCCTGAGCTAAATTCTCTGCTCAACAATGAATCTTCTAAACTATGAACCTCCCAGTTATACAATTCCTTTACATTACATCAACACATTTCCAGAAGATAAGTTCTTCCCTCATCGGAACACTAAAGCTTCCTGCCCTAGCCTGAGAAGAAAAAAATAAATTTAACAATTCACACTCCCAAAAATCAATAGAGCAACTCTCTACTAGCTTATAACAAGACGATCTAATATCCCAAAAGATATTTCACCAAGACCACCCTTTCTCACTCCTTCCCAAGGCCTAATTATCCTTGAAGAAATATCCACCCCATAAATTATTCCCAACTATGTTAAAGGACATAACGCCATTGCGACTCCTAATGACTCCTTCGGCCCTACTCAATGAACACAAGTCTCTAAATTTCTCATTCCCTTCTTACTCGACCACCGATAGAACACCTTAAATCACCGCTAGAGTTCTCTTTCTTATCTCCGCCTGAATCGAGGAAAGAAAATACCTCCACTCAAAGCGTACCCAAAATTTGTTATGGGTATCACATCTACATCTCTCATCTTGCCTATTACCAACTGACTTATTCTTGGTGAAGTCTGAGACAAAAGAAACAGTGTCAGAACGTCGTTCAAATGAGTACACCTCGCAGAATAAGATAAACGCAGTGAGCACAATAATCCTAATGGTAGGGCTCTATATCAAGAACACTTACGGAAGAACGCAGAAACCCGCACAGATCCTAAAGACACTAGAACCTGATGCTCTGATACCATCGGTAACATCCCGATTAAAATAATAATGGGTGGCCATCCCCATACAACCTTAAATCAGGAATCTCGGATGGCTCAGCCTCAGCACCAACAAACAATACAATAACATATAAGGCTAACTACTCGAAATCAAATAAGCGAGATGCCAAAATTAAATACAACATACCACAAACAACAAACCAAAACTATAGAACTACTAACAAAGGGTAAAATGCCTCCAAGAACCATGATAAATCAAGTGCTAGAATAATATGAAATAAGTATATACAAGGAAATATACCCGAATAAGCTGTCGGGTCACAGACAGTACAACATCATAAAGAAGAAATATAAACATCTATAAATATCCCTTAGGAATAAACCCGATACACAACATGAATCCTCCCTGGATTTTTAAAGAAGTAAGAGGCGACTACAATCTAAATCCCGCAACAGTCTTCACCTGTTCCGGCCCCCACGACTCTGGATAGAAGGGCATCTGGCATCCATGCGGAAGGACACCTGTAGTAGTATATACATATAGTAGGAGAGAAAAATAAACGGGTCAGAGCCCGAGGTGTAAAATATGTTTAGCAAGTGTGTTAACCGTGCATAATAAATATAAATGCACTATTTCATAATTAAAGTGGAGTCGCACTCTCGTGAAACCCCAAACTCACCTCTCATCTACAAGCACGCACCTATTCGCATCCTGGAACATTAATTAAGCTACCCTACCACCCATAAGGACAATGTAACTTACCATAGGCACGAACTATACCCACAAGACCTACCAACCTAACATAACCCAATAATCCTTCCCTTTCTAATCACACTAAAATGTATATACTCATATGTACCATACTAGGCTTTATTGATTCCAATTTATAACTTAATTAGTTATCCATCTTATTACTTCACATATTAACATTTAGCTTCAAATTAAGAGTTCATTCTCTAAATAACATGCACATACTTAATAAGGACAAAACTTCTCTCTACTCTCGACATTGCACCGCGTTTCAGGCGTGGGGCGTCTCGCAAATCAAAATCCAAACAAGGAACCCCCCCTGATACAATACTCCTTGACAATGTCGATTGCAGGGATCCATTATGTCATCCACACAAATACTACTACTACAACTACATACAAGTACAAAAGATAAAACTTCTCTTTACTCTCAACATTGTACTGCGTTTCGTGCGTGGGGCGTCTCGTAAAGAGAAATCCAAATAAGGAACCCCCCAGATACACTACTCCTTGACAATGTCGATTGTAGGGATCCATTATGTCAACCACACAAATACTACTACTATTTAGATTACTATCTAAGAGAAACCTCAAAATCTCCAATAATATCCTTGGGTTTATAAAACTGAAATGTTCCTTAAGTGCGATACATCAACCCCCAACATTCTAGTACACCATAATCACCCAAGATGTACACCATAGAAATTTCATATCCTTTTACACCTATAGGATATATAAATATATAGATATTTACTATATATATATATATATATATATAACCATTCTTTCCCATAGTCAAGTGTACATAACACATATAATGAACAATTGCCATACATAATATATAACAGGCTATAGAATGCCAATATATGGCACCATGCTATCATCTTCCAGGGCATCACTCATATTCCATCCTGTGGACCACCGGTGGGACTAAATATCACCCACTTCGCGGCCAACACACACACGACGTCCGGGAAACGTTCATAGTTCCTAACTGACAGTGAGACGAAACATACCCACCATGTCTCATCCCAAAAAAATATGTATATCACATAATAACACAATGGACGACTATAAACTGCGGAATATCCACACACTGCTCCTCGAGCCAGGGAGCTCACCCTCATCGCACAACTTCCCAATGATAGCATGTGCGGGGTATGCTTCACAATACTAGTATATATATCATTCACATATACAATACATATACATCCATATGATCCCATCATATAATTAAACAGTCACATACGGTTTAGATATTCATGCCATGAGTACATATATATATATATATATACGTACATACATACCACCTCTCACGCATATGTATGAAATTTATAAATTCGGCTATACGTGTATATAATCCTATTTATACTAGCCGTCACCTCAAACGTATTTAACTTAATTCCTTATATAAATACAATCCCTCACTTGAAGCTCATTCATCCATTATCCCTACGATATGAATAGTCTTACGATATTCAACATTAAGGTTATCACCCCAAAGCTTATTGTGTATAACAATCACTATACATTCCACCAATATCTGAAAGTACATCAACCCACGATACTAATCTCGTTCATTGGTAATCACCTAATTAATAATCGATAAGCCTCAAGCTCAATCCTAAATTCATTTCATGATCCCATTAAGTATGGGAATCTCCATTATAAATTACACATAGTCATATAGCCACTCTTGCGACTAACATTAAAACACAACCTATTGTAGTTGATAGTATGATTTCATCGTTCATAATTTCGCCTACGGTTCAACTACTCTTATGAACTCTTAATTTTATTACATTAAAATTTATTCCTTTAGTTAAACCCTACTAAGGATGCGCGACCTATACCTCTCCTTGGTCCCAAACCATGTATTAAATAGAATCCTATCATTATAAGGATTCGACATAAATATCAGCCTACACTTCGATGACGTACTCTCACCACTCTTTCAAAGGGTCCTTAACCTTACGTCATAACTAGTCTCACTTATGACCTCTAAATAGAACTCCCGTTCTCAATGAGATTCCCCACTATATCGATATGACCATGTGAAATACATAAGTATCTAAGTCCCCCAAAATAGCTCAATACGTACCCGCGATCTCATCATGCGAGAAACTTCCAATAAATCTCCATAACATATTCTTACATAATATAATCATATCCCAAATCAATAAACCCAGCCAAAAAGGGTTAGAAATCATTCTAGAGAAAATTCACAAAACAACCTTGTTTTCGAATCGATTCGGCCTGGCCCGAATCGATTCGGTCTTAAGGGCGAATGGATTCTCTCCAACTATGAATCGATTCAGTTCAAAGGACCTGGGACTCTGTCTTAAGATGAATCAATTCGCCTTGGGTCCTAATCGATTCGGTCATGCAAACCTGCTACTTTTGCCTAAACCGAATCGATTCGCTTGGGGGTAGAATCGATTCGGGTCTGCAGAATCTAAAAGGTCTCTTCTTCTTCATAAAACCCACGAATTTTAAACCCTAAAATTTTCACTTCTAATCCCTAAAGCTTTATCAAATCATGATTCTAAGACAATAAGTCAACCCAAATTTGATGCCAACCATTTCTACACTATCAAACCCATATATAAACATTAATTTCAAGATTTAATCTACAAAATCAAGGTTTTTCAATTAATACCCAAAATCCAATTCTTTTATCCACAAATTATGGAATGAAAAACACAAATGAAATATTTAGCAAGATTAAACACTTGCCTCAAAATCGTAAAGGTTGAATTATCCTCGGAATTGCGTTTGGGCTGGAATCTCCAAGCTTTCTCTCCTCTCTCTTCCTCTCTTCTTCTTTCTCGTTTACTTTCTCTTTATCTCTTCTGATCATCGTTCCACCCCTCAACTCGTGGGGTAACTTTCAATGCTTTCTTACCACGAGATCCGGCTTCCAATAGCTTTAAGACAAAATTCAACTTCCAACTTACATACATAATTACTTGATCCCATTTCGACCAGGGTACTGAACTCATGGAATAGTGACCAAACATCTCCCTATTTCCAACCTTATGCTAAGTTTCATGCGTGGTATGTCTCGCAAAGCGAAATCCAAACAAGGAACCCCCCCGATACGCTACTACCTAGCATTGTCGGTTATCTAAATCCGTTAGGTCCTCCATCCATAGTATATACCCCTCTATTCCGTCCCTTGACAGAAAAGTTACAATTTTTACCGTAATTATGCTTAACAAAGAACGTTTCACTAATTGCACTATTATTCAGTATAGGTTGGTGGAAATATCATTCCATAAACCTCGACTACATACAATCGGAATTCTTGAAATTCCTTTCCCTAATAATAGGGGTATAAATATTAACTCCCACATCTCTAAAGGATAAATATAACAATGCACTCTTCCTACCACTAAGTCCGGAGTGCTAAACTTAATACTGAGTCAAATCTTTTCGCCCAACGGTAAATCCCGTTACATACGGAATTATACTGACAAAGTCTATACATACTTTGGCATCGAATATCTCGAGCCCACTATCTCCTCTGAAGTCTCTAGGATAGATAATATAAGTGCGAGTCCCACTTTCTTACAGGTAAAGCCTTGCCAAAACAAAACGTAAAACATGTTGCGCTAATGCAACCACTCCGATAGCCTTGCAATAAAGGCCCACTATCATTCTAACCATTTCTATAACGTTTTAACAAAGATAATATCATACTCGTATATCGTATCACTACAACCAGTAGCCTCAATAAAGTACAAAACACAGTTAATATACTCATTCATCCTCCGCGGATAGCACTAAAGAAAAATCCCGCTACACTAGGGAAAAATATTCACATTTTAATAACGTTTATAATGATATGCATTAAGCTCGTCTCACATGCTAATCTAGCAAGGAACAAAATATAGTGACTTGCTCGTGTCACATAAACACACCTCATCCTCTAAGGATACAACTTATACTTCCACCTTGCCAATCGTCTTAGCCGCGCAAGTGGTTTCTGGATGTAACACGTCTACTCAAACCAAACAAAATTACTTTAATCGTTGTCTTTTACTAGGAACCGTATTCTTGTCCTTTCACTCCGCACAAAATACCTCAACACATAATCCACTTACCACCTGTCCTACTAACCAGGTTAGGATTGTCCTTCTCTCGGACTTTAGTACACTCGATTCCTGTTAACCATCCCGGTTGTTCCCTTAGCTTTTTAGGTCATAAAGATCTTGTTACTATCTATAATAGTACTTACTGAACTTACCATCACTTGGTAAGAATTTAATTATCTGAATCATTTAAATGGGTCCTCTGATGTGTATCCACATCCCTTTTTGGTGCTATACCACCACAGTTGCATTCAGTCTTATTCTCGACTAAATTCTTCGATTCCTTTAACTTCCCTCCACAAAGAAGCGTTATCATCTATTTTGACCAAATATGACAATGCCAACCTCTGAATCGGTCGTCCATCAGAATTACCTCCTCGAGTATTATCAACTATTATTACGAGTTGGTCTCCCACACGGAGTCGTTTCCTTCACACGTATCTCCATCTTCCGATGCAAAATTCACTAGCGGTTAAGATTCATATTCACAAATCGACCCCTGTCATGCCCTCCCGCGATGAGTTCAGAACCACGTTTGCTTCTAATCCTGAACAGTTGAGGAAGGAACATACGGTCAACACGGTACCTAAGGTTCTCCTATAGGCATAGCATTCCATTTCTAAAATTTCCCATAGACAGTCTCTACACGTTTTTGAAATAAGTTGGGTAAGTTTACCCTCGCACCTCATTTGACTATAACAGCATTTGGAAATCACTGCTGCGCCTTAGTCGCCTTTCTAGTCTTGGCTTCTCGTGCCATAATGGAGGTGACCTCGACTACGGTCATCATCCTCGGATATATTTCATAATTTCAACTGAGCCCTGCCTCCTGATGTACACTTAACGGTCCTCTTCTGACATCCGTCATCGGTCGGCACACGCACACATCCGAACGAAATTAGAATTCACTAATGTATACACATTATAGAAGGAGAACGAAATCTCATCAAAGGAATCGACAATCCTAAATATAGGGCTCTATAACAAACAAAGCAACGCTGAAAGCATAATAAGCCGTACAGATCCTAAGGACACTAGAACCTGATGCTCTGATACCACCTGTGACACCCCGCCTAATTAAATACCGGGCGATCATTCCTTTATTAAATTAAAATCAAGGTAAACAGTTGGTTCATTCTTAGCATCACTGTCATTAAAATACTTTTCCAATTTAAACACCCTAAATAATTAAGCTAAGTGTCAAAACCATTTAAAACCTTATTCTCATTTTATTAAATCCAATTATAAAACCTTTAACCATTTACATCTTTAAGAGTTACACATTAAGAATAAAAATATAATTGAACATACACGAATTTAAGCATCAATAATAAATCCCACATTTGCAACACCAAAGGAAAACATCCTGACAGTAATAAATCCCGAAATAAAGGTACTGAAAGTAAAAATTACAATCTCTGACAATACCAACTAATTAATAGAAAGAGGGAGACACATGCCCCTGCTGGATAAAACTAAACTAGGAGTAGAATCAAATGGATGAAGTCGTCTAAACAATAGGCCTACAACTCCCACCTAAGCTGCAGCTCGTTCCTGCCAAAGGAACCTATGCAAGACGCCCCTGTGGCTGGGCACCTATAATATATATATATATATATATATATATATATATATATATACAAGAGAGAAAGAGATATGGAAACGGGTCAGAGCCCGATAGTGTATATGATTTAAAAATTCGTTTAGCAAGTATTTAAATTGATTACAGGCTAATGCAACACCATATTAGTGTGACACTCTCTTGAGAAATTCTCACCTCTCTTCTAATGTGCACACCTATCGCACTAACCTTCCCAATGGTCTATCTCGTCATATACCACACTATCTTTCCCCAATGATTTAACTTATCTTAGGTTATTCGCAGGATTTACAACTGAACAACACAAGTATTTAAAACGTAATATTTCAATTTGTAACCAAAGTTCTCCTTTTAACTTTATTAATCAATAAAGTTTTCCAGTGTCATTTTATACTTTCTCAAAACAAGTATTTATAATTTGAGTCATCAACCATGTCCTACCTATCAAATCACAGTAGGCAGTTTCAGATTTCAGAATTTCATATATATATCAATTACTCGTATAATATATATATTCTAACCGCACCCCACATAAAAATTATGGTGCGGGCATACTCTGCTATCCAATCCCCGTATCAATCGCACTAAAGGGAATACAAGTTCAGAATCACTCTCGAACTGTATAAATACATATACAAACAATATTGAGGCGAAGCATAGTTTCCAAGTCCAAGAGGTCAGTACATACCCTCACATCTCTTAGGACCGTAACTACCGATTCGATAGCCTGTACCTAGGATTTCTATCTTCTAGGGTACGAGTCAATATCCCCCATAAGGCACACGAGATAAGATCGTCCCAGCGCGGTAACCTCAGGGATAGCAAGTAGCGCGGGCATGATTTTCAAAAGTATATAATATATGCATACACAATCATATAAATATACCACTTTTATTATATCAATTTGGGTTTATCCAATAACCCACATTCACAGCATTTATCCTTATTTTCCTAATATTATTTATCAAGTATAATGGTTCGTTTCTAACTTTAATTCGGAGGGTTTTTCCAACTTACTACGTAACCCTCACGGACTCTATTCTTCTAAATGTACAATTCAGTAGATATCCATTTGTGTTCCAACGTAACTCTCTCTTACGTGTCTCTCCCCTTTAATATATACTCACATTGTCCCTTATGCAAAATATCCCAAAAATATATATTTCACCTTACATTAAAGATCTCTTATTCATTAATGAATCTTACTAGTCATCATTATCTCCCAAATTATCTTACAAGGATGCCTAAGGAGTTTTCTTCATTTCGAATCAATTCAACAATTTTAAAAGAGGAACTTAAGTCTGCCAGGATGGGTCGATCGATCGAGGTTAGGGGCTCGATCGATCGAAGGTCTGGGCTCGATCGATCGATCAAGCAGGTCTGCGAAAATCTGCAGATTTGCAGTTACGGGTTTCATCTTCCAATCTTCACCAAATCCATATTTTTCAATCCCAATCGTCCCAAAATTTATACTACTAACATTATATCATCATACCAGATATTTCCAACGTAAAGCATGTAGATTTCTATCACTAAACATGGTATTACAGCCCAAAAATTATTATAATTATCAAGAACCCTAGAAATATCTTAAAAATGGTTCTAACAGGAATTTTCCAGAATTTCCTTATTGTAAACATCATAATTTTGTGGTTTACTCCTCTACATGACAAAGGGTTTCCAGAATATCATTTAAGTCATCACTATATGCAATTTCCTATCTCAAATTGGGTTTTTCTTCCATACAATTCGTCCTAATCATTCCTAAACCAATATGAAAGATGCATCAACGAAATAAGCAAGATAAACACTTGCCTGGGATTTTCATAAGTCTTGGTTGGTACCGAAATTGGTGTGGTTGTGTTCCCCGTCTCGCGATCTACCCGTTGGCGGCGGCGGCGGTGCAAACGGTTGGGTTTTGAGCCTTGGATTGCCTTGAGAGCTCTCTCCTCTCTTCTCCAATGGTCGTTCTAGAGTTTTGAGTTTTCTAACCCTATATGATAACCCAGATATCTTATATAATCCCTTTAATTTTCGTAGGTTTAATTACCCAAAAATACAAAATGACTAAAATGCCCTCCCGGGGTACTAATTAAGTCTAAAAACACCTCGAGACCCAAACTAAACCCCCGGGTACACTTTTCTATCTATCTCGACTCTTCCGAATGCGTTGGCGCACTCAAAATGACCATACGAACAACTTATAGAATATTCACTTTCATTTATCAATATTTAGTCCCGACGCGACACAGGCGCGTCCCGACTTAAATTTCCATAATTGTCATTTTATTCACACGTGACAATACTATAAAATAAATCTCATATATTACTATACTCATCCAGTAACATTCAACAAATAACAAACTTTCAACAATTACTAACTCTCATCACGCTAGTAAATATTTAAAACAACATTCCGGATTAAAATTAAATTAATTTATCTCAATTAAATTTAATTAATCCCTAAATTTAAAAGCCATGAAAATACGGGGTATTACATACTTCCCCCCTAATAACGGAATTTCGTCCCGAAATTCGGAAAATAAGGTCTACCAGGTAGCACAATTCCGGAAATCCTTGTCATTACGCAAACTAACCACATATTACGGCTCTCAAACACTATAGCCCTTTCTTCACAGCAACATTGTTTTACATTCTCATTGGAGACACTTCACATTGTGCTCCCAGTCGACAACATTCACATAGGTCATGCCTATACGTTATAATTTCCTTATCTCACTATCATTAGGAGGCCGCACCTCACTACATGAAAAATACTCTGATTTATTCATATACAAAACTCCCATTCTGAGAAAATTATACGAACATTTGATCACTCTTGCTCGCCTAAAACAGTCGTGGAATTTTACCACAATTATCGGATGTTCTCTCGACCGATCCAAAAATTCTGATTATCTCCTCTCCTCTGAACATACGGGAGGAGAATAGTCGAGGTTCTTCCATAACAAAACCTTAATAAGAACCTTGCACGTGACAAACGGGTACGAGTGCTTCTACTGAGCATTCCTGAAATCATCATACCAATATTCCAAAATCTCCTTCACGTGGCTCCACAAATCTTTGATCACCGTGCGCCCATTCCCTAGATACGGGTGATACGTTCTACTCGAAATGAAACCTTATCTCCGCTGGTTTCTGAAATCCCATATCAAAGGTGGGATTCACCAATCTCATCCTGATTTAGAAATTTATACTGCGCCGGATCATGCACTGGCGCGATCCTTCCTTTCAAAGGAAGTCTGGGGCATACTAGTTAATATTGTAAGTCAGCTTAAAGGAGTATCAATCACCTCCTTCTTGGAGACTTTATTCACATGTTCGGGGTAAACCTTTGATCTTGTTTTGAGGATGGCAACCCATCCAAGAACTGTACCAACATTACCGACCTTTTCCAAATTCAGGAATTGTAGCTAAACACAAAATTCTTTGGTTGATTCTTCTCTTTCAACCCAACCTTACCAATGGGCGGTGCATGTAGAGACTATCACTACGTCCCGCTAAACATCGATTCTTCCTTGAAATGTCTCATATTAAGTGACACGAAATACTCCCCTTCCTTCCTTGTAGTATGCCAAAAGTTCCACCCGTGCTCTTATCTCCACGAAGCGCACTTTTGGGTCTCTTATACCATACCAACATCATCACCCTTTGTATGTGTAAGTCGCTCTCATACTTGCCTACTAACAACTCCGCTCCGAGTGTTCTTCATAATCATTTAATTCTGCTCCATTCAAGGAATACTCTTCTTAAATGACTTCCCACAGTCTTCCAATTCAAATTTGGGTGTGCTATTCTAATTACACACCTATGTATGGATTATCGCCCCTCATGTGACGTTTAATCCACTCTATCACTTCCACTTCATTTAACTAGTCCCACAAACATATATGACACACGTCCATGACCACGTCCCTTCGACTCTGACGATTTTAAATGCAATTAACCGAGATGTCCACATTCTTGCAACACCTCGACCGCCCTAGAAGAGCTAACGGCGGGCTACTCATTCGTAGAACGAACTAAATTCAATGAAATAGAAGGAATAGGGCATTCAAATTCCATGACGATAAAAGAGCAATAATAATTCTCAACCTTCTTCAGATAAGTATAACAACTTTCCCAAATAGGTACAACAACCAAAAATAAATCAGTAACGCTCTATTCATCAAAATAATTTTAAGTCATCTTTTTTTGTATAATAAAGTTCTTTACACATAATCCATGCTAAAAGTCATTCTAACTATTTATTCGCCTTGTGTTTTGAACGCGGTTACGACATGTGGGTACTCTCAATCACCCTAGAAATCAAAATTCTTAAATTCTCCTTATCATCGTTCCACCCCTCAACTCGTGGGGTAACTTTCAATGCTTTCTTACCACGAGATCCGGCTTCCAATAGCTTTAAGACAAAATTCAACATCCAACTTACATACATAATTACTTGATACCATTTCGACCAGGGTACCGAACTCATGGAATAGTGACCAAACGTCTCCCTATTTCCAACCTTAGGCTAAGTTTCATGCGTGGGATGTCTCGCAAAGCGAAATCCAAACAAGGAACCCCCCCCCCGATACACTACTACCTAGCATTGTCGGTTATCGAAATCCGTCAGGTCCTCCATCCATAGTATATACCCCTTTATTCCGTCCCTTGACAGAAAAGTTACAATTTCTCCCGTAATTATGCTTAACAAATAACGTTTCACTAATTGCACTATTGTTCAGTATAGGTTGGTGGTAATAGCATTCCATAAACCTCGACTACATACAATCGGAATTCTCGAAATTCCTTTCCCTTATAATAGGGGTATAAATATTACCTCCCACATCTCTAAAGGATAAATATAACAATGCACTCTTCCTGCCACTAAGTCTGGAGTGCAAAACATAATACTGAGTCAAATCTTTTCGCCCAACGGTAAATCCCGATACATACGGAATTTGTCACTCCCTAAACCCCATTAGGATATAATTAACTAAATAGCTTACAAATCACAATATTAATTTATATATTATTTAGGTAATACATATTGAAACAACTTCAAGGTTAAAATGCGTAATATTAAAAACATTCAATCGTTTTAAGGAGGCATAATTTCAACATAACTCACATATCATTTAACTTAATTACAACTACTGCAGTTTATAAAAAAAACTAACAAGACCCTACTTCTATGTACTCAACCTCCTAGACTTGGTAGTGGCAGCTGGAAAACCTGAAAATGTAAACATATAAAACCATGAGTTTAAAAACTCAGTGAATGTACTACATCCCTATATAGTAAAAGTACTATATTAACATCTCAACATATTAATATATACATCTCTGTGCCAAATTAGTCCATATACATATCTGGAGTTAATAAATCCCACATCTCCTGCCCGTAGGCAATAATCATTTCCATAGGTTTTAAAAACCTAACATCTCTTGAATTGCACAGAAACTCAACATATCCTGACTTTTATAAAGCCATAACATCTCAACATCTCTTAGCTTTTAAATAAGCCATAACATCTCCACATCTCTTGACTTTTAAATAAACCATAACATATCAACATCTCTTGGCTTTTAAATAAGCCATATCATCTCAACATATAATACATATACATCATATCCAAAATCAACTCAGTAAGTACACTCACCTTGTGTTGTCAACTATGTATTCACGTTTCCCTCAGGTGGGGCTGAACTTGGTTGACTTGACCTTACACCTTTTAATCCAACTTAATCAGTACTAAATCTCAATCATAAGTATTATTTTAATATAATTATGTAACTTTAAATGAGTACACAATCACAATATGATTCTACTCAAGTTATATTCCATGAAATATATGTAAAGACGAAACGATGGTATATATGTTGATAAGGTCATGAACATTCAACCCTAGAAACTACCTCATAAAGAATTTAGAACTAAACTCAAGTAAACATAAAAGTATACTTCTGAATATATATACACATGAAACGTGTACTCAAAATACCATTGGGAAAGAGCAAATAAAAACATTCTTTCATGGAGTATCCTATATGGCCTCAATTTATTGTCCTCGATACTTAACCATCCCATATTCATAAATACTACACATACAGGTGTCCATGATTATCAATCTGAAAACATATCTGAATATACTTTCCGTTACAAGTGACGGTGTAATTTTTCAAGCTTCCTAGGGCAAGTTATGGCCATTTCTTTACAACACAAGAAATCTGCCCTACAAACTCCTCTATTGTTCCTTCGACTTCCAAGAATTTTCATAATTTTTATACAGAATAACTTTCCATAATTTTCAACATACTTTCAGTAGACATACTTAATAGTACATAATTAAAGTTTCATAATATTTGGACTTCATTTTCTATCTCAAAAGCTTGACCAAACTCATGGCATACCGAAATGAAATATACAAACAGCAACTATATACCAACTTGTAACCATCACTAAGACCTAACAATAAGGATTTAAATTATGATTTTAGGATATGATATGAATATATGAGTCTATTTTCATAACCAATTGGAATTTCTAAATTCCAGTAAGCACACAAAGAGATATGCAAGTTTGAATACAAAGAGTTTCAATACAAAGCAATATGACCAATACCACCACTTATCTCACATGTGAACCAATACATATTATCACAAAGGAGGATGGAATTTGGATCAATAATTCACGATTTATATACTTTGAAATAAGTATAATAGAATATTAAAACGATATTAACACATAATATTACCTTAGAAACATCTTAAGGATTTTCTTGGAATTTCTTTCCTAGATTTTCCTTGTAACCCTTTCTTCCTTAACTTCTACCTTTCTTTCCTCAAGCTAATAACACCTCAAACTGAATTTAGGGACTTAGTTGCTGAATAAATAAGGTTAAGGGAGAGTTTTAAGTCGGCCAAGGCTGCCTCCCAATCCATCCAATCAAATTAAAACATTTGGTTTAATAAAAGACAATTTACCACTTAAGGGGATTGACAGGTTTGCCCCTTGTTCGAAATTTCGGCCTAACTTCTCACTCGAACATCCGTTTGATGCACCGTTTGTAGTGTTACAACCCTAACTCACATGTATACAACTATGTAGTTTTCACCTCAAGTCAATTGTAATGTTATAAGGGTCAAAACTAGTCTTAAACATGAACATTTCTATCGAAAATAACCAAATCTTGTGTTCGTAAACAATTCGACATTTCATGATTTATGAAAGTAGAAGTATACTAACCATAATCACTTAACATTAGATATACTAATAACACATTATTCATATCACATATGATAAGTATGATTTAAATATAATTTATCATAATTATATACGGGTTGTCACAACCTCCCCCCCTTAGAAAATTTTGTCCCCGAAATTTAATACGAATGTCACTTACCAAACAAATGGGGATATTATTTCTTCATGCTATCTTCCATTTACCAAGTTGCTTCTTTAATTCCATGGCTCATCCACATAACCTTAACTAAGGAAATAACCTTATTCCTCAATACTTGCTCCTTACGATCAAGAATTTCCACCGGTTCCTCGATGTACGACAAGTCTTCTTTCAGTTCAATAGGTTGGGTTTTCAGTTGATGAGATGGATCTGCAAAATACTTATGAAGCATTGATACATGGAACACGTCATGCAAACGAGATAACTCTGGAGGTAATGCTAATATATATGCCAGGGTTCCAATTCTTTCCAACACTTCATATGGTCCAATGTATCTTGGACTTAGTTTTGCCTTCTTTCCAAATCCCATAACGCCTTTCCAAGGTGAAATGCGTAGGAATACAAAATCCCCCTTCTTAAATTCCAATGGATACTTCCTCCTATCTACATAAAATTTCTGCCTACTTTGCGTTATCTTTATCCGTTCCCGAATCATTTTGATGTTTTTAGTTGTCATATCTATCAATTCAGGACCCAAAAGTTTCCTTTCACCTACTTCATCCCAACACAAAGGCGTTCTACATCTCCTCCCATATAAATCTTCATACGGAGCCATACCAATGGTGGACTGGTAACTATTATTGTACGAGAATTCCATCAATGGAAAATGATCATCCCAACTGCCCTTGAAGTCAAATACACAACCTCGTAACATGTCTTCTAAAATTTGAATCGTCCTCTCAGATTGTCCATCGGTTTGTGGATGATATGCAGTGCTGAACTTCAAACTTGTGCCCATGGCATTCTGTAAATGAGGCCAAAACATAAAAGTGAACCTTGGATCTCTATCTGATACAATTGACACTGGTGCCCCATGTAAACGGATAATCTCATCAACGTACATACGTGTATACTTATCAACCGTGTAGGTGGTCTTAACTGGAAGAAAATGGGTCGACTTTGTCAATCGATCTACAATCACCCAAATAGAATCATTCCCCTTTGGTGACCGTGGTAATCCTGTAAAAAAATCCATTGTTATATACTCTCACTTCCATTCCGGAATAGGCAATAACTGCAATAATCCTACCGGCTTCTGATGCTCCGCTTTCACTTGCTGACATACTAAACATTTAGCTATAAATTTTGCAATCTCATGTTTCATATTGTTCCACCAGTAATACTCCTTCAAATCTCTGTACATTTTGGTACCTCCCGGATGCATAGAATAAATAGAACTATGTGCCTCTTCCAATATATCCTTCTTTAAGGGTGGATCATTCGGTACACAAATCCTGTTTTTATAACACAGCGATTCATCATTCTTAATTTCAAAGTCACTCACTTTACCCTCTAAGACATCTTGTTTCTTCTTCTCAAGGAATGGATCACTGACCAGCAAATTTCTTATGCGTTCTTCCAATAAAGGTATCACTATAACATGTTCTAATAAGCCTCCCCTTTTTGAAAAACTTAATTCAATGCCCATCGATGCCAAGTCAAGGATATTTCCCACAAGTGCACACTGTATGCAACCTAGAATCCTCGATGATTTTCGACTCAAAGCATCTGCTACTACATTGGCCTTTCCTGGATGATGATGAATGGTACAGTCATAGTCTTTAATTAACTCCATCCAACGTCTTTGTCTCAAATTCAAGTCTCTCTGTGTAAATAAATACTTTAAACTTTGATGGTCAGTGAAAATTTCACACGTCTCTCCATACAAATGATGTCTCCATAATTTCAAGGCAAAAAAAATAGCCGCAAGTTCTAAATCATGTGTAGCATAATTACGTTCATGCATCTTCAACTGTCTAGATGCATAAGAAATTACCTTTCCATGTTGCATAAAAACACAACCCAGGCCCTGATGTGAAGCATCAGTATAAATCACAAAACCTTCTCCACTGGATGGAACAGTGAGAACTGGAGCTGATACTAGCCTATTTTTCAACATTTTAAAGCTATGCTGACATTCATCACTCCACACAAATTTCACTTCCTTTCGGGTCAATTTAGTCAACGGCAAAGCTATAGATGAAAACCCCTTTATGAATCTTCTATAATATCCAGCCAATCCTAGGAAACTCCTTATCTCCGTTACATTCCTCGGTCTTTCCCCTTGCACAATTGCCTCTACCTTCTTAGGGTCAACATCAATTCCATCTCCCGAAACAACATGCCCCAGAATTACTACCTGATTTAACCAAAACTCACATTTGCTAAACTTCGCAAATAATTGACTATCTCGCAAAACTTGCAATACAACTCTTAGATGATTTTCATGCTCCTCTTGGCTAGGTGAGTATATCAAAACATCATCGATAAAGACAATCACAAACGAATCTATGAAAGGATGAAATACTCGATTCATTAAATCCATAATCACCGCAGGAGCATTTGTTAACCCAAATGGCATTACCAAAAATTCATAATGACCATAGCGAGAACGAAAAGCTGTCTTAGAAATGTCACAATCTCTCACCCTTAATTGATGATAACCCGATCTCAAATCAATTTTTGAAAACACTTTAGCACCCTGTAACTGATCAAACAAATCATCAATACGAGGCAATGGATATTTATTTCGAATATTCACCTTGTTCAACTATCGATAATCAATGCAGAGTCGCATGGTGCCATCTTTCTTCTTCACAAATAATACTGGAGCGCCCCATGGTGATACACTGGGTCGAATAAAACCTCTATCTAGAAAATGTTGCAGTTGAACCTTTAACTCCTTTAGTTCCACATGTGCCATTCTATATGGAGAAATAGAAACTGGAGCTGTACCAGGCACTATATCAATAGTAAACTCTACCTCTCTGCTAGGTGGCAATCCTGGTAATTCATTTAGGAACACATCTGAAAAATCCTTAACGACTGGGATATCTTCTAATTTTTGCAATTCCCTATTTGTATCCACAATATATGCTAAAAAGCCTTGACAACCCTTATTTAACAATTTCCTCACCCGAATGGCTGAAATAAGACAGTTCGGAACCACATTTCTTTCCATAGTAAATTTGAATTCCTCCTCCCCCGGCATATTAAATGTAACCTCCTTACGAAAATAGTCAATTGATGCATGGTAGGAAGATAGCCAGTCCATACCCAAGATAATATCAAAATCTCGAATATCTAGGGGAATTAAATCAATGGTCCACTCCCTCTCCCTCATACACAATACACAATTTTTATACACAAGCTCCACTAGAATCACATCCCCCATAGGTGTAGAAATATATAAACCATAATCTAGATAAGAACATGGTCAACCCAAATGCATGGTAAATGACAATGCTATAAATGAATGAGTAGAACCTGGATCAATAAGCACGTAAGCATGTTTGTTCATGACAGATAATGTACCTGTCACCACCTTTGGAGTAGCCTAAGCATCCTGTAAATTCATAGAAATTATCCTTCCCGGAGCCCTGGATCCACTAGCCTGTCCTCTACCTCCTCCTCTCCCTGTGCCTCCAGGTGATGAGCCTCGACTAGTAGTAGCTAATTGAATCCCTCCCACTAGCATAGGACAATTTTTTTTGGTATGACTAATTTGATGGCAGTGATAACACTCTACCCCCTTTAACTTGGGACAATCTGGACTAATATGGCCCTCAGCTTTGCAAAAATAGTATGTAACAGGCTTGAACTGCCTATTCTGTTGGACCATCGATCCTGCACCCCTAAAACTACTTGGTGACTTATTTTGAACATAATTTCCAGTCCCTCCCTCTAACGCGCTGAAATCTTTGACTCCCTTATTTTGAGTATTCTACATTGCCTTCCTTTTGCTGAGATGAATCAAATCTACTCCTCTTTCCCCTTTGTTCCCTATTCTTTATTGCATCGTTAACATCTTCTTTAACCATCATAGCTTTGTTAACTAAGGAAGAATAATCTACCATCTCAAGTGCAGTGAGTCTAGACTTGAAACCAAATTCAACCCATCATGAAATCTAGTGCATTTATCCTCCTCATCACGTAAGAAATGTAATGAAAATCGAGACAAAGATGTGAATTTAGTTTCATACTCCCTGACCGACATATTCCCCTGAGTCAATGATAAAAATTCTCTCTCCTTTTGCTTCCGGTACATGCGAGGAAAATACTTTTCATATAAGACTTTAATAAAGGAATCCCAAGTAATTACCTTACCTCCCTTCGGAGTAAGCAATAAATGTTTGGAAGACTCCAACCAATATTTAGCTTCTCCCTTTAACATGAAAGTAGCCAAAATCACCTTCTGCGCGCCAGGTACATTCATCACCCCGAAGATAGTTTCTGTGTCTCTGACCCAAGTCTCAACTTCTAAAGGATCTACAGAACCTGAGAATACTAGGGGGTTCAATTTGATAAACTTCTCGTACAGAGTATTCTTCTCCTCTCATTGTATTTCCCTTTCTCTTCTTGCCAAAGTCTGCTCCTCCAAGTACTTGGCTTGTTGTTCTGCTATTTTCATCATAAACATGTTTTGTTGTTCTGCCATTAAAGTCATGGCACGAGCCATCTTCTGCATATCTGTAAGTTATTCAGGAGCCCCCTCTGCATTATTTGGATTTTGTTGGTTTACTGTATTTGAAGACTCCTCATCTACCCTCTCATGAACATTTTCTCCTTCCATAGCTTACTATCTGTAATAAACCACAATTATAGAAACAAGAATAAAACATTTATTTCTAACATAATGGTTAGTATTTCTCACAAATTAATATAAATGACCCACACAACTCTATCTCTGCCACTGCCATATCTAGACTCTCTAATTCCAGAATATAAAAACCTAAAGCTCTGATACCAAGTTGTCACCCCCTAAACCCCATTGGGATATAATTAACTAAATAGCTTACAAATCACAATATATATTTATTTATTATTTAGGTAATACATATTGAAACAACTTCAAAGTTAAAATGCGTAATATTAAAAAAATCCAATCGTTTTAAGGAGGCATAATTTCAACAGAACTCACATATCATTTAACTTAATTACAACTAGTGCAGTTTATAAAACAAACTAACAAGACCCAACTTCTATGTACTCAACCTCCTAGACTTGGTAGTGGCAGCTGGAAAACCTGAAAATGTAAACATATAAAACCATGAGTTTAAAAACTCAGTGAATGTACTACATCACTATATAGTAAAAGTACTATATTAACATCTCAACATATTAATATATACATCTCTGTGCCAAATTAGGCCATATACATATCTGGAGTTAATAAACCCCACATCTCCTGCCCGTAGGCAATAATCATTTACATAGGTTTTAAAAAACTAACATCTCCTGAATTGCATAGAAACTCAACATATCCTGACTTTTATAAAGCCATAACATCTCAACATCTCTTGGCTTTTAAATAAGCCATAACATCTCCACATCTCTTGACTTTTAAATAAACCATAACATCTCAACATATCTTGGCTTTTAAATAAGCCATATCATCTCAACATATAAAACATATACATCATATCCAAAATCAACTCAGTAAGTACACTCACCTTGTGTTGTCAACTATGTATTCACGTTTCCCTCAGGTAGGGCTGAACTTGGTTGACTTGACCTTACACCTGTTAATACAACTTAATCAGTACTAAATCTCAATCATAAGTATTATTTTAATATAATTATATAACTTTAAATGACTACACAACCGTAATATGATTCTACTCAAGTCATATTCCATGAAACATATGTAAAGACGAAACGATGGTATATATGTTGATAAGGTCATGAACATTCAACCCTAGAAACTACCTCGTAAAGAATTTATAACTAAACTCAAGTAAACATAAAAGTATACTTCTGAATATATATACACATGAAACGTGTACTCAAAATACCCTTGGAAAAGAGCAAATAAAAACATTCTTTCATCAAGTATCCTATATGGCCTTAATTTATTGTCCTTTATACTTAACCATCCCATATTCATAAATAGTACACATACAGGTGTCCAAGCTTATCAATATGAAAACATATCTGAACATACTTTCTGTTACAAGTGACGGTGTAATTTTTCAAGCTTCCTAGGGCAAGTTATGGCCATTTCTTTACAACATAAGAAATCTTCCCTACAAACTCCTCTATTGTTCCTTCGACTTCCAAGAATTTTCATAATTTTTCTACAGCATAACTTTCCATGATTTTCAACACACTTTCATTAGAAATACTTAATAGTACATAATTAAAGTTTCATAATATTTGGACTTCATTTGCTATCTCAAAAGCTTGACCAAACTCATGGCATACCGAAATGAAATATACAAACAACAACTATATACCAACTTGCAACCATCACTAAGACCTAACCATAAGGAGTTAAATTATGATTTTAGGATATGATATGAATATATGAGTCTATTTTAATAACCAATTGGAATTTCTAAATTCAAGTAAGCACACAAAGAGATATGCAAGTTTGAATACAAAGGGTTTCAATACAAAGCAATATGACCAATAACACCACTTATCTCACATGTGAACCAATACATATTATCACAAAGGAGGATGGAATTTGGATCAATACTTCACAATTTATATACTTTGAAATAAGTATAATAGAAGATTAAAACAATATTAACACATAATATTACCTTAGAAACACCTTAAGGATTTTCTTGGAATTCTTTCCTAGATTTTCCTTGTAACCCTTTCTTCCTTAACTTCTACCTCTCTTTCCTCAAGCTAATAACACCTCAAACTGAATCTAGGGACTTAGTTTCTGAATAAATAATGTTAAGTGAGATTTTTAAGTCGTCCAAGGCTGCCTCCCAATCCATCCAATCAAATTAAAACATTTGGTTTAATAAAAGACAATTTACCACTTAAGGGGGTTTGCCCCTTGTTCATAATTTTGGCCTAAATTCTCACTCGAACATCCGTTTGATGCACCATTTGTGGTGTTACAACCCTAACTCACATGTATACAACTATGTAGTTTTCACCTCAAGTCAAATGTAATGTTACAAGGGTCAAAACTAGTTTTAAACAGGAATATTTCTATCGAAAATAACCAAATCTTGTGTTCGTAAATAATTCTACATTTCATGATTTATGAAAGTAGAAGTATACTAACCATAATCACTTAACATTAGATATACTAATAACACATTATTCATATCACATATGATAAGTATGATTTAAATATAATTTATCATAATAATATACGGGTTGTCACAGAATTATACTGACAAAGTCTATACATACTTTGGCATCGAATATCTCGAGCCCACTATCTCCTATGAAGTCTCTAGGATAGATAATATAAGTGTGAGTCCCACCTTCTTACAGGTAAAGCCTTGCCAAAACAAAACGTAAAACATGTTGCGCTAATGCAACCACTCCGATAGCCTTGCAATAAATGCCCACTATCGTACTAACCATTTTTATAACGTTTTAACAAAGATAATATCATACTCGTATATCGCATCACTACAACCAGTAGCCTCAATAAAGTACAAAAAACTGTTAATATACTCATTCATCCTCCGCAGATAGCACTAAAGAAAAATCCCGCTACACTAGGGAAAAATATTCACATTTTAATAACGTTGATAATGATATGCATTAAGCTCGTCTCACATGCTAATCTAGCAAGGAACAAAATATAGTGACTCGCTTGTGTCACATAAATACGCCTCATCCTCTGAGGATACAACTTTTACTTCCACCTTGCCAATCGTCTTAACTGCGCAAGTGGTTTCTGGATGTAACACGTCTACTCAAACCAAACAAAATTACTTTAATCGTTGTCTTTTACTAGGCACCGTATTCTTGTCCTTTTACTCACTTTGGAACATGTTATTGCGAGCGATCTCACTCCGCACAAAATACCTCAACACATAATCCACTTACCACCTCTCCTACTAACCAGGTTAGGATTGTCCTTCTCTCGGACTTTAGTAAACTCGATTCTTGTTAACCATCCCGGTTGTTTCCATAGATTTTTAGGTCATAAAGATCCTGTTACTATCTATAATAGTACTTACTGAACTTACCATCACTTGGTAAGAATTTAATTATCCGAATCATTTAAATGGGTCCCCTGATGTGTATCCACATCCCTTTGTGGTGCTATACCACCACCGTTGCATTCAGTCTTATTCTCGACTAAATTCTTCGATTCCTTTAACTTCCCCCACAAAGAAGCGTTATCATCTATTTTTACAAAATATGACAATGTCAACCTCTGAATCGGTCGTCCATCAGAATTACCACCTCGAGTATTGTCAACTATTATTACGAGTTGGTCTCCCACTCGTAGTCGTTTCCTTCACACCTATCTCCATCTTTCGATGCAAAATTCGCTAGCGGTTAAGATTCATATTCACAAATGGACCCCTGTCATGCCCTCCCGCGATGAGTTCAGAACCACGTTTGCTTATAATCCTGAACAGTTGAGGAAGGAACATACGGTCAACACTCTACCTAAGGTTCTCCTATAGGCATAGCATTCTATTTCTAAAATTTCCCATTGAGAGTCTCTACACGTTTATGAAATACGTTGGGTAAGTTTACCCTCGCACCTCATTTGACTATAACAACATTTGGAAATCACTTCTGCACCTTAGTCACCTTTCTAGTCTTAGCTTCTCGTTCCATAATTTTAGTGACCTCGACTACGGTCATCATCCTCAGATATATTTCATAATCTCAACTGAGCCCTGCCTCCTGATGTACACTTAACGGTCCTCTTCTGACATCCGTCATCGCTCGGCACGCGCACACATCCGAACGAAATTAGAATTCACTAATGTATACACATTATAGCAGGAGAACGAAATCTCGTCAAAGGAATCGACAATCCTAAACATAGGTCTCTATAACAAACAAAGCAACGTTAAAAGCATAATAAGCCGTACAGATCCTAAGGACACTAGAACCTGATGCTCTGATACCACCTGTGACACCCCGCCTAATTAAATACCGGGCGATCACTCCTTTATTAAATTAAAATCAAGGTGAACAGTTGGTTCATCCTTAGCATCATTGTCGTTAAAATAATTTTCCAATTTAAACACCCTAAATAATTAAGCTAAGTGTCAAAACCATTTAAAACCTTATTCTCATTTTATTAAATCCAATTATAAAACCTTTAACCATTTACATCTTTAAGAGTTACACATTAAGAATAAAAATAGAATTGAACATACACGAATTTAATCATCAATAATAAATCCCAACATTTACAACACCAAAGGAAAACATCCTGATTGTAATAAATCCCGAAATAAAGGTAGTGAAAGTAAAAATTACAATCTTTGACAATACAAACTAATTAATAGAAAGAGGGCAACACATGCCCCTGCTGGATAAAACTGAACTAGGAGTAGAATCAAATGGATGAAGTCGTCTAAACAACAGGCCTGCAACTCCCACCTAAGCTGCAGCTCGTTCCTGCCAAAGGACCCTATGCAAGACGCCCCTGTGGCTGGGCACCTGTAATATATACATATATATATATATATACAAGAGAGAAAGAGAAATGGAAATGGGTCAGAGCCCGATAGTGTATATGATTTATAAATTCATTTAGCAAGTATTTAAATTGATTACAGGCTAATGCAACAACATATTTGTGCGACACTCTGTTGAGAAATTCTCACCTTTCTTCTAATGTGCACACCTATCGCACTAACCTTCCCAATGGTCTATCTCGTCATATACCACACTATCTTTCCCCAATGATTTAACTTATCTTAGGTTATTCGCAGGATTTACAACTGAACAACACAAGTATTTAAAACGTAAGATTTCAATTTCTAACCAAAGTTCTCCTTTTAACTTTATTAATCAATAAAGTTTTCCAGTGTCATTTTATACTTTCTCAAAACAAGTATTTATAATTTGAGTCATCAACCATGTCCTACATATCAAATCACAGTAGGCAGTTCCAGATTTCAGAATTTCATATATATATTAATTACTGGTATAATATATCTATTCTAATAGCACCCCACATAAAAATTATGGTGTGGGCATACTCTGCTATCCAATCCCCGTATCAATCGCACTAAAGGGAATACAAGTTCGGAATCACTCTCGAACTGTATAAATACATATAAAAACAATATTGGGGCGAAGCATAGTTTCCAAGTCCAAGAGGTCAGTACATACCCTCACGTCTCTTAGGACCGTGACTACCGATTCGATAGCCTGTACCTAGGATTCCTATCTTCTAGGGTACGAGTCAATATCCCCCATAAGGCACACGAGATAAGATCGTCCCAGCGCAGTAACCTCAGGGATAGCAACTAGCGCGGGCATGATTTTCACAAGTATATAATATACGCATACACAATCATATAAATATACCACTTTTATTATATCAATTTAGGTTTATCCAATAACTCACATTCACAACATTTATCCTTATTTTCCCATTATTATTTATCAAGTATAATGGTTCATTTCTAACTTTAATTCGAAGGGTTTTTCCAACTTACTACATAACCCTCATGGACTCTATTCTTCCAAATGTACCATTTAGTAGATATCCATTTGTGTTCCAATGTAACTCTCTCTTACGTGTCTCTCCCCTTTAATATATACTCACATTATCCCTTATTCAAAATATCCCAAAAATATAGATTTCGCCTTACATTAAAGATCTCTTATTCATTAATGAATCTTACTGGTCATCATTATCTCCCAAATTATCTTACAAGGATGCCTAAGGAGTTTTCTTCATTTAGAATCCATTCAACAATTTTAAAAGGGGAACTTAAGTCTTCCAGGATGGGTCAATCGATCAAGGTTCGCGGCTCGATCGATCGAACCTTCGATCGATCGAAGGTCTCGGCTCGATCGATCGATCAAGCAGGTCTGCGGAAATCTGCAGATTTGCAGTTACGGTTTTCATCTTCTAACCTTCACCAAATCCATATTTTTCAATCCCAATCGTCCCAAAATTTATACTACTAACATTATATCATCATACCAGATATTTCCAAGGTAAAGCATGTAGATTTCTATCACTAAACATGGATTAACAGCAAAAAAATTATTATAATTATCAAGAACCCTAGAAATCTCTTAAACATGGTTCTAACAAGAATTTTCTAGAATTTCCTTATTGTAAACATCATAATTTCGTGGTTTACTCCTCTACATGACAAAGGGTTTCCAGAATATCATTTAAGTCATCACTACATGCAATTTCCTATCTCAAACTGGGTTTTTCTTCCATACAATTCGTCCTAATCATTCCTAAAGCAATATGAAAGATGCATCAACGAAATAAGCAAGATAAAAACTTGCCTGGGATTTTTAGAAGTCTGGATTGGTGCCGAAATTGGCGTGGTTGCGTTCCTCGTCTCGTGATCTACGCGTTGGCGACGGCGGCGGCTGCGGTGCAAACGGTTGGGTTTTGAGCCTTGGATTGCCTTGAGAGCTCTCTCCTCTCTTCTCCAATGGTCGTTCTAGAGTTTTGAGTTTTCTGAACCTAGATGATAACCCAGATATCTTATATAACCCCTTTAATTTCCGTGGGTTTAATTACCCAAAAATACAAAATGACTAAAATGCCCTCCCGGGGTACTAATTAAGTCTAAAAACGCCTCGAGACCCAAACTAAACCCCCGGGTACATTTTTATGACTATCTCGACTCTTCCGAACGCGTTGGCACACTCAAAATGACCATACGAACAACTTATAGAATATTCACTTTCATTTATCAATATTTAGTCCCGACGCAACACAGGCGCGTCCCGACTTAAATTTCCATAATTGTCATTTTATTCACACGTGATAATACTCTAAAATAAATCTCATATATTACTATACTCATCCAGTAACATTCAACAAATAACAAACTTCCAATAATTACTAACTCTCGTCACGCTAGTAAATATTTAAAACAACATTCCGGATTAAAATTAAATTAATTTATCTCAATTAAATTTAATTAATCCCTAAATTTAAAAGCCATGAAAATACGGGGTATTACAACATACTGTAACAAAGATGTGTACGGAGTCCCATTTGTTCTGAAGTATTTCAACACTATAATTCTACATACCATTGATCACACGGTGATGATGGTCTTTGTAACCATTTTCTGACCAAACTACCTGTTATTCAAGCCAAAAATAAAATTAACTGAGATAATGCTTTAGTTACAAACAACAAATATTGAGATGGTGTTTCCCACCAAACATTCAAAACAAAAAGTTAAATGGGTAAAGATAATACATGTGACGAACAATAGTAACTGTGATTCTCTTGAACACCCAAAATCAAAACAATAAATAGAGTCCCAAACTATAACGGTGAACATTCACAGACTTATGAACATTACAAAGTTGAAAACCATAATAATACTAAATATATGGTATGTTTTTAGGAACCCCAAGGATATCAGTAGAACTCTAGCCATGAATATAGATCCATGAATGTATGACTTTTTTAATGCAGGAAAAGAAAATATAAAAATTAAAAAAATAATCTACTATACCAACATAAGGTTCTGCACAAATCTTCAAAATAACATAATCATCAAAACCTAATATGATAGAATCAGAACTGTTGATTCCATCCAGTCTCTGACTTCTTGAAATGTTAGTGAGAATCAAAAGGATAAAAAAATAAAATCAAAGTAGAGAAATGTAAAATCAGAACAACCACAAACCATGATGGTACCCACGGCTCAAAGATATCTCGGGCCTCTTAAGAATTTTAGTTGCTTTGAAAATAAAAGAATAGAAGTTGTTTACTTTTGTTCTTTTTCGGGTGTATCGTAAACCTCAAATTGAAACCACAAAACCCTAAAATCGAAACCATTCAAAACTTACCTAAGAGAAGAGGTGACATGGAGAGAGGTTCAGCGAGGAGAGAGGTGCGGCAGTAGGGGGAGTAGGTTTTGTGTGGAGTGGAGATGATGGAATGGGAGAAAGCGAGAGATAGATAGATAGATAGATAGATAGATAGATAGATAGATAGATAGATAGATAGATAGATAGATAGATAGATAGATAGATAGATAGATAGATAGAGGGAGAGAGAGAGAGATTGATAGATAGATAGATAGAGAGAGAGAGAGAGAGAGAGAGAGAGAGAGAGAGAGAGAGAGAGAGAGAGAGAGAGAGAGAAAGAGAGGGTGTTCTTGTGAAATGAGGGTCGGGGAGAGAGAGAGGGCGCGTTTTGGTAATTGATATTTCGCAGAAATTGTGTAAATTCCTATTTTATCCATGGATTTGAATTTTAGGTAAGAGGAAGAAAGGAAATGAATGGTTAAAAAAGAGGGCGAACTCAAATATGTAAGGGGTAAAAATGGTAAGAGGCATATTCTAATCTCAACCATTGGATCGTTGTCTTGTTGGCTCCGATCTAAACCGTGAAGTGTCTTCCCATCTTATGAATAGTGAAAACACCATTGTAACTTATTATATATATATATATATATATATATATATATATATATATATATATATATATATATATAGAGAGAGAGAGAGAGAGAGAGGGAGCAAGGCTCCGATAAATAATGTTTACTACATCACCCATACATCAAACCTAGTTTTAGGTCCTAAAATATTTTTTTTCAAATTTTTATTTTACCCATGTAGTTAACTTTCCAATCAACGCATTTTCAAAAAATTAGGTCAGAATTGAATTTTTAGCAATTTTTTTAAAATAAAAAGTGTTGGAAATACCTTATTTACAAGGGTTTGCTCAAGCTGAATTTTGTAATTTTTTTAAAATAGCTAGAAAATGTATTTTGACCAAAAGTTTTGAACATGTGTTGATTGACAGGTAATTTCAATATAAAGATTAAAAAATAGAAAAAATGGTTTCTTAGTGCCTAGAACTAGGTGTGATGTATAAAGTGTGATATAGGAGAGCCTCTCTCTCTCTCTCTTACTCTTTCTCCATATATATATATACCTTGATACACCATGCTACCTATATGTATATATTATGGTTATTTTGTGAAAGACATGTCATGGATGTTATCATTTTACTTAAAAATGTGAAGCATGTTTTTTTGTTCGGATAACTTATATGTCTATAAAAATGGATATATATGGGGAAAATTTATTTGGGATATTTTGGGTTGTGCTACATCTTTAGGACTTGTTAAACTCTAATATGTCAAAAATTAGGATAAATATTGTGTAAAATTTAAGATGGGCTGGGTGAAAATACTAAATATTTTAGATGAAAAAATACATAATGTATAAGTTTAAGTCATAAATTGTAAATATACAGTACAAAATTGCAAATATTCAAAACCTAAATCTATAAATATTTCAAAGCAATCCTTGAAGTTGTAAAGATTACAAAACCACCCATATAACAATGAAAATTATAAATTTACCTATAATTATCGTAAATGTTACTAATTTTCCTTAAACTTGAATATTATGAACTTGACCTTCATTTTTTGAAAGGAAAAAAAAAGTAGTCTAGCTTTGGGATTTGTAATTATGCAAGTTTTATGTTAAACAAGTTTAAGTATAAGGACCCTAAATTTAAAAATGTAAGTTTTAAGTGTTTAACTAATGAGTAAAGAATGTATAAGGTATAAATTACATTGAAAAGTTTTCCACATCAATCACGGTCAACTGTGGAACTATGTAAAAACATAAGTAAAGACTAAAATAAAGACACTCGGAGCTAATAAGAAATATAAGAACAACCCAAAGACATAGGGTACGGAACCCATAAATATATATTGGGCATCATGACAGTTTTAGACATAATTCAGCTCCAAATTAAGAGTTTGGGCCATTTTTACAAGCCCCATAGGCCCAAAATTCTGGATTTGAGTTTTAACCCTAATGCTGGAAAGGTAAGGCAGCGTAAAGTCATTTTAGAACACTAAAATTGGGGAGAGCTTAAGAGGAGAACCCTTAGAAGAGAATTTGGGGATTTTGGGAGATTTCAAGAACAAGAGGAGATCCTTGATTTCAATCTAACATCTTCATCCAAAGGATTTGATTCTACAAATTAAGGATAGTGGTTTAATTTGCATTTACGTATTCATATTAAAGGAGGAAGGAATCAATTAATATGTTAGGGTCTGTGTTCCTGAGAAATTCGGAATTTCTTTGATTTGGAGTTATAAATCTGTAGAGGTGTTAAGATTTGACTAATTTGATGCCCTAATTTGGTGTAATTGATGGGGTTAGATTGAAGATAATAAAAGCATGTAATTAGGATGAGTATTGGGAAGTTTTGATAAATAAATCTGTATAGAATGGAGATTTTAAACATGTCAATGGTGGACTGGGTTTTACTAGACAAATTAGGGCTGAAAATGATACCGGGGTCATTCGAACGACCTGGTATCTCATTAAAACGAGAACCATTGTCGTTCGAATGACATCAATGGTCATTTGAATGACCTTTTAAGCTTGTCAGATTTTCCCCTTCCCCTGATTAAGACATGTTATATGTTCGAGATACATAATTTATGCATTAGTTGATTCTGCAATTTTGGTTATGATCTAGGGTTTTAATTTGTTAATGTTAACCCTTCAATTAATTAGAGGATTGATTAATTTAAAGAATTAAGGTTCATGACTGAGTGATTTGAGACATTGTTATTTAAGTGGGTAGGCTTAATTGAATGAAATTGAACGATGGATTGGAAGTATTGAGTTTCGGGACAAGAGAGAGAGTCCGGGTATAATTGGTAGAGTGACACCAAGATAATGAAAATTAATTAGGATATAATTAATTGAAATGATGTCGGACCATAGACTTGCATGTTTTAGGTTTGTGAATAGATGTAGTACACCAGTAGCCTAGATTAAATATATATATATACGGTTATGTGTACTATATATATATATATATATATATATATATATATATATATATATGTGTGTGATTTATATATATATATATATATATATATATATATATATATATATATATATATATATATATATATAAATCACATATATATATATATATATATATATATATATATATGTGTGATTTATAAATTTTTGTATGAATAATAGTTATAGTAAAGCACACCAATATTAATGCTATCTTAGGAGGTTACGTGATGTGGGTGAGTCCCTGGCTAGCGAATGCAGGGTGAGTATAATCCCCAGGTCATAGTGTCTGTTATTAGGGGTGAGCCGTCATGGTATGGGACAATCACTTTCGAGGGGAAATATGGTCCCCTCCTACGCATGGGTGATAGAATTTATATCCGACATGCGTGTGAATGTTGAGATATATGATACGTATATATAGTGCAGAATTATATACGGGTATATACATAGTGTGAAATGTATAAATGATATAACTTGTGAAACGGTTATATGGAATTAAATGAGAAATAACTTAAATAAGTTAGTGTGAATGTTGTGATATAGTGATTCGTATATATGGGGCAAATTTATATACGAGTACATACATGATGTAAAATGTATAAGTTATATAACTCTTGAAAATGTTATATGGTATTAATTGAGAAGAGATTTAATAAGTTAGTGTGATTAATAACTTATAAGATGTATAACTAAACTCACTAGGGATAGAGTAGTAGGAATTAGTGGGAATTAGTGGGATATATGTGAAAAGACTAGTTTCGGGATAGTTATCTAGATGGGTCATGTATAGATACATTAGGCCTACACACTAGTAGAGGGGTGAAGTGTCCTCAAAAGAGTGTGCAGAACTAACTTAAATATGAAGAGCATACTTGCATTTTAATTTCCTGCATTTAAATTCACTTGCTAAATATTTTTAAAATGTTTTGGGTTCTAGCCCTTGCTATAAAATATTTTCCAAAACCTTTTAGGTTTCTAGCCACAGGGATGCCAAAATTGATCTATTCCAGGTTTACGCAGCTGCGACACATGTGGATATGCAGGACTTTGACTTAGCCACTTCAGTCATTTCATTTCCAAAGTAGGATGAAGTCAGTGTTCCATTTGGGCATATCGCCTTAGTTGTTCCATTTTATTTCAGTTAGATGATGTATTCAGTCATTACTCTTATGAGTTATTTTGTTATTGATTTGTAGTCGGTGGTTATCTCGGCTAAGATTACATTTATTCCATTTTTAGTATTACTTGATTTCAATGATTTGATGATGGTGAGTTATATATTCTTTCGCATGTTGTTAGAGAAGTTAAATAAAAAGATAAAATTTGACACCATGTCTTTTGAATAATAGGTGGTTAGTAAGTTTTAAAAACATTTCGATAAAGATGCTAAGAATGAACCAGATGATATTCCTTTTTAATTTGATATAGGTCTGATCACCCGGTATTTTATTAGGCGGGATGTCACAGATGGTATCAGAGCATCAGGTTCTAGTGTCCTTAGGATGTGCGTGGCTTTTCACGTTTCAGAATAGCGTTCTTTGATATAGAGCCTTATTATAGGATTGTTATATTCCTTGACGTATGCGATTTATGTTCTCCCGCTATAGAGCATAGTCCATGTGATTCATATGCATTTTTGGTCGAGAGTGGTAGATCGAACATTTTAGAACGTCGAATGGGGGACGTTAGAAGGAGTGAAGGAGGGAGGACTCAACAGAAGCCGTGGAGTATTCTAGAAAGAGTGAAGCGATAGGAGTCATCATGATAATTGTTTGAACAATTGAAGTTGGAGTAATCGCTGGGGTCCTGTAATTTTCCCAAGAACCATCGGGAAGGATGTTGGTGCAAAGTTAAAACCCCAAGTGTAGATGATAAGGGGTGAAGGTCGAAGAAAATTTTATTTCAAAAGAACAATCTTCTAGGATTCGAGGGAGGTGCAGAAGAGTTATTTACCAGTGGGTAGAGAACGTCCAATTGGGCTCATATGTGGGGGAGTGTAGTAACACTCAAGTTAAAATTTCGAGCAAAGATGTTTTTTCTTAAAAGAAGTATAGGGTGATAGGATCGAGTCACCACATTCATGGAGAGGTACCATGAATAACAAGGGATTTGTTGTGCAGAGTATTACGAATCTTCTCACTAGAGGTTAAATTACTAAATATGGGAAACTTCGGTAATCTTCCAAAAGGGTCGGGCAATGGACAAAAGTGAAGGAAAGTTGACAAAATTCACAAACTTCATAACCGATGAGAGGGATACGAAGAACGAAAAGGGTTTGAAAGTTTCCAAATGACCCGTGAGTAGAAAATACAAGCGCGAAGATGAGATCTGACTAGAATCAATGGTGTAATTATCGTCAAAGTTGTACAATTACAATTGGCATCTATGCTCTCGACAGAGGGGAACTAAGGGAATTGAAGAATGTATCAAAAGAGTAAGACTAAAAAATTTATGCTCATGAGGCATCAAGGGAAGGAATACCCAGTAAAGGACCCATATTATTGATCAAGATTAATGAAATCACGACCGAGTGATGGTGGGTTTAGTTAGGGCCATCAAGGCCATCAACTATTCTATTGGATCTGCAGATCCAAAGGGACAATTGGGGTAGCATTAGGGTCAAGACTACCAGTCCGTAAGAAGGACAACCCTGATAGGGATGAAGGGTCTAGAGAAGGGGGGATGACAGAGACATGTGTCATATGTGTAAAATAGTGGAAACTCATAAATGGATCTTGTCCTCAAAAAGTCAGGGAACAAGACTTAGATACCTAGTAGGGGCATCTGTTGGAGAAGTTTTGGGTTTGGTTAGGGTGAGGGTGTTACGTCTAATAACCGTTGAGACGAAAGTGTTATGAGTAACTGAAACTACAAGTTTTATTTTAAGATGATTGGGGTATGTTTTACGTGATGCTAACGGGTCACACTAATGTATTAGTAGTAGATTCATGTGAGAAATGAATTTAGTGGAAGTATCGTTAATATCACTAGTATATGTATTCTCACTATGGAGTAGCGGGGTACTCTTTGTTTCCACCAGAAAGGAACAGATGGTTACATTGAGACGATGTATTTGTTTAGGACTAGCTCCTTTGAGAGGTGATAATTGAGGTATGGTTTTATCTTGGGTACGTACGGGTTCGTAATGGTGGGCGATCATAGCAAGGCTATCGTGTTCATTGTTTCCTCACCGGATGTACATTCTCTTGAGATCTCTCACCTAGAAGAGGGTTGAGATGCAGTAATATCTTGTGAAGTAGACTTCAGAGGGTAAAGTTGTCTAGTTATATTGGATCCCGGTGTGTGGGGACTTTTACTGATGAGATTCAAGGTATGTTGGGTTGCCGTGGAGCGAAGAGATTTAGCTCGTCATTAATATTTAGCGCCGAGGGATTAATGATAGTATAAGCGCAGTAGTATATGACTACTTTAGAGATGCGGGAGTCCGCGATAGACTTGTGAGTATGGGGTCAAGGTTTGAGAGTCCCAAAGATATGCTTTGGGTTCTGTGAAAATCAAGGACCGATAATGCTGAGGAATAGAGAATTAGGAAAAGTTCTTTTGGGCTTTGCTAAGAACTGTAATAAGCATAAGCCTTAATAAAATGTCAGAAATGTGAAGACGTCATTGGATTCTAGGTCGTCGGATTTAATGATAATTAGTGAATGTGTGGAGAAAATACGTTGAGCAGAGAGCCACTAAGAGATAGGGCTAGTGGAGCCGAAAAGTGTTGCGAAAGAAACAATGGAAAGATTTTCACCACATGTAGGTGGGGGAAATATCGAGAAGATTGTATAGTAATTGGTAAGGTCAACAAAATTATTTGGGGGATATACCCAGGTCGTGAATATGATGGACAAACTTGAGATAAATATGTTACGTAGTGATGATCGGAGGTTGTTGCAACTAAGCATGAGATATAGGGTGTATGGGAACCCTGGGAGGAGCCAGAGTTTCTACTGTGGAGATACTTAGCAGATTCGGGGAGAAGATGCAAAGGAAATGATTTTTGGTATATTCCAGATGAATGGGAATAAGTTGTCCCTCGATTTTTGGAGTGATTGATCATGGGTGTGTTTGGAAGTGACATTGAGTGCGTCACAAGATAGGGTTTGATATCACTAGGATTCTTTAGTGAGACGGATATTAGTGGATGGGATGGCTGAAATAGCCATTGTGTATATATGTAAGTACTGTGGGATAGAGGGGTTATTTGGTGTTAACCACAAGAGAGTGGAAGGTACTCCAAGAGGAAGGTTACATTATAACAAATATTTTAACTTTCGAGAATTACGATAGTAGCGGGGATGTTTTTCTAAGTTTCAATTGTGTAGCTATAGTTTGGAGCTATAATGGATAGTTATAGTAAGACTGGGTGTTCGCGGTACCAGGGTATGATATATCATTGCTAGGTTTCACCTGAGATAGGGTCTAGCATATATATACGGTAATGTATGTTAAATGTAATGCATATTAATGTATTAATATAGTTAATTGAAACCCTGGGGAGTAGGGACATTTCTAAGGTGATTCAGGTTGGGTTGACTTATTTTCAAACAGGGAGATATAGATCGAGATTTATTTTCACACACAGAAAAAAGTGATAGTAAGGGTGTAGTAGTGTATGTTGTCCTTTTTAGAATAAGAGTGGGTATGTATAGTTTTATCCCGAGAGAGGGGTATTTGGAGTGTTACAACTATGCGATTGAAGTTATATTACGGTTAAGTGTTGGTAAAAGCCGGGTTTCATTTTGTGCGATTGAGCACGGGTACAGGGTCTATAGGCGCTCTAGTTAATGGCATTCAATTAATAACTTTGTGTAGCAATGGGCTAGTTGACACTGGGAGTACTAGGCTCATCCAAATTTCGAAGACGAAATTTCGTTGTAAGGGGAGAAGTATGTAACACCACGTAAATTTAAGGAACTTTCTTTAAAAAATCCTAAAAATGCCAGACAAATCTAAAAATTATCTGGAAAATTCCTAAAATTTCCGAATAAGTGTTGGAACCTTTATTCACTAAGAAAACCATTTTTCAATCTTTCAAAATCCCCAGCTAGGTTACAACTACATTCTTATCCTTAATTTATGCCCTAAACCCCGAGTCCATTATAATTACCCAGCAGTATCCCAAAACCTCAAGTCATCCCCATCTATCAAATATTTCCCCAGTAGGAATATGTAATTTCCTACCCAATTCCCTAACGATCTATAAGACCTAGTCGGATATCTCTCCCAGGTAGCGCCTCAAATAAAAACACTCCCGAGAAAAATCATAAAGAAACTTTCGAAGCTAAATTAAAGTTTCCACAAAGAGAAAACACACGTATTAAAACTATTGGTCTTCATAATTGACCTTGACCTTGACCTGTAAAATTATTCGCCATAATTTTAGGTCCTCAAAATTGACCTCAACCCACAAAATTGGTTACCCCAACTTTAGGTCCTAAGAATTGACCTCGACCCGTATAATTGATCACCCTTACATTAGGTCCTTAAAATTGACCTCGACTCGCAGAATTGGTCATCCCAACTTTAGGTCCTAAGAATTAACCTTGACCCGAAGAATTAGTCGCCATAACTATAGGTCCTAGGAATTGACCTTGACCCTCATAATTGGTCGCCCCTACTTTAGGTCCGCAGAATTGATTTCGACCCACAGAATTTGTTACCACAAATTTATGTCCTCGGAATTTATCTCGACCCGCAAAATTTATCACCCCAAATTTAGATCCTCAGAATTAACCTCGACTCCCAGAATTTGTTGCCTTTACTTTAGGTCCTTGGAATTGACTTCGAACTGCAGAATTGGTCGCCTCAGCTTTAGGTCGACAGAATTGACCTTGACCCCTCGAATTGGTCTCCATAACTTCAGGTCCTCATAATTGACCTCGACCCACAAAATTAGTTGCCTAATATTAGATCCTCAGAATTGACCTCAACCTGCAAAAATGGTCGATAAAACTATAGGTCCTTAAAATTGACCTCGACCCGCAGAATTGGCCGCCACAGCATTAGGTCCTCAGAATTAACATCAACCCACAGAATTGGTTGCACGTAATTTACGACCCGAAAAATTGGTTACCCCACTTTAGGTCCTCAAAATTTACTTCAACCCGCAGAATTGGTCGCCACAACTATAGGTACTCATAATTAACCTCAACCCACAGAATTGGTCGCCCCTACTTTTGGTCCTCATAATTGACCTCTACCCGTAGAATTAATCACCACAACTACAGGTTCACAAAATTGACCTCGACTCACAGAATTGATCACTCTATTTTAGGTCCTTAGAATTGACCTCGACCCCTAGAATGGATCGCCCATACTATAAGTCCTCAGAATTAACCTTTGCCCACAGAATTGGTCGCCACAACTTTAGGTCCTCAAAATTGACCTCCGCCTAAAGAATTGGTCGCCAAAACTATAGGCCCCCATAATTGACCTCCACTCGCAAAATTGGTCGCCATCGCTTCATATCCTGAAAATCATCTTCGACCCTCTAAAATGGTCATCCTCGTCCCCTTGGTTCACATAATTGTCCTCTTTCCAAACACATCTATGTGATGTATATTCGATGGATTTCACTTATTCCAAGCTCACCCATTGAGATCTTCAATGGGGGGCTCTATAGACACCACCATTAAAATTCTTAAGCTTCGATTTTCATAAGAAATTATCATCAAATAAATTTTATATGAAAATCATTTCCACAAACCCCATTTTTATTCAAGAATCTCAAACCCAAAATCTTAGAGTTTTTACACCAACTATAATATGGATCATAAACACACTAAAATGTTTAAAGAAAGTTAAACACTTGCTTGGTTGGATAAATCCGACGATCTCGTGTCGAAATTCTCTAGAGCTTGGCCCGAGTCTCCTTTTTTATCCTTTTTCTTCCTTCTTTCTTCTTTTTTTCTTTCATTCGTCCTTCTCTCTTTCTCTTGTGGCCTATAATAGAGAAATGAGGGTTTATCCCTTAATAAACCCAAAATTGACTCGTATACACAAATGCGAGTCCCTACTAATCCAAAAAGTCCTCGAAACCCAAACACTACCCCGGGTACTCTATTCTAACTATCTAGGCCCTTTAGAGACCAATCGTGCACTCAAAATTCCCATCTGAGTCACTTAACAAAAATTCTAGTCTTAAACCCGACACATCTGCACATGTGTTTTCCGCATAAAATAACATCACCTGTCACTTTTATTCACCTGCGATATGAAATATAATTAGTCCATTGATGATGCTTGGTTTCAACTCCACCTGATAAGTGATAATGAGCTCAAACAGTAACAACAATGGCAGCCATAGAGATGTATGTGTGTAAATATGTAGAAGGAGATGAGTATAAGAGGAACAAGATAATGATGTATTGTGGTTCAGCCAATTAGGCCTACATCCACTGTGAGTGCGTGATCCACTAAGTATGGGCACTAATGGCCTTGGATACAATGCACATAAGCTCACTTTCTCTCTCTACTGTGTATACAAGAAGAGTTTTTACTAGGGTTACAATTATTGATTGATTCCTCCCCCTATAGGGTTGTAGGTGACAAGTATATATAGGTCCTGGGGGGTGTAGTGTACCCCCCAAGTATGCATAGTGCATGTGAATGATGATCTAGCCAATCTCTTGTTGACACCTATAGATGCGAAATGATGACATAATATTCCCTCACGTGAGGGGGTGATATGGTTATAACGGTCTTCCACATGCCATGTGAGCCTCATGCGCACTGTTCCATGCGTTTCCCAAGGCACGAGCTGTGATGATGTCACCCTCAGCCTATCATATCATAGGCCGAGGGCAAAGTTCCTTCCGGCAATGAGTCTGGACCAATTTGGGCCTCGTACTGTCGTACCCTCGGAGGTTCGTCTGAGTCTGATGAGGGATCAACCCCTTAGAGGGTCGTTTGGGCCTGGTGAGGGGTTGGCCCCTTGGAGGGTCGTCTAGGCCTGATGAGGGGTCGGCCCCTTGGAGGGTCGTCTGGGCCTGGTGAGGGTTCAGCCCCTTGGAGGGTCGTCTGGGCCTGATGAGGGGTCGGCCCTTCGGAGGGTCTTCCGGTCCTGATGAGGGGTCGGCCCCTTGGAGGGTCGTCTGATATATGTTGAGAGGTCGGCCCTGGAGGGTCGTCTGGGCCTCGTCCAGTTACAGGGCACCCTCGGCCTGGCCGAGGGTACATATGGGTATATCAATCACCCCTCAGCCCTTAGCTATAAATGCTACTGAGATGGCTGAGGGATAGTGTTGCTTTTGAGACAAGTGTATGGTCTGTTTGATGAGTGACACCTGTCAAGCTGATATGACACTTAGGCAGATACTCATTATTGTTCCCGTTTCCTAAGCGTGGCAGCTGCACACTGCCTGGGACTTTATGCCCCAATGATGCCCTCCTCGTGGGTTGTTCTCTGCATTGGTTGATGGGCCCATTTATTAATAAGGTATTTAAGAAATTTTTGAAGTTTCTCTTTCTTATTCTTCTTCTTCTTCGCGCCTGAACTCTCTCTCTCTAGCTTTCAGCGTTCGAGCCATTTTTGTAATTTCGACGTTTCGAGTTTGGCAGTTCTGCTATTTCTTCTCAGGTAACCCATTTTCCCTAGTTCCCTCTTTATCTTCATTTCTGTTTGCTTTCTTATTTTAGGATCGTAGGGTTGGGTTTTCCTTAGGCTGTTTCATAGCTTTTTCGGCGTATACTCTAGTAGTTTGTTCTTGAATGTTCTTGATCAAAACCCTTTAATTCTTTGGTTTTGATCGAAAAGTCCAACCTGGTCAATTATGAGATTATTTATGACTGGCTTAGCCAAATTCTTCTAAGTGTAGGGTCTTCCCCTTAATGCTTAGGAGACTTTACAGCTTAGAAGAGGATTTTCCATCCCTGAGAGAGAAGTTCATCATAGAGATTAGGCGAATAGAGGAAAAGCAAGAGAGAAGATGAGGGGCCGACCCTAACTGGGTACGATCCATTTTCCCCATTACTCTAACCACAATAAAACCAACTGAGTCTTTTGGGTCGTCCAGTCGTCCAGTAGGGAGTCGATCAGGAGAGATGGATGAGAGAGCCTCGTCACCATCAGGTGCTGGCCCTTCTGGGACGAGAGAAATATCTGATCTTAGCCCAGGCCGACAGGCCGAGGGTGTGATCCCTTTCGAGGTTGTCCCTATGACAACTTTGTCCCCCCCCCCCCCACGCCTTCCAGATGGCTTTCCCTCATGGGCTTCTAACAGGTGACGAGGACGAGGGAGAGGGGACTGAGGATGATAGTGAGGACTCAGATGTTGACCCAGTTGACACCACCCATGCCTCGTCCTATATCTCCTCAGTCAGGGATCGTGACCTCTTACTTTGGAGGCATGCATTTGGTGTTCCCCTCAACATAAATATGAGGGTCCCCTGTGAGTCTGAGAGGGTCTTTGAGGGTGAAGAGGGAGAGGTCGCAGTATACGAACATATGTTTAAGGTCGGTGTCAGGTTCCCTCTACACCCTGCCATTGTAAATATCTTATCAGCCCTCGGCGTCACCTCCTCTCAACTTCCTCCCAACTCCTGAAGGATGATCCTTGGATACGTCTCCTTATGGAAGAATGCCTTTACTGATGAGCCCTCGTCCGATCTGTTCTTGGCCTGTTATAATATCACTTCCTCATCTAAGCAGCCTGGGTACTATCATTTGGGGGCGAGGGAGTTTGATAAAAAATATCTCCACATTGCACAAACCTCCAACCACGATTGGAAGAAGAGATTATTCTTCGTCTCTGAAGAATGGGAATTTTCTGCCAAGGTTCAACCTTTAGTCGATGGTCTGAGGGTCCTAAGAAGATGATTTAACCCCTCGATGAAGGCCAGGTCAGACCCCGGACTTAGTCTAGACGAGAAAGACATAGTCGAATATCTCAGAGAATGAGGGAAAGGGGGTGAGCTTGCAAAGTTTGAAGATCTGATGACCCCTCGGTTCCTCAAGAAAGCTGGTCTGAGGTTCTGCCCCCTAACAGAGCTATGTGAGTGATATTAGTTTTTGCCCAACCTTTGCTTTTTTCAAATGTTTCATCTTTACCCTTGCATTTTTCTGACGTGTCGTCCTCTTTTCAGGTCGTCCTTCAGGTATATCATACCATCTTTAGGAAATGACTTCCCCGAGCTTACTATCTGGTCTGGGAAAGAAAAAGGGGAAGGAGCCTCAGCAAGCTCTGAGGGAGACGAAGACCATGGGGTCGACGCCTGCTGAGCCGACCTCCGACAGACAAAAGAGGAAAGAGCCAGAAGTCCCCGTTGACCCTCGGCCAGATTCTAGGACGAGGGCAAGGGTGGAGGCATTTGAGGGGACCGCATCCTCTTCCAGTATTGGGGCCTTCTGGTCCCAAAACTCGACATTTTTGAAGGCCGACATGTCTTATCTGACTGCCAACCTGAGGGCGGTCAAGGCGTCTATGTTTTCTGCCCCCTCGGTTGCCGACTATGAGTTCTTGTCCAAGATGCCTCCGGCGAAGGTGTATGACTATGGTCTGCACACCCTAGCCCAGGTACTTGTTCTTACTTCATTCACTTAATTTCATTCTTTCACAAATTGTTTCCTCGGCCTCTTAATGAGTTTCTTTTTCTTATGCAGTCTGTATGTACTTTTACCTCGTCCACTAAGTGGATGGCTGAGAATGGAGAAAAATTCCGTGAAGCTGAGAGGGCTATCCAGCACGAGGTTGATCTGCAGTCAGAGCTTGAGCCATAAAGGGCTGAGTTGGAGAGTGCCAGGACTGAGCATGCGAGGGTCCTGGATGAGCTGATGAGGCAGCATGATGCAGACATAGCGGCCAAGGACTTGCTTCTTAAAGAGAGGGATGAAGCTTTGACCCATCAGAGGGCTCAATTCAAGACTGAGCTATCTGAGGCCGTGAAGAAAGCAGAGGATGACGCTGTGGAGGTCTACAAACTCTCGGATGAGTTTCAAGGCTTCGTCCTTGAATACATAGAGAGGGGGATTAGGACGGCCGGTCGGTGGGTCGTCCTTAAGTTTGTTGACGCAGTATCTTCTGTCCGCCCCTCTATCCAAGAAGTCCAACTGGACGACCCCCTGATTGCTGAGGCTTTGGCACAGGTGGAGTCTCAAGTGCATGTCGAGGGTGTCGGAACGTCTGAGGATCATCCTATCATGGTCTTTGAGGAGACTTCTCTTATTGACGTTGAGGCCCTACCCTCTGATGCTGCTCAATAGGGTGGCTGTTTGTAGTCGATACCCTCTTTATGTACCTCATTAATGTACTTTAATTTTTTGGATAACAAACATCCTTTTGTAATATTTTATTTATAATATCATCTATATTGTTGTCTTTCATACTCGTCTCTTTTGTATTGTGAATTTTTTATATTAACAATATCACTAACCCATCCCTCGTCTTTCTTTAGGGTGAATGAGGGGACGTCCCCGGCATTGACCCTCATTATAGCCGAGGGTGGTTTCTAACCAATTTTAAGTGATGCTCAAGTCGTCGCTCATCTTTTTTAAGAGTAAAGGTGGGGTCATCCCCTCCATTGACCCTCATTATAGCCTAGGGTTTCTTCTACCAACTTAGTGGTTTTTAATAAAGTACTCCCTCGTCTTTCTTGAGGGCAAGGGTGGGGTCATCCCCACCATTGACCCTCATTATAGCTGAGGGCTACTTTTACCAAATTAATGGTTTTTAACAAAGTACTCCCTCGTCTTTCTTGAGGGCAAGGGTGGGGTCGTCCCCACCATTGACCCTCATTATATCCGAGGGTGGGTTACTTTTACCAAATTAATGGTTTTTAACAAATTACTCCCTCGTCTTTCTTGAGGGTAAGGGTGGGGTCATCCCCGCCATTGACCCTCATTATAGCCGAGGGTTACTTTTACCAAATTAATGGTTTTTAACAAAGTACTCCCTCGTCTTTCTAGAGGGCAAGGGTGGGGTCGTCCCCACCATTAACCCTCATTATAGACGAGGGTTACTTTTACCAAATTAAGGGTTTTTAATAAAGTACTCCCTCGTCTTTCTTGAGCGCAAGGGTGGGGTCATCCCCACCATTGACCCTCATTATAGCCGAGGGTTACTCTTACCAAATTAATGGTTTTTAACAAAGTACTCCCTCGTCTTTCTTGAGGGCAAGGGTGGGGTCGTCCCCACCATTGACCCTCATTATAGCCGAGGGTTGATTTTCCCAAAAATGATCCCAGATATACTAGAACTGACAAACACAAGATGAGGGGAAACACTAATATTTCTCATTAACATTCCATGTGTTCTGTTGCGGCAACACCCATTACAATTATGGTCCGTCAGAACATTACAACACTACTGATAGTATTTCTTCAAATGATCTACATTCTAGGGGTTGGAAAAGAGTACCCCTTCTAGGTTTTCTAGTCTATAGGTCCCAGGAACAACTTCATCGATGACCCTATATTGGCCATGCTAATTAGGGTGGATCTTGCTGGGCTTTTGCCAACTCTTTTTGAGGACTAAGTCCCCCACTGCAATTTGTCTCTTCTTCACCCTTTGATTGTAAAACCTTGCACTCCTCTGCTGGTAGGCGGCTTGCCTTACCTCAGCGTCTTCCCTCATTTCCTCAATCAGGTCTAAGTCAAG
Organism: Sambucus nigra; assembly: GCA_949130495.1. Classification (NCBI taxonomy): domain Eukaryota; kingdom Viridiplantae; phylum Streptophyta; class Magnoliopsida; order Dipsacales; family Adoxaceae; genus Sambucus; species Sambucus nigra. The sequence goes on from OX422210.1 coordinate 745,569,295, forward strand.
TCTCCTCTCTTCCATATTTCTCTAGGGGTCATACATTTGGACCCTGTGAGTAGGAAACCCAATTTCGGTGGGGATGATGGCTTCTGAACCATAAGCTAGCATGAACGGGGTTTCTTTGGTAGAGGTCTTTGCTGTAATCCTGTAGGCCCATAGTACAACATATAACTCCTCAACCCATCTACTTTTTTCCTCCTCACGTCTCTTCTTGATCCCGTCCAGGATCGTCCGGTTTGTAAATTTCATTTTCCCGTTGGCTTGAGGTCGGCCTGGGGTAGAGAAGAATTGTTTGATACTCACCCTTTCACAGTAACTCTTTAGAGATGCATTCTTGAATTGAGTCCTGTTATCTGAGATGAGGGTGTTGGGGAGACTATATCTGCATATAATATTTTTCTAGATGAACTGGAAGGTCTTCTGTTCGGTAATCGTGACCATTGGCTCTGCCTCCACCCATTTTGAAAAATAGTCAATCCCCACGATGAGGAACCGATAGTTATTGATGGCCCTAGGAAAGGGGCCTACCAGGTCAATCCCCCATACTGCAAATGGCCATGGGGATGTAATGGAGGTAAGAGGCTGATGGGGTTGGTGAGGGATGGTGGAAAACCTCTGACATTTGTCATACTTTTTTACATATGCCGTGGCATCTTTCGCCAAGGTCGACCACCAGTACCCTTGGTTACTATCCTCTTCGCCAATGACCTACCCCCAATGTGTCTTGAACACGACCCCTCATGCACGTCTTGCAAAATGCATGGGACTTCAGATGGGTGCACACACCTAATTAAAGGGAGCAAAAACCCTTTTTTGTACAAGGTGTCTCCGATGACAGTGAATTTTGTCGCTCTGTATCTCAGCTTCTTCCTTTCTTGCCCTGCTTCTGGAATCTCCCTCTCCTTAATGTATCTGATCAGAAGGTCCATCCATGAAGCTTCCTTAGAAACATTCAGGCAAGTGCTAAGTGTTCCCTCAGTATCTTCAATAGTTGGTCGGAGCAAAATTTCCACTTGGACTGTCCTCCTGATATCTGTTCTAGTTACTAAGGCCAGCCTGGTAAGTGCATCGGCTCGGCCATTGTCGAGTCTAGGTACCCTCTTCAATTTTACTTCTCTTAAGATCTTAAGAAATGATCTCACCCTCTCAAGGTACTTGGCCATCCGCTCATCCTTGGCCTCGTAGGCTCCTAGTACCTGATTCACCACTAGCCTTGAATCACTATGGACCAAAATTTGGCCGATACTAAGAGACTTGGCTAAGGATAGTCCTGCTATCAGGGCCTCATATTCGAACTCTTTGTTGGAAGCTTCGAAGTTGAACCTGAGGGCGTACTCAATGTATGTGCTATCAGATGTAGATACTATCAGTCCAGCTCCACTTCCGCTGTCGCAGGAGGACCCGTCGCTGAAGAGGCTCCACACGGTGTGTTCTTTTGAGAAACTTCCCTTGGTGAGGGACCCTTGTCTAAATAGATATCTTCTATCTTCGTTCTCGGCCACTTTTCCTCTAATGGTGATTGTCTCATCTTTGTCTGCGGGTGTGTTGGCGAGTCTACTTTGTAGGGTATATGTCTTCCCAAGGCTCTCATTTTTAGTTTCATCGTCTTGCCAAGTAAATTCAGCCACGAAATCTGCCAATGCTTGCCCCTTGATGGCCTTCCTAGGATGATAAACAATGCCAAACTCTCCTATCTCTATGGCCCAGGCCATTAGCCTCCCTGACTTTTCTAGCTTGTGTAAGACCTGCCTAAGAGGAGAGTAACCGAGGATGACCATTGTATGGGACTGGAAGTATGGATTCATCTTTCTTGATGCATGGATCAAGGCATAGGCTAACAACTCCATTTGAGGGTATCTTTTCTCTACCTCCTGGAGTGCCTTACTGTTGAAATACACAGGCTTATGTACACCATCTTCGTCTCTCATAATGGCTGCACTGATGGCTGATTCAGAGACGGCTAAGTACATATATAGTTGTTCGCCCTGTACTAGTCGTGACAATAGCAAGGGAGACCCTAGGTATGACTTTAGCTCCTTGAAAGCCTCATCACACTCTTCACTCCATTCGAAGGCCTTTCTGAGAATTTTGTAAAATGGTAAACACTTGTCTGTGGCTCTGGACACAAACCTATTCAAAGCAGCCACTTGCCCCGTAAGCCTCTGAACATCTTTAATGGTCTTGGGGGTCTTCATTTCTAGGAGGGGCTTTGTCTTCTCAGGGTTGGCCTTAATTCCTCTTTAATTCATGATGAACCCAAATAATTTCCCTGCCTCGACCCCAAAGACACACTTGGACGGGTTGAGCTTCATCCGATACTTTTACATTGTATTAAAGGTCCTCTCAAGGTCAGCTACATGATCCTCTGCCTTCAAACTTTTAGTCATCATACCATCTACATATACCTCCATAGAGTCCCCAATTTGGTCTTCAAACATCTTATTTACAAGGCGCTGATATGTAGCCCATGCATTCTTCAGGCCGAAGGGCATGACCCTATAACAGTATGTCCCCTTGTCGGTAATGAATGTTGTTTTCTCTGAGTCTTCAAGGTCCATAAAGATCTGGTTGTACCCTGAATAGGCATACATGAAGCTCATGAGCCCATGGCCTACGATGGCGTCTACCATCTGGTCAATACGGGGGAGGGGGAAGCTGTCTTTAGGACAATGCTTATTGAGGTCGGTGAAGTCCACACACATTCTCCACTTCCCATTGGCCTTAGGGACAATGACTGCATTGGACAGCCATTAATGGTAGATAGCCTCTCTGATAAACTCACCATCTTCTAATTTTTTGGCCTCATCCCTTATGACCTCATACTTTTATCTAGAGTAAATTCTCCTGTTTTGCTTTATCGGCCTTGCTCCCTCTACCACGTTGAGCTTGTGGCACATGATTTCAGGGTCGATCCCCGGTATATCTGTGTGACTCCATGCAAAGATGCTATGTCTTCTCCTCAACAATTTAATGAGGTCTTCCTTAATATTTGGCTTCAGAGACTTGCCGACTTGGACGGTTTTTTCTGGGTCATCCTCATTGAGGATGATGGATTCTACCTCTTCTGCGGCCTCTCCTTTCAACAACTTCGTCTCATCTCTAGGGTCTAAGGTATCAATATTGTAAGTGGTTATAGCCTTCTTGTGTGCCTCTCTTTCTTCAGCGGAGTTGTAATAACATTCCCTTATTTTTGTCTGGTCTCCCTGAACTTCCCCCACCCCGTAAGGGATTAGAAATTTAATCATCTGATGTACCGTAGACGGCACAGCTTCGAACCCCTTGAGGGCTACCCACCCCAGTATAATATTGTAGGTCGAAAAGACGTCTCCATCCATCACAAAGAAGATGACCTTCTTGGTAAGCCATCTCGGCCACTCATCCCCCATCCAGACATAGGCCTTATACACTCTAAGAGGATGAACCTTTTCTCCGTTGAACCCAATCAATGGGTGATGGTATGGGATGAGTCTAGCACGGCTGAGACCTAAGGCTTTGAAGCATGGACAAAACATCACATATGTAGAGATACCCCCATCTACCAAGATCCTAGGCACTTCACATCCAGGTACACTAGTAGTGATGATGAGAGGGTCATCATGTGGGGCTAATAGGCCTTTGAAGTCCATTATTTAGAACCCCACAATCAGAGTATCCATATCGACCTTCTTCCTTTTTTCTAACTTTGCCTTCAGAGAGGTTGAGTGTACTATCTTTGTCACTGCCTTGGCTTCAGGCACGTGGGCCTTCCTATCTGCGACCTCTGACCCTCCTCCTGCCAGTCCTTCGGAGATCATTTCCACACCAAGAGAGATCATATTTAGTATCTTGACAGGACCGTGGCCGTCTCTTGGAGGGAGGTCAGGGTCATCCTCATCATCAGAAGGGTCGTCCCCTCTTTTTGGAGGGTCTTCCCGGCATGCATCACCTCGCTTTTTTCTAGGTTCGTCCCCTCGTCCCCTCTTGAAGGCACTCTTATCAACATTTTTTCAATCTCATCTTTCAGGGCAAAGCATTTGTCTGTCACGTGGCCATGGTCTTGGTGAAATTCACACCATAGGTTTTTGTTCCTCTTGTTGGAGGTTGCCCTCAACTTCTCAGGCTACTTCAGGGACCGATCACTCTTTATCTCATTGAGAATATATTCACAGCTGATCGTTAGAGGGGTGTAATCAGCGAACTTTTCATCCATTTACCTCTTCTTCCCCTCTTTGTTCTTCTTATGGTACTTACCCCCACTAGTGCCTCCTTTTTCATCTTCATATTTTGCGGCCATCACCTTTTCGGCGTTCATCACCCTTCCTGCTGTCGATAGCAATTCAGCCATCATCCTCGTAGGGTCTTCAGCAAGCTTTCATAGCAGCTTCCCCTTCTGGAGTCCTCCAATGAGGGAGGTCATGGCTATGCTCTCCTCATAGTCTTCCACCTCTAACTTTTCTTTGTTGAATGTAGCTATGTAGTCTCTTAGACTCTCGTTCATCCCCTGCTTAACATAGAGCAGGTGTGTGGTATTCTTCAGTGGTCTCACCCCAAAGAAAAGTAGTGGATGAACCGATCTTCCAAGTACTTAAAGTTTTCAATGGAGTTTTTTGGAAGAGACATATACCAGACATGTGCAGCCCCAGTTAGAGTACCAGAGAAGGCACGACACCTCATATCATTTGAGATAGAGTATATGTCTACCGCTGATTGATACATCTCAATATGGTGGATAGGGTTGGTACTCCCGTTATATCTTGGGGTGACCGCAGGTGGCTTGAACTTTGATGGCGTAGGGAAGTTGACTATCTTCTCCACAAAGGGTGAGCCTATGGGGTATCCTCTCTGAAGAGGGTCCCGGCTCTTCAGTATATCATCGATCATATCCTTCAGTCACTGGATCGAGTCATTCTAGGGCCTCGTAGGGTCGTCTTGGCCGATGTTATCCCATGCCTCCTCTTTGAGGTAGATGGAGGGTTATGGTGTGGAAGGCCTGTGTCGGCTGTTTATTTCCCCCTGGCTGTCATCCCGTCCTTGGGGTCGGCCCCAATGGGTTCGTCCATCTGATGACTCCCTTCTGGACCTCACAACACTCCTTGATCTGGACATTTTTTCCTGCAGGTCATTTAATGGGTCCAGCCTCTCAAAGGCCTACCCCCTGCTCAGGCGATCGAAAGCAGAGCCTCTCGGGCAATCGTCAGGATTTTTCCTTCCACGCTTCCCTCTTCTCTCCTGGAGAGGTCGTACAGTATTGTTAGAGACCTCACACGGCTTCCAGCATTCTATGAGGGCCTCCTCCCCCTCCAGATCATCATACCTATCCTCAGGGCAAGGTTTTCCTTACCTCCCCAGGCGTAGACGTCAGGGGTCAACAATAGCCCTCCGCCACTGAGGGGGTAGCAGGTCTTTGCGTGGTGCTTGGGGTGGTCCCCTGGCCTCATGCTACCTGGAGTCGCTGCCGGAGTAATCATCTCAGGTGATACCCCTGGTTGTCTTAGTATGTTCTGGCTTAGAGCTATGAACTACAACTATATGATCCGCTGGCTTGCTGCCAGAGACTTCAAGGCTGCCGCCACATCAGCCTACTTAGACTGAGGTGGTGGCTGACTGGAACTGGGTCCTACTCCACTATCCGGTGGAGGAAGTGGTGGTGGTGGCATCTCTGGTGCCATGTGTTTGAGCTATGAAATGTTGAACTAAAGAAAAGACTGGTGAGCTTGAGAACCTTAGTGGGTCTCTTTCAATAGTGAAACATCTCCTCTCAGGGGGAGAAATAGATCACCACCAGAGTGCCTAGTGAGGTCAAGCTGTATAAAGGAAGAGATGTCTTCTCATTCCCACAGATGGCGCCAAACTGATGATGCTTGGTTTCAGCTCCACAGATAAGTGATGATGAGCTCAAACAGTAACAACAATGTCAGCCATAGAGATGTATGTATGTAAATGTGTAGAAGGAGATGAGTATAAGAGGAACAAGATAATGATGTATTGTGGTTTAGCCAATTAGGCCTACATACACTGTGAGTGTGTAATCCACTAAGTATGGGCACTAATGGCCTTGGATACAATGCACATAAGCTCACTTTATCTCTCTACTGTGTGTACAAGAAGACAATTAAAGATTGATTCCTCCCCCTATAGGGTTGTAGGTGACAAGTATATATAGGTCCTGGGGGGTGTAGTGTACCCCCCAAGTATGCATGGTGCATGTGAATGATGATCTAGCCAATCTCCTGTTGAAACCTATAGATGCCAAATGATGACATAATATTCCCTCACGTGAGGGGGTGATATGGTTATAACGGTCTTCCACATGCCATATGAGCCTCACGCGCACTGTTCCACGCGTCTCCCAAGCCACGCGCTGTGATGATGTCACCCTTGGCCAATCATATCATAGGCCGAGGGCAAAGTTCCTTTCGACAGTGAGTTTGGCCCAATTTGGGACTCATACTGTCATACCCTCGGAGGGTCATCTAAGTCTGATGAGGGGTCGGCCCCTTGGAGGGTCGTCTGGGCCTGGTGAGGGGTCGGCCCCTTGGAGGGTCATCTGGGTCTGATAAGGGGTCGGCCCCTTGGAGGGTCGTCCGGGCATGGTTAGGGGTCGGCCCCTTGGAAGGTCATCCGGGCCTGATGAGGGGTCGGCCCCTTAGAGGGTCGTCTGATATATGTTGAGAGGTCGACCCCTGGAGGGTCGTCTAGGCCTCGTCTAGTTGCAGGGTGCCCTCGGCCTAGCCGAGGGTACATATGGGTATATGATCCATCATTTATTTTGAATTCTAAAATTATTAAATTACACCCACTCATGTAATTTAATTATCCATTAAAGTACAAGGTATTACATTCTCACCCCACCCCCCTACAAGAGAATTCCGTTCTCAAAATTCGGATGAAACCTGTACCAAAGACTTTGTATCACAACCACACCACCTGCTCTAGTACCCAAAATCGGATCATACAAACATAAGGGTCACTCCACTATATGACCGCTAGTAGTACCCAGTTGTTTAAAGGCTTAACCACTAGCCCCAGCATTACAACAAGCTTGTTCAATTCTCTTCATGCCGATACACTTCATCGGTCATAAACTCTCACATCAATATTTTTCTTCTACCGTCACGCTCAATAAAACGATCCCATAAATCACTAGCTCTATTACCTTAATATTATTGGAAAGCCACACATCACTAAGTGCCATCTTCCCGTGTCCAATCCCAGCACAAATCTCCCATCCTGAGAATAACCATAAGAACATCGGACAACTACAATCGGTCCTTCAAATCTCGTGTCATGACAACGTAACTATAATGATGCTCAAAAGTCACCCCAAATAGTTTGTGGTGAATGCCCCTCTTAACAACAAACTCTAAATCACGTCCGATCCAAAAGTCTATTTATTTGTTCACCTCTAAACAACCAGAGGGAGAATAACCAAGCTTTCCCACACAAAACCTTAATAGGAACCTTGTCCACATCAAACAGGTACGAGTGACTACACACAACTCTACCAATCGGAAATTTACCTCCTAATTACCAGTTAGATCAGTTGCGAAAGTAAGCTATCCGCAGTGACTTCAGAATCGAATTCATACCACTTTGCTAGTCGTTTACTCATCGGTTCATAGATGACACAAGTTTCCCACAGCAAAATGTCATCCCCACTGCTTACTGAAAATCCCTATTAGAGGTGGGGTTCAAAGATCTCATCCTGATTTACAACCATATTGGGCGGCACCTTGCACCGGTGCACTCTTTCTTTTCAAAGAAAGATTTGGGCACACTAACCTATTCCAATCCATGAATGGTGTACTCAAATAAAATCTCACTATGTCTCACCTAACACAAATTCCCACTTACAAAATCTCATATTAAGTGTTACTTTATACTCCCCTTCTTTCCCCAGGTTACCGAAAGTCTCAACCCGTGCACTCTCGTCACAATGCGCACTTCTGGATCCTTTTTGACTTATAGGGATCAACCTTTTATTTACGTGCAAGCCACTCTCAACATTCAACTGAGTAAGTCTCCGCTAAGCTTCCACACAATAATTGAACTTTTCCTCCTCTCAAGAGATAACCCTTTAAATGGCTTCTCACAGCCTTTCAACCCATCTCAGGTGTGACAACTCTCATTGCACACATATGCTTGGATTACCGTCATTCTCACATGATGTTCAATCCTTCATGCCATTCTAGCTTCTGTATAACTTCCCCACATGCATACATTCCACACATTTATTCCCACGTCCTCCTATCTTAGACGATTTTGAAATCAGATAACCAAGGCGCCCACACACCCTATAATCCCTACATATCTGCACAATCACTGGAAAAGTCACACACTTTCCTCAAAGATGGACTCACATTCTTGACGTGGCTATAACACATGGGTATTCTTAATCACCCCATAAATTGAAATTTAATTCTCCTCGACATCGTTCCGCCCTTCAACTCATGGTGAAAATAAAGATTTGTAGTGCTCTCTCACAGCACAACCGGCTTCACTGACCTTAAATTGTAATATAACTTTCAACTCATATTTATAACTACTTACTTTTATAATAACCGAGGTAGAAGGCTCGTGGACTAATGACCAAACATCTCCCCACTTCCGAATATGCATTAAGTTTCATGCGTGGGACGTCTCACAAAGAGAAATCCAAACAAGAAACCCTGCCGATACACTACTACCTAAAATTTTCGGTCATAAAAATCCATTAGGCCCTAAGTCCATAGAATGTACCCCTAGGTTATCATCTATCTCTACTCATGAAATTTACCAAGTTCCATACGTATCTCATCCCGCAATCGTATTTAAACAAGGAACTCCCCCCCACCCCCAAATTGCACTATCACTCACCATTGGTGGTAAACATATTCTATAAACCTCAAATGCACAATCGGGACTCAAATTCCCTATCCCCGGACATATAAGCATCAATCTTAACTCCCACGTCTCTAAAGGAGTGATTTTACATTGTGCTCTTACTATCACCAAGTCCTAAGCGCTTAACATAATAACGAGCTCAATCTTCCCTCTCAACAGTAAACCTAACATACCCCGAATCATATCAGTATAGTCCCTACACACCGGGATCAATTATCTCGAGACAACTATACTCTCTGAATTCTCTATCATCAAATAACATAAATGCGAGCTCGACCCTCTCGTAGGTGATACATCGCCAAAACCACAATCCCATCCCTAGAGCAGCAAACACGGTAGCCTTTCAATATCTTCCCACTATTGTTCCAAACATTTTATACTCTGGATAATATCATACTCGTATAACACATCACTAAAATGAGTAATCTCAATAAAAATATACCACTAAGACTACACCCGCTCCCCCGGAAATGACACTAGAGATAACCCTGATATAACATGGAAAATATATAAACATAATAATATTATCGATATACGTACTAAACTCATCTCACATATGATTCTAGTGCTAATAAAAATACCGTGTCTCGCTCGTGTCACCCAAATCATACCTTGTACAACCAAGGTTAACTCATATAAGTTACCTTGCCAAACGCCTTGGCTGCTCCAACAGTTCTCGAACACGACACACCTGTCTGAACTAAACCAAAAACCATCTTAATCATTGTCCCCCACTAGGCACCATACTTTTGTCCCTTTAACTCACTCTGGGCAAAATCAATGCATGTGGTCTTACTCTCCACATAAAATATCTCCCTATAATCCTCTATTCCTGGCCATACTGATCGTGATAGGGTTGCCCTTCTCTCGAAACCTTGTAGCCTCAACCATAATGGATACCCCCGTTGTTCTCTTAGATCGGTCGACCCTAAGAAACACATTACTGGCTTTATCAGTCTCAACTGAATCCACTATCACTTCATAAAAATCCATCTATCTAAACCATTTAAATGGGTCCTCTAATGGGTCTCCCCTGTGGTGTTTCACTAGTGCCATTTCATCCAGCCTTATTTTTTGACAAAATCCTTCAAATCTTGTAGCTCCCTACACATGGAAGCATTAATATCCTCATTGCCAAAACACGACATTGTCGCCATCTTCATCGATCACCCAAGTAGAATTTCCCATAAGTGTTGGATACTATTCTTGCGAGTCCATCACCTATTTAAGGACTCTCTTATCCATTGTACCTACCTCATCGGGTAAAAAGTTCACTAGACACAATCTCTGTCCAATCCTCCTGTGATAAATTCATAATTACATTCACATCTTCTTATGAACAAAAATATTAAGGAACCTGCGGTCAAACCGTACCTAATATCCTTCCATTGGAATAATATTTCACTTTTCAAATGTGATGATCTACTCCCACTATTACAACTCTGCTCCCACGATCTAAGAAAAAATTTACTCCAATTTTCACTTTCGAGTATACTACATTCTGCTATATGCCAAAGCCTCTAGGTATCTTACGTCCATTGGCTAGTACACACAAACTCCGCATTTTCTAAAATTCCATCGGGCGGTCCTCTTCAAAGACCCCTCTAGCTTTTTCCCATTTTAACCACACTGGGTGAGTCTAGTTCGGCACCACTTTCTACTATGGCGGTACTTGAAACTATATACCGCACCCTGGCATTCCTTATAGCCCCATCTTCCCAAGAAACAATAGGGGTGACCTCAACTACGTTCATCGTCCCCAAAATATTTTACAATTCCAACTGAGCCCCGCCTCCTGCTGTTCTTTCAACGACCCTCATCTTCCATCCTTCATTGCTTAGTATACGAAGCACACCAGAACGCATACAAGATTCACTATAATTATACATTATAGCAGGAGAACGAAATCTCACTATAGGAATCAACAATCCTAAATAGGAACCGGATGGTCTGATACCACCTGTGACACCCCGCTTAATAAAATATCAAGTGATCAGTCCTATACCAAATTAAACAGGAATCTCAAATGGTTTCATTCTCAGCATCACTTTCTAAAAATAAAAAATTACTAATAACCTATTAGGCCTAGCGTCAAATTTTAAACTTCCTAATCTTTTAACCTAAACACATAAGTAAAATACATCCATGTAAGGATGTGAACAATAACAGAAAAGAATATATAATAACTGATAACTCTCGGTAAAACATATATGCTGCCATCTCGAATCAGCATAAAATAAAGATTTCGCAAAGAAAATAAAAGCCAAGAGTTAGGAAATGTGCCCGAATATTACAATAGTACCTCCTATCTAGATCACAAAGATGGAAGAGTTTAAATAATGTCCTTCCAACATCCACAGCTATGGTAGCAAAGTCTGACTCAGTAGAATAGTAATCCAGGCATCCCTATGTGTGGACACCTAAAAAGTATAACAAATAAGAAGAAAAAGAAAAGATAGATACGGGTTAGATCCCGGGTTTTAAAAACATTATTAATAAGTTCTTAACATACTATAATATTTAAAATATGTTATTCTCCATATTTAAACTGGTGTCGCACTCACATGAGATGCTCCTCACCTCTCATCTAATAGTGTACACATATCGCATGTATTTTAAACACCCTCGTTAAACTACCCCACCTAACTAATCTCTCACATCAACTAAATTATATGCTATCTCAAATCCCGCGTATATAATATTCTAAGCTCTCGCGATAGCTTATTCCTTATAATCCCTCACCTGTCATATATCTTTTTTTAAGAATAACCTTCACTAGTTATTATGTTATCCGCATTTTAGTGTTATCACTCTCGTATATAATATTTTCATCTTATATACGTATATCACATATATTTTATTTCGAATTTTATATTCCCGGATAATCAAAAAATTAACTCACATTTCTTTCCTTGTTTTAGTCCATATATATATAAGGAAAGGATCAAGTGATGTCTCAGTTTGAAGAACCTGAATGAGGTCCATTTTTTTAAAATGGTAAAAAAAATATTTTGGAGCTGATTTTTTTTCTACGACTTTTAAACATTTCACTAGAACCATAAAAACATAATCAACTCAAAATGAGTTTTTTTACTATTTTAAAAAAATCGGTCAAACCCTGTCAGCTTTTAAGTTGTTAAAAATTGACAAAGTTTGACAGATTTTTTTTAAAATAGTAAAGAAATTCATTTTTATCTAATTATTTTTTTATGGTCCTACTGAAATGTTTAAAAACCATAGAAAAAAAATCAGCTCCAAAATATTTTTTACTATTTTAAAAAAATGGACCTCATTTAGGGTTCTCAAACTGGGGGACCTCTCTCTCTCTCTCTCTCTCTCTATATATATATATATATACACACACACACACACTAGGGTGTGCCCGTGCCGATGGCACGGTGATAAACTTACTCTCGTGATATTTTCTCTGTAAAAACACTTCGTAATGTAACGTATGGTATTATTCATCTCACACCTTTATAATACTACATATGAACATTAATATCACTTTAAGAAAGTCTTAACATTTCACACCTTACTTAAGATAATTAGTTACTCCAACTACAAACATATTAAAATCGAGGAAGAAACCAATAAATATTTTAATAATTTGTATGCTTTATAAAACTAAAACTATATCAGAAATAGACCATAAAATAATGTGTACACTTTATAAAACAAAACCAATATCAATTGCTTACAAAAATAAATCAAGCAAAGAGTTATAAGTCATAAAATATTTGCATTAACACTACATTTTTCAAATGAATAACCCCCCAAACTAACTTCACTTTTATGTTCTCTACTAATCCTACACCCAAATGTCATGTTAGCATCACTAATTTCAAATTGAATTTGTGTCGTCCTTTTGTGTTAGTGCTGAAATTATAACTAATGTTAGTGCTTAAAATTTAATTTTTTTATTGTTGAATATTATCACTCGTGATGTGTTAGTGTTTGTGTGGTGTTGGCTTTTAGGTATAAATCAAGACTTCTTATCTTAAAATTAATTTGTAGTAAATGAAAACAAATTATTCATATTTAAAAACAATAAATCAAATTCTAGTATAAAAATGTTTTAAATATTAATGACGAAATTGAATTAGTTTGAAAATGTAAAAACAATTTTTACTAAATTAAATTTTAAATAAAAAATAATATTTTACTTAACTTATTTATAAATTACTTTTAGGTCCATCATTCGTATATCCAAATCTCACAAGTACACACATTAATTAGAATCCACATGTCCAAATACATTTAAATATTGTACAAAAAAACTGTGTAAAATATTTTTGTTATTCCAAGTACATTTAATTATTGTAAAATGAAATCCCTTTTTTTATACAATGTAAAAGTGGATTATTAAAATATAAGAACACATGTTCTAAGTTATATCAATAAGAAAAATTAAATTTTATTAATTTTGATAAATAATTAATTTATTATTTGATAAAACAAATTGTAGGCATACTCTTATCAATTGTTTACCCGTATGTATGTTCGTGTAATTGTGAGAATATTGCATTCGTCTGTGTTTGAAATTTAAATTTCAAAGAATCAATTGAAAATTCTTTCCAGTCACTCCTTGTCCTGTCTTGTCATCTTTACCATCCATTAAACATACTTTTTACAATTTTTATAAGGCTCGAGGATATATATAATGGTATAGCATGTCATTTATATATATGTATATATATACATCATTACCTAGAGCCACGCGAACTATGCCATATCCTGTAGTTATTTACCATAAATCTTGGTAAAGAAAATTTTATGTTCCTAGGGCCATAGATATTTACATCAGACCGTATACATTATGTTATATTTCTGGTACTTTTTTTCAAACGTCAAATGAAGGTCGTGGACCCAACATTAGTTTCTTATTAATCTCTCGACTTTTCATTGGACAAAGGAATCATGGTAATAGATTTAATCTCCTATCATTATTCACTGCCTTAATGGTTGGTACCTCTTTCCTCGAGCCACGCTTTTGTTAGAGCTACTTATGAGACTGCCTTAACAGTTGGTACCTCTCTCTTCATACAAATATATTAGCCATATATATATATATATATATATATATATATATATATATATATATATATATATATATATATATATATATATATATATATATACATCATTACCTAGAGCCACGCGACCTATGCCATATCATGTAGTTGTTTACCATAAATCTTGGTAAAGCGAATTTTATCTTCTTAGGGCCATACATATTTACATCAGACCGTATACATTATGTTTTATTTCTGGAACTTTTTTTCAAACGTCAAATGAAGGTCGTGGACCCAACATTAGTTTCCTATTAATCTATTGACAATTTATTTGGACAAAGGAATCATGGTAATAGATTAACTCTCCTGTCATTATTCACTGCCTTAACAGTTGGTACCTCTTTCCTCGAGCCACGCATTTGTTAGAGCTACTTATGACACTGCCTTAACAGTTTGTACCTCTCTCTTCATACAAATGTATTAGCCATATATATATATATATATATATATATATATATACACACACATCATTACCTAGTGCCATGCAACCTATGCCATATCATGTAGTTGTTTACCATAAATCTTGGTAAAGCAAATTTTATGTTCCTAGGGCCATACATATTTACATCAGACCGTATACATTATGTTATATTTCTTGTACTTTTTTTCAAACGTCAAATGAAGGTCGTGGACCCAACATTAGTTTCTTATTAATCTCTTAACTTTTCTTTGGACAAAGGAATCATGGTAATAGATTTACTCTCCTGTCATTATTCACTGCCTTAACAGTTGGTACCTCTTTCCTCGAGCCATGCATTTGTTAGAGCTACTTATGACACTGCCTTAACAGTTGGTACCTCTCTCTTCATACAAATGTATTAGCCATATATATATATATATATATATATATATATATATATATATATATATTTGTGTCTGTGTGTGTGTGTGTACATCAGCTTTTAAACCTCACCTAGAGTTGCGTATAAGACTGCAATATCTTCAAATTACGTGTAGTCTTTTCACACCTACTTGTGTTCTTTATCTCATCATCTATATAAATAAATATGGTTTTTAAAAACCTTCTCATCAGTTTTTTATTGATTAAAAATTGTTTATCAACGTAAAAAAAAGTTCATCTAAAATAAAATTTTGTTTTTACAAAATAAAACTGTTTAAAATATTTAGAAAAAAAATAATATATTTTTACAAAATGATTTTGCTTAAACATAGACTTTACAAAAACATAGACTTTATGATTTTGTTTTTGTTTTTATTAAATCTGAATCCATCACGAAAACCGAATCCATGATTTACATGATCTGATCCCCAAATTGAATTCATCGCAAAAACAAATGTGAAAAGTAAATTGAAACCATCAAACAAAACATAAATCAAAACCTACGCATTATGATTTAGAATACACAATATTATTTGGAAACCTAGTTGACGGTTTAAAAACCCCCAAAATATGAATAAAAAAAAATTTAGTTTCATCGCCAAGATGGAGTAACGTTCGAATCGACCATAGACACAAAAAGTCAAACCAAACAGAAACACAACCCAAACTAGTTGGTCGCCAGGAAAATTCCACCTACCAGGCCCACCAAAGGATGAAGAAAACCCATTGCGATATTGACGTGAAGCTCATCTGGAACCTGATCGGATATGGAGCACAAATTTAATAATACCAAGAATGAAAATGCTACATTTAAATATAAGAAAACCCTAGGAATTTGAGGAGTTGTTCATCCGGAAGCCCCTTAGCTTCTTTAGGAGGGAGGGGGAGAGAATGAGAGTTCAATCAGAAGTGTAAGTCGTTAGAAAATAAATATCAAATAAAATACAAAAGTAAAAACGAATCATACCTTGAACATGAAAACCCAAGCCGATCTCTTAGGTGTTTAGTGTTGTAGAGGCCTGACAAATAAATAAAAGAACATGGGGAATAGTTAGGAGATTAGAGAAATAGATAGAGAGACAAAGATTATGCTGACCAAAATCAAAAACCAAACTTGCTTACGTATGTATTAAAGAAATAATGGAAGAGTCTCTAGTTCATTGAAATCAAACACAAAACTAATTTTTGAAACCCGGAACTCATTTTTGAAAAACAGAAATCGAAACCCATTATCGATATTAACTCGCAGGAGCTTGAATTAAATCTTCATTTAACTTTCATTAGAAAACACTGTCGATATTAACTAGATGCCTAAGCCATTGTCAAAGACTTCCACCATGTGCTACCAAAACTGCAGATCACTCTAGGATCTGAAAGAAAGAAGTATGAAGAGAGAAAGAGAGGGAGTAGTGGTTAAGGAATCATGTTTTAATCTTCTTGAGCCACTCACATAGTGTGTTAGATTTTTTGGACTAATTTGACTTGAGATTTAGGCACATTAAGTACGATATCTTCCATGAAGATATCTTTAAATGGTTAGATACAAATCATCCCAGCCATCCAGGTGTTATAAAATCAAACCCTCAATATTCAATCTCAGTCACCTGTTGATAAAGACCAAACCCACCAACTTTTAATCTCAGCCATTACTTGGGGGAGACAAAAAATCCTTCCTCCTTTATTATATATATATATATATACACACACACACATCAAGCATACCTATACTTATATATCACACACTATATAAGTATAACAGCCATCCCTCCGAGTTATAACTCAAAGGATGCAATCTCTAGAATGCTATCATCCTCCAGGGAATTTCTCACACATTCTCCCGGGCTTTCAGGTCGGAATCTTACACCGAACCCTAAATCAATCACAAAGGAAGGGGAAGCGGTCATAGTTCCTTACCTGAAAGTGAGACCAAATCACACCCTAGACGTCTCACCCAGAATAAATAATCACACTGTATAATATCTGGACGACTATGACTTGTGGCTATACTAACCATGATCCTCAAGCCAGAGGATTCACCCATATCCCGCAACAACCCTCGAGGGGTATGTTCCACCAAAACATATCAATCACACAGAGATATATTTATAATCACATCATATATATACAATATTTATACGTGTAAATATATATCATCAAATCCGTTAATTTCTACCTATCTCACTTGGCATTAGCCTATAATCCCGAATATACCAATTCGTATTAATTTATAGGTATACACATAACTTATTTTAATCCCAAATATTCACTCACTTATGATACAATTCTCACATCTCTTATTTTTGAATAATAGCGTATCACATCTATCTAGTGTTATTACATCATCCCAATCGCACCTTAGGATTTACTCATACATATTCGGCATATATATATTCTACCCATACATAATCGGCATATATATTCTACATGCATAGGTATATATGTACGAACCCACCGAATAATTCCTCAAATGTTGTTCGTCCCAAACATTCCTAAATTTAATCGTCGGATCTTTCCCATTAATTCGAGACTTATATATAACACATTTACTCTTTTAGAGGTCCTCGTACTCTATTTAGGATCCCCTAATATCTATTTCCAAAGAGGAAATTCTTCTCCAGTCCCTTTAGTCCAAGAAAACCTCTCAAGTCTTTCTGCCAAAACCAGATCGAACCGATTTCCAAGAAAAATGAATTGGTCTGGTCATAATCGGATTGAACCGATATTCCCAGTTTGGATCGGTTCGGTCTGTCCAGATTTATGCTTTTTACGAAATTCACGCAAACACTCATCCAATACAATATTTAAGGTTTCTAATCTCCCAAACCAACAATGTAAATATCTACACACTTATCTACAACCAAAACAACCATTAAATTTCATGGAATTCATCATAACTATCAAGGATTAAACCCTAAACCAAAAATCAACCCATTTCATTATCTTGCCAAATTTCCACCATTCAAATGCTTCAAGCTTAGATTTTCATAAGAAATTATCCTCAAATTAATTTTATATGAAAATCATTTCCACAAACCCCATTTTTATTCAAGAAACTCAAACCTAAAATCTTATAGTTTTTACACCAACTATAATATGGATCATAAACACACTAAAATGTTTAAAGCAAGTTAAACACTTGCCTAGTTGGATAAAATTGACGATCTTGTGCCGGAATCCTCCGGAGCTTGGCCTGAGTCTCCTCTTTTTCTCCTTTTTCTTCTTTCTTTCTTTTTTTTCTTTCTTTCCTTTATCTTTCTCTCTTTCTCTTTCTCTTGTGTCTTATGAGAGAGAAATGACAGTTTATCCCTTAATAAACTTAAAATTGACTTGTATATACAAATATGAGTCCCTACTGATCTAAAAAGCCCCCGAAACCCAAACACTACCCCGAGTACTCTATTCCGACTATCTCGTCCCTTTCGAGACCAACCGTGCACTCTAAATTTCCATCCAAGTCACTGAACAAAAATTCACGTCCTAAACTCGACACATGTCCACTTGTGTTTTCTGCATAAAATAACATCACCTGTCATTTTTATTCACCATCGACATGAAATATAATTAGTCCATCATTTATTTTAAATTCTCAAATCATTAAATTACACCTACTCATGTAATTTAATTACCCATAAAGTATGGGGTATTACATTAGCAGCTCAATTTCCCATCCTATCGGTAGTGTGTCTAGGGTTACCTACCGAGAGACATGATAAGGACAATACCGATTGTCAGTTCCTTAACCTTGTATAAGGAGAGCATGAGCTCACTTTGAAAGGCACCTCAAAACATCAACTTCATTGATCTCAATAACATTATTCTAAACTCAGCGAGCTTTCCTTATTTGTAATCTCTCTCCACCTCTCATTTCCATCACTTTAACACCCAATTTCGTAAAACCCCCCTACATTCCTCATCCACTTGCAAGGAAGATCATGAACAATTAAGATTAATCTCCAAGTCTCCAAAGAAGGTCCAAAAACCCTTCTCTGCTCTTAAATTTCTTTATTTTCTCATCAGTTATAATTTTTTAGTTTAGTTTTTACTTGAAGTCATACACATTATAATATTCAATCCTTTATAAGTAATATTGCATATAATATATTTTCTATAAAAAAATAAAAAAATAAAAATAGGGTTACACCTATAAATTCCAATGGGATTTCTCACAATTTTTTCTCAAAAGTAATAACACAATTTTCTTACACACATATATAATAAAATCCCCATTTGAATTTATGGGATAAACCCCACCCTCTTGTTTCATGCGAACTACATGGACTATGATGCCTTCATACGCTACATAGGCATCACAGGCTAAAGCACGAGACTCGAGTCCTATGTTCTTATTTTTCAATTTTTCCTATTTTATCCATATATTATTTATATATATATATATATATATATATATATATATATATATATATATCATACTTTTGAATCATATTTGCGTCTTATCGAACACATATTATTGTTTCATCATTATGATCAATAACTCGATAAGCGCACACATCATGTTTTTAATTACTATTTTGGGAACACTCCTATGGATGACCTCACTCCGTCTTTTCCCATGATGTGAGTCGAGATATTCCGATCTCTACTTATATATACACGCTCACACACTTTACAGATAAATTAAGGAGAATAATCGCATAAGCCATGAGATGCCAAAAGGGATGGATGGGCGCCTAACACCTTCCCATTCCATAACTTATCCCCCGAACCTCTGAACTATTTGGTTTTGGAAGCATCCGTTTGTCTAAGATGTCGTTCTCTCCACCGCACGCACGAGCTCCAACCCTGAGAAGAGGAAAATAGGGGGATGACCACAATCTCATTTATAATCTTATCAATTCATTTCACATAACTTCACTAGTTACTAATTCAAGGTTCACACATTAGTGTCATACACCCGTATATACTTTTCTTCACATTTACATACATATGTTTATATCACATCAATTATGCATACATATATATAACTCACTATATATGTATAACCGCAATCCCTCAAATTAATAACTCACTGGATGCAAAGCACTAGCATGTTATCAGGCTCTAGGTAATACACACCTTTACCTAGGCAATCGAATAAAAAAATCACCATCCAGTCCAAAACATAAACCTAACCTATAGGTAGTCATAGTCATACATATGTGAATAACGTTATCAAATTACACCCATTAGACTCTAAAATCACACTGGATGGTCATGTGATACACCTATGACCTAGGGGATCCATACTACACCTGCTGGGATTCTCCAGGAGATATCGCCCACAGCGCGTAACCTCAACCAATAGCATATCCGCTAGGATAGGTATGTTTCATTTAAGTATGTCATGAACGCCAATATAATCACTCATTCACACACACACACACACACACACACACACACACACACACACACACACACACATATATATATATATAATCGTATACATAATAACTCGGCTAACCATTCATATCACTCGTAGCATTAGCCTATATCCTCCAACTTTAAATCTGACTCCCATATTCATAAGTAGTTACTTATTTATTTATATATCACGATTACCTTTTATTATGGACACTTAGACCATCTCAATCCAGCCAATATCCCAATTCCATCCAAAATTTCTATTTGAATCCATTAATATATTTCCGAGTGCATTCATCCTAAACACTCCTAAATCCCTACCCCAGTTTTATTTCCACTAGCATCAAGATAATACTATATTCCAAAAACACCAGAAGTCTTAAAAACCCTCTACGAACCTTCTAAAATAACCCAGATCCCAACCGAATAAATTATACATCAAACACCAGGCATAGGCTGAATAGGAAAACTGATCAACTTCAGCTATGGGGGCGAGCCGGTTCGCCCCTGGCAAAAGACTAGCACGGGGTGGCCATGTTTAGTTCAAACTTTAACCCCAATTTCACAACCAATATAATTCCAAAATCTGCCCCCACACAATATAATCCTACCCTATCAATATTCACAATAAGGATGTATATTTTCTTGAATCAATTCATCAAATATCCATCCAAAACATGGGGTTTAAGATCAAGTTATTCTGAATTAATCCACCCTTTAATTCAGTGTTTATCACCCAAATTTCCAGATTTATAATTCAAGAACATCTTTGTAATTAAATAAATTTCAGAATTCTCTATAAAGAATATATTTATTCTATTGGATACAATTTCACCGATTTTATGTGGAATCATCATCAATCATTATCCATAATATCCTTTTTCCAAAAATCCATTTTAACATGTAAATCCCACCACAAAGTTATAAGGACACAAATTTCCAATTGAGTCCTTCGTAGTTTTGGCTCAATTTCGGACAAAAGCGTTTGAGTCATAGGATAGAGTTTTTTATCATCCTTTAAGCCTATGATGTACTAAAGTTGAAGATGTAGCAGCCAAGTTTAATGCTTCATCAAAATGCCAAGTTTAAAGTTCCTCGTTTCTACGTCATCAACATGGTTCCATTGCTCCTAAGGTATGAATGAATTTTAATATATATATATATATATAGGAGCTTGGAACAATTTAGATTTGGTGTACATTTATTTAAAACTGTTGTTTAATTTTAGAAAGATTTTATTAAAACTTTAATATAAATTATATAAAGTTTCTGGGCTAAAAATAGAATTTTTCAACTTTCTGGAAGTTCGTTTGAAGTGCTATTCGAACAAGTTTGTCAATTGAATCACAATATCGTTCGAACGAGTTTGCCAATAAGTTCCCATATTGGTCACTGGAACTTCGTTCGAAATATTATTCGATCGAGATTTTCAACGAGATTTCTAACGAGTTCACACTACAATTTCGTTAGAAGGCTCGTTTGAACGAGACTTCATTCGGACGAAAATCTCGTTCGAACAAGATTTGGCGGGAACAGTTAATTGGCAGTTTTGAGCAGTTTTTTCCCATTTTCCCACTTCTTTTCCCACTAACTTTTTACCTGAATATGTAAGTTCGGGAACCAAGTTTTCTAACTTAACTTTTCCACATCTTCCCATCTCCAAGAGAGAGTTTGAGAGAAAAATTCAAAAAGAAAAAGTTATGTGTTTAAGTGTTGTTGTTCTTCAATAAAAATGTTTTAAACACTTGATTTACACCCAAAGTTTGTTTAATCCAAGTTCCATATACATATACTTTGCTTGGAGTGTTTCGCACCGGTTTTCATCTCTACCGTTTGAAGAGAAGTTTGGGTTTTCTTCTAAATCCCACAAAGAAGAAGAAGTTTGCGTTGATTTATCCACTTGGAGAAAGGCTCCTAGTTTGGGTGACGGTGGCCATATAAAGTAAGATCGGTGGATTCCAAGAACACGGTGGAGCTCCGTGGTTATTTGCTAGGCGGAGGTATATACAAGAAGAAGCGTCGGGGATTGAGAGGGATCGATTAAAGTGTTGTAAGTCTTACTGTCTTATATTTGTAAAACCATACTTAGTGGATTTGAGGCTAGGGTCGTCCAAGGATTTTCCTCGTTGTGGGTTTTTCCTCGTACATCGCGGCGTAGTGATTCATTGTTTAATTTTATCTTAATATACCACCTAGAACACATGCTTAGGTAAAAAGATAAAATTTGGTTTAATCACTAATTGTTTAATTTGGTGCTAAATTAAATTCGGATAATGTGAAGTTAATTCAAGTCTTTAATTTAATGTGTTAAAATTTGGTTTGGCCTAATTTGATTGAATGAAAAATATGACTTATGAAAATTCTAGGATTTGGGTTAATTGAATTGGTTTAAGTGAAATTAACATAAGTGTGTGTTTTGATTTTGTTTCACTTAGTTTAATATTAATTTGAAAATAAATTAAAATTTGTTAAGTTATTTTAATTTGAACCATCATCTTACGCTTTCGCATCTTTCAATAAAAACAAATTATTGCTTTTTGAAGTATAAGAAGTTTGTTTTCAAAATTCGGGGGCCTACTCCTTTTCAACAAGTGGTATCACTGCCAAAAACGATAAATTACTTCGTTAAGATCCTTTAAATATTTTTGGCTAAAATGGCTTTTTCCCCATTTTCTAAATTTCCTAGTTTCCATGGTTCTAACTACGCGTATCGGAAAGCGCGAATGAAATCGGCACTTAAATCTATCGACGAGAGGGTTTTGTTATCTATAGTTAACGGGTGGTATCCACCAACTCATTTAGTAGATAATGAACGTGTTCTCAAACCGGCCGATAGATGGAGTGAGAATGAATTTAAACTTTCAAATTCTGATTCCCGAGGTTTAAATGCCCTGTTTAGGGTTGTCTCATTGGATGAATTCCGACGCATTATGACGTGTGAGACCGCTAAATAAGCGTGGGATATTTTGCAACTCACTCATGAGGGTACAAGTGTCGTTAAAGTTTCGAAACTCCAAAACCTCACCACTCAATTTGAAACCAACAAAATGAACGAAAAATAAACTTTTGATGAATTTTATTCTAGATTGTCAGATATTGTTAATTCATCTTTTAACTTGGGAGAGAAAATACCCGATAACCGAGTTGTAAAGAAAATTTTAAGGTCCCTACCCAACAGATTTATTCTAAAAGTGACCGTTTTAAATTCTTTTTCAACTTTAGCCTCTATGAAATTAGAAGAGCTCCTAGGTGATTTACAAACCTATGAACTAGACATGTTTTCCTCTAAAACTGAAAAAAAAATGAAAAGGGCATTGCTTTAAAAGCCCGAAAAGAGGATAAACATGTAGTAGAGAGCGAGAGTGATAGTGACTCAGAAGACATGGCCTTGTTTGCTAGGAAATTTCAAAAGTTTCTTAAAATTAATAAAGATAAATTTAAAAATGACTTTAAGAAATTTGAAACTTCTAAGCATCACAAAGCCGAGAGGATCCCTAAAACTATTAATGAAAATTTAAATAGGTACAAGTCATATAGGTGCTTTGGTTGTGAGGGTTATGGCCATAGGGCTTCTGAGTGCCCCATTAAACTAAGGAGAGAGGGTAAGATAATGCGACCCTTAGTGATAGTGATAAGGAAGAGGGACCCGATTCCCCCACTAAGCCCAACTTTGTGGATTTTATGGCTAATCATGTGAGCAACGATACAAAATCTTCTCAGGAAGATATTCAAACACATGAAACTTTCTAGGTTAAAGTTTTGATTCCCCTGTTTTTTATGGTAGTGAGAGTGAAGAAGAGAGAGAGAATGAAAATGATGAGGTTGATGTGAGTGAACTTCAAAATGCTTTTCAAGAACTTTATAAAGAATCTATTAAATTAAAGAGAGCTAATTTGAAGTTAGAAGATTTTTTAAAAGAGCGTGTCAAGGTCATTGATGATAGTGCGTTAGTGGAAGACCTTAGGACACGAGAGAGATCTCTTAGAGAGAAGCTTGAATATGTAGAAGGAGATAGAGATAGCCTTATAGGTTTAATGGAATCCTTGAAAAAGGATCTTCTCGAGTTTGAAGAGAGAAATTTTTTATTAGAGTCTAATATTTTAGAATTAAAAAATATATTAAAAGACTCTAGAAAAGTCGAATTTGATTTGGAGTGTAGGTATGAAAACTAGATAAAATCTTAGGCATGGTCCAACTAAAAAATGATACTTATGGTTTAGTCTTCAATCCTTGTAATGAATCAACTCATAAAGCCAAAACCAACGTTTTAGGTGAATCTCCTAAGAAAGCCTTTAGAGATCACTCCTTAGGTAAATCTTTTCGCCATGAGTTTAGGTGTTCACATTGTGGTTGAAAAGGTCATCTTAGGAAATTTTGTTTCGATCTAAAAAGAGGTCCTAGAAAATCCCAATGTAAGGAAACCAAGGTAACCAAGATTCCTACACCCCGAGATTGTCATTCATCATTAGTTTGGGGTAGGAAATTCGACTTAGTAACTTTACAAGATAGGTTATTTGATTCCTGTTTACTTTCACATGTTTCATCCCTTGCAAAATCTAAAGTTTGAATGTGTTAGTTTTGTTTGCATACTCTAGCTTTTTGTGCTTCATATTATATATCATTGCTAGGTGTGTGCATGTTTAGTCATTTTCTAGTCATTACTTTATTTCATATATTATGCTAGAAATCATGACTTATTTATCTTTTGTATTATATTTCCTTCATTTTGTTTGCATTATACAAAAAGATTTTTATTTTGTGTGTATTTTAGTTTGACACACTTTATTTGGCATTCACTTGTGCTGTAATCCCATCATTTACACTTCCATGTGGCTATTATGTTATTTACCATGCTTACATGGAGTAGTTGGATTTTGTGTTGTTTAAATGTATTCTATTTTTTATATGCCTCTATTCACACATGCATGAGCTCTTTTGAAATTTAACTTCATATGTATATTTGATCTTTGTGAGGTGTTCTCCTACCAATCCATTCATCTACATATTTGTGACCTAGGAGGACTACTGCATGTCAAAATCCGTTGCACGTGAGATTTGTGAGATAAAAAATGATATATAAAAATGTGCACGGGGAAGGGCTCCGAAAGGATTTATTTATCCTTTACGAATAGTAAGCCACCGTTTGTTTGGACCTAAAAGAAATACGTGGTCCGAAGGCCTAAAAACATAATAATGGCATTAAAAGAAAATATTTGCCAAGGCCTATGTTTGATTGATATATTCATTCAATATTAATATATTCTTATTGAGGAAGATTGGATGGTATATTAACGGTTTGCACAATGTCCGTTTATCTTAGTTGCATTTTCAATGTCATGGCTCTCTTGGTTTGTAGAATCATCAAAACTCTAGGCTTGTATGCATTGTGTATGTTTGTTCATTGAGTTCAATTTATATTGTCACATGAGGTTATATTCAAATGTGATGAAGTTTGCAATCAATTGAGAACTTCATGAACATGTTTTAAATGATTGGGTCTAAATTTAATTATTGCTAGTTCACACCCCAACACTTTCGTTTCCATATGACACATTTTTACCATATGAGTGTGAAAAGCTTATTATATTTTGTGTCATTTGGTGTTTATATTTATATGTGTGTGCTTATACTTACTTTGTATCTATTGTGTATACATATATATGATATTTAGTTTAGTATTTGCCTTGCTTTCTAGTCCATCTATGCTTTAATTAATAATTGGTATCCATCTTGTTGCATTCTTTGTTGATATCTCATATTTAATACTTTATGTATCATATTGGTATCATTTTCTTGTATACTAGTTGGTATCCATTATTATTTATTGGATTAGTTATGATTTTGTTGCCCATGTGCTTTAGTGTTCTCATCACTTTATGCACATTTGCATCTTTAGCTTGTTATCCCATTCTATTTATCCCTCGCTAAGTTTAAAGGGTGTATATGATTTAATTGGGGAAGATAAGTTAATGTTTGGAATCTTAAACCTTTGTTTATTCCTGAACAAAAAGGGTGAGAATGATGGGTGGAGAAATTGTATCTACTCCTATTGTAATCGTATCCTACTTTAGGAGATTTAACTTAGGGGGAGTCGCGACCTTCTTAGGTAGATCACAGTTGATAAAGGTGAGAATTAAGTTAGGGGGAGTATTTATTTAATTTCATTTAATATTTTGATATTCCCTATACGTTTAATGTGTTTGCTTAAGTGTGCAAGAATTATATTCTAAGTGGCATGCAACTTTCACTGGAAATTTGATCCTTGGGTGTTGTGTCAAGTATTGGGTGGGATGTTTTTGAATCTAGTGAGCTTGATGGCCCTTTAGGATTTTTGTTTGGTTATCTACTCCTATTGTAATCGTATCCTAGTTTAGGAGATTTAACTTAGGGGGAGTCGTGACCTTCTTAGGTAGATCACAATTGATAAAGGGGAGAATTAATTTAGGGGGAGTATTTATTTAATTGCGTTTAATATTTTGATACTCCCTATACGTTTAATGTGTTTGCTTAAGTGTGCAGGAATTATATTCTAAGTGGCATGCAACTTTCACCGGCAAAGATTTTGATCCTTCGGTTTTGTGTCAAGTATTGGGTGGGATGTTTTTGAATCTAGCGAGCATGACGGCCCTTTAGAATTTTTGTTTGTTTTTGTCTCGAAATAGCCAAAGGGGGACATTTGTAAGGACACAAATTTCCAATTGAGTCCTTTGTAGTTTTGGCTCAATTCTGGACAAAAATGTTTGAGTCATAGGATAGAGTTTTTAATCATCCTTCAAGCCTATGACGTACTAAAGTTGAAGATGTAGAGGCCAAGTTTAAAGCTTCATCAAAATGTCGAGTTTAAAGTGCCTCGTTTCTACGTCATCAACATGGATCCATTACTCCTAAGGTATGAATGCATTTTAAAATATATAGAGGATCTTGGAACAATTTATATTGGGTGTATGTTTATTTAAAACTTCTGTTTAATTTTAGAAAGATTTTATTATAACTTTAATATAAAGTATATAAAGTTTATGTGCTAAAAATAGAATTTTTCAACTTTCTTGAAGTTCGTTCGAAGTGCAGTTCGAACAAGTTTGTCATTCGAACCGCAATGTCGTTCGAACGAGTTAGCCAACGAGTTCCCATATTGGCCACTGGAACTTCGTTCGAAATATCGTTCGAATGAGATGGTTGTTCGAACGATATTCCTAACGAGATTTCCAACGAGTTCACACTGGAACTTCGTTAGAAGGCTTGTTTGAACGAGACTTCATTCGAACGAAAATCTCGTTCGAACGAGATTTGGCAGGAATAGTTAATTGGCACTTTTGAGCAGTTTTTTCGCCTTTTCCCTCTACCTTTTTACCTGAATATGTAAGTGCGGGAACCAAGTTTTCTAACTTAACTTTTCCACATCTTCCCATCTCCAAGAGAGAGTTTGAGAGAAAAATTCAAAAAGAAAAAGTTATTTGTTTAAGTGTTGTTGTTCTTTAAGAAAAATGTTTTAAACACTTGTTTTATACCCAAAGTTTGTTTAATTCAAGTTCCATATACATATACTTTGCTTGGAGTGTTTGGCACAGATTTTCATATCTACCGTTTGAAGAGAAGTTTGGGTTTGCTTCTAAATCCCACAAAGAAGCAGAAGTTTGCGTTGATTTACCCACTTGGAGAAAGGCTCCTAGTTTGGATGACGGTGGCCATATAAAGTCCGATCGGTGGATTTCGAGACTGCGGTGGAGCTTCGTGGTTATTGGCTAGGCAGAAGTATATACAAGAAGAAGCGTCGGGGCTGAAGAGGGATCGAGTCGAGTGTTGTAAGTCTTACTATCTTGTATTTTTAAAACCATACTTAGTGGATTTGAGGCTAGGGTCGTCCGAGGTTTTTTCCCGTTGTGGATTTTTCCTCGTACATCACGGCGTAGTGATTCATTGTTTAATTTTATCTTGCTATATCACCTAGAACGTATGCTAAGGTAAAAAGATAAAATTTTGTTTAATCACTACTTCTTTAATTTTGTGCTAAATTAAATTTGGGTAATGTGAAGTTAATTCAAGTCTTTAATTTAATATGTTAAAATTTGGTTTGGCCTAATTTGATTAAATGAAAAATATGACTTATGCAAATTCTAGGACTTGGGTTAATTGAATTGGTTTAAGTGAAATTAACATAAGTTTGTGTTTTGATTTTGTTTCACTTAGCTAGATATTAATTCAAAAAAATTTTTTTGATAAGTTGTTTTAATTTGAACCATCATCTTACGCTTCCGTATCTTTTTATAAAAGGAAATTATTACCTTTTGAAGTATAAGAATTTTGTTTTCAAAATTCGGGGGCCTATTTCTTTTCAACAAAAGTTCAAATTAATTTTTCACCAATCATGATATGAACCAAAACATAACATATAATATCAAAGAAATTTGAATACTTGCCTCTAATTGTAGAAATGTAGTCCTGCTCGTTGAGATCCTCAACCCACAATGATCCAAGCCTCAAAATTGTTAGTCTCCTCTTGTCATGGTATTCTTGTATTTTCTCCTGAATTCCCCATTTTCTTTTACCTCTCTCTCAAGATAAGATGATTTAAAATGATAGGGTGCCTCTATTATCTAAAACACTTTTGTAGTCCCCTAATAATAACATTAAAATGACCCAAATGCCATCATATGGGTCCCGTATAGCTAAAAAAACTCCCATAAACCCGATTATAACCCCTGGGGTAACTAGTAATGACTATCTCAACCCATATTGGATCATCCGTGCACTCAAAATCACCATTTAAGTCGTCAATCATCAATTTACCATCTTCTTCCCAACATAACCCCACACACGTGCTCTGAATAAGATCATGTTGACCCGTCGCCTTTACCCACTTGTGATGTAATATGAAATAATATAATTTCATTTATTTATTACACAAGTAAATATAATAACACATAAATATTAATCCATTTCTCGATAAAAGAAAAATTATTCACTCCACTTTATTTTTTAATTTAATTAAATTACTCGGAGATGTGCAATTTAATTATTCCCAAAAATATGTGTTGTTACACCAGCCTAGATAAAAATTTTCTACAAAATTCATTTTTATTTGTTCTTTTCGAAACTGAATTTAACAAAGTAATTAATTTAAAGGCATAAATTAAACTATAATCTCTGAGTTTCATTTTAATTTAAAAGTAGTTCTATTTTTAAAAAAAATTAAAAGTTGGATCAAGAATTCGATCAGGTAATAGAATTACTACAGATTTAATTCGAGCATTTAGAAATGAATCAGTTATTTTCAAAATACCCTCAAGTGTAAGATATTAAGTGGGGTAGGGGTGTCCATATAAGCCCCACGCTCTCTAGTGGTATTTTGAGAATATGAGTGACTACTTCCTAGCATGAGATTCGGTATGTCCCCCCACTAGATGGATTTTAGTCACGACATCGAGTATTCTTAAAACTCTTAAATTATAGTTCCAAGAATTCAATATGAGTGAGTTTGGTCCCCCCTATAGGGAAATTCTACAATAGAGGATTAAGATTCAAAGGATCAACCGATAGCATACACATAAACAAAATTAATGATATTCTCCCGAAGACGGTCAGTGTCATTTATTGTGTTACTAAAAGATGTCGATTATTCAATTATGTAGGATAAAAGATTCTTTTACTATCCAAGGAACAAATTAAGAGATGAAAATCTTTCATGTTCAAGGCGGGGTGATTTAAGATCTCGACGAAAAGTATCACTTCATAGGGGAACTAGGATAATCGATAGGAATAATGTTTCATTGGTGGTATATGGATGCTAACATAAAATTTAATCGAATTAATTATCGTGTATATAATTGAAAATTAATTTTTTCAATGATGATTCTAAAATTTCATAAATAAATTTGACTTTCACTCTCTCTTTTATAGATTTCCAAGATTGAAAACGTAATTGGACATTATTCTAACTTAAGCGGGTAATAATCTTATTCAATCCATGATTTCCATCAATGTTCTAAAATTATAATGTTATTAGCTCCCCATGTCACCTTTGTCTGGCCCTAATGGATGGATTAAATCATGGAATCATGTTATTTTAAAATATAAGGTAATTGTTTTTAATTATGTGTTACGGTGAAGTTCTATAAGTACGTGTTTAATTTTAAAATTTTAACTAATTGAAATTTGTTAACACTGATATTGATTGATGACATCTAAGTAAGAATCTTGTTCTTATAATTATTTTCATCATTGGTAGAATAATTTATTCTTAGGATTAGATATCGTGGGTTACTCGGGATCCACTTTGTAATTGGGAGTTAGGGACATCGGTAGCCAAGGGGATTTTTAGGTTTATAATTGACAATTAAGTTCTGTAGAAGTGGTGGTACTTATAGTATACGAATCATATTTAGAAGGTAAAATGACCAAAGGGCCCTATATCACCAAAAGCTAAAGAATAAAAAATGTGTTGAAAATGGTGTAAGAACAAATTTACGAATTGAGTCAATTTATATGTATTGGCTTAATTTCCTCTAGGACAAAACTTGTTTGACTCATAGGTTAGGACTTGAGTTGTCTGTCCTTCAAGCCTGTGACATATTATTGAATATTATAGCGAACAAAGATAAAGAGACATCAAACATACATTGTGTTTCGGGTCGAGTTTCATCTTCAACATACGAAGGATCTCAATAACTTATGAATACATGCTTATGTTTGATCCTTGGATTCTTTTTTGGGTGTTAGGAATTTATAATTTTGTTATAAAATGTTTTAAAGTGATTTTATCCCTTCTAATATTTTTGGGAAGAAAAATATTTTTCATGCGACTGTGTTAGAACGAATTATGATTCGTCATTTGAAGGAGATATGGTACCTCGGTAGACCAGGTTCCAACGAATTTTGAACAAACTAACCTTGTCCTTCATTAGAATGTCATTTGA
Source organism: Sambucus nigra (assembly GCA_949130495.1). Classification (NCBI taxonomy): domain Eukaryota; kingdom Viridiplantae; phylum Streptophyta; class Magnoliopsida; order Dipsacales; family Adoxaceae; genus Sambucus; species Sambucus nigra. The sequence goes on from OX422210.1 coordinate 745,600,338, forward strand.
TAGCTCATTGGATACGAGTTCGAACGAAATGTCATAATTCGTTCAAATGAGGTACAGATTCATTCGAACGAGCCGACATATTTTCCAATGCAAACTTCATTTTTCAAGCTTATCTCACTTTCGAAAAACCTCATATAAATAGGAGTACGTAGTGGTTGTTTTTAAAGATACTTTTCTAATATTTTTAAGTTCCTAAATCTCTTCATGTATATTTGTTTGTTTTGAGAAAAAATATTCCAAACCAAAACCCTAGTTTACACCCATGTTTGAGATCTAAGAATCACACATACATATTTAATTTTAAGATCTTCCTATTTTGAATCAAAGAGGTTTGTTAGTCTTAATGTGAGCGTTTCCTGTGGTGGATATCCTATTTGGTGTTGTGCGGTAACTTGACTGGTTACAAGAAAAGTAGGATCAGTGGGATACCGAGATGTGGAAAAGAGCCTATGGTGTGTGGATGTTGGAAGGAATTCAATAGTGATTGTGAAAAGGTTACAAGGATAAAGGAATCTCTTCAAGGTTTGAAGGAATAGAGTTTGTGAACAAGTCTAAATTGGTCTTGTAAACTGCCTATATCGTGGTGGACTTGTGTGGTTGGGCGGTCTGAGGTTTTTCCATTATGGGTTTTCCTCGTACATCATCGTATTAAGAGTTACTTCTTTTACTCTTTCTTATACTCACCTAGATGCATGCTTAGGCAAGATAAAAATTGGTTAATTATTTTAAACAACACTAGTGGTTTTATAAATTTGGGCAAGTTTATTAAAAATTGAAAAAATAAAACTTAGTAGTGCTTTCTCTAAAAACCGTAGGTCACTTAGCTTTCTCAAATGGTTCATTTCGATTTGTGTTGTCCTATGACTATCCAAGCAAGGGATGTTTCTGAATACTTCATTGATTTAATCGATGATTTCCCAAGGCATGGATATATTTACCTTATACACGACATGTCTAAAGCCTTTGATTAGTTGAAACTGTATAAGACTGAGGTATATCATAGGTAAGGTAAACTAATCCAAACTCTATGATCTTATAATGGTGTGTATACCTCTTGGGAGAGTTTAAGGATTATTTTTTGAAGTTGGGTACTATATCTCAGTTGTCTTCACTAGGTATTCCACCTAGTTAAGATGGTGTAGGTAAAATGAAGGAATAAGAACATTCTAGATATGATAAGGACCATGGTTAGCTATTCAATACTTCAAGATTCTTATTGGTATTTTTCATTAAAAGACACGCTTACATATTTTAAATTTAATTGCATATAAATCACTCTCTTTAAATCCCATTGAACTTTAGATTGGGAACAAGCTCACTTTAAGACACGCCCAGATTTAGGAATGGTCGACACTCGTATTTTGGAAGGAGCCAAAGTCACTAGAATAAAGGACGGAAATATGTCTCTTTGTTGATTACTAAAACATTTATGAAGGTAGATTATATTATATTCCTAAACAAATGAATATTATTGATTGAACTAATGTTAAATTATTGAAAGAGGATTATGTAATAAATCATGAGCCCAAATGTAAAAAAAATAAAAAGGAATGCCATATTATTGGTGTTGCTAGACCATCCGTACAAGATGAAATACAACCTAGTATTAATAGTACACTACTTAGCGGTAGTGAGAGTATTACTGATAATCAATATACAATTATCACTTATACTAGATGACATGTGATTCCACGTCATATATGGAACATCAAGAGAGATATTGAGAAGTTAGTTCTTTGGGTGATCGTTTCAATGACATCCTAAGTAAACATGAACTAGATCCCCGAAACTACAACTAGGTATTCCAAGAAAAGGATTTTTAGCTTTGATTTATGACTATGGATTGTTGGAGGTGCAGCCCAATGGTTTGTTTATCATACATCAAAATGGAACTTAAAAACTTACTGCTCAAACGTAAAACCCTATAAAGCAAAATTAAGGTTTACCTTTGAGATCTCTCTCATTTGATCTCATCTCAAAATGAATAGAATTTGGTGAAGATTAATCGGGAAAACATCTGCAATGTATCTCACGATTTTCTACCTTATTCCTAATATGAACTATCATGAACAGAGTGTGGGATCTTTCTTCATGATCACCTTCTTCGCGATTGTTCTCATTTATTCTCCTATATTTCTATATAAACCAAATTAGGGTTTTTGAGTTTTAAAAGTGATGATTTTATGAGAAAAAGAGAGCCTTGAGTGCATATATATAGGCTATGAAAGGGACCCTAAATAGAGATAAGGACATGGTTCCAAATGGGCCTAGGAAAACCTAATCCAACTTAAATTATAATCTTATCCCATTAATTACACTTAATACCACTAAATAATTATAGTTGCAACTCCACTCCTTAATCTAAAATTCTATTTCGAGCTCCTTATTATGAATAAATTAATTCTTCCCATGTTAAGGTTACAGATACTCGTTAATAAAATAAATTACTAATAATTTTTTTTATTTACTTCTTTTAAGTCCTAGAGAGATCCAACTTAACTTATTTATAGTTTCGAATTAACACAATTCAACAATAGGGTTTGGCACATACAAAACTTAGAAGCATCTCAAGGGGATATCGCGAATCTCTACACCAAGATGTGGTAACTATCCATAAAATACCTACATCATTACACAATATATCAGGATTATTGATACAATAATAAAATTCACATGATATGTTTAAGCAATAAATAACTAGTGCATATCTCCATCAATCATATTAACATTAAGAGACTTAATTGAATCTAGTAATCATGAGTTGTACATTATCTTATAAAATCAGTACAAAGACAACGAACTCAAGGTGGTACCATTCAATATACATAAAATGCATTAGCAAAATAAGTTAAAACTATACCATTTCCCATAATAAAGAAAGGCATACTAAAATATTGTGTTGCAGCCCTACTGATGGTGTGTCCAACTCCATTTAAGACTACGAATGATAAAAAATATATTTTTCAAGAACTGGTGATTTGATCCTCTATGTGTAAGTTTTACTTCACGCAGTTGATCACAAACTAACAAAATAATAGACGCTAAAAATGTATAAAATAATGAAAACATAATGCCCAAATATGATTCTAACAGAAACTGGAAAACTTATTTTATTAAGAGATAAATCCATAACTAAAACTATTACATAAAGCTTTATTTTAATCTACTTCTCTTGAGATATCCCACTTAGACTCAAAGCCATGCAACAATGCATCTTACTCCCATCTCCTCTACATGCCTATCAAAAGTTTGGGTCGGTAAGCTCTTCATGAAAGTTTATTTTAGGTTATTCTCCGATGAAATATTGGTAACTATGACATCACCTCGCTACACAAGTTCTTGAATTAGATGATTTTTATGCTAGATGTTTTTACCTCTTTTTGGAATACTAGGTTCCTTTGATTTAGCAACCATGCCGGTATTATCACAATAAAGCTTAATAGTCGACCATACTAAAGGTACATCCCCTAGATCCATTAGGATGTTCCTAAGACATACTTATTCCTTAGATGCCTTAGATACTTCCATATATTCACCTTCCATGGTGGAATCAACAATGAATGATTGATTTATACTCCGCCAAATAAATACTCCACATCTTAGGGTAAAGATATATCCTTAGTTAGACTTTCCAAAATCTTTATTTGACTGAAAATCCAAGTTGGTATACCTTTTCGTGTCCTTTTTAGGTACATGAGGGTATGTTTTAGCACCATCTGGTTTTCTTGCCTAGGGTTAGATTGAATTATAGTGAAAATGCTAACAGCAAAGGATATATCATGTCAAGGGAATCACATTACATATATTAGGTTCCCAATCACCGATGAAAAAAGGGTTACCTTTCATATTCTCTGTCTCGTCAAGAACTTAGAACACTGATACCTGGATAGAAATATTCCATGTCTGAAAATCAGTAAGCCTTTCTTGGAATCTTGCATGATAAACCTAAGAAAAAAAATATAAGTACCTTATGACAAGGCCAACATCCTATACTTGCAATATCACATAACCTTGATTCCAAAAATATTATTAGCTTCTCCCATGTCATTAATATAAAATTTGGTGGATAACCACACTCTAATTGTAGACAACACTCGAACATCATTTCCAACGAGAAGAATGTCATCCACATATAGTCCTAGAAATATCACTACATTTCCATTGAACTTCATGTACGCACAAAAATCATTTATACATTAATTCAAACTAAAAGCGTTGATTTCCTTATCAAAATGAATGTTCCAACATAAAGGTGCATAATTAAGTCCATAAATGGACTTTTTAGTCTTGAACAATTTACACTTTAGGCCCTTAGCTACAAAACCGTTGGTTGCACCATATAAATACACTTGTCAAGATTTCAACATGGAATGCATTCTTGACATTCCTTTGAAAATTTCGTAACTGAAATGAGCCACAATGGATAAGAAAATCTACATGGACTTTAGCATAGCTACCATCAAGAAGTTTTCCTCATAAATTATGCCATCCTGCTGAGTAAGCCCTTTTCCAACAAGTTGTTTATAACAACCCTTATTTTCTCACGTAAAGGCTAGCCAGGCATGATAAGCCAAAGATATGTTTTGTTTGTCAACTAATACCATCCCTAGTACAAATGCGAATATACAATAATTATTATTTAAGGCCCAAGTTTTAAATGTCACGAATACATCCACAATAAATAAATAGATCCAAACCACCACCAATAAAATAATAAATCCAAGCAGAGTAATATAAGTCTCAACCAACCCAAAGTAAAAGTTTCGGTATTATGGCCTTACAATTGTTTCCAAATAAATAAATAAGTACGAAAAAATAAGCACATATGCTAGAATCAAAGAGTATGGAATATAACTGAAGCACAAGTGAGACTACAAAACTGATGCAGCACAATCAAGCTATCCATGTCTAGGAGCATCTGGGGGAAAAAATTTAAATTTTGGTCAAAGTCCAAGGTGTGTAAGAATTAACTTAATTAATTTATAATGCAATAGTACAGTCAATGCAAAATAAGTATTCCCCCTTCGTCACTCACATGCGTATAACACCTCACCCTTCATCTAAGTGTGATATTAGTTGCACCCCAATACGTCCTAAATAATGAATTGTGACATCATCTCAAATTTATTAAATGGATATATAAATAGTTAATTATTTAAATGTAATCCCTACATTTAATTGCCAACACCCATTAATTCCAGTCTCATAAGTATCATATATAAGGCATAAACATCTATTATGATTTATAGGGTCAAAAATAAACTTATTGTCCACATTCTTAGACAATTAAATTTATTACATTAAAGTACGAGTAATTATTAATATATGTCCTTCCATATATTTGACACATAAGGGCATCTACCATTGGTGTCTAATTCATACTCTATTGGCAAGCCCGAAGGAATTTCTTATCATAAGTGGACTTCACAAAACACGGATAAATTGGGGGCAGTCCCTACGCAGGACACCTATACATGACCCATACCCAGTGGTGACACATGAAGGATCAGCGTAAACATCTACCTCTCGTAAATGACACATCCACGTAGTACTTATATCACCTACACATCGCCAAGCCCACATGTGCCGACGTGTGTTACCCAGTCCGAACGCGCGAACCCCTGAGCCGATAGGACAATCCATGAATATTGGTATGTCCACACAAATACATAATAGTACACATTATTATCCCATATAATATGTGTAGGTAATTACTCTATAATTACCATAAAATACACAACCAAAGTCCACAATATTTTTCCATTTATTAATAATTTATAATCAAATAAATTATTTATTCCATTCAAGAAAATAATTAATTAACCATCTAGTTATTTGTAATTAATATGGATTAAATGTGGCAATAGGTATTCCTTTACAAATTTCTTTCTTTAATGCATTTACAACAACCACCACCTAACTAAAACAGTAAACTAAAACCCAGTCCAGCCAAATCAGTAATGGAACGGATTTTCCATAAAACCCTTCACGTCACTCGAACGAGATGTGGGGTCGTTCGCGCGGCATTACAAATGTTTCGAACAAGATTCCACCTCGTTCAAATGACTTCTTTCCCCCTTTCCCCACATCTTCCCGTTCTCAGTTCTTTCCAGTTCGAATTCTAATCCTAGAACCCATATACACAAACCCAATAATAGTTAATCTAAAACCCATAATTTAACTTAGAATTCGTATGTCTACCAAACCCAGAATTTATACATTCAAGTCCAAAAAACTTTCATCTGTTACAAGATTTCACGATTTTGGCAAGTTTATATTTCTAACCAGTATTTAATTAAAATTAAGGGTAATTTTCCATGGAATCTACATCACATTTTAGCCCACAACAAACAGAGGCATCCCCTACTGTCAAATCTCCCAAATTTAGCTATTTATAGCCCTACGGATTCTACCATTAATATTCAGCTTCACGATACCTAAATTTCTAGGACAATTTCTAAATAAAAATCAGTCCTTTACATGTATTGTTCATCCTCAAATCAAACATATTCAACTTATATCCCAAAAATTTAATGGAGAAAATTATGATGCATCAAGAAATATATTGGAAACATAAGTTAAGCAAGAGAATTTTTGCCTTAAAATTTGTTGATGAAAACCTCTTGGAAGCCCCTTGATTTTCCCTTTGTTCTTGCCTTAAAATTCGTGGATGAAAACCTCTTGGAAGCCCCTTGATTTTCCCTTTGTTCTTGCCTCTTTTCTCCTCATTTTGGTATTTCTCCTTTCCTCGCCCATAACTGTTGTTTTAGATTTTCTCTAATGATAGTGGGGGAGTGGTTTACCCCACTTAAATTCTACTTAAGTGTCTAATCCCGTGTTGGGATTAAAATCGACCTTTTGGACACCCAAATGGACCCGAATCCATAATCCAATTAGCCCAAAAGCTCCCTAAGCTATATATTATTGACCCGAGACTATTTTTAAAGGCCTAAATCACCTAAACGAGCCCATGTGTGACCCGAAATATGATATGAATTATTTGTGCCAATAATAGGTACTTTTAATGTGTGTCCCACATTAATTATGTAACTTTCTTCATTATATGCAAATGCCATATTCATGCACATAAAAATTAGTCACACACAAATATAACTAAATCACAAATTTCAACTGTGAAATTTGAAATAAAAATTTCCATTGGGTCCAATTTTCAAAATTAATTATTTATTCTAAAAATATTATTTCATTATTTATTTTATAAGAAAATACGAGGTATTATATTCTCCCACCTAACAATGGGATTCCGTCCTCAGAATCAAGAAAAGTACGTTCCCAGCTAGAAGAGTTAGGGATACTTTGTGCGCATGTCATCCTCCCTCTCCCAAGTGAACTCGTCCTCTTGATGGTGTCTCCACTACACTCTAACTAAAGGAACAACCATGGATCGAATTCGGTTCTCCCATCGGTCCAGAATGGCTACCAATCTCTCCTCGTAAGTAACATCTAGCTGGAGCTCAATCTCATCCATATCAATGTACGGGTATACCACCTCATCTCTAAGGAATCTCCGCAATGAAGATATGTCAAAAACATCGTGCATCCCATGTAAATGATCCGATAATCCCAATCGATATGCTACAGGGTCAATCCTTTGTGGAATAGGGAAGGGTCCCACGTATCAAAGATCCAACTTTTCTTTATTCCTAAATCTAATCACCCCCTTTATGGGAGACACTTTAATCAACACCTGATCTACAACATTGAAGTCCAAGTGTCTCTAGCCTGCATCCACATGGCTCTCCTGCCTATCCTGGGTAATCCATATCCTGGCTCGAATAATCTTTACCTTATCTGAGGTGTCCTGAATGAAGTTTGACCCAAGTAACTTGGTATCCCCCACCTCTAACCAGCATGAGGGTCAAAGGTAAGGTCTATTGTAGAGTTCCTCAAACGGTGCCACCCCTATCATGAACTAGTAGTTGTTGTTGCAAGTAAACTCCAATGAAGGAAAATTCTGCTACCAGCTCCCCTGAAAATCCAAACTACACATACGCAGCATGTCCTTAAGCATTAGGTTCACCCTCTCCATCTTCCCATCATCTGAGGATGATATGACGTGATAAATCTCAACTCTGCCCCCAAGGCCTGCTAAAAACTCCTCCAAAAGTGGGACACAAACTTCTTGTCCCTATCTGACACTATATTGAGCGGCATTCCATATAGCTTAAAAATCTCTGCAAGGAAGAGTCAGGCGTACTGCTCGAAGCTATAATTTGTCCTAACCGGTAAGAAATGAGCCACCTTTGTCAATCTATCGGCAATCACCCAAATTGAATCATGCCCCCTCTACGAAGTAGGTAGCCAAGTGATGAAGTCCATAGAGATGCTTTCCCATTTTCATATCGGGATCTCCAAAGCCTGCAAGGTGCCTGAAGGATGTGGTTGATCCACCTAGACCAGATGACACTTAGCACACCTGGACATAAACTTAACTATATCCCTTTTCATAGTGGCCCACAAATACTAACGACGCATCTCGTAGTGCATCTTATCCCCTTTGGGATGTACCGTAAAAAGTTAACTGTGAGCCTTCGATATGATGGCTCACTTCAACTCCTCATCATCAGGAATAACCAGTCTCCCCTAGAATCTCAAACCACCATCCAACCCTATAGAAAAGTTCTCGGTCCCCTCAGCTAGCAACTGTCTCACCCGCTCCTGAAAAAAGTGTTCTCCTGCCTGTGCTTTAACCACCCAAATAATGATCTCGGGGGTGATGGTGAGAACTCACATAAATGCTCAGGTCAAGTCATCATCCCCACGAAGTGACTTGCACTTCGCCTTCCAAACTTCTGCCAACACCAAAAATGACTTACGTCTCAATGCAAGTGCTATGAAATTTTCTTTCCCCAGGTGGTACTGAATGTCAAACTGATAGTCTTTCACAAACTCTAGTCACCTCCTCTATCGCATGTTCAGCTCCCACTATATGAGAAACTACTGCAGGCTTTTGTGGTATGTGAAAAGCTAGAATTTCTCCCCTAGGAGATAGTGTCTCCACACTCGCAAGGAAAAAACCACGGCTACTAACTCCAAGTCTTGGTTGGGGTAATGTCCCTCGTGAGGCTTATGATTTCAGGAAGCATAAGATATTAACCTCTCCTCCTGCATCAAAACCCCGCCAAGTCCCCTTAGGGATGCATCTATATAAACTCTGTAATCAACTCCTGACCGAGGTAACGCTAAAACTAATGTTGTAGTCAATTTAGTGTTCAGCTCCTCAAATTCCCACTGGCACATATCATCCCAAATAAATGTTACCCCCTTCATCATGAAATTCGTTAAGGGACCGGCTATCTTGGAGTACCCCTGAATGAATCAATGGTAGTACCAGGCCAATCCAAAAAAGTTTCGCACCTCGATGGGTGTAGTGGGTTATCCCCACTCCATCACGACAAAAAATTTCACAAGATCCACGGATATACCCTACTTGGACATAATATGGCCAAAAAACTATACCTCTCTCAGCCAAAACTCGCACTTCTCGAACTTCGCGTACAACTGATGATCCTTAAGAATCTGTAAGACCATCAGTAGATGCTCTGCTTTCTCATCCGCAATTCGAGAATAAATCAAAATGTAGTATATAAATGTGATAACAAATCGATCCAAATAATCCCTGAACACTCGGTTCATCAAGTCCATAAATACTGTTGGTGCATTGGTTAGCCGGAATAGCATCACCAAAAACTCGTACGACACATATCGAGCAAAAAGGTTATCTTTGAGACGTCTTTCTCCCAGACTCTCAATTATTGGTACCCCGACCTCAAATCAATCTTCAAAAAGTATGCAGCACCCCTCAGTTGACCAAATAAATCATCTATACGTGGAAGTATGTATTTATTTTGAATAGTGATTTTGTTCAACTCTCGACAATTGACACAAGTCTGTAAAGATCCGTCCCTCTTCTTGATGAATAACACTAGAGTACCCCAAGGATAAGTACTCCTCCTGATAAACCCTTTCCCTAACAACTTCTCAATCTACGCTCGTAGCTCCCTCATCTCCAATGGAGCCATCCGATACAGAGTACGGGCAATAGGTCTCATTATCGAAAATAAATTGAGATCGAAGTTTATTTCCCGACTAGGTGGTAACCACAAAATCTCCCCAAAAACATCAAAAAAATCTCTCACCATCGGGATGGAATCTAGAGCTACCCCAACCTCTGAAGCAGTACCCTCCTCAATGTAATACAAATGCATGCTCGACCCACCCCCGGGGTGCGACATCGCAACTAGGTACATCTCCTTCCCCGAAATGGTGAAGACGATGGACCTTCCATAGCAATCCACACATACCTTATACGTATCTAGCCAGTCCATCCCCAAAATGACGTCGTACTCATGCATGTCATGTTCTAGTAAATTAGCTACAAAGGTGAGTCGACCATCTCGATACCGAAACACCGGCATACTGATTGTATGGATGTCCTTCTACCCACTCGTGAGCTTATGTGTAAAACAATGTCAGATGCAAAATATACTATACCCGTCTCCTGTGAAAACCCCATGCTATAAAAAGAATGCGATGCACCCGTATTAAAAAGAATGCGAACAATATGGACGAAAATAGGAAACATACCATCGATCGCCTATGGAGGTGCTGACCCATCTGCTGTTGTGACATGATAGACTAGCCCATACTGCAATGGTTGTTGCCCTTGAGGTGGGGTGACTGGTGCTAAAGAGGCTGGTGTAGTGGCTCCCTGAGCTGGAATCGGTGGGCATTATCCCTGTGGAACCTATTGTCCTCTAAAACCTCCCTGCCCCTGGGCTTCCTGGTTCCATCATGTACAACTCCTCGAAGTGTGTCCCCTCTCACCACAAGTATAGCAATTTCCTTGAAATGGTCCTTGTTAGCCTCTGCCCTGTTTTCCTTGGACCTAATGGCCTCATACTATTGGCCCTGATGTCCTTTGTACTACTGGCCCTGATGGTCCTGTCCTGTCTAACCCTAGCCCTGATGGCCCTGCCTCTGACAGTCATCAGTACCTCTGAACTTTTATTATAATCAATGGATGGGGTTACCCTGTGCTTCTAGGCCCCAGATCCACCTCCCCCACTCTCCTTGCCCTACTGGCTCGATGACTCTCCTCAATGGTGTTTATCCCCATTTCTTTTTTGAAATGCGTTGTGGTCCTGGTAGTGGAGAAGTGAAGTATTAACCAACTGGTTATATGTCGTGAAGGCTGGATTACCCAGAAGAACCTTCGTGATATGACATGTCGATCCCGTAGTAAACCTATCCATCCTCACCTACTCATTATGAACATCCTCCTTGGCAAAGTATGAGAGGGCGGTGCACTCCTCCTCGTACTCAGCGACAATACGCCCCTCCTACTTAATCTCTATGAATATAGTCCTCATCTCGGACTACATGGCTCGGGAAAGTATGTCCCCTCAAACACTACACCAAATCTGGCCATTTGTCAAGGTCATTGACCTTGACAAATCCAACTTGTCAAGGTCAATGACCGTGACATTTTGAGGCGAGCCAACTTTTTTTGTCACGGTTGTGTCACGGTCGTGTCAAGGTCAATGACCGTGACACGTTTGTCATGATTATAAACCGCGATAAAGTCGTGACCCCTCTTGCCCAGAATTGCCACGGTCAATGACCGTGACACATCCGTGACAAAATTGTCACGGGCGTGTCACGGTCAATGACCGTGACAATTCTGGGCAGAATTTAAAAAAAATTTGCTGGGCAGTATGGCCACTGCCACTACCCAGCAGTATATTTGTACCTGTTATAGCAACGTTGTACCTGTTCCAAACATCATATATCCAACACAAACTAAAGATAATGCAAATATATATTCATGACGATATAATCCAAATATTCAAAGTAAAAATAATATACATGACGATATAATCCAAATATAATTAAAATGGACAAACTTAAAAATAATGTTACTACATGTCTTGGATAAAACTGAGGAGGTGAGTAGGCCACAGGACATACGAATTGACGCATCAACTAATATACGTCGTGCCGCATTATTCGCGCAACCACAATAGGGAGTTCTCCTTCCCGGGTATGACATGCATGACGAGCACCCTGGACTCCATCTCTTGAATCACACGTCCATGGACTATTCCACCCTCGACGATATTCGGGTCCCTCAACCCCCACCCTATCCGCTGGCCATCAAATATGTCCAATATGAACACGCTCGGACAACCAAGTGTCGACAATGGTCTGTTGAATGGCGCCAAATAGGGAAGTGGATCGTCGAAGTACAAACGTGTCGGTAATGAAGCAGCGAGGTCCAAATCCTCATCATCCTGCGCCTCGTCCTCCCGCACCTCCTCCTCCACCGCCTTATCCTTCTCCTTCCCTTTCCCTTTCCATTTACGGTCACCACCCAACGTACGCTTCATGAATGCGTACATATCTTGGACCTTCGCCTCCAAACGGGACAGCTTCGCGTCGTGTGAATCCACCGTTCGAGCAAACCCGGTGTCACTCGTCTCCAATCCGATGATCCTAGATTTGGCCACCCGCTAGCTCACTCCCCTTGTCCTCCCTTTGCGATCAGAGCCAAGCACTTGGCTGAGTGCGTCTATGGACAAAGATGCCTTGTTGTCATCAGACTGCGACTCGTGCACTTCCTTAAGCTTTGCCTGAAACGACAAAAAGCACATGATTAGTAAAATAAGTAAACTAAAAAATTATAACGTAATTAACAATAATTAAACTTTCGGATTACTTACAATCGTGGCCGCGACGCTCGGGGACACCTCCTTGTCCTTCCCCTTCTTCGTCCGAAGAGCCACATAAGTATCGAGCCTATGTGGCTTACCCCCCGGCCCACTCCCTACCCCCTGAAATAAAATAAAGTAAAGTAAAATTAGTATCGGCCCCGCAAACTAAAATAATGAAGAATAATATATTTCTGTAGTTATAGATAAATTAAATCTTACCTGCATCCTATGCTCCACCTCAGCGTAAGAGGTCCGGTCGAAGTAGTGCACGTCCATCTTTTTAGCCCGATTTTCCCTCCCGGATTGGCGAGATGCCAATTGTCGATCCTAGATCTCATTGTCAATGAACTTTTGCCATTGTGCCAATGAGATCGGCTCCTTGGGCGGGACGGATCCGCGCCATTGTATAATGGACTCTCGTGTTTTCCCAAAGTACCGTGTCCGCATATTTTTCTTCCACGTCTTGTGTTGCTCCCTCAACTTCTCCAAGACGGAATCGCATAGATTTGGATCCAAGTTGAATTGTTCCTGTCCAACAAACACGCACACACCCCCATCCCCTGCCCCCCTCCCCCCGCCACACACATATACACATACCCCACCCGCCACGCACACACGCACACGCACACACCTACGCACCACGACCGTGACAACTATATATATTGTTTATCAATAAAATTATGACATGAGATAATTATAATTGGAGCATAAATTTCATTATCATAAAGGGATAAATCCAACAAAGTACAGAGATTCTACAAATTAAAGTGAGAATTAAATTTAAGACTTTCTAACAACATGCATGTGTATGGATTCTAAGTAATGATATTCCTAAAAACATACAATTGGCAACATTTTGTGAATTTACTAAACTTTATATAATATTATCAAATTCTGTTAAAAAATTATCTAGGGTTTTACCTAACTGAATTAATTTCATGAATAAAATTATTATCAATTTAAATGAAAATATCAATTATTATCCAATATTTTTGAATGAAATATTTATTTTGAATGAAAATATCAATTATTATCCAATTATTATCCAACTATTATCAATTATTTATTTTGAATGTAAATAATATCCAAAAATATAAATGTAAATAATATTCAAAACCCCACCCACCCCCACCCCCTCCCGATGTTTATTATTTTCACAATGTTCTTACAATATTTGTTGATGAACTATGTGGGAGTATAACCCATATTGAATTATAAAGTAAAAATCTATAAAATTGATGTCTACTTTTAGTGTTGTGTATATATGTTAGTTGATGCCACTGTTCTAAAAAACCCGCCTAGGCACGCCTAGGCTTGAGGCTTGGGATAAACGCCTCGCCTTAAGATTTTGACGCCTTATGCTTGGTAAAACACTTAAGGCGTACTTTTTCTCTAAAAACAACAATGCTTTAGTGAAACGATATCGCCTTTTAAAGATTTTTTTGCAAACCAGACCATTATCTCATCCAAAATAATCAAATAGTATTTGTATTTGCAAATATTCAGACATATTTTTATGATATGTACAATTTTAGATTTTAATAGCCTTGTTATGGTTAAAAAATATTAAAATATATTAAAAAGACCTAAACGCCTTTTCATGCCTTTTTACGCCAAGGCTCGCCTAGGCTTCTAAGGCTTAAGGCTTGGCCTCCACGCCTCGATCACGCCCCGCGTTTTTTAGAACCTTGGTTGATGCCATTATATTTTTAGCCTAATTAGATTCTAAGGTTATCTCAATTTATATTTTTCTTTTTCTATCTAATAATTTTGAGATTCTAAGGTTGATGCCTATTTTTTATCTTGAGATTCTATATTATAACGTATGTATAAGTTCCGTCAATACCATTTCGTTTCAATTTTGTAATATTATGTTTTTTTCAAATATTTTAAAAGTTATTAAATGGGTGCCCCACCCCCACCCCCTGCCCCACTCCACCACCCCCTCCCCCACCACACACCACCACACACATATATACACACACATACACACACATATACACATACATACACATACATATACACACGCACACACCCCGTCCCCACCCCCACCCCCTGCCCCCTCCCCCCGCCACAAAAATCCACACATATATACATACCCCACCCCCTCCCCCTCCCCCCGCCATGCACACCTACGCACGCACACACGCACACCTACGCACCACGACCGTGACAACTATATATATTGTTTATCAAGAAAATTATGACATGAGATAATTATAATTGGAGCATAAATTTCATTATCATAAAGGGATAAATCCAACCAAGTACAGAGATTCTACAAATTAAAGTGAGAATTAAATTTAAGACTTTCTAACAACATGCATGTGTATGGATTCTAAGTAATGATATTCCTAAAAACATACAATTGGCAACATTTTGTGAATTTACTAAACTTTATATAATATTATCAAATTCTGTTAAAAAATTATCTAGGGTTTTACCTAACTGAATTAATTTCATGAATAAAATTATTATCAATTTAAATGAAAATATCAATTATTATCCAATATTTTTGAATGAAATATTTATTTTGAATGAAAATATCAATTATTATCCAATTATTATCCAACTATTATCAATTATTTATTTTGAATGTAAATAATATCCAAAAATATAAATGTAAATAATATTCAAAACCCCACCCACCCCCACCCCCACCCCCTCCCGATGTTTATTATTTTCACAATGTTCTTACAATATTTGTTGATGAAGTATGTGGGAGTATAACCCATATTTAATTGTAAAGTAAAAATCTATAAAATTGATGTCTACTTTTAGTGTTGTGTATATATGTTAGTTGATGCCATTATATTTTTAGCCTAATTAGATTCTAAGGTTATCTCAATTTATATTTTTCTTTTTCTATCTAATAATTTTGAGATTCTAAGGTTGATGCCTATTTTTTATCTTGAGATTCTATATTATAACGTATGTATAAGTTCCGTCAATACCATTTCGTTTCAATTTTGTAATATTATGTTTTTTTCAAATATTTTAAAAGTTATTAAATGGGTGCCCCACCCCCACCCCCACCCCCTGCCCCCCTCCACCACCCCCTCCACCACCACACACCACCACACACATATATACACACACATACACACACATATACACATACATACACATACATATACACACGCACACACCCCGTCCCCACCCCCACCCCCTGCCCCCTCCCCCCGCCACAAAAATACACACACATATACACATACCCCACCCCCTCCCCCTCCCCCCGCCATGCACACCTACGCACGCACACACGCACACCTACGCACCACGACCGTGACAACTATATATATTGTTTATCAAGAAAATTATTACATGAGATAATTATAATTGGAGCATAAATTTCATTATCATAAAGGGATAAATCCAACCAAGTACAGAGATTCTACAAATTAAAGTGAGAATTAAATTTAAGACTTTCTAACAACATGCATGTGTATGGATTCTAAGTAATGATATTCCTAAAAACATACAATTGGCAACATTTTGTGAATTTACTAAACTTTATATAATATTATCAAATTCTGTTAAAAAATTATCTAGGGTTTTACCTAACTGAATTAATTTCATGAATAAAATTATTATCAATTTAAATGAAAATATCAATTATTATCCAATATTTTTGAATGAAATATTTATTTTGAATGAAAATATCAATTATTATCCAATTATTATCCAACTATTATCAATTATTTATTTTGAATGTAAATAATATCCAAAAATATAAATGTAAATAATATTCAAAACCCCACCCACCCCCACCCTCTCCCGATGTTTATTATTTTCACAATGTTCTTACAATATTTGTTGATGAACTATGTGGGAGTATAACCCATATTGAATTGTAAAGTAAAAATCTATAAAATTGATGTCTACTTTTAGTGTTGTGTATATATGTTAGTTGATGCCATTATATTTTTAGCCTAATTAGATTCTAAGGTTATCTCAATTTATATTTTTCTTTTTCTATCTAATAATTTTGAGATTCTAAGGTTGATGCCTATTTTTTATCTTGAGATTCTATATTATAACGTATGTATAAGTTCCGTCAATACCATTTCGTTTCAATTTTGTAATATTATGTTTTTTTCAAATATTTTAAAAGTTATTAAATGGGTGCCCCACCCCCACCCCCACCCCCTGCCCCCGCCACACACATACGGACACACCTACACAGACACCCCACCCCACCCCCTGCCCCCCTCCACCACAAACCACCCCACACATATATACACACACACATACACATACATATACACACGCACACACCCCGCCCTGCCCCCACCCCCTACCCCCACCCTGCCCCACCCCCCACACACGCACACACATACACACATATATATATACACATACACACATAAATATACACACAAACATATATATAAATGGAAGAGAGAGAGAGAGAGAGAGAGAGAGAGAAAATCGACCTGGAAGTAGAGAGAGAGAGAGAGAGAGAGAGAGAGAGAGCAGCGTCGAGAGAGAGAGAGAGAGAGGGAGGGAACGGCGGTAAGGAAAAAAGACGGGGGTAGGGTTTTAGCTGTAAATATTGTCACAGTCGTGTCAAGGTCATTGACCGTGATAAGTATTTAAATAATTGTCACGGTCTTTGACCGTGACAAGTCCGTGACAAATATACTTGTCACGGACTTGTCACAGTCAATGACCGTGACAATTGGTTGTCACGGTCGTGTCAAGGTCATTGACCGTGACAAAAAACGCTTATTTTTTGTCACGGCCAATGACCTTGACAAGGCTGGCCGGCTGGCTGAAAGGTGACAATTTTTCCATTTTGGTGTAGTGAAACCTCTCCCAGAACTGACCAATAGTGAGGCTGTCACTCTCCTTAACAGTTGTAACCGTCTCCCACCACTGAAGAGCGGCCCCCATGAATCTTAATGAATCTAACATCTGCTTCTAAACCGTCGGGCACTCAACCATCTGCAAGTGTCTCTCAATGTCCTTCTTCCATCGACTCGCAACTAATATATTAGAACCGTCTACGAACTCTGGAAGATGTCCTTTAACAAAAGTCTCCCTCTCTTTGTCCCACATGTAACCTAGAGCCTGTTCTGATATAGATGCTGTAACACCTCGTATTTTTTATAATTAATTTAATTAATTAATTAGAATAATCGGAGAAAAATAAAATTTTGGATTTTATGAATTTTATAACTTAAAATGTTGGTTTTTATATTTGAAAAATAAATTTTCAAACGGAATTGGAATCGGTATTAAAATGGAGTTTTAATTGAATTTTTATATAGAAGAGTCCTCAAAATATAAAACTCTCTAAGAGTCCTCGGAGCATAAAACTCTCTAAAAAATATATTCAAAAAGATTGGACGGTCCGATCGAGGTAAAAAAAAAAATTTAGCTTCCTCTCGTCTTCAGCTAATTCTCTGTAAAATTTCATCTAATTCCAACGGTCCGATCGTCTGGAATAAAATTTTTAGTGTTTGTATCTTATTAGAGTTCTATTAGGATTAGGTTTCTTAATGACTATATAATGACTCTAATTCGTGGGGGGACTTCTCATAATCACTTTTTCTCAATTTTTTCACTAGAGGACACTTCTAAAAATATCTCCTCTCAACCATAATCATCAACCTCCAACATAATCAAGGTTTTGTCACCAGACTTGAAGGCTTATTTGGGTTTTAATTAAGATTGGTCCAAGAACACTTCTTTGCTAATTTTTCGTGAGGAATCATGATGTCTAATCAGATTTTCAATATAATCTTCACAGACATGAATACTTTATTCTTTTCCTTTAGTATTATGCGTTTTAAGTGTCGCTTAAACACTTAATTACACGTTTTCTTAAAAATAATTAATAACTTAATTAGAAAAAGTGGACACTAATTATGGAGCTATTTTTATAAAATCTTTCAATATGAATAATATTCATAACCCTTTGGGTACTTAGGATTCATGAGTGATTTTGGGTATTATTGGTGTAGGTTGCATGCAGAAAAATCGTAGTTTTAAAATAAATAATTTTTGAGCGCGTATAACTCATGAAATACATGTAGAGATAATAAAATTTGGTTTTTGATGTATATATGATGAAAACTTGGTATATTTAATTTAAAATAATTAAATGAGATTATTTGGGTATTGTTGACGTTATGATAATTAAATTAAAGATTTAATTGAATTGGACTATCATGCATAGTTTTATACGTTAATTAATTATTCTTATTGGTATGACTTGTTGGTATTATTAAATATCATTGTGATGACGGGTTGTTGGGTATTATTCCTCTCCCTATATTTTAGAATGCCTTTTAAGAATGGGACTAGTGAGGGAAAATTATCACAGCTTTATTGTGTTGGGGGTGGGATGATTTTTATTACTTTATCGTCATTACGCTATTCTAGGTATGAGGCTAGGTTATGATTTATGTTAGAAAATCCTTCTATACATAGGTTAGGACGTGTTGATAATTTGGGGACCCTTAGGTATGGGACTAAAGGGTATTTTGAGGATCTCACATCAATTAAAGGGTGGGGTGTTTATAAATTGTGAATTGAGAAATTGAGAACTAATACCTAAGATAATAAGGCGGGTAATAAACTATATTGGCGACACAATCAACGAGGGCCGACAGTTTAAACAGGACAGCCGGCGTTTTATGTCGTGTCGTGTGTGGGACCTCGTCAATCAGCGAGGGCCGATAGTTTAAACTGGTCAGCCGGCGTTTTGACGAGGGGATATGTATTTTGGTGGAGAAATCACCTGAGGCAGTAGGAACCCCATAATAAAATGAGGATATAATAGAAGATGGTTAATTTAATTAAATTAACATCATAGTACGTGGAAATTTAAAGTTATATTGGTGTGTTTTTATAAATGGGAATTTCTCTGGGTAGTAGTGATTTACATTTATCGCGTTTAATTATCCCGTTTTATTTAAAATATTCTATTGTGATATGTATTACGTATAATGCTAATGTCTGGATTCAAGGATCCTATTTGAGGGGAGTAGTGTGTATTCTTGCTCGGGGCTTTGGCTTTGACCCATGTGTTGACTAATCTTTTTCAGGATTAGAATTAGAGAAGCTACATAAGTTTATCGGAGTTATCATTTAGAGGTGCAGCTGGAGCTATTCATTTTATGGCATAGTTTAGTTAGACTTTCTTTTCCAGTCGTATTTAATTATGAGACTTCATTTGAGTTTTATTGGGCCATTCGGTTCCAAAGTTGTTTAGAGGATTTCTTTTGGGATTATTTCAGATTTTATTTAATCAATATTGGAGAATGGATTCTTGGTGTTAGCATGTGATGGATGTTTTGTCGCTTAGTTGTTTATGATCATTTTGAGATTGATTCAATTATTTATCTTACGGACTGATTTATTTATGGCTCATATCTGTCTCATGCAAGGAATGGTATTTACTTAGTTCACGCCTGGCATAGTTCGGCGGCGGTGGCTGGCCACCCCATCTGTCGAATTTTGCAGGATGTGACAGATGCCTGTTGTGGTGGTGGCTACTGAGGTGCCTGTATGAGTGGAAAGTGCCTAAGCATGGTTGCCATCGCTGCAGATACCTCCTAAGACAACATAGTGTCTATCTCAGCGTGGGTGATCAATTGTGGGGCATATGGGGCCTGTGGGGCCTACGGTGGCTCTAGGTGAGCCTCCTCCTCCTCAATCGGTGAAACTACTTTCCTCGATCTTCCCCTACATCCACTTTCCATTTGAAAGCAAGCAAGGTTCGAATTAGTGTCAATCGTAAGAATATAATGAGTCCTAAGTATAGGCTTTACATATCAAATAACGCAACGCAGAACGTAATGAACGCAACACAGATCGTAAGGACACTAGAACCGTTCTCTGATTCCAATTGTTCTCACGTAAAGGCTGGTCAGGCACGGTACGTCGAAGATAGGGATTTTTTGTCAATTAATACCATCCTTAGAACAAATGCGAATACAAAATAATTATTATTTAAGGCCTAAGTTTGAAATGTCACGAATACATCCATAATAAATAAATAGATCTAAACCACCACCAATTAAATAAAAAATCGAAGCATAGTAATATATGTCTCAACTAACCCAAAGTAAAAGTTTCGGGCTTATTCCCTTAAATTTGCTTCCAAAAAAATAAATAAGTACGACAGAATATGAACCTATGCTAGAATCGAAGAGTCTGAAAAAATAACTGAAGCACATGTAACACTACAGAATTGATGCAACACAATCTAGCTATCCTTGTCTAGGAGCACCTGGGGCGAAAAATATTTCAATTTGGGTCAGAGCCTGAGGTGTGTAAGAATTACCGTAATTAATTTGTGATGAAATAGTCCAGTCGATGCAAAATAAGTATTCCCCCTTCGTCATTCACATTCATATAACACCTCACCCTTTATCTAAGTGTGATATTTTCCGCACCCCAATACGTCCCAAATAATGAATTGTCACATCATCTCAAATTTATTAAACGGATATATCAATAATTAATTATTTAAATGTAATACCTACATTTAATTGCGAACACCCATTTATTCCAGAATCATAAGTATCACATATAAGGGATAAACATCTATTATGCATTATAGGTTCAAGAATATAATTATTGTCCACATTCTTAGACAATTAAATTTATTACATTAAAGTCCGGGAAATTATTAATAAATGTTCTTCCATATATTTAACACACAAGGGCATCTATCGTTGGTGTCTAATTTGTTCACTATCGACAATACCGAATGAATCTCTTATCCTAAGTGGACTTCACAAAACACGCATAAATTGGGGGTGGTCCCTACGCGGGACACATGTATACGGTCCATACCTAGCGGCGACACATGAAGGGTTGGCATCAACACCTACATCTCGTAGATGACGCCTCCACGGAGTACCTATATGACCTACACATCATCAAGCCCACATATGTCGATGTGTGGTATCCGGTCCGAACGCGTAAAACCCCAAGCCGATTGGACAGTCCACGAATATTGATATGTCCACATAAATATATAATAGTACATATTATTATCCCATATAATATCTATAGGTAATTACTCTATAATTACCATAAAATATCCAATCAAAGTCCACATAATTTTTTCATTTATTAATAATTTATCATCTAATAAATTATTAATTCCATTCCAGAAAATAATGACTTAACTATCTAGTTATTTGTAATTAATATTGATTAAATGTGGCAATAGGTATTTGTTTACAAATTTCTTTCCTTAACGTCTTTACAGTAACCACCACCCAACCAAAATAGTAAACCAAAACCCAGTCCAGCTAAATCAGTAAAGGAACGGATTTTCCAAAAAACCCTCCACGTCGCTCGAACGATATGTGGGGTCATTCGTATGACGTTACATGTCATTTGAATGAGATTCCACCTCGTTCTAACAACCACGTTCCCTATTTCCCCACATCTTCTCCTTCTCAGTTCTTCCAAGGCCCAATTCTAAACCAAGAAACCATATACACGAACCCAACAACAGTTAATCTAAAACCTAGAATTTAACTTAGAACTCGTGTGTTTCCCAAACCCAGAATTTATACATTCAAGTCTAAAAAAAACTTTGCTCTGTTAGGGGCTTTCACGATTTAAGCAAGTTTCTATTTATAACCGGTATTTAATTCATAATACGGGTTATTTTCCATGGAACCTACATCAAATTTCAGTCCATAATTATCAGAGGCATCCCCTATATTAATCAGTCAAATCTCCCAAATTTAACTATTTAATGCACTATGGATTCTACCATCAATTTGAAATTCACGATACCTAAATTTTTGGGATAATTTCTACATAAAAATCAGCCCTCTACATGTATTCTTCATCCTCAAATCAAACATATTAAACCTAAATCCCAGAAATTTAAGGTGAAAATTATGATGCATCAAGAAATATATTGGAAGGATAAGTTAAGCAAGAGAATTCTTGCCTTAAAATTCGTGGATGAAAACATCTTGGAAGCCCCTTGATTTTCCCTTTGTTCTTGCCCATTTTATCCTCCTTTTGGTATTTCTCCTTTCCACTCCCCTAACTACTATTTTAGGTTTTCTCTAATGATAGTGGGGGAAGTGGTTTACCCCCACTTAAACTCTAATTAAGTGGCTAATCCCGAGTTGGTCCTAAAACCCAAATTTTGAACCCCTAAATGGACCAAAATTCATAATCCAATTAGCCAAAAAGCTCCCCAACCTATATACTATTGACCCGGGACTATTTTAAAGGCTTAAATCACCTAACCGAGCCCATGTGTGACCCAAAATATGATCTGAATTATTTATGCCAATAATAGGTACTTTTAATTTGTGTCGCACATTAGTTATGTAATTTTCTTCATTATATGCAAATGCTATATTCATGTACATAAAAATTACTCACAAGCAAATATAACTAAATCACAAGTTTCAACTGTGAAATTTTTAAATAAAAATTTCCATTAGGTATAATTTTTTAAATTAATTATTTGTTTTAAAAATATTATTTCATTATTTGTTTTAGAAGAAAATATGGGGTATTACATTGTTCCTTAAAGGTCTCTACCTTTCTTGCCACCGATGTCTTCTTCTCATAGACCCACTTGCATCATATGGGTTTTTGCCCATCGGGTGTATCTACAAAATTCCATACCTGGTTAGAATATATAAATTCCATCTCAAAATTCATAGTTTTAAGCCAAAGATTTTAATATATGTCTTGGATAGCCTCATCGTAGTT
This sequence comes from Sambucus nigra, assembly GCA_949130495.1. Taxonomy (NCBI): domain Eukaryota; kingdom Viridiplantae; phylum Streptophyta; class Magnoliopsida; order Dipsacales; family Adoxaceae; genus Sambucus; species Sambucus nigra. Next base: position 745,623,785 of record OX422210.1, read on the forward strand.
ACAATGACTGATTTCAAGACACCTTGTCATAATACTCTCTCAAGAACATATCTATGATGGTGGACTAGTGGAAACACGTTGTGTTGTTTCATTCTGTATTGGTGGTGAGGATGAACCCTCTCAACTCTTTAAGAAAAACTTTACTTTTATTTTTATAATCAATCATATAATCCTCTTCCAGGAATAGGACATTGGTGCTAAAAAAGACCTTATGATGCTTAGGGTCATGGAATAAACAACTCTTAGTTTCCTTAGGATATCCAACAAAGAAACAAACTTTTGATCTTGACTCCAACATACTAGGATCTTTTTTTAGCACTTGTGAATTGCTGATATTGACTATAAAAAGAAAGGGTAAGTACACATAGTCCGTGAACAGCCAACCATTGCACTGGAAAAATTAGATAGTTTCGATCTATGAATGGGATTATAGAATTATGACTATTGCTATTCTCTTTCTTTATCTTAATTTAAGAAAAACTGTCAAAAGAAAATAGTTAGTTCTTGGACTATCCCATATCCGAATATTGTGCATATCGGGCTTGCGCTCAATCCAAAATTCCTTAGGTGTAGTAGAGATCTCCTTTGAAGGTAACAAGTTCAATAAATGAGTGGTCGTTTCTAAAGAATTTAGCCTAAAGAAATCTCAAATATCTGTATGACTCATTATGTACCTAACAATATTTAAAAGAGTCATGTTCATCCTTTTCGATACATCATTTTGTTGATGCATAAAAGGTAAAGACAAATTCCATCTGATCTCTTGATCTTATAAATACTTTACGCCAACAGATATCCCTACCACTACGATGAGATAGTACCTATGATGGAGCACCAGTGGAAAAACATTATATTATTTCATCCTGTAATAGTGGTGCTAGAGAAATTAGTTGGTTCCATCTCAACTCTTTAAAGACAATTTTACTGTTAATTTTATGATACATCATATAATCTACTTCTAAGAATTGGGAATTGGTGCAAATAATGACCTTTCGATCCTTATGATCATAGACTAAATAACTATTAGTTCCCGTAGGATATCCTATAAAGAAACAAACTTCAAATCTTTGTTCTAAATTATCGGGATCCCTTCTTAGCACATGTGATAAACTACCCCATATCTGAATATGCTGCATATCAAGCTTGATCGTAATCTATAATTCCTTAGGTGTAGTAGAGACCGCTTTCAAAGGTACCAAATTCAATAAATAAGTGGTCATTTGTAAAGCATATCCCCAAAAGCAATTATGGAGATTTGTATAAATCATCATATATCTAACCATATCTAAAATAGTCCTATTCTTCCTTCTGTTATAGCATTTGACCAAGGGAAAAAATTTAAGGAGAACTGGATTGGATCCCCTTAACTTCTAAATAATTCATAAACTCCCCAAGAGGTACTTTCCACCATAGTCAGATCGTAATATCTTAATATGTATACCTTGATGTTTTTACACCTCCTTTTTATATATTTTTAATTTGTAAAAGGCTTTTATCATATGGTGCATTAGGTAAATGTACCCAAACCTTGAGTAGTCATCTATGAAAATAATTGATACTTAAATTCCCTTTTTCCCAAGTTCTCATCGATCCACATAGATTAAAATAATTCATTTCAAACTATTCATCGTAGAAGGGACTGATAAACAGTTTTCCCTTTTATCTCACGAAATTTCTGTATAATCTTTCTGTAATATAAATTGAATTTATATATTTGGGTTATCTAATGTCATTTATATTAAACATTCTTTATTTAAAATCGAAGCCATAGCTTGCAAGTGTCAAAGTAGACAAAAGTAGCCAAAATTCTTAGGGTGAAGAGAACTTTGTTACTTCTTTCCTAGAATTCATGTTATTTTATTAATAATAACTATTCGTGATGCATTTCTTTTTTCTTTTAAATTTTTTTAAATATCCTTACACACACACGAACACACACACACATTGTTACTTTAATTAAATCAAACTAGTTTTGTAGTCGATTCTAATGTGCATGTTATAACAAATAATTATAAAACACCCGCGCATCGCGTGGGGTTAAAATCTAGTCTATATAAAATTTATAACACATAATATCCTCATAAATTTTCAAAGACACCTAGCTACTCAATGTGGAATCCTCTAGAAATTCGTTTATGTTTTTTTTTTATTTATGCATTTCATCTTTTAGTGTTTCTTCCACCGTTTGAACTTCTCTCTCCCTATTCATAAACCCCACGCCACATGTTCCCTTAATTCCCTCCTCATAATTTACATGACCTCTTCAATACCTTAGGCATCATCGCCTACTATCACTTCACTCTTTTATTTATATAGACTTTGCCATATATTCATTTTATACAATATGTGTCTCAGAATATTCAATTCATAAAGTTTTTTATGTAATTTGTGGGTTTTGATTTTGATGTTATATTATTCTGTTAAACTTTTTTATTACAACCGCTTTTAAATAATAGGTGTTAATATTTTGTATATAGGTTTTAATTTTGTAGTTCAACATCTAACTTGGTTTTCGTTGTTAAGCACACCTAGATAAAGTTGTTTTATGCTCACCATCATTGTGATCAAAGATTGTAACTTAACCTATGTGAAACCAATGGGGGATTTGTCTTTGTTTGGTCACATGACAAAAAGAAATGTTTGTATATTTCATGTTATTATATCCCAAATTTGCTTCTGTTTTTTTAATTTTACTTCGTCGTACGGTAAATAAAAAAAATGCGTACGCATCTCTGCGTAAACATCTCATTTGTTTATTAGTTTTATTTATGTACACATGTTAGAAAGATTATCTACTAACTCACTCATTAACTAGATCTATACTCTAGGAATTTGGAGTAAAAATAATTGATTTTAACCTAGAGATTATGTATTATATAAATGTCTTCCCTCAAGACTGTGCTGTGAGAAACTTTTTTTTTACTTGCTATGTATTTCATTGGTATAAATATTTACAAATTTAACAATATAATTATGTATTTACATTTGTAATTTATTCACCCTCAATTATTAGTTTGAGTATACGACGTTTTTTTATAAGTTATTCACCCTCAATTATGTATTTACGCTTTCGATCAACTCATATCCCTTCCTTTCTTCTTTGCTTATTTAAATTATTTACGAGTCTTAAAGTAATTGTTCGTTAGTGAACCTTTTCAAATTCTCCAAAAATGCATTTCTATCTTCTGTCTGAAACCTTTCTATTCCATTTTTTTCATCCCTTGTTCGCTTAAACGTTGATCTTTAAATATATTAAATCTTCATACACACTCATTTCATTAGACAGAAGAAAAGAAAGGACTTATACCAAGACTTTTATAAATTCAAGAACATTGCATGCGAATGAAGATCCCCATATTCACACTAGCCCATCTTGGAGCTCTGCATATCTAACAAGCCCCGGTTAGAGGTTATATATATATATATATATATATATATAATTTTTACACTACCATCTTTATTCCCTTCGTATCTTTACTATTTAAGCAAACATCTTATTGCTTTTTGCTACAAAAAAATATGAATTAATCTCGCCAAGATACATACTTAGATTCACAGTCAGCGCATTTTCTATTCCTCGGTAACATAAGAATCCCTCAAGTACTTGTAAACTTTTTTACTATGAATGTTATTAAAATATGTGCTGAATTTTTTGTTGGGTTCGTCAAGGTCATAACCCTTAGTACCTTTTGGGAGGGAATTGATCCGTAAGTCATAGCATTAAAGGACTTCGTTGGCGGAGATGGCTTCATTCACAGTCGTGATTAGGGAGAGAATGAAAACGATGATGATGAACCGGTTTTGCTTTGATGAATTTCGGGTGCCAATAATTTGGGATTGAATGAAAATTTCTTAATATGGTGCATTGTATCAGTCATTTACTTTGCTCTTTCTCTTCCCATATTATGTACACTTTTATGATAGTTGGTTCTGATGGTGGTGAGGATATTATATTGTTATAATAATAATTCATAATTTTTTACTGTTGTATTAGTTAATTAGTAGACATAACAATCTTAAGACAATTTATTCCCTCCAATGTGTTTTGAGGTTGATGAATATTGTCTCCCAAGATATAACGGATTTTCTAAATTAATTATATAGCACAACAATAATTAATTTCAACGAACACAATTTCTATGTTTTTACTCAACCAAATAGCATAAGAGAAGTGAATGATATGAATGCAGCGATGCATAAATTTATTTTTCTGAAAATAGCAGCATTTCGGGTTAGAAGAAAATAGGAGAGGGAGTTTTTTCACTAACTAAAATTTGGAGGAAGACTTTGTATTTATAGCAAATGTAAGTGACTTTTTGAAAATAACTGTCAAAACAATTAATTTTGTTAACTGTTGACTCTTGGTAAATAACTGACAAATAGTTAATTAAATAATTAATTAATTTCGTAATTAATTAATAAAATCCCAAAAAGTTAATTCAATTCAGCCCAAAAATTTAAGAGTTTCTTATAAGCCCAAGCCCAAGTTTCGAACCGAGCCGAGTCAATCCGAGTTGGCCGGACGGACAGACGACGCGCGCACGAGTATGGGCTTTTGGTCCAAGCCTAACACATGCATAGTGTATGCCATCTCTCCTTCAAAGAGTTGGGATACCCCAAGGCATCCAAGCCTTATTCCATCATTTAAGTTTTATTAACTCATCAATTTTTCACTACTCTTCAAATGTGGGATAAGAGTTAAAATATACCCAATTCATTAACTTTCATTGCTTTATGAGTCACTTTGGGGACATATTTATCATTTATAACTTAATGGAACTGGACATGTGAATATACTACGTTAATCTCCTTGCGAAGGAGAACGCGTTCGTATATGGTCCCACAATTATCGTGGTGTGGGTCCCACCTAAATTTGAGCTTAAAGTGGCTCAAAATTCAGTCTAAAAAATTATGGACAACTTTTAAGTCCAAATATTCCAACAATCCCCCACATGGATAAATAGAAACAAAACAGATGATGATGCAGATGCAGACACAGGTTAGGTTAAAAAAAATTATTTCATCGGAATGGCCTTGAACTTTCCTTAGTTATATACCATCGGATATACTTGGTTAATCAGTAGACTTCATGTCTTTGAACCGTCAACCATTTTTGTAAACCTAGACAACAGTATTCACACAATAATTCTTCGACATAGTTAGTTCTCATGTTTGTGTTCATTTTGGCCATGAACACCACTTGGTTCCGTGAGTATTTTAGAGAATTTGTCTTACAATATTCTCATAAAATTGGCCCCCTTCTTATGCATATAGGTGACTTCCATAAAGAATATCCTACAATACCACACTTAGACATACTAAGATATGGATGTCATTAAAAGCATACCTTATCCTAATTTCGCGACAGATGTGCACTGTCTCATCTTTGGAATGGATAGGATTAAATATCCTCCAGTTCTTATTGAATACAATGTAGTTCGGTTTTCCCATTGAACCTAGATCTTGGGATCTCCAGTCAGCTAGGTTGGGTTGCCACTATATTGATTCTTATTTATTTACAGGCTTTAAACCCATTCCTCTCGATGATCTTTCAACTTGCTCTCGGTTTAAACGTTTCGTTAGTGGATCCATTACCAATTAAGAGAAGTTGTCTAATGGTATTATGTCAACGACAAATATGTCGTGACTTTCCATTATACATGTGATTCTGTGCCCTTCCAATTGTCGATTGACTATCAAAATGTATACATATTGCGGGTACAGGTTTAGACCAATTTGGAACATCCTTTAAGAAATTTCAAAACCATTAAGCCTCTTCTCCAGCTTTGTCTAGTGCAATGAATTTAGATTCCATTGTTCATCTAGAAATGCATGTTTGTTTTGAGTATTTCCAAGATAAGGCTGCACCTTCAAGAGTAAATACATTTTGAATGTATTCAAAGTAAACACATTTATCGCATTCATTAATTTTTAAACCATTTGATAACATTGCATTATCAATTTTTTCATGCCATTGCTTAGGTGTTTGTTTTAGTCTGTAAAGTTACTTAACAAGCTTATATAATTTTCCTTCTTGTCCAGGAGCCTTGAATGCTTCAGGTTCCTCAATATAAATTCCTCGTCTAGTTCGCCATCTAGGAAAAATGTTTTTACATCCATTTGATGTATTTCAAGTCCATTAATAGCAGTTATTGCTATTAACATTTGAATTAACGTAGCTCTTGTTACCGGGGAATACGTGTCGAAGTAATCCAACCCTTCTTATTGCCTATAGCCTTTAACTACAAGTATAGCTTTATATTATCAATTGATACATCGTCCCTCAATTTCTTTTTGAAGATACATTTTATAACCTAATGATTTTGAACCTGGTGGAAGATACACTAGTTCCCACGTGTGATTTTGCAAAATGGATTCAATTCGCTATGAATTGATTCTTTCCAATTAGAAGCATTGGGTAAGGATATTGCTTCTTTGTACAATTGAGGTTCATTGTCTAGCAAATATGTTAGAAAATTCAGACCGAAGGAAGTTGAGGTTCTTGCTATTTTACTACGTCTTGGTTCATTCTCTATTGACATGCGATTAATAGGTTGATGAGTATCACTTGTAGTAGCTTCATTTGTCCTTTTAGATGAACCAGATTCTCGGGTCATGTTATACGGAAATTCATTTTCAAAAAATGAAGCATCCCTCGATTCAATGACCATATTTACATAAATATCCAAAATCTCTGATTTACAAACTAAGAAATGATATGCGCTGCTATTAGTTGTATAACGATGAATAAACCGTCAACGGTCTTTGGTCCCATTTTTACCTTTTTAGGTTTAGGATCCATCACTTTGGCTAAGCACCCCCACACTCGTAAATATTTATAGCAAGGTTTTCGACCTTTCCATAACTGATAAGGTGTCTTATGAATTTCTTGTGTGGTACTTTGTTAATAATATAATTAGCAGATAATAAAGCTTCCCCCCACAAGTTCCGTGGATCTCCTAAACTTATTAACATAGAGTTCGTCATTTCCTTCAATGTATGATTTTTGCGTTCAGCAATGCCATTCGATTGAGGAGAATTGGGAGTGGTGGTTTGATGAATAATTCCATTTTCGGAAGAAAATTCCTCAAACGGATATTCATATTCACCTCCTCTATCACTCTTAATAGCCTTTATCCTTTTGCTTAATTGATTCTCAAATTCATTCTTATATTGTTTAAATGCATTAATAGCCTCATCTTTACTATTTAATAAATATGCATAACAATAATTTGTGCAATCGTAAATAAAAGTAATAAAATACTTTTTTCACCTCTAGTTTATATCAATTTTAAATCACAAATATCCGTGTGAATTAAATCTAGTGGTTCGATGATCCTTTCAATAGAATGAAAAGGTAATCTAGCTAATTTTGATTCCACACAAATATCGCATTTATGATTTTTATCAATATTAGATTTTAGCAAAAATTTCAAGTTAATTAATCTACACAAGATATCAAAATTAACATGCTCTAATCTAGCATGCCAAATATTAGATGACTCAATCATATAAGTAGAACTAGAAATTTCATTCATAGGCTATGCCTTAGGCATCAATGTCATTACATTCATTTTAAAGAACCCCTCGGACCGGTAGCCATTTCCCACATACACATCATTTTTGGACAAGACAAACTTATCAGAAATAAACACAAGTTTAAATCCATTCTTGCTTAGAAGCGATCTAGAAATCAAATTCTTGCGAATGTCAGGCACGTGCAACACATATTTAAGAGTGAGTTCCTTTCCCGAAGTCATTTTCAGATTAACCTTTCCTTGTCCCACGACTTCAGAACATGAAGAGTTCCCAATAAAGAGAGTCTCATCATTTTCCAAAGCCTTATAGGGAGTAAACATCCATTTGTTTGCACAAATGTGGCATGTAGCCTAGTGTTCACCCACCATTCCTTGGTATTTCCTACGAGATTGCATTTGTAGACAACAACAGAAATATTTATGTCTTCGATACCATCGAAAATGTTCTCACCCTCCGTCACATTTTCTTAAGCATTATTTTTTTGGCGTTCTTTGGTTTTTAACACTCGCTTGAGACGTGTCCTAGCTTGTTGCAATTGTAGCATTTTCCTTTGAACTTCTTTCTTTACTTAGATGTGCCTTCCCCATAAATTTAGTACCTTCAACCACATGAGTCTTGGACTCCATGATGTTCTTCCACTTTTCTTTTTAGATTCACGATTGTCTTCTTCAATCCGCACACGCACTACCAATTCTTCGACATTCATCTCCTTGCGTTTATGCTTGAGATAATTTTTGAACAAATTCCAAATGGAGGCAATTTTTCAATTATATTTGCCACTTGGAAAGTGCCATTGACAGACATTCCTTCAGCGTGAATGTCATGAAGAATAACCTGAAGTTCCTGAACTTGTGCAATAACCGGCTTGGAGTCAATCATTTTGAATTCTAAAAAATGACCCACGGTGAATTTCTTCATACTCGCGTCTTCAGTTTTGTACTTCTTCTCTAAAGAATTCCATAATTCTTTTACAGTGTTCATAGTGTTATACATGTGATACAACTGACACGACTCAGAATGTGTCTCTAAAGTGCGTACTCTCTAGGCTCAAGTGCAAGCCTGTCGCTCAAGTAATAATCCGACAAGTCGGGTATCGATCCTCAGGAAAAAAGGACAACGGAGTTGTGACGACGGGATAAGACAGAGGAATCCTAATGTTGACTCTAAGAAGAAAGGAAAAGATTGATTTGGTTTTTGGGATCGATTAAACTAAATGTAATAATGAAATTTTGATGAAAAAAATGCAACTAACTAAATTACCTGAATTATGAATGAAATATTGAATTGAAACTTTTTAAACTAAATGATGAGAAAACAGGATGGGAATACAATCCCCCAACCCTAGTATAATGCAGTGACAACGTCAATCATAAATTTATCTGATTAATCCGACCCGGAATTTAGGACTCCCAAGCATTATGTATACGAGGTTCAAGTCCGCGTCATACCTAATCAGAGGATGAGTAAATCGGTATCGCGGTAATTGCATTCAAATTGTACTTTAAATCATCACGAGTACCCAAAGGTAAACGAGATATAAAGATCCACAATTATTATGTAATTACGCAATACGATCCAAAATCAATCGTTAAATTCGTCGGATTAACATTATGCACTCGCACTAACACATTAGGTTGGGTTCATGCATTCCAACCTTTAAAACCTAGCCGTACATGTTAAATGGACTAATGCATGAAATAATAATGTTGCATGTGTATGAATTCATGATGAAACTAGATTGAAACATATAAATATGTATTATGAACGCAACAATAAGTCGAATCGAATACGGAAACTAAGCATGCAAGAACAATGACAAGAATCTTGAATCTTGAATAAAAACTTGAAAAACATCTTGAAGAAATTAAATCCCTTGATGTTCCTAGATGTTCCTCCATTTTTCTCTCTATCAAAAACTGACTAAAACTATCCCTAATGGCTGCTCCTACTTTGCTACCCGTGTTCCCCACTATTTTGGAGAGTTTTAACCTCAAAGGAATCTTGGGAACCAATCAGAATAAAGGAGAAAATTCCCGCATCAGGGACCCCGAACCGGTTCTGTCTGTACCCCGAACTGGCTCGCCCCCCAAACCGATTCGGCCTGGGGTTCGCGAATGAGTGCTGGCCTGGAGTGCTACACTTAGATTTTTTTCTGGCTTTTCTTTTCTTCCTTTCTTGGATTTTTCTTCAACTTCAACTGGGCATAAATCATCAACCATAGCTCAGATTTGGGTGCCGTTTCTTCCAGTGTTCTCGTTGTTTCGAGCTCTTCAACTTTCCAGTTGACTTCTCCTTTCGGTTAGGGCTGGAAAAATACTAAATTTTCCTTGAACTTGCCTTCTTAGCTTTTCTAGCATTGTCTTGCTTCCTCTTTTGCATAGTTTGCATAATTAACCTGTAAAACCAATAAGAGAAGCACGAAACACGAAATACTCACCAACGAAGGTTAGTAGCATTAATGTGCATCAAATCTATATATGTTACATCACTCGGGTTCACAAATATACGAAAATTAGGGGAATAAATATACAATATTTATGCCCAATCAAACCCCCCTAACTTAGAACTTTGCGCGTCCCGAGCAATTTAAAAGAATGAGAGTATGAGTTAAGGGCCCATCAAAGACTTTATTGGGATAGAGCACCTCTTTCGCGGGCAAGCGATTGCATTTAGCGCATGCAACAAGCCTTTAAACCTCTAGGTTACCCTAGTAGGACGAGTTGTGTCTCGTGAGGGTTTGCAGTGAATATACCCACAAAATTCGTTATTGACACAAAGAAAATTCAAAACATGCAAAAATTGAGCAATTCAAACTTTTCCAGAAAGTAGTCATCATTAAGTCATATGTTCAAGTCTCAACTCATAGTGCGTGTGTGCGAAGCCGAAAATATAACCGCCAAAGTCCACTGATTGATCATTACGTTACTTATTCGAAAGTTTGTTTTGATTTCAATTTCTCGCGGAACGCTCTCACAAATGAATCTCTCGGGTTATGGCTATTCTCTCGGCATGCGTGATATAAAGAGTAAACGTAATGGAAACAAATTCACGCATGCAATTAGAAAGGCAGAAATTTTATGGTGAAAGGATCTCATCAACGGATTACGATTTTAAAAACCGGAACATTGCCCCTATTTTACGCACTTAACCTCTTATATTATCTTTTGGTGTCTTAACTGTCCACGCGGTAATCAATTTTCGCAATTTGGACTCGGTTAGGACTTTTTCGGGTTGAAGGTTGCATTGGGTAAAATGAAGGAGGTATGGAAGGTTGGAATTGGAAAAGTCATTAATGATGTCCAATTGTACTTTTTCCGGGCTATTGCTCATTTTTCTTCTTTTTCTATTTTTTTTCTGTTTTTTTTCATTTCTTTTCTTGTTGTTTTGTTGAGCATACTATTTTTTTTCTTGCCCCTTTATATGCACTTTTTGGACTTAAAATCTGAATTTTCTCATTTTTCACAATTCCGGCTATTTTGGGTTTTTTGGGTTGTCAAACGAAAGGGAAAATTATTCGGCTCAATTTGGGTTGCAAAGGGTGATTTTTCGCTACTTTTTTCTGGCCAAAATTTTGGGTGACAAACGAGGGCCTACTTCATTGTCCAAAATGCCAATTGCATTACTACATGCGTTTCGAGGTGAATTTAAGTATAGAGGCTAATTTGGCACGTTTTTCAAGGCAATATTGCACACATTTTTTAAAACCGATCAAAATGAAAGGATTGAGATCCTTGACAACTTATTAAGAGCTAAAAAGAACTTTGAGTTAACAATTAACTCGGATTGATTTAAAAACTCGCAAAACGTGATAGGCTCGAATCTCACCGAGTTTGTTAATCTCCACATTCGTTCGTTAAGTCGTCAATTTTCGCTCAATTTCCATCTTTGGTCAATTTCGGCTTTGTGTATGTTGGATGTTTACAATTTGAGACTCCAATTTGACTTTTAATGATATTTTTGAACAATTTGAATTCCAATTTTTATTTATTTTGAACAAAAAATATTTTTGGATTTTTCAAAATTTTATGATTTTTGTTTTTTTTTTTTGGAAATTTTGGGCATTTTGAAGATTTGTGAAGTTTTAGAAATACGCACTTGTGACCCCCCCTAACTTAGACTTTTGCATTGTCCTCAAGCAAAAAGGACGAAAATCTAACTCTAGGCGAATGAAAAGTGCGGAAAAATAAAACAAACAAATATTAAAATGCAACAAGACACTATATGACACTCATGCAAGACTCAAAAATACAACAATAATCACCCCATACGCATCGGGGGTGCGACGACCTCTCATCTCAACATAAACTCACCCGACCCCACTCACGGGGTTTGATGTTCTCCTTGTCTCTCTCGTCCTAGGATTATAAGCTAACAATCGGAACAAGTTGGGACCTCGCCCATAGATAAAGGATAGACCGGGAGACTCATCGTGACTAACTGGAAAGGGATCCTCATGATGCTGGCTCAATCTGTGATCTGCGTGTACTAACTCGGAGGGAACACCTAGGTTTCGTTCAATTTTTAAGATACATGGGTCAGGCTCTAAGTCAGATGACCCACAACTTTTCTCTTCACTTGGCTTCGGGGCCTCTAGTGTTGTGGGTGGATTGTCACAACGAAGGAATTCATCAATTTTTTCTTTCAATTCACTTTCGTCTAAGTGGCTACATGAATCCAATAGGGATGGCCTTCAATAGTAATACTTTCATCCACCTGCCCGAATTCTCTTTCAAAATCTTCCATGCTCATGTCTCCTAGTTCTCTCTCTCGAGTAGTGCCTACGTCCTCTCTTACGTGCTCGATCTCCAACTCCACCAGTTTTCTCTCTTCTAACCCCTCTCTCTCTCTTTCAATTGCGGTCACTACACACCTCTACCCCACTTTTCTCTCATTGTCACAACTACCACTATTACTTGATGAAATAGGGCACACCCCTAACGGATCTCTCTTGTGGGACCCCTCATTCTCATGGCTCGACACTAAGCAGGACCCTAGGGCATATCCACAATCATTTTCCTCAAAGTACTCCCCTACGATCTCGTCTATGAAGCTCACCGCGTGAAGGTCATCTTCTTCCCCCGTATGTTGGGCGACATGGAAGATGTTGGTCTCTAAGGTCATGTTCCCAAAGGTGAGTTGCATTCGCCCATTCCTTGTATTGATGATTGCATTAGCCGTAGCCAAGAAAGGGCGCCCAAGGATGATGGGAACATGATTGCTCGAGTTGAAGGAGGGCTCCATGTCCCAAATGACAAAATCTACCGGGAAGTAGAAAGTGTCAACTTGGACGATCACGTCCTCGACTATGCCTCGTGGGATCTTCACGGTTTGATCCGCTAATTGGAGAGTGACCTTTGTTGGCTTGAGGTTGCCCAAGTCAAGTTGCCTATAGATGGAGTAAGGGAGGATATTGACACTTGCTCCCAAATTAAGTAAGGCTTTCTCGATTTTATTTTCTCCAATGATGGAGGAAATGGTGGGTGCACTGGGATATTTGAATTTAGGTGGGAGATCATTGAGTAGAATGGAGCTCACATTCTGTGCTAGAAAGACATTTTTCTTTACCTTCATCTTTCTCTTTACTGTCAACAAGTCTTTAATGACTTTTCCATAAGCTGGAATTTGTTTAATGGCATCGAGGAAAGGTAAATTCAGCTTAACTTGTTTTAGCACGTCATCACGTGGGTTTCCTTTATGGGGAGGAATTAGACTTTGAGGAAAACGGTGCCGCGGAGGGTGGTTTCACTACTACCTCGGGCTCACTAGCGTCTTATTTGTCACTCTCGTTCAAGGGGACATCTTCGGCCTCTTTCGTGTCGGGCGAAATCTCCTTATCTTTAAGTACGTCTCCTGGGAGAGGTGATAAGTCAACTACCCTCCCACTACGTAGAGTGGTTTTTGCGCTATATTGCTCAGGATGGTCATGGGTGTCGAGCTAACACTAGTTTGACCTTGGAGAGGTCTTTGGCCCTGGGCAGGAAACTTGCCCTTCTCTTGAACACTCAACGAGGATTGCATTTTTGACAGATTCGCATTTATGCCGCCGATCAGACAATCATATTTGGCATTGGTTGCGGTCTGGTTTGCGATGAATTGATTCATGGTATCCTCAAGAGTTCCCCGCTGTGGGGGGATATAATTTCCGTGAGGTGGTGGTGCTTGCACATGTCCTTCCATGTGTGGAGCTTGATGAAATTGTTGTGGTGGAGGAGGGGCAACATGCGAAGGAGGGTTCATTGAGGCATGTTGTTACCCGTAGCTAAAACTGGGATGATTTTTCCAAGAAGGGTTATATGAATTCCCATGCGGGGCACTAAAATTGCCCTTAAAACCTCCTACACCACTAACTTGCTCTTCCAGCATTACTTTGTAGGCGGGTATCGTCGGACATTCCTCAGTTGAATGTCTCGCCTCACAAATCGCACACACCTTCACGACAGGGTTCGGAATGGGTCCAGTGAGTCCTTTTCCATATATCTCGCATAGGTCTCGCAATCCTTTCTTAATGGTGTCCAATCGACAATCCGTCATTGAATTCTTATCTACGTAGAATAGGCCGGATGCCGATGGAGCAGTGGTGGATTTTCGATTTCGATTTTGAGCATTTGGATTAGAGGTATCCCAGGATTGGGTAGTCTCGGCGACATACCTCATGTGAAGATCAGCATCGTGGGCATCTAGATCGACAAACGGACCGCTTCCCATAGTTTCAACAAGTTGTTTGGAGTTAAGATTTAACCCATTATAGATAAAGGAGATGATTTGCGATGGATCAAATCCATGATGGGGGCATGAAGCCACTAACTCATTGAAACGTTCATAACATCGATGGAATGGCTCATTTTCATGTTGCCTAAATGCTTGAATTTGAGCCTTTATAGAGATTGTTCGATGTGGTGGGAAGAATTTCTTGAGAAATTTCGACTGGAGCTCATTCCAGGATGGAATCGAGCTTGGAGGTAAAGACCATAGCCAGGCTTTAGCTTTATCTTTGAGCGAGAAGGGGAAGAGTTTGAGACGGATTACCTCTTGTGTGAAGGTTTGATCGTTGAGAGTATCACACACGTCCTCAAATTCCCTTATATGGAGGTATGGTTTTTCAGAATCCATATCGTGGTAATGTGGTAGCATCTGGATCATTCCATTTTTGAAACGGAACTGCCCGACATTATACGGGAGTATAATGCATCCCGGAGTGACAGTGCGCTCGAGATATAAGAATTCTGTCAACGGGCGGTACGGAGGCTCTTCCTCACCGGTAGGTGCATTACTATGTTGCGACATCTCTCTCTCACTTGACGACTCGGCGCTCTCACTATGTGTGCTCGAAGTGTGTCCTACGAATGAGAATGGAGTGTTACTAGAGACTGAGTGCGATGGTGTGGGTGGTGGGATCCAAAACTGTGGGGTGTTTGGAGTGTGGGGACTATCAGGGTTATACTCAACAAGTGGATTTTCGTGAATGCTGGTTGGAGTATTATGGGGTGTGGGAGTGGTTTCAGAATTTTGCATTAAAGCTTAGGAGAGAAGATGGTGAATCTTTTTGTGCTTTTTTTTTTTTTTATGTTTTTGGATTTTTTAAAATTTTTGGTCAAAGCTTTGGATTGACTCACTCTAATCCTAAGTATACCTAATTCACCGGCAATGGCGCCAAAAACTTGACACGACTCAGAATGTGTCTCTAAAGTGCGTACTCTTTAGTCTTAACTGCAAGC
The DNA here is from genome assembly GCA_949130495.1 of Sambucus nigra. NCBI lineage: Eukaryota > Viridiplantae > Streptophyta > Magnoliopsida > Dipsacales > Adoxaceae > Sambucus > Sambucus nigra. Next base: position 745,639,039 of record OX422210.1, read on the forward strand.
CTGTCGCTCAAGTAATAATCCGACAAGTCGGGTATCGATCCTCAGGGAAAAAGGACAACGGAGTTGTGACGACGGGATAAGATAGAGGAATCCTAATGTTGACTCTAAGAAGAAAGGAAAAGATTGATTTGGTTTTTGGGATCGATTAAACTAAATGTAATAATGAAATTGCGATGAAAAAAATGCAACTAACTAAATTACCTGAATTATGAATGAAATATTGAATTGAAACATTTTAAACTAAATGATGAGAAAACAGGATGGGAATACAATCCCCCAACCCTAGTGTAATGCGGTGACAACGTCAATCATAAATTTATCCGATTAATCCGACCCGGAATTTAGGACTCCCAAGCATTATGTATACGAGGTTCAAGCCCGCGTCATACCTAATCAGAGGATGAGTAAATCGGTATCGCGGTAATTGCATTCAAATTATACTCTAAATCATCACGAGTACCCAAAGGTAAACGAGATATAAAGATCCACAATTATTATGTAATTACGCAATATGATCCAAAATCAATCGTTAAATTCATCGGATTAACATTATGCACACGCACTAACACATCAGGTTGGGTTCATGCATTTCAACCTTTAAAACCTAGCCGGACATGTTAAATGGACTAATGCATGAAATAATAACGTTGCATGTGTATGAATTCATGATGAAACTAGATTGAAACATGTAAATATGTATTATGAACGCAACAATAAGTCGAATCGAATACGGAAACTAAGCATGCAAGAACAATGACAAGAATCTTGAATCTTGAATAAAAACTTGAAAAACATATTGAAGAAATTAAATCCCTTGATGTTCCTAGATGTTCCTCCATTTTTCTCTCTATCAAAAACTGACTAAAACTATCCCTAATGGTTGCTCCTACTTTGCTACCCATGTTCCCCACTATTTTGGAGAGTTTTAACCTCAAAGGAATCTTGGGAACCAATCAGAATAAAGGAGCAAATTCGCGCATCAGGGACCCCGAACCGGTTCTGGGTGTACCCCGAACTGGCTCGCCCCCAAACCGATTCGGCCTGGGGTTCGCGAATGAGTTCTGGCCTGGAGTGCTACACTTAGATTTTTTTCTGGCTTTTCTTTTCTTCCTTTCTTGGATTTTTCTTCAACTTCAATTGGGCATAAATCATCAACCGTAGCTCAGATTTTGGTGTCATTTCTTCCAGTGTTCTCGTTGTTTCGAGCTCTTCAACTTTCCAGTTGACTTCTCCTTCCGGTTAGGGCTGGAAAATTACTAAATTTCCCTTGAACTTGCCTTCTTAGCTTTTCTAGCATTGTCTTCCTTCCTCTTTTGCACTGTTTGCATAATTAACCTGTAAAACCAATAAGAGAAGCTCGAAACACGAAATACTCACCAACTAAGGTTAGTAGCATTAATGTGCATCAAATCTATATATGTTACATCACTCGGGTTCACAAATATACTGAAATTAGGGGAATAAATATACAATATTTATGCCCAATCAAACCCCCCTAACTTAGAACTTTGCGCGTCCCGAGCAATTTAAAAGAATGAGAGTATGAGTTAAGGGCCCATCAAAGACTTTATTGGGATAGAGCACCTCTTACGCGGGCAAGCGATTGCATTTAGCGCATGCAACAAGCCTTTAAACCTCTAGGTTACCCTAGTAGGACGAGTTGTGTCTCGTGAGGGTTTGCAGTGAATATACCCACAAAATTCGTTATTGACACAAAGAAAATTCAAAACATGCAAAAATTGAGCAATTCAAACTTTTCCAGAAAATAGTCATCATTAAGTCATATGTTCAAGTCTCAACTCATAGTGCGTGTGTGCGAAGCCGAAAATATAACCGCCAAATTCCATGATTGATCATTACGTTACTTATTCGAAAGTTTGTTTTGATTTCAATTTCTCGTGGAACGCTGTCACAAATGAATCTCTCGGGTTATGGCTATTCTCTCGGCATGCGTGATATAAAGAGTAAACGTAATGGAAACAAATTCATGCATGCAATTAGAAAGGCAGAAATTTTATGGTGAAAGGATCTCATCAACGGATTACGATTTTAAAAACCGGAACATTGCCCCTCTTTTACGCACTTAACCTCTTATATTATCTTTTGGTGTCTTAACTCTCCACGCGGTAATCAATTTTCTCAATTTGGACTCGGTTAGGACTTTTTCGGGTTGAAGGTTGCATTGGGTAAAATGAAGGAGGTATGGAAGGTTGGAATTGGAAAAGTCATTAATGATGTCCAATTGTACTTTTTTCGGGCTATTGCTCATTTTTCTTCTTTTTCTATTTTTTTTCTGTTTTTTTTCATTTCTTTTCTTGTTGTTTTGTTGAGCATACTATTTTTTTTCTTGCCCCTTTATATGCACTTTTTGGACTTAAAATCTGAATTTTCTCATTTTTCACAATTCCGGCTATTTTGGGTTTTTGGGGTTGTCAAACGAAAGGGAAAATTATTCGGCTCAATTTGGGTTGCAAAGGGTGATTTTTCGCTACTTTTTTCTGGCCAAAATTTTCAGTGACAAACGAGGGCCTACTTCATTGTCCAAAATGCCAATTGCGTTACTACATGCGTTTCGAGGTGAATTTAAGTTTAGAGGCTAATTTGGCACGTTTTTCAAGGCAATATTGCACAAATTTTTTAAAACCGATCAAAATGAAAGGATTGAGATCCTTGACAACTTATTAAGCGCTAAAAAGAACTTTGAGTTAACAATTAACTCGGATTGATTTAAAAACTCGCAAAACGTGATAGGCTCGAATCTCACCGGGTTTGTTAATCTCCACATTCGTTCGTTAAGTCGTCAATTTTCGCTCAATTTCCATCTTTGGTCAATTTCGACTTTGTGTATGTTGGATGTTTACAATTTGAGACTCCAATTTGACTTTTAATGATATTTTTGAACAATTTGAATTCCAATTTTTATTTATTTTGAACAAAAAATATTTTTGGATTTTTCAAAATTTTATGAATTTTTTTTTTTTTTTGGAAATTTTGGGTATTTTGAAGATTTGTGAAGTTTGAGAAATACGCACTTGTGACCCCCCCTAACTTAGACTTTTGCATTGTCCTCAAGCAAAAAGGACGAAAATCTAACTCTAGGCGAATGAAAAGTGCGGAAAAATAAAACAAACAAATATTAAAATGCAACAAGACACTATATGACACTCATGCAAGACTCAAAAATACAACAATAATCACCCCATACACATCGGGGGTGCGACGACCTCTCATCTCTCCACAAACTCACCCGACCCCACTCGCGGGGTTTGATGTTCTCCTTGTCTCTCTCGTCCTAGGATTATAAGCTAACAATCGGAACAAGTTGGGACCTCGCCCATAGATAAAGGATAGACCGGGAGACTCATCGTGACTAACTGGAAAGGGATCCTCATGATGCTGGCTCAATCTGTGATCTGCGTGTACTGACTCGGAGGGAACACCTAGGTTTCGTTCAATTTTTAAGATACATGGGTCAGGCTCTAAGTCAGATGACCCACAACTTTTCTCTTCACTTGCCTTCGGGGCCTCTAGTGTTGTGGGTGGATTGTCACAACGAAGGAATTCATCAATTTTTTCTTTCAATTCACTTTCGTCTAAGTGGCTACATGAATCCAATAGGGATGGCCTTCAATAGTAATACTTTCATCCACCTGCCCGAATTCTCTTTCAAAATCTTCCATGCTCATGTCTCCTAGTTCTCTCTCTCGAGTAGTGCCTACGTCCTCTCTTACGTGCTCGATCTCCAACTCCACCAGTTTTCTCTCTTCTAACCGCTCTCTCTCTCTTTCAATTGTGGTCACTACACACCTCTACCCCACTTTTCTCTCATTGTCACAACTAACACTATTACTTGATGAAATAGGGCACACCCCTAACGGATCTCTCTTGTGGGACCCCTCATTCTCATGGCTCGACACTAAGCAGGACCCTAGGGCATATCCACAATCATTTTCCTCAAAGTACTCCCCTACGATCTCGTCTATGAAGCTCACCGCGTGAAGGTCATCTTCTTCCCCCGTATGTTGGGCGACATGGAAGATGTTGGTCTCTAAGGTCATGTTCCCAAAGGTGAGTTGCATTCGCCCATTCCTTGTATTGATGATTTCATTAGCCGTAGACAAGAAAGGGCGCCCAAGGATGATGGGAACACGATTGCTCGAGTTGAAGGAGGGCTTCGTATCCCAAATGACAAAATCTACCGGGAAGTAGAAAGTGTAAACTTAGACGATCACGTCCTCAACTATGCCTCGTGAGATCTTCACGGTTTGATCCGCTAATTGGAGAGTGACCTTTGTGGGCTTGAGGTTGCCCAAGTCAAGTTGCCTATAGATGGAGTAAGGGAGGATATTGACACTTGCTCCCAAATCAAGTAAGGCTTTTTCGATTTTATTTTCTCCAATGATGGAGGAAATGGTGGGTGCACTGGGATATTTGAATTTAGGTGGGAGATCATTGAGTAGAATGGAGCTCACATTCTGTGCTAGAAAGACATTTTTCTTTACCTTCATCTTTCTCTTTACTGTCAACAAGTCTTTAATGACTTTTCCATAAGCTGGAATTTGTTTAATGACATCGAGGAAAGGTAAATTCAGCTTAACTTGTTTTAGCACGTCATCACGTGGGTTTCCTTTATGGGGAGGAATTAGACTTTGAGGAAAACGGTCCCGCGGAGGGTGGTTTCACTACTACCTCGGGCTCACTAGCGTCTTCTTTGTCACTCTCGTTCAAGGGGTCATCTTTGGGCTCTTTCGTGTCGGGCGAAATCTCCTTATCTTTAAGTACGTCTCCTGGGAGAGGTGATAAGTCAACTACCCTCCCACTTCGTAGAGTGGTTTTTGCGCTATATTGCTCAGGATGGTCATGGGTGTCGAGCTAACACTAGTTTGACCTTGGAGAGGTCTTTGGCCCTGGGCAGGAAACTTGCCCTTCTCTTGAACACTTAACGAGGATTGTATTTTTGACAGATTCGCATTTATGCCGCCGATCAGACAATCATATTTGGCATTGGTTATGGTCTGGTTTGCGATGAATTGATTCATGGTATCCTCAAGAGTTCCCCGCTGTGGGGGGATATAATTTCCGTGAGGTGGTGGTGCTTGCACATGTCCTTCCATGTGTGGAGCTTGATGAAATTGTTGTGGTGGAGGAGGGGCAACATACGAAGAGGGTTCATTGCGGCATGTTGTTACCCTTAGCTAAAATCGGGATGATTTTTCCAAGAAGGGTTATATGAATTCCCGTGCGGGGCACTAAAATTGCCCTTAAAACCTCCTACACCACTAACTTGCTCTTGCAGCATTACTTTGTAGGCGGGTATCGTCGGACATTCCTCAATTGAATGTCTCGCCTCAAAAATCGCACACACCTTCACGACAGGGTTCAAAATGGGTCCAGTGAGTCCTTTTCCATATATCTCGCATAGGTCTCGCAATCCTTTCTTAATGGTGTCCAATCGACAATCCGTCATTGAATTCTTATCTACGTAGAATAGGCCGGATGCCGATGGAGCAGTGGTGGATTGTCGATTTAAATTTTGAGTGTTTGGATCAGAGGTATCCCAGGATTGGGTAGTCTCGGCGACATACCTCATGTGAAGATCAGCATCGTGGGCATCTAGATCGACAAACGGACCGCTTCCCATAGTTTCAACAAGTTGTTTGGAGTTAATATTTAACCCATTATAGATAAAGGAGATGATTTGCGATGGATCAAATCCATGATGGGGGCATGAAGCCACTAACTCATTGAAACGTTCATAACATCGATGTAATGGCTCATTTTCATGTTGCCTAAATGCTTGAATTTGAGCCTTTATAAAGATTGTTCGATGTGGTGGGAAGAATTTCTTGAGAAATTTCGACTGGAGCTCATTCCAGGATGGAATCGAGCTTGGAGGTAAATACCATAGCCAGGCTTTAGCTTTATCTTTGAGCGAGAAGGGGAAGAGTTTGAGACGGATTACCTCTTGTGTGAAGGTTTGATCGTTGAGAGTATCACACACGTCCTAAAATTCCCTTATATGGAGTTATGGTTTTTCAGAATCCATATCGTGGTAATGTGGTAGCATCTGGATCATTCCATTTTTGAAACGGAACTGCCCGACATTATACGGGAGTATAATGCATCCCGGAGTGACAGTGCGCTCGGGATATAAGAATTCTCTCAACGGGCGGTACGGAGGCTCTTCCTCACCGGTAGGTGCATTTCTATGTTGCGACATCTCTCTCTCACTTGACGACTCGGCGCTCTCACTATGTGTGCTCGAAGTGTGTCCTACGAATGAGAATGGAGTGTTACTAGAGACTGAGTGCGATGGTGTGGGTGGTGGGATCCAAAACTGTGGGGCGTTTGGAGTGTGGGGACTATCAGGGTTATACTCAACAAGTGGATTTTCTTGAATGCTGGTTGGAGTATTATGGGGTGTGGGAGTGGTTTCAGAATTTTGCATTAAAGCTTAGGAGAGAAGATGGTGAATCTTTTTGTGCTTTTTTTTTTTTTATGTTTTTGGATTTTTTAAAATTTTTGGTCAAAGCTTTGGATTGACTCACTCTAATCCTAAGTCTACCTAATTCCCCGGCAATGGCGCCAAAAACTTGACACGACTCAGAATGTGTCTCTAAAGTGCGTACTCTTTAGTCTTAACTGCAAGCCTGTCGCTCAAGTAATAATCCGACAAGTTGGGTATCGATCCTCAGGGAAAAAGGACAACGGAATTGTGACGACGGGATAAGACAGAGGAACCCTAATGTTGACTCTAAGAAGAAAGGAAAAGATTGATTTGGTTTTTGGGATCGATTAAACTAAATGTAATAATGAAATTGTGATGAAAAAAATGCAACTAACTAAATTACCTGAATTATGAATGAAATATTGAATTGAAACTTTTTAAACTAAATGATGAGAAAACAGGATGGGAATACAATCCCCCAACCCTAGTGTAATGCGGTGACAACGTCAATCATAAATTTATCCGATTAATCCGACCCGGAATTTAGGACTCCCAAGCATTATGTATACGAGATTCAAGCCCGCGTCATACCTAATCAGAGGATGAGTAAATCGGTATCGCGGTAATTGCATTCAAATTATACTCTAAATCATCACGAGTACCCAAAGGTAAACGAGATATAAAGATCCACAATTATTATGTAATTACACAATACGATCCAAAATCAATCGTTAAATTCTTCGGATTAACATTATGCACACGCACTAACACATCAGGTTGGGTTCATGCATTCCAACCTTTAAAACCTTGCCGGACATGTTAAATGGACTAATGCATGAAATAATAACGTTGCATGTGTATGAATTCATGATGAAACTAGATTGAAACATGTAAATATGTATTATGAACGCAACAATAAGTCGAATCGAATACGGAAACTAAGCATGCAAGAACAATGACAAGAATCTTGAATCTTGAATAAAAACTTGAAAAACATATTGAAGAAATTAAATCCCTTGATGTTCCTAGATGTTCCTCCATTTTTCTCTCTATCAAAAACTGACTAAAACTATCCCTAATGGCTGCTCCTACTTTACTACCCATGTTCCGCACTATTTTGGAGAGTTTTAACCTCAAAGGAATCTTGGGAACCAATCAGAATAAAGGAGCAAATTCGCGCATCAGGGACCCCGAACCGGTTCTGTCTGTACCCCGAACTGGCTCGCCCCCCAAACCGATTCGGCCTAGGGTTCGCGAATGAGTGCTGGCGTGGAGTGCTACACTTAGATTTTTTTTCTGGCTTTTCTTTTCTTCCTTTCTTGGATTTTTCTTCAACTTCAACTGGGCATAAATTATCAACCGTAGCTCAGATTTGGGTGTCGTTTCTTCCAGTGTTCTCGTTGTTTCGAGCTCTTCAACTTTCCAGTTGACTTCTCCTTCCGGTTAGGGCTGGAAAATTACTAAATTCCCCTTGAACTTGCCTTCTTAGCTTTTCTAGCATTGTCTTGCTTCCTCTTTTGCACTGTTTGCATAATTAACCTGTAAAACCAATAAGAGAAGCACGAAACACGAAATACTCACCAACTAAGGTTAGTAGCATTAATGTGCATCAAATCTATATATATGTTACATCACTCGGGTTCACAAATATACTGAAATTAGGGGAATAAATATACAATATTTATGCCCAATCAAACCCCCCTAACTTAGAACTTTGCGCGTCCCGAGCAATTTAAAAGAATGAGAGTATGAGCTAAGGGCCCATCAAAGACTTTATTGGGATAGAGCACCTCTTTCGTGGGCAAGCGATTGCATTTAGCGCATGCAACAAGCCTTTAAACCTCTAGGTTACCCTAGTAGGACGAGTTGTGTCTCGTGAGGGTTTGCAGTGAATATACCCACAAAATTCGTTATTGACACAAAGAAAATTCAAAACATGCAAAAATTGAGCAATTCAAACTTTACCAGAAAATAGTCATCATTAAGTCATATGTTCAAGTCTCAACTCATAGTGCGTGTGTGCGAAGCCGAAAATATAACCGCCAAATTCCATGATTGATCATTACGTTACTTATTCGAAAGTTTGTTTTGATTTCAATTTCTCGTGGAACGCTCTCACAAATGAATCTCTCGGGTTATGGCTATTCTCTCGGCATGCGTGATATAAAGAGTAAACGTAATGGAAACAAATTCATGCATGCAATTAGAAAGGCAGAAATTTTATGGTGAAAGGATCTCATCAACGGATTACGATTTTAAAAACCGGAACATTGCCCCTCTTTTACGCACTTATCCTCTTATATTATCTTTTGGTGTCTTAACTCTCCACGCGGTAATCAATTTTCTCAATTTGGACTCGGTTAGGACTTTTTCGGGTTGAAGGTTGCATTGGGTAAAATGAAGGAGGTATGGAAGGTTGGAATTGGAAAAGTCATTAATGATGTCCAATTGTACTTTTTCCGGGCTATTGCTCATTTTTCTTCTTTTTCTATTTTTTTCTGTTTTTTTTCATTTCTTTTCTTGTTGTTTTGTTGAGCATACTATTTTTTTTCTTGCCCCTTTATATGCACTTTTTGGACTTAAAATCTGAATTTTCTCATTTTTCACAATTCCGGCTATTTTGGGTTTTTTGGGTTGTCAAACGAAAGGGAAAATTATTCGGCTCAATTTGGGTTGCAAAGGGTGATTTTTCGCTACTTTTTTCTGGCCAAAATTTTCGGTGACAAACGAGGGCCTACTTCATTGTCCAAAATGCCAATTGCGTTACTACATGCGTTTCGAGGTGAATTTAAGTTTAGAGGCTAATTTGGCACGTTTTTCAAGGCAATATTGCACACATTTTTTAAAACCGATCAAAATGAAAGGATTGAGATCCTTGACAACTTATTAAGCGCTAATAAGAACTTTGAGTTAACAATTAACTCGGATTGATTTAAAAACTCGCAAAACGTGATAGGGTCGAATCTCACCGGGTTTGTTAATCTCCACATTCGTTCGTTAAGTCGTCAATTTTCGCTCAATTTCCATCTTTGGTCAATTTCGGCCTTGTGTATGTTGGATGTTTACAATTTGAGACTCCAATTTGACTTTTAATGATATTTTTGAACAATTTGAATTCCAATTTTTATTTATTTTGAACAAAAAATATTTTTGGATTTTTCAAAATTTTATGATTTTTGTTTTTTTTTTTTTTTGAAATTTTGGGCATTTTGAAGATTTGTGAAGTTTTAGAAATACGCACTTGTGACCCCCCCTAACTTAGACTTTTGCATTGTCCTCAAGCAAAAAGGACGAAAATCTAACTCTAGGCGAATGAAAAGTGCGGAAAAATAAAACAAACAAATATTAAAATGCAACAAGACACTATATGACACTCATGCAAGACACAAAAATACAACAATAATCACCCCATACACATCGGGGGTGCGACGACCTCTCATCTCTCCATAAACTCACCCGACCCCACTCACGAGGTTTGATGTTCTCCTTGTCTCTCTCGTCCTAGGATTATAAGCTAACAATCGGAACAAGTTGGGACCTCGCCCATAGATAAAGGATAGACCGGGAGACTCATCGTGACTAACTGGAAAGGGATCCTCATGATGCTGGCTCAATCTGTGATCTGCGTGTACTAACTCGGAGGGAACACCTAGGTTTCGTTCAATTTTTAAGATACAAGGGTCAGGCTCTAAGTCAGATGACCCACAACTTTTCTCTTCACTTGCCTTCGGGGCCTCTAGTGTTGTGGGTGGATTGTCACAACGAAGGAATTCATCAATTTTTTCTTTCAATTCACTTTCGTCTAAGTGGCTACATGAATCCAATAGGGATAGCCTTCAATAGTAATACTTTCATCCACCTGCCCGAATTCTCTTTCAAAATCTTCCATGCTCATGTCTCCTAGTTCTCTCTCTCGAGTAGTGCCTACGTCCTCTCTTACGTGCTCGATCTCCAACTCCACCAGTTTTCTCTCTTCTAACCCCTCTCTCTCTCTTTCAATTGCGGTCACTACACACCTCTACCCCACTTTTCTCTCATTGTCACAACTACCACTATTACTTGATGAAATAGGGCACACCCCTAACGGATCTCTCTTGTGGGACCCCTCATTCTCATGGCTCGACACTAAGCAGGACCCTAGGGCATATCCACAATCATTTTCCTCAAAGTACTCCCCTACGATCTCGTCTATGAAGATCACCGCGTGAAGGTCATCTTCTTCCCCCGTATGTTGGGCGACATGGAAGATATTGGTCTCTAAGGTCATGTTCCCAAAGGTGAGTTGCATTCGCCCACTCCTTGTATTGATGATTGCATTAGCCGTAGCCAAGAAAGGGCGCCCAAGGATGATGGGAACATGATTGCTCGAGTTGAAGGAGGGCTCCGTGTCCCAAATGACAAAATCTACCGGGAAGTAGAAAGTGTCAACTTGGACGATCACGTCCTCGACTATGCCTCGTGAGATCTTCACGGTTTGATCCGCTAATTGGAGAGTGACCTTTGTGGGCTTGAGGTTGCCCAAGTCAAGTTGCCTATAGATGGAGTAAGGGAGGATATTGACACTTGCTCCCAAATCAAGCAAGGCTTTTTCGATTTTATTTTCTCCAATGATGGAGGAAATGGTGGGTGCACTGGGATATTTGAATTTAGGTGGGAGATCATTGAGTAGAATGGAGCTCACATTCTGTGCTAGAAAGACATTTTTCTTTACCTTCATCTTTCTCTTTACTGTCAACAAGTCTTTAATGACTTTTCCATAAGCTGGAATTTGTTTAATGGCATCGAGGAAAGGTAAATTCAGCTTAACTTGTTTTAGCACGTCATCACGTGGGTTTCCTTTATGGGGAGGAATTAGACTTTGAGGAAAACGGTCCCGCGGAGGGTGGTTTCACTACTACCTCGGGCTCACTAGCGTCTTCTTTGTCACTCTCGTTCAAGGGGACATATTCGGCCTATTTCGTTCCGGGCGAAATCTCCTTATCTTTAAGTACGTCTCGTGGGAGAGGTGATAAGTCAACTACCCTCCCACTACGTAGAGTGGTTTTTGCGCTATATTGCCCAGGATGGTCATGGGTGTCGAGCTAACACTAGTTTGACCTTGGAGAGGTCTTTGGCCCTGGGCAGGAAACTTGCCCTTCTCTTGAACACTCAACGAGGATTGTATTTTTGACAGATTCGCATTTATGCCGCCGATCAGACAATCATATTTGGCATTGGTTGCGGTCTGGTTTGCGATGAATTGATTCATGGTATCCTCAAGAGTTCTCCGCTGTGGGGGGATATAATTTCCGTGAGGTGGTGGTGCTTGCACATGTCCTTCCATGTGTGGAGCTTGATGAAATTGTTGTGGTGGAGGAGGGGCAACATGCGAAGGAGGGTTCATTGCGGTATGTTATTACCCTTAGCTAAAACCGGGATGATTTTTCCAAGAAGGGTTATATGAATTCCCGTGCGGGGAAATAAAATTGCCCTTAAAACCTCCTACACCACTAACTTGCTCTTGCAGCATTACTTTGTAGGCGGGTATCGTCGGACATTCCTCAATTGAATGTCTCGCCTCACAAATCACACACACCTTCACGACAGGGTTCGGAATGGGTCCAGTGAGTCCTTTTCCATATATATCGCATAGGTCTCGCAATCCTTTCTTAATGGTGTCCAATCGACAATCCGTCATAGAATTCTTATCTACGTGGAATAGGCCGGATGCCGATGGAGCAGTGGTGGATTGTCGATTTCGATTTTGAGCGTTTGGATCAGAGGTATCGCAGGATTGGGTAGTCTCGGCGACATACCTCATGTGAAGATCAGCATCGTGGGCATCTAGATCGACAAACGGACCGCTTCCCATAGTTTCAACAAGTTGTTTCGAGTTAATATTTAACCCATTATAGATGAAGGAGATGATTTGCGATGGATCAAATCCATGATGGGGGCATGAAGACACTAACTCATTAAAACGTTCATAACATCGATGGAATGGCTCATTTTCATGTTGCCTAAATGCTTGAATTTGAGCCTTTATAGAGATTGTTCGATGTGGTGGGAAGAATTTCTTGAGAAATTTCGACTGGTGCTCATTCCAGGATGGAATCGAGCTTGGAGGTAAAGACCATAGCCAGGCTTTAGCTTTATCTTTGAGCGAGAAGGGGAAGAGTTTGAGACGGATTACCTCTTGTGTGAAGGTTTGATCGTTGAGAGTATCACACACGTCCTCAAATTCCCTTATATGGAGTTATGGTTTTTCAGAATCCATATCGTGGTAATGTGGTAGCATCTGGATCATTCCATTATTGAAACGGAACGGCCCGACATTATACGGGAGTATAATGCATCCCGGAGTGACAGTGCGCTCGGGATATAAGAATTCTCTCAACGGGCGGTACGAAGGCTCTTCCTCACCGGTAGGTGCATTACTATGTTGCGACATCTCTCTCTCACTTGACGACTCGACGCTCACACTATGTGTGCTCGAAGTGTGTCCTACGAATGAGAATGGAGTGTTACTAGAGACTGAGTGCGATGGTGTGGGTGGTGGGATCCAAAACTGTGGGGCGTTTGGAGTGTGGGGACTATCAGGGTTATACTCAACAAGTGGATTTTCGTGAATGCTGGTTGGAGTATTATGGGGTGTGGGAGTGGTTTCAGAATTTTGCATTAAAGCTTAGGGGAGAAGATGGTGAATCTTTTTGTGCTTTTTTTTTTTTTTTTTATGTTTTTGGATTTTTTAAAATTTTTGGTCAAAGCTTTGGATTGACTCACTCTAATCCTAAGTCTACCTAATTCCCCGGCAATGGCGCCAAAAACTTGACACGACTCAGAATGTGTCTCTAAAGTGCGTACTCTTTAGTCTTAACTGCAAGCCTGTCGCTCAAGTAATAATCCGACAAGTCGGGTATCGATCCTCAGGGAAAAAGGACAACGGAGTTGTGACGACAGGATAAGACAGAGGAATCCTAATGTTGACTCTAAGAAGAAAGGAAAAGATTGATTTGGTTTTTGGGATCGATTAAACTAAATGTAATAATGAAATTGTGATGAAAAAAATGCAACTAACTAAATTATCTGAATTATGAATGAAATATTGAATTGAAACTTTTTAAACTAAATGATGAGAAGACAGGATGGGAATACAATCCCCCAACCCTAGTGTAATGCGGTGACAACGTCAATCATAAATTTATCCGATTAATCCGACCCGGAATTTAGGACTCCCAAGCATTTTGTATACGAGGTTCAAGCCCGCGTCATACCTAATCAGAGGATGAGTAAATCGGTATCGCGATAATTGCATTCAAATTATACTCTAAATCATCACGAGTACCCAAAGATAAACGAGATATAAAGATCCACAATTATTATGTAATTAGGCAATACGATCCAAAATCAATCGTTAAATTCATCGGATTAACATTATGCACACGCACTAACACATCAGGTTGGGTTCATGCATTCCAACCTCTAAAACCTAGCCGGACATGTTAAATGGACTAATGCATGAAATAATAACGTTTCATGTGTATGAATTCATGATGAAACTAGATTGAAACATGTAAATATGTATTATGAACGCAACAATAAGTCGAATCGAATACGGAAACTAAGCATGCAAGAACAATGACAAGAATCTTGAATCTTGAATAAAAACTTGAAAAACATCTTGAAGAAATTAAATCCCTTGATGTTCCTAGATGTTGCTCCATTTTTCTCTCTATCAAAAACTGACTAAAACTATCCCTAATGGCTGCTCCTACTTTGCTACCCATGTTCCCCACTATTTTGGAGAGTTTTAACCTCAAAGGAATCTTGGGAACCAATCAGAATAAAGGAGCAAATTCGCGCATCAGGGACCCCGAACCGGTTTTGTCTGTACCCCGAACTGGCGCGCCCCCCAAACCGATTCGGCCTGGGGTTCGCGAATGAGTGCTGGCCTGGAGTGCTACACTTAGATTTTTTTCTGGCTTTTCTTTTCCTCCTTTCTTGGATTTTTCTTCAACTTCAACTGGGCATAAATCATCAACTGTAGCTCAGATTTGGGTGCCGTTTCTTCCAGTGTTCTCGTTGTTTTGAGCTCTTCAACTTTCCAGTTGACTTATCCTTCCGGTTAGGGCTGGAAAATTACTAAATTTCCCTTGAACTTGCCTTCTTAGCTTTTCTAGCATTGTCTTGCTTCCTCTTTTGTACTGTTTGCATAATTAACCTGTAAAACCAATAAGAGAAGCACGAAACACGAAATACTCACCAACGAAGGTTAGTAGCATTAATGTGCATCAAATCTATATATGTTACATCACTCGGGTTCACAAATATACTGAAATTAGGGGAATAAATATACAATATTTATGCCCAATCAAACCCCCCTAACTTAGAACTTTGCGCGTGCCGAGCAATTTAAAAGAATGAGAGTATGAGTTAAGGGCCCATCAAAGACTTTATTGGGATAGAGCACCTCTTTCGCGGGCAAGCGATTGCATTTAGCGCATGCAACAAGCCTTTAAACCTCTAGGTTACCCTAGTAGGACGAGTTGTGTCTCGTGAGGGTTTGCAGTGAATATACCCACAAAATTCGTTATTGACACAAAGAAAATTCAAAACATGCAAAAATTGAGCAATTCAAACTTTTCCAGAAAGTAGTCATCATTAAGTCATATGTTCAAGTCTCAACTCATAGTGCGTGTGTGCGAAGCCGAAAATATAACCGCCAAAGTCCACTGATTGATCATTACGTTACTTATTCGAAAGTTTGTTTTGATTTCAATTTCTCGCGGAACGCTCTCACAAATGAATCTCTCGGGTTATGGCTATTCTCTCGGCATGCGTGATATAAAGAGTAAACGTAATGGAAACAAATTCACGCATGCAATTAGAAAGGCAGAAATTTTATGGTGAAAGGATCTCATCAACGGATTACGATTTTAAAAACCGGAACATTGCCCCTATTTTACGCACTTAACCTCTTATATTATCTTTTGGTGTCTTAACTGTCCACGCGGTAATCAATTTTCGCAATTTGGACTCGGTTAGGACTTTTTCGGGTTGAAGGTTGCATTGGGTAAAATGAAGGAGGTATGGAAGGTTGGAATTGGAAAAGTCATTAATGATGTCCAATTGTACTTTTTCCGGGCTATTGCTCATTTTTCTTCTTTTTCTATTTTTTTTCTGTTTTTTTTCATTTCTTTTCTTGTTGTTTTGTTGAGCATACTATTTTTTTTCTTGCCCCTTTATATGCACTTTTTGGACTTAAAATCTGAATTTTCTCATTTTTCACAATTCCGGCTATTTTGGGTTTTTTGGGTTGTCAAACGAAAGGGAAAATTATTCGGCTCAATTTGGGTTGCAAAGGGTGATTTTTCGCTACTTTTTTCTGGCCAAAATTTTGGGTGACAAACGAGGGCCTACTTCATTGTCCAAAATGCCAATTGCGTTACTACATGCGTTTCGAGGTGAATTTAAGTTTAGAGGCTAATTTGGCACGTTTTTCAAGGCAATATTGCACACATTTTTTTAAACCGATCAAAATGAAAGGATTGAGATCCTTGACAACTTATTAAGCGCTAAAAAGAACTTTGAGTTAACAATTAACTCGGATTGATTTAAAAACTCGCAAAACGTGATAGGCTCGAATCTCACCGGGTTTGTTAATCTCCACAGTCGTTCGTTAAGTCATCAATTTTCGCTCAATTTCCATCTTTGGTCAATTTCGGCTTTGTGTATGTTGGATGTTTACAATTTGAGACTCCAATTTGACTTTTAATGATATTTTTGAACAATTTGAATTCCAATTTTTATTTATTTTGAACAAAAAATATTTTTGGATTTTTCAAAATTTTATGATTTTTGTTTTTTTTTTGGAAATTTTGGGCATTTTGAAGATTTGTGAAGTTTTAGAAATACGCACTTGTGACCCCCCCTAACTTAGACTTTTGCATTGTCCTCAAGCAAAAAGGACGAAAATCTAACTCTAGGCGAATAAAAAGTGCGGAAAAATAAAATAAACAAATATTAAAATGCAACAAGACAATATATGACACTCATGCAAGACTCAAAAATACAACAATAATCACCCCATACGCATCGGGGGTGCGACGACCTCTCATCTCTCCACAAACTCACCCGACCCCACTCACGGGGTTTGATGTTCTCCTTGTCTCTCTCGTCCTAGGATTATAAGCTAACAATCGGAACAAGTTGGAACCTCGCCCATAGATAAAGGATAGACCGGGAGACTCATCGTGACTAACTGGAAAGGGATCCCCATGATGCTGGCTCAATCTGTGATCTGCGTGTACTGACTCGGAGGGAACACCTAGGTTTCGTTCAATTTTTAAGATACATGGGTCGGGCTCTAAGTCAGATGACCCACAACTTTTCTCTTCACTTGCCTTCGGGGCCTCTAGTGTTGTTGGTGGATTGTCACAACGAAGGAATTCATCAATTTTTTCTTTCAATTCACTTTCGTCTAAGTGGCTACATGAATCCAATAGGGATAGCCTTCAATAGTAATACTTTCATCTACCTGCCCGAATTCTCTTTCAAAATCTTCCATGCTCATGTCTCCTAGTTCTCTCTCTTGAGTAGTGCCTACGTCCTCTCTTACGTGCTCGATCTCCAACTCCACCAGTTTTCTCTCTTCTAACCCCTCTCTCTCTCTTTCAATTGCGGTCACTACACACCTCTACCCCACTTTTCTCTCATTGTCACAACTACCACTATTACTTGATGAAATAGGGCACACCCCTAACGGATCTCTATTGTGGGACCCCTCATTCTCATGGCTCGACACTAAGCAGGACCCTAGGGCATATCCATAATCATTAAAACCTATCAGGTTGGGTTATGCACACGCACTAACACATCAGGTTGGGTTCATGCATTCCAACCTTTAAAACCTAGCCGGACATGTTAAATGGACTAATGCATGAAATAATAACGTTGCATGTGTATGAATTCGTGATGAAACTAGATTGAAACATGTAAATATGTATTATGAACGCAATAATAAGTTGAATCGAATACGAAAACTAAGCATGCAAGAACAATGACAAGAATCTTGAATCTTGAATAAAAACTTGAAAAACAAACCCGTAACAATTAAATCTTGGAGCAATTAATTCCCTTGATGTTCCTCCCTTTTTCTCTCTATCAAAAACTGACTAAAACTATCCCTAATGGCTGCTCCTACTTTGCTACCCACGTTCCCCACTATTTTGGAGAGTTTTAACCTCAAAGGAATCTTGGGAACCAATCAGAATAAAGGAGCAAATTCGCGCATCAGGGACCCCGAACCGGTTCGATCTGTACCCCGAACCGGTTCGCCCCCCCCCCCCCCCCCAAACCGGTTCGGCCTGGGGTTCGCGAATGAATGCTGGCCTGGAGTGATACACTTAGATTTTTTTCTGGCTTTTCTTTTCTTCCTTTCTTGGATTTTTCTTCAACTTCAACTGGGCATAAATCATCAACCGTAGCTCGGATTTGGGTGTCGTTTTTTCCAGTGTTATCGTTGTTCCGAGATCTTCAACTTTCCAGTTGACGTATCCTTCCGGTTCAGGCTGCAAAATTACTAAATTTCCCTTGAACTTGCCTTCTTAGCTTTTCTAGCATTGTCTTGCTTCCTCTTTTGCACTGTTTGAATAATTAACCTGTAAAACCAATAAGAGAAGCACGAAACACGAAATACTCGCCAATGAAGGTTAGTAGCATTAATGTGCATCAAATATATATATGTTACATCACTCGGGTTCACAAATATACTGAAATTAGGGGAATAAATATACAATATTTATGCCCAATCAACAACGTCTTGTCCCAGTACGTCACGATGTAGTTACGGTACAGATAATCAGAATGTTTCCATGCTTCAACAGCAATAACTTTTTCAGATTAATCTCCTTCTTTCAAAGGTGGACAATCTTCATACACGAACCTTGTCAGTTGGAAGGTTGTGAGATAAAAGTACATTTGTCCTTGCCAATGTTTGAAATCAGCCTCGGTAAATTTTTCTGGCTTCTCCCCATGTTGCATAGTCATGGGGGAAGCTACAGTTGCATGTGTCACATTCACGGTAGGTGGTGGAACTATGTTCGTACTTTGTGATTCCATTTCTGTTACAAAAACAGATTTTTTATTAGTGATAGTATTTATTTTTAATGAATTTATTAAAACAAAATACAAAATTCCGCATAGTAATTTTTCTTAAATATAATTAAGACTAAATGAATTCTAACAAGAATTCTGAATAATATAACACATAATTAAAGTAAATTTATACACAATAATCTGAATTCTATAACACGGATGCTCTCTGACCGACGCAAGTCCCTGTCCACAACTTGTGACACCCAGACTAATTAAATACCTGGTAGATACTCATTTATTAAATTAATACAAAATACCAAGTTGGTTCAGTTCGTAGCATCACTGTCAAAAATGTTTTAACAATTACTAGCCACCTAAAATTTAAAAAGTGAATTGTCAATTTTTTTAATTAAATCCGATTAACATGCAAGTAGATAAGAAATGCTAACATAACCACCACAATGAAATGATAATAGTATAACCATACTGTTGATGTAAAAAATTAGATCACTCTAATTATTTAATCACAGATAAATATAAATGAGACAAAGAATTTTAAAGTGGTTCAGCCTTATAAGAATGGCCTACGTCCACTGTTATGTTATTGCTGAGTGTTTGGGAATTCTCGATTACAAGTTCTATCAAGAAATTTCCGTCCCTTTGAATGAGGGTGATACAAGGTATTTATAGCCTTTAGGCTGTACATGTGAAAGGGTAAACAATAAATGCCCTTTAAGAGTATACGTCTGTATGATAAGCATTCAATGAATAGTTGAACTGTTGAGTTTCTGGCAATTAATGCTGTGGCCGAGATGCAGTTCGGACCGCCTTAGTTGCTCGTCCTTCAAGAGTTCCTCGGAGCGTTGGTGTTCCTCGGAGTGTTGGAGTTCCTCGGTGTACACTTGTTGCTCGGAGTGTGTAGGACTTGGTTGAGGAAATAGACTTCCTCGTTGCTGTTGTGCCACGTAGATTGACGCGTGTCTTCTTATTATTCGTTTATATCAGCATATTAATTTTGGTATCAACAGAAGCCCCCAATGTTTCATATTTCGAAATTTGAGGAGTATGGAACATTCTTTCTCGGTATATGGCAATATTAAATGACCTTCCTGGTGTTTAGGAGCATTTTCTCCGTGTCTTCCAAATTCGCAGAATCCGCCTTTTTGAATTTTTTATAAGCGCTTCGATCTTCGTGTACTTTTTGTCCTTTTAGCCACCGATAGTGTAATAGTTTCTTTTTGTAATCATTTCTTTCGCCGTTTCCCAAGGCGAAGTATTTAAGCTTCATAGGCAATCCCATCGTCTTCTACCTTTTCCAATCTCTGCTTTCGAGTTTTCCATAGTCTTTCTCTCTCTAGTGTGTTCATCCTTTTCTTCGTTCATTGTCAACAGATCTCCCTTTTTCCTGTAAGATCTTCTTCCTTCTTCTTCATTTCTTTTATTCACCATGGTTTATGTTATTGAATCTCTTGAGAAATTCCGTTCTGATTTTTCTATTCCATATTGGGTAACTCTGGAAAATCTTTCTGAGCCTTTAGATTATTTTCGTTTGGCTGAGGGACACTGGTTCCCCAGCCTCTTTATTGTTGAATGTGCATTTTCTTTTCCACCAAACCCTTTGTGCTTAGAGTTCTGTCAGTATTTCGATGTTGTCCCTGCAAAAATAGCCCCCAACACATGGAGGATAGTTAATGGGGTGTATAGGTTAAACCAAACTCATGGAACCCGTATAGGAATTCCTGAGATTATGTATTATTATAGATGGCCATTTTCTGCCTTCAACAGATACCATAATAATGAGTCTGTAAGAATACTCCTCACAACAAACCAAATACAGGAATAAAAATACTAAGTTGGAATCATAATTAATTACAACCTAAGATCTGAAATAAACTGAACAGATAAAATGTTTCTAAAAGAAATGGGGTAACATGCCCAACTGATGAGGAAATCTACTAATAGAGTCAAGATCGAAAGTGGAGGCGTCTACTGTCAAGGTCCTGTAACTTCTAGTACGTCACCTGAATGGAACTCCTATGCATGGTGTCCTTGTGGCTGGGCGCCTAAAAGGTTTTTACAAGAAAATATATTTGAAAGCAAATGGGTCAGAGCCCGATTGTGAAAAACAGTTTAAAATATAGCAAGTGTTTTAATGACAATAAAACAATGAATGAAAAATACATGTTAGGACGTGCTCTCACATGAAATACTCACATCTCAACTATTTGTGCACTCCTAACGTACCCGTACCCATTCTAGTTATTCCCATATCTAACTAGTCCAAAATAAATTCTAACATTACTATACGATTCCTGCTTTAATTCCGACATCTTCATTTAAATAGAGAGCTTTACATTTATTCTCTGTTTCCCATTATTAGTAATACTAATTACTAGAGATCATCCATTTTATCTTTATAAAACGTTGCTATAATTATACTCACAATTAAACATGATAGTTCATTTCAATTAACAGTATATTATTCTTATCATAAATATACATTACTAGCACCCCGAGACTAAGCTGCGGTGCACACATACTCTGCTATCCAATCTCGGTACATCACGTACATAAGGACCACGCATTCCGAATCTCTCAGGAATCGTTTTCAGATAACAACAATCACACAAACTGGAGGTGAACATAGTTCACATCACATGGGTCACGCACATACCTACGCTCCCATGATCAGCAGACTTATTAACTTCTCAATAAGTCCTTCTCTGACCTATTCCCTCGAGGTACCAATCTAAATCCCCCCGTAGGCACACAAAGATTAGATGACCCTAATCGAACGCAAACCTCCCATGATAGTAAGTATGGTAGGTATGTAATACACATAAAACCACATATACTAAGAATTCGCACATCTTAGATATCTCGTATTATTAATATAGGTATACTTCTCGTTCTTATACCGTAATTTAATGTTATACGATTACAAGTCCCCGATTTGTATATTAACGTTATCAACCCTTCTCACGTCGTAATTAGGTACTCGTTTCCTACTACACAATTGACATCCGATTTTATTATAAGGTTCTAAGTTCTACTCCTCAACGTACCCCAATTCTCACAATTTAACCCACTAATCAATAAGGGAAGGTTAATACTCCAATTAAATAAGTTTACGGGACATTAGAAATGAAATCAGGCCAAAAAGGCCATTCTGTCAACTCGTTCGAACGAGGTCGTTCGAACAAGTTCATTCGAACGAAAGGCTTCGAACGAACTACCAACTCGTTAGAAGAGACACTGTCATCTCGTTATAATCTCATTCGAATGAGGTCGTTCGAACGACCTGGGCAGGTCTTCTAACGAGATTACAGTTTCCGCCCAGAAATTTCCCAAATTCGTTTTTCTTCAATTTCTCTCCCTTAAATCCATACTAAGATCATCCAAAATGAGTTCTAACGTGAATAAACTACTCTATGTTATCCTAGGTCACTATTTAACATATATTTGGTGTCAATTCTTCCTACATTAACATGAAATCATCACCGTCTCAAATCTTGTCTCAAACCCTATAAACCATGAAGCCAGAATTTTAATGTCTACAATTACTTCCTCATAAATCCGTTTTTAAACCATCATAAGATATATTTTGGATATGGAATACATACATAAACATTCTACATGCAATTCCTATATAAGTTTATGAGTTCTATCTCAAATTTCATGGGTTTTTCATCAAACTTTCAATAAGAAATATGTTCAAATCTAAGCATGGAAGAAACATTCGCTTGAAATTATGTAATTAAACCACTTGCCTTAGATGTTATGATTTGATGTTGAAGGATTGAATGTTGATTCTCCTCCCTCTCTCTACAAATTTCTTCCAAAGATAGTGATGGTGGCTAGGGTTTCCTTTTTGGAACTTCTTCCAACTCCCCCCTATAACTCCCGTAGCCCTCTAACTTCCCAAATGCTGATAATGGCTTAATGGGTTCTTTTCTAATATAAAAATAACCTTAATGGGTTCTTTTCTAATATAAAAATAACCTCTCAAACTCGTGGGTTTTAATTTCCATATTTTTAAAATTACTAAACTACCCTTTTGGGTTGCCGGTATGGCCTAAAAATGCCCCGGGACCCAAACTAAACCCCCGGCTAGTGTTTTATGACTATATCGACCCTTCCGAACACGTTGGCGCACTAAAAATGATCATTCGGTTGATAAAAATAAAATTCACTTTTTAATTCAATTAATTACGTTCCTGACGCGACTGACACGCGCGTCCCAATTAAATTTTTCAAATTGCCGTATAGCTACCTCGTGACAATTTAAATATCATCAATACTCATGTATTACCATACATACTCGGAAATAATAAATTTTAACATCATAATCAAATACCAACTCACATCTCGTTACTAGTTATACCCGGATTAATTTCCAATTAATTCTCATTTAATTTAATTAGTTCCTTAAATAAAAATCAATAAAATTACGGGGTATTACACAACTCTTCTCCAGGGCTAATTCTTCTTCACAACAGGTAAAACAAAAAACACAAATTAATTTTTCTTTTTAGACTCTTCCTCTAATTGTTTGTTTTGTTTGGTTGTTTATTTTTGTATATATTAAATTTATTTGATTTCTTGTATTTGTTTGTTTAACATTAGAGATTCTAATTATATATTTATCTAGAGTTTTTAAATTTGAATTTAGTTAGGATTTCTAATTTTAGAAGTATTAGAATTAATGTTTAGAGTTAAAATTGAGATTTAGGATTAAATTGAGATTATGAACATTGTAGATATAAAATTGGGATGAATGTTGGTTTAATTTTAGAAAAAAATATTTTTCATTTTATTAGATTAAATAAATATTTTAGTAATTATTTGATAAATACTAAAAAATAATCTTTAAAAAAATCAATTCGGGTCTATCGTCCCCAAACTTTAAAAAATTATAATTAAATTAGCTCTCACTTTCGATAAATCCTGACTACGCCCCTGATTATTGGTCGAAAGATTCACAAGTCAACTAAACTTGCGTGGTCTAATTCTTTGGTCATTTATGTTCTCGCAACTCATATTAAAAAATTATGTAAATCCTCATGATCACCATGGGGATTGCCGTCAGTGGGCATCTATTTCCACTTTGGTATATGATTATCTCAAAATAATTAAACATAAGAAACACCAAATTTACATGGTTTGATATATTCTTCTTCTCTTTATGCAACACAAAGTACTTTTATTTCTTCATGATTGAGGAATTACAAACACTCCTCTTATACAAAACCTCACTCTACCTACTCATTCAATCATTTATTTTTTAAAGGTTAATTATACTTTAACCCCTCTAATTTTGTTTTCATTTTTATTTTACTATTTGTACTTTTAATTTCTAGACTTAATCTCCTCAACTCATAAAAATGTATCACTTTACCCTCAAAGACAAATGATAATAATTTTTTGGGTAGAAAATTATGAATGTGCGTTGAACATGAGAGTATTTTTGTTCAACCACTTATCCAAATGATCAATTTTTCATCCAAAAATTTAATACCATTATGATTAAAGGGTAAAGTGATATGCTTTTACAAATTGAGGGGGATAAATTTTAAAAATAAAAGTACAAATGGTGATTTAAAAATATATATACAAGGTTTATGGGGTACAATGTAATTAATATTTTTTTAATTTTAAATCTAATTCAATTCAATTGAAGAACCATGGTGGGGTGGAAAAATTTGTCCTAATGGAAATTGCTTGGAAAAGTTTTCCATTTTTACCCTCAAAGAAAATTTACCATGACAAATTATCAAAATATGTATTAAAAGGTGGTACTTTAGTGCAAGTTGTCAAAAATTAATAAATCAAACAAAGACAATCAAACATGTCAAAAAGCATACAAATTAAAAAGATTTTCTATTTGTCCTGATCAAATTTGTCAACTAATGCTATCAAATAGTTCCACATTCAATTTGTTTGTAGTCAATTGTATTGGATACATAAATTAGTTGTTTCTTCTTGTAATTTTAAATGGCCATTTTATTAACCATTGTTTCTTCTCTAAATAGCTACACAACGGTGTTATGTATTTCTAGTTTTGTTATCCTAATACTCTGTTTAAAAAAAAAAAAAAAAAAACGCCAACAAGACCTTACAGATTTGAGTACGGCTATTAAGACTACTCTTTAACACACTATGATTCAGAAATTACTTTTAGGGTCCGTTTGGTTCGTGTTAAGTTATCTTTCACCGTATTAAAATAAAAAATTAAATGATTAGCTTGGTGATTTTATTTTCATCATCTCTGTTTGGATGAACCACTTTTCATTTGGTAAAAATTTTAACATTTTTATTTTAACATTTTTACCATTTGTTGAACATTTTAACATTTTTACCATTTATTGTTTAGATGGTCAAGAGCAATATAGTGAAAAAAAAACAAAACGATTATATTACCCTCGTATTTCAAATGGATACAAAAATATTTATATTTATATTTAACTATTTGATTTTCATCGCACACGTGTCACGACCTTTAAAAAAATTTATTCACCTCAAACTCAAATTTGACACAACTTCCCCTCCCCCCTCCCCCCCCCCCCCCCCCCCCCCCCCCCAAAAAAAAAAAAAAAAAAAACTAGTCATATTTGGCTACGCAAGACAAATAAGAATAAAAGGTTAAAAAAAAATCCCAACTAAAAAATCTAGTCCTAATTAAAAAAAACAGTCCTAATTAAAAAAAAAAGTTTTCAACAATAAAAAAACTGTCAATTGTACAAAACAGTCCCAATTAAAAAAAAAGAGTCACAACTGTAAAAACAGTCTCAATTAAAAAAAATACCCCAACTATGAAAAAAAAAACAGTTCCCAATTAAAAAAAACAGTTTTCAACATTATAAAAAATAGCCACAGTTTAAAAAAAAATAGTCCCAATTAAAAAAAAAGACTCCCAACTGTGGAAAAAAAGTATCCCAATTAGAAGAATTAAAAAAAAAACAGTTTCAACTATGAAAAAAAAAGTTCCTAACTATGAAACCGTTCCAATTAATATTAAAATTCCGAACACATTACCTTGCACCAAACAAATATTCATTTATTTTTATTTTTAAATTTTTTTTGAAGTCAATTATTTTTTTTAATTTTTAGTTTCTAAATTTTTTAAATTTAATTTTTAATTTTTTGAATTTTTAAAAAAAGTTCAATTTATTTTTTTTTTGAATTTTTTAAAAGTTTTAAATAAAAAATTAAAAATAATTATTTACTTTTAAAAAATGAATATTTAATGATCGTGTTAATTGAAAGGGAAAAATGAATGTCTAATGATTGTATGATAGTTGTAAGTGAAAATAAGTAAGGTTAGTATGGTAATAAGATAAATTTCGTTGTTTTCACCTGTTAAACTATTCACTTTACCCATGATTTAAAATGGCTAAAATTTTTCCTCACTTTTCACCATATTCATTTTATTTCAGCATGTTAAATGCCTAACCAAACGCATATTTTGCCTAGAGTAATTATTTTTTAACACGATAAAAAATATTTCATCACGAACCAAACGAACCCTTAAAAGAAACTTCTAATGTTTTGGGGAGGTTACTTTACGACTATTGACAATATTTATGATGGTATGGTTCATGTTAGAGTACCAAAATGAAATCTTAATAGGTATACCTTATGAATATCTAATTCCAAAACGTTCTAGTGCGATAGTGTATACATTCATATTATATGACTTTCAAAGAAAGTTGATTCAGGTATATATTTTTTTTTATCATTTATCATATAGATAACATAATTAGCATTCTACCTAAAAAGATTTTGTTGGCGGCAATCAAGTGGAAAATCCTCGAAAGTGAGTTGTTGTATATTGGCGAAAGAAGGAAAAATACCAACCGAATTGTCCTTCTAAGAGCATCCACAATGGTGAAGCTAAAAAACATGCGAACGGGCCAAGTTACATACAGAAAGGTCTCCAGTGGTGGCGAGAGACAACGAAATTTGGATGAGAAATTGTAGGGATTCTCTAAGTCTACGGAACGGCTCTTGAATTTGCAAGAGCTTCCTACGAACTTCGGAAGTTCGTTGGTTCGTTGGAACTCATACGAATAAATGAAGTTCGTATCAAATATAAATAATTAATTTTCATTACCTATTTGAGTTCTTATGAACTACATTTGTTCGTAACAATTCCTATGAATAAATTAATGCTGTTCGTAAGAACCATTACTTTTATTTCTTAGGAACAAATATTCTTCGTTGGAACTATTATTACCAAATCTCCTTTTGTCACCACTGTGAGAACATCCTCATCAAGAAAGGTAAAACCCCCTTTTTAATTTGTAAACATAGCGTTTGTCCATCTCCACCATTGGTGATGCTCTAAGGGTTTAAAATTTGACGTCCTAATTTCCTGATATGACATCAAAATTTGACAGTATACTTCCACTCTTGCAACCCACCACACCCACATTTATTTTTGTGCTTTTAGCTTTATATCATTTACATAGTTGAGGCATTAAGTGTTGCACATGGATTACCATAAAAATATGAATAATCACATGACTCCCGAAAAATTTAAAAAATTATTTTTCAAATGAGTTGAGATAATATTACTTGTATTATTTTTGTGAAATGTAAATTTAATTAACACTAAAGGCACAAACGTTCAAAAAATATAATATAATATTAAATATTGTACATTTAACTGTAATAATAATATAGTATAATACTTTAATGTTATGTAAAATTATTTAATGAATGATTTGGGGATGTTATTGGGACTCATAACATTACGTCATAAATATATCCCATGTTGCGTGCACTTAAAATCTTACATAGGAAATAGCATCGGTAAAATCTTAACAAGACATAAGTACAAAAGAATGAAAACTATACGTGATTGGATTAAATACTTACCTATGTATACGTGATAATACTAATAATAAAAATTTCAGTCTAAAAGGTAAAAAAGGTTGCAATCTCTAATAAAAAGATGCTCGCCCGCGGGACAGTTTAGAGTTATGACTTACCATATGTAAATCTACAAGAATTTCCCAAAATTAAGTTTAAAATAGAAAATACAACTTATGTCGTCCACCTCAAGGATCTACCCATGGAAACACTAGGTCATTATATAACTAAACCTCATCCCATAAAATAGAAGTTTGTCATATAAGATCAAGTAGAAAATGTATCAGTTCGCAGGTTTATGGTGGCAAGAATATTTTCGTCCAAATACTTAAGTCACAACTCAACATTTAATTTGTCTAATCGTTATTCTTGCATGGATCACTTATTATTTGTTGCACACTAGTTCTTTTTATTTGGGGTTTTGATTTAGTAATTTTTTATTAATTAATTGGGGTTTAAAATTAATGAAAATCGCCACTTAATCCATTTGACCGTTATTTGACACACTTTTTGAACTAAAAAATACCATTTCACTCCTTAGTACATCAATATACATTATTATATTAGTACACTATATATTTATACGTTCAATATATACATTTAATGAAAAATACATTGATATATAAATTTATTGTAATACATTCACATTTATACACACACACACACACACACACACACACACACACATATATATATATATATATATATATATATATATATATATATATATATATATATATATATATATATATATATATATATACAATAAAATACATTGATATTTAAACAACCACTTCTTAAATAAAAACAGTTTCATAACAAAATATTTTTTTTCTATAATAACAGTTTAAAAGAGAATGTTAATCTTAAGACAATTTATTCCTTCCAATGTGCTTTGAGGTTGATGAATATTGTCTTCCAAGATAAAACGAACTTTTCAAATTAATTATGTAGCACAACAATAATTAATTTCAACGAACATAATTTCTGTATTTTTACTCGACCAATTTCGTATATGGTCCCATAATTATCTTGGTGTGGGTCCCACCTAAATTTGAGCTCAAAGTTATGTCCAAAAAATTTTGGACAACTTTTAAGTCCAATTTCTCCAACAATTTTTTTTTAGGTTTTCTTTTGTTTTCTTTGTTTATGATCTGTAAGTAATCACGTGTTATGTACACCTTTTATGATTTGATTTTAGTATAAGAAAATTTGTATAGGTATGTAAGTAAAAATTGGATTATAAAAAGGTTGGTTGATTTTTACATATTAACCATAAAGGTTTACTATCTTCTAGCATCTTTTTATTATAGTGTAATTTTTCGGTTTGTCTTGTTCGAATTATGTTATTTCGAAATTAACTAAAAAATAATGTAATTCTATAAGAATTTTTAGTAGATCAAAATATAAACAATATTTGATTAAATATCCATAGAATATTGTATAAATATGTCAATTTGTGTCATCTTTTGGTTATTTGTGTTTGATGCTAACATGATCATTTTATAATTTGTTTTTGTAGGTCGTCTTATTTTTTATTTCGTGTCAAGTGGTGGTATGTTTGTGTAAAAAAAATAACATCTCTAACTCCATCTTATTCACTAAAAAATAAGGGGATCTTCCTATAAATTTCTACTTATATGGAATATTTCCTAATAGGTCCTGTCGCAACATTTTTTTTTAATAGGGCCTATTTGTACATATAGTGAATATTCACTGTATGTTTACAAATAGGACCTATTTGAGCAAAAAACTTTTTATATGGGACCTGATGGAGCAAAAATAAAATATTATGACCTATTGAACTACATACTTAGTAAACGGAACTGATTGATAAAAAATGTGTGATTGACTGAACCAAAAGTATTTTAAAGATGTATAAAAACTATTTTGATCATGGATGATTTCTTTGGGTCTCCTTGATATAGTTGTGTAGTGTACGCAAAATACATATGATATAATAATTAAATATAAAACATCGGTGCATTGCATATATATTTTATATATCGTCCGTGCATCGCACAAATTACATGCTATTAATAAGAACGCGCAAGTCCTTATTTGGAATAGTGAGAGTATGTGGAGTCCTAGTCAATTTAATAACTAACGTGAGAGAACCTGAATGGCACTTGTGGATTTGTACCATTTATAATGGCAAGTTGGTGATTATATATAACTTAACTAGTAATTGTTTCCGCATGCAAGCATCTGACTTTATGTTAAAGATAGAATTACCTTTAAACAAATCCATCCCTTTTATTTAAAGTTTAAAGAAAATTTGGCAAATTGGTCTTCATGGTTGTCTCCTTATCTTTGAAATACGGGGTGACATATCGTGCTTTTGCTCGTGTTTGAGCCCGTTATAACATAAAACGATACGCATCATATAGACGAAAATAAGATGCATGATGAAATCATTTTTTTTTTTTTATTTCGTACAAACACTACTCAGTTAAAAGAGCACATGACTAACACGATTAATATTTTGTATACCTTAATAAACTTGATTATATACGAAAACATGAGTAAAAACATAACTAATTGGAGTCGTGATTTTCACACCAACATGACTTGGGTGTAAGAAAATTTTGACATAAACTCAGCACAAATATAATTTCAAGTAAATTTAGTATTGTATCGAGTGGGGATATATCATGTCACCTTTAAAATTCATACCCCTAATGGAAAACCAAGAAGAAAATATCATGCAATTGTGTGTTAGGTTCAGCCTCTAAAGTCCATGCAAGTGAGCTATTGGATTGGAACCCAAGTCTGGAGCCTAACTTACATGGGTCAACGGCCCCACGGAAATTTAGTCATCTACGTAATCAAATAATTGCTACTAGATTGCCTAGTGGAGAAGAGTAGGTCATTTGTTTGCTTTTAAGAAAAAAAGGGAAGAGCAAATATGAACACAACAAGCTGTTTATTCTTTTATGGTGGCTGCAAACCGGAATGAATTAGTGGCCAAATGCTTATATATATATATATATATATATATATATATATATATATATATATATATAATGATGATGATCTTTTGCGGAGTAGTTTGCATTATAAGAATGCAGATCGGACATGTGTCACCTAACGGTGTACCTAGAAATTATCGTCCAAATTATAGGTACACTCTCTCTCTTTTCTGGGTTCACCGTCAGGTGACACATGTCCGGTCCGCATTCTTAAAATGCGGACTAGTCCACACAAGAGCAGAATTGTATATATACATACATACAATACTGCTCTTGTGCGGACTACTCCGCATTTTAAGAATACGGACCGAACATGTGTCACCTGACGGTGAGCTCAGAAAAAAGATAGTTTGATTATAATTTAGCCGATAATTTCTAGGGTTGCCGCTAGGTGACACATGTCCGGTCCGCATTCTTAAAATACAGACTAGTCCGCACAAGAACAGTATTATATATATATATATATATATATATATATATATATATATATATATATATATATATATATATATATATATATGAGGGATAATGTTGTTTAATTCACGATCTAAAATGTAATTGTACAATAAGGGTTGAGATTGTCGTAACAATTTATTAAGATTTCCCAAACCAAGATACGCAAACCCACTCCATCGAAGTCGGACATCCCTCTCGCGAAACCCACTCCACATGGATTTCAAGGAAGGGATAGTGAGAAAAGAGCGTGTTGCGTAAGATTTTGGAAAATGCGAAACAATGGGCGGGATAATTGATTTGGGGAGTGAATCACAACCATTGATTTGGTGAGTGGAGATGTGGCAAAATCAAGACTCTTACTGTGCTTTCACATTTTGAGATTTCAAAAACCATGCTCTTTTATATATATACTAGTGGATGCCCGTGTCGAGGGCACGACGATAAATTTTTCCTTGTGATAAAAAATATAAATTAAAGAAAAAATAAAAAAAATATTTTAAAAATATAAATTAAAAAAATAAAAAAATATTTTAAAAATATAAATTAAAAAAAATCTAAAAATATTTAAATATTTAAAAATTATATAAATAAAATTATTTCCCTTTTAAAAAAACAAAAAAAAAACCCTTTTATTTATAAAAAAAAAATAAAAAAAAACACTTTAGCATGACATTTCATGCATGGGCATCAAAGAGGAAAATATATCATACATCCAAAAAGTGAAGATATTTTTCAATTTTTTTCAAAAACCATGCTATCATATTATGTGTGTGTGTGTGTCTATATATATATATATATATATAGGGAGAGGTTCACAAGTGGACCAAAAGAATGGACTTTTTAATGGACTTAACAAAAAAGACTAATAAGTCTCAGTTATTGGGTGCCGCTGGCGCGGACCCATTACACCAAGGAATTGTAATACCCCGTACTTTTGTCTATATTTATTTTTGGGGATTAATTAATTAAATGCGTATTAATTGGAAATTAATCCGGGTTATAAATACTAATGTGATACGAGTTAGTATTTGATTATGTGCACATATGATTATATATGAACTTGGTATTATAAAATTTGTCGTGAGATTTATATACGGCAATTTGGGAATTTTGTTGAGACGCGTGGGACCGCCGCGTCACGGTATAATATTTTTTAATAAAAGTGAATTTAAAATCTATAATCCGTATGGTCGTTTTGAGTGCGCCAACGCGTCCGGAAGGGTCGAGATAGTCAGAAAACACTAGCCGGGGGTATAGTTTGGGTCCCGGGGTAATTTTAGACCATACCGGTAACTTAAAGGGTATTTTAGTAATTTGGTATTTTTGGGTAATTAAAAGTGACGAAAATTGAGAGTTGTAATCTGATAAGGATTGACCCCAACCAACCCTTATTAACCCAACAAGCTACGGAGGTTTATTGAAATTAGGTTTCATAAGTTTCCCCAAAGCAAACCCTAGCCACCATAGCCTCTTGGAGAAGAAAGCTTGGAGAAGGAGAGAGAGAGAGGAATTCTGCAGAAATTCTACACCGAATCCACACCAAATTCAGAAATCATACCAAGGCAAGTGTTTTAATCTTATTTAAATTCGTAGAATGTTTCCTCCATGTTAGAAATTGATGAATTTCAACTGTTCTTGGAAGAGAATGAAAACCCATGTAGTTTGAGGTTTAGAACTTAAAAATTGTGAAGAGAATTGCATGTAGTATGATAGGTAAATGATTTCCCTTATTATAATTGTGATTAGAAGGAAAGAAAACGAATTAAATTCTGGGATTTGATGATGATATGTAGTTAGGGTTCATGTTCTTGAGATAATTGGAAAAAGTGTAGAAAGGTGTAAATTAAATTAATATTTGGATGGATTGATCCCTTAGAAACATGTTAGGATGTGACTATATATGTTTAGTATTGATTATAGACCCTAAAACGTTGTTAGGATGGACTTTGGGAGAGATTAGAAGTGTTATAAATGGTGAAAAACGAATTGGGGAAAAATCTGGGCCGAAACTGGCATCTCGTTAGAAGCAACCCCCAGGTCGTTCGAACGAGCTCGTTCGAACGAGCTTCTAACGAGTTGACCAGTCATTATTAACGAGTAGGATTTTTGTTCGATATCTCGTTCGAACGAGATGTCGTTAGAAGGGTCAGTTCGTTCGAACGAACTGGGACCTCGTTCGAACAGCCTCGTTCGAACGAGACTTCTAACGACCTGACAGTCCAAACTCGTTCGAAGCCTCGTTCGAACGAGACTTCTAACGAGTTGACAGTTTGACCCTTTTTGGACTGTTTTGACTTTTGGAGTTCCGGGAGATGGTTCAAGGGTAGAGTTAGCATCCCTTTGATGATATAGTGACTTATTTGGGACTTTTGGGTTGTTGGGATGAGTAAATCATATACGAGAGTTATATTCAATAAATCATTTGGGTTGAGACGTGAGTGACTACTACGATGTGAGGATGAATTATAGCGCGTATAATTATGAACCGGAATAAAATAAGTTGTGATAATTAGTTAGTACAAGAATGCGATATGTACTACGATTAAAATACGGTATTACTAAGATGTGTGTTTACTTAGTATTAGTATATGGATTGTGTGTATGACATACCTACCATACTTGCTATCACGGGAGGTTTCGTTCGCTTAGGACCCTCTAATCCTTGTGTGCCTACGGGGGGGATATAGACTGGTACCTTGATGAACATAGATCATAGAAGGACTTATTGTGATATTAATAAGTCTGCATGACCATGGGAGCGTAGGTATGTGCGTGACCCATGAGATGGTGACTGTGTTCGCCTCCATTATTTGTGATGTTGTTATCGGTAAACTATTCCTGAGAGATTCGGAATATGTGATCCTTATGTACGTGATGTACCGGGATGGATAGCAGAGTATGTGTGCACTACAGCTTAGATTGCGGGGTGCTTGTATTGTATATTTATGAGATGAATAATATACGGGAATCCTCATGTTAATGTTGTAAAAATATTACGGTATTGTTTCGAGTTATATAATGAGTTAACTGATAATTATATCATTGGCATATTTAGTAACTGTGTTCACAGTAAACCTCTACTTAATTACGAGAGTTATTATGTTATATGGAACCGAGTAAATGGGTAGAACCCGTGGTAGTCTAGCTAGTTATGTTGTCAGTTAGCTAGTAGTATGGGTAGTTATACTTGCGTTAGGAGTGCACAGTTAGACGAGAGGTGAGAATATTATGTGAGTGCACGTCCTAACATGTACTTTGCATTTAATGTTTTAAATGTTTTTAAAGCACTTGCAGGTTTTTAAAATGATTTCCACTTTCGGGCTCTGACCCATTTGCTTTCAAATATATATTTTCTTGTAAAACCTTTTTAGGTGCCCAGCCACAAGGACACCAAGCATAGGTACTCATTCAGGTGACGAGCTGTAGCTGTTTGTGGAAGCTACAGGGATTTGCTCATAGACGCTTCTATCTTTTGGATTCCAGAGTCACGATCTATCTATCAGTTGTAGGGCATGTTGCCCATTTCTATTTAGAGCATTTTTACATTTCAGTTTTCAGACTCTAGCATGTATTACTCAGTATTCAGTTTTAACTATTTATTTCAGTTTACTTATCAGTTGTGGGTTTTGTATTGAGGAGTTTTTCCTCCAGGTTTTATTTACATTTTGTGATGGTTATTTGTTTCACTTCAGTATAGTGAATGGTATTATTTAGTTATTAATTACTCTTGTTGCATGTTAATCAGATTTAATAAAATTTGGCACTTACTTTTTAAATACTAGGTGGTTAGTAATCTTTAAAATGTTTTCGACAGTGATGCTATTAACTGAGCCAACTTGGCATTTTGAATTAATTTTATAAAGGAGTAGCTACCCGGTGTTTAATTAGTCGGGGTGTCACAGGTGGTATCAGAGCATCAGGTTCTAGTGTCCTTTAGGATCTGTACGGCTATTATGTTTCCGCTACGTTTTCTTTGATATAGAGCCCTATATTTTAGGACTGTTGTATTCTTTTGTGTATGCTTCGATCTTCAGCTATTTTAAGTTTATAAACCGTGAACTTATAAACTTTGTTCTTATTTCAGATGCCTCCACGACGTGCACGACGAGTTCCCAGGAATGCTACGCCCGAACCACAGCCCGCTCCAGTTCAGGGCATGTTGAACGCCACTGAGGTTGCTGCTATAGTAGCCCAAGCGGTAAATGCCGCGATTGCCGTGATTCAGCAGGCACCACCGCAGGCGCCGGTTGCCGCGCCAGTCCAGGCTAATGCATTCCCGTCTGCTTGGGAACGTGTACGTGACGCTTTTCAGAAAGCGCATCCACCAGAGTTTGCTGGAAGCTCAGATGTGGTTATCTCGAGCCAATGGAGGAAGGACATGCAGAGGCATTTGAGGATGCATGAGTGCACTGATGTTCAGAAACAGGTGCTAGCTACTTTCAAGCTAGTTGGATCTGCGCTACAGTGGTGGGAGTCTATTACCACCGCGGAGGAGAGGGATACCCTCACGATTCAGGAGTTCTGGGTGCGGTTCGACCGCAAGTACTTTCCATCCGCAGTTCATACAGAGATGAGGAGGAAGCTGATGAGTTTGAAGCAAGAGGGCAAGACAGTGGCCGAGTATGAGGCCGAGTTCATTAACCTGTTGAATATCGTTCCAGACGAGATTCCAACAGAGAAGAAGAAGATAGAGAAGTTCACCGACGGGTTGAATTGGAGAATCCGTCAGCATCTGCTAGGGAACCTATCGTTGGCCACGTATTCTGATGTGGTTAACGCTGCGTTATTGCACTGCCAGGACCACCGTTTTCACATGGCCGAGGGCAAGCGGTCGGGGGAGTCTAGCCATCAGGGCAGGACTGGAGGACATGGTGCCAGCGGGGCACAAACCAGTCAGGGGCAGAGACAGACTGAGCAGGGCTCCCAGCAGGGGGATAATAAGAGGTTCCGGTCAGGGAACTACAGGCAGGGACAGGGAGGTTTCCGCCAGGGCCATCAGGGTCCAAACGGCCATCAGGGCCAGCAGGGGCAGAATGGGCAGCAGTTCCATCAGGGCCAGCAGGGCCAAGGGATGAGTGGTAACGGCCACCAGGGCCGGGGACAGCAGGGGCAGAGGGGAGGGAACTTCCCAGGGAAGTGCTTTACTTGTGGCAAGACTGGCCATAAGAAGCAGGATTGTCCTGATAGGGGCAGGGCCCCACAGCAGCAGCAGCAGGGTGCTCGCCAGGAGCCACAGAGACCTATGTTTCCTGCCGCTCTTCCCGCACCGCCACAGATGGCAGCATTGCCACCCATTCCAGCAGTCCCAGCTCAGCAGGGGCAGCTACAGTATGGACGTGTCTACAACGTTCACCAGGCTGCAGTTCCACAGGCACCGCCCGCGATCGAGGGTACGTTTCCTATCCATGGCACTATGGGTCGGGTGTTATTTGATACGGGTGCTACACACTGTTTTATTGCTACACACTTCGCGAAAGCTTTAGGATTGTTAGCTACGGCAGAGAGCACAGTGACGTGTGTCGACTCACCATTGGGGAGTGGGTCACTTATTTTTCTTTATATGCCGGGGAGTCGGGGTAGAGGTTGGTGGTTTGGTATTGCCTGCAGACATGTTAGTGTTAGACATGCATGTTCACGATGTGATCATCGGTATGGATTGGCTCGTATCATATAGGGCCATGATTGATTGCTTCAGCGGGAGCATTGTTTTTGCCATTCCGGGGCAGGAGATGTTTGTAGTGGCGATGCCTCGCCCAGAGGGAGGATCGACCGCTCATCTGTATTACATAGAGGAGGATACCTCTAAGGAGGTTGTTATTCCTTTAGATTCGATCCCGGTTGTCAGGGAGTATTCGGATGTGTTTCAGGAGATACCAGGCTTACCACCCAGTCGAGAGATAGACTTCGTTATTGATTTGCTACCGGGTACGAGACCTATAGCACGTGCACCGTACCGTATGGCTCCAGCTGAGATGCGAGAGTTACGGGATCAGATAGAGCAGCTGTTAGGGCAGGGCTTTATTCGCAGGAGTACCTCACCTTGGGGCGCTCCAGTTTTGTTTGTGAAGAAGAGGGATGGTTCACTGAGATTGTGCGTGGACTACCGAGAGTTGAATAAGGTCACGATACGAAATAAGTATCCGTTGCCTCGAATCGATGACTTATTCGACCAGTTGAGAGGAGCTTCTTTCTTCTCGAAGATTGACTTGAGGTCAGGATACCATCAGTTGCGTATCAGGGAGGAAGATGTCTCGAAGACTGCGTTCTTGTCGAGATATGGTTCTTATGAATTTCGGGTTATGCCTTTCGGCTTGACCAACGCTCCAGCAGTGTTTATGGACTTGATGAACAGGGTGTTCAGAGATTTCCTCGATCAGTTTGTCATTGTCTTCATTGATGACATTCTGGTCTACTCTCAGACAGAGGAGGAGCACGCCGAGCATTTGAGGCAAGTTTTGCAGACACTTCGTCAGAACGAGTTGTATGCAAAATATGAGAAGTGCGGGTTTTGGCTGAAGGAAGTACAGTTCTTGGGTCACATTATTTCCGATCAGGGAATATCTGTCGATCCGGGAAAGGTATCAGTGGTGGGGGAGTGGGGACAGCCCACGACACCAACGGAGATTCGTAGTTTCTTGGGTCTAGCAGGATACTACAGGAGATTTATTCGGGGATTCTCGGAGATAGCAGGACCTTTGACACATCTTACTCGTAAGGGTGTGCCATACATCTGGAGTGATGCCTGTCAGTTGGCATTCGATGAATTGAAGGACAAATTGACCTCAGCACCGGTGTTAGCATTGCCAAGACCGGGAGTTGAGTATTTGGTTTACACCGACGCGTCTTTGCAAGGGCTTGGAGGTGTATTGCAGCAGGAGAGACAGGCCATAGCTTATGCTTCCCGTAAGCTTAAGCCTCATGAGAAGAATTACCCCACGCATGATTTGGAGTTGGAAGCAGTAGTATTTGCCTTACGGATTTGGAGGCACTATCTTTTGGGGGAGAAATTTCAGCTGTTCACGGACCACAAGTCACTACAGTATCTGTTCACGCAGAAGGAACTGAATATGCGGCAGCGTAGGTGGCTTGAATTTGTGAAAGACTACCAGTTCGACATTCAGTACCACCCGGGTAAGGCTAACGTAGTAGCAGACGCGTTGAGCCGCAGGCCAGCAGATGAGGTGGCAGAGGTGTGGAAAGCGAAGTGGAAGGAATTGGGACACCAGGATGCAGTGGCCCGATCTTTCATGTCTGTGATGACCGTTACACCGCAGATTGTCACGAAGGTTGTACGGGCACAGGCAAATGATTCGTTCTGTCAGGAGCAGATAGTTCGATTACTCGCTGAGGGAGCTGAATCCTATACCGTTAGCTCAGACGGGGGATTACGCTTCAATGGGAGATTGGTAGTTCCGGAAGGAGAAGAATTGCGGCACGAGGTGATGGCAGAGTCACACGGCTCACGGTTCGCGGTACATCCCGGAGGGGACAAAATGTACCAAGACATGAGACGGCAGTATTGGTGGAGCGGTATGAAGAGAGATATCGCTGAGTTTGTCTCGAAATGCGCCACTTGTCAGCTTGTAAAAGTGGATCATCAGAGACCGGCAGGATTGCTACAGCCGTTGGAGGTTCCGGTGTGGATGTGGGAGAGCATATCCATGGATTTTGTCACGGGGTTCCCTACGTCGCAGAGGGGTCACGACTCCGTTTGGGTAATTGTGGACAGGTTGTCCAAGGTCGCTCACTTTTTACCCGTAAGGACTGACTACACTACGGGACAGTATGCCCAGCTTTTCATTTCAGAGGTTGTGAGACTTCACGGTGTGCCCCTGAATATCGTGTCTGACAGAGATAAGATATTTGTTTCGCGGTTTTGGGAAAGTTTCCAGGAGGCCATGGGCACAGAATTGCGGTTGAGTACGGCTTATCATCCGCAGACCGATGGGCAGACAGAACGCACCAATCAGATGTTGGAGGACATGCTACGCATGTGCATTATTGACTTCGGGGGTGGATGGGAGCAGTACCTTCCACTGGTGGAGTTTGCTTACAACAACTCCTATCAGTTCACGATTGGCATGGCTCCGTTTGAGGCATTGTACGGTAGGCCTTGTCGTTCCCCAGCATGTTGGTTGGAAGTGGGGGACAACAAACTACTTGGGCCAGAAGTGATCCAGGATACTTCGGCAAGGATTGAGTTGATTCGAAGTCGCATTCGGGTAGCTCAAGACAGGCAGAAGAGTTATGCTGATGCAAAGAGGTTTTTCAGGGAGTTCCAAGTGGGGGACCAGGTTTTGCTCAGGGTATCTCCTATGAAGGGGATTATGCGTTTCGGGAAGAAAGGGAAGTTGGCACCGAGGTATGTGGGGCCGTTTCCTATTATTGAGCGGATCGGACCGGTTGCATATAGACTCGGGTTACCGGAGCATTTGCATCGGATTCATGACGTGTTCCATATTTCCTCGCTGAGGAAATACCTTAGGGATGATTTGGCTCATTCTCACATTGCTGTGGAGGACATCGATCTCCAGCCGGATAGCTCTTATGAGGAAGGGCCAATTGCTATTTTGGACCGAAGCGAGAGGAAACTGCGGTCAAAGATAGTCCTGTTAGTACGTGTTCAGTGGCGACATCACAATGTCGAGGAGTCCACATGGGAGCGCGAGGATGAGATGCCCGAACGTTATCCAGAGCTGTTTTTAGCAGGTACTTTCTAGTTTCGAATTTCGGGACGAAATTCAGTTATTAGGGGGGAAGTATGTAATACCCCGTACTTTTGTCTATATTTATTTTTGGGGATTAATTAATTAAATGCGTATTAATTGGAAATTAATCCGGGTTATAAATACTAATGTGATACGAGTTAGTATTTGATTATGTGCACATATGATTATATATGAACTTGGTATTATAAAATTTGTCGTGAGATTTATATACGGCAATTTGGGAATTTTGTTGAGACGCGTGGGACCGCCGCGTCACGGTATAATATTTTTTAATAAAAGTGAATTTAAAATCTATAATCCGTATGGTCGTTTTGAGTGCGCCAACGCGTCCGGAAGGGTCGAGATAGTCAGAAAACACTAGCCGGGGGTATAGTTTGGGTCCCGGGGTAATTTTAGACCATACCGGTAACTTAAAGGGTATTTTAGTAATTTGGTATTTTTGGGTAATTAAAAGTGACGAAAATTGAGAGTTGTAATCTGATAAGGATTGACCCCAACCAACCCTTATTAACCCAACAAGCTACGGAGGTTTATTGAAATTAGGTTTCATAAGTTTCCCCAAAGCAAACCCTAGCCACCATAGCCTCTTGGAGAAGAAAGCTTGGAGAAGGAGAGAGAGAGAGGAATTCTGCAGAAATTCTACACCGAATCCACACCAAATTCAGAAATCATACCAAGGCAAGTGTTTTAATCTTATTTAAATTCGTAGAATGTTTCCTCCATGTTAGAAATTGATGAATTTCAACTGTTCTTGGAAGAGAATGAAAACCCATGTAGTTTGAGGTTTAGAACTTAAAAATTGTGAAGAGAATTGCATGTCGTATGATAGGTAAATGATTTCCCTTATTATAATTGTGATTAGAAGGAAAGAAAACGAATTAAATTCTGGGATTTGATGATGATATGTAGTTAGGGTTCATGTTCTTGAGATAATTGGAAAAAGTGTAGAAAGGTGTAAATTAAATTAATATTTGGATGGATTGATCCCTTAGAAACATGTTAGGATGTGACTATATATGTTTAGTATTGATTATAGACCCTAAAACGTTGTTAGGATGGACTTTGGGAGAGATTAGAAGTGTTATAAATGGTGAAAAACGAATTGGGGAAAAATCTGGGCCGAAACTGGCATCTCGTTAGAAGCAGCCCCCAGGTCGTTCGAACGAGCTCGTTCGAACGAGCTTCTAACGAGTTGACCAGTCGTTATTAACGAGTAGGATTTTCGTTCGATATCTCGTTCGAACGAGATGTCGTTAGAAGGGTCAGTTCGTTCGAACGAACTGGGACCTCGTTCGAACAGCCTCGTTCGAACGAGACTTCTAACGACCTGACAGTCCAAACTCGTTCGAAGCCTCGTTCGAACGAGACTTCTAACGAGTTGACAGTTTGACCCTTTTTGGACTGTTTTGACTTTTGGAGTTCCGGGAGATGGTTCAAGGGTAGAGTTAGCATCCCTTTGATGATATAGTGACTTATTTGGGACTTTTGGATTGTTGGGATGAGTAAATCATATACGAGAGTTATATTCAATAAATCATTTGGGTTGAGACGTGAGTGACTACTACGATGTGAGGATGAATTATAGCGCGTATAATTATGAACCGGAATAAAATAAGTTGTGATAATTAGTTAGTACAAGAATGCGATATGTACTACGATTAAAATACGGTATTACTAAGATGTGTGTTTACTTAGTATTGGTATATGGATTGTGTGTATGACATACCTACCATACTTGCTATCACGGGAGGTTTCGTTCGCTTAGGACCCTCTAATCCTTGTGTGCCTACGGGGGGGATATAGACTGGTACCTTGATGAACATAGATCATAGAAGGACTTATTGTGATATTAATAAGTCTGCATGACCATGGGAGCGTAGGTATGTGCGTGACCCATGAGATGGTGACTGTGTTCGCCTCCATTATTTGTGATGTTGTTATCGGTAAACTATTCCTGAGAGATTCGAAATATGTGATCCTTATGTACGTGATGTACCGGGATGGATAGCAGAGTATGTGTGCACTACAGCTTAGATTGCGGGGTGCTTGTATTGTATATTTATGAGATGAATAATATACGGGAATCCTCATGTTAATGTTGTAAAAATATTACGGTATTGTTTCGAGTTATATAATGAGTTAACTGATAATTATATCATTGGCATATTTAGTAACTGTGTTCACAGTAAACCTCTACTTAATTACGAGAGTTATTATGTTATATGGAACCGAGTAAATGGGTAGAACCCGTGGTAGTCTAGCTAGTTATGTTGTCAGTTAGCTAGTAGTATGGGTAGTTATAGATGGGTACTTGCGTTAGGAGTGCACAGTTAGACGAGAGGTGAGAATATTATGTGAGTGCACGTCCTAACATGTACTTTGCATTTAATGTTTTAAATGTTTTTAAAGCACTTGCAGGTTTTTAAAATGATTTCCACTTTCGGGCTCTGACCCATTTGCTTTCAAATATATATTTTCTTGTAAAACCTTTTTAGGTGCCCAGCCACAAGGACACCAAGCATAGGTACTCATTCAGGTGACGAGCTGTAGCTGTTTGTGGAAGCTACAGGGATTTGCTCATAGACGCTTCTATCTTTTGGATTCCAGAGTCACGATCTATCTATCAGTTGTAGGGCATGTTGCCCATTTCTATTTAGAGCATTTTTACATTTCAGTTTTCAGACTCTAGCATGTATTACTCAGTATTTAGTTTTAACTATTTATTTCAGTTTACTTATCAGTTGTGGGTTTTGTATTGAGGAGTTTTTCCTCCAGGTTTTATTTACATTTTGTGATGGTTATTTGTTTCACTTCAGTATAGTGAATGGTATTATTTAGTTATTAATTACTCTTGTTGCATGTTAATCAGATTTAATAAAATTTGGCACTTACTTTTTAAATACTAGGTGGTTAGTAATCTTTAAAATGTTTTCGACAGTGATGCTATTAACTGAGCCAACTTGGCATTTTGAATTAATTTTATAAAGGAGTAGCTACCCGGTGTTTAATTATTAGGGGGGAAGTATGTAATACCCCGTACTTTTGTCTATATTTATTTTTGGGGATTAATTAATTAAATGCGTATTAATTGGAAATTAATTCGGGTTATAAATACTAATGTGATACGAGTTAGTATTTGATTATGTGCACATATGATTATATATGAACTTGGTATTATAAAATTTGTCGTGAGATTTATATACGGCAATTTGGGAATTTTGTTGAGACGCGTGGGACCGCCGCGTCACGGTATAATATTTTTTAATAAAAGTGAATTTAAAATCTATAATCCTTATGGTCGTTTTGAGTGCGCCAACGCGTCCGGAAGGGTCGAGATAGTCAGAAAACACTAGCCGGGGGTATAGTTTGGGTCCCGGGGTAATTTTAGACCATACCGGTAACTTAAAGGGTATTTTAGTAATTTGGTATTTTTGGGTAATTAAAAGTGACGAAAATTGAGAGTTGTAATCTGATAAGGATTGACCCCAACCAACCCTTATTAACCCAACAAGCTACGGAGGTTTATTGAAATTAGGTTTCATAAGTTTCCCCAAAGCAAACCCTAGCCACCATAGCCTCTTGGAGAAGAAAGCTTGGAGAAGGAGAGAGAGAGAGGAATTCTGCAGAAATTCTACACCGAATCCACACCAAATTCAGAAATCATACCAGGGCAAGTGTTTTAATCTTATTTAAATTCGTAGAATGTTTCCTCCATGTTAGAAATTGATGAATTTCAACTGTTCTTGGAAGAGAATGAAAACCCATGTAGTTTGAGGTTTAGAACTTAAAAATTGTGAAGAGAATTGCATGTAGTATGATAGGTAAATGATTTCCCTTATTATAATTGTGATTAGAAGGAAAGAAAACGAATTAAATTCTGGGATTTGATGATGATATGTAGTTAGGGTTCATGTTCTTGAGATAATTGGAAAAAGTGTAGAAAGGTGTAAATTAAATTAATATTTGGATGGATTGATCCCTTAGAAACATGTTAGGATGTGACTATATATGTTTAGTATTGATTATAGACCCTAAAACGTTGTTAGGATGGACTTTGGGAGAGATTAGAAGTGTTATAAATGGTGAAAAACGAATTGGGGAAAAATCTGGGCCGAAACTGGCATCTCGTTAGAAGCAGCCCCCAGGTCGTTCGAACGAGCTCGTTCGAACGAGCTTCTAACGAGTTGACCAGTCGTTATTAACGAGTAGGATTTTCGTTCGATATCTCGTTCGAACGAGATGTCGTTAGAAGGGTCAGTTCGTTCGAACGAACTGGGACCTCGTTCGAACAGCCTCGTTCGAACGAGACTTCTAACGACCTGACAGTCCAAACTCGTTCGAAGCCTCGTTCGAACGAGACTTCTAACGAGTTGACAGTTTGACCCTTTTTGGACTGTTTTGACTTTTGGAGTTCCGGGAGATGGTTCAAGGGTAGAGTTAGCATCCCTTTGATGATATAGTGACTTATTTGGGACTTTTGGGTTGTTGGGATGAGTAAATCATATACGAGAGTTATATTCAATAAATCATTTGGGTTGAGACGTGAGTGACTACTACGATGTGAGGATGAATTATAGCGCGTATAATTATGAACCGGAATAAAATAAGTTGTGATAATTAGTTAGTACAAGAATGCGATATGTACTACGATTAAAATACGGTATTACTAAGATGTGTGTTTACTTAGTATTGGTATATGGATTGTGTGTATGACATACCTACCATACTTGCTATCACGGGAGGTTTCGTTCGCTTAGGACCCTCTAATCCTTGTGTGCCTACGGGGGGGATATAGACTGGTACCTTGATGAACATAGATCA
Source organism: Sambucus nigra (assembly GCA_949130495.1). Classification (NCBI taxonomy): domain Eukaryota; kingdom Viridiplantae; phylum Streptophyta; class Magnoliopsida; order Dipsacales; family Adoxaceae; genus Sambucus; species Sambucus nigra. The sequence goes on from OX422210.1 coordinate 745,683,414, forward strand.
TATAAGGACTTATTGTGATATTAATAATTCTGCATGACCATGGGAGCGTAGGTATGTGCGTGACCCATGAGATGGTGACTGTGTTCGCCTCCATTATTTGTGATGTTGTTATCGGTAAACTATTCCTGAGAGATTCGGAATATGTGATCCTTATGTACGTGATGTACCGGGATGGATAGCAGAGTATGTGTGCACTACAGCTTAGATTGCGGGGTGCTTGTATTGTATATTTATGAGATGAATAATATACGGGAATCCTCATGTTAATGTTGTAAAAATATTACGGTATTGTTTCGAGTTATATAATGAGTTAACTGATAATTATATCATTGGCATATTTAGTAACTGTGTTCACAGTAAACCTCTACTTAATTACGAGAGTTATTATGTTATATGGAACCGAGTAAATGGGTAGAACCCGTGGTAGTCTAGCTAGTTATGTTGTCAGTTAGCTAGTAGTATGGGTAGTTATAGATGGGTACTTGCGTTAGGAGTGCACAGTTAGACGAGAGGTGAGAATATTATGTGAGTGCACGTCCTAACATGTACTTTGCATTTAATGTTTTAAATGTTTTTAAAGCACTTGCAGGTTTTTAAAATGATTTCCACTTTCGGGCTCTGACCCATTTGCTTTCAAATATATATTTTCTTGTAAAACCTTTTTAGGTGCCCAGCCACAAGGACACCAAGCATAGGTACTCATTCAGGTGACGAGCTGTAGCTGTTTGTGGAAGCTACAGGGATTTGCTCATAGACGCTTCTATCTTTTGGATTCCAGAGTCACGATCTATCTATCAGTTGTAGGGCATGTTGCCCATTTCTATTTAGAGCATTTTTACATTTCAGTTTTCAGACTCTAGCATGTATTACTCAGTATTTAGTTTTAACTATTTATTTCAGTTTACTTATCAGTTGTGGGTTTTGTATTGAGGAGTTTTTCCTCCAGGTTTTATTTACATTTTGTGATGGTTATTTGTTTCACTTCAGTATAGTGAATGGTATTATTTAGTTATTAATTACTCTTGTTGCATGTTAATCAGATTTAATAAAATTTGGCACTTACTTTTTAAATACTAGGTGGTTAGTAATCTTTAAAATGTTTTCGACAGTGATGCTATTAACTGAGCCAACTTGGCATTTTGAATTAATTTTATAAAGGAGTAGCTACCCGGTGTTTAATTAGTCGGGGTGTCACAGGAATTAAAATTAGTGGGTTATTAGTCTTTTTTGTTAAGTCCATTAAAAAGTCCATTCTTTTGGTCCACTTGTGATCCTTCTCCTATATATATATATATTATTTTTACATTACACTTAATTTTAGGTCCTAAAAAACTTTTTTTTTTTAATTTTATATTTTACCTACAGATTTAACCTTCCGGTCAAACACATGTCAAAAAAATTAATTCAAAATAAAATTCAGATTGAGAAATTTAGTTTTGAGGGGTCAAATGTAGCGAATATTTATTAAGATACATTACAGCAAACCCCCCTTAATTATTGAATTTTAAAACCCAGCCCCCTTTAATAACAAAATATTGATAAAATATAATTTTATGGATAAAAAATGTTAAAAAGGGGTTGGATGTAAAAAATTAATAGTTCAGGGGAGTTTAGTGTAATTTACCCTATTTTAATTAAGAAAATAAGAAAAGAATTGAAGAAAAGGAAAGTTCATAATATTTGAACCGAAGTTTGTAATATATGGGAGAATGAATTTGACTTTGACAATTCTAGTGAGTTTGATTATGTGATTTGTCAATTTAAATGAGAACTAGGGGTCATTATTATTATTATTATTATTATTATTATTATTACAATGAGGGTTCAGAAGAAAAGAAAAGAAAAAAGTGGAGAAAAGGGGGGCACATAGTTTCTTAGAAAACTACGGATGTATCTCTAAATATCACCTTCTAACTATGATTGATATATAGGGGTATTTTTTATTATTGATTTATGGGGTCAAGACAAAATACACGATAAGTATAGATATAGTTAAAGAAAAATCATATGCCTTGATTATTACATTTTATGACTTTATCATTTTAGTTATCCAATTTCATCTCAATAATGGTTGGTACTATGTATAAAATAGTAGTTGTAACTTGTCAAAGTTCTAGTGGAACTCGTCTCCCTACGAGTTTCACTACAGCAGCCCTAAAATTGTTTGGATGTGTATAAAATATATTTTTTTATCAACCATAAATTATAGGATCAAATATTAAAAAGTTGACAAATATCAAAGTTCTAGTGGTATTTATGTAGGATGCCAATTTAACCCGTCAAACGGGGTTTCCTTCCCGTCCCGCCTCTAACAGGGGGAGTTTAAAAATAATTTTTTCTGGTTTGGGGCAGGTTCGTGTTTGACAAATTATACCTGACACGGGTTCGGGTTCGGGTTCGGGTTCGGGTTCGGGTTTATGTGTAAAAAAAATGTCCCACGCCGTTTATACATATTGAAGCAAAAAAAATACAAAAATACCTTTACATTAAATATATTTTAAGTTATATTTTGTCCATTAGTAATCATGGTGATGTATTTATGAATTATTTTAAATATGTATAATATAATTTCATTAAATTAAGTAAATTAGATAAGTGCGTCGGGTCGGTTTTCATAAATATCAGTTCGAGGAAGGTTCAGAATTTCAAAATAAATCCCGTTTCGGGTTCGGGGGGTGGCAGGTTCGTTATTTTACTCAACTTGTCAGGTTCAGGTTTTACCAAACTCAACCTGTTGCCTACGATGACTGTCCTTTACCCGAGATATTGAATATGGGAGTATCGTAATACGATGTACTTATTTCATAGGCCCAAACATATTTTTTCGTTTATGTTATATGTTTTTTTTTCGTTTATGTTGTATGTTGTATCTCTAAGATAATTTATGAATATCTATGTCTTCTTAAATAAATTCTCTCTTCATCTTAACTCTTTAACATTAACTAATACCACTATATTAGTTTTAAGGTTAAGTATACTTTGATCCCTCCAACTTTGATTATACTATCACTTCACCATCTTTACTTTCATTTTTTTGAACTTAAACCCCCTTAGTTAATAAAAAAAATTATTTTACTCGGGACGTAGCCAGGAATATGAGACAGTGGGGGTTATTTTCCGGGGGTTTGTGGGCGGGAGCCCCCGAAAAAAAATTTGAGGTTATTTTTGACTAATTGTATTAAATTTAAATAAAAAATATATAAATCTTCAAATAAATAAATCTTCAAATAAAAAATAAATTTACGCATCCAATACAAATGGGGAAAGGAGAAAGGGGTTTTAAGGTTACCTCTTGTCTAGAAACAAACAAATAAATAATTAAGAAAGTTACCTCTAGTCTAGACTTTAGAAGCAGGGGAGGGAGGGGACCACCACACAAAGGGAACAAACAGGAGCAGTACTAGAACAAACAGGAAGGCAGGGGACCACCATCCACGGGTCTTGGGAAGGGAAAGGGCTGCAGCACAAAAAGGGAACGAAGTTTTCGTTTTTGTTTTTGAAACGAGTGGATTTGGTTGCTAACTTGCTGCTGTTTTCTTGTCTTTGTTTTTAGGTATTATTGAGTTATAAGTATGGTATATTTATAAAAACAAACCCCTACAAATTTTCATAACTTAAACTTTTACATCAAATACTTTTATATACTTTTTTTTTTGAAAACCTCGCGGGGGCTTGTGCCCCCACTCATCCCTTAATAGCTCAGCCCCTGATTTTACCCTAAAATACTAACAATGTTATGTTTTGGGGAAAAAATATTATGTTCACTGCATACGAGGGTATTTTTGTCCAACCACGTGTGAAAATTACCAAATTTTCATCTGGAAACATAACACCGTTATGATTTGGGAATAAAATGAGGTGTTTTTAAAATTGAGGGGATTAAGTTTAGAAAATTAAAGTACATGTGGCGAAATGAAAATAGGTGCTAGTTTGAAGGACTCAAAATATAATTAATCCTTATTTTTGTGTAACTTTCACACTTTTAAAGTGCTTTAATGGTGTGAAAGTTTGATCAATTTTTCTAAAATAGCAAAAAAAATTATTTTGAGTTGATTTTTTTTTATTTTGATTCCTTGAAATGTTTAAATACTACACAGAAAAATTCAATTAAAAAGTAGATTGTTTACTATGTTAAAAAATCGGTATGTAAACTTGGTATGTATAGGAGTCTGACTCATATATATATATATATATATATCAGGGTTGGTCCTGAAATTTAAACTGCCTTGTGTGAAAATTAAATATTGAGCCCCTATATATTTACAAATTTGAATATTTTTTAAATAATAGCACTATATGTATATCACATGTTACAAAAAAAATTATAGTTCAATAATGCATACTCCAAGCAATCAAAATAATTTTAAAAGAAAGCACAAAACAATATATATAATATTAAAAAATTTAATAATCAATTAAAAAAAATATGATAAAATATCACCTGGAGGCTTTTAACCCCCATCAAATGAAAAGATTCTTACTTGTTTGCAATTGTTACTAGTAGATAACTGAATGACTTTATTTTATTCAACAAAAAAATGACTTTGTTATGAATCGGATTAATAGTGAAAGTTTATTTTTTATTGTTTTGATGAGAGAGAGATGATAGAAGACTGTTAAAGAAGAAATGGATAGGGGAGAGAGAGAGAGAGAGAGAGAGAGAGAGAGAGTAAAATGTGTAGTTGTGTGTGAAAGAATAAAAGGGATAAAAGATGAATATGATGAGTTTATTTTTGCGGGACTTTAAAAAGAGGTTTATATCATATAGTTATTTAAATATTTTTTAATATACGTTTAGTTTAAATTTTTTATATGTTTAAAAAGTCTCTCAATATGTCGCTAGTTCGGACTTTTAAAAATAAAATAATATTAGTTAAATAGGTGTTTGAAAGATTTTTAGGAACAAAATAAAAAAATTTGGACTAAATGTGTATTAAAAAATATTTTGAGAGACCTTTTGGTAATTGATCCCTTTAAAAAACATGGGAGACTACTACTACTACTACTACTACTACTACTACTACTACTACTACTACTACTGTTGTTATTTTTATGTTTCTAAAATGCTCATGCAGTCATTTTTAAACTCCCAAAAAATTTGAAAAATAATTTTTTGAGCTCCAAATATAATTTTTTTAAGCCCCACATTATACACAAAATAATATACTTAAAAAAAGGGTCCCGTGCATTTGAGCAGTTTGCTTCTGCCCAAAACCGGCCTTGATATATATATATATATATATATGAGCAGTGCTAGACTTACCAAGAGACCCCTCCCCGATTCGAAACCGAATGCTAAAGCCTCCTTTTTTATTTTATTTTGTTTAGTTAAAAAACTGTTTTCTTTCATAAAAAAATGTATTTTTTTATATAAAAATGTACTTTTTTATATAAAAATAGTGTTTTATATATATATAAAAAGGCAACACAAACATGACTAAATAAAAACAATCCGAATCCGACCCAATTAAATGCTACAATTTTTTTTTACCAAATATGAACATAACCTAATTAAAACACTACATGACACGACATAAATTTTTTCGGAAATAATTTTTTTTAGGTAATAATTTTTTGGGGGTTTTGGGAAAAGGTCCTCACAAGACTTTAAGTGTATAAAAATAGGACACTTCATATAATTTTATAAATTTAGTCCCTGTACTAAAAACATCATAAAAATGGTGAAAAATTGTGCCGCTGGCGTGGACAAAAAAAAAAAGGGTATTGTACCACAGGGACTAGATTTATAAATGCTATTGTACCACATGGACTAGATTTATAAACTTGAAACGCATTGCTTAAAATCAGTTTTAAAACTTTTTGTGGGCCTTTTTTTTTTTTTTTTATAAAATCGGTTTTATGTCATATCTAATGTCAATTAAATTGTGTTAGGTTAGACACGATACGATTTTTTTTTATAAAATCAATTTTAATAAAAAAAAACTACCTGTTTAATTTGATGTTTTTGATGCGCGTCTAATTAGTGTCGCTCAATGTTCCAAAAACACTCAATGTTGTGCCGCTGACGCGAACCTTTAATAATAAGGGAATATTTGTTAAATTAGTGTTTGAGGAATTTTTTGAACAAAATAAAAAGGATTGGACTAAATGTGTATTAAAAAATGTTTGGAGGACTTTTTAGTAATTGATCAATTAAATATTAGTTTAATGTGAAGTTTATTTAACTTTAAAATAAATCATAACTCTAGTTATTTATTAATCTTTTGTTAAATTACAAAAATTCAAATAATATCTTTTAATTTTAATTAAAAATAAATCACAAGTGTAGAGATATAGACTAAGGGTGAGTATTTGTCGGTCGCGACACGCTGACATGGTGTGTCACGATTGATTAGTACGCATTAATTTTTTTTGTGAAAATATTTTTTGACTTACAACGACACACAAGTCTAATTCATTTTGTGCGACGCACAAACGTATCGTGTCTATATTGCTTCATTTTTGGATCCTGGAGGTATCCACATTAGAGGACTATCAAAACGAATCAATGTAGACACGACACATTAGTGAGTCGCATAAAATGAGTCGGGTCGTGAGTCGGCTTAGAATTACTATTTTTTTTATCACACGACATAATTAAGAAGCGACACTGCATAACACAAAATTTTATTTTTTTTGTCTAATGTGAGTACGACAAAAAAAACGTAAGGATCGTCGTGGCTCGCCAATGGGGGCTGGGATAGGAGTGTCGCTGTCGCAGACCTTTGAAAATAAGATAATTTGATGAAATGAATGTTTGAGGGACTTTTTAGAATAAAATAAAAAGACTTGAACTAAATGTGTGTAAAAAATATTTATATAACTTTTTGATAATTGATTCTAAAATAAATTATAATTCTAATTTAACAATTTAAAAAAAAATTTAAAAAAATTAAGAGAATATTCTTTCGTTTTGTTTTGGCACTTTATTAAGTTGACTCTTTATTATTAAAAAACTTTGATTCTAATTAGATATGAATTTAAAATATTTAAAAAAATATTATTGACCAAAATAATAATTTATTAGAAAGTTCATGTTTTAACTTGAAGAAGGTAAAAGGAAAGACTTGGAAATATAGATGAAGCGTTGAGACGGCTTTCGGTATGGAATTGGTATGGATGAATCGCTAAGAATATCATTATTCTCTATATATTAAAGAAAATAAAAAAATTATTTGTACAGAAAAATTCATACAAAATTCTCTAAATAAATTAATGTATCGTGTTTATATTAATTTGTATTTTAAATAGATTCAAACACAAATTAATATAAATATAATACATCAATATGTATGGACGATTATATACATATTCTTCCATACGCGTAGAATCACTCGAAGGAAAATATTGACCTGAATTTCTGATGAAGTGACTGGTTCTTATATTCGTACACTTGCACTTATCAGATAACTGTTTCCATCCTTTAGTGCACTGATTTGGAATGTATCATTAGTTGCCAGCCGACTTTCGGTAATATGTTAATGCAATTAATGCTCCAATTATTATTACAGCCAAAAACTAGTATGCACCTGGGATAGTTTTTATTCTCAAATTTGGCTTGGTATGTACATTGAACCTAATAATGAGATGGGAAAAAAGTTTGATTATATTTTGATTCCTCAAATTTTGTTTTAATTTCAACATCACCAATCGAATTTTCATTTTTTAGATTTAACTTTCTTAACATATTAAAACATGTTACTTTATCTCAAACACTTGCGTTATTAAACTTTTGGATGAAAAATTTGTACAATAATTTGTGCAAATGATAAATTTTTTGTTCGAATATTTAACATCAATATGTCTGGGGTAAAATAAAGTATTTTTAAAAGTTGAGGGGGTTAAATGTAGAAAATAAAAAGTACAGATAAAGTGAAAATATGTACAAAGTTGAAGGGATCAATGTGTAATTACCACAAAAAATAAAAGAATTGACAAACATATAAGAAGACGATGTTTCGCATCCTTTCCTTCTTTTCTTTTTGATTTCACACCCTAATATAATTGCATGGTTTGAATTACTCACTCGCACGCACATGCATAAGGTGCAAGTGGATTAACACATATGGTACAAGTTTTTTTTTTGGGTAGAATGTAAATACATTATACCAAAGGCAACAACCCGAACTTATTATAATGGGTCCAAACAAAACACCCCAGTAACAACAAAACTCAAACAAATTAAAAGCCCAAAGCCATCAAATCATAGACCCACACCCCACACCATAAAAGCCCAGAACCAACATTAACAACCTAAATAAAATCCCAACTGCAAACCAAGAACCCTCAACCCAAACTAGATTACAATCAAACTACTAAAAATTTGAACCAGGATACCACTCAGTACTTCTCCACACGACAAAACAAACAACAATCTTAAGAAAACCGCACGTATGCATGTTCATGTGGTTCAAGTTGATTCAGAGTGTGAAGAGTCCAATTTCTAAATGTGTAAGGGGTAAGTCTAAATATGCAAATAGCTCAACAGTAATGTAAAATAAGAAAAAAAAAGGTTATAAATGGACTAAATTTGTATTTTACACTAGTTGTGTATCATTATAAGAGATGAAAAGCTCTTATTTTCCACTAGTTTTGTATCATTATAAGAGATGAAAAGCTCCTATTAATTATGGGATGGTTCAAATATAGAGAGTTGTTAAATGAACTAATTTTTTGTAATATATGTAATCCAAAACCTATATAACTATACTAGGCAAATACCTTGATGAATATAATGAGAAGTACACCTCAATAAACCATACAATCTTATATTGAATTACCTAAAATATTGCATTTAAATTTTAATTGGCACTTCTAATTTAAATTATCATGTATAACTTACAATTATCATATACACCCTAATGCAATTTACAATTTTGCGCTAGTGAGATACTCGAACGTGTACATAATAATTTACACATACATAAAATATATATGATAAACACTATAGGAATCAGTTATAATATATTAATAATACTTGTATACTATATTTTGTCACAGTGTTTGCATATTATTTACCCTTTTCATTTCATTTTTCATTTTTTATAAGTGTTTTATGATTCATTTTCACTTTTTGCAATACATTGTGCTATTTTTGCAAGTTTTTGTCAAATTTCTGGCAACAAGTAAAAATGGACAATGAAAATTTGAACACAACCGTGTGGTTAGGCGGTAAGGGCGGGCTTGGGACTGTGTGGTTAGGCGCATGGTGCTGGGTTCGATTTTGCGCAGTTCTCCCCATGTTTAGCTTGCACGGGGGAGTCCAATGGGCTCGTTCTTGTGGAGGTTCAGGGTTACAAAAAAAACCTCTTTTAACTATTGTCACTAATTCATAATCACCCCTCCCCCCCCCCCCCCCCCCCCAAACAAACAAATACACACCCATACTTTTATGGACCTAAATACCCATAATCCCATTTTCCTCACTTCACCTTATTTTTGAAAAATATAGTCTTATTTTCTATAAAGTATATTTTATAATACGTTAACACATATCAAACTCATTAAACTTAGAGTTATTTTACCGATTAGTCTCGTTTACTAAGTATGTAGTTTAATAGATCCTCCGATTTCTTTTTTTTTTTTATGCAATAAGTTCCATAAGACAAATTTGTTCAATAGGTCATATTTGTAAACATATAGTGCATAATTTTTTGGTAGGTAAAAAAATATATATAGAAAAAACCGTCAAAGGACCTATATAAAGGAGGTATGCAAATATGACGAGAAAAGAAAAAAAGGAGGCCTATGAAGAGCACCCCTAAGACCCCTTTCCCCTCAAACATATATCTATGTATTTTTTCCAAGAACTCCAAAAATATAGAATTGACGTGTTATGATTTTTTTTTATGCCAAATCATCAGTGAGCTCAAAAATAGATGTCGTAGTCTAGATATGGAAACTTACTTTCCTTCAAAGCATCTCCGGTTTCTTTCCCGTCAAATCGTTCAGAAGATACAATGTTGGACTCATCTTCAATTCTCTCTAACTCCTTTGTATCCATTTGGGGGCATCCAAGACTCTAACAATGTCCTCACTGATTTGGGCATCATCCACGCTATACGACTAAGGGTGAAAAAGACATCCCACAGATCTATCGTCACTAAACAATGTAAGAGAAAGTGATTGATAGTCTATTCCTCCTACTTACGCAATCAACATTGTTGCCAATGGTATTTTTATAATTAAATAGTACAAAATTTTATCAAAATTACGTAATTATTAACCATTATAATTACAAAAAATAAGAATAGCTTACTTGTTATTGAGAGATTTTATCAGGCAATTGTGACACCCCGCTTATTAAAATAAGAGCTGGCCAGCCCGATACTCCAACAATAACAGGAATCATAAATGGTCCATTCTTAGCATCACTGTAATACCATAAATATACGAGGTAACCACCCATTATTTTAGAAAACGAATTGTCGAAATTTATTTAGTAAGTTAAAGAAAGTATTTAAACAACCTCAATTGAAAAGAATGTGGATATAACTAAAGACAGGTAATCGATCAACAATCATATACATCAAAATAACCGAATAAGTTGTCGGTTAACAGATACTTACAAATAGGTTACACCGAGTATTTAAGCATAACATTACATAATATCATAGAAGTACAAAACTTGGGCAACACACCTGAACATGTAACCAATTATAAATAGAATACAAAAGAGGGAAGCGTATATGTCAAAATATCTCGTACCATCCACAAGGTATTACAACTCCAAGACACGGGGAGGGAAAAGTCAAAACGTGCGTCCTTGCGGTGGAGCACCCGAGCGAATATAAGATTCATGCAAAATAAAGAAATATGAACGGGTCAGGACCCGATTTTATATGATCACCATGTGAATAAAATGCATGACAGTTATGGACAAAATAATCATCGTGAATAATGATAAGAATCTACCTACTCAATCTAAAAGGACGACCACATTTTAATTATGCAAGAGGATATAAATAAAAAAATATTACTTAATTGAATTCACTTTCCTTTCTAAACAATTTCATTTCAACGTTCCATATCTCGTTAGGAGACGTGTTCAAAGCAATATAATTCATAAAGTGCTTTGCCATCAATAATATCCCGCTTTAATATGAATAGTTATATTACATAACATAACGATTCTAAGACCGCCCTTCCAGGTTTCCCCACTAGACGCGCCCCTAAATAGCTATCATCTTCCAAGGCCTATCACCAAGACAACCTTGGCATCCTACATCGCATAACGTCGGGAAACGTCCATATACCTTCGACAGTGAGTCATAACCACACTCGGAATTACCCCACTTCGAACAATAATCACACAATATATAATAATCGGTCCTATGGCCGAGGACTATATTCGCTCGGCATTCACTAGCCAGGGGACTTCACCTCATACACGTAACTTCCCCTATGATAGCAATTAGAGAGGTGTGTATATGCAAATTTATCATCCACAAGTTATTCCCCTTTTTAAAGTATACATTACATTTTATCCGTATCCATAAGTGTTTAATGTCATCATTATAAACCTCAATGTTTAATTATTCTCAACATAAATCTCCCTTAATTAACCTTCCTTCTATAACCCCTCATGTATGATATTCTTCAACACAATTCTAGAAGTTTACAGTAACTCCCTCTAACTCTTATTAGGTCTAAACTAGTTCATTCTATAAAAGAATTATTTATCTTCCTCTAATTTAACTAACTAAATTGATTCCCGAACTAAGCCTCAACTCTCATTTCTACTTAGATTTTTAAATACCTTACTACTAGACTCTAATACCCTAGTTTTACTTCATTCAAGAAGGTTCCTAAGTCCCTATCTTAAAATAAAGAAGCTAGACAGAATTTTGGATTTAAAAGTGAAAAATAGGGGATCGGTCGACTGGTCATGGGATCGCGGTCGATCGCGTCTCATGGGTTTTATCTACAAAAGAATGCAGTAGGCTCGATTTGGGAGGCCCGATGGAACGGTATTGGAACCGCGATCGACCGCGCTTTGATTTTATACTTCTATAAAAAAGTAGTAGGTTTTCACCTGAAGGCCTGGTCGACCGGTCATGGGACCGCGGTCGGTTGCGCCTAACAGACCCACGATTTTCTCTTCTTCTACAAGGTTAAATCCAAAAGATAAACTCCTCATTCTTACACTTCCTTCATTCTCATTACTCAACCATATAACCTCAACAATTATACACCCCAATAAATCCATATAACTAACTTAATTCATACAACTCCAAGATCCAAGGGTTAAATATCAAAATTTATCTAAAAACCTACTATTTGTTCCCATTCTCCAATTACACAACTATCACAACAAATTATTCACATTTAAATCACACACTAGCAAGTTAGAAATTTGCCTTAAGCTGAAATCTTGAATTCTCGGGAGGTAGATGCAAGACCACACCCTAATTTCTTTAATTCTTCTCCTTCTCTTCTTTTTCCCCAACTTCTCTTTCTCTCTCTTTATCTAGGTTTAGGAACATATATTTGGGAACTAAGAGAGTTGGAAGACTAAATCAGTCACTTAATATTAGTTTCCAACTTTAAATGTTAATACACAATTAAAATGACTCTAACTACATGATTAAGCCATAACCTCTCAAAAGTGCCCGGAACTAAAAAAAAATACAATATGGCCCTTATTTTGACTATCTCAAATATTTCGGGACTAACTACGTCCTCTAAACTGGCATCCGAAATAATATAAATTATTTTCATATTCCACTTCATTTTAAACCATAACTGTCATTTTTAGCACACGACATTACAAAATATAACATGATGGTATTTATATTCACATAATAGTAAATATGCAAGAATCTAGTAAATATTATCTTTACTAACTTAGATATTATTTACTCCATCCTCTAATATGTTATATAATTACCTCACATGGTAAATTAATATAAATTCAATTACTCAAAAGTAAGGGTTATTACATACTCCCCCCCTAATAAGGGAATTTTGCATTAAAAAAATTCAGGCGTACCTTGCAAAAAGAGATGTGGATACTTTCCTTGCATATCGTCCTCACGCTCCCAGGTTGACTCCTTAACATTGTGATGTTCCCATTGGACCCGAACGAAAGGCACAAATCTAGATCTTAGCCTATGCTACCCGTGATCTAAAATTGCCATGTGTTGTTCCTCGTATGAAATATCGGGTTGCAATTCGATATCATCAAAGGGAATATGCCATTGAGCTCCTTCACACCTTTTGTACTTTTTTAATGAAGATACATGAAACACATCATGAATCTGTTGTAGGCGTTCCGACAAGGCAAGATGGTAAGCTACAGGGACTACTTTAGCAATAATGGGAAAATGGCCTACATAGCGAGGCGCAAGTTTCCCCTTCTTCCCAAATCGCATTATACCTTTCATTGATGATACCCGTACCAAAACTTGATCTCTAATCTCGAGTTCCACGTGCCTTCTATTTGCATCAGCGTAACTCTTTTGACGATCTTGAACGATTTGGATGCGACTGCGAATGAGTTCAATCTTGGAAGAAGTATCTTGGATCATTTTAGGTCCAAGAAATTTATTATCTCCTACTTTCAACCAATAAGTAGGTGATCTACATGGTCGACCATATAATGCTTTATAGGTTGCCTTCCCGATAGTGAATTGGTATGAATTATTATAAGCGAATTCGACCAAGGGAAGATATTGTTTCCAACCTCCTTTAAAATCAAGCACACACATTCTAAGTATGCCCTCCAACATTTGGTTGACTTGTTAATTCTACCCATTTGTTTAAGGGTGATAAGAGGTACTCAACTTCAATTCGGCCCCATAGCTTCTCGAAAACTTCACCAAAATTGGGAAATAAAGATCTTGACTCGATCAGAGACTATATTAATGGGCACCCGTGGAGTCTGAAAACCTACGCAATAAATATCCGAGTATAGCGAGCCGCGTTATAATCTGTACGTACCGGTAAGAAATGTGTCGACTTGGTTAAACGATCGATAATCACCCAAATGGAATCATGACCGCTTTGTGACGTTGGCAATCCCGTGATAAAATCCATCAAGATGATTTCCCACTTCCACACCGGTATTTCTAAGGGTTATAGCAATCCCGTTGGTCGTTGATGATCTACTTTCACCAGTTGACATGTAGTACATTAGGAAACAAATTCAGAAATGTCCTGTTTCATACCCGCCCACCAGTATTGACGACGCGTGTCTTGGTACATTTTGTCTCCCCCGGTATGTATTACAAACTTAGATCCATGAGATTCTGTCATTACGGTCCGCCTCAAATCCCCTTCATCCAGGACAGTAAGCCTCCCGTGGAAACGTAATCCACCCTCAGAACTTATAGAGTAGGATTTTTCTCCCTCGATTAATAATAGGCGTATACGGTCTTGATAATCTTTATCCTTTCTTTGGGCTTCCACAACTCTTATCATCATCGTAGGTGTAATGGTCAATACTTACATAAACGCCCTTGTAACCGCATCCTCTTGGCTAAGTTCTTTTCATTTAGCCTTCCATACTCTGTCTAATTCCCCTTCGGGTTTCTGACTCAACGTATCCTCCACTACATTAGCCTTACTTGGGTGATAATGGATGTCGAACTGTTAGTCTTTCACAAACTCTAACCATCGACGTTGTCGCATATTCAAATCCTTCTGCGAAAATAAATTTTGCAACGATTTGTGGTCCGTGAAAAGACTAAACTTCTCCCCCAGGAGGTAATGTTTCCAAATCTTCAAGGCAAAAACCACTGCAGCAAGTTCCAAACCATAAACTGGATAATTCTTCTCATGGGGCTTTAGCTTGCGAGAAGAATAATCCCGATACTCTTGCTGTAGCACACCTCCCGACCCTTGTAGAGATACGTCAGTAAAGACCAAATATTCCAGCCCATACCTAGGTAATGCAAGTACTAGAGTAGAAGTCAACTTATCTTTCAGCTCATCAAAGGTTAGTTGACAAGAATCATCCCAAACAAACCTCACTCCTTTCCGAGTCAAATTTATCAAAAGGCTAGCAATCTTAGAAAAGCCCTTAATAAATCGGCGGTAATAGCTAGCCAAACCTAGAAAACTGTGAATTTCTGTAGGTGTTGTGGGCTGACCCCATTCCCTTACCGCAATAACTTTACTTGGATCCACTGAAATACCCTGAGCTATCATAATGTGACCCAAAAATTGTACTTCCTGTAGCCAGAAATCACACTTCTCAAATTTTGCATACAATTTATGATCCCTCAACGTCTGTAGGACCAACCGTAAATGCTTAGCATAATCGAATTCTGTTTGAGAATACACTAGGATGTCATCAATAAACATGATAACAAACTGGTCCAGGAAGTCTCGAAACACTCTATTCATGAGGTCCATAAACACGGTAGGAGCATTGGTTAGTCTAAAAGGCATAACAAAAAATTCGTAGGACCCATATCTAGTTAGGAATGCAGTTTTGGACACATCTTGCTCTCGTATCCACAGCCGGTGATACCCCATCCTCAAATCTATTTTGGAGAAGTGAGACGCTCCCCTTAATTGATCAAATAGATCATCGATATGAGGTAATGGGTATTTGTTCCTCATGGTAACCTTATTCAATTCCCGATAATCAACGCATAACCGGAGGGAACCATCTCTCTTCTTTATAAATAATACAGGAGCTCCCCATAGCGACGTACTACGCCTAATAAACCCCTGTTCCAACAACATCTGAATTTCGTCTCTTAACTCCCTTATTTCCACAGGAGCCATACAGTACGGAGCTATAGCAGTCGACCATGTTCCTAGTGCTAAATCAATCACGAACTTAATCTCCCTACTTGGAGGCGAACCTGATATCTCCTGAAAAACATCCGTAAACTCTCTAACAACGGAAATTGAATCTAAGGAAATGACTACATCACGATAAGTCTCCTCCGCAATACAATATAAATACATGCTAGAACCCCCTCTGAAATAGGCCTAGCCACTAAAAACATTTCTTACCCCGGAATGGCAAAAACTATACTTTTCCAATAATAATTTATTATTGCATGATATTTCATCAACCAATCCATACCCAAGATGACCTCATACCCTGCCATATCAAGGACAAGCAAATCATCCTCTAAACGCAAATTGCCAAGGTTTATCTCCACTATTTTACAAACAAAGAAAATAAGGGAACCATCACCCATAGAAGATTTAACACTAGTAAAAATACTCTCCGTAGATTTAATTAACCCCGTAGACTGAGAAAAACTTCAAGAAATAAAGGAGTGCGTCACCCCCATATCAAATAATACACGACCCATATGTCCACTAATGAAAAACTTATCCTCAATTTTCGGAGGTGCTGGCGGGGCTGAAGGAAGCATAACATCCTGTATATGGTATACACGCCCATATTGTAGGTGTCCTCATGGTGGAGGGACGACTGGATTAGGCCCTGGTAGTGGTAACTGTGCCTGCTGATGCTGTGGAATTCTAGGAAACTATCCCCTAATCAATCGCGAACAATATTTCCTATAATGGACTGACTCCCCATAAAGAAAATAACAACCCTCCATATTTACCTAATTACGACCCCTATTATTTCTGAACTGCCAAAGGCCTTGGCCTGGATGGCCTCGACCCCCATTGTTACCCTGACCTGCTTGGCCTACTTGCTGTTGTTGTTGGGCACCTTGATCGTGTCTAAAATTACTGCTACCGAAATTTAGTCCCCCGAAACGTTGTCTTTTGGATAAATCCCCTTGTTGGGCGTCCCTCTCCTTTTTCTTACCTCCCGATAATTGGTACGAGGGTAGTTCTACCACTCCCGCACCATTGGCTCCTAGCTTACTTACTTGCCCCATAGTTGAAGATATCTTACTTCCTTGTACATGCAACCGATGATCTTAACAATGATGTAACACGACATTAATAACGTCCCCGAATGTTTGTAAAGCTGGATTCCCCAGCAAGTGTTGTTGGATCCTCCAGTGTAAGCATCCAATAAACTTTGATATTTTCCTTTCCTCCGGAGTCATCTCATGTAGCACAAAACTGGCCAAACGAGTGAATTCCTCCTTGTATTCAGCCATAGAACGCTCACCTTGAACTACATCTTGAAGTTTCCTCCTCATTTCCTTCTGAACTGCGGGAGGAAAGTACTTTCGGTCAAACAAAACCCAAAAGTCTGATATCGTCATTATATCTCTTTATTCGGTAGTGTTCATCGATTCCCACCAGTGCAACGCTGCTCCAACTAGTTTAAAGGTAGCAAGGATTTGCTTCCGGTTCTCACTATAATTTACCATACGAAGATGGCGCTTCGTATCTTTTTTCCACTGATTTGCAACTACTACATCAAAATTACCCTGAAATTCTGGGGGATGACCCTTCAGGAAAGAAACTCTGACCCTTTTCCCAAGGAGAAGGTCCCGTCTGAGTTTGCATCCCTTGCGCCATCGGTTGTTGGGCTTGGGAAAATTATTGAACCACGACAGTCATCGCAGCATTGACCACTTGGGCAATAATATTGGCTACCTGAGTGGCATTTATAGTTCCTTGCTATGGTGGTGGAGGACCTATATCATCTTTTACAACTCTATTTCTTCTCACAAGGCGACCTATCTTAGGAGCCTTCTGAGAAAAGAAATAATAGAATTAAAATATCATGTAGAACAATTATTTTCACAGAAGATTGCAATCATACAAAACGAAATAGTCCTAGAAATAGAGCTCTATATCAAACACTACATCAAAATGGGCAAATTGTCACCTTTTAGCCGGCCAGCCTTGTCAAGGTCATTGACCATGACAAAAAAACACGCGTTTTATGTCACGGTCATTGACCTTGACACGACCGTGACAACGAATTGTCACGGTCAATGACCGTGACAAGCCCGTGACAAATTTACTTGTCACGGACTTGTCACGGTCATTGACCGTGACAATTAGTTAAATTCTTGTCATGGTCAAAGACCTTGACACGACCGTGACAATATTCGCAGCAAAAACCCTATCCCCCTTCTTTTTCCCCTCCCGCGCCGTTCCCTCCATTTCTCTCTCTCTCTCTCTCTCTCTCGACGCTGCTCTCTCTCTCTCTCTCTCTCTCTACTTTCAGGTCCATTTTCTCTCTCTCTCTCTCTCTCTTTCATTTATATATATATATTTGTGTGTATATTTGTGTGTATGTGTATATATATATGTGTGTATGTGTGTGCGTGGAGGGGGGCAGGGGGTGGGGGGTGGGGCGGGGTGGGGCAGGGTGGGGGAGGGGGTGGGGGTAGTGGAGGGGGGCAGGGGGTGGGGCAGGGTGGGGCGGGGTGGGGCAGGGTGGGGGAGGGGGTGGTGGAGGGTTGGGTGGGGTGTGTGTGTGTGTGTGTGTGTGTGTGGTGGTGTGTGTGTGTGTGTGTGTGTGTGTGGTGGTGTGTGGTGGGGGAGGGGGTGGGGTGGGGTGGGGTGGGGTGTGTGTGTGTGTGTGTGGTGGTGTGTGGTGGTGGAGGGGGGCAGGGGTGGGGTGGGGTGGGGTGTGTGTGTGTGTGTGTGTGTGGTGGTGTGTGGTGGGGGAGGGGGTGGTGGAGGGGTGGGGTGGGGTGGGAATTAGGGGTGGCAATTTTTGACACGACACGATAACCCGACACGAACTCGACACGAAGTTAGCGGGTTATGGAGAATATATTACATAATTTATATATCTTGATAGGTATTCTATAAAATTCATGGAGAATTGGATGATAAATTATTTATGTGTTGCAAGAATTTGAAATTAATTAAATTAAGTTATTGTAGGCCTATGAGTGCTATGATTGGTTAAGAGAGAAGAAAAAAATTATTTTATATTTTACTTAATGGGTTATGCGGGTCAACCCGAACACGACACGATAATAAATAGGTCGGGTTAGTGTTTGCTCATCTGACACGATTAGTTAAATGGGTCGGGTTAGGGTTGACTAATACTTAACACGAACCCGACATGACACGACCCGAACACGACAGGACGCACACGAATTGCCACCCCTAGTGGGAATTGATATCCAAGACATGTATTTGAATTGATATCTATTTATTTGAATTGATAGAATTGTTTCTAGGATAATGATGTTTGGAACAGGTACAACGTTGTTATAACAGGTACAAATATACTGCTGGGCAGTGGCGGTGGCCATACTGCCCAGCAGATTTTTGTCCTTGACAAAAGTTGTCACGGACGTGTCACGGTCAATGACCGTGACAATTGGGGTCGCGGTTATGTCACGGTTATAAACCGTGACAAACGTGTCACGGTCACTGACCTTGACACGACCGTGACACAAAACGCGAGTTTTGTGTCAAGGTCAATGACCGTGACATGACCGTGACAAAAAAAGTTGTCTCGCCTCGAAATGTCACGGTCATTGACCTTGACAAGGTGAATTTGTCAAGGTCAATGACCTTGACAAATGGGCAGATTTGGTGTAGTGAAAGAACGCTACGGTAGAATGTGATAAGTTTGCATTATTTTAGAAAATAGATTGTCAAAATTTATTTAGTAAGTTAAAGGAAGCATTTAAATAATCCCAATTGAAAAGAAGGTGGATATAACTAAAGACACGTAATCGATCAACAATCATATACATTAAAATAACCGAATAAGCTATCGGTTAACAGACACTTACAAATAGGTTACACCGAGTATTTAAGCATAATATTACATAATATCATACAAGTACAAAACTTGGGGAACACACCCGAACGTGTAACCGATCATAACTAGAATACAAAAGAGGGAAGCGTCTATGTTAAAATATCCCATAACATCCGCAAGGTGATACAACTCCAAGACACTGGGAGGGAAAAGTCAAAACGGGCGTCCTTGCGACAGAGCACCTGAGCGAATATAAGATTCATGCAAAATAAAGAAATATGAACGGGTCAGGGCCCGATTTTATATGATCACCATGTGAATAAAATGCATGAAAATTATGGACAAACTAATCATCATGAATAATGATAAGAATCTAGCTACTCAATCTAAATGCACGACCACATTTTAATTATGCAAGAGGATATAAATAAAAAAAATATTACTTAATTGAATTCATTTTCCTTTCTAAACAATTTCATTTCAACGTTCCATAGCTCGTTAGGAGACGTATTCAGAGCAATATAATTCATAGAGTGATTTTCCATCAATAATATCCCGCTTTAATATAAATAGTTATATTACACAGCATAACAATTCTAAGACCGCTCTTTCGGGTTTCCCCACTGGACGCGCCCTTAAATAGTTATTATCTTCCAGGGCATATCACCAACAAAAACTGGTCATCCTACATCGCATAACATCGGGAAGCGGCCATATACCTTCGATAGTGAATCATAACCACACCCGAAATTACCCCACTTCGAACAATAATCACACAATATATAATAATCGGTCCTATGACCGAGGACTATATTCTCCCTGCATTCACTAGCCAGGGGACTTCGCCCCATACACGTAACTTCCCCAATGATAGAATTTAGAGAGGTGTGTATATACAAATTTATCATCCACAAGTTATTTCCCTTTTTAAAGTATGCATTACATTTTATCTGGAGCCATAAGCGTTTAATGTCATCATTATAAACCTCAATGTTTAATTATCCCCAATATAAATCTCCCTTAATTAACCTTCCTTATATAACCCCTCATGTATGATATTCTTCTACACAATTCTAGAAGTTTATAGTAACTCCCTCTAACTCTTATTAGGTCTAGACTAGTTCATTCTATATAAGAATAATTTATCTTCCCCTAATTTAAATAACTAAATTGATTCCCGAACTAAGTCCCAACTCTCATTTCTACTTACGTTTTTAAATACCTTACTACTAGACTCTAATACCCTAGTTTTACTTCATTCAAGAAGGTACCTAAGTCCCTATCTTAAAAGAAAGAAGCTAGAAAGAATTTGGGATTTAAAAGTGAAAAACAGGGGATCGATCGACCAGTCATGGGATCGCTGTCGACCGCGCCTCGTGAGTTTTATCTACAAAAGAATGCAGTAGGCTCGATTTGGGAGGCCCGGTCGATCGGTCCTGGGACCGCGGTCGATCGCGCCTAGTTGACCCACGATTTTCTCTTCTTCTACAGGGTTAAATACAAAACCTAAACTCCTCATTCTTACACTTCCTTCATTCTCATCACTCAACCATATAGCCTCAACAATTATACACCCCAATAAATCCATATAACTAACTTAATTCATACAACTCCAAGATCCAAGGGTTAAATATCGAAATTTGTCCAAAAACCTACTATTTGTTCCCATTCTCCAATTACACAACTATCACAACAAATTATTCACATTTAAATCATACACTAGCAAGTTAGAAACTTGCCTTAAGCTGAAATCTCGAATTCCCGAGAGGTAGATGCAAGACCATAACCTAATTTCTTCAATTCTTTTCCTTCTCTTCTTTTTTCCCAACTTCTCTTTCTCTCTCTTTCTATAGGTTTAGGAACATATATTTGGTAACTAAGAGAGTTGGAAGACCAAATCATACACTTAATATTTGTTTCCAACTTTAAATGTTAATACATCATTAAAATGACTCGTTACTACATAATTAAGTCATAATCAGTCAAAAGTGCACGAAACTAAAAAAAAATATAATATGGCACTTATTTTGATTTTCTTGAATATTTCAGGACTAACTACGTCCTCTAAACTGGCATCCAGAATAATATAAATCATTTTCATATCCCACTTCATTTTAAACCGTAACTGCCACTTTTAGCACACGACATTACAAAATATAACATGATGCTATTTACATTCACATAATAGTAAATATGTAAGAATCTAGTAAATACTATCTTTTACTCACTTAGATATTATTTACTCCATCCTCCAATATTTTATATAATTACCTCACATGGTAAATTAATATAAATTTAATTACTCAAAAGTAAGGGTTATTATAGCTATTTATATATATAGAAAATCTGAGTCCTTTGAAATTACAGTTTCCTTAAGACGAATTAATTCCCGCAATAATAGTCAAAGTTTTGAATTATCGTCTCCCAATATAGAACATATTACGGATCAAAATAAGCAGCACTACAAAAATTTTATTCCATCAAACTCAATTATGTGTTTTTTTATCAAACCATGAACATGAATACATGAACTGACATAAGGAATTTTTCTTGAATATGCACGAATAGACATAAGGAATTTTTCTGCAATGCATGAACAGTCAGAAGGAATTTTTCGTGTTTTTAATTGAACAGGGTTGTTCAATCTATAGATTTTTAGTTGATTGTTTAAACAATCAACAATTACAAAGGGTTGTAACTTTTAGGTACAACCAACAAGGCAAAAGAGTTTAATTATGGGTTAAAACCAGACCCAAAAACTCAATTAAATTGGCTAAAAATGAAAGAAATATTAATAAGCCCAAGCCCGAGCCCGAGCCAAGCCGAACCGATCGGATGGGCGGCTAACAGGGACGTGTGAGCCTTTGGCCCACGCCCAACACATGCATAGTGTAAGTCATCTCCCCTTCAAAGATTTGGGATACCCCAAATGTATTCAAGCCTTAGTGCACAATTTTTACTTTATTAACTCTATAAAAATTTATGGTTTTTCCTATATGGGACAAATGTTACACACTTACTACAATGCACTAAGTTGCTTTGAAATGGGTCACTTTGTGCTCAAAATTTTCATTCATCGGTTAATGATTTTGGACAATCAAATATACTACGTTATACTTCTCGCTGAGGAGAACGTATTTGTATGTGGCCCCGACCAAATCGGAATGAGCCTAAAGATTCTCATTTGGGCTTTTTTAAAAACTCATTTCAAACAATCCCACACATGAATGAAATTTGTCTATATACAACATGCTAATGACAATGTAGATAGTAGTTTGAGTAAAACTGAAAATTTATTTCATTGGGAGAAGTATCCTAGTGGCCTTGAACTTTCCTAACTGATATACTACCGAATTTACTTAGTTAATCAGTAGATTATATGTCCTTGAACCATCAATCGTTATCGTAAAACTGGATGACAATATTCACGTAATAATTCTTCAACACGTTTGGTTATCATGTTTATGTTTCTTTTGGCTATGAAAACTGTGGGGACCCATTTTGTACGGCCCATGAGAGTAGCCGACCAAACTGTATAGCCCAAAGTGTTGTACGACCCAAATCAGAGTTTAATTCACTTGCATGTATTTAAAATACATTAGAACACTCACAGATACATTTAAAGAGGTTACCAACAATCTCGGAGCAGATATTCAGGTATACCATGAATTATTCACGTTTAAATTGAGTTACTTGTTCAACTCAATATCATACTTTAACGTATCTATAAATTGTACACCTTAACCCATGGTAAAGGGACGTAACTAGGAATATTGAGAGAAAATTTATTAAAATAATAACCTCTCTGTGGACATAGGCAAGTTTTCGAACCACGTATATCATTGTTGTGTGTGATCTTTACTTTATGTTCTTTGTGATTGTTTTCGTGGATCTCTTTATTGTGATATTTGTTACACTCACAATTAGCGTCGTCTATGAAAACCGATTTCTATTCCAGTAAAAATCTTCATAAACAGAAAGTCAATGATGTCTCACCATAGAAATAACCTTCCTCAAGTTGGCGATGTGCAGGAAGACCCAGTTCCTCCCAGAGTCAGGCCAAAAATTCATCAGCATACAAGCCCCAGGTTTCGCTAGGAAAGGCAACCTTCTGAAGAAAGACAGGGACCACCCATGTCTACACACATCACTAGGTTTGTCAATGATTATAAAGTCAAGCCTCGCGAATAAGAGGAGTCTACACACCTCCAGGTGGAAGAAAATGCTCACCTACAAAGGAGACTTGAAAAAATGGAAAGAGATCTCCGAAAGGACACCAGGAAATGATGTGACAGTACTCCTAGTCCTCAGGTGAGTAGTACTCGTAGTCGAGGGAGGAGCTCTAGGCATGACAAGGATAGAACAGAACGGGGACAAGAATGGGTCCAAAAATGTGGTCATAGGATTAAAGTTTAATTAATGAAGTTATTCATAATATCAATGATTGAGGACTAAAGTCTAATAACTTCTAAAATCGAGAACATGTATCATTGGGTTGTCTATTGGATCTGGCAATTATTAAAATTTATCATCGGAAACAATAGAAAAATGCCCAACAAAGAGGAAAAAAGAAAGAAAATCTTTTTGAAAATTTTAAATTTTTCTAAGAAGAGAATACTTAGTAACTAAATGTGAGCAAACCCATGGACTAAACAAAGAAATGGAAAGAATATCCCACACCCCTTAACTTAAATGTTAAATTGTCCTCAATGCGTCCATTAAGAACACCACACAAAGAGAGTAAAATAACATATTACCCAAAATTGGAGCGATCTCCATATGCACAAGTCCAAGAGAATCTACAAAATAAGTTAGTACCAAGTATAGCAAGAACAAATAACAAAAAGTTAAGTAATTGCACTAGACTACATAAAAAGGAATGAAAGAAAAACTAAAGAAAGAAAAAATATGAAGCTAACTATTTACAACATACTATTTACAACCTATTATTTACAACATGCTATTTACAACATGCCTCCCGGAAGATATGAATTCCGTTTGAACAACAAAAGGCATGCATGGGTGGTGGAAAAGGTGAACCATCGCCAATTAGAAATTTTGGGTGGACGATGGGGGATTTGGATAAGAAGGGGGAAAGAAACACTTGAGGTTCAAGAAAAATCGACTCATCTCCCAAAGGTTTTTCAGTTGGAATGGGAGATGGTGAACACGTGGCAATAACATCCATCATGGAAAATAAGAGCGGCAAGGAGTCCTCACCGGCAAAAAGTTTAAAAGTTTTAAATAATTTCTACCGACTCATAGGAATCAACCAGTAATTATAATGGTTCAAGATTCAAGAACAAGTCCCAAATAAAAAATTTGCAGGGCCAGATTCGAGAACATATCCCAAATGAAACATTAGAATTGCCGACAAAGCTAGAAAAGAGGACATGGTTACCGAATTGTTTATTGATGGAGAATTCGAGAAGGAAGGTGCTCGACCAAGAATCCATGTTTCTTAGCGCTCAAATGTGCTCTCCTATAAAAACGGTTAAACAAAGAATACAAATAAAAAAAAAAAATACTACGAAATACTAAATCAAATAAATTCTAAAATAAACTCATCCCCGGCAACGACGCTATTTGATAGGCTGGGTTTCGTCATGGTGTCGCGTCACTGACCCCGGTCGTTTGTTATATTCGGCTCACCAGTTCGATAAAAAACCTAAACTCATTACTACACTCAATAAGAGGGAGTATAGCGGCCAAGTCCTGGTATCGAAAATCCACAAAGACGAGTTGCTAGAATTTAATGGATTTACTACTTCTAAAATAAAAGTGTAAAAGGTAATTACAAACAAAATGAAAAGATGCAAAAAGGGAAAGATTAATCTAGGCATGTATTTAAACTAGACTAACAAAAGCAGTAAAAACTATAGGTTGCATCGAATATCCCTCAGCTCATCTTAACGCGTATAAATGGTTACATGGTTCTATAGATTCATTACGATTGATCCTCGTTTCGATATTTAATTAAATCCATAGTTGTCATACCCCTAAATTCGCATAAGAGTCTAATAATATTTTGGCATCAACAAATACCCTGGAAATTATGCACGCAAGGGCGTAAGTACGGAGCATACATGATATACCCCGTCAAATCTCCTAGGCGTAATAACTAGGACATCCCAATCAAATGAAACACGTATATTCCATCACCATAGCCAAGCAACACGATAAACATGAGTCAAGTTCGATCCAACATAAGCTAGGCTAATTTAACCTATAAAGCAGGATAAAAATGCGGTAAATAAACGCGGTAAATCTACACTAGAACGCATGCAAATAAACTCAATATATCTAAACTAGAAAGAGAGTAAAAATGGGGTAAATAAAGAAATACAAACATTGGAAACTCAGATTGTTAGAGAATATTAAGGATAGTGTTCTACACAACATCGACGAGTGAATCCCTCTACATGAGTGTAATACCCCGTACTTTTATGGATATTTATTTATGGGATTAATTAAATTAAATGGGAATTAATTGAAAACTAATTCGGATAAAATACTAACGAGATGTGAGTTGGTATTTGATTATAATGTGTATATATGGCAATATATGAATATTAAAAATATTTAAATTGTCGCGAGTTTGAAAAACGGCAATTTGGAAAATTTTGTTGAGACGCGCGTGATAGTTGCGTCAGGAATGTAATTATTTTAATTAAAAAGTGAATTTTATTTTCATCAACCATATGGTCATTTTGAGTGCGCCAACGTGTCCGAAAGGGTCGAAATAGTCAGAAAACACTAGCCGGGGGTTTAGTTTGGGTCCCGGGACATTATTGGGCCATACCGGCAATTTAAAAGGGTATTTTGGTAATTTTAAAAATTGAGGATTTATGACCAACGAATTTTGGGAATTAAAAATAGGGAATTTAATAACCCACTAACCCATTACCAGCAATTAAGTGATTAGAGGGCAACGGGAGTTAGAGGAGGAAGTTAGGAAAAGTTCCAAAGAGAAAACCTTAACCTCCATCTTCAACCTTCAACCTTGGGAGAAAAGGAGAGAGCAACCTTCATCAATTCAACACCAAATTCAGAGAATAATCCAAGGCAAGTGGTTTAATTACTTTATTTGCAACGAATGTTTCTTCCATGCTTACACATTTATGAAATTTGCATTATTTTGGGAGATTGATAAAAGCCCATGAATTTGAGGATTAAAACTATAAACCATGTTAGGATTTGCATGTAGACATATTCTGGACGAATTATGAATTCAAAATATAACCCTTGATGATCTAAAAATAGATTTAAGAATAGAATTATTATTGTTCTTGAAAGAAATAGAAAACTAGGGTTCTTGATGAAGTTTTGATCCAAATAAAGCCCTTGGTTGATGATTTATTGGTTTTAGAACGTTAAACAATGTTGTAGGATGCTTGTATGATGATATTATAACGTTAGATTAAAGTTTCATGCATTATAATGGAGTTTTGGGGAGAAACTTGGACTGCAAAACGAAGCAGTCCGTAGCCTAACTGGTGCATTCGATCGATCGACATTCATAGGTCGATCGATCGATCACCATCGATCGATCGAACATACAAGGTCGATCGATCGACCTTCCCAGAATGAGTACAATCTTCCCATTTAAAATTTTAAGGATGTTAACCCTAGAAAATTATTGATGGAGACTTTGTGAGTATTCTTAGACTTAAGGAAGACCAGTAGGTATGGTTGTGAAATCGGACCTTAATTAGAATTTAATTTTGGATAGTTGTCTAAAATCCAATAAAACTCGACGAGTGAGATAATATTAGGGTTAAATGAGTAAATTCGAATGATTTGATGAAATGAGGTTTGGGGCAGAAGTAAGGATCTTAAGAATAATGATGTTATATGTGGGAATAATAGGAGACTTAGTAATCCCTTTGAGATAGGTTTTAAGTACAAGAAACTATGACGTGAGAGGTGTCGACAGTCTACATTATATATTAACGGAAGATTTAAAAATGTATAAAATTGGAATAATGGTATAAGGATGTAGAATATACCTTTATTAATAATGAGATATCTAAGATATGTGAATGTTTAGTATATGACTCATGTGTATGACATACCTACCATACTTGCTATCACGGGAGGTTTGCGTTCGTTTAGGACCATCTAATATTTGTGTGCCTAAGGGGGGATATAGATTGGTACCTCGAGGACATAGGTCAGAGAAGGACTTATTGGGAAGTTAATAAGTCTGCTGATCGTGGGAGCGTAGGTATGTGCGTGACCCATGTGATGTGACTGTGTTCGCCTCCATTAATTGTGATTGTTGTTATCGGAGAAAGATTCCTGAGAGATTCGAAATGCGTGATCCTTATGTACGTGATGTACCGGGATGGATAGAAGAGTATGTGTGCACCGCAGCTTAGTCTCGGGGTGGTTGTATTGTATATTTATGATGTGAATCATATACGGTTAAATGAACAGACTTGTCATGTTTAATTATGAGAATAATTTATAGTAACCCCTTGAGAAGATAAACAAGGGGATAACCTCCAGTAAATGGTAATGCTAATAATTGAGAATCCGAGTTTAAGTAAAGCTATCTATTCAAGTGATAACATTGGGAATTCATATTGTGAATCGAGTAGATAGGTTTGAACTTATGTCGGTTTAGTTATATACAAATACCACTTAGATGGGTATTGTACGTTAGGAGTGCACGATTAGACGAGAGGTGAGTATTTCATGTGAGAGCACGTCCTAACATGTATTTTGCATTCTTTGTTTTAATGTTATTAAAGCACTTGCTGTTTTTAAAATACTCTCCACTTTCGGGCTCTGACCCGTTTGCTTTCAAATCTATTTTCGTAAAAACCTTTTTAGGTGCCCAGCCACAAGGACATCGTGCATAGGATTTCCATTCAGGTGACGAGTTGTAGCTGTTGTGGAAGTTAAAGGGCCTTGATAGTAGACGCCTCTTTTTCTAGTCTTGACTCCATATTCAGTTTCATCATTTGTAGGGCATGTCGCCCATTTCTATTTAGAGACATTTCATATTTCAGTTATTCAGATTTTTGACATGTAATTAATTCAGGATACACTATTTTGTTCATTTCAGTTGTGGGATTGTGGTGAGGAGTTTTTCCTCTTGACTCATTAATGTTTGTTGGTTACTTAGTTGATACTTTATGGTGTATGTTTATGTTATTCTTTTATATCTCACTTACTGCTTTTTAATCAGATTTAATTTAAAATTTGACAACTTACTTTTTAAATACTAGGTGGTTAGTAATCATTAAATGTTTTCGACAGTGATGCTATTAACTGAACCAACTTGGCATTTTGAATTAATTTAATAAAGGAGTAGCTACCTGGTATTTAATTAGTCGGGGTGTCACAATGAGTAAACCCTCGAAATGAGAAAATGGCACACTCTCCAAACCCTCCAAAACTTAACTTCCCTCTCTAACCCTAACTAGATGGAAAATGATCTATCATTACAATATCTCTCACAAAAATGAGATAAGTCTTATATTTATACTAAGTTACAAGAAGAGAAAAGAAATAAAGGAAAAAGAATTGAAAAGCAAACAAGTTGGCATATATTTGATGCCACGGGTCGACCGCGGCCAGGGGGAAAGTCAATAGGTCCTTTAAGTCAAGCCCACTGTCTCCCTCACACAGAACAATCCCAAGACGTGGTCGATCGGTCCCCTAGGCGCAGTCGATCGGTACTCTGTTTTCTGTTGTCATTTGCTCTTCACATGGGAGGAAAGCTTCAAAATGGAATCGGCTATAACATCTTCGTCCGAACATAAAACGATGCGTCGTTTGCGAACACACGATGCTAACTCAACAAACTACAAATCCATGGAAATTCCATGAGTCAAAGATGAAGTGTGAATTAACTAAAATACCCGTGAAGAATCTTCTGGTGACGAAACTTCTCCGAAATGAAACCAATCCTCACTTTTAGCGTTCTAATACCTACAAAAAAATATTAACCCCTGCAAAACATATATATGTCCAAATCAGCGTTTGTCTGGTTTACAAGCATAACTATAGGAATTAAGAACATAAAAGTGTTAGAATGTACAAAGATAAAGGGCACAAATATACAATATTCACGACGTATCATTGTACCCTCTAAATAGTAACTATGGTATGATTGACCAGGGGTGGAGGAGACTAGGGTCCACTCTGATGATAGGGTCTTGGAAATTCTAGAGGAAGTTAGGGCCAATAACAACCGGCTAGAAAGGAAATTTTTTATCGGAGCCACACTTACCGATCAAGAAAAGACAAAATTGATTGCCTTTCTTAGAAGAAATTTGGATGTTTTCACTTGGGAGGGATTGGTCCCAACGTTGCCTACCATCATATGCACGTCGACCCGGCCTTCAAGCCAATCATTTAAAAAATCGTCGAACGGCCCCCGAGAAAAATAGAGTGGTAGAAAATGAAGTAGAAAAGATACTAGATGAATGATCCAATAGGAAAGTTTATCTCCCCAAATGGTTGTCCAACCCAGTAATGGTGTGCAAGAGAAACAAAAGTTGGAGGGTCTGTATTGATTTTAAAGATCTCAATAGAGCGTGTCCCAAGGACAACTTCCCTCTTTTGAAAATAGATTAGTTGATTGAAGATATAACGATAGATGAAACGATGAGTTTCCTCGCCGCATACTTTGGCCACCATCAGATTCCTTTATTAGGACCCGATTATGATAAAACTTCCTTCATAAACCCCAGAAGGTTATATTGCTGTAAGGCTATGCCGTTCTGATTAAAGAATGAGGGGGAAATATATCAAAGACTGGTCATCAATATGTTTAACAGGAAAATGGGAGATACGATGAAGGTATATATCGATGATATGCTAGTCAAATGCAAGAATAAGGGTGACCACCTCACGAACTTAATCAGAACTTTTGATATCCTCAGGAAGTATCGGATGAAGCTTAATGCGAGTAAGTGTTCATTCGGTGTCCAGTAAGGAAAGTTTTTGGGCTACCTAGTCAGTAAAACAGGAATTGAGGCTAATCCAGATTATATCGACATTATAAATAGAGTCTAGCCTCTTCAGACATTACGAGATGTTCAAAATCTTATTAAAATTCTCGCGGCACTTAATCCCTTCATCTCCAAATCTTCAGAACGCCGTCGACCATTATTTTATCTTCTGAAGAAGGAGAAAGGCCTTATGTGGAATGGCGATTGTTTAAGAGATTTAGGAAAGATCAAATACTAGCCTAGCAATCCACCCACGTTGGTGATTCCAAATGATGGAGACACACTTTATCTTTACTTTGTAGTATCAGACCACGCTATAAGCTTCGCCCTGGTATGTGAAATTAAAAGAGATCAGCAACCAGTTTACTACGCCAATAAGACATATTTAGACCCAGAGCAGCGGTACCTGCCCCTGGAGAAACTTGCCTATGCATTGGTAGTAGCTTAGAGGAAGTTAAAGCATTACTTTGAGGCCCACTCAACCATAATCACTTCCTACCCCCTTAAAGTTATTCTTCAAAAATCCAACCACTCCAAATGACTCTCAAAATGGTCAGTAGAGCTAGGAAGATTCGATATCCACTTACTACCAAGAACGAAAATTAAGGGACAAGTCTTAGTAGACTTCATAGCTAAATTTACAGGAGACTAGCCAATCGACCAATGGAAAGCAGAGCCATCAAAAAAGGACAAAGTATAGACCAAGGACTGGACCGTATACATTGATGGACCCTCTAATTCCAAGGTGGAAGAAATAGGGATCATCCTTATCACTCCTAAAGATACTGTCATTGAATAAGGAATCAGATTGGGATTTGAGACCTCCAACAACAAATCAGAATACAAAGCATTCATCGTTCATTTTCACAAGGATCGACTCCTAAGGCAAAGCGCCTTTACATGTTCGGAGACTCCAAACTAGTTTCCAAGAAAGTAAGTGGGGATTTTAATGCCAAAGATGATAGAATGTCGGCTTACATTGTTGTAGTTAGAAGACTTATGGCCAATTTTGAGAAAGTGGGCATTCAATGCCCTAGAAGCCCTGAGCTTGATAATTGACTTTGACTTAAGGATAACCATTCAGGTAGAGTTCCTCGCATAGCCAAGTATCGATTTGAAAGTCGTAGCCGAGAAAGTCCTCCTAAAAAAGAAGGCTCTTAGTTGTATGGATCCTATCATAGCTTATTTATGGAGTGACATATTGCTCGACAATAGAATGACGTCCCATCAGGTAAGGGTTAAGGATGCCCGTTTCTACCTCTCCCCAGAAGGGAAATTTTATCAGAAGTCATTCATTGGCTCTTATCTCCAGTGCATTGAACACATAACATCGAGTAAGTTCCTAGTGATCTTCATGAGAGAGTTTATGGGATTCACATAAGGGGATATCATTGGCTTTCTAAGAAATTATGGAAGGTTACTAGTGGACTCATATGCAAAAGGGACACAGGGGCTTACGTTCGCAAGTGTGAAAAATGTCTGAAACACACTCCTATGATCCACCAGCCCATCAGCGACTTGAAATCACTGACAATCTCGTGGCCATTCATGTAAAGGGGATTGGACATAGTAGGATCACTACCTATCGCATCTAGAAATCAGAATTATCAAATGGTTGACAGAGATTACTTCACCAAATAGGTAGCGACAGAACCCTTCCCAAACATTCGTGACTCAGATATGACCAGGTTCATTTGGAAAAAAATCATAATGCACTTTGGGGTACTAAGGACTATCATCACCGACAAGGACTATCATCACCGAAAATGGAATGCAATTTTAAAGTGATTTTTTTTAAGGTTTCTTTGATGAGCATGATGTTAAGCACCACTTTAGTTCTTGGCGTATCCCCAAATTAATGGCCAAGGAGAGGATTCCAATAAAACCATGCCTAATGGACTGAAAAAGATGCATGAGAGATCTAAGGGTGCCTGGGTGGATAAGCTCCCTCATGTTCTGTGGGCCTACCTACTACTCCTAGGAGATAAACTGGAGAAACACTTTTCTCACTTGCTTATGGAATGGAAGAAATCATCCCACTCAAAGCAGGTCTCCTAACTATGAGAACCACCCTGGTCAACCAAGGCCTCAACAATAATGCCCTATGCACTAAACTTGACTTAGTCGACGAGAGGAAAGAGCTAGCCATAATCAAGTTGGCTTCCTACCATCAGCAACTGTACAGGGAGTACAACAAGAAATTCAATTCGAGGAAATTTTTGGTAGGAGATTGCATCCTGAGGAAAGTCCTTGATAGTGTCGTAGGACCATCAGATGGTAAACTGGGACCAAATTGGGAAGTACCCTTCAGAGTAATTAAGGATTACCTTCAAGGAACATATCACTTGGAAACGCTGGGGGCAGGGAGATACTAAGAGCCTGGAACGCAGCCAATCTCAAGAAGTTCTATTTCTAAATTTCTTAAGAGCATTTAGTTTAAGCAAATTTCATTTTTAGGCTTATGGCTCAACAGTTATTAGTCAATAAATAAAGGCCAATTGGCCATCGCATTTCGATATCTTACATTGGCTGCTTAATTTTTCTTGATCACATCTCACTAATAAACACCTTTTCCAAATGATAACTCCTTCAAATACAGGTGAACCCTTGGGATTATTCCATTTTGCTCAACTTGTTTCAATCAGGGATAACTCCTTCATACACAAGTTTATTAACTTGTTTCAATCAGGGAATCTCACATGCTTAGATGGTCTTGCAATAGTTTTAATAAGTCAACATAAGTGTTCTAATTACTGCAACCCTCAGGTGTTTATTACAAACATAATGAACCTCGTGAATTTCCCTGAAAAGAATAAATGTCCTACATGGGATCCTTGACTTAGGTTGGTCTCCAACTTTGGTGGATAAAAAAATCCTACTTGGGCGGATGGCCCATATACTAGGTATATTCTCACTATCATCTTACTCAAGCCTAAAGGAGTATGGTGACACAACCTAAAAGGTAAAGTGCATGGAATGATACTGCTAAGGCATATTGGACTGGGAGAATGTTCAAACACATAATAACGTATGGTAACGCTAGATCTTAATATCATTTAGTCATCTAATAGGCTCAATATAATTAAATTTAAGTAACAGTCCATTTGACCAATAAAGGGCCTAAGATGGTCAATGAGTATTATCTGGTCGACAGACATGCTAATTAGATAGTGAGCAACAACTCCTACCTATTCAAGCATAAGCGACAAATTATTAACACATATTTAGTTAGTACATGCTCAAAATATGGAAAAGGTTAATAACTAAATATTTTTATTAACAAAATTATGAAATTATAATTACATTGAGACCAAAAATACACAAGGACCTATGATTGCCAAAGATGGCGAGAAAGATATTCTGTGACAAGTTCCCTTTGACCATCATCCAGTTTTGGGACAAGCTCCTATAATCTTCATCGAGGTTTTTTTCCAAAAGTTTGAACAGGTATGGCATCAGCTGGGATCCATTCATCATCCTTCAAGAAAGGGTTATGGCAGTAGGCCACACATTCGACCTGGTACTTATAACATAATATGGATTCTTTGGGAGTCTTCGCCTCCTTAAGAGGGCTCAGCCACCCTCGACAAAAGGTAATATCCTCTTCCTCCTTTAGTCTTGTTGGGACATCTTCCCAACCAATATTATAACCATCTACCCAGGCTTCTCCTGGTCCCATTTTAAATAAGTGCCTCAGCCTCTTAAAATCCTCTCTAAGAACAACCACAAATGCTTTTAGCTCGGCTACCCCCCTCCTTAGAGAATAATTCTCATCCAGAAAGACTTAACCTACTTGGATCAATTTAGTGTTCTGTAAGAGATTATCCCTCAAATAATTTACTTCTTCTTGAACTGAGGCACCTATCTCCTCCATCTCTTGAAGGTTATCCTTTAATTTAATGACAAGCTTAGATTCGTCCTTATATTACTTGTGTCGGGACCTTAGAGACTTACAGATATTCACAAAGGCTTTGTTAGCCTCCAATCTTATATTTGGCCTAAGTATCTACCCAAGAAGAGAGCCAAAAGTATGTATTGGTCTAAATCAATAAACTACAAACAAACACACACCACATCATAAGAAAAATATTAGCACACTAAGATTAATCGAACGCATAAAAAAAAAGAATTATACCATCTTCATTAATGTAAAAAATGGAGGGGGATAAGGGCTAATACAATAAGTTCAGTCGAGATGATTACACGCTTTCAAACAAGAAATCATAAAAGGAAGAAAGAAAAATTCCCAGTCTACGAGCCTTGATCCTTCACTTGATCAGCATCAATAATAAATTTCCTCTTATCAATCATATGTTTTTCCTTGATATCATCATCAACACCGACCTCAAAAGGAATAATCTCAGTCCAACCAGGAGGTTGATCATCACCTTTTTCATCCTCCTCAAAAGGATTGAGACTAGGGGAATGGAGGCCGAAGAGCTCAAATTGAACAAGAGTCCCAACAAACTTCAAGGATTGGTCTCACCCCTTCTTGAAGTCCACCTTAAATCCATATTATAGTTACTTCTCGGTATCATTCTAAGATTTTTTAAAGCCTTCACGATCTCTAGCATCCTTCTCTAGAGAAAATTTGCCCTCCAGCTTAAGAATCTGGTCAGACAAAGCTTTGTTTGCCTCAGCTAATTTGGAATTTTTGACAACCACCGCCTTCTGGGATGCCCCAAGATCATCATAGGCCTTCTTCAGCTTCTTTACCCCTTGCTCCCATTATAGGCGAGATTAAGAAAAGGTTTTCATTTAAAACTTAAGAGCATTTTTTTATATTTTATTCATTTTTGTATTTGTTGGTATGGTCGTCAAAGAGAGTTATAAAATTAGATAATAACTATGAAAAAAGAGAACGATCAATAAGTCGGTACATTGGCAGGAGAGGTATAAGAAAATAAACAGTGGAGAAGACTAACCAGGGCCATACCATGAGCCATTTTAAGGGAGAGCTGGGATGACCCCAATCTCAAAGAGCGCTTGCGATCGGCAACGAGCACTGCCCTCTTCAATAGATTGGGGAAAATAGAAGGGACATTACCTACGCTATCTCCTTCAACATCTGCAATAAGAGGAGTAACTTCAAAAATTTTTAGGAATAATTTTTTGTAGGTCTCCTTCCTCTCTGTTCTTTTCTTCTTCCTTATCCCCTTCTCTCTCCCTCCTCTACTCTTTCGCTTCTCTCTTCTTCTCCTTCTCCTTATATTTCCCCTAATCTGATGGACTAGAACAACTAGCTTTGGGGGATAGAGCCTCAAACATATTTAAAGAATTAAGTCGATCAAATAAGATAATCTGATCATCATCTTCAGGAATCCTTAACTTTCTTCTCTTTATCAGAGGGGCCATATCTTCTTCTTCTTCTTCTTCTCCCACTCGATCTTCCTCCTATTTTGATTCCTCTCCCTCCTCTTATAATTCTTCTTCTTCCACTTCTATCATAATTGACTTAGAAGGTCCAACCTTAGGAGATTTAAGATTTGGGACTTTGTCGACCAAGCGAGAAATAAAACTGGTGGTCGTATTGTTATATTCCAATAGATAGGTCATCGACCTCAAGTGCTCACTGTTAGAGAGACTTTTTTGATATTCCAAGCCGTTAGAAGCTCATCAATATCAATCTCACTTATATTAGGCTCCTAATTTTGAATGCGAACTGCAAAGCAAAGGAACAAGAACATCAGTTAAAAGGATAGAAGTTAGAAAGAAGAACTTCGTAGTCAGGGAAAGGAAAAAAAGCGACCTATTGTGTCCTCTCCAAAGTCTAAAATTATAGGGCCCTAGTGCCTTTACCCTTAAGATCAAGAGGACGTTGCCAGTTTCTAGAAATGAAACCATGTTACCATTAATCTTCATGGGAGCCCGAAAGTTTCACCACCAATATCCTATCATCCCTCCTGGTCTTTAAATGCATAAGGCCATCACCAGTTCATGACCACATATAGTAATAGCAGATCTCCGCAACTCTCAAATTTATCACATAAAGTGTATTTATTCTGTGTACTCCATTGACTGTCTTTCATAAATTGGGGGCACACTGGGTTGACACATTTTTAAAATATTTGATGAACTAAGTAAGAGGTGGTTTGGGGGAAATGTTAAATCCCCGTGTGTAATCAAGAGGGTGTGAATCTAATGCTCCTTTTTAATATCATGAACGTTTCGTGGAAGAGGGGCACAATCGATATCCACCTAATCAGTAATATTATATAACTTCCTAATATCGACAATCAACTTATTATCGAGTTTTTTCATGGACATGCTAAGAAGATAACAACCTTATTTACAATTACAAAAAGAAGAAGAAAGCTGGAAAAATAAAAGACTGAGAGAGAGAATTGAAACTTACAAAGATTGATGAACCTTAGGGGAAAGAGAATGCTGTAGAAGAAAATCTCGGACACACTTAGCAACAAGGAATTCGAAGCGGACTGACAAGGGAAATGAACATTTTGTTTGAAATCTAATGTGAATAATGAACTCAACATCCGAGGACAATTTTGGCGCTTCATATTTCTGCTCGGACAATTGAGCCCTCTCACACTCTCACGAATAACAAGTATGCCATGGTATTTGGCCCAAGCCGAGCGTACCCCTGCAACTTTAGTAAATCTACCAAAATGCCATGTCGACAGAAAAGAGAAACATTTTTATCTCTTGGTCCTTTAATTCATTGTAAATTATTGGCCCAAAATTCACAAGACCGAAATTTTTTAGGGGAAATTGTGGGGACCCATTTCATATGGCCCATGAGAATAGATGACCATCCTGGACAGTCCAAGCCACTGATCGACCCAAATCAAATTTTAATTTACTTGCATGTATTTGAAATACATTAGAACACGCACAGATACATTCAAAGAGGTTACTAAAAATCTTGGATAAGATATTCAGGTATACCACGAATTATCCACGTGTTAATTGAGTTCCTTATGAAACTAAATCTCTAAGTTTGACGCATCTATAAATTATGCACCTTGACCATGGGCAAAGGGATGTAACTTGAAGTATTGAGAGACACTATAATAAAATAGTAACATCTCTGTAGATGTAGTTATGTTGCCGAACCACGTATATTGTTGTTGTGCGTGATCTTTACTTTATATTCTTTGGATTATTTTCGTAGATATTTTTGTTGCGATATTTGTTGCACTCATGAAAACCACTTGGTTCCATGATTATTTTAGAGAATTGGTCTTTCTTTATTCTCATATAAGTGGTCCCCTTCTTACTCACATAGGTTATTTTCATATGGAGTATCCTTCAATACCCCACTTAGATGTACTAAGATATGAATGTCATTAAAAACATAACTTCTCCTTACTTTAGAGTAGATCTGTACTGTCTCGTCTTTGCAGTGAATATGATTAAATATCATAGAGTCCATACTGAATATAATATAGTTCGTTTTGCCCATTGAACCTTGATCTTAGGATCTCCAGTCGACTAGGTTGGGTTGCCCCTATATTTATTCTTGTTTATTTTTTTAGGATTTAGACTCATTCCTCCCAATGATCATTCAACTTGCTCTCGATATAGCCTTTGGTAAGTGGATCCGTTATATTATCTTTTGACTTTACATAGTAAATTGAGATAATTCTATTTGAGAGAATTTATCTAACAAGTATTATGTCTACATTGAATATGTCACGAATTTTGGTTATACATGTGATTCTGTGCCCTTCCAATTGTTGATTGACTACCGCAATGTATATATATAGCGAGCACAGGTTTTGACTAATTTGGAATATCCTCAACGAAGTTTCGAAGCCATTAATCTTCTTCTACAGCTTTATCTAGTTCAATGAATTCTGTAGACACCTCATTATATTACCCCCTAAACTCTCCCTAGGTCCCTAGCACCTCCCTTCATCACTACAAACCCAGGTCATACCCCGAGTACTGACCTAGAAGCCATCGGGCGCCCTAGGCTCTGTTTGACCAAAAAGTTAAACTCTTCATCTCGATTAAGACTGAATGAATCTTCAAAAGGAACTAAATCCCCTTTCCAACGGTACATCCTGTGCGTAATTCTAACTTACCATGCGGACGAACGACCCATTTTCCTGGAAACTCGATCAAGAGGCCATCGGACGCTCTCGATCTCCGTTTGGCCTATGTCAACTCTTTAGCTCGATTAAGACTGAATGAATCTTCAAAAGGCACTGAAACCCCTTTCCAACGGTTCACCCCGTGCAGGATTCTGGCTTACGGTATGAACGAACGATCTGTTTTACTCTGAGAGGTCACCAATTGCTTCCAGGGCTCGATTGACCAAACTCAACTCCCCGAACTGGATTAAACTCTTTGGAATATCAAATTACATCTCCTAAACTTTCCAACGCTCCACCCCGTGCGCAATTCGAACTTACCAGGCGGACGAACGATCCATTTGCGTTCGACAATTCCCCATCCAAAGGAACGAAGAGCGCTTTCGAGACACATTTGACCCATAGTCAACTACCGAACCCAGTAGAAGTCCAAGGACTTTTGAAGGTATCTGAATTACCTTTCCAACGGTCCACCCCATGTGCAATTCAGATCAACGGTTTGCGCTCTGCGATCGATTTTTCGAAAAGGCCTGAAAGACACTGCCAAACGGCAGGTCCCAGACCCTACCTATCTGCAGTGTGCCTAAACACACTTGTCGACTAGAAGGACCAGGGCTATGCTGATCGGCAATGCCACGGGCCTATAAAAAGGAGGCCTTGTCCTCATTTCAAAGGGAGCCTAGATCTGAAACATATCACTCTCATCAAATCTAGAAAACCTTTCTCGAAGTCAGTGTGATTTCCACATCCAAAACCCTTTCCAACTTTCAATTCTCATCATCCTTTTCATAAAACTTGGTGAATTCACTACCCTCCATCATCATCCAAGTTCAAGGACTTCTCTCCAATATTCAAGATCAAGCTCAAGATCTTCAAGAAGGTCTAATTTTCTCAATTCTCTCAAATTCCCATAAATTCATATTAACTTGTTTTATTACTTATCACTTTTATTCTCCCATATCACATCTCCTAATAACTTTTTATTTAGTATTATTTCACATGTCTTATTTTCATACAAATAAAAACCTAAAAAAAAAATAAGAAAAGAGGGTTTGCTTATAAATTCCAAATGGGAGTTCTCACATTTTTCTTACACTTCTCTCACAACTAAAACACTTTTTCCACACACACAAATAAGAGAATCCCCCGATTGGATTTGTGGGATAAACCCCACCCCTTATTTTTCATACGAACTACGTGGACTTTTATGCCTCTATAGGCTACATAGGCGTCTCGGGGTAAAACCCGGGACTCGAGTCCTATTTTTTACTCTTTTTCCATTTTCTATTTTCTTTAAATTCAATTCTCTTAGATTATATATATATATATATATATATATATTTGTTCTCAGTGGCGTATTATTCCACATACGTTATTGTTCCATTATAACGATCAACGCATGGATGATCACGTAAATCCTATTTTCTAATATTATATTTACATTCCTACGTATGACTCGCTTTATCTCTTCCATGGTACAAGTTAATGACTCCTATTTCCACTACATATACACATGCACACGTATCACGGGGAAAATAAAGGAAACTTGTAAAAACCCATGAGAAACTATAAGGGCGGAATGGGTGCCTAACACCTTTCCATTTCGCAACTTAGCCTCCGGACCCTTTTCGAATCATTTTGGTTTCATATGCATCAGTATGTCTTTGGATGCTGTCCTTTGAGACAAATCCCTTTCTTTTGTCTATTTTGAATAAAATAGACTGGCGACTTCATCTCTCTACATTTTTCACCTCATCAATGACGCCGACCGAAGCGTTCCCAAGAGGGACACGCGGGACCTAGGATCCTCATGCTCCCGCCCACCGCGAGGATCATGGATGGCCACAGTGGCGACTCCACTGGGGATTATATGCTTATTTTGAGGGCTAGACTCTATTTACATGGGTGTTTTATTTTCTTATATATCCCCTTATTTGCATGTTCCCCTTTACTACTCATGTGTACCTCATGATTAAGCTTCTATTCACACTTGTAGAAAATTCTCCATGTACACTTCACACCACGTGCACCTAGGATCACATATATATCCCCATGTTGCACGCATCATCCATACTTGGTATACCATTGGTACTCATACTTTGCTCCCTGTTGGGCATGATTAAGAAAGATACTCTCATCATAAGATACTAATAAGAGAATCATGCATGATTCACACAACATCACCAAATATCATTGTTATTGACCAAATTTTGTCCAGTAACTAGAGGGTCACTTCGTGATGGGCGCTGGTCCGGTAGGGCGCAGTTAGCCTAAGCGATATGACTCTCACCTTCTATTGGCCAAGTACATTCGACGTATATCGAATGGTTACCCCACATCATACTGCTTGACCGAAGTCATGACGGGAGGTATATTGCAGGGAATTCATTCACATATGTCGAGTATATCGAATTCTCTCTCACACATACCGTCCCCACGAGGTATATGGTGAGGCAATTTACGTACACTCAGGTATATTAAATGGCCTGTCCACATGTGCTGATTGCCCACAAGAGCAAGACGTATATCGTGGAAGTCACGCCAAAGGGGGGAACCTTTTTTGATTCACCCAACCAACTGCATACCCGCATATAGGTGTCAATCCTAGGACACACATATAAGATTGCCGGTTTCAACCCGAAACTCTGCCAAAATTTTGGGTCGGCCTGTCGCTTGAATTTTTGCACATTTTTAAAACAGGACCCTGCCCGTGAGCCTGGTT
Source organism: Sambucus nigra (assembly GCA_949130495.1). Taxonomy (NCBI): domain Eukaryota; kingdom Viridiplantae; phylum Streptophyta; class Magnoliopsida; order Dipsacales; family Adoxaceae; genus Sambucus; species Sambucus nigra. Next base: position 745,724,736 of record OX422210.1, read on the forward strand.
ACAAGTCCAGCCATAACTTTGCATATGTTATAAACCCAACTTTTCCAGGACCGGGTCCCGTCCGACATTTCATTTATATTTAGGAGAATTTATTACAAGTGAGAACATAATAATTATAATAATCATGCTGAGACCGTCTCGCCAAAAAAAAAACATTTCTCCTTTCCTTATAAAAAAAACATTTCTTATTTCTTTATAAAAAAAAAAACATTTTCCCTCTATTTATCAAAGGGCCAAAAATATTGTCTTTCAATCTCAAAATAAATCCCATTTTATGCCTTTTCAGGTCGATCGCACGCCCTTGGCCTAACTCCTTATTAGCTTCGGTCTTCAGTTAAGTCACCCCGAAGTTTTGTCCATTCTCCTACTACTTCTTCTAAATTTAGAATCCATCCTCTTTCCATGGAGAACACAGATCAAGCACCAATTGTGCAACTGGATCTGACGACAGTTTTGGCTTAGCTCGTGTCCAAGATTGACAACCTCCAAACTGAGGTCCAAGAGATGCAACGAAACTAGGTTCCCATTCCTCAAGAGCTCGAGGCCCTATTCCCTCGCGCTATGAGCCCACCTGAGCCTATCTGGGTTCCCTAAGAATATCATCACGCTCCACGTGCCCCTCCTGCTAATGGTTTTCCACCTTCCCAGCTTTCGATGTCGAACCTTGCCTAGCACGGGGCTAACTTGCCTATGATCATTGATCCCAAAGAGGAGGAGTTGAACAAGAAGACCTCAAGATGCTCACTAAGAAGTTTTACCAAGTCATAATCTCTGGGAATTACATGGACTACACCCATATGTCTCCCTATCCTAAAGCGAGGTTACTCGAGAAATTCAAGATGCCAAATATCAAGAAATTCAGAGGAAGTGGACCCCCGATTGTTCATCTTCGCAGTTATCACCGTTCCATGACTCTCCTAGGGGCTTCTGAAGAAGTGATGGCCCAATTGTTTCAGCAAACTTTGAAGGATAGAGCCCTCCAATGGTTTTTATCTCTCGAAGAGTCCAGAATTCGTAGCTGGGAGGATGTGGCTTGAGAATTCATGTTGCAGTACAAATACAATGAAGAAATTGAGGTCACCCACCGTGATTTAGAGCTTCTCAAATAGAACTCTGGGGAATCAGTCAATAACTTCATAGCCCGGTGGAGGGAAAAAGCAGCTACCATTACCAATCGGCCTTCCGAGGAAGAATAAGTCAGCATAGTGAAGAAGAACTTCTTGCCCCATGTTCAAGAAACCATGGGAGGAGAATACTATCCCCACTTCCGAGATCTCAGAGAAGTAGGAGTAGAAATTGAGGAGGGTATGGCTAAAATAGAAATTGAACCGAAGAAGGTGTCCGGGCAGTTCACCCCCAGAAAATATGACAAACCTGCCCGTGCTGCAGTCTCAACCATTAATAACATCTCTCAACCAACCACATCATGGGAACCGGAAATCCTCCCTGTCCCGTCCGAAAGGAATACACCGAGATTTATGCTCCCCTGTCCAAAGTTTATCAAGCCCTGTTAAGGCGAAACCTCATCAAACACTTGGATCCCCGTCCATTGCCAAATCCACTTCCGAGAAACTTCAAGGCAGATGCCCATTGCACCTTTCACCAAACATCTGGCCATACCATCGACCAATGCTTCCACCTCCGAAACGTAATCCAAGGTCTAATTGATCGGGGTACCATTGACCCACAGCTAATCCTAAGCCAAACACTACTAACAACCCACTCCCAAATCATGCCAATGCCATCTTCCTAGGAGAGAACCCAAAATTTGATCCCTCAACTCAAATCACACCCATACACTCTCCCAAACCTCTCCAAACCTACCAATATTTCCTCCTACACCCTACTAGCCTTGCTGATCAGGCACTGTCACTCCTTACTAGAGCATGCATCGTTGTCCGTACCCATTCTAAAATGGAAGTATGGAATTATAAGAAGTCTTAAACCAACTCCTAGAGTTCGGGATGAAATTTCCCTCACAGATGATCATTGACTGCTAGAGGTTCAGCACGCTATTATTGGAAGCAAGGAAATGGGCTCGAGACTCAGATAGTTGGGTGGTATCAATCGATGAAGTCATCTTGGATGACGTTGTCCAGATCATGGCAGAATTATTCAGGCAAATGAATAATATCTACAGTATGACCAAGTTACTTGATACTCTAAAGCTACAAGGGCACCTGGTCCCTTCACCCCTACATATCCCCATAGGATGGGAAGACCTGTATGAAGAAGCCGTCAAAGTTTTGGAATGCATTGACTTTATATGTAAGACATAATTGTTTCCACCGAATAGGGGGAAGAGTTTGAAGATTCAAATGAAGAGCAAGCTTCAGAGAAAATTAGCCCGGTAGCTAACATGTGTGGGATGATATCATTTGAAGAACTCCTCGAAGAAATAAATAAGGTGTTAGAACAACCCGAGATTAATGAGGAAACGAGATTCATGTTCTTCCCTTATTCAGTAAATCACATGACCAAATAAGGAAGGCATTACCAGATTCTAAGCTCACTACCAGCCAATGACAAGGGGAAGGGAATTGAAAACCTTACTATGCCCAAAATTACCCTCGAGGAAAGCAAGATCCTCGATCAACTGAAGAAAACTCAAGCTGACATCACCGTATGGGGGACTTTTCATATCTTCCCAGCTACATAGAAATTCTTTGATCAAGCTGCTCACGAGACCCACAGTTACGCCCTCTACCACACCAGAAGAAGCGGTAAATTTGATCGAATTCTTGACCTCTACTCGAATGATATCGTTTTTCGAAGAAAAAAATTCCAAAGATTGGGCCAAACCATAATTATGCACTCAACATCTCCATCGAAGTTATGGGGAAGGTTGTACCACTCTCTCTTGTCGATACTGGATCCGCCTTGAATGTCTGCCCACTAAGGACCTTTAGATGTTTAGGCCTGAAAGAAAATGACCTCGCTCCAACCTTCGCTGCTGTACGTGCCTATGATAATACCCGTCGAGAGGTGATGGGATCCATTGAATTCCAATTTATTGACATCCCAGCTTGTTTCAACCTGTTGCTCGAATGACCTTGGCTCCATAGTATCAAGGGTGTGTCTTCCTCACTCCATTAGAAATTGAATTTCTTCACCAATGGACGGGTCATCACCATTTTGGGTGACAACAGCAATACTGAGGGTGCAAATACCAGCAGTCCAATTCTTGAGATACAGCATATGTCAAATGATATGCCCCTATCAGGATTCTGAGTTGAACCACCTCTACTCCCGGTAGGGGACAACTTTAAAGAAAGGGTTTGTCCAGAATACGACCCTCATGGCAACGTAAATGTGATTCAGATGTTTAAAAACATGCACTTCATGCCCGAACTGGGGCTAGGACAAAGACAACCAGGGATACTTGACCCTATTGAACTGAAAAAAGCTTTCCCTCCTTGTGGTTTGGGGTATCAACCATCAGAACAAGGGCTCGGAATGATCCTCTAATCTCGACCAAAGAGAGGACTAGATTGCATCCACACTATCCCAAGTGACTCCTTAAATGGATGATTCATCAAAGAGGGCGAAGACTTACCCTTTTACGGCTTTCCCGAACCATGGTATGACCATACAGATAAGAAGATGAAGCCTAGAATGGACATCTTTTTCCAAGATGGCTACTATGAACCGAGAGTTCCTAACACCATGTACAACGACTCATCAAAGATACCGAAGAAAGTGACTCCGAAGATTCCTTCAACTTACAGACACTAGGGCTGACACTTTGCATGATTCACACAGGCACTACATCACTGGATTTATCCCAACTGATTAAAGGTGCTGATACACCTCTCCTCAACTGGCATGCTGCGCCAGTTCTACCTGTTGAAATCCCACTTAATCCTAATGTTTATCCCATTTCTTCTTCCGTTGTCCATCCTTGTTCAAATGTAATCTAGTCCTCCTTTGATGAGGTTCTCAATGCTATTTTTCCTATCAATGAAATAAATGAAGATTTTGAGTATCCGGCTGTGCCTTACATTAATTGTTTAGATTCTAATCAAACTTTTGATGATGATGATTTTTCAAATGAATAATTCTTAACTGATCTAAATAAGGTTAATAATAAACAACATAATCGCATTCAAGTTAATGAAGAAGAGACTATTATTGTTAACTTCGATTCTAGTAGCCAACTGTGCGAGATTAGGATAGGGGCTACCCTTGACGAGCATGAGCACACACAACTCAAAAAATTGATAAAGGAATTCGTGGATGTCTTTGCATGGTCCTATGATGATATGCCCATCATTGATCCTGAAATATCTCAGCCTGAGATTCCCACTCTCTCAGATTACTAACCGGTTAAACAAAAGTTGAGAAAGCTCCGCACCGAATGGTCCCTCAAAGTTAAAGAAGAGGTGGTTAAATAGCTAAACGTGGGCTTCATTCGTGTGATCGAATATCCCATGTGGCTAGCCAACATAGTGCCTGTGTCGAAATCAGGAGGGAAGGTTCGGATGTGTGTAGACTACCGGGATTTGAACAAAGCCTATCCAAAGGATGATTATTCGTTACCCAATATCGACATGATCGTGGATAACACAACCAGTCATTCTTTCAAGTCATTCATCGACGGGTTTGCCAGATACAACCAAATCAAAATGCATCCAGACCACTAAGAAAAAATAGCGTTCATCACCCCATGGGGAACCTTTTGTTACACTGTTATGCCATTTGGTCTCAAGAACACTGGGCCTACCTACCAGAGGGATGCCACAACCATCCTGCAGGATTTGATTAAAAAATAAGTTGAGGTATATGTGGATGATATGATTATCAAATCCAAGACTAGAGGAGGTCTTGTTCCCTCTCTTCGAAAGTTCTTCGAACGACTACGACAGTATCAGATGAGGCTCAATCCATAGAAATGCATCTTCGGCATTACAAAGGGAAAACTCTTGGGATTCATTATCAGTGAGAATGGGATAGAAGCAGATCCCGCCAAGTTGAAAGCCATACTTGAGATTCCACCTCCCCGAATAGAGAAAGAAGTCTGAGGTTTCCTTGGAAAATTAAAATGCATCAGCCAGTTCATGAGCCAGTTAACTTGCATCTGCAAACCTATTTTTAATCTCCTCCAAAAGGATTTAACTAAGGTTTGGAACGAGGCCTGCCAAGAAGCCTTCGACCAAATCAAATAATATCTGACCCAGCCCCCAGTACTCATGCAACCACAGCCTGGTCTCCCCTTACTCCTATACCTAATCATAACCGACACTGCAACTGGGGGTTATTAGCCCAATACCTGGAAGATTCCTGTAATCTATGATCCCAATCCCAAATTAGTCGGGTAGAAATTCAACTACACTACTTTGGAAAAGGCATGTGCCGTGCTTGTCTGGGTCACCCAAAAGTTACGACACTACATGCTCGCCTTCCCCATCAAACTTGTATCCCAAATAGACCCCATTAAATACCTCCTTGAGAAACTTGCCTTATCCAGCCAAATGGACGGATGGTCGATGCTCCTATCCGAGTTTTATATCTTTTACATCACGTAGAAAGACATGAAAGGAAGAGCCATCTCTGACTACCTCACTGATTACCCCATGGATGAAGTCGATGTCTGGATATCTGAATTCCCAGATGAAAGCATCCTCTGCACAGCCCAGGACAGTCTTCGTTGGCAAATGTTCTTTGATGGTGATGCCAATAAAAATGGATATGGCTTTGGGATACTTCTGATCGCCCTAGATGACTCCCACACTCCTATCGCCATCAAGATGGATTTCACTTATACCAATAACATGACTGAATACGAGGCATGCACGGTAGGCCTCAAGGTTGATCTCAAGATAGGTATTTAGTGCCTAGATGTCTATGGGGATTTCGCCCTCATCATCGGTCAAGTGCTCAGAAAATGGAGAGTTAAGGATGAGAAGTTCCAACCCTTCCATGCCCACTTAGAAAAGCTAGCGTCATAATTCCAAGATATCACCTTCTATTACCTACCTCGAGCAGAAAAATAACCTAGTCGATGCCCTTACTACCTTAGCCTCCATGGATGACATGCCTAAAGGAATAACAATAACCCCCTTCTAGATTTAAAAGTAAGACAAACCAACCCACTGTTACCACATTGAGCTCGCCACCACAGAAGATCCTGAGCTTGCCAATTGTTGGTACTATGATATATGGCACCTCCTCAAGCATGGTAGGTATCCCGAGGATTCCAACAAGGAAGGTCGAGCAACCTTTAGAAGACTGGCTGCCCAGTACATCATCTATCACAAAGCACTGCTCAAAAGGAACTTCGATGGAACTCATCTGCACTGTATAGCAGGGGCTGAAATTGAAAAGATAATGCAGAAGATCCACAGCAGGGAATGCGGACCCCACATGAATGGTTACATGCTTGCCAAGAAGATCATCCGACAAGGCTACTACTAGACTACCATGACCCAGGATTGCACCGCCTATGTCCAAAGATTCCTCAAATGCCAATAATTCTCCAACCTTTAGCATCTGCCTCCGCGTGAATTATACAACATGACTTCTCCCTAGTCGTTTTCGACCTGGGGTATCGACATTATAGGGAAAGTTACACCAAAGGCTTCCAACGGGCATGAGTTCATCCTAGTTACCTTTGATTACTTCACCAAATGGGTCGAAGCTGAGTCATACGCAGTGCTAAACGCCAAGAAAGTGGCCAAATTCATCAAGAAAAACATCATCTCCCAATTTGGGGTCCCACACGAACTAGTATCATATAATGGCTTACATTTTGAGGCAGACGTTACAAAAGTGGTCAACGAGTATGGGATTTAGAGACACAAATCTTCTCCCCACCGACCTCAAACCAACGGTGTAGTTGAAGCCGCCAACAAGAACCTCAAAGCCATCATCAGCAAGATGATCGAAGGCTGTCGAGATTGGGCCGACCGGATCCCATGTGCCCTTTGGGGCTTTTGAACCTCAATTCGAACCTCTATTGGGGCTACACCTTACTCTCTAGTTTACGGCATGGAAGCAGCACCTGTCTTCTTCACTGACCTTATTTTCAAGCATGACATGCAATGAGGGTATTTCTATCTAAATTTTGAACCTCAATTCGAACCTCTATTGGGGCTACACCTTACTCTCTAGTTTACGGCATGGAAGCAGTCCCACCCGTGGAGATAGAAATACCCTCATTGCATGTCATGCTTGAAAATAAGGTCAGTGAAGAAGACAGGTGCCAAAGTTGTCTTGACGAGCTAACCCTCCTAGACGAAAGGAGGTTAAAAGCGCTATAACACATACAAGGGTACCATCGTCGAATAGAGCAATCATTCAATAAGAGAGTTAAGGACCGCGATGTTCGAGAGGGGGATTTATCCCTCAAAGAGATAATAGAACCCATCTGGGACCCCAGAGGGAAATTCAAGCCCAATTGGAGCGACCCCTACATTGTAAAGAAGATCTTGTCCGGCGGTGCCGCCATGCTCACCGACTTAGATGGGGAGGAGATGGCTCACCCAGTCAACCTGGACCGTCTCAAGAAATTTTACCCCTAGTTCGAAATCTCAGCCCGCTACGACTTTTCTCATCTCCCTTCTATTCTAAAAATAAAATAAAATAAAATAAAACAATCTCTTCATTTCCTTCTACCCAAAACTATGTGGGCCTGATCCTCTGCAAAACCATTTTGAAACATTTTAAAATCTTAAAACCCCCAGAGGTAAGTAGGAAGCTCATTCACCTTATATGAGCACGACCCTTACTTTTTCACAAAATACTATTCTTTTTTTTATCTTCGAGAACAACTGTCCATTCTAACATATACTTGAACAAAAGGATTATGTATGCCTAAGCGATCGGTATAGATAATTCAAAAACACAAAACTCATCAAAAGGCATAGCTGGATGATAAAAAAACTTGTTTATTTAACTAATAAAAAAATTCGGTATAGATTACATAAGAAAAGGAACGAATAACTCCCTTCCCCCTACCTTCCTAAAAAAGCCAAAATAAAATCCCCACATTTACCCCCCATTAAAAAATAAACTCTCCAAGAGTCCTATCCATAGCTACCAGAGGAGCTCGTTCCGTCATCATCATCTGCATCCTGGGGTCCCCAAGCTTCCCCTGCCTGAACAGAGTGCCGTAGGTGCTCCATGGACTGATAAGCCCGAACCAGCTTGGAAAAAACCACAACACCTCCCTCCATGGTATTAAATAAGACAAGCCACCTTTGTCCAGTCTCCACTGCCAACATCTTACTAACCACTCTCCTCTACAATCACTTCATATAATCCCTAGGAATATGCCAAACTCTCCCAGCAGAAAGATAAGGATGGGTTGACGGACGCATATCCTCCCACATAGAGCCAAGCCGCATGCGTAGACGCTCAATCAAATCTTCTACCGGAAAGAACTCTAGTGTCCGAGGTGGCACAACCTGTTCCAAGCCAAATTAATGCAGAAGCCGATAAGGGAAATAGAAAGAGATCTGTCTGAGACTAACCAACCAGACATACAGGTATTCTCCCAGCTCCAGAATAGGCATCAACTGTCCCCACCAAGGCACTGACCAACACAAATTTAGAGCCCTGTGCTCCATAAACTAGTTCTCCCAACTCTCGATGTCGAAGCCAACACTGATGAAATAGCGCGAAAAGAAGTTGAGTACAACCGACAAAGGGTATTCTGGAGCAGTCACCAGGCGGAGTCTCTCAAACAACCACATGAACAGCATCACGGGGCTACCCCTCAGTAAGTCAGAATGACCTTCTCTCCAGGCATCTAGGCCATTCAAAGTCTCTGCCAGTATCACCGCCACAGGATTGCGACGATATGACATCCAGGAAATAATAACTGCAAGTCATGGGTACACTAGCAGTTCCCCAGTCACTAGTAGTAATTTTGATACTAAGCCCAGAACAACGGCTCCAGTGTATCCATCATCGCCAGCCTCCTGCAAATGCACGGACTGTAACACCACCGAAAGGGAGATCATTCCCCCAGCAATCGGTGGTCTAGAGGCCGAAGGCAAGATACGAAGAAGCCCGACCAATAAATCCCTAGGAGAACGAGAAAACTCAGGAAGAGCTGAAGCAAAACTGAGATTTATCCCTAGCATGGAAGAAAATTCCTCATAGGTAGGACAAACTTCATCCAACCCAAAGTGGAATACATGGTCTTCGGGGTACCAAAATTGTACTGCCGCCATCAACATGTTCCACTGAATGGGCCGGTTGCGTTACAAAGAAACTCGACACATATTGAAAGCATCGTAGTCGACATTATAAGAGAACATGGCTTCCAAGGCTTCGAGGTAGTTAGCAAACTCAATGCTACCCGGGAGAGCCATCTTGCAATACTAAGAAATAGTAGTCAAATAAGTAAGAATGTGAAGGTGTGATGAAAACACTCCACCCTTACCCCTTTTTATACTTGAAAACCCTCATAAAAAAATATGACCCCTGCAAAAATCGGAGGAAATCCTACCCCAAAAAGTACAAGAGGCTGAAGAGGGCACTAATCAAAACTTTGAATTGATGAGACTGGACTTGATTGCCGATAGGCAGGACAAGGGTCTTGCTGATCGGCAACCCCTTATTTTTGGAAATTTTCCTTTTTCCTCTTTTGTCAAAATGAGAAGCTCAATAAAAAATAAATTGATATTCTCAAAAGAAATTCAAAAAATCCTCTTCCACCCCTATATAATTTCTCATTTTTAAAACTTCCCCCCCAAATCCCAAAAATATCTCTTTTTACGATCTCAGCAGCAAAGTATAAGCGCATGTGCATGCATTTACCATTAAAAAAAGATAACAAAAAACCCCATTGCATTGCATATATATATTCTTCTGTGTGGCATCAAATTTTGCAGGAAATAAAAGAAAAGAAAAAACAATGGGACTCAGTCCGAACCCACATTCTCTCTCTTTCCCTCTCTCTAAGAGCTTCCACCCATGCGACGTGCTCTCTTTCCCCTATGATGAGACGACACACCACTGCTACCCGAGCCAGAGTCCTCCCAGGATGAAGCAGACGGTGCTAAGAAAGCAGGAACCGGGACCGTATCCCAAATATGGGCAGTCGTCGAAGATATCCATTCCTTAATGTCCCTTAGCCAAGTGGTCGACACCCGAACTTGCTGCAAGTAAAAGGCAAAATCAGTATCAAAGCAAAAAGGATAAAAATAGAAAAGAAATCAAAAAGTGGAAAAGAACCAAAAAGGTATTTCGCAGGATGAAGAACCTCCTATGTCAAGCCCAGCTCCTTCGGATCCATCGCATGAAGACGGTGCAACATGGGGTCCATCCCTCTATCAGCCCGCCGAATATTATATGAAGGAGTATGTAATCGAATGAAAGGAACCTCTGAAGTCACTGCCGCCGTAGACGCCGACAGACCACTGTCGCTGTGGGAAGACCCCACCGCCCGACTCGAACCCATAGGAGGGAAAACCAAGGCATCATATATGCTGGGAGACATTAACCAGCTTATCACAAAGTTCATATAGTCATACGGCGCAACTGTATCAATGTATAATAGGTAGGACTCACCAATCATCATCGTGATCCTTACATCCTCCGGTAACAGCCTCTCCCGCCTCATGGACGTAGGTGGCTGCGCGGGTGGCACCATCACCTCCTCCTTAGAAATCTATTAAACCACCCTCTCCTCAAGATACTAAGAATGGCCAAACTCATGCGCTAGCAAATGCCTCGTCTGTATGTTCACCCAGTCGCCCTCGTATCCTGAATGTCTGTCCCCAAGGGTAAAAAGTCACCTGAAAATCTCCAGCAGGCATAACTCAATACGAAATCAGAACATGCAAAGACTAAGACTGAAAAGGAAAAAGTTTACCCTACCACTGGTCAGGCCATTTAAGACCTGACACATCGCCTCCAGAGAAAGAGATCCCTTCGACTACCGATTGGCCTTTCGCCATCGATACAATCGACAGAAGTCCCCAACAGTCCCATCCTTCAGGGCAATTAGCTGGTTATTGAACCCAATCACCTCATAGAACCACGTCTGCCAAAGATAAGAATTCATAATAAAAAAGAGACGCATAAGGAAAATGCAAATGCATGAAAGGAGAATGCGCAAACTGAAGAATACCTTAAGAAGATATGTGGCTCCAGTAAAAGTTTACCGAAAGCACCATCTGAATGCATCCAAAGAAAAATAGAGGATCGCTAAAGTCAGGCTCCCCCAATCATAGAGAGGGATGTTCAAAAACATCCTCAAGTACGAAAAGAATCACAAATGGACGACGTCACTGCTAGACGCCACCATGAAACCTCCCAGCACCAACAATATGAATAACGGGCCATCTGCCTCCCCTATATCCCATCCTCCACATCAACCAACCTAATCAGTAAAAGGTCCTTCATCAGGGACAACCAAATGGAATCTCCAAACACTATCCTCCCTACATCGTCGAGCGCCACCCGCACCACCTCTGGCCTGACCCGTAGAGAGCGGTCCACCTCTATCTGCTCTCCATCACAATCCATCCCTAAATGCTGCTTCACGTCTATGGGAGTCACGGTCATCTCCCCAAAGCCAAAATGGAAAGTATGGGTAGTATCCCACCATCTCTCGCCCAGAGCACATAAGACCGCTGTCGAATGAGGGGTCTCGTCCAGCCCAGACGCCAACCTCCCAAATCTCACCGATGATACCACCCAATGCACCACATGTGGAAGATGCTCCCAAACATCCTTGAGCCCCATCATCCCACGGGCACGCATGTTCTTCAAAGAGATATCAGACTGTAAAAAAAAAACTTGTCAAAAATTCAAGAAGGAAGAAAAAAATCACCAAGAAAAAAGAGAAGAATGCCAAAAGTCAGGTTACTTACATAACCGCCGGGGCTCACCACCCTCGAAGAGCGATAACACGATGACTCCCGTAGTAAGGTCCGCCCATCCACAACCGACTCGAATGCATCAAAGGAATTCTCTCTCCCCAAAGCAAGAGGAGCCCTGGCCCTCCACTCCACGTTCGCCCAGTTATCAACAATCAAATATTCCCTGTGCGTTGCAGTGCTCACAAAGGCAGCCATTTCTTAGAGATCAGAATACTAAAACGTTTTGGAGAGGAAAATTGTAGAAAGAGAGAAAGAAAGAAGTTGTGAAAAATGAAGGGGATTCACCCCCTTTATATAGGATGCCAAAGGTCATGATGATCGGGATTGACCCTCCAACCACCGATCGACACCGCCCCTTTACCTTTCTGAGGAAGTCCAAAAGTCCATGCCACTGCCAAATGGTACCCCCCACACCATGCCGACCGGCACCCCCTTAAAATTTTGTACAAAAACTCCTAGAAAATACCAGAAAGTCATAAAAAATCTCAAAAAATTCCATAAAATCCCCAGAAAGATTTAGAACATTTTTGCCAAGAAAACTTCTCATTCCCTCAAGCGAAACCCCTATTTCCTCAGCGAAACTCTCAAGAGCCAAGTGAATCCCCTCCCGGGCAACATCCCCGTAGAATCTCTAAGGATCACTTCCTATACGCCAAAGGTCTCAAACCTCCTTGAGCAATGCGTCTAATCATTTCCCCCAGTGGAGTTTACAACATCAAATTTGCCTTTCCTTCGCAAAGTCTCCAAAAGACACAAGGATCTCCCCATCAAATGATTCCCCAGCTCAAAATAACATCACGAGGTAATTTCCCCAACGGAATTTTAGAGAATCATTCTCCCCATCAATGTCTCCAAAGGACGCTCTACATTTCTCCCAGCTCATTCGCTATTCCCCAACGGAACCCAAAATCCAATCTTTATCCCCAGCAAAATCCCTGATTTTCCCAAAGGAAATGTACACCCCTCTTTTAGGTCAGAATTGACCTCTGTCCTCGGTCATCACCTCTCTTAGGGCAGAATTGACCTCGGTCTTAGATCGTCACCTTAGTTAGGTCAGAATTGACCTTGCTCCTCGATTGTCATCTCTCTTTAGGTCTTAATTGACCTTGGTCTTGAATCGTCACCTCAGTTAGGTCAGAATTGACCTCGGTCTAGGAATGTCACCTTAAGCCTGCAGAATTGGCTTTGTGTAATACCCCATAATTCTGCATAGTTAGGAAAATACTTTTTTATTTAAATTACGTGAGTAGAGTAATTTAATGAGATAAAATACGTCTTATTTAAATTACGTGAGTAGAGTAATTTAATGTGATACATTTTAAATTAAATTACATGAGTAGAGTAATTTAATGTGATGTAATGTTAATAAAAGTTAGACACTGATTAATATGACGATTAAAAATTTACTAAATGTGAGTAGTAAATTTTGAATGTTGATATGTACGGCCTAGCGATTTATATGAATGTACCGGAGTTATCTCGACCGAGTGTTGTGCGTAGACAAAAATTGAAGGTGAGATGAGAAACATATTTTAAGAGACTCAAAAGATAATTTATAGTCCACAGATGATTCTGAAAGGGTCGAATTAGTCAAAATAGTGTACCCGGGGGTACTAGTTGAGTGCCGGGTCATTTTTGGGCTAAACCAGGACCATTTGAGGGCATTTTGGTCTCTTTACATTTAAGGGTGAGGAGATCTACGAATTTTGGAACCCTAAGTCAGATTATAAGAGTTAGAGGCTAGGGTTAGAGAGGAGGTAAATACACCATAGCCATTAGAGAGAAGAGATAAATAATTTCCTAAGGCAAAAGAAGGAAGTAGGGAGAATTCAAAGGAGATTTCACTACCAACTTGCTGGGAATGAGGATTAAAGGATAAGAATCATCAATCATCAACAACAACCACGAAATCAGGCCCTACAAAGCATAAGGCAAGTGGTTATTTGCAAAATAAATTGAGTTATAATACCCATATATAAGTTTTAGGAAGAACATGATTTTTATGATATTTTTGGGAGTAAACACTTGAATATGATCCATGATTGATAGGGATTTCATGTATAACGTTTTTTTATCTCCAAATAATCTGATATCATAGAAGACTTGATGATTAAATCGAACTAAAAATCTGGACTTTTGATGAAAAGATGGAAAGATTGTATTTTTAGTATTCTTGAATAACAAGAAGATTTTTAATTAATTTGGACGAGAGTTGTAATAATTTTGTTGTTCTAAATCATTAGAAATCATCCCAGAATATGTAGGAATGATTAAGATTGTTAGTTGCAAGTATGGTGAATTATCATGGGAGATGGATAAACAAAAATGGTAAAAACCGCATGAAGAAGACGATTTAGGTCTGTCACTGCTCGATCGATCGATCGACCCTTGAATGTCGATCGATCGAGTAGTCGATCGATCGACCATGTCCCATCGATCGATCGACCTTGGCTGTACTTTAGAGAATTTTGTGGATAAATTTCTTTTCAATTACCGTCACTTAATGGGAACCTTAGTGATGATATTTTACCTATGAAGAGACTTAATAAATACCAGTAGGTGTACCGTGAGATTTGTTCATAAATGATTGAGTGTAAAAATTAGAGAAATGGACCAGCGGGAAGATAACCGATTGAGTCGTATGTCGAGAATGTGATAATTTAGTTACGAAAAGAGTGAGAGTCAATTTCGGAAAAATACCAGTAGGTTAAAGAAAACTTAACTACTTAATCAAGGGAGGGGTAACTAGGACCCTTAGAGTTGCGTGAACATTCGAATAAATGTGATAGTGAAATAAATCATAAATTAATGAGTAGGGTGAAAATAAGTAAAATATATTACATATGGACATGATTTGATAGGTCGGGTGTGTACCTACTAAATTATATGAATTTTTGGGTTAAGATAATTTTACCTAAATTAATTATGTTAGGGTCGATGAGATATTCCGAACTACCATAAAGTTATTATATGTTTGGGGTCGATGTAAAATGCCGAACCAAACCTTAAACTGGTGTGGCGATGAAAGAGTCCCGAACCAGGATATGTGAGTGTGTGTGTATATATATATATATATATATATATAAAATAAAGGAAGAGTGATTTTTTGTCCTCCCCAACTAACGGTTGAGATTAAATCTGAAAAATTTGGTCTTTATCAACTAGCGGCTGAGATTAAATAGGAAGGATTTGAATCCAATGGCTAAAAATCAATCAAGGAATGGCCCATGTAATCTTAAACTACTTTGGGACTCACAATTTAGAGTGGATAGAGTACAACCTATATATGTACTTTATCTACTGTACACAATCTCTACACACAATTTTATTCTGCACACACAGAATAAGTGGTTCGAGGACAATCTTATAACTCACACAAGATAGCTGTGAGAGAGAGCCGAAGAGTTTGGATACAATCTTAATCTGTACACACTCTCCTTCTTATTGTGAGTTACTATTCAACTCTCTAACTGTATGGAAAATGCTTTGTTTGTATGGAATATGTTTTACTCAGATAATTCCTTGCTTGGATTTATAACTGTATATCCGAGACCGTGAGCTTTTTTTTTTGTTGAAAGGAGAGAAATTATGTACTAATAGATTTGTTTGAACTCCTCCAGTCAAGCCACTCAAAAGCACATTATGTACTACTCATTCAAGCACATTTGCAGGCCCCAAATATCTAATAGCTTTGTTTGAACTCCTCCAGTCAAGCCACGGATATACTTTCTGACTTTTGAGGTAAAATAAAATCTTTAACAGTTCTTTATTTATCCAATGAGGATATGTAACAGTTGTTTTAATTTTTCCCCATCTATTCGAATAAAGCATATGTTTCTATTCAGTTTGTGTCTTTATTACTAGATTCTTCATCACCGGAGTTTGTGGGTTCGACGCTAGCTTCGATTTCTTCTTTGGCTAGGGACTCCACTGGGAAGCCCACTGAGATGACGATAAGGGCTTAATCGTCTTTGGACAGATCCGAGATTATATGGCGGCGGCTTTTGGAGAGAGGTGTCATCGTCAATGTCAATGTCGTCGGAGTGGATACGAATGACGCGGAGGCCGTTAACGGCGCCGGAGGTGGAGATCATTTTCGGGATTTGTTTTTTTTTGCACCGGCATTTTTGGGAGGGGGTGGAGAGGGTTTGTTCGGGGTTGGAATGGAGTTCACAGTGTTGTGTTTTGGATGGATGTTTGAGGGTGCCATAGTTGGGGTCGGCGGAGAGTTCTAGTGTTGGGGGGGGGGGGTCTTTCTTTTCGATTCACTGTGTTCACCACAAGATCTATGGTGTACTGTAAATGATGGTGTTTTTATTTGTTTTGTTCATTAGAAAATACACGTCGTGGATGAAACGGTAGACAAAGTAAGGGTACGAAAAAAATGCTTAGTTGTTGCTATTGTTTAAGGGGTGTTTAGGGAGAGGTGTGCACATTTTGCGTGTGGTTATCTGTGTTAGAGAGAGAGAGATATGTATGTGTTGGTGAGAAAACAGAGCATATGTACATGAAATTTTTTGGTTAAGAAATTTTTGTGTTAAATTTTTGTATTCAACTTTGTGTAGTCTCTCTACATTTATTTAACACGTTGAAGCTTGCCCCATTTTTATGTTTGTGGAGTGGATCTTCTCATCTCTCACAAGCTCTCCACGTTCTTTTACTATTGTAGAGTGGGTTCTTTTACTGTTGCAGAGCGGGTGTTTTACCTCTTTCAGAGATCCCTCACTCACCTATTCTATGCAGAAGCTATATTAGTAGAGTATGTACTACATACCAATTAAAAAGTAAAATTAATAAAAATTAAATCATTACAAAGTAAGGTTAAAATTATATAATTTAGCATGTATCATTTCCTTTTGTTAATATTTATATTGTTTAAAACAAGCCAAAATGCAAAATAATTTATTTTTTTACTTAACATATACAACACAAATAAAAAGTGGCATAATATAAAATTTATTTTTTATTTTTACGAAAGAAAACATGATTTAATTAAAACACGATGATAACATTTTTTTACCTAAAACACATCACACAAATCAAAGCGACATGTGGCGATAAAAATTCCAATTTTTCCTACGAAATGTGAACGGGAAACGACGCAATCTATTTTCTATCAATACGAACACGACTCAAATAAAAACAACACAACATGACTCAAATCATATTTTTTTTAACAAAATACAAATCTTATTAAAATGTGATGGGACATTCTATCTAAATTTTGTCAAACACGAGCAGGATCTTAATAAATTGTGACACCACTTGAATTTTGTATGTAATAAATTGTGACATTCTCTTAAATATTTGACTAACTAAACATAGTAAAATTAAATGACTATTACTATAATTATTCTTACTGTATGAATATATTATACTTAGGTCTTGGTATTAAGTAACTAAAGGTAGTAAAGATAATTACACACATGCTTTTTATATTATAAGTGTTTATTTAAAAAAAAAATAACTTCTAATTTTTTTACTTTATTATGTTAATCTATTTAAAATACTAGCTCTTTTATACAACTAGCACGATTCAAAAATTTTAAACAAATATGACTCATTCATGTAAGTAAATTTTGACAAAATGTCTTTAGAAATATTAATTTTGAATCAATATGTTGATATTTCTTTCATGTAAAAAGTTATCAACTACTCTATAACTGATTAAAATTATCAACTACTCTATAATCGATTAAAATTATCAACTACTCCATCGGCACGGGTACACAAATGCACCGTATTAAAATTATAATTATGCCGCAAATTTACCATGGGATGATCAACAATATTTATATTTGCACTATTGGTGACATGAGAACAAATTTATCACGGGAACATATTTATCGTCGTGCCATCGGCACGGGTACACCCTAGTATATATATATAGTTGGGGTCAATGGATCATTCCGAACCAACTCTCACTTGGGGTCGATGAATCTTTCCGAACCAAGTGCCCTTTATGTGTGTCAAAAGGATATGTTAGTGATAACTAATATTTAATACATGTTGTGTGATAAAATGTATTCCATATGTATAATCTACTGACTTAGGATAGTAGGTAATGAGATGGAATGGAAATATCTTAGTAATAATTAAGTGGCATGATGTAATTATTATAAGAATAAGGATAACAATAAGTAAGTAAGTTATCTACATTTATAGCATATCAAATATGAATTATTAAAATACTGCGAGTAGGTTATGGGGACTTAGTGAGGGGATACATGCAGTAGGGTATTGTGATCTAGTTAACTGGGGTAGTACAACTAGGTGAACTAAGTACCCTCGTTAGACATGCACTATAGAAGAGAGGTGAGGAAGCTCAAGGGAGTGTGCGAAATCTTAATATGTGTAATGAATAACTCAATTGTGATAACTAATTGCAAAATATTTTAAAATGTTTTGAGTACTAACTCTTGCTATGTAACATTTTTAAAACATTTTAGGTGCCCAGCCACATGGACACCCAGCATGATTTCATTATAGGGATTTGGGAGCTGTAGCACGTGTGGATGTTGCATGGATTGTTTAGACATTTTCTCTTTTTCAGTTCTAGTGTAGGATATCAGTTTTAGTGTTCTTAGTTGGAACATGTTGTCCAATCTTTACTTTTACAGTTATTCTGATTTTGGATTTTGAATAGGTTTTCTTAGCCGTGGTTTTCGGCAAGACTTTATCTGTATTCAGTTATTTATACGAATTGTTTAGTACTGCTGGAATTGTATCGTTTTGTATAGGTTGTTTATTCTATTTAAGGAAGATAAAATTTGGCACTAGCTTAATTTCACTTAGGTTGTTAGTAACTTAAAAACTTTCGGCAATGATGCTAAGAATGAACCATTTAAGAAACCTGTTTAAATTAAATTAATGGTTGATCACCCAAGGTTTAATTAGGAGGGGTATCACAGATGGTATCAGAGCATCAGGTTCTAGTATCCATAGGATCTGTACGGCTTACTGTGTTTCAGCGTAACGTTTGGTTGTATTAGAGCCCTACTATTAGGACTGTTGATTCAATATTTGATTTTGCGTTATCGTTCATCTGCTCTTAAAATTTTGTATAAACTGTGTACTTATACAATTTGATCTTATTTCAGATGCCACCGAGGAGGCAACGAGCAGAGAGGGCGGAAGCCAGAGATGAGGTGAGGGAGGCTCATGAGGAGCCACAGGTTCCGCTACCCCCCCCCCCCCACCCGAGTTAATTTCCACTACTCAGGTTTCAGTGATAGTGGCTCAGGCAGTCAAGACATCGATGAGGGCCATGGCAACCCATTTTCCTCAGTCCAAAGTACCTCCTCCCGTGGCACCGGTAGTTCAGGCCCCAGCAGGGCCATTTACTTGGCAGCGAGTTGGAGAGACATTTCAGAAAGGTCATCCACCCGAGTTCTAGGGTAGTACCGATGTAGTGGAGGCGTGCAACTGGAAGAAAAATATCCAGTGCCACTTGCGAATGCTAGAGTGCACCGAGGTACAGAAACAAATGCTAGCCACTTTTCGTCTGTCGGGAGCAGCCTTACAGTGGTGGGAGTTAGTTACACCACCGAGGAAAGGGATCTTATGGAAATTTATGAGTTTTGGGTGCGGTTTGATCGCAAGTATGTTCCTCCAACAACAGAGTCAGAGATGAGGAAGAAATTCAGCGAGGTGGTTCAGGGTGATCGCTCAGTTGCTAATTATGAGGAGGAGTTTACCCGCATGGCTAACTTTGTGCCAAATGAGGTGAGCGATGAGGAGAAGAAGAAGTCAAAATTTATGGACCTGGAGAATCAGACAACATTTGATCGGCAATCCGGCGTTGGTAACTTATACAGATGTCGTGAATACCGCTCTACTACACTGTCAGGACCACCGCTTTTATGAGAAGGGAAACAAGAGAGGTGAGGCTAGTCAACCGGGCGAAGTAGGTGGAAGTAGTGACAGCAGGACACCACGACAGCAAACAGTGGGCCAGCTAGGGCAGGATTCCCGACAGGGGAACTTTGCGAAGAAGTTTAAGCATATGAGGCATCTCTTTGATAGACAGGGCCAACAGGGTCCCCAACAGCTAGTTCCTCAGGGCCGACAGGGCCAAGGGAACTAAAGTGGAGGACAACAAAGCCAATGTCGACAGGGCCAACGTCAGGGACAACAGGGCCAAGGTCAGAGGCAGTTTTAGGGTTAGTGTTTCACTTGTGGCCAGTAGGTCCACAAGAGTAGAAATTGTCCACAGCAAGATAGGGCACAACAATAGGGTGCCCAACAGGGGCAGCAAGCTCCGTTATCCCCAGCAGCAGCACAGTCCCCACAGCAAGGCTAGATGCACTACGGACGTGTGTTCAACGTCCGTGACATTCCATTTCAGCCAGTACCTCCAGCACCGCCGACAGTCACGAGTATGTTTCCTATTTATGGACTTGAGTGTAGTATTTTGTTTGACACGAGGGAAACACATTCGTTTATTGCCACTAGATTTACACTGGCAGTCTCATCTCTTAGCGACAGCTGACACTAATCTTATGTGCGTGGAGTCACTGATGGGTAGTGGGTCCCTTATACATTCGATTTGTAAGGGTGTGGACATTATGGTCGGGAGACTGAGTCTAGCGACGGACCTCCTAGTGCTGGATATGGAAGGATTTGACGTCATCCTAAGCATGGATTGGTTGGCGCGTTATAGGGCAATGGTAGATTGCTACGAGAGGGCTATCGTGTTTTCCATCCCGGGACAAGAGATATTCCTTGTGGCAATGCCACTCCCCGAGGGAGGATCGCGCACTCATTTATATTATATTGATGAGGAGACCTCACATGGGGATGTTGTTTCTTTGGACTCAATACCAGTTGTGAGGGATTTCGAGGATGTCTTTCAGGAGATACCAGGGTTACCACCCAGCAAGGAGATAGAGTTCGTTATTGACCTAGAAGCGGGGATGAGACCGATTGCCAGAGCACCGTATCGCATGTCTCCTTCGGAGATGTGAGAGCTGAGAGAACAGATTAAGCAGCTCTTAGGACAGGGCTTCATTCGACGGAGTACATCGCCATGGGGTGCGCCGGTGTTATTTGTAAAGAAAATGGATGATTCACTTCGTCTGTGTGTAGATTACAGGGAGCTGAACAAAGTGACGATACGTAATAAGTATCCGTTACTGAGGATTGACGATTTGTTTGATCAGTTGAGAGGGGCTGCGTACTTCTCAAAGATCGATTTGAGGTCGGGTTACCACCAATTACGCATTCGTGAAGAGGATATACCTAAGACCGCTTTCCTATCACGATAAGAGTCATACGAGTTCAGGGTAATGCCGTTTGGGCTCACTAATGCGCCTGCAGTATTCATGGATCTCATGAACCGAGTATTCAAGGAGTTTTTGGATCAGTTTATGATTGTATTCATAGACGACATTTTGATTTACTCTCGTGCGGAGGAGGAACATACTAAACATTTATGAATGGTTCTATAGACATTGTGGGACCATTAGTTGTACGCTAAATTTGGCAAGTGTGGATTTTAGCTTCGGGAGGTTCAGTTCCTAGGCCACGTTGTATCAAGCAGAGGCATTGCTGTTGACCCGAGTAAGGTATCGACGGTGAGGGAGTGGGGAGAGCCCACGACACCGACCGAAATTCGCAGTTTCTTGGGGTTGGCCGATTATTATCGTCGCTTCATCAAGGGGTTCTAAAAAATTATCGGACCTTTGACGAACTTGACTTGGAAGGGAGTGCCCTTCGTATGGAGTGACTGTTGTCAGTTAGCGTTTGATGAGCTAAAGGACAAGTTAACATCAACACCCGTGTAAGGACATTATTGTCCATTATCAATTTGTATGTCATAAGTCGTTAAACCGTTGAAGAAAACCAAGATCGTATCATCATCAACGAATCCGAATTTGAAAAGAAGAAAGGAATTATTTTTCTGCACATATAGACCGGTCTGCCTAGATTAAAAGAACCGATCTGACCCCGGACCGATCCTCCCCTCTACCGGACCTATCCGCTTGCTGAAGAAACAGAAGACCCCAGATCAAATGCGAACCGAAAGAGACTCTTGAGAAAACAAACCGGTCTGCACCCGGACCAATCCGCATCCATACCGGACCGATTCGCCTGGGATAAAATTGGACAGTTCTGTGTATGTTTAAAACTTCTCATGGTTTTCTTATTTAAACCTATTTCGGGGATTAGTCTTTCTAAGATTTTTGAGACGATTTTGAGAGTCCTTTTTCCTCAAGTCTTCGTACTTTTTGAGTCCCAAGACTCATGTTTTGATTCACACAATTTCCAAATCCTTTGTGAATCTTTTGGAACCCTAGAACACAAAGTTTGTTTTGTTCAACCTTTGTGGTGAGATCTTTGCAACCGAGGGCTGCATGTCATTGTTGAGGGAGTCTCTACAAAGTGTTATGACTGCGTGTCATTGAGGAGTGCTGTGGTTCTTCCTTTGTTGATTGGACTGAGGTTCATGTGGGTTCGCTGCGTGTGGATTCATTGCTGTATTTCATTGTAATACTTGTAAGTTGCGATTTACTCTTTATAGTGAAATAAAAGGTTTTGCCCTATGGGGATTTTTTGTTAACTTTGTGTCGCATACTTTATTTGTTTATGGGTTGACACACGCACGCACTTTAGTTGTTTGTTTAGGGGCTGAATTAAATAAGGTTTAATTGGAAAATTGCGAATTTAATTTAAATTGATATCACTCTCACTCTTCAAATTGGTATTAGAGCAGGTTACGCTAATTTATCGCGTATTCCTATTTTTCGCAAAATTGTGTGATAATGATTTTTTTTAGATCAGTTTTGTGAAAATTGGCATTTTTTCCTATGGAGCACTTATATAATCAGATGCCTATTTTTAAGGGGTCTAATTATGCCTACTGGAAAGCTCGTACGAAATCGATTTTAAAATCTATTGACGAGCGTGTTTGACTTCTTTGCGAAAATGGTTGGACTCCTACCATGGTCACTGTTAATAACATCAACACTTTAAAACCCGTGTCTGCCTGGACTGAAGATGATTATAAATTGTCCAATTTTAATTCTCGTGGTCTGAGTGCTATTTCTGGAGCTGTCTCTCCTGATGAGTTTCGCCGAATTATGACGTGCACCTCGTCTAAAGAGGCTTGGGATGTTTGGAAATTGACACATGAGGGTAGGAAAGCGGTTAAAGAATCAAAATTACAAAATTTGGCCACCCAATTTGAGACTATCACTATGTCTGAGTCCGAATGCTTTGATGATTTTTATGCACGTTTATCGGACATTGTTAACACATGTTTTAATTTGGGTGAGGTGATTGATAGCACGCGTGTCGTTAGGAAGATTTTGAGATCTCTCCCAAAACGCTTTATTCCTAAAGTCACTATTTTGAACTCTTTGGGAAATTTGAAATCACTTAAGTTGGAAGAACTTGTAGGAGATCTTCAAACCTATGAGATTGACATTTTTCCCAAAACCATTACGGCTAAGGATAATGACATTGCTTTAAAGACTCAATTTAAGAAAAATAAAGAAAAAGTTTGTGAGTCCGATTCTGAGGGAGATTTTGATTTTAATGATATGGCCTTGTTTGCAAAAAATTTTAAAAAATTTCTCAACATGAACAAAAATAATTCTTCCAATAAAAAGAATTTTTTTAAGAAAAAAAAAGGAAAGGCCAAAGAAAGTGGTGAGAGGGAAAAAGAGAATGACACCGATGAGGAGTGTGAGGAAGATTTTGAGAACGTCACTTGTTTTGAATGTGGGGGTAAGGGACATAATTCGTTTGAGTGTCCTACGTGGCTTAGAAAGAAAGGAAAGAAAGTAGCTATGCCCGCCACACTTAGTGATAGTAGTGAAGGTGAGGGTGATGAGACTAGTGGTGAGAAGTTTGTAGCTTTTTCGAGTCGTGTGAGCACACCCTCTTTGTCTCACGTTGATAAAGGTCATGAGAGAAACAATGATGACTCGAGTGTTTCTAGTGGAGATGAGAGCGAGTTTGAGAGTGGAGATGAAAGTGAGCTCCAAAAGGCTTTTAGAGATTTGTACACCGAGACCTTGAAAACAAAGAAGTATAATCGTGATTCAGGTCGTCGGGTTTTAGATTTGGAGAGAGAGAAGGAGGTTTTGAGAAAGGAGAAGTGTGATTTGACCGACACGTTGTCTAGTCTCACGACACGTGTATCCCAACTCGAGAGTGATCTCGAACGTGCTAGGGAGGTCAAAGTTAATTTTGTGAACGCACGTAGGAAGGTTGAAAAGGTGGTTCATAAGGGTAAAGGTGAGAAGTTAGGAATAAGTCATGACGGTGCTTCTACTTCCCAATTAGTACCCAAGTCGGTTACCACTTTAGTGTTTGATTCACGTGAGTCTCACCCTAACCCACCTAGGTGTCCCATTCCTATTAGGAGAGTACGTTCTAGAGTTTTCGAGAAAGGTGTTCCTAGGACTATTTATGTTTGTTCACATTGCATAAGGAGAGGACACCTTAGGGAATTTTACTTTAAGTTGGTGTATGTGTCACATTTTGCTTATACACGTGTTTCTGGCACACATGCTCCCACACATGCTACTTTACATGCTCCGGAGACTACATGAGAGAGTTTGCACATTTAGGTGAGCAAGTTAAGTTTTTAGTCAAAACTTCACAAGAATTGATGGAGGTTTTTCATAAGCTATCACCACGTTTGGAAAACCCCTCCGCACCTAATGATTGAGGTTTGACTTATTTACTAGCATAGGTTTATTTTCATGATGACATTATTTGCCTATTGCTAGTATGTATCATTTTTGTATGTTTTATTTTTTGAAAAAATTTTGAAAAATACAAAAAGATTTTATTTTGATAAAATTTTGTGAAAATCCAAAAAGATTTTTGTATTTTGTTTGCACCTTTTATGGATAAACACTTAGGATGACCGAGTCACAACATAATTCCATCATTTTCATGTGACTATTTAATAGTGTTTTGAGATAATAGGTCAAATCATCCTCGTGCTTTATAATATTTGGAGTCATTAAGATGTAATTAAGTGTTACTACCTACATTTTTGACTCATGTTTCCTTTATTGCACACATGCACGGATTTGTCCGATTATTGTGCTTGTCTCATCACATGTTGGATGGGTGTTTTCACTTCAATCCTGTCCTTAAAACAAACCAAGCGTGATAAATTTTGCTAAGGAAATTATGCATATAAAAACCGTTTTGAGAGTTTGTGTGTTTTATTTAAAAACGGGGAAGGGCTGCTAAAGATTCATTTTGCCTTTGCGAATACTAAGTCACCGTTAAATTGGACCTAAAAATGGAGGAATTTTATTATCCGAGGTCCAAAGAGGTTAAAAGAGCCCAAAAAAATTAAAAGGCAATAAAAAGATATTCATGCTAAAAAGGGGCCATTTAGGTTTTTGCACCAATTCTCCAAAGTTTGAGAATTTAGTTTATACACCTCTAAAAGAAAATATGCATGAGGGAGTTTGGTTGGAGAATTTAAAACCGGTTTGCACGTCCTTGATATGCTTGAAAATACGCTACATAGTTTTGGACGTTATTGGGGTGGAAATCACTTTGACTTGGATTTGTTGATTTGCATAAGACGATGTCATCTATGTTCAACAATCTTTTCACCTAAGGATACTTTTGATGTTCATTCGTTAGGGGTACACATATGCATCGTGCACATATGATTGATTGAGTTGATTTAGCTATCGAATGTGTTCACACCCATTCATTCCATTTCCATGACTTGGTGTTTGAGTCGAAATCCATGGTGTGATTTTTGTATCATATTTTTTTTTTCAAATGTATCTAATTTTTGTATGAAAAATTGAAAAATCAAAAATAGTTTGTGCATTTGTTTTTAGCATCTCCTTGCAAGAGAACCTTTACCATATTGCTTGATGCCCTGTTTTGTGTACCGTGACACCCCGATTTTGCTTATTTGATTCATTCTTATCATTAGTCTATTTGGGAACATCTAAAAAGGGGGAGAAAGAATTGTCATATTATGGGGGAGTTTGAATTTTGGGGAGTTTTTGAGATTTAGCTTATGCTTTTATCATAAATTGGTAACTATGTTTATCTCATTTCAAACTCGATATGTCACGTGGTATTTGCTTTGTCTCATGTGTGTAGGTATGAAGATTGAAGATCAATATGTTGCACACCCTGATGAGAAAAGCTTTGAAATTTGATGATTGTTGAAGATTGAAGAACAAACGATGAAGATTTAAACATTTGTATCTTTCCATCTTTAGGGTTCATGGGAGGGTAGATTTGTATAGGTCATAAGTTGATAATTCGGATATTTTTTATGTATGTACCGGCATAGATATAGGGGGAGATTTGTAAGGATATTTTTGTCCATTATCAATTTGTATGTCATAAGCCGTTACACCGTTGAAGAAAATCAAGATCGTATCGTCATCAACGGATCCGAATTTCAAAAGAAGAAAGGAATAATTTTTCTGCACATTCGGATCGGTCCACCCAGATTAAAAGAACCGATCCGACCCCGGATCGGTCCATCCCTCTACCGGACCGATCCACTTGCTGAAGAAACAGAAGACCCCGGATCGAATGCCAACCGAAGGAGCCTCTTGAGAAAATGAATCGGTCCGCACTCGGACCGATTCGCATACATACCGGACCGGTCCGTCTGGGATAAAATCGGACAGTTCCGTGTTTGTTTAAAACTTGTCATGGTTTTCTTATTTAAAACTATTTCGGGGATTAGTTTTTCTAAGACTTTTGAGACAATTTTGAGAGTCCTTTTTCCTCAAGTCATCATACTTTTTGAGTCCCAAGACTCATATTTTGATACACATAATTTCCAAATCCTTTGTGAATCTTTTGGAACCCTAGAACACAAACTTTGTTTTGTTCAACCTTTGTGGGGAGATCTTTGCAACCGAGGGTTTCGTGTCATTACCGAGGGAGTTTCTACAAAGTGTTATGACTGCGTGTCATTTAGGAGTGTTGTGGTTCTTCCTTTGTTGATTGGACTGAGGTTCATATGGGTTCGCTGCGTGTGGTTTCATTGTTGTATTTCATCGTAATACTTGTAAGTTGCGATTTACTCTTTATAGTGAAATAAAAGGTTTTGCCCTGCGGGGATTTTTCCTTAACTTTGTGTCACATACTTTATTTGTTTATGGGTTGACACACGGAGGCACTTTAGTTGTTTATTTAGGGGATGAATTAAATAAAGTTTAATTGGAAACTTGAGAATTTAATTTAAATCTATATCACTCTCACTCTTCAATCCGTTCTTGCCTTGCCTAGGAGCAGAATGGAGTATCGATTCTATACTGACGCATCCTTACAGGGACTTGGGGCTGTGTTACAGCAGGAAGAGAAAGATATAGCTTATGCGTCCCAAAATCTTAAGCCACATGAGAAGAATTACCCCACCCATGACCTCGAGTTGGCAGCGATCGTTTTTGCATTGAGGATATGGAGACACTATCTTATGGTTGAGCAGTTCACTCTATTCACGAATCATAAGTCACTTCAGTATCTTTTCACTCAGAAGGATCTGAATATGAGGCAAAGGAGGTGGCTTGAATTCGTGAAGGACTACCGGTTTGATATACAGTATCATCCTGGTAAGGCTAACGTGGTGGCAGATGCGTTAAGCAGAAGACCTAACAGAGAGTTGGCAGAAATTTGGAAGGCGAAGTGGAGTGAACTTAGACACGAGGATGAGATAGCTAGAGCATACATGGTAGTTTTATCTATCACTCCCGAGAGTGTTATGCGGGTAGTGAGGGCACATGCCAAGGACCCGTTTTGTCAGGACAGAGTACGACAGTTACTGGCTGAGGGGGCAGAGTCCTACTCCATCAGCTCTGAGGGTGGACTACGGTTTAATGGTAGGCTGATAGTACCCAAAGATGATGATTTGAAGCATGCCGTAATGACGGAGTCGCACATGTAAAATTTTTTGGTACATCCAGGTGGGGATAACATGTACTAGGATATGCGACAACTATATTGGTGGTCAGGTATGAAACGAGACATTGCAGAATTTGTCTTAAGGTGTGTTACATGTCAGCTTGTAAAAGTTGACCATCAGAGACCTTTAGGGATGCTACAACCACTGGATATTCCCGTGTGGAAATGGGAGAGTATCTCGATGGATTTTATTACTGGGTTACCAACATCACAGAAGGGCCACGATTCCATATGGGTGATAGTGGATCGGCTGACTAAGATAGCTCATTTCTTGCTGGTTCGTACGGATTATGATACGATGCGGTATGCACAATTATTTATTTCAGAGATCATTAAGATGCACGGAGTTCCTATTAATATTGTGTATGACAGAGACAAAATATTTATGTCAAATTTCTGACAGAGCTTTCAGGAGGCCATGGGCACTGATTTACGGTTGAGTACGGCGTATCACCCATAGACGGACGGTCAGACTGAAAGGGTAAACTAGATGTTGGAGGATATGTTGAGGATGTGTGTCCTAGATTTTTGGGGAGGATGGGAGCCATATCTTCCTTTGGTAGAGTTTGCATAGAATAACTCTTACCAATTCACTATCGGTATGGCTCCATTCGAGGCACTTTATGGGAGGCCTTTTCGTTCGCCCGCTTGTTTGTTAGAGGTGGGGGATAACAAGTTATTGGGGCCAGAGATGATAATGAGACTTCCTATAAAATAGAGTTGATTTGAGGATGCATTCTAATAGCTCAGGATAGGCAGAAGAGTTATGCTGACGCCGGTAGGAGACACGTGGAACTAGATTTGGGCGACCAGGTGTTAATTCAAGTATCTCCTATGAAAGGGATTATGAGTTTCGGCAAGAAGGGAAAGTTAGCACCAAGATATGTGGGGCCATTTCCTATCATTGAGAGGGTGGGACCAGTAGTGTGGCCATCCCCGATCCCCACCACGGAGGAAGAGGATCCTTCGGGTCCTGCGCATCCCTCTCGGGAGAGCGCTTCGGCCGACGTCGTTTGAGATGTGATGTAAAAATGTAGAGAGATTCAGAGTCGTCAGTCTATTTTACTCAAAACAGACAAAAGAAAAAAAGGGAAGCCACCCCGAAGGATGGCATCTAAAGACATACTGGTGCGTGCGAAACCAAATGATTCGAGAAGGGTTCGGAGGCTTAGTTACGAAATGGGAAGGTATTAGGCACGCATTCCGCCCTTTCGGTCCCTCATGGATATTTGCTATTTTCCTTTATATTTCCCCACGTGAAATTTTCGCATGTGTATATATAGAATGGAGGTAGGAATCCTCGACTTGTATTATGGAAAAGATAACGCGAGTCATCCGTAGGAAGGTATAAGAATAACATTAGAAAAATAAGATTTACGCGATTACCCCTATGTTGATCGTTATGATGGAACGATAATGCATATGGAGTAATGCGTCACTAAGGGAAAGTATATAGAATATAAGGAAAATCGATTTAGAGAAGATAGAAAAAGAGAGAAAAAGTGAGAAAAAGGACTTGAGTCTCGGGTTTTACCCCGAGACGCCTACGTAGCCTATAAAGGCATCAAAGTCCACGTAGTTCGCACACAAAAGGAGGGGTGGGGTTTATCCCATAAATCCAAATGGGGATCTCTTATTTGTGCATTTGTGTATGTAGAAAAGGTGTTTAGTTGTGAGAAAAGTGTGGAAAAAGTATGAGAATCCCTATTTGGAATTTATGAGCAAACCCTCTTTTTCTTGTTTTTTGGGTTTTTTTATTCATATGAAAATATGAGATGTACAATAATACTAAATAAAAAGTAAATTAGGATGTGTGAGATGAGATAATAAAAGTGCTAAGTAAGAAAACAAGTTTATTGGGAATTTAAGAGAAATTAAGAGAGAGTTTGAGAAAGTTGGACCTTCTTGAAGATCTTGAGCTTGATCTTGAATGTTGGAGAGCATCCCTTGCGCTTGGATGATGATGGAGACTGACTAATTCACCAATTTTGATGAAAAGGATGATGAAAAGTGTAAGTAAAAAAGGGATTTGGAAGTTGAAATCACGCTGCCTTCGAGAGAGGTTTTTGGGATTCGCTGAGAGAGATTTTTATCAGATCTGGGATCTCCTTGCAAATGAGGTGAAGACCTCCTTTAATAGGCTCAGGTCACTGCCGATCGTCATATACCGATTCCTGCCTGTCGGCAGGTGCCGATAGGCAGGGTCTGGAACTTGCCATTTGGCAGTGCGCTTCGGGCTTTTTTGGAAAATCGACCGTCGAGATCAAATCGTTGGTAGGAATCATGCACGGGGCATATCGTTAGAAAGGTAATTCATAGACCTTTGAAAGTCCTTTGAACCGCTCTCGGGTTTGAGAGTTGACTTTGGGTCAAATATGGCTCAAAAGAGTTTGTCGGTCCATTGAATGGGGAATCGTCCGGACGCAAACGGATCGTTCGTCCGCATGGTAAGTCCAAATCGCACACGGGTTGGACCGTTGGAAAGGTTAGGAGATGTAATTCGATATTACAAAGAGTTTGACTTGGTTTGGAGAGTTGACTTTGGTCATGCAGGCCTGTGAAGCATTCGGTGACCTCTCAAAGTCAAACGGATCGTTCGTTCGTATGAAAAGTTAGAATCACGTACGGGATGGACCGTTGGAAAGGGTATTCTATTATCTTTGAAGATTCATTCATCCTCGATTGAGATGAAGAGTTAACCTAGGTCAAACAGAGCCCGGGAGCGCCCACTGGCCTCTAGGTCAAGTTTCGAACGCAAACGGATCATTCGCCCACATGGTAAGTCGGAATCATGCACGGGGTGGTCCGTTGGAAAGGGTATTCAGTGCCCTTCAAAGATTCATTGAGTCTCGGTTGAGATGAAGAGTTTGAATTTTTGGTCAAACTGAGCCGGGGAGTGCACAATGGCTTCTAGGTCAGTACTCGGGACATGACCTAGGTTTGTAGTGATGAGGGGAGGTACTAGGTACCTAAGGAGAGTTAGGGGATCACAAAATGGGGTGTTTACAAGTAGCTTAGAGATTGGGACTCCCAGAGCATCTTCAGCGAATACACGATGTATTCCATGTGGCATCGCTGAAGAAATATAAGAGGAGTGAGAGAGCCTTCTGGCACATTCCACTGGAGCAAGCCCTCTTTTTCTTATTTTTTGGGTTTTTTATTTATATGAAAATACGAGATGTGCAATAATACAAAATAAAAAGCATATTAGGATGTGTGAGATGAGATAATAAAAGTGCTAAGTAAGAAAATAAGTTTATTGGGAATTTAAGAGAAATTAAAAGAGAGTTTGAGAAAGTTGAACCTTCTTGAAGATCTTGAGCTTGATCTTGAATGTTGGAGAGCAGCCCTTGCGCTTGGATGATGATGGAGACTGATTAATTCACCAATTTCGATGAAAAGGATGATGAAAAGTGTAAGTAAAAAAGTGATTTGGAAGTTGAAATCACGCTGCCTTCGAGAGAGGTTTTTGGGATTCGCTGAGAGAGATTTTTATCAGATCTGGGATCTCCTTGAAAATGAGGTGAAGACCTCCTTTTATAGGCTCGAGTCACTGACGATCGGCATATACCTCTTCCTGCCTGTCGGGAGGTGCCGATAGGCAGGGTCTGGAACCTGCCATTTGGCAGTGCGCTTCGGGCTTTTTTGGAAAATCGACCGCCGAGGGCAAACCGTTGGTCAGAATTGTGCATGGGGCATATCGTTGGAAAGGTAATTCAGAGACCTTTGAAAGTACTTTGGACCACTCTCGAGTTCGAGAGTTTACTTTGGTTCAAATATGGCTCAAAAGAGTTTGTCGGTCCATTGAACGGGGAATCATTCGGACGCAAACGGATCGTTCATCCGCATGGTAAGTCCAAATCGCGCACGGGGTGGACCGTTGGAAAGGTTAGGAGATGTACTTAAATATTACAAAGAGTTTGACTCGATTTGGAGAGTTGACTTTGGTCAAGCAGGCCTGAGAAGCGTTCGGTGACCTCTCGGAGTCAAACGGATCGTTCGTTCGTATGGAAAGTCAGAATCGCGCACGGGATGGACCGTTTGAAAGGGTATTCAGTACCCTTCAAAGATTCATTCAGACTCGGTTGAGTTGAAGATTTGACTAAGGTCAAACAGAGCTCTGGAGCGCCCGATGGCCTCTAGGTCAAGTTTTGGACGCAAACGGATCGTTCGCACGCATGGTAAGTCGAAATTGCACACGGGGTGATCCGTTGTAAAGGATATTCAGTGCCCTTTGAAGATTCATTGAGTCTCGATTGAGATGAAGAGTTTGAATTTTTGGTCAAACTGAGCCGGGGAGTGCCCGATGGCTTCTAGGTCAGTACTCAGGACATGACCTAGGTTTGTAGTGATGAGTAAAGGTACTAGGGACCTAAGGAGAGTTAGGGGGGGGGGGTAACAAAATGGGGTGTCTACAGAGCCCCTCGATGGGTGAGTTTGGAACAAATGATGACCGTCGAATAGACATCACATGATGCTTTTGAAGGTGTATGACCGATTTGGAGGGCCGAGGCCGATTCTGAGGACCTAAGGAGTGTGCTAGGGATGATTAATTACGTGGATCACAGCCGAATCTATGGGCTTAAGTGATGAGGGTGATCGATTCTTCGGGTCAAAGCTAATTTTGTGGGCTTACGGTGAAGTTCTAATAACCAAGGTCAATTTTAACCTAGAGAATGGTGACGATCGAGGACCAGGGTCAATTCTGACCCAACTCAGGTGACGATCCAAGACCGAGGTCAATTCTAACCTAAAGAGTGGTGACGATCGAGATCGGGGCCAATTCCGACCCAAAAGTGGTGACGACCGAAGATCGAGGTTAATTCTGACCTCACTCAGGTACGATCCAAGACCGGGGCTAATTCTAACCCAAGAGTGGTGACGATCGAGGATCGAGGTCAATTCTGACCTAACTTAGGTGACGATCCAAGATCGGGGCCTATTTTGACCCAAGAGTGGTGATGACCGAGGACCGAGGTCAATTCTGACCTAACCTAGGTGACAATCTAAGATCGGGGCCAATTCTGACCCAAGAGTGGTGACGACTGAGGACCGAGGTGAATTCTGACCTAACTCAGGTGACAATCCAAGATGGGGCACAATTCTGACCCAAGAGTGGTGACGACCGAGGTCAATTCTGACCCAACTCGGGTGATGATCCAAGACTGGGGCCAATTCTGACCCAAGAGTGGTGACGATCGAGGACCTAGGACAATTCTGACCTAACCTAGGTGATGATCTAAGATCGGGGCCAATTCTGACCCAAGAGTGGTGCCGACCGAGGAACGAGGTCAATTCTGACCCAACTCAGGTGACGATCCAAGATCGGGCCCAATTCTGACCCAAGAGTGGTGACGAACGAGGACCGAGGTCGATTCTGACCTAACCTAGGTGACGATCTAAGATCGGGGCCCATTCTGACCCAAGAGTGGTGACGACCGAGGATCGAGGTCAATTCTGACCTAACTCAGGTGATGATCCAAGATCGGGACCAATTCTGACCCAAGAGTGGTGACGATCGAGGACCGAGGTCAATTCTGACCCAACTCAGGTGATGATCCAAGATCGGGGCCAATTCTGACCCAAGAGTGGTGATGACCGAGGACCGAGGTCAATTCTGACCTAACTCAGGTGACGATACAAGATCGGGGCCAATCCTGACCCAAGAGTGGTGACGACTGAGGAAGGAGGTCAATTCTAACCTAACTCAGGTGATTATCTAAGACTGGGGCCAATTCTGACCCAAGAGTGGTGACAACCGAGGACCGAGGTCAATTCTTACCTAACTCAGGTGACGATCAAAGATCGGGGCCAATTCTGACCCAAGAGTGGTGACGACCGAGGACCGAGGTCAATTCTTACCTAACTCAGGTGACGATCCAATACCGGGGCCAATTCTGACCCAAGAGGGGATAAAGATTTGATTTTGATTCTGCTGGAAAAGGTTCTTTGTGATTTTGATCTGAGCTAGGGAGCTGATAAACGGGGAAGCTTTTAGGAGGCCTCGCAGGGGGGGAACAACCTACTTTGGTGCTGTAAGAGAATTCCACCGCGGAAGTGATCAGGCGATCCTTAGGGATCCTTAGGAGCTTTACCGGGAGGAGTTTCACTTGGTTTTTGATAATTCCGCTGGGGAAGAGAGGTTCCGCTCGAGGGAATGTGAAATTTTCTTGCTGAAAATGTTCAAAATCCATCCTGGGATTTTTAGGAATTTTCTGAGGATTTTTCGGGGCTTTCTGGTATTTTTTGGGAATTTCTATACGAAATTTAAGGTGGGTGTCGGTCGACATGGTATGAGGGGTGCCATTCGGCAGTGGCACATACTTTTGGGCTGCCTCGGGAAGGGGAGGAGTCAGTGCCGATCGATATGGTAGGGGGAGGTGCCGATCGGCATAGCGCTTGGCATCCTATAAAAAGGGGGCGAATCCCTTCATTTTTTTCACTACTTCTTTTGCTTTCTCTATCTCCGCGATTCTTCTGCAAATCGTTCTAGCGTTCCGATCTTTAAGAAATGGCCGCCTTTATGAGCACTGCAGTCCAACGGGAGTGGGTGACCATTGATGATTGGGAGAATGTGGATTGGAGGGACAGGGTGCCCCTTGCTTTGGGGAGTGATAACTCCTTTGATGCGTTTGAGCCTATTGCAGATGAGCGGACTTTGCTGCAGGATCCATCGCGTCATCGCTCTTCGAGAGTGATCTCTGGCGGTTATGTAAGTAACCCGACCATTGGTATTCTTTTTTTTTGGTGGTTTTTCTTTTTTTCTTGAATTTTGATGAGTCTTTTCTTTTTGCCAGTCTGATATTTGTTTGAAGAGCATGCCTGTCCACGGGATGACAGGGCTCAAGGACATCTAGGAGCATCTCCCACCTGTGGTGCGCCGGGTGGTCTCATTAGCGGGTTTTGGGAGGTTGGCATCGGCGCTGGATGAGACGCCTCGTTCGACAGCGATCTTGGGCGCTTTGGGAGAGAGGTGGTGGGACACTACCCACACCTTTCATTTTGGCTTCGGGGAGATGACTGTGACTCCCATAGACATGCAGTAGCTGCTGGGGCTGGATTGTGATTGAGAGCTGATAGAGGGGGATCGCTCTATGTGGGTGAGACTGGAGGCAGTGCATGCAGCACTTGGTGATGTAAGGAGGATAGTTTCTGGAGATTCCATCCGGTTGTCTCTGCTGAAGGATGTTCTGCTGAGCAGGGTGATTGATGTGGAGGACGGAATGCAAGTGATTCAGATGGCCCCGTTATTCATTCTGCTGGTGTTGGGAGGTTTCATGGTGGCATCAAGCGGCGACGTCATCCATTTGTGGTTTCTGTCGTACTTGAGGATGTTTTCAAACTTCCCCCTCTATGATTGGGGGAGTCTGACCTTGGCGACCCTTTACTCCTCTCTGGATGCATTCAGCCGGTGTTGCCGGCAGACCTTTAGTGGGGCCACATACCTTCTTGAGGTATTCTTTAATTAGCACATTTTCCTTTCATGCATTCACATTTTCCTTATGTGTCTCTTTTTGTTTGCGAATTCAGACGTGGTTCTATGAGGTGATTGGGTGCAATACCCCGCCGATCGATTTGAAGGACGACACTGTTGGGGACTTCTGTCGATTGTATCCATGGCGTAAGGCCAACCGGCAGTCGAAGGGATCTCTCTCCTTGGAGACGGTGCGTCAGGCCTTGAATGACCTGACCAGTGGTAGGGTAAGACTCTTTCCATTTCAGTCTTGGTTTTTGCAACTTCTGATCTTGTATTGATTTATGCTTGCTTGGAGATTTTAGGTGACCTTTTATCCATGGGGGAAAACCATTCAGGATGTGGGGGTGATCGGGGTGAATGCGCGGATGAGGCGCTTGCTGGTGCATGAGTTCGGCCATTCCTGGTACCTTGGGGAGATGGTGATTCGCCATATTGCTGAGGAAGAGGTGGTGGTTCCACCCGCGCAACCTCCTACATCTATGAGGTGGGAGCGACTGCTGTCAGAGGATGAGAGGATCGCGGCGATGATTGGAGAGTCCTACCTGCTATACACTGACACGGCTGCGCCGTACGACTATATAGATTTTATGACGAGCTGGTTGATGGCGCCTAATATATATGATGCGTTGCCCTTCCTTCCTGTGGGTTCGAGTCGGTCGATGGGATCTTCCCATAGCGGCGCTGGTCCGTCGGCATCTGCGGCGATGACGACCTCGGGGGTCACTTTTGTGTGGCTGCATACCCCTTCGTACAACATTCGGAGAGCTGATGGAGGGATGGTGCCTATGTTGCACCGTCCTCATGCGATGGATTCAGAGGAGTTGGGTTTGACAGAAGAGGTCCTCCGACCTGCGGTATACCTTTTTTTTCCTTTCTCTCTTTCTTTTCAGTTTTGGTCATCCTTTCTTTGATACTGATTTTTCCTTTTCTTGCAGCAAGTTCGGGTGTCGACTACTTGGCTCAGGGATATCAGAGACTGGATATCTTCGGCGACTGCCCATATTCGGGATGGGGTTCCTGTTCCTTCTTGCTTGGTTCCGTTTGCCTCGTCTGGAGAGGACTTTGGCTCGGGTAGTGGTGGTGCATCATCTCGCCATAGGGGTAAGAGAGCACGTCGTAGGGGTGGAAGCTCTTAGTGAGAGAGAGAGAGAGAGAGAATGTGGGTTCGGGCTGAGTCCCGTTGTTTTTTCTTTTTCTTTTTATTTCCTGCAAAATTATTGTAACACAGAACATAAATATATGCAATGAAATAGAGTCTTTTTATTATCTTTTATTTATGATGAATGAATGCACATGCGCTTTTTACTTTGCTGCTGAGATCGTAAAAAGGAATATTTTTGGAATTTTTTTTAGGGAAAGTTTTTAATTAAAAGGAGAAAATATATAAGGAGAAAAAGGGGATTCTTGAAATTCTGTTGAGAAATTTAATTTATTTTTATTGAGTTTTCTAATTTGACAAAAGAGGAAAAAGGGAAATTTCCAAAAATGGGGGGTTGCCAATTGGTAAGCACCCTGACCTGCCTATCGGCAGTTCAGTCCAGTCCCATCAATTGAAAACTTTGAATGGTACCCTCTTTAGCCTTTGGTACCTAATGGGGTAGGATTCCTTTCGATTTCTGCAGGGATTATGTCCCTTGTGAGTGTTTTCAAGTATAAAAAGGGGTGAGGGTGGAGTGTTTTCATTACACCTTTGCATTCTTACCCACTTGTCCATTATCTTTTAGTCTTGCAAGATGGTCCTCCCTGGTAGAACCGAGTTTGCCAACTACCTCGAAGCCATGAAAGCAATGTGCTCTTATAATGTCGACTATGATGCTTTCAACAAGCGTCGAGTCTCCCTGCGGCGTAATCGGCCTCTTGAGTGGAACGTGCTGATGGCGGCGGTACAATTCTGGTACCCCGAAGACCATGTATTCCGCTTTGGGTTGGAAGAAGTTTTTCCTACCTATGAGGAATTTTCTTCCATGCTCGGTGTAAATCCCAGTGTTGCTGCGGCTGTGCCCGAATTTTCCCTTTCTCCCAGGGATTTATTGGCCGGGCTTCTTCGTATTTCGCCCTCGGCGGCTAGATCATTGGTTGCTTGAGGAATGATCTCCCTCCCGACGGTGATGCAGTCCATACATTTGGAGGAAGTAGGTGATGCTGGCTATGCTGGAGCCGTTGTTCCGGGTCTGGTTTACAAGTTGCTGCTGGTGACTCGGGAGGTGCAAGTGGTCCCACAACTTGCAACCATTACCACATGGATCTCATATCGTCGCAATCCTGCGGCAGTGATACTAGCGGAGACCCTGAATGGCCTGGATGCCTGGAGAGAAGGTCGTTCTGACTTTTTGAGGGATAGCCTTGTGATGTTGTTCATGTGGTTGTCTGAAAGATTCCGCTTGGCGACTCCTCTAGAGTATCCCTTGTCGGCCATACCCAACTTCTTTTCATGCTACTTCCTCAGCGTTGGCCTGTATGCTGAGAACTGGAAGAATTGGCTTGTGGAGCATCGGTCTCATGGGCTGTATTGTTTAGTGCCTTGGTGGGGACAGCTGCAGCCCGTGCTGGATCTAGGAGAGTATTTATATGTGCGGCTGGTTAGTCTTAGACAGACCTCTTTTTATTTCCCTTGGCTGCTTTTGCGCCAATTCATCTGGGCGTAGGTCGTGCCCCCTCGGACCTCAAATTTCTTTTCGGTTGAAGATTTGATTGAGCGCTTGCGTCTGTTGCTTGGGTCTCTGTGGAAAAATCTGCGTCCGTCGATCCCTCCCTCTCAGTCTATCGAGGAGGTTTGGCATATCCCCAAAGATTATATGAAGTGATTGTGGAGGAATGTAGTCAGCAAGATGTTGGCAGTAAAGACTGGACAAAGATGGTTTGTTTTAGCTAACACCATGGAAGGGGGTGTTGTGGTCTTTTCGAAGATGGTTAAGGCTCATCGATCCATGGAACGTTTACGACACTCTATTCAGGGAGGGGAAACTTGGGGATCTCCGGATGAGGGTGCAGGCTCCTCTGGTGGCTGTAGGTAGGACTCTTGGAGAGTTTATTTGTGTAATGGATGACAGTTGTGGGGATTTTATTTGGCTTTTTATGGCAGTAGGGGGGAAGGGAGTTATCCTTTCCTTTTTCTTATGTAATCCGTGCTGAATTTTCTTATTAATGAAATAAACAAGTTTCTGATCATCCAGCTGTGCCTCTCGATGAATTTTATATTTTGAATTATCTATATTGATCGCTATGGCATACATAATCCTTTTGTTCAAGCATTTTTTAGAATGAACTGCCGTTCTCGGAGGTAAGAAAAGAATAGTATTTTGTGAAAAAGAAAGGGCCGCACTCATGTGAGGTGCATGAGCTACCTACGTACCTCTAAGGTTTTTGAAAAGTTATAAAATAGTTTTTGTAGAGGATCAGGCCCATGCAGTTTTGGGTAGAGGGAAATAAAGAGTTTTTTTTTAGAATAGAAGGGGGATGAGAAGAATTATAGCGTGCCAAGATTTCAGACTTAGGGGTAGAACTTCTTGAGACGGTCCAGATTGAATGGACGAGCCATCTCTTCCCCATCTAGGTCAGTGAGCATGGAGGCACCGCTGGATAAGATTTTCTTCACAATGTAGGGGCCGCTCCAATTGGGCTTGAATTTCCTTCTGGGGTCCCAGATGGGTTCTATTATCTCTTGGAGGGCTAAGTCTCCCTCTCGGACACCTCGGTCCTTGAATCTCTGGTTGAATGATCGCGCTATTCGACGATGGTATCCATGTATGTGGTACAGTGCTTTTAACCTTCTTTCATCTAGGAGGACTAGCTCATCAAGACGGCTCTGGCACCAGTCTTCTTCACTAACTTCGCTTTCGAGCATGACGTGTAGCGAGGGTATTTCCATCTCCACAGGTAGGACCGCTTCCATGCCGTAGACCAGGGAGTAAAGGGTAGCCCCAGTAGAGGTTCGAATTGAGGTTCAATAGCCCCAAAGGGCATACGGGATCCGGTCATCCCAATCCATACAACTTTCGGTCATCTTGCTGATGATGGATTTGAGGTTCTTGTTGGTGACTTCAACTGCACCATTGGTCTGAGGTCGGTAGGGAGAATATTTGTGTCTCTAAATCCCGTACTCGTTGACTACTTCCGTGACTTCTGCTTGGAAATGCAACCCATTATCTGATACCAGCTCGTGCGGGACCCCATATCGACAGATGATATTTTTCTTAAGGAATTTGGCCACTTTCTTGGCGTTCAATACTGCGTATGATTCAGTTTCAACCCATTTGGTGAAGTAATAGATGGCAACCAGGATGAGCTCATATCCGTTTGAAGCCTTTGGTATAACCTTCCCTATGATGTCGCTACCCCAGGTGGAGAACGACCAGTGAGAGGTCATGTTGTATAATTCTCGTAGAGGCAAGTGTTGAAGATTAGAGAATTACTGGCATTTGAGGCATCGCCAGACATAGGCGGTGCAATCCTCGATCATGGTGGTCCAGTAGTAGCCCTGTCGGATGATCTTCTTGGTGAGCATGTGACCATGTGGGGTCTTCATTCCCCATTATGGATCTTATGCATTATTTTCTCAATCTCAGCCCCAGCAATGCAGTGTAGATAAGTTCCATCGAAGTTCCGCTTGAGTAGGGCTTTATGACAGATAATGTACTGGGCGACCAGCCTTCGAAGGGTTGTTCGATCTTTCTTATTGGAACCCTTGGGATACCTACCATGTTTGAGGAGGCACCAAATATCATAGTACCAGCAATCGGCTAGTTCGGGATCTTCGGTAGAGACAAGCTCAATATGGTAGCAATGGGTCGGTTTGTCTTGCTTTTGAACCAGAAATGGGGTCATTGTTATTCCCTCGGGCATGTCGACCATGGAGGCCAAGGTAGTGAGAGCATCAACTAGGTTATTCTTTGCTCGGGGTAGGTAACAGAAGGTGATATCTCAGAACTGGGAGGCTAACTCTTCTAATTGGGCATGAAAGGGCTGGAGTTTTTCGTCATTGACTTTTAACTTTTTGAGAACTTGACCGATGATAAGGGAAGAATCCTCGTAGACATCAAGGTATTGAATACCTTTCTTGAGAGAGACTTTGAGGCCCACTGTGCATGCCTCATATTCCGTCATGTTGTTGGTGCAAGGGAAATCTAATTTAATGGTGATAGGAGTGTGGGAGTCATCTGGGGCGATCAGGAGTATCCCAATGCCATATCCCTTTTTGTTGGCAGCGCCATCAAAGAACATTTTCAATCGGAGGAGGTCTTGAGTGGTGCCAAGGATATTTTTATTTGGGAATTCGAAGATCCGAACATCTGCCTTGTCTATGGGGTAGTCAGCGAGGTAGTCAGATATGGATTTTCCTTTAACAGCTTTCTGTGTGAAGTACACAATATCGAACTCGGTTAGGAGCATCAACCATCGGGCCATTCGACTGGATAAGGCGGGTTTCTCAAGCAGGTATTTGATGGGATCCATTCGGGATATAAGTTTGATGGGGAAGGCAAGCATGTAGTGTCGCAACTTTTGGATGACCCAGATAAGTGGGACACATGCCTTTTCTAAAGCAGTGTAGTTGTCCACGTACCCGACCAATTTACGACTGGCATAATATATAGCCCTTTCTTTGCGAGAGTCTTCAAGGTATTGGGCTTAAAAATCCCCAGCTGCAGTGTCGATTATGGTTAGGTATAGGGGCAAAGGGAGACCAGACTATGGTGGCATGAGAACTTGAGGTTGGGTCAGATATTGTTTGATTCGGTCAAAAGCTTCTTGGAAGGCCTCGTTCCAAACCTTGGTTGAATTTTTTTGGAGGATCTTGAAGAATTGTTCACAGATGGAGGTTAGCTGGCTGATGAACCGATTGATATATTATAATTTCCTAAGAAAACCTCGGACTTCTTTCTCTGTTCGTGGTGGTGGCATCTCAAGTATGGCCTTCAGCTTTGCAAGATCTGCTTCTATCTCCTTTTCGCTGACCATGAATCCCAAGAGTTCCCTTTATAATGTCGAAGACACACTTATGTGGATTAAGTCGCATCTGATATCGTCGCAGTCGTTCGAAGAACTTTCGAAGAGCGGTAACATAACCTTCTCTAGTTTTGGACTTAATAATCATATCATCCACATAAACCTCGACCTCTTTGTGAATCAGATCGTGTAGGATGGTTGTGGCAGTCCTTTGGTAGGTAGCCCCAACATTCTTGAGACCGAATGGCATAACAGTGTAGCAAAAAGTTCCCTATGGGATGATAAAAGCATTTTTTTCTTGGTGGTCGGGGTGCATCTTGATTTGGTTGTATATTGCAAAACCATCGACGAATGACTTGAGAGCATGACCGGCTGTGTTGTCCATGATCATGTCGATATTGGGTAGCGAATAATCATCCTTTGGATAAGCTTTGTTTAAATCTCGGTAGTCCACACACATTCAAACCTTCCCTCCTGATTTCGACAGAGGTGAAATGTTGGCTAGCCACGTGGGATATTCGATCACCCGAATGAAACCCACGTTCAACTGTTTGACCACCTCTTCTTTGACCTTGAGTGACCATTCGGTGCGGATTTTTCTCAATTTTTTTTTAACTGTCTTGTAATCTGGGAGAGTGGGGATCTCGTGCTAGGCTATTTCAGGATCGATGTCGGGCATATAATCATAGGACCATGCGAAGACATCTATGAACTCCTTCAGCAATTCTTAGAGTTGTGCATGCTCATGCTCATCAAAGGTGGCTCTTATCCTAATCTCGCGCAGTTGGCTACTAGAACTGAGATTAATAACAACAGTCTCTTCTTCATTAACTTGAACGTGGTTATGTTGTTTACTATTAACCTTATTTAGTTCAGTTAAGAATTGTTCATTTGCAAAATCATCATCATCAAAAGTTTGATTAGAATCCAAGCAGTTAATGTAAGACACAACAAGATACTCAAAATGTTCGTTTATTTCATTGATAGGAAAAACAACATTGAGAACCTCATCAAAAGAGGTCTCGATTACATTTGAGCAAGGATAGACAACAGAAGAAGAAATAGGGCAAACATTGGGGCTAGGTGAGATTTCAAGAGGTAGAACTAGCGCAACATGCCAGTTGAGGAGAGGTGTATCAGCAGCTTTAATCAGATGGGATGGATCCATTGATGTAGTGCCTGAATGAACCATGCAGAGTGCCAGCCCTAGTACCTGCAAGTTGAAGGAATCTTTGGAATCACTTTCCTTAGTCTCTTTGGTATCTTTGATGAGCGGTTGTACGCGGTGCGGGAAACTTTCAGCCCATGGGTAGTTGTCTTTGAAAAAGATCTCCATTCCCGGCCTCATCTTCTTGTCTGTGTGGTCATACCATGGTTCTGGAAAACTTCAAAAGGGGAAGTCCTCGCCTTCTTTGATGAATCATCCATTTAAAAAGTCTCCTGAGATAGTTCGGGTGCAGTATAATATTCTCTTTGGTCGAGATTGGCGGATCATTCTAAGATCTTATTCTGATGGTTGATACCCTAAGCCACAAGGAGGAAAAGCTTTCTTCAGTTCGATGGGCTCACGTATCCCTTGCTACCTTTGCCCTAGCCCCAGTACGGACATGAAGTGCATGTTTATGAACATCTGAATCACATTGACATTGCCATGAAGGTCATATTCTGGAAAAAATCTTTCTGTGAAACCGTCCCCTACCTGGAATAGGAGTGGCTCAACTCGAAATCCTGATAGGAGCATATCATTTGACCTATGTTGTATCTCAAGAATTGGACTACTGGTGCTCGCACCCTCAACATTTCCGTCGTCGCCCAAAATGGTGATGACTCGCCCGTCGGCAAAGAACTTTAATTTTTTATGGAGTGAGGAAGCGACACCCTTGGTATTGTGGAGTCGGGGGCGTCCGAGCAACAGGTTGAAACAAGATGGGATATCTATGACTTGGAATTCAACGACAGGGTTTATAGGGCCAAACCCTATTGTAAGTTTTATGGACCCCATCACCTCACAATGGGTATTATCGTAGGCACGCATAGCGACAGAGGTTGGAGCGAGGTCGCTTTCTTTCAGGACTAAACACTTGAAGGTTCTCAGAGGGTAGACGTTCAAAGCAGATCCGTTATCGACAAGGGAAAGTGGCACGGCCTTTCCCATATCTTCAACGGATATGTTGAGTGTAGGATTGTGATTCAACCCAATTCTGGGGATTTCATCTTCAGAAAATGATAGCATTCGGGTAGAGGTCAGGGATCCGACCAGATTTACCGCTTCTTCTAGTGTGGTAGATGGAGGAACTATGGGTCCAGTGAGCAATTTGATTAAAGCATTTCTGTGCAGCTGGGAAGACATGAAAAGCCCCCATAGAGTGATGTTAGCTTGGGTTTTCTTCAGTTGATCGAGGATCTTGCTCTCCTCGATGGTCATCTTTGGCATGGGAAGGTTTTCAACACCCTTCCTTTTGTCATTTGCTGGTAGTGAGCTTGGGACCTGGTAATGTCTCCCTGATCTGGTCATGTGATTTACTGAAGAAGGAAAGAACATGAACCCCATTTCCTCATCAATCTCAGATTATTATGCCACTCTGTTTATTTATCCGAGGAGTT
This sequence comes from Sambucus nigra, assembly GCA_949130495.1. Taxonomy (NCBI): domain Eukaryota; kingdom Viridiplantae; phylum Streptophyta; class Magnoliopsida; order Dipsacales; family Adoxaceae; genus Sambucus; species Sambucus nigra. The sequence continues at coordinate 745,768,512 of OX422210.1, forward strand.
CTTCAAATGATATCATCCCACATATGTCGACTATTGGTCCAGTTCTTCCTAAATCTCGTTCTTCACTCGAATCTTTGAATTTCCCCCCCCATCCGGTGGTAATAATTCTGTCTTTTCAAACTCAACGGCTTCGTCATATAGGACCACCCATTCTGTGGGGATATGTGTGATTAAAGGTACCAAATGCCGTTAAGCTTTAAAGTGTCAAGTAACCTGGTGATACTACAAATGCTGTTGATTTGCCTGAATAAATCTTCCATAGTCTGGACAACATCATCTAGGCTGACTTCATCGGTTGGTACAACCCATTTGTCTGAATCTCGAGCCCATTTCTGTGCTTGCAAGAATAGTGTACTGAATCTCTGGCAATCGAGGACCATCTGTGAGGGAAATTTCAGCCCGAACTTTAGGAGTTGGTTTAACACCTCTGACAATTCCATACTTCCATTTTCAGAATGGGTACGGACTGTGATGCATGCTTTGGTAAGGAGTGACAGTGCCTGATCAGTGAGGCTAGTAGGGTGAAGGAGGAAATGTGGGCAAATTTGAAGAGGTTTAGGAGAGTATATGGGTGTGATTTGAGTTGAGGGATCGAAATCTGAGTTTTCTTCCAAGAAGATGGCATTGGTGTGATTCGGGAGTGGGTTGTGAGTAGTGTTTGGCTTAGGATTGGCTGGTGGGGTGATGGTACCCCGGTCAATGAGATATTGGATTATGTTTCAAAGGTGAAAGCACTGGTCGGTGGTATGGCCAGCAGTTTGGTGAAAGGCGCAATGAGAATCAGTCTTGAAGTTTATTGGGAGTGGATTTGGCAATGGACATGGATCCAAGGGTTTGATAAGGTTTTGGCTTAACAGGGCTTGGTAAACTTTGGAGAGGGGAACATGGAGATCGGTTTATTCCCTTCGAACGGGGGGAGGGTGACTTTTTGGTCCCCATGAAGTGGTTGGTTGAGAGATGTTTTTGATGGTTGAGACGGTAGCACTAGCAGGCTTGTCATACTTTCTAGGGGTGAACTGTCCAAGCACCTTCTTTGGTTCAACCTCTGTTTTAATGAGACTTTCCTCGATTTCTACTCCAGCTTCTCTGAGAGCTCGGAAGTGGGGATAGTATTGTCCTCCCATCGTTGGTAGAACATGGGGCAAGAAGTTCTTCTTCACTATGTAGTCCTTCTCTTCCTCGGACGATCGATTGGTCATGGTGGCTGCTTGCTCCCTCCACCGAGTTATGAAGTTACTGACTGATTCTCCAGGATTCTATTTGAGCATCTCTAAATCACGACGGGTGACCTCAAGCTCTTCGTTGTATTTATACTGCGATATGAATTCTCGGGCTACATCCTCCTAGCTACGAATTAGGGATTCCTCAAGAGATAAAAACCATCGGAGGGAACTATCCTTCAAAGTTTGCTGAAATAATTGGGACATCACGTCTTCAGAAGCCCATAGTAGAGTCATGGAACGATGGTAACTGTGAAGATGGACAATTGGGGGGCCACTCCCTCCGAACTTTCGATATTCGGCATCTTAAACTTCTCGGGGAACCTCGCTTTATGATAAGGAGACATGTGGGTGTAGTCCATATAATTCCCAGAGATCCTGACCTGTTCAAACTTCTTGGTGAGCATCTTGAGATCCTCTTTGACTTTATTTAACTCTTCCTCCTTTGGATCAGTGACCACAGGCAGGTTAGCCATATGCTTGGCAATGTTTGGCATTGGAAGCTGGGCAGGCAGCGGCCCATTGCCAGGAAGGGGCATGTGGAGCGTGCTGATATTCTTTCAAAACCCAAATAGGCTCGGGTGGACCCATAACATGAGGTAATATGGCCTCGATCATTTCAGGAATAGGAACTTCGTTTCATTGCATCTCCCGAACCTCGGTTTGGAGGTTGTCAATCTTGGACACGAGCTGAGCTAGGACTATCGTCAGATCCGGCTGCATGACTGGTACTTGATCTGTATTCTCCATGGAAAGTGGATGGATTTCGAACTCGGAAGAAGTAATAGAGGAATGGATGAAACTCCGGGGTGATTTGACTGAAGACCGAAGCCAGTAGGGAGCCAGGCCAAGGACTTGCGATCGACCTGAGAAGGCGTAGGATGAGGTTTATTTTTGAGAAAAAGCGAGAACTATTTTTGGATTTTTGATAAAGAAGGGATAAATGTTTTTGGATTTTTGATAAAGAAGGGAAAAATATTTTTGTCTTTTTGATAAAGAAGGGAAAAATGCTTTTGGAGATGGAACTCAGCATGATTATTATGATTATTATGTTCTCACTTGTATTTAATTCTCCTAAATGCAATGTCGGACAGGACCTGAGCCTAGAAAAGTGGGGTTTTTAATATATGCAAATCTACGGTTAGACTTGTAACTAGGCTCACGAACAGGGGTCCATTTTAAAAATGAGCAAAAATTGGGCGGCAGGCCAACCCAGAATTTTGACAGAGTTTCGGGTTGAAACCAGAAATCTAAAGTTCGTGTCCTAGGTTTGACACCTATATGCGGGTATGCAATTGGTTGGGTGAATCAGCATGAGTTACCCCCTTTGGCATGACTTCCACGATATACATCTTGCTCTTGCGGGAAATCGGTATGTGTGGACAAGCAATTTGATATACCTGAGTGTACGTGAATTGACTCACCATATACCTCATGGGGATGGTACGTGTGAGAGAGAATTCGATATACTCGACGTACGTGAATGAATTCCCTGCGATATACCTCCCGTCATGACTTCGGTCAAGTGGTACGATGTGGGGGAACCATTCGATATACGTCGTAGGTACTTGGCTAATGGAAAGTGAGAGTCATATCGCTTAGGCTAACTGCGACCTGCCGGACCAACGCCCATCACGAAGTGACCCTCCAGTTACTGGGTGAAATTTGGTCAATATCATTGCTCTTTGGTGATGTTGTGTGAATCATGCATGATTCTCTTATTAGTATCTTATGATGAGAATGCCTTTCTTTATTATGCCAAATAGGGAGCAAAGTACAAGTACCCCAAAAGGTACACCAAGTATGGATAGGTGATGCGTGCAATATGGGGATATATGTGATCCTAGGTGCACGTGGTGTGAGGTGTACATGGAGAATTTTCTATAAGTGTGTGAATATAAGCATAAGCATGGGATACACATGGGAAAAGGGAACATGCGGATATAGGGGAAACATAAACAAATATAGCGTCCATGTAAATAGAGTCAAGCCCTCAAAACAAACACAAATCCCCAGCAGAGTCGCCACTGTGGCCATCACCGATCCCCATCGCGGAGGAAGAGGATCCTTCGGGTCCCGCACGTCCCTCTTGGGAGAGCGCTTCGGCCGACGTCATTTGAGATGTGATGTAAAAATATAGAGAGATTCAGAGTGGCCAGTCTATTTTACTCAAAACAGACAAAAGAAAAAAGGGGAAGCCACCCCGAAGGATGGCATCCAAAGACATACTGGTGCGTGCGAAACCAAATGATTCGAGAAGGGTTTGGAGGCTTAGTTACGAAATGGGAAGGTGTTAGGCACCCGTTCCGCCCTTTTGGTCTCTCATGGATATTTACTATTTTCCTTTATATTTACCCCCGTGATACATGTGCATGTGTATATATAGAATGGAGGTACGAATCCTCGACTTGTATCATGGAAGAGATAAAGCGAGTCATCTTTAGGAAGGCATAAGAATAATATTAGAAAAATAAGAATTACACGATTACTCCTACATTGATCGTTATGATGGAACGATAACGCATATGGAGTAATGCGTCACTAAGGGTAAGTATATAGAATATAAGGAAAATGGATTTAGAGAAGATAGAAAAAGAGAGAAAAAGTGAGAAAAATGACTCGAGTCTCGGGTTTTACCCCGAGACGCCTACGTAGCCTATAAAGGCATCAAAGTCCGCATAGTTCACATACAAAAGGAGGGGTGGGGTTTATCCCATAAATCTAAATGGGGATCTCTTATTTGTCCATGTGTGTGTATGTAGAAAAGGTGTTTTAGTTGTGAGAAAAGTGTGGAAAAAGTAAGAGAACCCTATTTGGAATTTATGAGCAAACCCTCTTTTTCTTGTTTTTTGGGTTTTTTATTCATATGAAAATATGAGATGTACAATAATACTAAATAAAAAGTAAATTAGGATGTGTGAGATGAGATAATAAAAGTGCTAAGTAAGAAAACAAGTTTATTGGGAATTTAAGAGAAATTAAGAGAGAGTTTGAGAAAGTTGGACCTTCTTGAAGATCTTGAGCTTGATCTTGAATGTTGGAGAGCATCCCTTGCGCTTGGATGATGATGGAGACTGACTAATTCACCAATTTTGATGAAAAGGATGATGAAAAGTGTAAGTAAAAAAGGGATTTGGAAGTTGAAATCACGCTGCCTTCGAGAGAGGTTTTTGGGATTCGCTGAGAGAGATTTTTATCAGATCTGGGATCTCCTTGCAAATGAGGTGAAGACCTCCTTTAATAGGCTCAGGTCACTGCCGATCGTCATATACCGGTTCCTGCCTGTCGGCAGGTGCCGATAGGCAGGGTCTGGAACCTGCCATTTGACAGTGCGCTTCGGGCTTTTTTGGAAAATCGACCGTCGAGATCAAATCGTTGGTAGGAATCATGCACGGGGCATATCGTTAGAAAGGTAATTCATAGACCTTTGAAAGTCCTTTGAACCGCTCTCGGGTTTGAGAGTTGACTTTGGGTCAAATATGGCTCAAAAGAGTTTGTCGGTCCATTGAATGGGGAATCGTCCGGACGCAAACGGATCGTTCGTCCGCATGGTAAGTCCAAATCGCGCACGGGGTGGACCGTTGGAAAGGTTAGGAGATGTAATTCGATATTACAAAGAGTTTGACTTGGTTTGGAGAGTTGACTTTGGTCATGCAGGCCTGTGAAGCATTCGGTGACCTCTCAAAGTCAAACGGATCGTTCGTTCGTATGAAAAGTTAGAATCACGTACGGGATGGACCGTTGGAAAGGGTATTCTATTATCTTTGAAGATTCATTCATCCTCGATTGAGCTGAAGAGTTAACCTAGGTCAAACAGAGCCCGGGAGCGCCCACTGGCCTCTAGGTCAAGTTTCGAACGCAAACGGATCATTCGCCCACATGGTAAGTCGGAATCATGCACGGGGTGGTCCGTTGGAAAGGGTATTCAGTGCCCTTCAAAGATTCATTGAGTCTCGGTTGAGATGAAGAGTTTGAATTTTTGGTCAAACTGAGCCGGGGAGTGCACAATGGCTTCTAGGTCAGTACTCGGGACATGACCTAGGTTTGTAGTGATGAGGGGAGGTACTAGGTACCTAAGGAGAGTTAGGGGGTCACAAAATGGGGTGTTTACAAGTAGCTTAGAGATTGGGACTCCCAGAGCATCTTCAGCGAATACACGATGTATTCCATGTGGCATCGCTGAAGAAATACAAGAGGAGTGAGAGAGCCTTCTGGCACATTCCACTGGAGGAGATCGATTTGCAGCTAGACGTCTCGTATGAAAAAAGACCCATGGCAATTCTGGATTATAGTGAGTGCAAACTACGATCCAAGGTGGTACCCTTAGTGCGAGAACAGTGGGGACATCACAATATGGATGAGTCTACTTGGGAACGGGAGGAGGATATGCGAGAACAATATCCATAATTATTCATCGCTGGTTTTTTTTAAATTTTGAGGACGAAATTCCTTTTGTAAGAGGGTAAGTATGTAATACCCCGTAATTCTGCATAGTTAGGAAAATACATTTTTTATTTAAATTACATGAGTAGAGTAATTTAATGTGATAAAATACGTTTTATTTAAATTATGTGAGTGGAGTAATTTAATGTGATACGTTTTAAATTAAATTACGTGAGTAGAGTAATTTAATGTGATGTAATGTTAATAAAAGTTAGACACTGATTAATATGACGATTAAAAATTTACAAAATGCGATTTATATGGACGTACCTGAGTTATCTTGACCGAGTGTCGCGCGTAGACAAAAATTGAAGGTGAGATGAGAAAGATATTTTAAGAGACTCAAAAGATAATTTAGAGTCCACAAATAATTTCGAAAGGGTTGAACTCAAAATAGTGTACCCGGGGGTACTAGTTGAGTGCCGGGTCATTTTTGGGCTAAACCGGGACCATTCGAGGGCATTTTGGTCTCTTTACAGTTAAGGGTGAGGAGACCTACGAATTTTGGAACCGTAAGTCTGATTATAAGAGTTAGAGGCTAGGGTTAGAGAGGAGGGAGATACACCATAGCCATTAGAGAGAAGAGAGAAGAGAGAAGAGAGAAGAGAGAAGAGAGAAGAGAGAAGAGAGAAATAATTTCCTAAGGAAAAAGAAAGAAGTAGGGAGAATTCAAAGGAGATTTCACTACCAACTTGTTGGGAAGGAGGATTAAAGGATAAGAATAATCAATCATCAACAACAACCACGAAATCAGACCCTACAAAGCATAAGGCAAGTGGTTATTTGCAAAATAAATTGTGTTATAATACCCATATATAAGTTTTATGAAGAACATGATTTTTATGATATTTTTTGGAGTAAACACTTGAATATGATCCATGATTGATAGGGATTTCATGTAGAACATTTTTTATCTCCAAATAATCTGATATCATAGAAGACTTGATGATTAAATCGAACTAAAAATCTAGACTTTTGATGAAAAGATGGAAATATTATATTTTTTGGGTTCTTGAATAACAAGAAGATTTTTAGTTAATTTGGACGAGAGTTGTAATGATTTTGTTGTTTTGAATCGTTAGTAATCATCCCAGAATATGTAGGAATGATTAAAGATTGTTAGTTGCAAGTATGGTGAATTATCATGGGAGATGGATAAACAAAAATGGTGAAAACCGCATGAAGAAGACGATCTGGGTCTGTCACTACTCGATCGATCAATCGATCCTTGAATGTCGATCGATCGAGTAGTCGATCGATCGACCATGTCCCATCGATCGATTGACCCTAGCTGTACTTTAGAGAATTTTGTGGATAAATTTATTTTAAATTACCTTCACTTAATGGTAACCTTAATGATGATATTTTACCTATGAAGAGACTTAATAAATACCAGTAGGTGTACCATGAGACTTCTTCATAAATGATTGAGTGTGAAAATTGGAGAAATGGACTGACGGGAAGATAACCGATTGAGTCGTATGTCGGGAATGCGAGAATTTAGTTATGGAAAGAGTGAGAGTCAATTCCGGAAAAATACTAGTATGTTAATGATAACTTAACTACTGAATCAAGGGAGGGGTAACTAGGACCCTTAGAGTTGCGTGAATATTCGAATAAATGCAATAGTGAAATAAATCATAAATTAATGAGTATGGTGAAAATAAGTAAAATATATTACGTACGGGCATGATTTGATAGGTCAGGTGTGTACCTACTAAATTATATGAATTTTTGGGTTAAGAGAATTTTACCTAAATTAATTATTTTAGGGTCGATGAGATATTCCGAACTAACATAAAGTTATTATATGTTTGGGGTCGATGTAAAATGCCGAACCAAACCTTAAATTGGTGTCGCGATGAAAGAGTCCCGAACCAGGATGTGTGTGTGTGTTTGTGTGTGTGTGTGTGTATATATATATATATATAAATAGTTGAGGTCGATGGATCATTCCGAGCCAACTCTCACTTGGGGTCGATGAATCATTCCGAACCAAGAGCCCTTTATGTGTGTCAAAAGGATATGTTAGTGATAGCTAATATTTAATACATGTTGTGTGATAAAATGTATTCCATATGTATAATCTACTGACTTAGGATGGTAGGTAATGAGATGGATTGGCAATATCTTAGTAATAATTAAGTGGAGTGATGTAATTATTATAAGAATAAGGATTACAAGAAGTAAGTAAGTTATCTACGTTTATAGCATATGAAATATAAATTATTAAAATACTGCGAGTAGGTTATGGGGATTTAGTGAGGGGATACATGCAATGGGGTATTCTGGTCTAGTTAACTGGCGTAGCACAACTAGGTGAACTAAGTACCCTCGTTAGACATGCACTGTAGAAGAGAGGTGAGGAAGCTCAAGGGAGTGTGCGAAATCTTAATATGTGTAATCAATAACTCAACTGTGATAACAGCTTGCAAAATATTTTTAAATGTTTTGAGTACTAACTCTTTCTATGTAAATTTTTTTAAAACCTTTTAGGTACCCAGCCACAGGGACACCCAACATGATTTCATTCCAGGGATTTGGGAGCTGCAGCACGTGTGGATGTTGCAGGGATTGTTTAGACGTTTCCTCTTTTTCAGTTCTAGTTGAGGATCTCAGTTTTTGTATCATGAGTTGGGACATGTTGTCCAATCTTTACTTTTACAGTTATTATGATTTTAGATTTTGAGTTGGTTTTCTTGTCCGTGGTTTTCGACAAGACTTTGTCTGTATTCTGTTATTTATGCGAATTATTTTAGTATTTCTGGAATTGTATCATTTTGTATGGGTTGTTTATTCTGTTTAAGGAAGATAAAATTTGGCACTATCTTAATTTCACTTAGGTGGTTAGTAACTTAAAAAGCTTTCGGCAGTGATGCTAAGAATGAACAATTTAAGAAATCTGTTTGAATTAAATTAAGGCTTGATCACCCAAGGTTTAATTAGGCGGGGTGTCACACTTTGACCCGCGTAATTCGTGATCACAACTTAAGCCCGCAGAATTGGCTTTGACCCGCATAATTGGTCATCAGATCTTAAGCCCGCAGAATTGGTCATCATAACCTAAGCCCGCAGAATTAGCTTCGACTCGCAGAATCGGTCACTCTCTACTTAAGACCACATAATTGGTCATCCCAACCTAAGCCTGTATAATTAGTTTCGACTAGAAGAATTGGTCATCTCATCTTTAAGCCCGCAGAATTGGCTTCGAACCTCAGAATTGGTCATCTCACCTTAAGCCCGCAGAAATGGATTCGACCAGCAGAATTGGTCACACCAACTTAAGCCAGTAGAATTGGCTTTGACCCACAGAATTGGTCATCACAACTTAAGCCCGCAGAATTGGCTTCGACCCACAAAATTGGTCACCTCACCTTTAAGCCCTCAGAATTGGCTTCGACCCGCCGAATCGGTCACTCTCATCTTCAAGCCCTCAGAATTGTCTTTGACCCGCAGAATTGGTCATACCTAGCATGCTTCTAAGGTCTTTAGAATCGAAATCGACCATATGAATTGGTCATCCTTGTTTCTTAGGTGCTCAAAATCGGCCTCGACCCTCTGAATTGGTCATCCTCTTTCAAAAGGCATCATTCAGTGTTTATTCAAAGGCTATCGTTTGTTCCAAACTCACCCGTCGAGGGGCTCTGTAGACACCCCATTCTATTACCCCTAAACTATCCCTAGGTCCCTAGCACCTCCCTTCATCACTACAAACCCAGGTCATACCCCGAGTACTGACCTAAAAGCCATCGGGCGCTCCTAGGCTTCATTTGACCAAAAAGTCAAATTCTCCAGCTTGATCAAGACTTAATGAATCTTTAAAGGGCACTGAATCCCCTTTCCAACGATCCATCTGTGCACGATTCTGACTTACCATGCGAACGAACGACCCGTTTCCCTCGAAACTCGATCAAGAGGCCACCGGACGCTCTCGGACTCCATTTGATCTAATTAAGCTCTTTAGCTTGACTGATACTGAATGAATCTTCAAAGGGAACTGAAACCCCTTTCCAATGGTCCCCCACGTGCTTGATTCTGACTTACAGTACAGATGAACGATCCGTTTTACTCCGAGTGGTCACCAAATGCTTCCAGGGACCGGTTGACCAAAGTCAACTCCTCGAATTGGATCAAACTCTTTGGAATGTCAAAGTAGATCTCTTAACCTTTCCAATGGTCCATCTCGTGCACAATTCAGACTTAGCATGCGGACAAACGATTTGTTTGTGTTCGATGATTCCCCGTCCAAAGGACCGACGAGCGCTTCCGAACAACATTTGACCCAAAGTCAACTCCTGAACCCAGGATCAGTCCGAAGGACTTTCTAAGGTCTCTGAATTACCTTTCCAATGATTCAACCCATGCACGATTCGGATCAACGGTTTGCGCTCTGCGGCCAATTTTTCGAAAAGGCCTAAAAGACACTTCCAAACAGCATGTCCCAGACCCTGCCTATCGGTAGTGTGCCTAAACACACCTGTCGATTGGAAGGACCGGGGCTATGGCGATCTGCAATGCTCTGGGTGTATAAAAAGGAGGCCTTGTCCTCATTACAAGGGAAGCCCAGATCTGAAACATAACACTCTCGGCAAATCCAGAAAATCTCTCTCGAAGTCAGCGTGATTTCAACATCCAAAACCCTTTCCAACTTTCAATTCTCATCATAATTTTCATAAAACTCAGTGAATTCACTACCCTTCATCATCATCCAAGTGCAAGGGCTGCTCTCCAACATTCAAGATCAAGCTCAAGATCTTGAAGATGGTCCAATTTTCTCAATTCTCTCCTTAAATTCCCATAAATTCATATTAACTTGTTTTATTACCTAGCCCTTTTATTCTCCCATCTCACATCTCCTAATATACTTTTTATTTAGTATTATTGCACATATCTTATTTTCATACAAATTAAAACCTAAAAAAAATAAGAAAGGAGGGTTTGCTCATAAATTCCAAACGGGAATTCTCACATTTTTCTTACACTTCTCTCACAACTAAAACACTTTTTCCACACACACACACACAAATAAGATAATCCCCCGATTGTATTTATGGGATAAACCCCACCCCTCATTTTGCATACAAACTACGTGGACTTTGATGCCTCTATAGGCTACGTAAGCGTCTCGGGTAAAACTCGAGACTTGAGTCCTATTTTTTACTCTTTTTCAATTTTTAATTTTCTTTAAATTCAATTCTCTTAGATTATATATATATATATATATATATATATATATATTTGTTCTCATTGGCGTATTATTCAACATACGTTATCGTTCCATTATAACGATCAGCGCATGGATGATCGCGTAAATCCTATTTTCTAATATTATCTTTACATTCCTACGGATGACTCGCTTTATCTCTTCCATGGTACAAGTCGATGACTCCTATCCCCACTACATATACACATGCACACATATCACGGGGAAAATAAAGGAAAATAGCAAAAACCCATGAGAGATCGTAAGGGCAGAATGGGTGCCTAACACCTTCCCATTTTATAACTTAGCCTCCGGACCCTTTTCAAATCATTTTGGTTTCGTATGCATCAGTATGTCTTTGGATGCTGTCCTTCGGGACGGCTCCCTTTCTTTTGTCTGTTTTGAGTAAAATAGACTGTCAACTCCATCTCTCTACATTTTTCACCTCATCAATGATGCCGCCTGAAGCTCTCCCGAGAGGGACGCGCTGGACATAGGATCCTCACTCTCCCGCCTGCTGCGAGGATCGGGGATGTCAACAAATTCATATTCCATTGTTGATCTAGCAAAATTTTGTTTCAAGGATTTTTAGATTGGCTGAACATCTAAGGGTAAATACATACCCACTTGTTGACTTAGAGTCTTTTGTATCAGATATATTATTTGCATCGCAATAACCATCAAGTATGGATGGATATCGTGAATAATACAGTCAATAATTTTGAATATATTTTAAATGACCTAAAACTCTAAAAATTGGCTTATAGTGGTCTCTCCCTAGATACTTATTGAGTATTATATGTCTGGTCGAGTACAGTTCATTATGTACATTAAACTGTCGGCAATACCAGAGTACTCTCTTTGAAATATGTTATCACCATTATTTCTTGCTAGATGTAAATTTACATCTAGTGGGGTCTTAGTGGGACTGATATTATATTTCTTGAATTTTCAATTATTTTCTTTATGTAATGAGATTGTGATAATATAAGTCCATCAGATGTTCTAGAAATTTTAATTCCTGATATAACATCGACGACACATATGTCTTTCATGTCGAAATGATTATTCAACATACGAGTAGTAGTTTTGCAAATGTCAATGTTACTACCCGTGATTAGCATATCATACACGTTGAGGCATATCCATTTTGAGTATTTTTTCGCAATAAACACATTATCACGCTCATTAATTCTGAAATAATTTAATAACATAGCCTTATTAAATTTTTCATGCCATTTCTTTGGTGGTTGTTTTAATATATAAAATGATTTTACAAGCTTACATAATTTTATTTCTTATCCGGGTGCTATAGTCTCTTCAAGTTTCTCTATATATATTTTCTCATTTAATTCACCATTCAAGAAAGCCATTTTATAGTCCATTTGATGTATTTTAAGTCCATTTATTATAGCTATTTCTATCAAGATTCGAAAGGACGTGATTCTTGTCACTAGTGAGTATGTATCGAAGTAGTCCAACCCTTTGTTTTCTCTTTATCCTTTAGCAATATATCTTCCTTTATACTTATCAATCGATCCATCCACTTTCATCTTCTTATTGAAGATTCATTTATAACCTAAAATATTTGAATCTGGTGGTAGATCCACGAGTTCCATGTATGATTTTGCATTATAGATTAAATTTCACTATTACTTGCTTCTTTCCAATTTGAAGCACCGAGTGAATATATAACTTCTTTGTACGTTTGAGGATCTTTTTTCAACAAGTACGTTAGAAAATCAAGACCGAAAGAATTATAATTTTTTTATCCTTTTTCTATATATAGGTTCATCCATTAAACATTCTTGATCTTTGGATTTATGACTACCACTAGATGTAGCATCATGTGTCCTTTTAGTGGGACTAGATTCTTGGGTCATGTTATATTAAAATTCATTAACGAAAAATAAATCATCCATTGAATCAATAACTTTGTTAACATGAATATCTAAAATCTCAAATTTACGAACTAAAAATTAATATACACTACTGTCAATTGCATAATCAATGAAAACACAATCAACGATATTTAGTCATATTTTGAACTTTTTACGTTTAGGAACCATCACTTTGTCTAAGCACCCCGACACTCATAAATATATATATAGCAATGTCTTCTACCTTTCCATAATTCATTAGGTATTATGTGAGTTTTCTTTTGAGGTAATATGTTGAGAATATAATTAGCGAAAAATAAGGTTTTCCCCCACAAGTTATGTGGTGCTCCATAACTTATTAACATAGACTTCATCTTTTCTTTCTATATATTGTTTTTGCATTCAGCAGTACCGTTGGATTGAGGTGAGTAAGGATCGGTAGTTTGGTAATGTTCCATGTTCTAAACAAAATTCTTCAAAAGGAAATTCATATTCACCACCTCTATTGCTCCTTATAGCCTTTATCGTTTTTCTAAGTTGATTCTCGACTTCATTTTTATATTGTCTAAATACATCTATAGCCTTATATTTTTAATACCCCGCCCCAATATTTTATTAATTTTCCACACAAGTCGTAATAATATGAAAATCTTGAGATTTGGATCATTATGATTGAGTTTATAGATGCGATAAAGTGTTTGGAGTCGTAATTTTAATTATTCAATGTTTGTGGGTTAAAACTAAAAAAAATAGAGAAAGATGAATAAGGGTGACTCGAACGAGTTCATGTCGTGCGAACGAGAAACCAAGGTCATTTAAAGTAGGGGATTGAACGAGGTTCGAATGAGATCCCACTGAATAATGGGTCCAAGTCATTCGAATGAGAAGTTATTCTCATTAGAACGAGGGGAGATTCCCATTCGAATAAGGTTACGTAAATTTTTTAAATCAGATTGTCCTTATGCACTGCCTCATTTTGGACCGTTGGATGGATGAGCTGTCGAGATCTGATAAGCCTAGATTAGGAAAAAAGGGGATTTGGGTATTTAATGTTTTTTTATAAGGCTTGTTTGGTTTTATTTTGTCTATTTGAGGTTGGAAGAAGAGAGAGAGAGAGAGAGAGAGAGAGAGAGAGAGAGAGAGAGAGAGAGAGAGAGAGAGAGGGAGAGGTGGGTCTTCCACTATGTTAATACATTTATCCACCTCTCTCTACCACAAACCACCATGCCAACACCACCCTCCCCCCTTGTGTAACCACATTTTAGATGTATTCCACTATATCCAAACCCTGCATACCCATTTCCACCATGAACAAGTAGATCTACAAATTTATGAGTCTTTTGTTGGTGGTTTTTGAAGATGAAAATGAAAGATTTATAAATTTTGAAGGGGGTTTTGCTTGAAAGCTTAGTGGAGCTAGGAAATCTCTCCAATTCTACCTTAGGAGGTGGGAGGTTGCCATATTCTTAGACCTTTCATGCCTACCATTGTTGAAGCTCCATTTGAAGTGGAAAAATCTACTATTTATTTAAGACTATATTTGTATATTAGTAGTCTTGTTGTTAACATATAATAGTAGAATGCATAGGAATAAAGTGATGGGTTTCTAGTAGATTTGGTATTAAACATTTCTATGAAATAAAAATGTAGGAAGTAAATATTTTAAAGTTTTATTGAATTAAGGATGTGGGATTTTTATGAAAATTGTGTAATCCTAGAAATTTGATACTAAACATTTTCTGAAATAAGATGTTTTGAAATGATGTTGATCTTGCTAAAGTATTTGGTGAAATAATGTTCCAAAGTTTCTCGCAAAATGAAAATTTTATGAAAGTTGGATATTTGATGAATTTTAAAAAAATAAAAGTGTCCTCTATGTCTTGAAAGTGTTGTGAATTTTTAGAATGAAATGTATATTTAACCCATTTAATAGGATTTTAGTATTAAAATTCTTATACTCATTAATATAACTTGTAGCATTTTGATAATTGACATATAAACAAGTTTAAAAAAGGATTTGTTGGGTTTCAACATGAAATAAGAAAAATAGAAACTCTAGTCTTGAAAGTGTGAGGAGTGTAGGGTTGTAAGATTACACGTGTTAATAAAAGAAAATGGTATTTTCTTATAAAAGTAGCCTTTTAAGTATAATTGTATTTCTTGGATAAAGCAATCAAAGAAAGGTCTAACTTGGCAAAGTGGCTAGTAAAAGTGTTGAATAAGTGTTAATGGTTAAAGCATTGGGAAGTTGGTGTGTGTAACTTAATAATGTTTTGAAAAATTAAAACTTATGAAATTGGAAAGGAAATAATGCAATAAAAATATTTCTGACTTGAAGAATGTTAAAAGGGTGTTAATGTATTAAAAATACTTAAAAATCTATTGTGTGTAACTTAATGATGTTTTAAAAAATAACACGTGTGAAAATGAAGGAAAGACAAGTTTAGAAATAAAAGGGGTAAAATAGTAATTTTATGTAAAATGAAACATTTTTAAGAAATAAAAATATTGGAAAGGGTGTTACACAAATTGATTCAAAATGGACATGATTTGGGGATAAAATCAAAGTTAAAGTGGAAAGGACATGAAATGATAATTTTCAAAGTGTAACACAAGTTGGGGAGGGGGGGGGGGGGGGGGGGGGACCTCGAGTTTTGGCTTTGGCCGGGTAAAATGGAAATAAGGAATAATGTTGACATTTGTAAAATATTTAAACACATTAAAAGGAACTCGAATGACACCGGGATGATTAAGAAGAGCCCTGAGTCCTTAGGTAAAAGACCCAAAATCAATGGTCAAAGCATACGGTGGCGTCACGGGCGGTGTGGTTCCTATTAAAGTACGCGATTTATTTGAAGATTCTGAGCAAAAGATAAAGAAATATGAAACATGTCAAGAAATGAGTTTTGTGGTGAAAATGTGTAAAAAAAACCTAACTCAAATGAATTAATACATGTTCCGATTAAGGTTAAAGTGGTTATGAAACTTGTAAATTGATTAATGTCTATATAGTAAAGGAACGGTAAAGTATAGTGGATAAATGGCCGAGTTAAGAAACCTAAGAATGTTAACCATAATTAGCACAAGGTTGTATTGTGAAACATTCTCAATAGTTAAATAAGTAATTTCTAACATGGTGTTCGCGTGTGTCAAAAGGGGTGACTTTTAGTGAAAATAGTAATGTGAATTGGTCTAAATAAAAAAGGTGATTTCGGTAAAGAAATGGATTCCGATTAAATAAAGTGTAGTTTTTCAAGTGTTTAACCATGTGTATTAAGTAAAGGGGTAAATTACAAGTCAATAAAGAGTAAGTCTTTTGTATGATTAAGGGGATTTGATCGGGACAAAACATGTTTTTGCAATTAAAAAACATTTTCATGCATCAAGTATATATATATATATATATATATATATATATATATATATATATATATATATATATATATATATATATATATATATATAAGGTAGTTACACGCGCATGTTGATATAACGTGTTAGAGTCTTCTTTCTGTCGTTCGATTCTATATTGTATTTGTATATCTCCTATTGAGCATTCATCCCACTCCCTCATTTTGTTACGGCAGGTTGAGTGAGGTTTCGTATTTTGAGAGCATCATACTGGTAAGTACTCTCTTTTGTTTTACGTTAGTAGCTATGTAAGCTTGGACACCCGGGATGCATCACACATGTTCCTCACATAGTTTAATTTGAAATTGAAATAGCATGCTAATAAGTGAAATGTCAATTAACTAAAATTTTATTAGCAACATTATATAGGTTTTTTCATTGCACTTCATACCTAATGCTCGATCGGACCGGGTTGCCTACGGGTGACCCACAAATCCGGGCTGAAGTGTTAAATCTTTGCTTTATATCAAATAAACATAGCAATATTTTGTGCAATCATCAATAAAAGTAAGAAAATAATTTTTGCCTCCTCTAGTTTGTAAAAACTATAGATCACATATATTAATATGAAAAAGGTGTAAAGGTTTGATAGTTCTTTCAATGAAATGAAAAGGTAATTTGACAATTTTGATTGTACACATAATTCACATTTATATATTTTTTTTTATTAATTTCAAGTTTTGGTAGAAATTCTAAGTTAACTAATCTACGTATAGTATCATAATTATCATGTACCAATCTAGCATGCCACATATTACAAGACTCAAGAAAGTAAAATGAATTAATATTATTATTATTATTGATTTCATTAGGCACAACAACCATTACATTCATCTTAAAGAGCCCTTCAGTCCTGTAGCCCTTTCCCGCATACATATCGTTCTTGGAAAGAACATATTTATCAGATATAAAAACCAACATGAAAATATTCTTGCTAAGTAAATAACCAAAAACCATATTCTTGCGAATATCTAGAACGTGAAGCACATTGTTGTGATTGAGTTCTGTTTCAAATGTCATTTTCAGCATAATCTTTCCATGCTCTTCAACTTTTAAACTTGATGAATTACCCATAAATAGGATCTCCTCAGTTTCCATCGGCTTGTAGGTAGAAAACATTTAATTATTTAAACAAATGTGGCGCATAACACCGGGATTATAGAAGGGTGTTTCAAGTTTGACCACTATATTTTAAGGTGAGGGTCGTTCAAATACCCCATCCTTAGTCTCAAGGAAATATGAGGTTAAGGAACCCCCAGGGTCCCTCAATCATAAAAAAATCATATTGGTGAAGGAACCTCCAGGGTCCCTTAATTGCAGAAAATCCATATTGGTGAAGGAACCCCTAGTGTCCCTCAATCGCATAAAATTCATATTAGTGAAGGAACCCCAGGGTCCCTCAATCACAAAAAATCCATAGTGGAGAAGGAATCATAAGGTCCCTCCACCACGAAAAATCCAGATTGGTCAAGGAACCCCCAGGTCCCTCAATCGTAGAAAATTCGTATTGGAGAAAGAACCCCCAGGCTCCCTCAAACGTAGAAAATCAATATTGGAGAAGGAACCCCCAGGGTTCTTCAACCGCAGAAAATCCATATTGGTGAAGGAACCCCCAGGGTCCACAACCAAAACTTGGGGCAAAGGACCCTCAAGGTCCTCCCCCTTAGCTTCTAAAAAATAATCCAGGACGAGGGAGTGGAAACCATAAGCAACCCCTCATCATGAAAATTCATTATTTAAAATAACAAAAGTACTAAGACTTACTTTCGTGTACATGTAGCCTAGTTGAGCAGGCAGGGCTCAAATAGGCCAGTTGGGATCTCTTGGGATTTTTGGCTTGGCGGTTGAGGAATAAGGTTTATATAGAAATCACAACCACTTAGCACTTTAGGATTGGTAGAATACTAGTAGGAAGATCCTAGGAGTCAAACAAGACCACACACATCTAACACTTAGTCACAAGTGAAGTGAGCAGCCAAAGGGTTGCTTACAAGAAATAAACTTTTACAAATATGGTTTTCTTATAAGAGAGTGTCCTCAATGTCCCTCTCAAGAAAAATGATTTTAGAGGAGAGGGGTCCTCGAGTCCCCCTCAAGATTGATAGTTTTAGATGAGGGAGTCCTCAATGACTCCTCTCTTAACTTTACAAATCTTGTACCATAAGTTACCGTTTCAAACGATATTTACCAAATCAGATATTTTGTCATCTGGCATAGACATATTTGCTTTTTGACTTTAGTTTTCACCAGGTGGCACTTGTCTGAGAGGACATGCTGCTTCACACAGGTAGGGACAAATGGTATACTAAAGACCTTGTCCCTCACTAACCCTCTAAGTTCTGGCTCCTAAAAGTGGTAACTCATCCCTAGTGCCCAAGTATAAATATGAGCCTTGGGCAAGGTTAAGACATGATAGAAAAACTCAATAACACTCTTACTCTGTCAAAATCACACCAGAACTCCCTAGTATTCTCTTCCTGCTCTCTCTCTAATGCTAGGTGCCTTGTTCTTTCACTCCTCACTGATAACCATCATTTTCAAGATCTCCTCTTGAGAAAAGGTACTATTATTGTTGTGTAAGTTCATCTTCTTACAGGAAGGGAGTTCTAGCTTGAGATCCATTTTTACCAAAAAGAGAAGGTTTCATCAGAAGCTGCTCCAGAAGTTCTTCGAAACCTTGCAGACATTATTCATTGGATTAATTCACACCTCATACTTTCCAGTTATTCATAGACCCCAGTCTCGCTACCCTCTTACATTTGACGACTCCGCTGGGGAGGTATCCTCACTTTCATGGACAAAGAAGGTTTGAACGTTTCTAAGAAACTAGCTTTATATGACATTCAACCTAGGAATGGAACTCAAATGTGACAAAACCACTCTGGAGGATGTGGTGGTGACTGGAGCAAAGAAACCTTCTCCTCAGACAGGGTCAAACTGCTCACCGACAGCTTCTTCGATGACAGGTATGAGCCTTATGAGCATATTTTTTAACTTCTTGAGGAAAAACAATGTTGACTTATCAAGTTTGGGTTAAGTCTGTGTAACACCAGCATCTACCCCTTGGTGGTCTGCCACTCCTGTAATGATTCTGACGGAAGTGGTTCCGCCATAAAAATGATGCCAGAGAAAGTAGTGGCACCGTCAAGTTCACCAGCATCTAAGGTTATGAGTTTGGAGGAATCTCCCTCCAAAGTTGTTGCTATGTAGGAGGTCATAAAGTTTCTCTACTATTATCATAGAGAGGATCCTCGTCTGTATGAGGAGTTACAGGACCCCTACCCATAAGAGGTTAATGGGAAACCATACCTAGAGGGGTATATTCCACCAAAGTTTATCAAGTTCGATGTTAAAGGGGAGAAGGTGAGAACACTTGCATAGTATAAGAAAGAAGAAAAAAAGGGTGCACGTCGATAGAGGCCAAAGTCCCTTTCTTGACAAGTGCCCATATAGTCTTCCCAGACTTGAAAAGAATATGAAATGGTGGAAGAACCGCCGATAGCGACTAGCTCAAGTGAGGAACCTACAGTGGTAAAGGGCATAAACGAGGAACCCATATCAGTCCCTGGTGGTCGCTAGGAACCCAATTGCGAGGAACTCATGTTAGCTCATTGGGGTCATAAGAAATCCAATGGAAAGGAACCCATGCCAGCCCCTTTTGGTTATGAAGAACCCCCCTTGTTCACAGCGACAAGCGAGGAACCCTCAGTAGTGAAAGTCCCTGGTGATGAACCCCTCACGGTCAAAGGAGCTATCGAGGAACCCAAAATGGTTGGTAATCCTAGATAGGAACCCCTTTCATTCACAGTGACGAGAGAGGAACCCTCAGTGGTGAAAGTCCCTGGCGAGGAAACCCTCATGGTTAAAAGCCTTGTCGAGGAACCCAAATTAATCGAAATCCCTAACGAGGAACCCCATCATCCATAGGGGTGAGCGAGGAGCCCGTAGTGGTGAAACCCCTGACGAGGAACCCCCATGGTTGAAGGCACTGTCGAGGAATGAAGGGTGGCCCTTTATGGTTGTGAGGAACCAAGTCGTGAGGAACCCTTGACGTCGAGTAAAAATGAGGAACCCTTGGTTAGAAGCAACGCTTGCAAGGAACCACCCATGGACAGAAGCACTAGCGAGGATCCCCTAGCAAAGTGATCTCCAAATATTTAATTCAGTCACGAAGAACCCTTGCTAATTTCATAAGGCTGTGAGGAACCCTAAATAGGTAATAGCACTCATAAGGGACCCTCAGACGCACCAACTGTAGACAAGGAAATTGGAATCAAGGAGTTGTCCTCAATAACTCGTGGATGCGAGGAACCCCCTTTATTTTAGATAACGGCGTGAGACCCATACAGGAGGTCGTCCCAAGAGATAACTTATCGCCAACAAACATATTCACTTCTACAGATGAAAAAATCAACCCATCAGAAGTAAAAGACTCCATTGGAGAAGAATATGTGGTAATGTCGGTGGATGAAAAAGAATCGGAGGGAGCAGAGGTGATAAAATTCTCTTGGGTGTTAGTTGTGATAGTGGTACTGGTATCCACGACCATGGATATAGAAATAGAGATAGGCAAAGTGACTATCATGATGGTAATGACGATGGCATCAACATCTGAAGAATCATAGGGAAATGATGAAGCCATTGACGGTGTTTTGGAAAGTACACTTGACTCCAATAGCAGCATAAAGTATGAGGTATCAATTATACCTTCTTAGCAAAGTTTAATGCTTATAAAATGTCAAGTTATCCTATATAGTCCATGGTGCCTCCTAGTGCATTTTTACTTGTTATTATTTCTCCACTTAATAAAATAGGACAATAGTTGTAAGAACACAAAAAATATTTGCAAAAATATAAAATATATAAAAAGGTACGACATGTTAGTACCTAAGGCTCCAAGGGCACCAGAGCGCTCACAGTATTAAGCAAGTCCCAAGTATAAATATAAGGTACGATAATTTAGTACCTAAGGCTCCAAAGGAATTGGAGCGCTCACAGTTTGAGCAATTTCCAAGTATGAATATAAGGTACGATAGTTTAGTACCCAAGGCTCCAAGGGCATCAGAGCGCTCACAGTCTTGAGCAATTGACAAGTATAAATATAGGGTGCGACAGTTTAGTACCTAAGGCTCCAAGGGCACTGAAGTGGTCATAGTATCAACCTGAGAACAAAGAAACATGTTGAGTATTCAAGAAAGTGCCAAGTATGAATAAAATAGTAACAAAGGTACGACAATTTAGTACCTCGGCCTCCAAGGGCATAAAGCGCTCACAATATTGAGCAAGTGCCAAGCATAAATAAAATGTACGAAAGTTTAGTACCTCAGGATCCAAGGGCACAGGAGCACTCACAGTCTCGAGTAAGTGCCCAGTATATATAAGATACGACATTTTAGTACCTCAGTCTCCATGGGCATAGGAGCACTCATAGTATTGAGCGAGTGCTAAGGATAAACAAAAGTTACACCGGACTAGTGTCTTATCATTCTTAAGAGAATAGTAGATACTCTATTAGATTAGAAGAGGATCCATGGCATGAAGGCATTTCCTCATTATACCATGCAGGCTAGCCATACCAAGGGAGAAGTATATTAAGCAAAGTCCTTACAGACACAAAAAATAATATTTTTTAGCACCAGACCAGGAGGAGGTTATCCTCTTAGTAATAATAATAATAATAAAAAGTCACTACATTTTTTTTATTATTATTCCATACAGATTTATAGCCTTGAAAACAAGTCCTAGCCTCTGTTCTTAACAAAAAAAATTACTTGACCAATTTTTAGAAAATAGGGAGAAACGGGTTTACCCTCTCTCTCTAAACTTGTTATTTTTTTTAAGACAAAAAGGTTCCTGAGAAAAGTTTGGAGCAACGACCCTGCAAGGGAAATTTTCAGTGTAAAGAAATAGTTATTTCTTTACTTATGATATATGTGATTTTTTATTCAAAGTTTGTGGTTAGGAGAAGGGATAACCCCATCTCTCAGTTACTCCCTAGGAAATGAATGTGCATAACAAAGTAACCCACAATCACACGGGGCTGCGCTAAAAAGTACCCACGGCTGGAGGAGAAGCTTTCAAATTTTAACTCTCTCAGTTATACATAAGTACCCTACAGCTAGAGGGGAAGCTTCCAAATTTTAATTTCCTCAGTTATATGCAATCACCCCATAGTTAGAGGGGCAACTTCAAAATTTTAACTTGCTCAATTTATATGCAAGTACCTCGCAGTTAAAGGGGTAGCTTCAAAATTTAAACCTGCTCAGCTATATGCAAGTACCCCACAACTAGAGGTGCAACTTCTAAACTTTTACTTGCTCAACTCATATGTAAGTACCCCCACAGTTAGAGGGTGACAACTCTAAAATGATATCTTGATCCTCTCATATGCAAGTACCCCACAGCTAGAGGGGGCAACTTTAAAATGATAACTTTCTCAGATCATAGGCAAGTACCCCACAGACAATGGGGCAGTTCAATATTGAAGTTCTCACTGAAAATAAAGCAACTCACAGTATTGAGCAAGTGACAAGTACAAATATAAGGTATGGAAGTTTAGTACCTAAGGCTCCAAGGCAGTTGATACCTCATAGTATCAACCTGATAACAAAGAAATAGGTTGAGTAGTCAAGCAAGTGCCAAGTATGAATAAAATGGTAAAAAACGGTACGACAGTTTAGTACCTCAGGCTCCAAGGGCATATGAGCGCTCATAATATTGAGCAACTGTCAAATATAAATAAAAGGTACGAAAATTTAGTACATGGGGCTCCAAGGGCATTAGAGAGCTCATACTATTAACTTGTATTCTGCTTGAGAGGGGGAAAATGCTGAGAAGTCCTCAAGACAATAAACAAAGCATGAAATCTTGATTATGATATTTCGTGCACAAGTCTCTCGACACTACCATACACTTCTGCATGAGGGGGATACTATTGAGAGGTCCTCAATCCAGTGAAAAAAGAGTGAAATAGCCTAGTGCGTGGGGATCCACTTAGAGTGACTCCACCTGCCCAAGATTGTAAGTTTGACAGAAACTAGCCTAGGACGAGGGCATCCACCTTGAGTGTCCCCTCTTCCCAGTGCTACAGAAAATGACTCAGGGTGAGGGGTTTGCCACGAGTGGTGCCCTTTTTCCAAGATCATTACAAGAAATAACTGATCACGAGGAGGTCCACTTTGAATGGTCCCTCTGCCAAGACCAACACAAGTAATAGTTTTAGGATGAGGGAGTCCACCACAAATGGCCCCTTAGTTAAGATTACAATAAGAAAAAGTTTATGCCAAGGGAGTCCATCACGAGTGGCCACTCAGCTACAATTAAAGGCATGAATAATTTATAGCGAGGGAGTTCACTTTGAGAGACCCCTTTTGGCAAAGGAAACTACAAAGAGGAAAACCCAGGGTGAGGGACTCCAAGATAAGTGACCCATCTACCAAAGACAGGCATGGAAATGATAGGGTCTACCCCAAGGCCTCCCCTCTCCTCGCTTCATAAACAGAAAATAAGGTAAAATGAGTTGGGGCAAGGGGACTCACCTAGAGTGGCCCCTCTGCTCAAAACCGATGCAGAAAAGAGAATGATTAAGGATGAGGATGTCCACCACTAGGGACCCCTCAATCACTCCAAATCGAATAATGTAATGATGTAAAGGCATAAAACTATCGCATTCCAAGATGAAGTGATTGTTTTGTACTAAACCCTTTGGTCTACCATAAACAAAGATTTTCGTACGAGGGGACTAATTTATAGGGGTGTCCAGCTGCTATTCTAGAATAGCCAAGGGAGAGTGATCCCACCTAGAGGGGCTCCTACTTCCCAAGTTAGTAAGAAAATATTTAGAACAAGGTGTCCCTATGACGAGGTGTAAAACCTGGACGAGGGGACTCATAACGAGAAACCCCTCTATCCAAGATATAAGGCCACATAATAAAGGCTAAGGATGAGGGGGCTCACTTTGATAAACCCCTCTACCCAAGATATAAGGAGTTATAACAAAGGCCAAGGACAAGGGGCTCACAGCGACAAACCCCTATACTCAGGATAGAAGGTCACAGACAAAGGCCAAGGATGAGGGGCTCACTGTGAGCAATCCCTCTAAATAAGATAAAAGGCCACATAACAAAGGCTAATGATGAGGGGGCTCAGTTTGAGAAACCCCTCTACCTCAGATAGAAGGCCATGTAAAAAGGCCAAGTATGAGGGTTTCACCCTAAGAAACCCCTTTACACAGGATAAAAGTCCATAGAAGAAGGCCAAGGATGAGGCGATCACTATGAGTAACCCCTCTAAATAAGATAGAAGGCAACACAAAAAGGCTAAGGATGAGGGTCTCACCGCGAGCAACCCCTCTACCTAAGTTGATACCCAGATAAGGAGGTCCACCATAAGTGGCCTCATTTGCAAAACCTGGGATGAAGTGACAGAGCTTTTAATGACCCTAGGGGGAATGAAGAAGGAACCCTAGGGTCCCTCAAAATTAAAAATCGAATTTATGGCATACAAAGACTTTTGGTCTTCCCAACACAAAAGACTTTGCACAAGGGGCTTATATAGAAGGGTATTTTAAGCTTGGCCGCTATATTTTAGGGTGAGGGTCCCTCAAATACCCCCTTCTTACTCTCCAGGATATATGAGGTTGAGGAACCCCCAAGGTCCCTCAATCGCAAAAATCATATTGGTGAAGGAACCCTCAGGGTCCCTCAACCGCAGAAAATCAATATTGGTGAAGGAACCCCTAGGGTCCCTCGACTGTAAAAAATCCGTAGTGGAGAAGGATCCCTAGGGTCCCTCAACCCTAAAAAAATCATATTGGTGAAGAAGCCCCTAGGGTCCCTTAATCGTAGAAAAATCATATTGGAAAAGAAACCCCTCGAGTCCATTAACTACAGAAAATACATATTGGAGAAGGAACCCCCAAGGTTCCTCAATCGTAGAAAATCCATATTGGTGAAGGAAACCCCAGGGTCCATAACCAAAACCTAGTGTGAGGGGCCCTCAAGGTCCTCCCCCTCATCTTCTAGAAAATGAGCCATGATGAGGGAGTGGCTACCATGACCAACCCCTCACCATAAAAAGTTGTTCTTTAAAAGAATAAAAGTACTAACACTTACTTTCTTGTACATGTAGCCTAGTTGAGTAGGCAGGGCTCAAATAGGCTAGTTGGGATCTCTTAGGAGTTTTGGCTCGGCGGTTGGGGAACAAGGTTTGTTTATCGATCTCAAACACCTAACACTTTAGGATTTAGAGAATACTAGTAGGAAGACCTTAGGAGTCACTCAAGACCCCACACATCTCACACTTACTCACAAGTTAAGTGAGCAGGCAAAGGGCTGCTCACAACAAATGAACTTTTATAATTATTATTTTCTTAGAAGAGAGTGTCCTCAAGGTCCCTCTCAAGAAAAAACTGATTTTAAAGGAGAGGGGTCCTCAAGCCCACCCTCAAGATTGAGAGCTTTAGAGGAGGAGGTCCTCTAATCATCATCTCTCAAGTTTACAATGCTTGTACAATAAGTTAGCATTTCAAAGGATATTTACCAAATCAAATATTTTGTCATCTAGCGTAGGCATATTTTTTTAACTTTGGTTTTGCACCAGGTGGCACCTATTTGAGGGGACAACCTGCTGCACACAGGTAGGGACAAATGATACACTGCAGACCTTGTCCTTCACCAACCTTCTATGTTTTGTCACCCAAAAGTTCCAACTCAGCCCTAGTGCCCAAGTATAAATAGGACCCCTGGGCAAGGTCAAGACTTTATAGAAAAACTTAATAGAACTTTTACTCTGTCAAAATCACACCAGAACTTCCTGGTATTCTCTCCCTGCTCTATCTCTAGTGCTAAGTGCCTTGTTCTTTCACTCATCACTGATAGCCATCATTATCAAGAGATCCTCTTGAGAAAAATTAGTATTATTATTGTGGAAGTTCATCTTCTTGTAGGGATGGAGTTCCAGCGTGAGCTCTATTTTTACCAAAAGGGGAAGGTTTCATCAGAAGTTTCTCCATAAGTTCTTGAGAACCTTGCAGATAGCATCCATTACAGTGGGTCACGCATCAACCTTTCCAGTTATTCATAGACTTCCATCTCTCTACCCTCCTACAGGTATCTAGCCACCATTCTTTAATATTTCCTACCAAATTACATTCGAATACTATCGTAGAAAAAATGACATCGGCCATGACTTCTGAAATCTTCTCAGATTCTATTACATTTGCTTGTGCATTTTGCTTTTTGAAATTCTTCAGCTTTCGACGTTCATTTGAATGATGTCCAGGTTTGCCACAGTTATAGCATTTTCCTTTGAACTTCTTTTTCTATTTTGAAGAGCCTTTCCCTTCACGTTTCCTTTTATTGGGTTTTGAACCTTGTTCCACCATATATGCCAGGCTTCCAGAAGATTCTTTTCACTTTTATTTTCTAACCCACGATTGTCTTCTCTAATCCGCAACCCAAAATTAATTCTTCCATGTTCATCTCTTTAAATTTAAGCTTGGGATAGTTCTTGAAGTCTTTCCATGATGGTAAAAAAATTGAATTATTACTGCTACTTGAAAAGAATCACTGGAAGACATTCCTTTAGAATTAATGTCATGAAGAATAACTTGAAGTTGTTGGACTTGCGTTATCACTAGCTTAAAATTTACCATTTTAATGTAAAGAAATCTGCCAACTGTTAATTTCTTCATGCCAGTGTGACACGCCGCCTATTTTAACCACATGCGATTAGTTTTTTTATAAAAATAAGAAAGAGTCTCATTTGGTTTATTCTTAGCATCACTGTCAAAACCTTTTTAAATTACTAATCACATATGTTAACTTAAGTCGGCGCAAAAATTAATCTTTCATTATAACAACATGTGAAAAATAAATACAATAACAAAACCATCCACACAACTTATATATTTTGAACCAATCACATAATAAATAACTGAATAAATAAGAGTACCAAATATACCATCGCCTCCCCCAAAAAAAATCCATCAACCAATCGAAAACAAATAAAACTAAGTCTGATAATTAGAAAATAATTGAAATATTGAATAGTCTGAAGGGGAAACATGCCCAAATGAAATACTGAAATGAATTCATAATCTAGGAGTGAATAACTGAAGTGTCTACACCAAGTCCTACAAGCCTCCATAATGCTGCAGCTATACATTTCTCAAATGAGTAATCAAGATTTGTGTCCCTATGGTTGGACACCTAAAATGTTTTGAAAAATATTTTGACATGGGTGAGAGACCAAAAACCTTTTGAAAATATTTTGCAAGTATTTAAATTGCAGTTATAAAAGCAATCATTAAATACACATGTTAGTTCTATGTACACTCCCTTGAGATCCTCACCTCTCACCCATTTCGCACACCTCCTACCTAGATATGCTACTCCACGTAACTTGAAATACGTATCAGACTAACCACAAAAGGTTTAGCTCCCCCGTACCGCCCATACAATATGCCACCGAAAATCCAATAACTAAAATCAACCACACATTAATTGAACCCGTTATTATATTTTCCATACTTAAGGCCCTTTTAGGTATACACAATCTATTTACTACCATCACATAAGTAGAAAAACTACACATTATTATTACTCCACTAATTAAGTTTTTAACACTTAAGTTGCTTTTAGGTATACATTATCTATCTTTCTACCATCATACATAAGTAGAGTAATCACACTTGTATATATTTATCACACTATAATATATACAACTATTACATCCTTCGAAATGACCACCGCGATGTATGAGTACTCTACTATCATGTTCATGTACCTCTCGTACCAAATCTAGGACAACCGGTCTGAAATATCTCCTCCAACCATAAATCAAACACCACACAATGGAGGGAAACATAGTTCTAAGCCTTTAGTTTATGCACATACCTAACGTCCCCAAATGACCAGTCAGTCCCACTAATACACACACATAGTGAGCCGCCCTAGGTTCTATATTTTGGGGCATAAATTCAAACCTCATTGGAATCCCCAAGGTGGGATTACCCTCTGTGCGGAAACTCCCATGATAGCAGGCAATGTAGGTATGTTCATGCACAAAATCAAATCACAACAATAGGTATTCACACGACCTCTACACACACACACAGATATATATATATATATATATATATATATATATATATATATACTAGGGTATGCCCGTGCCTGAAGGCACGACGACAATTCTCTGAATTATGAATCGTGTGGTCCAAACCTTTTATTTTGTATCAAAAAGTCGCTCAAACACCCATTTAACTAATATTCTTTTCAGTTTGAAGGTCCACACCATCGGCATGGTAACGGACTTTTTGGAGCAAAATAAAAAGGATTGGAAGCGTGTGTGTATTAACAAAATTATTGAGGGACTATTTGGTATATGCCCCTTTAAAATAGTCATAATAGTTTTTTTAAATCATTGTGTTTTAAAATAAAAATTATACTATTCCTCCAAATTTTTTATTTTTAAGACTTTTCTCGATTTTTTTTGAAATTTTTTTGAATTTTTTAAACACATTCCGCTAAAGTTTCTGGTATAACAAAGATTAGACAATCACAATATACGCTAAAAAAACACATTCCGCTAAAAAAAACTTAAAGTAACGATTAGACGAACACAAAATCATGTGTAGAAATCGAAACTAAAAATTTTGGTATAACAAAGAAAATAATAATAATAGACATACTCCAAATAGAAAAATCATACTTGGGGTGTGTTTCAAAGGACAAATGTTGCCTGACATAAAATCAAACTACTGCTGCTTATATAGAAAATAGATAGATATTAAACTAACATGAAATACAATCTCATTCTTAATAATAACTTATTTCCAACACAAAAATAAAAATAATTGTTTTCACTAAAAGAATTTCTAAAAAATCCTAATTAAAATTATCAGAGACATAAATCACAAACATTAATTTAAATCACAAATAGAAATCTATGCGGTTGAAGAAAAATACCTCAACTTTACAACTAAAACATAATAAGTATCAATAATGAACATACTCGGTACTGACAATGCAAATGGTTCAACATAATTGAACTAATTGTAATTTAAACTTGAGAAAGAAAGAAAATAGACTTTGAGAAAAGAACCTCTTCACCATCAAACATTAAAGTACACACTAACAATTGAAGAACTCGGAATGTAGAAAAGTCCAAAAAAAAAGTCCTACCAAAGTTACAGTTGTGTTATGCTGCTGAGAGAACGGGTTATTCTCCCTCTGCCACTGCCTATCGCTACTTCGTCTATAATCCCAATCTCTCATTCCTCGTCAGTTTTTTCCAAATTATCTTTCCTCATCTATATCTTTTTCCAAGAACTGTTGTCGGTATAATGGGATACCATCGTAATACTTTCAGAGGTTACCGTGATAGGATCTGCAATTTGTCTAAATGAATATAATCAAGATTTACACGAAGTAGCTTACCGTGATAGGATCTGCAATTTATCTAAACGAATATAACCAAGATTTACACGAAGTAGCTTAGAAAGAGTAAATAAATAACATGTTGAGCATTTACAAACAAAACATCATATTTGAAGATAAATCTGAACCGAGATCTGCAAAATAAATAAAATAAATTTTGGTGTTAAATATGCAAATAGTAGTAGAACATAAATTAGCCTCAAACCCAAATGTCAATTCGTCAAATTGCATAAATTCGAAACTGAACACAGAGAGATAAACAAAGATAACAAAAAATCACCTATGAGAAGCCAAGCCACATGAGAGAAGCTAAAGAGAGAGAGGGAGCAGGGGTAAGGGTGGGTCGGTGGGATTTGTTTGAGACGAGAGAGTGAAAGGTTGAAAAGTGGCCAAAATAGGTACAATAGTATTCTACCCTTACGTTTGAATTTTGAAGAAAAGGAGGAAACAAATTAGAGTGTGTTAAAAAAGGGGGAAATAAAAAATTTCAAGGGTAAAATTGGAAGGGCAAACAAAATTCATCTTGTGATGTCATAGTTGAATCTTATGACATAGATGAGTTTCCTACTTTATTATATAGATATCATCAGCATAGGTATACGCGCAACCTATAATATATCCCATACATAGTATTTATCTCTCTCGAATACTCAACCTACTAATAATTTGCACATAATGTTTATTTCATATTATCTGGGCATCGCTCATTATATGTATATATATATATATATACATATATATATATATATATATATATATATATATATATCATCAGCATAGGTATACGCGCAACCTATAATATATCTCGTACATAGTATTTTTCTCTCTCAAATACTCAACATACTAATAATTCGCACATAATGTTTATTTCATATTATCTGGGCATCGCTCATTACCCAAAGGTTCCCATACATCTCTTACGTTAATTAAGTTGTTTATACATAACTATACTACTATTTTAAGTCTTAGGTTATCTTTCCCTCGCTTTGTAACCCAAATAATAATTTCTTGACACACCTCTCAATCGGTTAAGTATCGTCGGTCCAAATACCAATTCGTCCTAGCAAAGATTAATCGACCCTTAATCATATACCTACTGACCTTCTCTAAGTTTTTGTATAGTTATTAAACTATCACCAAAGTTTCTCGTAATTAATCCCTTACATAAGTATACATCAATAATCGAACATACCAAAACTGGGGAGCCAAACCGGTTCAGGATAGCAGACGAATTGGTTTGCCCCACCTGATCTCCCTCCTCCGATGCTATTACGAGTTTTCCATATTTAAACCTCATCAAAACCCCATGAAACTTTCTCAAACTTCCACTCAACATACCCAAACATAAGCAAAGTGTCTAGGGACAATTTCCAACATAAATAACTAATCAAATCTAAAATAAATCCATTCAGAACCAATAAAATCTTACAGCCCATAAAATCCAAATTTATGTGTTCTTCATTCATATTCATCATTATACCCAGATTTCTTTCAAGTTATTCATTATATAATCACTAATTTCGTGCCATCTATACATAGGGGTTTATTATACAAGGATTCCAACCTCGA
Organism: Sambucus nigra; assembly: GCA_949130495.1. Lineage (NCBI taxonomy): Eukaryota > Viridiplantae > Streptophyta > Magnoliopsida > Dipsacales > Adoxaceae > Sambucus > Sambucus nigra. The sequence continues at coordinate 745,799,680 of OX422210.1, forward strand.
GTCATGGATTTCACCCATCCAAATCCCAAGAAAACCATCTAAATGAAGAATATAAAACCCTACACTACATGGGTATTATAACATGCTTAAAATACACTACACCAAATCTGCCCATTTGTCAAGGTCTTTGACCTTGACAAATCCAACTTGTCAAGGTCAATAACCGTGACATTTCGAGGCGAGACAACTTTTTTTGTCACGGTCGTGTCACGGTCATTGACCTTGACAGAAAACTCGCGTTTTGTGTCACGGTCGTGTCGCGGTCAATGACCGTGACACGTTTGTCACGGTTATAAACCATGACCAAGCCGTGACCCTTTTTAAAAAAATTGTCACGGTCATTGACTGTGACACGTCCGTGACAACCTATGTCACGGACGTGTCACGGTCAATGACTGTGAAAATTCTGGGCAGAATTTAAAAAAATTTGCTGGGCAGTATGGCCACTGCCACTGCCCAGCAGTATATTTGTACCTGTTATAGCAACGTTGTATCTGTTCCAAACATCATATATCCGAACAAACTAAAGATAATGCAAATATATATTCAAATAAGAAACTATTTAAAGAGAAACAACATCACCATCATTTTATCTCAAATCTATAAACTATTTGCATGGAAAAGAGATTTTGTACCGCGACGCTCGGGAACACCTCCTTATCCTTCCCTTCTCGTCTGAATAGCCACATAAGTATAGAGCATATGTGGCCTACCCTTAGGGCCACTCCCTGTCCCCTGAATTGAAATAAAGTAAAATTAGTATCTGCCCCTCAAATATATATAAATATAAATCGTAATTGAAATTGAAATTGAAGTTGACATATAAATATAAATACATTACCTGTAGTGTCACTCAAACAGCTAACTTGAGCTCATATGGCACCTCCTTCCAACTAATGTACCCTGGGCAATCGTGTCAATTATAATTCTCTTCATATCTAAACACTAAGAAATACCATAATCCTATGGAGTTATACGTTGCAAATTCCTTCCAACCGTTGTGTAGCCAAAAATCAGCAGTTGAAGTTGTCAATTCCACCTTTCAATGGTCTCCCATGTTCTGCTAGAAGTTCCAAGTGGCGGGGTATGGAAAGTGGAATTGACAACTTCAACTGGTGATGTTTGGATACATAACGGTTGGGAGGAATTTGCAGAGCATCGCTCCATAGGATTATGGCATTTCTTACTGTTCGGATAGACGAAGAGATTCAGTCTCCTCTCCACAAATAGGACACCCCACATAACTATGTACTAATCACCTATTAAAGGTAAGAAGCGTATATTCATGGATTAGTATAAACAAAACTTAGATGTAGTTGGAATATTTATGTATTAATATCCTCTCCACACACGCACACTACACAAGAGTGAAAATGATAAAGTGCAGATCAAGTAAAAGCATTAAAAATGGATGTTTCGGTACAAATTGAAATATTTATTACAAATTGAAAAATTGTTTCAAATTCGGGTTATCATAAAAAATGGATTGATATTCGGTAGGAGCAGCCAAGTCATCCACACTACTATTTAGACGCCTTGGCGCGTGTTGGACAATTGACCACGGCTCGTTGTTGATATACTCCGAGTAAAACACTTGCTTAACCTTTTGAAATGCACAAACAAACGGCTCATCGCTCACGTGGTCGTTGCTCTTCAACTTGGACAAGTCAACCATGATCAAATTGGTGACAGGATCAACTTTACAAGCATTTTTATTCTCAGCTCTTACCCATTCACAGTAAAATATAACCTCTTTGAAGATTATATAATTCAATTCAAATATATTTTGGATTACACCATAGTAAGTCATTTCAGCTTCAACGAGGTTTTTATCTTTTGCGCTCGCTCAAAAGAAAGTAAGAGCCTTGTATGAAATTCCCGAGTTCTGTACATTTATACTTTCCTCGTACACTTTAGCACCGAAAATGTAACAGTTCAATCGAAACTTTTTGTACTCTTGTGCCACGAACAAGGATCCAGTGGCTAGACGAGCAAGGCTTGATGTCGCATCACCCATCTTTAGGAGCTGAGAATATAGATAAATTAATTATATTAGTGGTAAAATTTTAGTGTAATGTAACGTTATATAACGACTGTTTTCATTATAATTACCTCTTGTGTCAACCATAGCCTAAATTCGCTGTCTGATTGTACCATTGTTTTTCGTCTTTTATTGTTCTCACAAGCTTCATATTTACTGCATATTACAAAATTAATCATGTATAAAATAATCTAACATAATGTTAAACATTATAATATTCAAAACTTACTTTTTCCATTCTTCGACATCTTCATGTGTGTCAAATAGATAACGAGCTACTTGTTCATGTTGCAAACTCGTTAATTTCACTCGTTTTCCCATCACATTACCACCATCATTAAGGAATTCATCAGTGTCATCAACGCTGGTCGAGTCAGGCATATATTCCCGAGTATATATTGATGACTCCATGGTGATGTATTCCTCTGCGGTTGATCCTGCAATATATCGCGTATTCTTGACGTAATCTTTAAAAACTTTCATCAATCTTTCAAACGGATACATCCACCGATATCTAACTGGACCACAAAGAAGTGCCTCGTCGCATAGGTGTACCAACAAGTGAACACTTATGTCAAAGAATGCTGGGGGAAAGTACTTCTCCAATACACCAATCGCTTCGTTCACAGCCAATTTTGCAGCCACTATGTGTTCTCGATTCACTACCTTCTCACACAAGAGGGAGAAGGTAATACTAATTTGCATAATAGCCCTATGCATATCCTTGTGCTTGGAGAAACAGTGCTTAAACAATAGAGGAACCAATTGCATGATCACATGCCAATCGTGGGACTTACACTTATGTAAATCATGAGTAACATAATTCACAATCCTTTGCAAGTTGGACGAAAAAGTAGATGGGCCCTTCAAATTATATATTGTGTCTAGAAGCACCTTCCTTTCCTCACTCGTCAAAGTAAACGCACCAGGGGGAATTATTGTCCTTCCCCTACTATCTTCTTTCAACCATAGTTGTGGTTTAAGTTTTAACGTTTTAAGGTCTTTTCGTGCATTTTCTCCATCCTTCGAATGACTCCCCCCAAGGTCTTTTAACGTTATGATTTACGTCATCCCCTTATACATCTATTCTACTTGTTGAAGGTTGTTGTGAAGGTTGGTCGGGGACAGAAGGAACTTTCAATTCACCGTGAAAACTCCAAAATCGATAACTATCTTGTATACCCGATCTTAACAAATGTAGTTCAACTGTTTTCCGCTCAAACACCTACCCATTCTTACACCTAGCACACGGACACGGAAACTCTTCATCATTACGACATCTCTTTGCATATTTCACAAACTCGTTAGCACCTCTGCGAAACACATCCCCCATTCTATTAGTCTCACCCATCCACTCTTTGTATTTCGGATATCCCATCACAGCTACCACAACTAATCACCCTATTACAGGTAAACAAAATTTAGATTCGTAGCATGTTTTATTTAATTATCCCATCATTTAATTATCCTATTAAAGGGTAAGTGGTCCTATCCCATTCAAGAATGCATTTTTCTGTAATATACTTAACAGCTCATGCACATTGTTACGATTTGAAAAAAATTCGACAGCATATCCCCTTAGTTCTCTAAGTACACGACGTAGAATGGCAGGTTTGAGTGTTATTTCAATCCGTCAATTGAAATAACAGTCACACTTGTCAATCTAGTATCTACCCAGAGAACATTAAGATACGACTGCAGAACTTCCTCCAAAAGTAACAACTTTAAGCCAATAAGAATATTATACAGAAATTATACAGTCTCAAACTGTCCAAACGGGACAATTCGAGAGATCTCATTACAGGGGTAATGACTCTCGAACGGGTCTAAGGGCTATTGAATGCGTACGCATAAGAACTAGAATGCTAGTATCTATGCGCACTATATTTAATTTTAAGTATGTTTCATATAATGGGTTAATTCAAATACAAAAATAAATTCATGGGTTAATTCAAATACAAAAATAAATTCATGGGTTAATTCAAATACAAAAATAAATTCATGGGTTTATTCAAATACAAAAATAAATTCATATAATGACCACATACACACGCACACACACACTATCTAAGCTGTTCTATAGGAATAAAAACAACATTTTTAAAATATGAAGGGCTCACCAATTTGATCAAAATTTTCAACAACATAGACTAATTGATCTTTATTATAACACAATTACTACAAATTTACGCGCATCGCCCGAATTCAAAAAGTAACTTAATGACTAAAGTAATACTTTTTTTAACTTTAGTTATTCACCACAAATCTTAAAAAATATTTTTTTTTCATGCTTTTTAAACTTCGGATGCTTTTAGCAACTTCGAATGACAATTACTACAAATTTACATTTTTGGATATTATTTTTGGATATTATTTACATTTACATTTTTGGATATTATTTTTGGAAATTTATAGAAAATTACTTATTTATTTACATTTTTAACCCCCTACCCTCACCCTGCCCCCACCCTACCCCACCCTGCCCCCACCCTGCCCCACCCCCACACATGCACACACACGCACATATATACACACATACACACACATATATACACACAAACATATATATAAATGGAAGAGAGAGAGGGAAAGAAAATTAAACCTGAAAGTAGAGAGAGAGAGAGAGAGAGAGAGAGAGAGCAGCGTCGAGAGAGAGAGAGGGAGAGAACGACGCGGAGGGAAAAAAGAAGGGGGAAAGGGTTTTTGCTGTTAACATTGTCACGGTCGTGTCAAGGTCATTGACCGTGATAATTATTTAACTAATTGTCACGGTCAATGACCGTGACAAGTAAATTTGTCACGGTCTTGTCATGGTCATTGACCATGACAATTAGTTGTCACGGTCGTGTCAAGGTCAATGACCGTGACAAAAAATGCGTGTTTTTTGTCACGGTCAATGACCTTGACAAGGCTGGCCGGCTGAAAGGTGACAATTTGGCCATTTTGGTGTAGTGATAATACAATATAAACACTTGCCTTTATACAACATGTCTGATTTTTGTTAATTGATGATGGATTTGATCCCCCCTTGCTCCGACCTCGATTTCGGCGATGTCTCTGGTGCAAAATGGTGTGAGTTGGTCGAGGTTCCTTCTCCTCTTCCTCTCCTATGGCCTCCTCTCTCACTAAAGCGGTGTAACCCTTGCCTCACACTCAAATGTGCTGATATACTTATTAAAATTTTGGAGTTCCATCTGCCTGTAATAGCCCGTATTTCAGCATATTTTTAATTTAATTAATTCAAAGAATAATTAGGAAAATGTGTTTTATTTAAATTACGCAAGTGAAGTAATTTAATTTGATTCATTTAATAAATGTGATAATTAAATATTAATCGAGAGATCGATACTGATTAATATTTTGATGAAATTTGCTGAGTGTGGATAGTAAATGATAGATGATTTATTATTATACGACATAGCGAGTGATATGTGCATATGTTAGTTTATCTCACCGGGAGTCGCGTCTAGACCATTTTGAGGTGAGAAATGAGAAATATATTTTTAGTGACTCGTATGATAATTTAGAGGTCACAGATGACTCTGATAGGTCAAAATAGTAGAAATAATGTACCTAGGGGTTGAGTTTGGGTCCCATATCAATTTTGGACCAAACCAACACCTATTGAGGGCATTTGGATCAATTTAAAAATAGAGGGTAAATGACCTACGAAAATTAAAGCCCTGTATCTGGTGATTAGGATTGGGGGTTAGGGTTCATAACTCACAGAACTTGGAGAGGCCATTAGAGATAAGAGAGAAACCATTCTCAAAAGTCTTAAGGAGAATTCTTAAAGTTTAGAAGGTATTCTTGCACCCTAAGCACCTAAGGAGTGAATATTTGAAGAGGAAACTTAAGATTCACCACCTCCTTCATGAAATCAGACTCTACAGTATTCAACGCAAGTTGTTTATTACAAATTAAATTGAAGTTATAATACCCATGAGTAGGGATTGATAAAAAAAAATTGATTGCGAATATATTCTTTGGAGAAATAATGAATATAATGCATGTTGGGATAGGATTTCATGTGGATGAAATTATACCGGTAGAGGACTTTGAATTGAGATGATATTGCACTTGTTTTTATGGATTTAAATTTGGGTTTGTAGTTAAACTTTTGGTAAGAATAAAAAACTAGGGTTTTTAATGATAAAGGTTTAATCCGTTCTTGACTGAATTCTGTGAAGATTTGATGTGTTAGGAACGTTAGAAATCATCCCTATAAGTGTAGAAATAGATTTAGTTGATTGGTTGTGAATTTGGTGGAATATCATGAGAGTTGGAGGTGTGTTAATGGAGGCAGACACATGAAGAAGATGAACTGGGTCTGTCACTACTCGATCGATCGATTTACCCTTGAATCTCGACCTATCGACGGATCGATCGACCAAAGATGATTTCAGGTTCTTTTGCTTGCTTAAATTCTTGTGTTGACCAACAAGGGCGGGGAACCCTAGGAATGATATTATACTTATTTGGGGACTGAATAATGACCATTAGGTATATTTTTGAGGTCCATTAAGGTCAATGGGTGTAGCACTTAGAAAATGGACCGATGAGGATACACCGATGGAGTCGTATATCGGGGAAAATTGGGAATTGAGTTATGGGAAGATTTAACGTCAATTTAATATGTATACCAGTAGGTTAAATATAATAAATACTAAAATTACATATGAGGTGAAAACTAGATAGTTGTAGACATGTTAGTTAGGGTTGTAACACAACAAACGGATCATTAAATGGATGCCCGAGTAAAGAGTTATAATGAATTTACGAACAAGGGGCAAATCTGTCCATTCCCTTTAAGTGGTAATTTGTCTTTTATTAAACCAAATGGTTTAACTTAATTGGTTGTCTTGGGAGGCAGCCTTGGCCGACTTAAAACTCTCCCTTTAGCTTATTTGTTCTGCAAATATAGCCCTAGGTTCAGTTTTTAGAGATTTAAGCTTAAGGAAAGAGAAAGTAGAAGTTAAGGAAGAAATATTACAAGAAAAAGCTAGGAAAAATTTCCAACAAAGTCCTTAAGGTATTTCCAAGGTAAAATTATGTGTTAATATTGTTGTAATCTTCTATTATACTTATTTCAAAGTATATAAATCGTGAATTATTTATTAAAACCTCATCATCCTTTGTGATAACATGTATTGGTTCATATGTGAGATAAGTGGTGTTTATATGTCATATTGCTTTGTATTGGAACCCCTTGTATTCAAATCTTCATATCTCTTTGTGTGATTACTGGAATTGAGAAATTCCAATTGGACATGAAAGTAGACTCATATATTCATATCATATATGAAAATTAGAATAATCTCCTTGTGGTTAGGCAGTAATGATGATTTCAAGTTAGTACATAGTTTCTGTTTGTATACTTCAATTCGGTATGCCGTGAATTTAGTCAAGCTTTTGAGATAGCAAATGAAGTCAAACAATTATGAAACTCTGATTCTGCACTATTAAGTTTGTGTACTGAAAATGGGTTGAAAATCATGGAAATTTATGATGGAGAAAAATTATGAAAATTCTTTGAAGTTGAAGGAACAATAAAGGAGCTTGAAGGGCAGATTTCTTGTGTTGTAAAGAAATGGTCATAAATTGCTCTAGGAAGCTTGAAAAATTAAACTGTCACTTGTAATGGAAAGTATATTCATATATTATCTCATATTGATAAGGTTGGATCACTTTATTTATACAATTTAGGAATATAGGATGGTTAAGTATGTAGGACAATAATCTGAGGCCATACTGGATATCCCATGATAGAATATTTTTATTTCCTCTTTCCAAAGAGTATTTTGAGTACATGTTTCATGTGTATATACATTGAGAAGTATAATTTCATGTTACTTGGTTTTAGTAATAAATTCCTTATGAGTTATTTCGTACGGTTGAATGTTCATAACTTTATTAACATGTACAGCATTGTTTTGTCTTACTCATGTTTCATGGAATGTGACTTACGTGGAATTAATATTGTTGTTGTATAGTCATTTAAAGTTACATAATTATGTTAGTATAATACTTATGATTGAGATTCATTACTGATTTAGTTGGATTGACAGGTGTAAGGTTTAATCAACCCAGTTCAGCTCCTCTCGAAGGAAACGTAAATACGTAGTTGACAACCCAAGGTGAGTGTACTCACTGGAATGATGTATTTGTATACTATTACGAATATGATCATAATTTTATGAATATAAAATTGTTCATTTCAGTTTACCAAAATGGTAGGTTACTCCTCGACCCAGAATGGGGGAGATTTGTCTATTAATGACAAGGGTTAGTCCTCGATCAGAAATGGGGGAGAATTGTCTATTTAGACAGGATATGTGAATCATGATTCGGAAAAGTTGGCCATTCATTATGAATGAGACGGATAAGTTAATACATAATTATCTGGACATGATTTATTGCATTTAAATTCATGCAGTAGTATAGTGGTGATGCATTCATTGGACTATTTTGCTCACGGTTCCTATGTTCACATTTTTCAGGTAACGCGATGTCACTGCCAAATCAAAGAAGTCGGGTTGGGTCAACCAGGAATGGGAGAAAATAAAACTTTTGTTTAAATGTAAATGATGTAATTAAGTAAAATTGTCCTTCAATCAAGTTTGTATAAGTGTGACAACTCTGATGTTGTAAAAAGGTTTTCAGTTATATGGATTTACAAAGACGACACTGAAATTAAAACTCTTGTTTATGGTTTGGTTAAATTAATCATGGTTTGAGTCACTTTAACTTTCAAAATTAATTATAAGTAACTAGGTTGGGGTGTGTCAGCTTTTGGTACCAGAGCCTAGGTTTTAGAGGTTCTGGAGTGAGAAGAGTCTAGATTTGGTAGTGAATGTTAGAAAAATATTTTATTTGATACTAACGATTATGTTAGGAAAGATATGTCTATATGTATGTTGTTATATCTTTGATTTATTTCAGATATAAAAGTATGGAAGGAGGAAATGTCAATGTGAGAATAGAAGATGTGGCTTCAAATATGGCAGCAGAAGTGGAGGTTGAGCAACCTGTTCATGGAAATATAGAACCCGAGAAGGAACAATTGACAGACATGCAAAAAATGGCATGTTCTATGACTCTAATGGCAGAGAAGCAAGCTAGATTTATGGATCAGATGGAAGAAAAATAGGCCAGGCAACTGGAGGCACATGCATTGGCTAGGGCTGAGGAGGTGATACACCGGGAAGAAAGGAGTACTTCACATGATAAATTTATTAAGATGAACCCACCATCGTTCGAAGGAGCAGTTGATCCAGCATAGGCAGAAGTCTGGGTTAAGGAGATTGAACTTATCTTTGGGGTAATGAGGATGCTTGAAAATCAACAAGTGACCTTAGCGGCGTATATGCTGAAAGGAGAAGCTAAGTACTGGTGGGATGCCACAAAACATTTGTTAATTACTCCAGGAGGTGCAAATGTGATCTCATGGGATGCTTTTGTTAAAGCCTTGTATGATAAGTATTTTCCTCCAATGTATCGAAAACAAAAGGAGAAAGAATATTTCATGCTAAATCAGGGGAGTATGACAGTTAGAGAATACGAAGCTAAACTTATAGCTTTATCTCGGTTTGCTTCGAGGTTTATACGAAATGAGGAAGATATGTTCAGTCGATTTCTCGATCGGCATGAGTTAGTCATTAAATCATGATTGTCGGCTTTAGAGAATGTTAATTATTCAACCTTGGTGAACAAAGACATATTGGTAGAAAAAGGACGTGAATGAAGCTAGAGGGAATCGAGAACGAGGTGGAAAGAGAAGCAGATTTGATCCAAATTATCAAAAGAGTAGTGGTACAGAATGTTTGATGTTTGGAGGGCAGAAATTTCAGCATGGTAGAGGTATGGGAGGTGGTTCGCAGAGGGGTGAGGCTAGTAGTGGAAGAGGTTCAGGAGCTTCAGCGTAAGGAGATTCGAATATTTGTTTCTTTTGTGGTTCATCAGACCATATAAAAAGAAATTGCCCAAAGTTACAGAATATAGAATGTTTTAACTCTCATCAGAAGGGCCATCTGAGAAAGAATTATCATATGCTATCTAGAGCAGTTTCAGTTAGTAGTGTGGGGCCTCATAAAGGATCGTCTCCAAGGAATGCAACCGGGGGAAGGGATACAGGACAAGCAAGTGGATCGAAGGCAGGAGGAAGAGTGTTTGCGATGACATTGCAAGATGCCCATGCTACACCAGAAGTGGTTACATGTAAACTCTCTATTGCCAATAAAGATTTATATGCACTCATTGATCCTGGATCTACGCATTCAATTTTGTCCTTACATATTGTTTCATATTTGGGTAGACCATGTTCAATTCTCAATTGTGCCTTATATATTTCTACCCCAATGGAAAGTGTAATTTTAGTGGAGCATGTTTATAAAGATTGTGTCTTACGAATGGGTGAGCGAGATTTCTATGTTGATTTAATACCGTTATCCATTCAGGATTTTGATATTATATTGGGGATGGATTGGTTATCATCATATCATTCTTCCATTGATTGTTTTAGAAAAGAAGTTACATTTCATCTTCTTGGTGAACTTCAGTTCCAGTTTACAGGGGAAGGGAATGTTGTCCCTAATTGTCTCATCTCAGCAATAAAGAGCAGAAAGTTATTGAGTAAGGGTTGTACAGGGTATTTAGCGTATGTGGTTGATGTTAGTAAGGAAGCACTTAAAGTTGAATATATACCAGTGGTTAAATAATTTTCTGATGTCTTCCTAGAGGAATTGTCAAGATTGCCACCCGATAGGGAAGTAGAGTTTTCCATTGAATTAATTCCAGGTACTGGTCCAATTTCCCTTGCTCCATAAAAAATGTAACCAACAGAGTTAAAAGAATTAAAAGTGCAATTACAAGATCTGATAAGCAGAGGTTTCATTCAGCCTAGTGTTTCCCCATGGGGAGCCCCAGTGTTATTTGTGAAAAAGAAAGATGGGACAATGCGATTATGTATTGATTATCGACAATTGAATAAGGTGACCATTAGAAATAAGTATCCTCTACCTCGTATCCATGATTTGTTTGACCAATTACATGGTGCCACAGTATTTTTAAAGATTGATTTGAGATCGGGTTACCACCAATTGAAAGTGAAGGATAGTGATATTTCCAAAACAGCTTTTCGGACACGATATGGGCACTATGAGTTTTTGGTGATGCCATTTGGATTAACTAATGCTCCAGCAGTTTTTATGGATTTGATAAACCGGGTATTCCACCTTTTCATTGATTCATTTGTGATTGTATTCATAGATGATGTGTTGATTTACTCGCGTAGCATGGAGGAACATGAGAAACATTTGAGACTTGTATTGCAGATTTTGAGAGAGACGAAATTATTTGCTAAATTAGCAAGTGTGAGTTTCGGTTAAATAAAATTGTGTTTTTAGGGCATGTTGTCTCGGGAAATGGGATATATGTTGATCCAAAGAAAGTGGAAGCAATCGTTGAATGAGAAAGTCCTAAGAATGTGACAGAAATTAGGAGTTTCCTAGGATTGGCAGGTTACTATCGCAGATTCATTAAGGGATTTTCAGCAATAGCATTACCACTGACAAAATTGACTCGTAAAGAAGTGAAGTTTGTATGGGATGAAGAATGTGAGAGGAGTTTTAAAGAATTAAAGAATCGGTTGGTTTCAGCCCCTATACTTACTATTACATGTGGGAATGAGTCTTTTGTGATCTATATAGACGCCTCATTTCAGGGTTTAGGATGTGTTCTTATGCAGAATGGGAAGGTAATAGCATATGCTTCCAGACAATTAAAGATGCATGAATGAAACTACCCTACACACGATTTGGAGCTAGAGGCCATTGTTTTTTTTTTAAGTTGTGGCGACATTACTTGTATGGAGAAACTTGTGAGATATTTACGGATCATCATAGTTTGAAATACTTGTTTATAGAGAAAGAACTGAATTTGAGACAGAGGCGTTGGATAGAGCTGATTAAAGACTATGACTGTACTATTCATCATCATCCTGGGAAGGCCAATGTAGTAGCAGATGCTTTGAGTCAAAAATCATCAGGGATTCTTGGTTACATACAGTGTGCCCGTGTTGGAAATATTATTGACTTGGCATCGATGGGGATTGAATTGATGTTTTCAAAAAGCGGAGGATTATTAGCACATGTCGTAGTGAGACCTTTATTGGCCGAATGCGTACGAAATTTGCAGACCAGTGATCCATTCCTCGAGAAGAAGAAACAAGATGTCCTGGATGGTAAAGAGAGTGACTTTGAAATTAAGAATGATGAATCGTTGTGTTATAAAAATATGATTTGTGTACCGAATGATCCACCCTTAAAGAAAGATATATTAGAAGAGGCACATAGTTCTATTTACTCTATGCATCCGAGAGGTACCAAAATGTATAGAGATTTGAAAGAGTATTACTGGTGGAACAATATGAAACGTGAGATTATAGAGTTCATAGCTAAATGTTTAGTATGCCAGCAAGTAAAGGCCGAGCATCAGAAACCGCCGGATTATTGTAGTCGTTGCCTATTCCAGAATGGAAGTGGTAGCATATAACGATGGATTTTATTACGGGATTACCACGGTCACCAAAGGGGCATGATTCTATTTGGGTTATTGTAGACCGATTGACGCAGTTGGCCCATTTTCTTCCAGTTAAGGCCACCTACACTGTGGACAAATATGCACGTATGTACATTGATGAGATTATCCGTTTACATGGGGCACCAGTGTCAATTATATCTGATAGAGATCCAACGTTCACTTCTAAGTTTTGGCCTTGTCTTCATAATGTCATGGGAACAAGTTTGAAGTTCAGCACTGCGTTTCATCCACAAACTGATGGGCAATCAGAAAGGATGATTCAAATATTAGAAGACATGTTACGAGCATGTGTATTTGACTTCAAAGGTAGTTGGGGTGATCATTTGCCATTGATGGAATTTTCATATAATAATAGTTATCAGTCCACTATTGGTATGGCTCCTTATGAATTTTTATATGGGAGGAGATGTAGAACGCCTTTGTGTTGGGATGAAGTGGGTGAAAGGAAAATATTGGGTCCTGAATTAATAGATGTGACGACTAAAAAGATCAAAATTATTCGGGAACGGATAAAGATAGCACAAAGCAGGTAGAAATTTTATGCAGATAAGAGGAAGTATCCATTGGAATTTCAGAATGGGGACTTTGTTTTCCTACGTATTTCACCATGGAAAGGCGTCATGAGGTTTGGGAAAAAGGGGAAACTAAGTCCAAGATACATTGGACCATTTGAGGTGTTGGAAAAAATTGGGAACCTGGCATATAGATTAGCATTACCTCAAGATTTATCCCGTTTGCATAATGTGTTTCACGTATCGATGCTTCGTAAGTATTTGGTGGATCCATCTCATCAGTTGAAAACTCAACCAATTGAACTGAAGGAAGACTTGTCGTATATAGAGGAACCATTGGAAATTATTGATCGTAAGGAGCAGGTATTGAGGAATAAAGTTATTAACTTAATTAAAGTTATGTGGATGAGCCATGGAGTTAAAGAAGCAACTTGGGAAATAGAGGATAGCATGAAGAAACAGTATCCCCATTTGTTTGGTAAGTGACCTTTATATTAAATTTCGGGGACGAAATTTTCTAAGGGGGGTGAGTTGTGACAACCCGAATATAATTACGATAAATTATATACAATCATACTTATCTTATGTGATATTAATAATGTGCTATTGGTATATCTAATTTTAAGTTATTATGTTTATTATAATCCTACTTTCATAAATCATGAAAGGTCGAATTATTTACAAACACAAAATTTTGTTGTTTTCGTTAGAAATGTTCCTGTTAGAGACTAGTTTTGACCTTTATAACATTATAAATGACTTGAGGTGAAAACTATATAGTTTTAGACATGTTAGTTAGGGTTGTAACACAATAAACAGATCATCAAATGGATGCCCGAGTAAAGAGTTATACTGAATTTACGAAGAAGGGGCTAATCTGTCCATTCCCTTTAACTGGTAATTTGTCTTTTATTAAACCAAATGGTTTAATTTGATTGGTTGTCTTGGGAGGCAGCCTTGGCCGACTTAAAACTCTCCCTTTAGCTTATTTGTTCTGCAAATATAACCCTAGGTTCAGTTTTGAGAGATTTAAGGTTAAGGAAAGAGAAAGTTGAAGTTAAGGAAGAAAGATTACAAGGAAAAGCTAGGAAAAATTTCCAACAAAGTCCTTAAGGTATTTCCAAGGTAAAATTATTTGTTAATATTGTTGTAATCTTATATTATACTTATTTCAAAGTATATAAATCGTGAATCATTGATTAAAACCTCATCATCCTTTGTGATGACATGTATTGGTTCATATGTGAGATAAGTGGTGTTTATATGTCATATTTCTTTGTATTGAAACCCCTTGTATTCAAATCTGCATATCTCTTTGTGTGATTACTGGAATTGAGAAATTCTAATTGGACATGAAAGTAGACTCATATATTCATATCATACCCAAAAATTAGAATTTATCTCCTTGTGGTTAGGCCGTAATGATGATTTCAAGTTAGTACATAGTTTCTGTTTGTATACTTCATTTCGGTATGCCATGAATTTAGTCAAGATTTTGAGATAGCAAATGAAGTCAAACAATTATGAAACTTTGATTCTCCACTATTCAGTATGTGTACTGAAAATGTGCTGAAAATCATGGAAAATTATGCTGGAAAAAAATTATGAAAATTCTAGGAAGTTGAAGGAACAATAGAGGATCTTGTAGGGCAGATTTCTTGTGTTGTAAAGAATGGTTATAAATTGCTCTAGGAAGCTTGAAAAATTAAACCATCACTTGTAATAGAAATTATATTCATATATGTTTTCATATTGATAAGGTTGGACCCCTGTATTTATACAATTTAGGAATATAGGATGGTTAAGTATGTAGGACAATAATCTGAGGCCATACTGGATACCCCATGAAAGAATATTTTTATCTCCTTTTTTCAAAGAGTATTTTGAGTACATGTTTCATGTGTATATACATTGAGAAGTATAATTTCATATTACTTGGTTTTAGTAATAAATTCCTTATGAGTTATTTCGTACGATTCAATGTTCATAACTTTATTAACATGTATATCATTGCTTTGTCTTTACTCATGTTTCATGGAATGTGACTTAAGTGGAATTAATATTGTTGTTGTATAGTCATTGAAAGTTACATAATTATGTTATGATAATACTTATGATTAAGATTCAATACTGATTTAGTTGGATTGACAGGTGTAAGGTCTAATCAACCCAGTTCAGCTCCTCCCGAAGGAAACGTAAATACGTAGTTGACAACCCAAGGTGAGTGTACTCACTGGAATGATGTATTTGTATACTATTACGAATATGATCATGATGTTATGAATATAAAATTGTTCATTTTAGTTTACCAAAATGGGAGGTTACTCCTCGACCCGGAACGGGGGAGATTTGTCTATTAACGACAAGGGGTTACTCCTCGACTAGAAATAGGGGAGAATTGTCTATTTAGATAGGATATGTGAATCATGATTCGAAAAAGTTGTCCACTCATTATGAATGAGCCGGATAAGTTAATATATAATTATATGGACATGATTTATTGCATTTAAATTCATGCAGTAGTATAGTAGTGATGCATTGACTGGGCTATTTTGCTCACGGTTCCTATGTTCACATTTTCCAGGTAACGCGATGTCACTGCCAAATCTAGGAAGTCGGGTTGGGTTATGTAATACCCCGTATTTTTATGGCTTTTAAATTTAGGGATTTATTAAATTTAATTGAGATAAATTATTTTAATTTTAATCCGGAATGTTGTTTTAAATATTTACTAGCGTGAAGAGAGTTAGTAATTTTTGGAAATTTTTTGAATGAAACTGGATGAGTGTAGTAATATATGAGATTTATTTTATAAAATTGTCACATGTGAATAAAATGGCAATTATGGAAATTTAAGTCGGGACGCGCCTGCGGCGTGTCGGGACTGAACGTTGATTAATAAAAGTGAATAAATTATAAGTCACCCGTATGGTCATTTCTAGTGCGCCAAAGTGTTCAGAAGGGTCGAGATAGTCAAAATAGTGTACCCAGGTGTTTAGTTTGAGTCTCGGGGCGTTTTTAGGCTTAATTAGTACCCAAGGAGGGCATTTTGGACATTTCATAATTATGGGTAATTTAACCCACGAATTTGCTAGGGTTATATCAGATGGTAAGTGTTGTCTTCTAGGATTAACATAACCAAAAACTAATGACGTCCATGGGAGAGGAAGAGGAGAAGCTTTCCAAGGAGTTCTAGGCCAAGAACTCCTTCGGTTGCACCGCCGTCACCGCCAAGTGGTAGATCGCATAACGAGGATTTCAACCACACCAAATTCTTCCACAAATCAGAACTTTCAATTTCAAGAAAGTATCTATATTGCTTTATTCAAGTTAATGCATTCTTTTATATTAGTCTAGGGTTGATTAGAATTAGTGTTCTTGAAAGAAAACATTAATTGGAGACAAAAATTACATGTTGTAGAGGTAAAGATTATATTCTGGAAATCCATTTCACATGTAGAGGTTAAACCACGAATTTCCATGGTGTTAGTGATAGAAAATCTGGAAAAAGAATGGAAGAAACTAAGTTAAGGAAAATATTAGGGTTGTTGAAATTTATAGAGATTTTACCCTTTTATCTTATTTCAGTTGATGAAAACTCGCATGTTTTACGTAGGATATTGTTTTTATGGGTATAAAACACTTTTAGTATGAGTTGTTGGGAGTTTGGTATTGAAACATGATGATTTGGATGAGTTTGGGGTAAGATTTCTGTAGCTGAGTTTTCTGCAGTTTTGTCATAACTGCTTGATAGATCGATCGAGCCCAGAGCATCGATCGATCGACCCATCCTGGAAAACTGCATTTTTACTCGTGTTAGCTCAATCCGATTTTATGCATAGTAAATATTGATTAGGGTTTCTATAACATAATGAAACACAAAAAGGAACAGTAGGGTGAAGATAAACCCCGTTAAGTGGGACTTTAATGTGAAATGGAAAGGAAGGGTAAACGGGGAGATATTCATACTTAGGAAATCATATGTGCGTGGATTAAATAATCGAAATGTCTAGGAAGTTGGATTAGAAGGTGAGTGAGGGCCTACTGAAATTGTACTTAGGTAAAGAGGATACTTCGAGTGATGAGAAGTGATTTTAGAGTAACCTAATTACGAGAATAAAATGAACGAGTCCATTATATGAGATAATTGAGTAAAATGTGCAATAACGGATAATTATAATTATGGGTCGTGAGAGTACCTAATTTAATAATGTGGATGTGAATACATACATACATATATACATATATATATGACGGTGTGATTGTGCATATATTATTTCTGTGTAAAAATCATACCCGGGCCACTTGCTATCACGGGGGTTTCCGCGCTCGGGACAGTCTTATCTCGATGGGACCTTTATGGGGGATATTGACTTGTACCCTAGAACATAGGATTCCCTGGTACAGGCTATTTGATTGATAGTCAGACGTTCCTAAGAGACATGTGGGTATGTGCTGACCTCTTAGGATTGGGAACTATGCTTCGCCTCCATTTGTATGTGTTTTGTGTTAATACAGTTCGAGAGTGATTCTAAACTAGTATTCCCTTAGTACGAGTGATACGGGGACTTGATAGCAGAGTATGCCATCACTATAGTTTTTATGTGGGGTGTCGTTAGTATATATATATTATATGAGTGATTGGTATATATATACTTATATATGGAAGCCTAGCACCATAGATTTTATGTGGGGTGCTGTTTGTATATATATTATACGAGTAATTAATATATATACGTATATCTATATGAGAACTTTCTACTGTGCATGAAAGAAGTTAAGCAATGTATAAATCCTTTAACTTCACTATAAGTATTCGGAAAAGTTATAACGATACGGAGTTATTCTAATTAACGTAAGAAATCTTGAAGAGATAGATTTTCTAAAAGTGAATATCATAACCTTAATATCACATGTTAAGACTTATGGAGAATAAGTTAGAGAGGCATATGAGATTCATTAGTACGGTAGACGTGCACACTAGATGAGAGGTGAGAATTCTCAAGAGAGTGTCGCATACTAGTATGATTGTTTCATTAGCCGGTAAGAACTTTAAATACTTGCTAAACTATTTTAAAACTGTTTTACATTCGGGCTCTGACCCGTTTGCTGTTATCTCTTCTCTCTTGTGTATATATATATATATGTATTACAGGTGCCCAGCCACAGGGGCATCATGCTTAGGATTCTTTGGATGGAACGTGTTGTAGCTTTTATGGGAGTTGCAGTCCATTGCTTAGATGACTTCATTATTGACTTCACTTCTAGTTCAGTTTTATCCAGTGGGGCAAGTGTCGCCCTTTTCCATTACTCAGTTGGTTTTGTCAGAGATTGTAAATCTTTTACTTTCAGTATCTTTACTTCGGGATTTATTACTATCAGGATGTTTTCCTTTGGTGTTTTAAAGTTGGGATTTATTAATTGATGGTTAAACTCTTGAATGTTCATTTATATTTCTATACATAATGTGTGACTCTTAAAATGTTAATGGTCAAAGGTTTTATAATTGGATTTAGTAAAATGGAAATAAGGTTTTAAATGGTTTTGGCACTTAGCTTAATTAATCAGGGTGTTTAAATTTGAAAATTTTAATTTGCGACAGTGATGCTAAGAATGAACCAACTGTTCACCTTGATTTTAATTTAATAAATGATTGATTGCCTGGTGTTTAATTAAGCGGGGTGTCATAGGTTAGCCAGGAATGGGAGAAAACAAAAATTTTGTTTAAATGTAAATGATGTAATTAAGTTAAATTATCCTTCAATCAAGTTTGTATAAGTGTGACTACTTTGATGTTGTAAAAAGGTTTTCAGTTATATGGATTTACAATGATGACTCTGAAATTAAAACTCTTATTTATGGTTTGGTTAAATTAATCATGGTTTGACTCACTTTGACTTTCAAACTTAATTATAAGTAACTGGGTTGGGGTGTGTCACTAACATTTTAGAATTGCAAAATAAATTAAAAGACTCTAGTAATGTCAAATTTGATTTGGAGTGTCGTTCGAAAAAATTAAATAAAATCTTAGGAACGGTCCAAATTAAAAATGACATGTGTGGTTTAGGCTTCAATACTTGTAATGAATCTACTCATAAAGCCAAAACCAGCATTGTAGGAGAATCTACTAGGAAAGCGTTTAGAGATCACTCCATAGGTAAATCTTTTCGACATGTTTTTACTTGTACACATCGTGGTCGAAAAGGTCATCTTAGGAAATTTTGTTTTGATCTTATACGAATTCCTAGAAAATACCAACGTAAAGAAACCAATGTATTTAGAATTCCTACACCCCAAGATAGTCATTCTTCATTAATTTGGGTTAGGAAATCCGACTTGGTTGCCTTGCAAAATAGGGTTTTTGATTCTCACTTACTTTCACATGCTTCCTCCCTTGCTAAATCTAAAGGATGAATGTGTTAATGTTTGCATACTTTAGCGTTTGTACTTCATGCTATATTCACATGCTAAATGTATTCTTATTTAATCATTTTCTAGTTTATGCCCCATGCTTAATCGCATGCTAGAATAATGATTTTTGTTTATCTTTTTTATTTTAATTCTTCATTTTGTTTGTATTAAATGAAAAATACAAAAAGATTTTTGTTTATCATTTGGATTTTATCTCTTGGTAATTTAAACTTAATGAAAAATTTAGATGACTGTTGTTTATCTTTTGACTATATATTTTTATTTTTTTGGTTAAAAATGTCAAAACCTCAAAAAGATTTTGTGTGTATTTTGGTTTGACACACTTTAAGTGGCATATACTTGTGTTTGAATCGCTCCTTTAACGCTCTCATGTGACTAGAACTTTTGGTTTAGATTATCAATCCTTATTATGTTCTTTACCATGCTTACATGGAGTAGTTGGATTTTGTGTTGTTTAAATGGATTCTATTTTTATATGCCTCTATTCACACATGCACGAGCTCTTTTGAAATTTTAACTTCATATGTATATTTGAGATATGTGAGGTGTTCTCCTTCCAATCTTGTCATCTACATATTTGTGACTTAGGAGGACTAGTGCATGTCAAAATCCATTGCACGTGAGTTTGTGAGATATAAAAATGATATTTAAATGTGCACGGGGAAGGGCTTCGAAAGGACTTAGTGATCCTTTGCGATTGTAAGCCACCGTTTTGAATGGACCTAAAAGAAATACGTGGTCCAAAGGCCTAAAAACAAAAAATATGGCATTAAAAAGAAAAAAACAATTTGCCAAGGCCTATGTTTGATTGATATATTCATTCAAAATTAATAATATAAATCTTATTGAGGAAGATTGGATTATATATCAACGTGTTGCACAATGTCCATTTATGCTAGTTGCGTATCTCATGTCATGACTCTATTGGTTTGTAAAATCATCAATATGCTAGGCTTGTATGCATTGTGTATGTTTATTCATTGAGTTCAATCTATATTGTCACATGAGGTTATATTCAAATGTGATGAAGTTTTCCATCAATGAGAACTCCGTGAACATGTTTTTAAGTGATTGGGTCTAAATTTAATCGTTACTAGTTCACACCCCAACACTTCCATTTCCATATGATAGATTTTTGCCATATAGGTGTGAAAGACTCCTATTATATTTTGTGTGTGTCATTTGTGTATTTATATATATGTGTGTGTACTTACGTCTATTAGTTATATCTTATGTATACATATTGTAATACCCCGTATTTTTGTAATATTTATTTATGGGATTAATTGAATTAAATGCGTATTAATTGGAAATTAATCCGGATCAAAATACTAGCGAGATTCGAGTTGGTATTTGATTATAATGTGCATATATGATTATATATGAATATTGAATTATGAAATTTGTCGTGAGATTGAAATACGGCAATTTGGAAATTTTGTTGAGACGCGTGTGACAGTCGCGTCAAGGTATATATTTATTTTAATTAAAAAGTGAATTTTAGTTCTATTAATCTTATGGTCATTTTGAGTGCGCCAACGCGTACGGAAGGGTCGAAATAGTCAGAAAATACTAGCCGGGGGGTTTGGTTTGGGTCCCGGGGCATTTTTAGGCCACACCGGCAACATATAAGGGTAGTTTGGTAATTCTGGATTTTTGGGAATTAAAACCTACGAAAATTGGGAATTAAAAAGCTAACTTGGTAATTACCCACTAAACCCATTACCAGCAATTAACTTATTAGAGGGCTACGGGGGTTATTAGAATTAGACCCAAAAGTTCCTAAAAAAAAACCCTAGCCACCATTCACTTTGGAGAAGAAAGCTTGGAGAGAGAGAGAGAAGGAATTCTGCAGAGAGAGAGAGAGAACCATTCATCAGATTCGTCATCAAATCCAGAGATACACATAAGGAAATTGGTTTAATTACATATTTTGCAAAGAATGCTTCTTCCATGCGTAGGAAATTGACATAATTGTATTGTTCTTGGAGTATGATGAAAACCCATTTAAATGGATGTAGAGATTTAAAAATCTATTGAGGAAATTGCATGTATAACGTTGATAGGATGATTAGTCAGATGAAAATACATCTTTTACATCATAAAAACGGATTTAGATATGTCTATGAATGACTTGATTTTTCTAGGGTTCATGTTCTTGAGATTTGAAAAATAAATGTTGGAGATTTGATAATTTGATGTAGTTTAGGGTGATTTATACCCATGTAAATGTTATAATACTGTTGAACATGTTTAGGAAGGATTAGATACCTTGAAACATTGTTGGAATGACATTTAGGTGAGATTAGAGGTGAAGAGAAATTGGAAAAAACGAGTTAAGGAATTTTTGGGCTCGAATCTGGCCACTCGTTAGAAGACCTGCCCAGGTCGTTCGAACGAGCTTCTAACGAGTTGACATTTTGGGTTCTAACGAGAGGGATGTTCGTTCGAAGACTTTCGTTCGAATGAGATCTCGTTAGAAGGCCCAGTTCGTTCGAACTAACTCTTATTCGAACAGCCTCGTTCGAACGAGACTTCTAACGAGTTGACAGTTTAGGCTTTTTAGCCTGTTTTGATCCCGAGTGTCCCGTAACCTTGTGTATATGTAGAGACAACCTTCCCTTGATGACTAATTTATGTATTTGGGATTTTTGGGATATAATGAGGAGTCAAACCTAGAAGTGTAGCTTGAACCTAAGGGAAAATATGAAGTAGGACGTGAGTGTCTATTATGATGCGAGAACTATTGACGGCCTAATTTATTATATTAATCGGGAACATATAAATTGTGTAGCATTATATGTCGGTACGAGAATGAGAAGTGTACCACCAATATATTATGGTGATTACTAAGATGTGTGCATACTTAGTATATGTATTGATTTTATGTGTATGACATACCTACCATACTTGCTATCACGGGAGGTTTGCGTTCGCTTAGGGCCCTCTAATCCTTGTGTTGCCCGAATTTAGACTGGTTACCTCGATGAACATAGGTCAGAGAAGGACTTATTGGGATGTTAATAAGTCTGCTGATCGTGGGAGCGCAGGTATGTGCGTGACCCATGTGATGTGATTGTGTTCGCCTCCATTATTTGTGATGTTGTTATCTGAGAACGATTCCTGAGAGATTCAGAATGCGTGATCCTTATGTACGTGATGTACCGGGATGGATAGCAGAGTATGTGTACACCGCAGCTTAGTCTCGGGGTGCTTGTAATGTATATTTAAGACGTGAATAATATACCCTTAATTAATGGGAACTTTCATGTGTTATTGTGTGTATAAATATGGAAACGTTTTGAGAAAACATAACGGGTTAACCGATAGTGAATTGTATTACAAATTGAAAATCTGAGTTTAAGTAAAGCCCTCTATTTATTTGATAACGCTAGAACGTAAAATGGGAATCGAGTAGTAAGAGGTAGAACTTATTACGGTTTGGTTAGATATGTATGTCATTTCGATGGGTACGGTACGTTAGGAGTGCACATGTAGTCGAGGGGTGAGAATTTCATGTGAGTGCACGTCCTAACATGTATTTTGCATTTAATGTTTTAATGTTATTAAAACACTTGCTGTTTTTAAAATGATTTCCACTTTCGGGCTCTGACCCATTTGTTTTCAAACCTATTTTTGTAAAAACCATTTTAGGTGCCCAGCCACAAGGACACCATGCTTAGGATCCTCATTCAGATGACGAGCTGTAGCTGTTTGTGGAAGTTACGGGACTTTTCTTGTAGACGCTTCATCTATCTTGACTCCATATTCAGTATTTATCAGTCGTAGGGCATGTCGCCCATTTCTTTTAGAGGCATTTCATTTATTTAATTTATTCAGACTTCGGGCATGTAATTAATTCAGGATTCAGACTTATGTTATTATTTCATTCGTGGGGTTGTTGTGAGGAGTTTTCCTCCGGACTTATATTTATTTGTTGGTTATTTCATTACTTGATTATGGTAAATGGATTATGTTTTTATTCCATTATTCTTTTATTGCATGTTAATTAGACTTAAATTAAAATTTGGCAACTTACTTTTTAAATACTAGGTGGTTAGTAATTATTAAAATGTTTTCGATAGTGATGCTATTAACTGATCCAAATTGGCATTTTGTATTGATTTAATAAAGGACTAGCTACCCGGTATTTAATTAGTCGGGGTGTCACAGGTGGTATCAGAGCATCAGGTTCTAGTGTCCATTAGGATCTGTACGGCTTATTATGTTTTCGCTGAGCTTTCTTTGAAGTAGAGCCCTATATTTTAGGAATGTTGTATTCTTTTGTTTATGCTACGTTCTTCAGCTATTTTAAGTTTATAAATGCGAACTTATAGGCTTCGTTCTTATTTCAGATGCCTCCACGACGTGCACAACGGGTTCCCAGGAATGCAACGTCAGAACCACAACCCGCACCAGTTCAGGGCACGATGAATGTCGCCGAAGTTACAGCCATTGTGGCCAAGGCGGTAAATGTCGCACTAGCCGTAGTCCAGCAGGCACCAGTTCAGGCGCCAGTATCCGCGCCGGTTCAGGCACATGCATTCCCATCTGCTTGGGAGCGTGTACGTGATGCTTTTCAGAAAGCACACCCTCCGGAGTTCGCAGGTAGCTCCGATGTGGTAGTTTCGAGTCAGTAGAGGAAGGACCTTCAGCGGCACCTGAGGATGTATGAGTGCACAGATGTCCAGAAGCAGATACTAGCTACCTTTAAGCTAGTGGGGTCTGCACTGCAGTGGTGGGAGTCTATTACCACCGTGGAGGAGAGAGACACTCTCACTATTCAGGAGTTCTGGGTGCGGTTCGACCGCAAGTACTTTCCGTCCGCTGTTCATACGGAAATGAGGAGGAAGTTGATGAGCCTTCGATAGGAGGGTAAGACTGTGGCCGAGTATGAGGCCGAATTCACAAATCTGTTAAACATTGTTCCGGATGAGATACCGACGGAGGAGAAGAAGATACATAAATTTATTGACGGGTTGACATGGAGGATTTGTCAGCACTTGTTAGGGAACCTCTCGTTAGCCACTTATTCTGATGTGGTTAACGCTGCATTGCTCCATTGCCAGGATCACCTCTTTCACATGGCTGAGGGCAAGAGATCGGGAGAGACCAGCCATCAGGGCAGGACTGGAGGACTTGGTGCCAGTGGGGCACAACCTGTTCAGGGGCAGAGACAGGGCGACCAGGGTTCCCAGCAGGGAGATCACAAGAGGTTCAGGTCAGGAAATTTCAGGTATGGACAGGGAGGTTTCCGGCAGGGCCATCAGGGTCCGAGCGGCCATCAGATCCAGCAGGTTCAGAATGGTCAGCAGCAGTTTCAGCAGGGCCAGTGGAGGAACGGTAACGGCCACCAGGGCCGGGGGCAGCAGGGACAGAGAGGGGGGAACTTTTCGGGGAAGTGTTTCGTTTGTGGCAAGACTGGCCATAAATGCCAGGACTGTCCTGATAGGGGCAGGGCCCCGCAATAGCAGCAGGGCGCTCGACATGAGCCACAGAGGCCACTTTTTCCACCTGCTCTCCCAGCTCTAGCCCAGGTGCCAGCACTTCCAGCCATTCCAGCAGTTCCTGTGCAGCAGGGGCATTTACAGTATGGACGTGTCTATAACGTCCACAAGGCAGCGGTTCCACAGGTACCACCCGCGATTGAGGGTATGTTTCCTATCCATGGTACTATGGGTCGGGTTTTGTTTGATACGGGGGCAACACACTATTTTATAGCTACACATTTTGCGAAAGCCTTAGGATTGTTAGCCACAGCAGAGAGCACAGTGACGTGTGTAGACTCACCATTGGGGAGTGGGTCACTTATTTTTTTTATATGCCGGGGAGTGGGGGTAGAGATTGGTAGTTTGGTATTACCTGTAGATATGTTGGTATTAGATATGCATGTTCACGATGTGATTATCGGTATGGATTGGCTCGCAGATTATAGAGCCATGATTGATTGCTTCGGTGGGAGCATTGTTTTTGCCATTCCAGGGCAAGAGATGTTTGTAGTGGCGATGCCTCTCCCAGAGGGAGGCTCGACCGCTCATTTGTATTACCTAGAGGAGGATACCTCTAAGGAGGTTGTGATTCCTTTAGAGTTGATCCCAGTTGTCAGGGAGTATTCCGATGTGTTTCAGGAGATACCAGGCCTACCTCCCAGTCGAGAGATAAACTTTGTCACAGACTTATTACCAGATACGAGACCTATAGCACGCGTACCGTACCGTATGGCTCCGGTTGAGATGAGGGAGTTACGGGATCAGATTGAGCAGTTGTTGGGTCAGGGGTTTATTCGGAGGAGTACTTCACCATGGGGTGCCCCTGTGTTATTCGTGAAGAAGAGAGATGGTTCATTGAGATTGTGTGTGGACTACCGAGAGTTGAATAAGGTCACGATACGGAATAAGTATCCGTTGCCTCGAATCGATGACTTATTCGACCAGTTGAGAGGAGCTTCTTTCTTCTCGAAGATTGATTTGAGATCGGGATACCATCAGTTGCGTATCAGGGAAGAGGACGTGTCGAAGACTGCGTTCTTATCGACATATGGTTCTTACGAGTTTCGGGTTATGCCTTTTGGCTTGACCAATGCTCCAGCCGTGTTTATGGACTTGATGAATAGGGTGTTCAGGGATTTCCTAGATCAGTTTGTCATTGTCTTCATCGATGATATTCTGGTTTACTCCCAGACAGAGGAGGAGCACGCCGAGCATTTGAGGCAAGTTTTACAGACACTACGTCAGAACGAGCTCTATGCAATATATGAGAAATGTGGATTTTGGCTGAAGGAGGTCCAGTTTTTGGGACATATTATTTCCGACCGAGGGATATCTGTTGATCCGGGGAAGGTATCCGTGGTGAGGGAGTGGGGACAGCCCACGACACCAACAGAAATCCTTAGTTTCTTGGGTCTAGCAGGATACTACAGGAGGTTTATTCGGGGATTTTCGAAGATAGCGGTTCCTTTGACACATCTGACTCGTAAGGGTGTGCCATTCATCTGGAGTGATGCCTGTCAGTTGGCATTCGATGAACTGAAGGATAAGTTGACCTCAGCACCTGTGTTAGCATTGCCGATATCGGGAGTTGAGTATCTAGTCTACACCGATGCATCCTTGCAAGGACTAGGAGGTGTATTGCAGCAGGAGAGTCAGGCCATAGCTTATGCTTCCCGTAAGCTAAAGCCTCACGAGAAGAATTACCCCACGCATGACTTGGAGTTGGCGGCAGTTGTATTTGCCCTACGGATATGGAGACACTACCTTTTGGGGGAGAAGTTTTGATTATTCATAGACCACAAGTCCCTACAATACCTATTCACGCAAAAGGAGTTGAATATGAGGCAGTGAAGGTGGCTTGAGTTTGTGAAGGACTATCAGTTTGATATCTAGTATCACCCGGGAAAGGCTAACGTGGTAGCAGACGCGTTGAGCCGTAGGCCAGCAGATGAAGTGGCAGAGGTGTGGAAGGCCAAGTGGAAGGAGTTGGGACACCAGGATGCAGTGGCCCGATCGTTCATGTCTGTAATGACCGTTACACCGCAGATTGTCACGAAGGTTGTAAGGGCACAGGCTAATGACTCGTTCTGTCAGGAGCTGATAGTTCGATTACTCGCAGAGGGAGACGAATCCTATACCGTTAGCTCAGACGGGGGATTACGCTTCAATGGGAGATTAGTAGTTCCGGAAGGGGAGGAATTACGGCACGAGGTGATGGCAGAGGCGCATGGCTCACGGTTCGCGGTACATCCCGGAGGGGACAAAATGTACCAAGACATGAGACGACAGTATTGGTGGAGCGGGATGAAGAGAGATATTGTCGTGTTTATTTCAAAATGCACCACTTGTCAGCTAGTAAAAGTGAATCATCAGAGACCGGCAGGACTGCTACAGCCATTAGAGGTCCCGATGTGGATGTGGGAGAGCATATCCATGGACTTTATCACGGGGTTGCCTACGTCACAGAGAGGTCACGACTCCATTTGGGTAATTGTGGACAGGTTGACCAAAGTCGCTCATTTTCTACCCGTAAGGACGGACTACACTACGGGACACTATGCCCAGCTCTTTATTGCAGAGATAGTGAGATTTCACGGTGTGCCCCTAAATATCGTGTCTGACAGAGACAAGATATTTGTTTCACGGTTTTGGGAAAGTTTTCAGGAGGCCATGGGCACGGAATTACGATTGAGTACGGCATATCACCCGCAGACGGATGGGCAAACTGAGCGTACAAACCAGATGTTGGAGGACATGCTACGTATGAGTATCATTGATTTTGGGGGTGGATGGGAGCAGTATCTTCCACTGGTGGAGTTTGCTTACAACAACTCCTACCAGTTCACTATTGGCATGGCTCCATTTGAGACGTTGTACGGTAGACCTTGTCGTTCCCCAGCATATTGGTTGGAGGTGGGGGACAACAAACTACTTGGGCCGGAAGTGATTCAGGATACTTCGAAAAGAATATAATTGATTCGGAGTCGTATTCGGTTAGCTCAGGATCGGCAGAAGAGTTATGCTGATGCGAAGATATTCTTCAGGGAGTTCCAAGTGGGGGACCAGGTTTTGCTCAGAGTATCTCCTATGAAGGGGATTATGCGTTTCGGGAAGAAAGGGAAGTGGGCATCGAGATACGTGGGACCATTTTCTATTATTGAGCGGATCGGACCGGTTGCGTATAGGCTTGGATTACCGGAGCATTTACATCGGATTCACGATGTATTTCATATTTCCTCGCTAAGGAAATATCTTAGAGACGATTTGGCTCATTCTCACATTGCCTTGGAGGACATCGATCTCCATCCTGATAGCTCCTACGAGGAGGGGCCGATTCCTATTTTGGACCGAAGTGAGCGGAAGCTGCGGTCAAAGATAGTTCCGTTAGTGCGTGTTCAGTGGCGACATCATAATGTCGAGGAGTCCACATGGGAGGGCGAGGATGAGATGCGTGAACGTTATCCAGAGTTTTTCTTACCAGGTACTTTCTAGTTCCGAATTTCGGGACGAAATTCAGTTATTAGGGGGGAAGTATGTAATACCCCGTATTTTTGTAATATTTATTTATGGGATTAATTGAATTAAATGCGTATTAATTGGAAATTAATCCAGATCAAAATACTAGCGAGATGCGAGTTGGTATTTGATTATAATGTCCATATATGATTATATATGAATATTCAATTATGAAATTTGTCGTGAGATTGAAATACGGCAATTTGGAAATTTTGTTGAGACGCGTGTGCCAGTAGCGTCAGGTATATATTTATTTTAATTAAAAAGTGAATTTTAGTTCTATTAACCGTATGGTCGTTTTGAGGGCGCCAACGCGTCCGGAAGGGTCGAAATAGTCAGAAAACACTAGCGGGGGGTTTGGTTTGGGTCCCGGGGCATTTTTAGGCCACGCCGGCAACATATAAGGGTAGTTTGGTAATTCTGGATTTTTGGGAATTAAAACCTACAAAAATTGGGAATTAAAAAGATGACTTGGTAATTACCCACTAAACCCATTAACAGCCATTAACTGATTAGAGGGCTACGGGGGTTATTAGAATTAGACCCAAAAGTTCCTAAAAAAAACCTAGCCACCATTCACTTTGGAGAAGAAAGCTTGGAGAGAGAGAGAGAAGGAATTCTGCAGAGAGAGGGAGAGAACCATTCATCAGATTCGTCATCAAATCCAGAGATACACATAAGGCAAGTGGTTTAATTACATATTTTGCAAAGAATGCTTCTTCCATGCGTAGGAAATTGACAGAATTGTATTGTTCTTGGAGTATGATGAAAACCCATTTAAATGGATGTAGAGATTTAAATATCTATTGAGGAAATTGCATGTATAACGTTGATAGGATGATTAGTAAGATGAAAATACATCTTTTACATCATAAAAACGGATTTAGATATGTCTATGAATGACTTGATTTTTCTAGGGTTCATGTTCTTGAGATTTGAAAAATAAATGTTGGAGATTTGATAATTTGATGTAGTTTAGGGTGATTTATACCCATGTAAATGTTGTAATACTGTTGAAACATGTTTAGGAAGGATTAGATACCTTGAAACATTGTTGGAATGACATTTAGGTGAGATTAGAGGTGAAGAGAAATTGGAAAAAACGAGTTAAGGAATTTCTGGGCTCGAATTTGGCCACTCGTTAGAAGACCTGCCCAGGTCGTTCGAACGAGCTCGTTCGAACGAGCTTCTAATGAGAGGGATGTTCGTTCGAAGACTTTCGTTCGAATGAGATCTCATTAGAAGGCCCAGTTCGTTCGAACAAACTCTCGTTCGAACAGCCTCGTTCGAACGAGACTTCTAACGAGTCGACAGTTTCGGCTTTTTAGCGTGTTTTGATCCCGAGTGTCCCGTAACCTTGTGTATATGTAGAGACAACCTTCCCTTGATGATTAATTGATGTATTTGGGATGTTTGGGATATAATGAGGAGTCAAACCTAGAATTGTAGCTTGAACCTAAGGGAAATTATGAAGTAGGACGTGAGTGTCTATTACGATGCGAGAACTATTGACGGCCTAATTTATTATATTAATCGGGAACGTATAAATTTTGTAGAATTATATGTCGGTAGGAGAATGAGAAGTGTACCACCAATATATTATGGTGATTACTAAGATGTGTGCATACTTAGTATATGTATTGATTTTATGTGTATGACATACCTACCATACTTGCTATCACGGGAGGTTTCCGTTCACTTAGGGCCCTCTAATCCTTGTGTTGCCCGGATTTAGACTGGTTACCTCGATGAACATAGGTCAGAGAAGGACTTATTGGGATGTTAATAAGTCTTCTGATCGTGGGAGCGCAGGTATGTGCGTGACCCATGTGATGTGACTGTGTTCGCCTCCATTATTTGTGATGTTGTTATCTGAGAACGATTCCTGAGAGATTCGGAATGCATGATCCTTATGTACGTGATGTACCGGGATGGATAGCAGAGTATGTGTACACCGCAGCTTAGTCTCGGGGTGCTTGTAATGTATATTTAAGACGTGAATAATATACTCTTAATTAATGGGAACTTTTATGTGTTATTGTGTGTATAAATATGGAAACGTTTTGAGAAAACATAACGGGTTAACCGATTGTGAATTGTATTACAAATTAAAAATCTGAGTTTAAGTAAAGCCCTCTATTTATTTGATAACGCTAGAATGTAAAATGGGAATCGAGTAGTAAGAGGTAGAACTTATTACGGTTTGGTTAGATATGTATGTCATTTAGATGGGTACGGTACGTTAGGAGTGCACATGTAGTCGAGGGGTGAGAATTTCATGTGAGTGCACGTCCTAACATGTATTTTGCATTTAATGTTTTAATGTTATTAAAACACTTGCTGTTTTTAAAATGATTTCCACTTTCGGGTTCTGACCCAATTGCTTTCAAACCTATTTTTGTAAAAACCATTTTAGGTGCCCAGCCACAAGGACACCATGCTTAGGATCCTCATTCAGATGACGAGCTGCAGCTGTTTGTGGAAGTTACAGGACTTTGATTGTAGACGCTTCATCTATCTTGACTCCATATTCAGTATTTATCAGTCGTAGGGCATGTCGCCCATTTCTTTTAAAGGCATTTCATTTATTTCAGTTATTCAGACTTCGGGCATGTAATTAATTCAGGATTCAGACTTATGTTATTATTTCATTCGTGGGATTGTTGTGAGGAGTTTTTCTCCGGACTTATATTTATTTGTTGGTTATTTCATTATTTCATTATGGTAAATGGATTATGTTGTTATTCCATTATTCTTTTATTGCATGTTAATTAGACTTAAATTAAAATTTGGCAACTTACTTTTTAAATACTAGGTGGTTAGTAATTATTAAAATGTTTTCGACAGTGATGCTATTAACTGAACCAACTTGGCATTTTGTATTGATTTAATAAAGGAGTAGCTACCCGGTATTTAATTAGTCGGGGTGTCACAGGTGGTATCAGAGCATCAGGTTCTAGTGTCCATTAGGATCTGTACGGCTTATTATGTTTTCGCTGAGCTTTCTTTAAAGTAGAGCCCTATATTTTAGGAATGTTGTATTCTTTTGTTTATGCTACGTTCTTCAGCTATTTTAAGTTTATAAATGCGAACTTATAGGCTTCGTTCTTATTTTAGATGCCTCCACGACGTGCACAACGGGTTCCCAGGAATGCAACGTCAGAACCACAGCCCGCACCAGTTCAGGGCACGATGAATGCCGCCGAAGTTGCAGCCATTGTGGCCCAGGCGGTAAATGCCGCACTAGCCGTCCAGTAGGCACCAGCTCAGGCGCCAGTAGCCACGCCGGTTCAGGCACATGCATTCCCGGCTGCTTGGGAGCGTGTACGTGATGCTTTTCAGAAAGCACACCCTCCGGAGTTCGCAGGTAGCTCCGATGTGGTAGTTTCGAGTCAGTGGAGGAAGGACATTCAGCGGCACCTGAGGATGTATGAGTGCACAGATGTCCAGAAGCAGATACTAGCTACCTTTAAGCTAGTGGGGTCTGCACTGCAGTGGTGGGAGTCTATTACCACCGTGGAGGAGAGAGACACTCTCACTATTCAGGAGTTCTGGGTGCGGTTCGACCGCAAGTACTTTTCGTCCGCTGTTCATACGGAAATGAGGAGGAAGTTGATGAGCCTTCGACAGGAGGGTAAGACTGTGGCCGAGTATGAGGCCGAATTCACAAATCTGTTAAACATTGTTCCGGATGAGATACCGAAGGAGGAGAAGAAGATACATAAATTTACGAACGGGTTGACATGGAGGATTCGTCAGCACTTGTTAGGGAACCTCTCGTTAGCCACTTATTCTGATGTGGTTAACGCTGCATTGCTCCATTGCCAGGATCACCGCTTTCACATGGCTGAGGGCAAGAGATCGGGAGAGACCAGCCATCAGGGCAGGACTGGAGGACTTGGTGCCAGTGGGGCACAATCTGTTCAGGGGAATAGACAGGGCGACCAGGGTTCCCAGCAGGGAGATCACAAGGGGTTCAGGTCAGGAAATTTCAGGCACGGACAGGGAGGTTTCCGGCAGGGCCATCAGGGTCCGAATGGCCATCATAACCAGCAGGGTCAGAATGGTCTGCAGCAGTTTCAGCAGGGCCAGTGGAGGAACGGTAACGGCCACCAGGGCCGGGGGCAGTAGGGACAGAGAGGGGGGAACTTTTCGGGGAAGTGTTTCATTTGTGGCAAGACTGGCCATAAACGCCAGGACTGTCCTGATAGGGGCAGGGCCCCGCAATAGCAGCAGGGCGCTCGACATGAGCCACATAGGCCACTTTTTCTACCTGCTCTCCCAGCTCTAGCCCAGGTGCCAGCACTTCCAGCCATTCCAGCAGTTCCTGTGCAGCAGGGACAGTTACAGTATGGACGTGTCTATAACGTCCACCAGGCAGCGGCTCCACAGGCACCACCCGCAATTGAGGGTATGTTTCCTATCCATGGTACTATGGGTCGGGTTTTGTTTGATACGGGGGCAACGCACTGATTTATAGCTACACATTTTGCAAAAGCCTTAGGGTTGTTAGCCACAGCAGAGAGCACAGTGACGTGTGTAGACTCACCATTGGGTAGTGGGTCACTTATTTTCTTTATATGCCGGGGAGTGGGGGTAGAGATTGGTAGTTTGGTATTACCTGCAGATATGTTGGTACTAGATATGCATGTTCATCATGTGATTATCGGTATGGATTGGCTCGCAGATTATAGAGCCATGATTGATTGCTTCGGTGGGAACATTGTTTTTGCCATTCCGGGGCAAGAGATGTTTGTAGTGGCGATGCCTCTCCCAGAGGGAGGCTCGACCGCTCATTTGTATTACCTAGAGGAGGATACCTCTAAGGAGGTTGTGATTCCTTTAGAGTTGATCCCAGTTGTCAGGGAGTATTCCGATGTGTTTCAGGAGATACCAGGCCTACCTCCCAGTCGAGAGATAGACTTTGTCATATAATTACTACCAGATACGAGACCTATAGCACGCGCACCGTACTGTATGGCTCCGGCTGAGATGAGGGAGTTACGGGATCAGATTGAGCAGTTGTTAGGTCAGGGATTTATTCGGAGGAGTACTTCACCGTGGGGTGCCCCTGTGTTATTCGTGAAGAAGATAGATGGTTCACTGAGATTGTGTGTGGACTACCGAGAGTTGAATAAGGTCACGATACGGAATAAGTATCCGTTGCCTCGAATCGATGACTTATTCGACCAGTTGAGAGGAGCTTCTTTCTTCTCGAAGATTGATTTGAGATCGGGATACCATCAGTTGCGTATCAGGTAAGAGGACGTCTCGAAGACTGTGTTCTTATCGAGATATGGTTCTTACGAGTTTCGGGTTATGCCTTTTGGTTTGACCAATGCTCCAGCCGTGTTTATGGACTTGATGAATAGGGTGTTCAGGGATTTCCTAGATCAGTTTGCAATTGTCTTCATCGATGATATTCTGGTTTACTCCCAGACAGAGGAGGAGCACGCCGAGCATTTGAGGCAAGTTTTGCTGACACTACGTCAGAACGAGCTGTATGCAAAATATGAGAAATGCGGATTTTGGCTGAAGGAGGTCCAGTTTTTGGGACATATTATTTCCGACCGAGGGATATCTGTTGATCCGGGGAAGGTATCTGCGGTGAGGGAGTGGGAACAACCCACGACACCAACGGAAATCCGTAGTTTCTTGGGTCTAGCAGGATACGACGGGAGGTTTATTCGGGGATTTTCGAAGATAGCGGGTCCTTTGACACATCTGACTCGTAAGGGTGTGCCATTCATCTGGAGTGATGCCTGTCAGTTGGCATTCGATGAACTGAAGGATAAGTTGACCTCAGCACCTGTGTTAGCATTGTCGAGACCGGGAGTTGAGTGTCTAGTCTACACCGATGCATCCTTGCAAGGACTAGGAGGTGTATTGCAGCAGGAGAGTCAGGCCATAGCTTATGCTTCCCGTAAGCTAAAGCCTCACGAGAAGAATTACCCCACGCATGACTTGGAGTTGGCGGCCGTTGTATTTGCCCTTCGGATATGGAGACACTACCTTTTGGGGGAGAAGTTTCGATTATTCACATACCACAAGTCCCTACAATACCTATTCACGCAAAAGGAGTTGAATATGAGGCAGTGAAGGTGGCTTGAGTTTGTGAAGGACTATCAGTTTGATATCCAGTATCACCCGGGAAAGGCTAACGTGGTAGCAGACGCGTTGAGCCGTAGGCCAGCAGATGAATTGGCAGAGGTGTGGAAGGCCAAGTGGAAGGAGTTGGGACACCAGGATGCAGTGGCCCGATCGTTCATGTCTGTAATGACCGTTACACCGCAGATTGTCACGAAGGTTGTAAGGGCACAGGCTAATGACTCGTTCTGTCAGGAGCTGATAGTTCGATTACTCGCAGAGGGAGCCGAATCCTATACCGTTAGCTCAGACGAGAGATTACGCTTCAATGGGAGATTAGTAGTTCCGGAAGGGGAGGAATTACGGCACGAGGTGATGGTAGAGGCGCATGGCTCACGGTTCGCGGTACATCCCGGAGGGGACAAAGTGTACCAAGATATGAGACGACAGTATTGGTGGAGCGGGATGAAGAGAGATATTGCCGTGTTTGTTTCAAAATGCGCCACTTGTCAGCTAGTAAAAGTGGATCATCAGAGACCGGCAGGATTGCTACAGCCATTGGAGGTCCCGATGTGGATGTGGGAGAGCATATCCATGGACTTTATCACGGGGTTGCCTACGTCACAGAGAGGTCACGACTCCATTTGGGTAATTGTGGACAGGTTGACCAAAGTCGCTCATTTTCTACCCGTAAGGATGGACTACAATACGGGACATTATGCCCAGCTCTTTATTGCAGAGATAGTGAGACTTCACGTTGTGCCCCTAAATATCGTGTCTGACAGAGACAAGATATTTGTTTCACGATTTTGGGAAAGTTTTCAGGAGGCCATGGGCATGGAATTACGATTGAGTACGGCATATCACCCGCAGACGGATGGGCAAACTGAGCGTACAAACCAGACGTTGGAGGACATGCTACGTATGAGTATCATTGATTTTGGGGGTGGATGGGAGCAGTATCTTCCACTGGTGGAATTTGCTTACAACAACTCCTACCAGTTCACTATTGGCATGGCTCCATTTGAGGCGTTGTACGGTAGACCTTGTCGTTCCCCAGCATGTTGGTTGGAGGTGGGGGACAACAAACTACTTGGGTCGGAAGTGATTCAGGATACTTCGGCAAGAATAGAATTGATTCGGAGTCGTATTCGGGTAGCTTAGGATCGGCAGAAGAGTTATGCTGATGCGAAGAGATTCTTTAGGGAGTTCCAAGTGGGGGACCAGGTTTTGCTCAGAGTATCTCCTATGAAGGGGATTATGCATTTTGGGAAGAAAGGGAAGTTGGCACCGAGATACGTGGGACCATTTCCTATTACTGAGAGGATCGGACCGGTTGTGTATAGGCTTGGATTACCGGAGCATTTACATCGGATTCACGATGTATTTCATATTTCCTCGCTAAGGAAATATCTTAGAGACGATTTGGCTCATTCTCACATTGCCTTGGAGGACATCGATCTCCAGCCTGATAGCTCCTACGAGGAGGGGCCGATTGCTATTTTGGACCGAAGTGAGCGGAAGCTGCGGTCAAAGATAGTTCCGTTAGTGTGTGTTCAGTGGCGACATCATAATGTCGAGGAGTCCAAATGGGAGCGCGAGGATGAGATGCACAAAGGTTATCCAGAGTTTTTCTTACCAGGTACTTTCTAGTTCCGAATTTCGGGACGAAATTCAGTTATTAGGGGGGATGTATGTAATACCTCGTATTTTTGTAATATTTATTTATGGGATTAATTTAATTAAATGCGTATTAATTGGAAATTAATCCAGATCAAAATACTAGCGAGATGCGAGTTGGTATTTGATTATAATGTGCATATATGATTATATATTAACCGTATGGTCGTTTTGAGTGCGCCAACGCGTTCGAAAGGGTCGAAATAGTCCGAAAACACTAGCGGGGGGTTTGGTTTGGGTCCCGGGGCATTTTTAGGCCACGCCGGCAACATATAAGGGTAGTTTGGTAATTCTGGATTTTTGGGAATTAAAACCTACGAAAATTGGGAATTAAAAAGCTGACTTGGTAATTACCCACTAAACCCATTACCAGCCATTAACTGATTAGAGGGCTACGGGGGTTATTAGAATTAGACCCAAAAGTTCCTAAAAAAAAAACCTAGCCACCATTCACTTTGGAGAAGAAAGCTTGGAGAGAGAGAGAGAAGGAATTCTGCAGAGAGAGAGAGAGAACCATTCATCAGATTCGTCATCAAATCCAGAGATACACATAAGGCAAGTGGTTTAATTACATATTTTGCAAAGAATGCTTCTTCCATGCGTAGGAAATTGACAGAATTGTATTGTTCTTGGAGTATGATGAAAATCCATTTAAATGGATGTAGAGATTGAAAAATCTATTGAGGAAATTGCATGTATAACGTTGATAGGATGATTAGTCAGATGAAAATACATCTTTTACATCATAAAAACGGATTTAGATATGTCTATGAATGACTTGATTTTTCTAGGGTTCATGTTCTTGAGATTTGAAAAATAAATGTTGGAGATTTGATAATTTGATGTAGTTTAGGGTGATTTATACCCATGTAAATGTTGTAATACTGTTGAAACATGTTTAGGAAGGATTAGATACCTTGAAACATTGTTGGAATGACATTTAGGTGAGATTAGAGGTGAAGAGAAATTGGAAAAAACGAGTTAAGGAATTTATGGGCTCGAATCTGGCCACTCGTTAGAAGACCTGCCCAGGTCGTTCGAACGAGCTCGTTCGAACGAGCTTCTAACGAGTTGACAGTTTGGGTTCTAACGAGAGGGATGTTCATTCGAAGACTTTCGTTCGAACGAGATCTCGTTAGAAGGCCCAGTTCGTTCGAACGAACTCTCGTTCGAACAGCCTCGTTCGAACGAGACTTCTAATGAGTTGACAGTTTAGGCTTTTTAGCCTGTTTTGATCCCGAGTGTCCCGTAACCTTGTGTATATGTAGAGACAACCTTCCCTTGATGATTAATTGATGTATTTGGGATGTTTGGGATATAATGAGGAGTCAAACCTAGAAGTGTAGCTTGAACCTAAGGGAAAATATGAAGTAGGACGTGAGTGTCTATTACGATGCGAGAACTATTGACGGCCTAATTTATTTTATTAATCGGGAACATATAAATTGTGTAGCATTATATGTCGGTACGAGAATGAAAAGTGTACCACCAATATATTATGGTGATTACTAAGATGTGTGCATACTTAGTATATGTATTGATTTTATGTGTATGACATACCTACCATACTTGCTATCACGGGAGGTTTGCGTTCGCTTAGGGCCCTCTAATCCTTGTGTTGCCCGGATTTAGACTGGTTACCTCGATGAACATAGGTCAGAGAAGGACTTATTGGTATGTTAATAAGTCTGCTGATCGTGGGAGCGCAGGTATGTGCTTGACCCATGTGATGTGACTGTGTTCGCCTCCATTATTTGTGATGTTGTTATCTGAGAACGATTCCTGAGAGATTCAGAATGCGTGATCCTTATGTACGTGATGTACCAGGATGGATAGCAGAGTATGTGTACACCGCAGCTTAGTCTTGGGGTGCTTGTAATGTATATTTAAGACGTGAATAATATACTCTTAATTAATGGGAACTTTCATGTGTTATTGTGTGTATAAATATGGAAACGTTTTGAGAAAACATAACGGGATAACCGATAGTGAATTGTATTACAAATTGAAAATCTGAGTTTAAGTAAAGCCCTCTATTTATTTGATAACGCTAGAACGTAAAATGGGAATCGAGTAGTAAGAGGTAGAACTTATTACGGTTTGGTTAGATATGTATGTCATTTAGATGGGTACGGTACGTTAGGAGTGCACATGTAGTCGAGGGGTGAGAATTTCATGTGAGTGCACGTCCTAACATGTATTTTGCATTTAATGTTTTAATGTTATTAAAACACTTGCTGTTTTTAAAATGATTTCCACTTTCGGGCTCTGACCCTTTTGCTTTCAAACCTATTTTTGTAAAAACCATTTTAGGTGCCCAGTCACAAGGACACCATGCTTAGGATCCTCATTCAGATGACGAGCTGTAGCTGTTTGTGGAAGTTACAGGACTTTGCTTGTAGACGCTTCATCTATCTTGACTCCATATTCAGTATTTATCAGTCGTAGGGCATGTCGCCCATTTCTTTTAGAGGCATTTCATTTATTTCAGTTATTCAGACTTCGGGCATGTAATTAATTCAGGATTCAGACTTATGTTATTATTTCATTCATGGGATTGTTGTGAGGAGTTTTCCTCCGGACTTATATTTATTTGTTGGTTATTTCATTACTTCATTATGGTAAATGGATTATGTTGTTATTCCATTATTCTTTTATTGCATGTTAATTAGACTTAAATTAAAATTTCGCAACTTACTTTTTAAATACTAGGTTGTTAGTAATTATTAAAATGTTTTCGACAGTGATGCTATTAACTGAACCAACTTGGCATTTTGTATTGATTTAATAAAGGAGTAGCTACCCGGTATTTAATTAGTCGGGGTGTCACACAAATTTGATATTTTTGTTTAATCTTTGCTTTGATTTCTAATCCCTATATGCTTTAATTCATTCTTGGTATCCATCTTATTACATTCGTTGTTGATGTCATATGCTTAATAATTTATATATCATTTTGGTATCATTTTATTGTATCCTGTTTGGTCTAATTTGTTATTTGTTGTATTAGTTTGGTATCATTTTTGTTTCCTATATGCTTTAACGTTCTCATCTCTAAATGCACAATTACATATTTTAGCTTGTTATCCCACTCTATTTATCCTATATGCTTTATTTTGGGGAGATAAGTCAATATTTGATTCTTTCGCCTTTGTCTATTCCTGAACAAAAAGGGGGAGAATGATAGGGGGAGAAATTGTATCTAATCCTATTATTATCGTATCTTAGTTTACGGGAGATTTATCTTAGGGGGAGACGTCTTTCTAAGTTGATCATACTTGATAATGGGAGAGAATTAATTTAGGGGGAGTAGTTAACTTTACTTACATTAACTATTTTGATATTCCCTATGCGTGTAATGTCTTTGCCTAAGTGTGAAGGAATTATTTTATAAAGAGGCAACTTTCAAAGGCAAAGATTGTTGATCCTTTGGGTTGTTTGTGTCAAGTATTGGATTTTTATTTTGGGTAGGACTTTTTATTAGTCTAGTAGAGCTTAACGGCCCTTTAGGATTTTTGTTCCGGAATAGCCAAAGGGGAAGATTTGTAAGGACACAAATTTCTAATTGAGTCCTTCGTAGTTTTGGCTCAATTCCAGACAAAAACGTTTGAGTCATAGGATATAGTATATTGATCATCTTTCAATCCTATGATGTGTTTGTTGAAGACGTAGCGGCAAAGAGTATAAAGCTTCATCTAAAGTTGTGGTTTATGTGCCTCGTTTCAAACGTCATCAACAGTGGCTCCATGCTCCCAAGGTATGAATGCATTACATATATATATATAGCATCTTGGAACATGTTTATATTGGGTGTTAGGTTTCAAAAGTGTATTTTGTTTTCAGATGTTTTCTATTAAAACTTTTATAAAAAGTATATAAAGTTTTTGGTCTTAAAAAGAAATTTTTGAACATTCTGTGAGTTCGTTCGAACGATATTTTCGTTCGAACCACAAGTCGTTCGAACGAGTTTGCCAACGAGTTCCCAGTATAGGCCTGTGAAAAGTCGTTCGATATGTTGTTCGAACGAACCTTATGTTCGAACGAGATATCAAATGAGATTTCTAACGAGTTCAATCTGGAACTTCGTTAAAAGTCTCGTTCGAACGAGATTTCGTTCGAACGAAATGTCGTTCGAACGAGACGTCAGGCGAGAACAGTTTTTGGAAGTTTTTGACAGTTTTTAACCCATGTTCTCCACTTCTTACCCCACTATCTTTTTGCTGAATATCTATGTGCGGGAATAACTTTTTCTAACTTAACTTTTCATATCCTACCGACCCTCTTTAGTGAGTGTTTGAGAGAAAGATTATTTTAGGGAAAAGTTCATTGTTTTAAAGTGTCAATTTTCAAGGGAAAATCAATATACACTTTAGTTTACACCCGTTGTTTAGTTTATCCAAGTTCATATATATATACATATTGATTGGAGTTTTGGCACCGATTTTCTCTACACCATTGAAGAAGAGAAGTTTGGGTTTGCTTCTAAATCCCATAAAGAAGACGAGGTTTTTCGTGATTTACCCACTTGGAGAAAGGCTCCTAGTTCGGGTGATGGTGACCAGATCAAGTCTGATAGGTGGATTCCGAGACTGCGGTGGAGCTCTGGGGTTATTCGCTAAGTGGAGGTGTTTGTAAGAACGAGCATCGAGGCTTGAGAGGGTTCGAGTCGTGTGATGTAAGTCTTTTGTCTTGTAATTGTAAATTCCATACTTAGTGAATTTGAGGCTAGGGCCGTCCGAGGTTGTTTCCCGTCTTGGATTTTTCCTCGTACATCACGGCGTAGTGTGATTGATTTATTTTTATCTTGCATAATAACTTAGAACTCATGCTTAGGATAATTCAAGATGAAAATGGTTTTAATTGTCACGGTTAATTTAATTGGGTGCTAATTAAATTTGGGTAATTGTTTATTTAATTCAAGTCTATTGTTAAAACTGGTTTGGCCTAATTTGGAAATATTAATAAGTATGAGTTAGGCAAATTCTAGGACTTGGTTTAATTAACTTAGTTTAAGTAAAATTTGAATTGTGTGTGTGTTATGAGTTAATTTCACTCGATTTAATTTTAATTTGTTATGAAATTAAAATTTGGTGTTGTTTGTTTTGTGAACCATCTCACGTTTCCGCATCTATCGCATCTAAAAGGGAAATTATTATTTAAGTATTTTAAAATCGGGGGCCCTCCGGGCGATTTCAACATTGTAAGTATAACACAAGTATATATAAATATCCACCACAGATTATATATATACTAACACAGCACCCCAAGGCTATACCTGTAATGCATTGCATACTCATCTATCATGTCCCGGTACATCTCGTACTCAAACAAGGACTATCGGTTCGAAAGTCTCCCATGAACCATATATTCAAAACACACATAATGTAGGGGAACATAGCTCACATACCTATGGGTCACGCACATACTTACGCTCCCATAGTCAGCAACTTACCAACTCACAAGTAACTCTTCACAATCCTATGTTCTGAGATACAAGTCAAAATACCCTCAGGCTAAGACTGTCGCTACACCACATCCTATGATAGCAAGCCGCTAGGTATGTCATACACATAATACTAGCAAGTAATAGGTATTCACACAACCCATCCAATCAAATGGTATACACACAACCAAATGTCATATTCCATACGTAGTATTATTATCACTAAATATTATCAACGTATTTTAAATTACGGTATTCCCTCTCTCGTAATATATTTCTAAGGATAATATGTCACTCAAAAATCCTTAATACAAAATCACAATCAGTCCCACAATTAACCACTAATTTTTATTCTTATAAGTTCTATTTCTTCAGGACAAATATCATTAGTATTTATCACCCAATACTCTCGATGCATTTACAATTACGATTATCTCTCTCTCGTAATCTCCAAGGTAATCTCACTGTCCTGAATATTTAAAGTATTTACCCTCATATACTTCTTAACAATTCTGTACTATATTAATTTTCCCAAAATATCATTTCCTCATTCAGATTATTGTGTCACACTAATTTGGACCATTCTGCAAGTTTCAAAAATGTAACTGTCACTCGAACCAGACTTGATCTTGTTCAAACGAGATCAGGTTGTCGCTTGAACGACATCACGTGAGATTTCAATCTCTCTCGAACCAAACATCGCGTGACATTCTATTGTCGTTCGAACCACTTCTCGCGAGATACCAATCTCGTCCGAACCACTACGCGCGACATCGCGCGACCTGAACTGTGTCGTCTCCTTCACCCGATTTCTGCGATTTCTTCCATTTTTAAGCCTAAAAACCTCTATATTTTAATTCCCATCTTCTCATCATCAATACCAATCAATAATACCAAGATTATATATCATTCGCAACATCCTAGGATCATTAATTCGTCATAAATCATCAAGATTACATGAAACCCCCAAATTAATTCACAAGAACCCTAACTTCCAAATTTTCAATTAAAGAACCTGACTAACCCTAATTCATTCATCAATTTTATTTTCAATTTCGTGATAAAACCTCAACATACCTGAAGGGATTCAACTACTAAACAAATAAGCCCATAATCATAAATTAATTCTCCAATTTTCACCCGAATTAAATTTCATAACATAGGTTTATTAACTTAGACTAACATGAACATAATTATCGCTAAAGAAAGCAAGAAATAAACACTTTCTTCTATTTTTAAGGTCTGATCCATTGTTGTTGCTGGTATGGATGCGTTCCTCGCGTTCCGATCTACACGATGGCGGTGGTGGTTGTGCAAGGTGGTGAAAGCAACTTCTCCTCCTTTGGAAATTACTCTCCCTCACCCACTATGGCTCTCTCTTGATTTTGGTTTAACCTAACCCTAATTGTCCCCAATTATATGATATAATATATCTCTAATTTTAGTCCATTTAATTCCTCGAAAAATTCAAATTACAAAACTACCCTTACCGGGTGTTGGCTTGGCCTATAAATGTTCTGGAGTCCAAATAAAATACCCGAGTAGAGTTTTCTGACTATCTCGATCCCTCCAGACTCTATGACGCACTCGAAACGATCATACGAGTTACTTAAAAATGATTTACTTTATTACTTCACTTAATTAGTTCTGACACGACTCACACGCGCATCCCGACTTACTATACCAAACTGTCACATTTCTCTATCACGACAAATTATATAAAAATCGTCATTCCATATTTCTTATTCTCACAGTAATATTAATAGTTAATAACTTCTCATCACGCTAGTAAATATTCAATTTAAATCAGGATTAATAATTAATTCTCACAATTTAATTTAATTAATTCCACAATAATAATAAATCAGTTAAATAATAATAAATCACATAATTATTTAAGTCTTCGAAAATACGAGGTATTACATACTTCCCCCCTAATAATGGATTTTCGTCCCGAAATTCAAAAAATAAAGCATTTCTGGTAAGGAAAACTCCGAGTATTTACCTCACATCTCATGAATTTACGCAATACCG
The DNA here is from genome assembly GCA_949130495.1 of Sambucus nigra. Taxonomy (NCBI): domain Eukaryota; kingdom Viridiplantae; phylum Streptophyta; class Magnoliopsida; order Dipsacales; family Adoxaceae; genus Sambucus; species Sambucus nigra. The sequence continues at coordinate 745,843,513 of OX422210.1, forward strand.
CCCATACCGTACATTATCGAATACCCTTAATAATGAACATCTCTCTGATTAATTACTCTCCAACCCTTACCATTTAAGTTTCATCACTTGACTTATATATAGTCGCTATCTAGCCTCCTACTACTCGCACTAATAGGTTAATTGATATTTAGCTATATACAAATTTGTCTTACACACGATACATACTATAAATGTTAACACATTTTCACCATACTGTCTCCGCAAAGGACTATGGAACCTAAGCATGTACGCTACCGGCGCAAACTTAACAATAATAGGAAAAGATCCCACATCACTCAGTACCAATTTCCTCATTCCAACATGTAATAATGCAACTCCCAATCATTTCCACCTTAGTTAACGGGCCCTAAAAATTTTTCTGGGCCTAGTAGATTATTGTCCTCCCTTCTATCCAATAAGCATAAGGATAACAAGTATTTATATATATAACGCTTCGAATGGGGTTCTATAGATAATAAATTTAGGGGAGTCATCTTACGCTAACTCCACCAGTGGAAGATATTACACTAAACCTTCCCATAACTGGAATTACCACATACTTCACAATGTGCAACTAAAACTCTTTGACTTATCACCCGCCTGCGAGTTGTTAGGCCGAATATGTTCTCATCTTGTTATTCATGGCCTCCCAAAAACTCTTCCCAATAATCGAGTCATAATTCTCTTGACTCTTTCGGACAAAAACTCTATTTGTACCCCCTATAACCTTACTACCCCAGGAATAATGGTTGGTTTTTACTATTACACCTTATGATTTGTCCTAACTTTGCATAACGTGAGCTACTTTAATTACACGACCCACTTTCACCCACATAGGTTTGTGATCCCATTGTGAAGTAATTAACTCTGTAATTGTTTAGAGATTCACTCTCCCATTACTACCAAGGAATTCCTAATGTTGAAGGAACTATATTATTTCTTGATGGTCAACTTCCAATTGGATCTCAGAAATTTCTTTCTTTTCTTAAGCCATCGCTACTACGGCTTTATATCATTATGAATTTTACCTTTCTCATAACCACATCCATATCTATGGCTCAGGCGACAGTGTCATCACTACATGTCATAAGTCCTTCCCCCTTTCTTTAAACTTCAGATTCTCGTGAAACATGTTCTCTCCACGTCCTATTAAGTAAGTCTCAACTTCCCCAAGTTAAACTTTATCGAATTTTTCCCATACCGTCCTCGTGGCAAAGCTGGGAATTAACGATCCAAACTGCCCTAACCCATCAAATAGCTAAATCCTGAAGTCACACTCTTCTACATTTAGTTACCTCTCGCAATACGCGTTGTCTCATAATATTTCCCTTAAGGAAGAAAAATATATTACTCGACTATCTAGGGCACCCATACACCCTATTCTTTGTGCATTGCCACACCACCGTACTAGACATATTATATAAATAATAAATGATGCCCCATATACTTGGCATGACTATGTGGTAAGGTCCTACTCAGTCACCCTACCTTTTCCACCTAATCATATCTTAGGTTGTCCCACCGGTCTGCTCGTGGTGTCAACGATTGATAACATTATCACATATTATTCTTATATGGCTCTATCGGCCTTAATTTGTAATATAACCCTTATCTCACGGTTACAACTACATATATGGGTAATCATTACGATACTAAATCCATGTAGTCAAGGCAAACTTCTCCCAACTTCCAACGTTCACTAAGTTTCATGCGTGGGATGTCTCGCAAAGCGAAATCCAAATACGGAACCCCCCCCCCCCCCGATACACTACTACCTAACACTGCTGGTCGTTGGGATTTGTTAAGTCTTTAATCCATAACATACATCCCTGAATTCCCACCTATGATCATAAAAGTCTACTCGTCCACTCTCATATTACTAAAGACAGTATAAAATGCAAGACTCTCACTATCACGAGTTATTACCGCTATATAAATTTACGAGCTATATCTCTCTGCTCTATAATATTTCAATATACCCTGAATCACATCAGTAAAACATCCCTTCTCACCGAGACCAACATAGTATGACAACATACTCATTGAAGTCTACAATATAATACAACACATGTGCAGGCTCAACCGTCTTTCAAGTGATGCCTCTCTAAAACCATATGTTTAAAATTTGAAATATTTAGTACAATAGTCTTATCACATAATCTACTACTGTTCCAACCCTCGATAACCAGTAACCGTACAGTATAATAATAATAATATTCACTCCTATCAGAAAGATAAAAGGAGCACGAATCATCACATAATACGATATACAGATTTCTCTTAGTGTCCACACTTGCTCCTCCCCGCAGGTGGCACGAAAATATCTCTACCAAATGGTAGTCATTTACATAATAAGGTTGTTGTCGTCAGCATATCCACTAAACCGAATGAACACTTAAATTCTTAGCATTAACTATTCACATATGTTGTGACACACCCCCGTCACTTGAACTCATCATTTATTCACAAGGATGAAATAAAACTCCATCAGTCTATCCTGATCGCAGGGTCCCCATACGCACGTTTTGCGACCCATAATTATCTACAATCGTTATACCGTTCAAATTCCACTCATTAGTGTTTCCTTTCTTACTCTATTTTATGGATTACCCGCCCAACATTGATACATTGAACCCATATCTCTAGGCCTTAAATATGGCCTTACTGGCCTTCCCTTTATTTCCTGGGCCCCGTCAACCTCGAAATACAGTATGCTAAAGTTATTGAGGACTACGCTGGTCCTGCCTAGACCTACTACTCTCGGGTTATTAATTCTTGGGCCCAATTTATACACTGTATATTTCACTTCTCCAACTATTATGCCTCACAGGCATGGTTTAGTATTACCGATACTATCAATTTCACTACTCACATGAACACATTCCATGCTGGTAACCCTATCTCTACATACAGGGTAATTTTCTTTTCACTGGTCCTCCTGGACGTGTTGGGATGTCCTTCTCTCGGACCTGGTAGTCTTAACTCTTAGTTGTTATTTTTGTTGTTCCTTGCGCTCTACAAGGCATATGGAACACATGATCGACTCGCTAGTCTTGACTGAATCCATCACCATTACGTTAATATTCAATCATATCATTTAAATAGGATTTCCCTCACTGGGTATACTTTCTAGTGATGTTCTACTAACACTATTGAATTCAACCTTGCCCTTCGGCTTGGTATTATAACTCGACTGACTCCCTTTCTTCTAGATCGTTGACATACTCGAGTAAACATATACTTTGATAACGGTGACACTAGTCACCTTATTCACACCTCCCATTCACGCTAGGGCATTCCTTCTAGGTCGCGCGACCTGCACTGTGTCGTCTCCTTCACCAGATTTCTGCGATTTCTTCCATTTTTAAGCCTAAAAACCTCTATAATTTTATCCCCATCTTCTCATCATCAATCCCAATCAATAATACCAAGATTATATATCATTCACAACATCCTAGGATCATTAATTCGTCATAAATCATCAAGATTACATGAAACCCCCAAATTAAATCACAAGAACCCTAACTTCCAAATTTTCAATTAAAGAACTTGACTAACCCTAATTCATTCATAAATTTTATTTTCAATTTTTGGTTAAAACCTCAACATACCTGAAGGGATTCAACTGCTAAACAAATCAGCCCATAATCATAAATTAATTCTCCAATTTTCACCCGAATTAACTGTCATAACATAGGTTTATTAACCTAGACGAACATGAACATAATTATCGCTAAATAAAGAAAGAAATAAACACTTGCCTCTATTTCAAAGGGCTGATCCATTGGTGTTGCTGGTACGGATGCGTTCCTCGCATTTCGATATACACGATGGCGGTGGTGGTTGTGCATAGTGGTGAAAACAACTTCTCCTCCTTTGGAAATTGCTCTCCCTCACCCATTGTCGCTCTCTTGATTTTGGTTTAACCTAAACCTAATTGTCCCCAATTAGCTAATATAATATATCTCTAATTTTTGTCCATTTAATTCCTCCAAAAATTAAAATTATAAAAATGCCCCTACCGGGTGTTGGCTTGGCCTAAAATTATCCCGGAGTCCCAATAAAATACCCGGGTAGAGTTTTCTGACTATTTTGACCCCTATGGAGTCAACGACGCACTCGAAATGATCATACGAGTTACTTAAAAATAATTTACTTTATTACTTCACTTAATTAGTTCTGACACGACTCACACGCGCGTCCCGACTTACTATACCAAACTATCGCATTTATCTATCACGACAAATTATATAAAAATCGTTATTCCGTATTACTTATTATCACACTAATATTAATAGTTATTAACTTATCATCACGCTAGTAAATATTCAATTTAAATCTGGATTAATTATTAATTCTCACAATTTAACTTAATTAATCCCACAATAATAATAAATCATTTAAATAATAATAAATCACGTAATTATTTAAGTCTTAGAAAATACGAGGTATTACACACTGTTGTTCTTGGGGGAATATATTTTGCGTAAAATATTTTCCCAAGTACACAATATGTCTTGCATCATGACCTTTAAATATATATTTCTAAGTATATTTTATGCATCTCAACCCTGTGCACACCTCCACATTTATATGTCAGTTAAACATTCTTTAAAGATAGGCGTTATAAGGAACAACATCCCTATTATCAACATGTTTATTCCTTATAATATAAACACGACCATCATTTTGATGACGGGAAAGTGAATATCCATCTTTGTCCATTGTTGTTGCATCTGTAAATTCCTGACGGTAATTTTTTGTGAACTTACCATTTTCCATACACAATGCTTGTGGATTTCGAGCACCACATGGACCATGTACCATGCATTTTTTTACTGTTTTAAAAAGTTGGGGGTCTTGATTCGGATCAATAAATTTCGGAGATACGTGCTTATCAACTTGAGCCGTTGTTAGGATCTTATCATAATGCTTAAGTAATATAAGTGCATCCATATGTGGTAATCCTCGTTTTGTGTAATTCAATTGTAAAAACTTGTGAACATTTCTCACCAAAAACCTTCTTTTCTTTTACCACCTTCATTAAATGTCTCCTCTTCAACTCAAAAACATGTGCAACTAAATCTGGCTGATCAGTGGATTTTTGATTGGGTAAAAGAGTAGAAACAATTTCGGGTCAGTTCTAATTTGCTGTCATTGTAAGAAAAATATATGAGCACTTATTGTATTATGTGATTGCCATTGAATCTTCGAATATCTCAAACATATTCCTAGCACTGCCAGGAAATGAAGATGGCAAAATAAAATGTTTTCCTACTTGCTGAGGTTGTAACCCATCACTTGTAACATTCGTAAGACCTTGGTAAAGTTCATCAAGCAATAGATCTTGATAAAGACTATTGTATATAAGATGATTATGCTTTGTTGAAGCCCAAGCATCTACAATGAACTCTTGAAAAAGTTTTCCCGCCCTGAGTATTGTTGAATACTCATTTTAACATTGGAATAAACGATAACTATAATATTCCATTTGAATTAGATGTTTATTAAGAGGGCAACCATTTGTAGCATCCCATTGTCTTAATCCAGGTTCCCATCCTATCTCACCATGAGGGAATAATAAAACATAATGCAAAGGTAAATTTGCTGGATGACATTCACTAGATCGCATCAACTCTTGATTCCCTCGTAAATGTATCAAAATATCTCGCATTCCATTGAGTTCATTTCCTTCTCTGGGTAGTATTAATGCAATCTCATCTGATGATGGTAGATTATAATGTCTACGGTCTGTTTTTGAACTATAATGAAGATAAGCAAGTAAGTTTTTCCCTTCAATATTTGCATCACGTAGTATCTCATAAGCTTGACGGTATATAACTGAGATAACATTGTATTGTAACAAAGTTTCTTGAATATTTTTAAGAACATCAACCCTCGAGTGTGGATTTCTATGACTACGGATGTCGAATGAGGAGTCAGGATCGTAAATGTACAATTGAGTGTAACATGGAACTTTCCGTGATTATGGAAATAGGGAGACGGTTTGATGTCGCAATTCCCCATGAATGGTGAATGATGTTGGGCCATTTCCATTTTGTACTCTTCGATCAATTGTAAACCCAAGACTTGTAAATGCATGTTTTTCATTATAATATCGGATGTACTTGCGAAACTATGCAGACCTACTATCATTCCCGTTATATAAATACAAAAGTGCAAGCCACGGACATGATAATTCTTGTAGCTTTATCTTTCCTTGAAAATAGCATGTTCCAAAGCGTGGACTAAGTTTTGATGATTCCACCAATTTTTCATCCATCCAATGCATTGCTGAGCAATGAGGACAAACTATATCCATCAGACCTAGGTAGTGTCTTTCTCCATGCATGTTTAATGGATTTTGACCTCCAAGTATTACAGGTGGGATATTAACGTCATCGTCATCATCATCTTCAATGTGTATGTTCAATATATTTAATCTGTAAATAAATAATATTTTTAATAAGATAATATAATTATAGATTTAATATATAAATTTAAATGTACGCATGTATTTAATATACATGTTATCTTCTGTTGCAGATGTTCTCGCCAAAGAAGTTAAATGTGATAGAAGTGGTTCTAGTGGTGGTTGATGAGGCACCATCGTTTCGAGTTCCATTTCATCATCTTTAGTGTTTATCGTGAACGGGTCATGTACACATGGCCTAAACATAATTTAAAATGTTTAAATTTAGATTCTCATCTCAAGATTCTATAAAGATAATGCTAATTATAGATATAATATATAAATATAAATATAAATGTAAGCTTGTATTAATTTACATGTTATCTTCTATTACGGATGTGCTCGCCAAAGACGTTAAATCTAACAGAAGTGGTTCGAGTGGTGGTTGATGAGGAACCATCACTTCGATTTCCATTTCATCTTCTTTAGTGTTCATCGTATACGAGTCACGTACACATGGCCTATATATAATTCAAAATTTCAAAATTATGATTGTCATGTTAATATTTCAACTACTTACGTTTAAAGTAAATTTACATGGTATTTCGTATTGTAGATGTAGATGGTAATGTAGATGAAGAGGAAATTGGCAATAGTTTCAAAGGAGGTGATGGGGGACCATTTATTATCATTGTTCTTCGCGTTTGTCCAATAGACCTTCGATTGGGTGGTAAAGATGGAAAAAATCATGGTAAATCATGATCCATGACCTTAGATTTCTCCCTTGCTCTTTTCAAGCGTTAGCCATGGAATGATTTACGAAGGCTAAAGATTTATCTGGTTTCAATTGTGGTGATGAAACCTTGCTTATATCGATGGTTGCGAGTTCTTCATTGAGGTTGCGAGGAATAATAGGCAATGAGGCTACTTGATTGTGAGTGTTATTGATAGATTCAGGAGTAGCTTTATCTTTTGTTGCAAATGTGCTCGTCAAAGACGTTAAATCTGAAAAAAGTGGTTTGAGTGGCGATTGATGAGGACCATCATTTCGACTTCCATTTCATTATCTTCAGTGTTCGTCGTATACGGGTTACGTACACATGGCCTATATATAATTCAAAATTTCAAAATTTCAAAATTTAGATTCTCATGCTAAGATTTCCACTACTTACGTTAAAAGTAAACTTACTTGTTGTTTCGGATTATAGATGCAGATGCATATGTTATTGTAGATGAAGAGGATATTGGCAATATTTTCAAAGGATGTGATGGGGAACTATTTATTATCACTGATCTTTGCGTTTGTCCAATGGATCTTCGAGTTAGTGGAAAAGTTGAAAAAAAAACGTGGTAAATCATGATCCATAACTTTAGATTTATCCTTTGATCTTCTCAAGCATTGGGCCATGGAACGATTTACAAAGGATAAATATTTATCAGCTTCCAATTGGGGTTATGAAACCTTCATTATATCGATGGTTGCGAGTTCTTCACTGAGGTTGCGAGGAATAATTGGAATTGAGGCTACTTAATTGTGAGTGTTATTGATAGGTTCAGGAGTAGATTTATCACCCTCAACGAAGGTAAGTTGAACTTGTGTTTTCGACAATCAATGTGTAGATGAAACTAATAGGCCTTTATCCTTTTCTCATCGCATGCGTTGAGCCAATGAGCGTTTCGATATAAGCGCCTACATATGAGTTTTACATTCATCATCATAATATTAGACATTAAAATCTATGGTATTAATCGTAAGAATTTATAATGATTACCTCAGAGTATTGTGCTTTTCCTTTATCAATATTGGAGGTATTTGGAGTTTGAGGGTTGATGTTTTCTTTTTCATTTCTTTGCTATATGTTATAATAAAATAAAATCAAAACATAGATTAAGTAAACGAAAAATAAATAATGTAAATTGCATGAGAATTGCTATATTATCATTACATACCTCGAAACATTGAGTTTTACGTTTACCAGTAACAGGAACAGAGGCATTTGGATCTTGAAGGACAACCTTTCGTTTTCCTTTGTTTGTTGTTTGTAATACAAAGATGAATACGTTTAAAGTATAAGTAATTTTTTTTAATTTAAAAAGTATAAGAGAAGAGTGTAATTGCACATTTCGAGATTTTATGGTGACGTTGACACCATGTGTTTGTAGTAACCAAACCTATATGAAAATAAATATTGTATAAATCACAAATAGCGATTGGAAAAACAACTTTGTATAAACATTGTAACCAAACCATACGAAATTGTATTAAAAATTATGAGAGACTTACTGCTTGACCCAGTTCTTTATCCATCTGCATAGGTATTATATATTAGAAAATACTTAGCAATAATTCTTTAAAATTTTTATGGAATAAGCAAATATATACCGCTCCATAGATTGTCATTTTAGAGGTTGGGGGAGTTGGTCTTTTTTCCATATCGCACAATAAGAATTTTCTATAAAAGTGAATTTATGTAAAAGTATCTAGAGAATTTTCTGAACCGAAAGTTGAATACCAACTATTAAAACTAAACTAACCAAAACAAAAGCTGAATAGTAACCAAAACACATAGAAATAAATACTAACCAAAACACATGCTCTGAATACTAACCAAAACACATAGAATGAAAACTAACCTAAACTTAGATGTATGGATAAAACTAACACCGTACAGATAATACAAACACGCATGGACATAACAGTGTATTCTTTTTTATTTGAACCACAAAGTAGAAGAAAAAACTGTATAAATACAAACATGCATGAACATATCCCATTTAAAAATATCATAGATGTTCCAGTAGATAATAAACTGTTACAAAATTAACTTTTCATAGACATGGAACCTCTATTAAAATTGTTGAGAGCTATTCTCCTGGATAATAAACTGTTTAAAAAAAATATGCATAAAAATATTTTAAAAGATACTTTATAATAAACTTTCCAATAATGCATAAACCAACTGCATTTCCAGTGAGCAACTCCTAAACTAGCTCCATTTTCAGCGATTCCAAAACCCGAAGATCCCATAACACAGATGGTGCTTTAATGTTAATTGGTACAGGTTTGTTTATGTAAACTCAGAAGTGTTCAGGTATGTTCATTATTTTGGTTTAGGTGTGTTCATAGTTTTGGTTCGTTTGAGTTTGGGGTTTATATAAACTCAGTTTCTACCGGTGCTGCAATTGTTGTAGAGTTCTAGAGGTTTTACTGCAACTGTTGTACAGTTCACATAAACAAACCTCAAACCTAAATCTATCGTGAGTTATAAAATGCTCAACGTTGGCCTTGCTATTACCTAGTTAACAAAAAACTCAGTTAACAAAATGTTAGCCTTGGAACTGTTAAGGGTTTTCGTTCATATTTGTAGCCATGCTTGAATTAAAATATAGTTCGTAAACATGACATAAATGAACAATAGGCTTGAATACAGTTCGTAAATTTACCATTCACCTCTTAAATATCACATAATCGAACAACATGCTTGAATAAAAACACACACAGTTGAACATGCTTGGACAAAACACATAAGGTTCTAAAACGTATGAATAAGAACACATACAGTTGAACACGCTTGGACAAAACACATACAGTTCCAGAGGTTTTCTTCAACTATTGTACAGTTCACATAAACAAACCTCAAACCTACATCAATCGTGAGTTATAAAACGCCAAAAAACTCTGTTAACAAAACATTGGCCTTGGAACTAATCGTAAAATGCCAAAAAAACACAGTTAACAAAACTCAATTCATAAACATGACATAAAAACATACGGTTCGTAAAGTTACCATTCACCTATTAAATATCATAACCCAGTTAACAAAAAACTCAGTTAACAAAACGTTGGCCTTGGAACTGCTATGGGTTTTGGTTCATATCCATGCTTAACCAACAGGCTTGAATAAATATCAATTAACATTTGATGGACACATATGCATTCTATCTGCTGCGGAGGGAGGTGTCAAGAGAGGATGGCCACGCATGGGTTCAAGTGAGATAACAACAAAAACTCAATTAACAAAAAACTCATTTAACAAAACAAAAAAATTAAACGAACAATGTTGGCCTTGCCATAACCCGATTAACAAAAAACTCAGTTAACAAAATTTTGGCTTAAAACTTTTATGGGTTTTTGTTCATATTTGTAGCCATGCTTGAATAAAAATACAGTTCGTAAACATGACATAAACTAACAACGCGCTTGAATAAAAGCACACACAGTTGAACACGCTTGGGCAGTTACCATTCACCTCTTAAATATTACATAAACGAACACTACAACTCTTTTACAGTTCACATAAAAAAAACCTCAAACGTTGGCCTTAGAACTGTTATGGGTTTTCGTTCATATTTGTAGCCATGCTTGAATAAAAATATAGTTCGTAAACAAGACATAAACGAACAACACGCTTGAATAAAGACCAAACCCACACGCTTGAACAACACGCTTCAACACACACAGTAGAACATGCTTGGATAGTCTTAAATATCACATAAATAAACACTGCAACTGTTCTACAGTTCACATAAACAAACCTCAAACCTACAGTTATCGTGAGTTATAAAATGCCAAAAAAACTCACTTAACAAAACGTTGGCTTTGGAAATGTTCGTAAAACGCCAAAAAAAAATCAGTTCATAAACATGACATAAACACACTTGAACAAAAATATTTACGGTTCTAAAAATAGAATTTGTAAAGTTAAACATGATTGTGTGCAGATTGAGGTGAATGGTAACTCACCGTAATACAGTTCGGAGTGTTAAGGACCAAACCAAAGTCTTCATCTCTCTCTCAGAACTATTCATCTCTGAACTCTTCAACTCTCTCTCAGAACTATTCATCTCTGAACTCTTCAACTCTCTCTCAGAACTCTCTTGTCTTTGAGATTGTGTACAGAGTAAGATTGTGTACAAATATGTAGAAAGTACATATTTGTAGCCATGCTGTCACACATAAAATGTACTTTAGCAACTGTAGCCATACTACAGCCATGTTGTCACACATAGGGTTCACGGATAAATTTTGGTTGATTGTAAGCCATTGTATTCAATTCCTTCCCATTTAATCTCAATCCTTAGTTGATAAAGACCAAAGCCCCCAAGATATAATCTCAACCGTTAGTTGGGGGAGACCAAAAACCCCTCCTCTTGTTATATATATATATATATATATATATATATATATATATATATATCATCAGCATAGGTATACACATGACGTATAATATATCCCGTACGTAGTATTTATCTCTCTCAAATACTCAACGCACTAATAATTCACACATAATGTTTATTTCATATTATCTAGGCATCACTCACTATCCGAAGGGTCCCATCTATCCCCTTAATTCAGTAGTGTATATGTCACTGTACTACTAGTTTAAGTCTTAGGTTATCGTTTCCTCACTCCATATCCCAAATCTTAATTTCTCGACAAACCTCTTAATCAGTTAAGTATCTTCGGTCCTCACAAATTTCAATTCATCCTCACAAATATAAATCGAGCCTTAATCATATACCTGCTGACCTTATTTAAGTCTTTATATAATTACTAAACTATCACCAAAGTTTCCAATAATTAATCTTTCACTGAAGTATACATAAAAAATTAAACTTGTAAAAACTGGGGAGCCGAACTGGTTCGGGATAGTAGGAAAATCGGTTTGCCCCACCTTACTATAATACTTCGTCCCAACAATTGAACTAAAACTATATATGGATATGATTGAGGAGGAGTTAATTGTAATTATGGAAGAATGGTGGATAAAATTGGAAGAAAATAAACGAAGAACAAAAATTAGGTCATTCAAACGACATGTCAATGTCGTTCGAACGACATGGTAAGTCATGAGAAAGGTCGCGAGAATAGGGCTTCTAATGACGTGATATTGACTTACATTAGCAGGGTGTGCGAATGGCGCGCGATACAGGCAATTGGTGGGTGTATCCGATAGTGTGGAGCTCATGGAAGTATGTGGTATTGAAAGATTCCGAGAAAATATAATAGGCAATTTGAAACATGTTAAGAAATGGGTTGTGTGATAAAATGTGTTAATGTAACCTAACTTGAATGAATGTAATAAATGTTCCAATAATAGTGAAATGGATAAATAAATGCGTAAATCTATTAATGTCCACAACATAAGAAAAAAAGGGTAAAGAAAGTGGGTAAATGGGTGATTAAGCAACTAAGTGGTTAAAACTATAAATTGGATAAGTATGTATTGAAAATGGTTTTCGAATGACAAATAAGTATTTTCTAACATGGTGGATTCGTGTGTTGAAAGGGGGAGTTCAACGAAAATACTAAAGTGTATTTAAATGAATAAAAATGGTGATTCCAGTAATGGAGTGAGTTTGTATAAATCAAGTGTAGTGGTTTCAAGTGTTGAAACGGGTATGTTAAATGAAGTGAGAACTACTAACTACGAGTAAGGGAAGTTTTCATAGAATATTAAGGTAAATTAATCTAGATAAGTAACGTTTTAGTAATTAAAAACCTTTTTATGCATTAAGTATGGGTATTGTATGTATGTATGTATGTATACTATGTAGTTACATGTGCACATATGCATAATGTGTTGAGCCTCCATTCTGCCATTCATTTCTATACTTCATTCGTATATTTCCCACTCGGCATTGGCTCACACCCTTACTTTGTTGCAGGAGGTTGGGTTTTCGTATTTTCATAGCGTTATATAGGTAAGTATACCTTATTTATTATACGTTAGTATCTCAGTTTACTTGGACTTCGGGGTGATTCCCACGGGTCCCTCACATAGTTTATTTTGAAACTGGAATCGCATGCTGATAAGTGAAATGTTAATTAAAATAAAACTGGACTAGCAACATTATTTAGGTTGATTCATTGCACTTCATACATAACGCTCTAGGCGGACCGGGTTGACTCACGAGTAACCCATAAATTCGGGTTGAGGAGTTTCAAATGGTATTAGAGCTCTAGGTTCAAGATTCATTTTGGGAGTGACGTGGTGAGGTCAGTATTGGATCTTTCAATGTTGGTGTTGGGTAGGGCCAAGCATGCTAGTCTGGTGACGATTAGTTCGTGTCCTCGACAATAAAGTGAAAGATGTTAGTATGATAAGCAAGTTAGTTCCAGGTGGCACACGGTCAAGTCGATGTTATCAATAGTGGTGACACGTAGTTGTTCGCGTTTCTAATTGGAATTGTAGTAATTTATGTGTGTCCATGCAAGCCTATAGTGGTGACACGTAGTTGTTAGTGTTAGGTGCTTGTGTTGAAATTTTAATAGCATGGGACCATGTACGGTATAGATAGAATAAAATTATGCCCATTGGACAAATGGCACGAGTTGCACATAGTCAACGGTAAAGATTGATGTTTTGGGTTACTCGACTAGGCATAAATTATGGGTGATTGGAAAGTATATAACCCTTAGGTATGGAATTTATGGATAGTTAATGCCAGTGATGTAATTAGGTGAATTCAATCCTTGGGGTGATATTCCTATTGATGGTAATTCGGATAACATATGAAGTTGTGTAGAATAATGGTGGAAATGTGTAACCCTTTGTGTGAGATATCTTGTGAAATGACTTTGGTGATGAGCTTAGCCTTTTTAGTGGAAAAAATGAGCAGTGCTTACAGCGATCTTGTTGTAAGTAAATTTAGTTGCCATAGTTGAACATTCATTTGAGTATTGAGTGAGGCAGACCTTGAGGTTTATAGGTTGCGGGTGACATCATGTATCCTTCCATGACCCATAGTAGCATTAATTATGGTTTGTATGTGACTTATAGTCATAACTAGTTGAAGGAAAAGTAAGATTAGTACCTAACTGTTGAAACTCAATTTAGCCGTCGAGGTAATGTCTAGGTGCGAGGTAACCCTAGTGTGTGAGTAGTTCATAGGCACGTTGAGGTTCCTATAAAACAAATTGTGTGTGGCATCATTGAGGATAGATATCGAATATTTTGATGCCTTGAGGCGTTTAACAATTTAGGTGCACTATAGTTAAAAGCTCATAGACTAATGTCTTCGCGAGGACTAAGTAATATCAATATGGGTATTGTAAGGTTTGTAGAGTGCACCTATGATGATAAAGACATAGACGATGAAATCTTATCGAATTTGGGATTTTTACATGATGTTTTTAGGACACCAATTGATCCCAATAAAATAGGAAGTAACATTCTAGTAATGATTGAATTGAGGGTCAGATGATGATCCCAGATTGCTGGCCGGCCATTGATTTCCTAAAAAAACTACCGGTTCGTAAATTGCGTTCATATTATGAGAATGAATGGTTGCGATTTGATTAGTCACGACTAGTGATCTAGGCCAGGTTATATGGTCAGGAGTGGTACCCGGTAAGAGTTTTGAGAATAAGTTGCATGACTTCAAATATACGGTGTATGTTTACTTCTATAAGTCAGAATCGGATGCCTATGGGTGAGATTTCTCAGTACAATTATGTGTTCCATCTACCTCTCATGTATTCCTTTCAGTTTTGGTAATTGGGAATTGGTAGTCTCACCTTTGTGGTGACTCATATTGGTGCCACGTTATGGTATGGTGTGGTAAGTCCTGTGAGATCACGGTGGATCGGGTTTCGTCAATGTAGCTCGGTAACTGGGTGCACCCATCTATGTATTCTTATGATTACATAAAGTTTTACGTATGAGTGGATACGCTTTCGGAATCTCGATTTACTCATAGTATGAGTTTCCCTTTGAACTAGTGGGCTTTTAACGGCCAACTCGACAGTCGGTGGCTCGGGTTGCGAAGAACGAGATGATGGTTTAAGGATACATTATAATGTTGTAAATCAAGGAAAACTTAGCACACGATGTTTCTTTTCTATGGTGATTTGATTAGAGTGAGACCTTAACAATTCCTCAATGGTGAGATGCATGAGGTAGTACTAGGTTCATTAGAGTAACGCAGCAGAAGGTGTAAACTAGGCATGATGTAATGATTTGATGGAATTATTCCATTAGTAATTATACTCTATAAGCATTAATCCTTTAGCTGCCGGTTAATATTTTAATCAACACATAATATTCAACTCAATTAATTTACGGCAAACGTGTAATTTAAAAATACTTGAATTCATTAATTTCTAATTTACTATGAAATACGGGGTGTTATAGCCAACATCTTCGATCTTGTACTTCTTGTCTAAATATTTCCAAAATTCCTTTGTAGTCTTTATGGTACAATACATGTTATAGAGTGAATTGTCCAAATAAGTGAGAACATATTTCCGCATAGATATTCTAAATGTTGTCACGCTTCCACTGCTTTGACTTTCTCTTTTTGATCTCCCTCCATAAGCAGGGGACATTCCTCATGTAAGAACCTTGTCAAATGAAAAGTAGTGATATAGAAATACATCTGTTGTTTCCAACAGCTGAATTCCATTCCTTTGAATTTTTTTGGCTTCTCCCCATGAGGCACAATTACGTGTGCAACAACAGTCATTCCATGAGACACACTCATGATTGGTGGAATAGTAGTTACACTTGTATCATCCATTTCTATTACGAAAACATAATTTTTATCAATAATAGTATCAATACATAATTTAATTATTAAAATAGAATACAAAATTTTGATAGAAAAGTGTATATATAACCGAATATATCTACGAATAAAAAATTTCAATTCTAAACGAAATTTCTGAAATGCATCTCGGAATAGTACAATTAATCTAATAACAGAAAACAATTTTATTAAATTTTCTTTAATAAAGAGAAATTTTAAATTTTTTGTAATAAAATCGATTTTGATCACAATAGTTAAAATATGTGCAAAAGTTACAAATTTCTGTAACTGTACAATAAAATTACTAATTTCTGCACTTGTTGCAAAACAGTAGCAAAAAAAGAATTAATTCGTCTTAAGATTATTGCCACTAGTACTTTTATAATTAAATAACAAAATTATATCAACATTACATAATTATAAATAATTCTAATTACAAAATTAAGAATAACTTACTTGTTAATGGGAGATTTGATCAGGGTATCCGTACATATAGAATATCTGAGCCCTATGAAATTACAGTGTAGTTAAGACGAATAAATTCCCTCCATAGTATTCAAGGTTGCAAATTATCGTCTACCAATATAGAGTGGATTACGAATCAAAATAGGCAACACTACAATATTATGATCCCAGAGAACTCAATTATGTGGCTTTACTCAAACTATGAACATGAATACATGAACTCACAGAAGGAATTTTTCTGGAATATGCATGAATAGACTGAATACAATTGTTCAGTCAATAGTTACAAATGGTTGTAACTGACAAGTTTAATTATGGGTTAAAACCCGGCCCAAAAACTCAACTAAATTGGCCCAAAATTGAAAGGAATTTCCTAAACCTAAGCCTGATACTGGACTGGATCGGACGATGCGTGTGCTGGTGGGCTTTTGGCTCACACCCAAGACATACATAGTATATGCCATCTCCTCTTCAAAGAGACGGGATACTCCAAAGACATTCAAGCCTTAATGCACAATTTTGATTTTATTAACTCTACCAAAATTTGTAACTTTTCCAATGTGGGACAACTTTCCACACTTACTACAATGCACTAATCAACTTTCAAATGGATCACTTTGAGCTCAATTTTTTTATTCATTATTGATGGTTTTGGACAAGCAAAATATACCATGTTATACTCCTTACGGAGGAAAACGTATTTGTGTGTGGTCCCACAATAAAATGAGCCTAAAGATGCTCATATGGACTTTTTTCAAAATCCATTTCCAACATCAACTAGCCATCGGACACTTCCTTTTCTGCAGGCCCTCGGTCATCAAAATCGCCTGTCTAATCACTATCCATACAAAAATTAAGATGCATAAACATGGCTTTTATTATTCTCTATGCGCGAGCGCGCGCGCGTGTGTGTGTGTATAATACTTCTCTTGTGTAGATTATCCCATATTTTAACAGTGCGATTTGGACATGTGTCACCTGACGGTAGGCTCAGAAATTATCTGCTAAATTATAGGCACTCTCTCTCTCTTTTCCGGGCTCATATATATATATATATATATATATATATATATATATATATATATATATATATATATATATATATAAAGGACAATTGTGTCCTTAGGTTTATAAAATCTAAATGTCCAATTTTTTCACGTCCAACTAAAACAAATACATTTGATAAAAAATATAAATTTATATTTTCAATAAAAAAAGTGTTTTTTATAAATAAAAAAAAGTGCTTATAAAGCGTAAAATCTTATATATTTTTTTATTAAAAAAGATTTTATAAACCGTATAATGTTTCCTTAAGAAATTGTTTTCTTAAAAAATTGTTCTTTTTTTGTTAACAAATTTTATTTTTGGTTAAAAACAGTATTTTTAATACTATTTTAAAAATAATACTTTTACTATTTAAAAAAAATGGTACGCACCAGTGGTATGTATAGGCGGTTACCATCCGACCACCTATACATATTGTTGGCACTGACCATTTTTTCTAATATGTTGGTCCGCGCCAGCGGTATGTATAGGTGGTCAGACTGCCTATACATACCATTAGCGCGAACCATTCTTTTAAATAGTAAAAAGATTAGTATGCACCGTTGGTATCTATCAGTTGGTATTTACAAAAGACTCTCACTATATATATATAGTCCTATTTATAAAGATTTATTTGTCACCACTCTCATATTTTTTTTTTTAATTGTTGGTCCTATATGGAACAAGTGTTATTTTCTGCAAAAAGAATGATGGGTGGTTACAGAGAAGTTATATGAGAATTGGGTGGTTATGAGACTTTTTACAATTCTAAAAATAAATAGAAGTAGAGCGTAAATACATCTTTACAAATGAGACTAAAGTAAAAAAAAAAAAAAAAAATATATATATATATATATATATACAGTCCTGCTCTTGTGCGGACTAGTCTGCATTTTAAGAATGCGGACCGGACATGTGTCACCTGACGGTGAGCTCAAAAAAGAGAGATAGTGTGCCTATAATTTAGGCTATAATTTCTCAGTGGACCGTTAGGTGACACATCTCCGGTCCGCATTCTTAAAATGCAGACTAGTCCTCACAAGAGCATATATATATATATATATATATATATATATATATATATATATATATATATATATATAGTACGGATCTTATGCATATCAGTATGTATTTTATGAGTGCGGACCGAACATGTGTCACCTGATGACTACCCAGAACAGAGAGAGTGCGTCTATAATTTAACCTATAATTTCTAGACGTACCGCAAGGTGACACATGTCTTATTCGCACTTTCAAAATGCATACTGATATGCACAACTGCATTAATATATATATATATATATTGCCCCTAACTCGGGTTAAGACCTACGGGAAGAAGTTTAAACAGGAATTAAATTATAACAAAAAACTTCTTTATAAGTTTGTTGGCCCTTAAAGTCGAAACATTCTTACTAACAGAATCGAAAAATCAAATAACCATTTTTGAACGTTGACGGTGTAAACGTTTTGCTTTCACAGAAAGGTTGATGTGTTCACATCTATTTATTCGTTTTGATTGGAAATAAAATAAAAAAAAAGATCCGATGGGTCGTTATATAATCGCATCTAATGAGAAAACTTGCTTTAAGATGGAATATTTGTTCGTTATCGTCAATTGAAGATTGCGTTTAAGTCAAATTTTCATACACCTTTACAACTCGGTATTTAAGTTGACCTTTGAGATAACAGTGGACTTGCCCCCCAAAATTTACGGAGTCAGCATGTGTATCACCCATGCAGTATGATACATGATGGGGGTGTACGCATTGGCGAATTTAGGATTTTTTGTTAGTTGGAGTGAAACTTTCGAGTGCTGTCGGGAGTTTGGGTGCGGGAGCTTTCGAGACGATTTTTTTTGGAGATTATTTCGAGTTTTATCGTGCATTTTTCGATGGTTTTTACTATTTCTGGACATAATATTCATTTTCAACACTAAAAATCATTATCAAAATATCATATGATAATTAATACAACACAAATCAATAATTTCAGTATAAATTTAATTTTACATTATAAATTTAATTTCACAAAATAAACAAATGATGAAATATAAATCGAAATTTGGCGATCGGATCATCGGAGATCAAAATATACCTAGTGGAGGAGAGAGCAGCAGGGTAAGTGGCGAAGGAGATCAAAATTTTATACTTTTTAATACACGTTTAGTTCGAGCGTTTTATTTTGTACCAAAAAGTCTCTCAAACACCCATTTAACTAATATTCTCTTATTCTTAAAGTTCTCCGCCAGCGACATGGTGAACGACTTTTTGGAGTAAAATAAAAACACTTAGAGTAAACGTGTATTAAAAAATATTTGAGGGAATATTTGGTATATGCCCTACTGTTTTTTTAAAAAAAAAAGTGAACTGGGGCGGCCGCCCGGCTTCGGCCCTACATGGGTCCGCCCCTTGGTGTACGTGTATTTTTAAATGTTTTAAGTGATAGGTCTAATTATTCAATTATGTCCGTAACAAAGTAGGAAAACAAGTTTAAAATAATATAAATTTATGTATATTTTCTAGGATTAATTATACTTTTGACCCTGCAAATTTTGTCTCCATTTTCATTTCACAATGCCTACCTTCATTTACTGCAGTAACCCCTCTTAGCTTTTTATAACAGATCAAATTACCCTAAAATCTAGACGGTGTTACATATTGGATGAAAAAAATTTCATGTGCATGGCACAAAAAAGTATATTTTTACAAAAATATCCTGTTGTGTCATGTACATGACTAATTTTTCATCCAATAATTGAACACCGTTAGGGTTTGAGGGTAAAGTTTAGCTTTTTTAGAAGTTGCACATGGTTTAATTTAGCAAGTAGGGTTACAATTAGAGTGCTCAAAGTGTAATTAATCATAGTTTTAATATTGAGCGTTAGGATTACTGTAAAAATTATCCATGTGTAATGTAATAAAGAAATAAATCAATGGTAGATAGGTAAATAAATTTATTTTGGATAACATACTTGAATAAGTAAAAAAATAAGAAATATTTCTCAAAAAGAAGATAAAATCGAATTAATTCATTTTAGAGCTTGTTTTTCACTACTATCCTTGAAATTTGTATCTCGCTTTTGTCATTGGGCAGTGCAAAAAGAAGATAAAATGTGCTTTACCTTATAATAAGCTCTTGACTTAAATTTGGTTGTATGTATTGCACATAGAATATGAGGATCACTAGAACTTTGTCCCTCTGTGATATGCAAACGATTTGCGGTTCTTATTATATTAATTAAAAAAAGATTCGAGTGCGAAAAAGATGATGAGAATACTTTCTACAAATTCACATAATGAATGAAGGTTCATTTTAGGTGACAAATTCAAATAATGAAACTTTTGGATACAAATGAATCACTAAAAATACATCTTACAAAATAAAAAACAAACAAGCATTCAAAAAACAGAACATGCATTAACTTAATATTGACCCAAAACAAGCCAAACGATCCAAACAAATTATATAAGATGAGGATCAAAACAACAACATTGATGGCATATTTTTTTTAGATTTTGGCAATTGAGTAGTCATAGTCTTACCGGGTGATAGTACTGGTTTAGTACTGATACCACTTTATTTGATTGTACATTGATGGGACCTACAGTATTTCCTGACAGGACCCACACCATAGTACAAGCAAATAAAACGGTACCGGTACTAAATCGGTACCATCACTCGGTGTGTATAATAGTTTCCTTGACAATTTAGAGCAAAGAGAAAACACAATCTCAAAAACCGTTGTTCCTTCTTTGCTTCCTCGAAGATCAACTATTGAGTTGTGGATGAAAAATACGGGAAGGTATCATATACGGATCTCGGTGGCTTTTGAGGTGAAAGAATTTAATGGTGTAAAAGCCATAGGTGAAAGGGCTCGAGGAAAGGTTGGGTTGATGAGGGTTGTCAAATGTGGAAATTTGGGCTTCGTATAAATAACTGGAAAAATGTAAATCATGTCTATGCCATTCCCAGAACGGTAAACATTTTCCATATGAAGAATACCAAGTTGTACTCCAGAAAATTTAATCTTATAATTTAAACAACTTAAAGGCTTCGATTCGAAGCAGACCAAAATGTCTATCACTTTCACCACATGTGATCCCTTGAAAAAACAAGTTTTGAACACGAAAATTTCAATAGCACTTTGTATTCTAGTGTTTTTACAATCATATTTAATTAGAGTTGGTGCAGAAATACTTCTAAAACATGAAATTTGGTGTAGAAACAATATAAAAAATAAAATATATGTCACAAATGGAACTAATGTATTTTTAAAGTCAATGTCAAAAATTAAATATACATATATAAAAAGTATTTTTGATTTCATATTAAAAGTATTCGTCTGCCACAAAATTGTTTAAAGCTTCCAATATAAATACATTGTATTTTTAGATTTGAAAATGAACAACCAATCAATTTCTCATCAATGGTACATAAGAAATTTATTGGAAATGGCGAAATTAAAAATAATAGACGATGAATTCTAAGGAAAATAATAATATAAACCTGGCTCGTGTTGGAAGCAAGTATAAAAAAAATTGATAATTGAAAAAATATAGAGATAAAAAATAAATATGTAAAATATTTTTTTAGCCCATTTTGGATATAAATTATGTTTGTGGAAATTCTTTATATATTTTTGTTATGTGTATACTTAGTTATGTACATGTGACAAAAGTTAGTGAAATGCTTTCATTTTATCTAGACACTAGGTTTTAACCTTGTGCGATGTGTGGATGTCTTAAAGAATTACATGTAATATATTGCATAATTTTGTTTTACTAAAGTAATTGTGTATATAAATCACAATTCTATATAAATAAAGTATGACAAAAATAATTTTGCCAAAATAAAACATAAAAAAATTGCTAACACCATGTGAAAGAAATTACAGGAGAATGTGTATATCAAAAGAGCCTAGAGCTTTCCAAAAAATTTGATTAAACCGTTAAAGATTTTATTGACAACATTGTATACTCTGACACCCATTTAAACTCATGTGAACCCACTTGTAAATAAAATTTATCATCATGAAACATATATATCACTTGACCACTCAATATAAAAAGGGTTTAAATTCACAACAAGGTAGTTTAAATGAATAGCAAACAAAAATCCTAGCCGGATACACAGTAAGAATAGTCAGGGAGTTTCATACATTTAGGGCCAGTTTGGTTGCGCAAATTGTTTAATTATGTAAATTGGTTCATTGTGAATTAGTGAATTGTAAATGAGTGAATTTGAAATGAGTTAAATCCAATTTTATACAATGTTTGGTAATTTGAAATTGATGTTAAGGTTTTATGAAAAAAAAGATAAAAACAAATCAAGAGAGAGAGGGGGAGGGGGAGGGGGAGGGGGAGGGAAGGAGAGAGGGAGAGGGAGAGTGTACATGCACTTTATGCGACTCCTATTTCAAATGGATTCATTTCACGTTTTTTGTGAAATGATCCAATTTAAGATTTTGTACATGAGCTAAAATGAGACAATTAATAAATCCTTTCATTAATGAAACCAAACACAATTAATGGATCAATTTGTAAATGGATCAATATATTAATGATCCAATTTACAATTTTGGGACAACCAAACGGGCCCTTAATGTCTGGAAAGAGGATCCCCCAGTTTTCGGTTTATTTGATGAAGTTTCAGTAATACACTTGAGAAAAATATATGGGCAACCCATACAGAGATAGTTTTTAAATGGAGGGAGAATACGTGAAAAGACTAAGAGAGGGAAGAGAATGGGCACATGGAGAGAGATGGGTTAGATAATAACACAATTGAAGGTAGATGGGCAGTGGCAGACCTAGAATTTTCGAGTTGTGGGTACGAAATATTTTTATAAATGCCGGGGGTTCGGGGGAGGAGGCCTCAAGATGAGTTTTTTTGGTTTAATTTGACTTGTTTTACAATTTTGAAGGATTTTTACTTGTTTTGCAATATTTTAGGTTTATTTTTTTGGTTTAATTAAACTTGTACAATATTATATATTTTTTTATTTTTTATTTTATGCTATACAATAATTAAATCTGAAACATTATTTTAAATTAGATTTTTAGTTACTAATTAAAATTAAAGTTTAAAACAAATTTTTGCAACAGCAGCTAATTTTGGAGACAAATTAAAATTTCAGTAACAGATTATTTTTTAGTAACAATAACTATTTAAAATTTCAGCATGCTAACAACTAATTTGGGGAACAAATTATTTTTTAGCAACAACAGTAACAATTTCAGCATATTAAGTAACATAGTAAAAAAAAAATTAGCATGCTTGTAAGAACTAAACTAATTAACTAATCTATTGAAAAAATTCAATATACTAGTAAAAATTAATTAACTAAACTAATTCAGCATACAAGTTAAAACTAATTAACACCTAAAAAGTTCAACATACATACTGATCAGATCTATTGAAAAGAAGTAACTAATGAGATCTATTGAAAAAAAATAACATACACAATATAGATTCTCTTATGCAACTGCTTTACTAGCTAGACTTGTTAGTCTTTTATTGCTTCGTGGATGAAAAGTCCTCTTGTTGAGCTGCTTTGCTTGCTATACTTCTTAGTCTGTTACTGCGTTTGCGAGTGAGGGAGAGAAGAGAGAACATGGGTGGGAGAGAAGAAGAGAGTCACTAGACGAGTGAGGGAGAGAAGAGAGAACATGGGTGGGAGAGAAGAAGAGAGTCACTAGACGAGTGAGGGAGAGAGGAACAGGGGCGGACGAGTGAGCGGGTCTCTAAGATTAGTTAAGGTTCGGTCTTTTGTTAGGTTTTAAAACTTCAGGTTATTTAGATAATTTCCCCCATATAAATATGTCTAATTTTTTTTTACAAAAATACTCACATCAGATTTTTAGAAACCCCGTAGGTGAGGTCGCCCCCATTTGGTATGGGATAGGTCAGCCCCTCTGTAAATGGGTAAAGGAATTTTGTCTTAATTGCACGTACCATGTGACAAAACCACACTTAGAGACACTATTTTTATATTGATATATTAGATTATTAGGTGTTATTGCGTGCATGTTGAAAAATAATCAAAATATCGACAAATTGTAGTATATAAAGTCAGGCATGTAAATGGTTTCGTCTTTAGTCTGAATACAGATTATTTATTCATAAAAGGAATGATAACTTGTACTCCGATTTCGATTATCTAGTTTTCTGTTTATTTAATGATTCAGTTATGCATTAGTAGTAATTCGATCCCCAATAAATCTTATCAGATTTAATCCTTTAATACATTAAAATAAATAGAAATAATTCAATCCCTAAAAAATCTTATCCAATTTTGATAACCTAGTTATCAACCTTATTTTGATCATGTATGAATAGAAATATCCCCCCCCCCCCCCAACTAATATCCCTAGTTACCTTGAACAATGTAAAAAATTGAAAACATGATTAATGGCGCTCAAATCTACACACCAAAGTCCCTATAAAATATATCTCAATGATAAAGGAAAAATTACCATTTATATTTCCCTGCTTTACTAAGTTGACCGGACATTGCTTTTTTAAATGTCACGACTGCTTGTTTTTCAATTGTTTTCTACCAAACACAGATTTAACAATCACATGTGTCCTAAATCCTCCCTTTATTCCTCTTCTTCTTCATTTTATTACTATTGTTGTTATCATCTTCTTATTCATACCTTTAATGATAAAGGAACAAGTGGCTTTCTCATCAACCTGCACAACACCCTTTTGATTGATGACATTCTCTACAGACTAGGGTTATTTAAGTAATTATTTCAAGGTGTATGAAAGTTTATTCATAGTATAATTAAGGCTAAGGGACTTAATATAAATGACAATGTCCAATCAACTCAGTGTCATTGGTCATAAATGTCCCTTGACTGGCCTCAATCTAGCTCTAGTCAGCTGCATAGATTTGAATCCATCGTAGTATATTACATTGGATAATCTCTAGTGTCACAATCATAATTTATACGATCGCCCAGTTTTATATGATCACTTATATCAGTATATACTCATCGTGTGGAATAATTAGATCATAGGAGTATTTTAGAGTGACGATAATATTTTCCCAATCTTCCAAAGTCTAGAGATTTTTGATTTCCATTGAATCTTAATTTTTCCCTTTTATGCCTTCCAAGTGGAGTTGGATTCTCCACCGATGCTGTGAGAGCCGCTAAAATCTAATACCAGATTGTTAAGGCCTAATACCAACGCATGTGATTCAAAATAATTGAATATCATTCTAAGAATGATTGGAAATAAAATTTAATAAATGCATAAAAGTAAATAAATGACATATAATAGAGGTGAACCACTTATACTTTGATACCAAGCTAACACAAAGTAATAGAATCATCGCATACTGTAACAGTCTACTAAAACATGCTAAAACTAGCATAATGTATCAACTGACTCAAATGTAATATTGATATAAACATAAAAAGAACTATAGAGTATGAGCATGCAGGCTCAACATCAACATCAACATCCTATGACATCAACAATGAAGAGATGATCAAGTCTAGATAATGGGTGAGGCCACACTGGAGGCTTATGTCCTGAAAAATGTTAATAGGAAACATCATCAACAAGTCTAAGTAGTATAACAATATAATTGACTTTGGACTACAATATAAGCATGCATCTCGATCCAGTCTTTTAGTTTCTTTTAAGTTAACCCAATCTAAACAACCTTACATATCACATGCGTCTACTCCTGAGCCCATGTGTTTCGCATGATTATGTCTTTTAGATCATTACGGACTTTTAGGTAAAGTTGCACAATTATTCCTTTGAACTTTGCCATTGTATAATATCATAGGAAAGTATCTACATCAATATCACCATAAACCAGTACGGTTCGAAACACGTACAGCATAAAAGGGCCCCATCAGAAGCCCATATACACGTACCTCATAACTATATGTTGTCCCAAAACTATTACTATTAAATCACCTCTAAAGGAATTATCACCACACATTCACACCAGTTATAAATTCCTATACCCAAAACTATATAAAAGGATCGTCCCAAACATCTCATTCTAAATATCATGAGCATTCATCATGTAGTGTCCACAGTAATCATAACCAAGCCTAATCCGTCATCATCACACGAGGGTGCCTATACCCATCGTTCGCACTCCATATGGATATCCCCTAGTACATATCCCACAAGTACACATACTTAATATATTTGCATATAATTCAAAAAATATGTAATACTAAACACATAGGGGTTACAAGTCTAAATCCCAATTTAATTACTTTAATTAACTTTTTTTAATTAAGAAAGTATAATTATTGTTGATGTCTAAACATGGATTGATTCCAGTTTTATAATCACAGATAAAGATTCTGGAAATAACTCAAACCACATATATAGAAGACAAAGATTTTAGAGTGGTTCGACTGCAAAATAGCATATGTCTACTGTTGTTGTTATTCGATAAGTTTTACGGTAGTTTATAAGATAATCATGTGTGTGATTCAAGTTTTCTCTTAAGCTAAGGGATTAGTTTATATTTATAGGTGTGTGAAACCCAAAAGATGGAAAGCCTTTATATTTCTAAGCATTTGCATCTATATACAATAAGTAAAACTCTTGAAATTCATAATTGATGGGTATCTCATCCGAATAATTGTTGATGTTCCAATTGGTTGGTCTTCTTATGTTGGTTGTTCTTCCCGCCAAACAAGTGTCTCTGTGTCCGATAAAGTAAGTTGGTTGGTCACGCTAGATGACAGGTGTGCCTTATTCATTGATCCATGTGGGTGCATAATTTTTACATACAATAAAAGCCCCCAACGCTTCAAGATTTGATGATTACATGAAAGTATGAAGTATTTAACCCAGTAAATTGCTCAGTGTACTATTTGAATGTTTGGTCAGCATCCAAACACTTAATAATTGGTATTTTCTTGACTTTGGAGTTATGCGTCCGTCAGAATGTCAATTGTTGGTATAGTTAATCATTATTTTTTCCTTTTTTGAGGTAAGCTATAAAAAGCGAATCTTATGCCGGTTTTTGTACCACAACTCTTTCAAACTTCAAATTTTTTGTATTTCCAAGCTTTCTTTCTACTTCCATTTCCACCGTTCTTGAGTCTGTAATCATTTCCTCTATAAGCCTTCTTCCCTCTTCTTTGATTTCTATCGCTGTTTAATCATGGTTTACATTTTTCATGGAGATTCTTTAGAAGAGTGTAGGAGGGAAAGAGGAATCCCTGATTAGGTAGATTTAGAGATGCCTATTCCTCCAGTAGCCGTTTTATCATCAGGGGAAGGTCATTGGATCCCATTTCTATTTATAGATGAATATGGCATTACTTTTCCTCCCAATCAATTTTTCCTTGAATTTTGTCAACACTTTGATGTTGTCCCTGCTAGGGTGGCACCCAATACATGGAGAATAGTGAAAGGGAGTCATAGGCTTAACCAAATCCATGGGACCTATATTGTTATTACTGAGTTAATGCTTTGCTATAAATGGGTTACGAATGATAATACTTCCTATTTGAAGACCAGATTTGCAATTTACCAGATTCTAATGAGGACTACTTTGACTACGGTGTAGTGGTCAAGAACTGGCAACATGCTCCTCTTCAAAATGGGGAGGAGTATGATGGACCAAGGTGTCCTTAAATAGGGCAAGGCATAGGTTGTAAAAATATCTTCCTTTTTTTTGCATATTACCTATTTAATGATATGTTAATTAACCTTCTTATCTCCTTTTTATGAAGTGGAGAGTAAGAAAAATTGTCTAAAGGAAGGAGACATCAGGCTTCGGGAGATTAAATTCTTGTAAAGCATTTATCAGAGAATTGGTGAAGAATACCTAAGAGATGAATCATATTTATTTAATTACAGGAAATTAGTTACTTCTTTCATTGCTCATCCCACTGTTACATTACCTTTATCCCTTTTCAATTTGGATAAAGAACCCATTCCCACTTCTTCAACTGAAGAATATTCTGGAGTTGAGAAGGATTTTGGTACTTGTTATTTTTTTGAGTCTTTGGAAATTTATACTATTCCTACTTACCCACTAGTTGTCATGGGTAAGAGTCGATTTGATGTTTAGAGCCTTGTACCCTACCACCAATAAGTCTACCGAGAAGACTGTCTAAATTTTTAATGCCTAGAAGTCCAAGGTAACCGAGAAGTCGTATAAAGTTATTGAGAAGATACCTTAGGTTATTGGTGCTGAGGAAATTAAAGTTGTTACACCTCAATACAAGAGGTTAAAAAATGGTTTTCCTAACAGATAGGCCCAAAAAATTATTTTTTTTATCAACAAGAGTTGGTCAAGACGATTTAGGCTGATTTGGAGGCTGCTGGTTCATCCTCTGTGGCTGTCACTTCTGATATGGCCAGAGGGTTGATAAAAGTTTAGACTCTTCCAGATTATAGGGTAGTTTGTGTTCCCATGCGCCGATCAATATGGTTAGAGAGAGCTTGCCAGAATCTAGCTTTGGTAACCCTTTTCCCTCAATTACTTATCTTTATAGTCTTATTTTCTCCTCTTCTAGCATGATATTTTTCCTTTTGTAGTTTCTAATGGATTTTACCAACTGATGGAGAGGGATGATCAATTATGTTCTTCCACAAGTGAAGTTAAAGAGGCCTTTGAAGGTATAATGAAATATTTAGAAGCTTCGGGAAAAGCTTTAGAGACAAAGAAAAAAGCTTGAGGAGAAGAGTTAGGGAAGGCCAATAAAAGGTCAATACTGCCGAGCAGAAAGTTAAGACTGCTGAGGATAATTTAAAGGTGGTAAAAGACAGGGCCTATGTGGCTGAGAACAAACTATTAGAGAATCTGGCCTTCTTACGATCGCCGAGGAGAAGTTAGTAGGTTTTCACTGATAGTCTTACTACAAAGAAGGCCAAAAATAAGAAAATAAGGGAAACCTTATTTGATAAGGGCTGAGAAAAATCACTGTTGGATGCCTCAGCACAGATAGAGTACCTCAAGAAGAAGTCTTTTAAGGACGGATGGTCGGAGGCACTAAAAAAAGTCGACACAGTCGAAAACTCAGAGTTGTTTCAAAGGCATGACTCGGGAACTCCTCCAAACTTAGAGGAAGATTTTAATGATGGATAAGGATTCGGGGAATATTTTTTAGCACCTGCTGAGTTTGCCTTGATCCCAACTATCCAATCCGACATGTCTCCTGGATAAGTGAATCCTCAAGATAAGGATAAGGTCTAATTTTTTTTTAGTCCTGTAGCTTGTTAGACTTTTCCTTTATGCCTTGTAATCGGAGAATCACTTTGTAACACCTTTATTTTATCAATGAAAAGATGTCCTTTTGGTTCAATGCATTCTGTTGACTGTACTTATTTCTCTTTTCTTGGTTGCCATGAAGGTTATTTTCGATTTTGTTTGAAATTCTTAAATTTCTTCCCCAACTCATATATACATATCCTTATTTGTGATCTTCCAGTTTGATATTAGAAAGAAGGCTATAATTTCAATCGAGTCTGACCTACTTAGGAGAAGTAGGAACCATTTAGAAGATGCTCATGTTCCCCTGACTGAAGAAGACTTAATTATGTTGCTCGGCCCAAATACACTCGATCAAGTCAAGGAGTCATATATCCATCTCCATTGCTAATGGGATAAGGATATTGCTAATAATGCCGCATACTATGAAATCATTGATAAATCGTAAAATGATCACAATTGGTCCACATCTTTACTTCATGTTAACTATGACACCAAATATATGGCTTTGAGTGAATGCTAGGGTTTTGACAAAAAGTTGCAAGACATTACTTTTTCTTTGAACAAGAAGGAATTATCTTTAATGCAGGATATGAAGAATGCCCAAGGAACTGCTGTTATGCTAGAGAAGGAAAATAATGCCTTGAGGAATGAACTTGATAGTTTTAAAAAATAATCTAGCAGTGGTTCTGATGAAGGTGCTTCCTTTTTAAAAACTGAAAATGCAAGATTGTTAGAGGAACTTGAAGCAGTTCATTAGAAAATCAAATATGGGCAAACTTTCAGGTAGAGGGTGGTTGTCCAACCAATAGTTGATGAAGAAAAAACTAAGAAAATGTTGACCGACCAAGCTACCCAATTGAAAGCAAAGAATACTGCTATTACAGACTTATCTAACCAGTTGGAAGCCAAAGATACTGCTATTGATATCGATGCAACTCAGTTGACTACCAAAGATAATGTCATCAAGAAGCATCAAAATCTGCTAGAGAGGTGGGCCTTTCAATTCCATGAACAACCTAGGGAGGTATGGATGGATGGTTATCATGAGGCCTTAGCTCGTATAGATGAGCACCTTGCTCAGAGTAATCGTGAGGGCCACAAATGGAGATGGACTAATGTGCCGACCTTACTGATGTATGATCAGAATAGTACCTTGTGGCATTAAAACGATCCAGGCTTCTTGGATTATGACAAGCCTCTATTTAAATTGGACACAATAAGGATTCCCCCCGATGCTATCCCTCAATGCCTGATAACTAAGTATATAGGTGATTATGGTCTTCATGGTAAACATAAAATAATCTATCCTCCTTATTTGATTGACAAGTTGAGCAACATTAATAAGCAAACGTTAAGAGATTTTAACTATATAAACTCTCCATATACCCTTGACGATCCTCCAGCTGTAATGGACAAACTCAGGGGAAACTCCAGCAGAGTAGTTTTGGTTTTTGTGCTTGCTCAAATTTGATTGTAACACCTTGTGATTTAAAAATGAAAATACTTTATCTTAAATACATGTTTTATTTATGAATTTAATTTTGATACTTATTTTAACCTTATGATTAGCTAATCGACTGGATGACTAGGTAATCTGCTTATTCAACAAGTGATGCATTAATATTTGAACTAAGATTATAGGGCCTTAGATTCTACTAATGCACTTAGGTAAGGCTGCAAGCAGTTTTGAACTAAGTGTTGACATCAGTTATCAGTGGCGACCAAGTGTGTTTAGGAATGTATACGCATATTCCTATGTTTTAATTTAGTCGAGTTTAAACTTCTTGCAATTACACGTGAAGCTTTATGAAATTCTTTTTCATGACTTATTGAGACGAAGTCATACATGAAGTAATAATCATTTGGTGATTAAGCGTATTAGGAATGTATATATGTATTCCTGTGTTTAAGAATGTGTATATATATATTCCAGTATTTAACTTAATAAAAAAATACGAATGTTTAATAAGCTGTTGGTGAATCTTGAATTTGATAAGTTCAACCTGATTAAGTATTTGATGACTTTTGATGGGTAAGGGATTCAGACCTAGAGACAATACTTGACGATTGTGTTTTTGACTTTGTGTTTTTATTGAGGATGTATATCACCGTACTTCGAAAAAAAAATTAAAGCATAGTTGAATTCAAATCAAGATTTTTATTAAACTTAAAGGAAAAGTTATTTGATCTTAAAGAAAAAAGATACATAAAGCCTTTATTTTACTGATAGTATTTTCGGAGGTGGTCGACGTTCCAAGTATTCTTGAATTTTTTTCCATCAAGAGTCTTTAATCAAAAAGTTCCTAGCCGGATGACTTCTTGGATGTGAGAAAGACCATGCCAGTTTGCCTCGAGCTTGTTTCCTTTCTGAATGACTTCCTTGAGGACGTAATCTCCTTCTTTCAAGCTGGTCAGCTTGATCCTTTTGTTATAAAAATGGGATGTTCTTTGTTGATATGCAACAGCTCTGAGTGCAACATCTTCTCTGACTTCCTCCACCAATTCCAAGTTCAATCATCTCATTAGATCACTTTTGGGAGAATCAAAGTTGATCACACTATGAGTTGGTAGGCCCATCTCGGCTAGTACCATATCCTCTGTCCCAAAAGCAAGCATATAAGGTGTTTAACCATTAGCTGTTCTTGACGTGGTTCTATAAGCCCAAAGAATATTGTTCAATTCATTGCTCTAGTGCCCTTGGCAGCATTGGGTCTCCTTTTAAATCCATTAAGAAAAGTTTTATTCGTTACTTCTATTTGAATGTTGATTTGTCGATGTCCTGGAGAAGAGTCAAGTTTCTGGGTCTTTTATTGGACATAGTGTGCTTCAAATTCATCGTTGTCTAACTGGGTACCATGGTCAGTAACGAAGGCATAAGGCATGCATATAATGTTCTTACATATGAACTAAAATACCTTCTCATAGGGCATCTCTATCAATGGTCATGTGTCCACCCATTTCATAAAATAATATACTACTACCACCAAATATTTAAACCTACCTTTGGTGTTCAGCAACGACCAAATCAATTCCCCAAATGGAAAAAGTCCAAGGAGAAGTGATTATTGTTATCGCAGCCCCCAGTGCCCTGTGAATTGGTACAAATATTTGGCACTTATCACATTTCTTGATGAAGGTTCTGCAATCTACATTCATAGTAGGCTAATAATATCATTGCATGGCAATTTGTCGGACTAACGACTGACCATATGAATAAGACCCACATGGACCTTCATGTACCTCGTTAATTATTTCTATAATTTCAAGGGGATGGACACACCGTAGTAAGAAAATAGTATATCCCCTTTTATATAGAACTCCTCTCTCCAATACATACCCAAATTCTTTGTATCCGAGTTTCCTTACATCTTTTGGATCAGTTGGTAGGACCCCTTTTTCAATGTAATCTTTAATTAGGTCCATCCATGATCGTCCCAAGTCTACAATAATGAAATTTATCATAGGATCCTCCTCTATGCTCTAGGATGCCAAGATCTCCATAGGGGTGCTTCTCTTGACTTCTATCTTGGTCGCTGAGGCCAGTCGAGCAAGTGCATAGGCTCGAGCATTCTCTATGATTGGTATTCTCACTATCTGGACTGCTAGAAATTCGAAGATCACCTCTATAGATTTAGCCAAGTATTTGTCCATTAAATCTCCTTTGACTCTATATATCTGAAGTACTTAGTTGACGATTAAATAAGAATCACTATGTGCCATTACTTTCTCGACATCTAATGATAAAGATAATTCAAGGACATCGATTAATGCCTCGTACTCGGTTTCATTAGTTGAATCTTAAAATTGAAATCTGAGAGCATATTATACGTAAATATTGTCAGGAGTGATAAGTTTAAGACCAACCCCACTGTTGGTTGCACACGAAGATCTATACACATATAAGTTCCATAATGGAATCTCACTGTTAAATTTTTTTGCAGATAGAACTCCTTGTCAGAATATCTTTTTTCTTTATTCTACATATTTTGGATCCATTTCTTGAATAATGGATGACTCGGGTTGATCGTCTATGACCCTGGCTTGATTTGGAGTTGAGCTCACTTTTGGAGAAGTCTGCTCGAAAAGCAAGTTTGGTTGGTCGGTAACCTCTACATATGTAAATTTTGTAATAAAATCTTCTATATCTTGTCCCTTTAATGATGATATTAGCTCATAAATGATATTGTATTCTCCAAGCTCTACTTCCGAACACGTCATTCTGCTTGATTTTTCTAGTTTGTGAAGTGCTTGTCGAAGAGGTAAGTCTGTGTATACAACTATAGTAAGTGCTTGAAAGTAAGGCTTCATTCGTTTTGAGGCTTCAATTAGAGCTAATGCCACTTTTTCAAAATGCGAATACCTAATTTTTATACATTTGAATGCCTTGATGGTGTAGTAGACTTGTTTTGGGACTCTATGTTCTAGTCGGACAAATGCCGACATAATTGCAAATTCAGAAACAGCTAAATACAGATATAACTTCTCTCCCAAAATTGATCGGGACAATAATGGTGTAGATACTAAATACTTCTTCAGCTCCTAATTTTTTTTTTCACATTCTTTGTTCCATTTGAAGGTCTTTCTGAGTACCTTAAAGAATGGTAAGAATCTGTCTGTTGCTCGAGAAATAAATCGGTGAAGGGAAGCCACTCTACAAGTATGTTTTTGAACATCTTTTTTACAGGTTGGAGATCGCATTTCAATAAGAGCTTTGATATTAGAAGTATTAACTTCTATTCTTCTCCGATTCATTATATGTAATTCCCTGGTTTTTATTTTAATTAAAATTAAATTATTTATATGTCAAAATTACCGTTTACAGAGTATTAGTAATTTTTATGGTGCGTGTGACCCGTACGTATGTCCTGTAACATGAAAATAAGGTCATCACATTTAATTATGTATTCAAATAATTATTTTTCATATAAACGGATAGTAGAATGACATTAAAATGAATAATTTTTAATTATTATTCGAATTAAAAGTGTGTATAAATTAGCATAATCCAAAAGTATCGTCAATGCGAAAAAACTACAAAAATGTGTCCCACGCGATCTAATAATAATTTACAGTTTGATGGAATTTCAAAAATTATAAAAATTAATACCCATTAAAAATTATACACGAGTACCAAATACACTTATTCTCATAATTATCCAAGCTGACTGCACCTATCAAAGGCCTATAAAAGAAACCACCCCCTTTGTTATTTTCACAACTCGATTTACTCTCTCTCTCTATAGAAAACCTCTGCCACTATGGAAACCCATAAAAGTCTCAAATCATCAAATCCCCAAACTTCCTCCATCGCCAGCGCTTCCTTTTCCCCCATCGCCGACAACCCCTACTACTTCATCTTTTCTCCTTTTTTTTGTTTTTTTTCTTTCTTTGCTGAAATTTAATGGAGTTGTAGATGGATGTGTGTGTGTGTACGATTTGAGCTAACCCCGACCCTCTCCTACTCCACCGCTGATTGAACCGCAGCTAGCCTCTTTTTTTTTCCATCCACGTCGGACTGTGTTACTTCTTCTACCTATTTTCATTTTTCTTTTTTCTTCTCTCTCTCTGCTTCCATAAACGAAGCTTCGAGCTTCTAATATATATATATATATATATATATATATATATGTGTGTGTGTGTGTGTGTGTGTGTGTGTGTGTGTGCGTGGGTGCGTGGTTTGATAGTCGACCACCACCCCTTCCATAGTGGTGGATGAGGTGGCCAGAAAACCCCAATATCGAGGTCGATTTTTTGTATATTGAATTTAATTTTTTATTCTGTCTTTATATATATATATATATAGACTCACACACACACACACACACACACATATATACATATATATGTTTTAACCCCATGAATCCGCTCGCTAAAAATTATTTTTTTGGTTTGGAATTTCATCAAGATTTGGTTACCATTCCGTCACGACTCGGGTTTGAGTTTTGGGTATCCTAATTGGGTATTTGTATTAGGAAAAAACAATTTGTCAATTTTATTATTTACACAAGATTTCGTATAAAATGTCGTCAACACGAATTTTCAAACACGTACAAGTAATCCTACATTTTTTATAAATATTTGGAACCATTGTCATTTTTTTAACATAAACGGTACCTTTTCTTTTAGAAAAATATTTAACCGAATTACGAAATCCAGCAACTCGAGGTTTTGTCATTTTTATAATCCGAGATTATATTACGAGTCATATTTATTAAAATTTTGATTATGCAAGTGTTGGATAATTTGTTGTGTTGTGTTGACTAATATTGGAAGTGGCATGACCACTGCTTTATTGTCCAAATAAGGGGGGGGGGGGGGGGGGGGATTTCGATGCTTTTCAAAATTTATTTTGTGCAATGAACATTAATTTTATAATTACACGTACCGATTGTTTGACACTCGGATAGTATCAAAATGACCAATACGAACTACTATTTTAATTAATTAAATTACGCAATTATTCTTAGACCAACTTTAGAAATTAATATTTTTTAGAATTACATATTGGGATAATACTCAAAAATAGGTCTTTAAGTTCAAAATTGTAGATTTTGTTAAAATAGTTAAACTGAATATTTGACTCCGATAATATTTTAATAAAATATTATATTGTTGTTTATTCAATTTATTAAAACAAATTGAATCCTTTAATTCTGTTTAAGGAGTATTTTTTTTTTCAAAAAAATGATGTTATTTAAATATCAAGTTACCACAAAAATCTTATTTACGAAATTCACAATGTTATTTATTTCGTCAACGAATTAGAAAAAGTTTGTTATGCCACTAACGTACCTACAAAAAATATATAAACGACATTTATATACTGAATTCTCTTCATAGAATGAGTTTTATTCATATTTACCAATTGCAGTAAATTATCATAAATACAAATTATTCTTCCCAAACATCGATATACACACTTTCATTTAAACCCTGGAGCAAAACTATATACGAGAACTAGAATACAACAATGAAACATCCCTAAATATCAACATAAACACTGGTAGGTGATTTATTATTCAAAATTATATCTCAAAATGCTATTGAATTATACCTATTGTTGATATCACTTTGAGATAGACCCAGTATATCATATTCGCATTTTGGAACTCATTTGAGTAGTTCAAATTATTTACGTACAATTTGTTCATGTATTTGACATGATTATGCAATCATATTAATTCACGTGATACTTATGACCCGGTTACTTATTTATAGCATACATTACAATCAGGGAATAATCTTTCGGTATACCCACATCTATATTATTTGGCCTGAAGGACTCAGATGTTTGAAGGCCTTGATTATTGCCACCATATGGAATTTCAGCTATTGACTTAGCACGGTTTCTTGTATCTTCAGTTATCTGGACTGATTATCTCCAATTTAATTGGATTGATTTAGTTGTATCCATTTTCTATTGCCCTAAAGCCTCTAGACAGATAATTATGGGTTGTTTGTTTAGAAACCATCCATAGCCTTTAGCCTGATTTAGCCGCTGATATTTCTATTTTTAGCAATATCATCATGTATCATTATGCTTATATCATTGTGATGGTTAAATCCAATTTGTTATTGTACTCCTGATGTTATTATTCTTCAAAGCAAAATTCTATCTTAAAAAAATATTTTTATAGTTGTTATAGAATTAGAATCATATACTCGGCAAAGTTTTGCTTATTCCTCCCTTTTTCAGTTATTTTTACCAGGTACCTATAGGCTATGATGATAATTTCAGAGATCAGTTGATACATAGAAGCAAGAAAAAGTCATATTAGAAGAACATAAGCATAGATGATAGGACAAATACTTTTGTATAGAAGTCTATAATAAAGAATAAATTCTTAGATTTCAGTTGTAACCCATTTCAGTATCAATAAATGCCTCAGTTGTTTCAGTATTTCAGATATATTTATGGTTAAGAATTATTATCAGGTAACCCTCACGCTCGGGAAATCGGGATGCAAAAAATGTAGTATTAGATCCCCAATTTCATACTCCTATGCAGTACATAGTTGGGTTTACCACTAGGATGGTAAGACTGTATGTATAGGATATTTATATTTGAGTAAGGACATCAATCTTGAAATTACCATTACGATATCAGGAATTTTTGTTAGGAAAAGGTTTTGGAAGATACAAATGGTAATTGA
Source organism: Sambucus nigra (assembly GCA_949130495.1). NCBI lineage: Eukaryota > Viridiplantae > Streptophyta > Magnoliopsida > Dipsacales > Adoxaceae > Sambucus > Sambucus nigra. The sequence goes on from OX422210.1 coordinate 745,881,332, forward strand.
TATTTGGATGGTATTTAGATAGATGGATTACGAGAATAAATCCTTGAACTAAGAATTAGACATATGTGGTTAGTTTCGATATTTAGATATACGTGATCGAATGAATCATTAAGAATTTATGGATTGTCATATTGTGATTGAGGATTTGGAGACATACTGAGAAAGCTATCTTAGGACGGGATTGTATACAATATACTTTCCAAGCCTATATATACAGCACAGTTCTTTTGTTTAAAAATTATTCGATTGATACTCCCATTGAAAATGAATTACTTCATTTGGAATTCCAAAAAATTTCATCTTTGAAAGTTATTTCATTTCTCTATTTGAACTTTTATTATCAGCTTCCGCATTGTACCTGGTTATACTGTATACTATTGCCATTAGATTACGAGAAGATACTTATGTTAGAATGGTAGCTGTTCAGGAATATATAAGTAAATATTTAGAAAGTTCGTGAGTGAATATTGAGAGTTTTTAGAAGAAATTTGAAGGCATTACAAATATTACGAGTAACCGTTCCACTCTTCAGAACGTAATGGTATTATTTACTAGATACTACCCCATGATTATAATTTTCTCGAATCCTACATAAGTTGATTATACATTTCGATTATTGAACCAATACTATATACCTCATAGCCACTGTTAATTATTTTTGTAGCTTACTATCATTTAGGATAATACTGAAAATCTTATCACAAGAAATACTATGATCGCAGTAGTGAAATATAAATTTTATCCTAAACAACGAGCATAGTTGTAATTACATGACAGCTTATCTAAAACCCCTACATGACTTGGGTATCCCAAATGTATTTTTCTTATAAACCATTTTCCAAAACGAAACTTAACATGGAACCCGGATAATTATTCTACTGGACAATATGACTTTTCACTCCTGGTAGGTAAATGATACAATTAACAACTTCCTTTGTTTTTCTATGTTTCGAAAGGAAAAATCAATAAACCATGTGAATGTTAGCAACTCGCGTTAATAACTTTTTGCCTAAATTATAAAGATGACTTAAGTAGTTGTTTACTTTAATCAACTAGAGTTTGGCATTTTCTGAAATCCTTAGTCACAGAGTACGTGCTCCTTTTCTTATTAAGTTATTGTAAGATTATCAGAAATTAACCCGTAAACAGTAATTCAATTTATAGATTATTACATGAAACTTATGCTTTAACTATACAAATCCTATGACCACAACCTATAAGTTATGTTTGATAACTTGTATTCCTATTACGTTATGGTAAACTTTACATTAGCTAGCTCCTTATTCGGTATAGTTCAATTACTTGCAACGTATGTAAGATCCTTTAACAGATAGTTTAATTCGTGACTCATTTAATTTAGAACTCTTTTTTATAAATTTTTACCGGGTATCCCAGAATGATTTTTCAAATACAGTACCCTCATGACATTTTTGAATCCGAAAGAACCAACGGAATACGAATAAACACCAATCAAACCCTTTTAGCATCTGAAATCATTACTAGTTTCATTATCCGTTATGTATTGTAATTATCCAAATTAAGATAATCATCGATTCATAAAATGTTACATCTACTTACATTCGCCCTATTACCAGTACTTCAGACATCTAGTTAGCATCATGTAAAGAGTACTTTCTAAATTTTAATATTTATGCTACCTTTTGGATAAATATATGAGTCTTTAATCTTGTGATGGATAACCAGAATACAATATACACTCAGGTCACCCAGGTTTGAAATAAGTCTTCACCCAACAGGACTTTAGTTGGAAACATAAATGCCGAATGGACTTTAGAAAGGATACAACTCAAATTAGATTATCATCCAGAAAGATAAATGTTGTATCTGACACCTTATATCATAATCTTACTAGGAAACTTAACAATTTGATCATATAGAATGTTGTTGATACGAAAGGACCATATGAACTTCAGCGAACCCCACACTTTTCCAAATGTCACCAATACCATTGTTTATTCGAACCTAAGAAATAAAACCTTAAAACAACAGTCTTCGATATCCCTTTCTGACAAAACACAAACCAGACTGAGAACCAAGAATTATCCTATTATAGGGAAACAAACCTATAATTTAGAAATAAATTACATGTCCCTGATCAATATCACCAGAAGTTCATCATTATAGATTTAAGATATACCCCTGAAACTTAAAAACATATCATGCAGAAAAGGAATATCAGTAGTGGCCGATATAAGAATGATATTAAGTATTTTTTTGAGGAAATATCGTACTTGTCACTAAGACCAAATGAGGCACTAGTATTTTGATGAATTTCTTTAACTTATTCTGATCTCGAAATCGAAATAGGATCGCATCACAATTAATTTTATTGTTTCATACGTCTCAACGATACAAGTTAAACTCATCAATTTTATCTTTGCTTCCAAGGAAAACTAGATGGTTCTTTTCCCGCTAGAGAAATTTATAGTAATTTGGTTAACGTGAACAAATCTAGTAGCTCATAGCATAAAAACACAGACGTGTATTTAGTAACTCAAATTACATTTAATTTTGGGATGAGAACATACTCTTTTAGATTATAACTACCACCTCAAATACATGAGCTAAGACGAAACCTCATTAGGATTTAATATCATCTTACCTTGATTATAAGACCCAGTTCTAATAAGCCCAAGTATTAAGATACGTCAACATGTATATCAGTTGAGAGAAATACATCCTTATAAGCATATTCTAGATATTAGTACATTATATTAAACTATATATATTTTAGTTGTAAGAACCATATGTAAAGAAACTCTTTTCATCCTTAGTAGTACACCTTATACTATGGAAATTCTATCCATCCAAGAAATTCAAATTTTCTAAATTTATAGGATAGCCCCGATGTACCTTAAAAAATCCTTTTGTCTTGCATGAATACGGAAGAACTTCGGAGAATAATTCTACACGATTAGACATCATACCTGTAGTTACCCTTAGTAAATTCTTATAAATTAGAGAACCAGTCAAATCAATGCACCTACATAAAATACTCAACCTTTATCAGACGTTGCCTTATGGTAACTTCATAAGAATCAAATTCAATAGATACGTTAAACTGATGTTGAGGAAGTTAAATATATGTTACGTCAAGATCGTAGATAGGTTATTCTTTAGTATGTGAAACTTTAAATAAACTGCTCTCAGAATTACAAAGCATGGTGGATTAAAATTCTTATAATAACCTTGGTATTTAGATAAAACAAAAGATTCGATCTAGTAATAGTAATCAACATTTTATCATCGCACTTTGCCAATATTTACCATAACTATTGAAGCTTGAAATCATTAGAAGTTTTAAGTCATTGTTAGCATAATACTAAATTAATATTTCTCAACTTCAAGGACAATTAACTGTAATAACCTGCCCTTTTGGAGATGATTAAATCCCCTAATTAAGTATAATTTGGAATTTGGAGAATTTCTCGAAATAGTAATTTTTGGGATTTTCGAGGATTTAATGATTTTCGAAGGATGTTGTGATTATTTTTGGGACTATATAGGTCGAAATATTTTAATTATATGTCGCTGTTGAGTAAAGCGACACGAGGTAAGATTTTTAATTGGAAAACCCGCATTTATTTATTTTGGGTTAGAATAGTGATTTGCGGTCAAGTACCTCAGATGAAAATTTCGACTGCGCCATGAGTCTCGGAATGTCCGAGATAGTCAGACATTCCGAGATAGTCGGAAATTCTTTCAAGTCAGACGTCTGTGCAGCAGCTGTGGATGCTTGCGGGTATTCGGTAGACGCTTCTTTCCTTGTACTCTAGATAGGAGGTATGGTATAACCATTCAGGCCAATGGTCCAACTGATTTTATTTATAATTCGCACGTTATTCGATATGGTTGTATAATTTGGACCGAGTGTTCGGTTATTTTAATTTATTTCATTTTCATTTCAGTTTAATTACGCACATAATTGTGGATGTTTTAATTTGATCGCTAAAAAGAGTAGTTAGATAAAAGTTTTTTTAACGCTCACCTAATAGGATATTAGTAATTAAATGGATTTTCGTCAGTGATGCTAAGAATGATCCATATGAGACTCCTGTTTTAATTTAATATTGGAGTGATCGCCCGGTATCTTATTAGGCGGGGTGTTACATATGGTATCAGAGCATGAGGTTCTAGTGTCCTTAGGAATCTGTGCGGACGTACTACGCTTTCAGCATTGCTCTCGATTTGTTATAGAGCCCCAGGATTAGGATTGTTGATTTCTCTTGTGAGATTTCGTTCTCCTGCCATATTAGAAGATTATAGAAATCTTTTACGCGCTCGTTGAGAATTGGGTGCGGAGCTCGGAGGGCAGCAGGAGGTGGAGCTTAGCTGGGAAAGTTGGTAAAAGTTGGGGACGAGGACCTCAGTAGAGGCCACTCTCCTTGTGGAAAATTGCTAAGGATTGTTGCAACGACTGCTAAAGTATAGTAGTTATGAGCAATCAAGTACTACAGTGATAGAAAGTGGTACTCAAGTTGAATTACCCCGTGGAGATAAGGGTTCCAAAGGGATCTAACGGATAGTTTTAACCGTGAGTCCCCATGATTCTGCAAGGATGAGAAGAATTCCGTTTCGTAATTATTCACATAAGGGTCGGCCAGAGACCGACAGTGAGTAAAGAACATTATGTAGAAGTGAACCTTGTACCGAAGTGAGGATGGTACAATGAAAAATGAGTCCTTTCCAGGAAGGATAGGCTCGCTAGAGAAGTGTTGTTAACACTTACGGAGGATGTAGGTGTGCTCATGTGCCCCTTTGTTGACATCCACATGGGGAGATTTAAGGAGGAGGATTGTTGGAACCGGTGGTGGAATTTCCTTTAACGAAGGAGTTAAGAGGATTTGTAAGGTGATTGTAAGGAGCGAGGCTATAGAGTCAGATGATGTTGTGGAGTGCGGAGCCACACGGATAGTCTTTTCCGGTAGGAATAAAAGACAAGGTTAGGGTGCCCGGATGGGGCCTAGAGTTAAGAAATTTTGCTAAGAGGTGTGGCTAGATGAAGTTGTAGTGTTTGTTAAGACCTAGACTCGTGTGTGTAATATGAGTTTTGTTTCGGTCTCGATAATATAATGATGTAGGCTTGTGTGTTTTCCGCGATAGCGGAATTTTGTTTTCTTTCACTCGCCATAGAGGCGGGTGATTATATTTTGTATATATACGTATAATGTATTTGGTTGATCGAAGCGATAGCAGGCTAATGATGGCAAGTCTATCGTGTCCATAGTTCCTGGAGGGAACAGGTTGTCATGGTGGTGTCTCACCTTGATAAAGGTTGAGTTCCCCTTTATTGTTATGGATTTATGGAACCTCGATGAGTAGAGGCTTCCTTATTTTGGTTTGTATATGTGGCAACCTTATAGATATATATTAAGGTCCACAGGATCATTGTTGACCTGTAAGATTTAGCTCAGTAATGGGTTGCGCAAGGACTTAGAAATAGTACGAGCGCTGGGTGGTGTGACTCTTAGTTAGAGATAGGAGTTCAGACCACCTTTCGTCGATAAGGGATAGGATTATCCCGGTTGCATGTTGAATTGACGGAACTCCATAACCAACGAAGTCAAGGGTTAATGTGTGGAGGGGTTCCTTGTTTGGATTTTGCTTTGCGAGACACTCCACACATGACTCTTAATGGCGCCGGGCATGGAGAGCTGTTATGGGATGCAAAGATGTGGGTTAGTCTTATAGTGTGGATGAACCACTATAGACTATGAGCCCTGTGATGATGGTATGTTTATGGAAATATTGTGCTATGGAAAGGCACTAAAGTGGTCCTCTCGCCACAAGTAGTTGGGTGGAGTAGGACTTAGAGAAAGTGATTTATAGGTGATATCCGGGCCTTAATAAGAAGGCAAATTTGGAAAATCTGTGATCGGGGTGATGTACATAGTGTTCCTACAAAGAGTAGGCACTTTGATTAGTTAGGTTTCCTTCTGTATGGGCGGAAGGATTAGATAGTAGAAATGCATTTGTAGGATTAGCACGGTAGGATTTAGGACGTCCCGCTTGTGTGCCTTGACCGACTACGCGAGGGAGTAGTGTAACGGGAGGGTTCCTTGTTTGGATTTCGCCTTGGCGAGACGTCCCATGCATGAAACTAAGCAATTGTCGGGAGTTGAGAGAGGCCTTGGGCACTAGGGATATAATTAGGATACTCATTTCGCTTAGGTAAGGTAACGCATAGATAGTAGCGTTGTAGGATGTAGGCTCGATAGAGTTAGTGATGCTGAGGTTAGGAGTTTGGACTTTCCCGGGTCGGTAGGACCCATAGATGAGTATTACACCAAGGAAATAGACCCTTATTGGGAGAGAGTGTTACGTGTCAGACGTTCGCTATGGTTGTGCAGATGTGCACAAGTTAGGAAGGTGTATGGGCGCCTTGGTAAGGTGGTTTGGTATACCGCCTAGTTAAGATAGGAGTAGTATATAAGGTTGAAAATCATGCCGAGAGGCATCATAGTGGATGGGTATTAAGTGACGTATTAGAGTCACTTTATGATTGCGGTGGCCGCATAGTGTATGGTTAGGAACCATTAGGTTAGTATCTTTCCCTTGAGGTTTTAGGATTTGTAGTGATACTAGTTAGATGGTGTAGGTTATATCTGAATTTCGAGGACAAAATTCCGTTGTAAGGGGGGGAGTATGTAATAACCCGCCCTTTTGGAGATGATTAAATCCCCTAATTAAGTATAATTTGGAATTTGGAGAATTTCTCGAAATAGTAATTTTTGGGATTTTCGAGGAATTAATGATTTTCGAACGATGTTGTGATTATTTTTGGGACTATATAGGTCGAAATATTTTAATTATATGTCGCTGTTGAGTAAAGCGACACGAGGTAAGATTTTTAATTGGAAAACCCGCATTTATTTATTTTGGGTTAGAATAGTGATTTGCGGTCAAGTACCTCAGATGAAAATTTTGACTGCGCCATGAGTCTCGGAATGTCCGAGATAGTCGTAAAAGAGTGTCCGATTGTCGAAATTATGTTTCGGGTAATTTTAGAGGTAAAAGTAACTCGTAATTGGGTAAACGAGTCGTTTTTGGGTTTTAAGGGTTTAAACCTTTTTTATTTCTTTATAAAGAGGGAGAGGGGGAGAAAAGAGAAGAAAAAGAAGAAAGAAAAGAGAGAAGAGAGAGAGGAAGGAGAAAAGAGGGGAGAAAAGGGAGATTCGGGCCAAACTCCGCCGGATTCGACTCGAGGTCGTCGGATTTCATCCTCCAGGCAAGTGTTTACTTGCTTTATTTACTTTTGTGCATTAATCTCATATCATAGTTGGTAAAAATATGATTTTGGGGTTAGAACCCTTAAAATAAATTGGGTAAAAGTTGATTATGAGTTTACACATTGATGTAGTGTAAACTCTTAATGATTTTTAGTGTCAAAACCATGTTAATGGAGTATAAAATGGGTTTAAAGGTTAAGTTGGGATTTTTATGGTTTTAGGGTTTAAAACTAAGAGAAATGATTTAATACCCCAAAATAATTGATGTGTTAGTTGTAAAACATAGATTAGATGTTTATTGAGTTGTTGGGTGAGGTTAGAAACAACAAAAATGGAGAAAAATGGAGTTTGGGATTTTGGGAGAGATAATGAATAGTAACTTGTAGCCTTTCGGCTCATTTTCGGCTGAGAAGATAAATGATTTAGCTTTCGACCAAAACACGAAAGTTGTATATCTTTTCGATACGATCGCGTGGGCACCGACCAAGTATTTTTCTGATTTTTCTACGATTTGATATAATTTTTACAAGATGACAGCTCCGGGTTGAAATCATCAACTCGGAAATCAAATCGGGAATTGGAAAAATTACGGCTACAATTAATGTCGTAGATGTTCGGGATAATTTTTGAGGTAGTTTAGAAATCCCGAAAATGAATTTGGGTTGCTAGATTAAGGATTTGAGGAATTAAAGTTTTGAGGACCTAGTGTGGCCGGTCGACCGCGCCCCTGTGGCCGGTCGACCGCGCCCCTATGGCCGGTCGACCGCGTCAAGAAGAAAGGGCCTACTGCTTTGTTTCGTAGGCTTATTTACAACCCGCGGTCGACCGGGGGTCTAGGACCGGTCGACCGGTGCCCTATTTTCAGCCCAAGATTTTGGAGATTATTATTATTTCTCCTCTGTGAGTTTAAAGTTTAAGGGCCTTCCAAATTAAAGTTTATTAGAGGGTTATGTCCTAAGGGACTTGTGGATTTGGGAACATATATATATATATGTATATTCACTTAGAGTGAATTATTATATTTGGAGATATCCAATAAATCTTTCAGAGTTGATTAAGGTAATAATTATTTGTGGAAGTAAGGAAATACTTTGGATTTAGAATCATGCTAATATGAATGCATGATTATGATTCCTGGAGGGAATCTTTGGGATTATGGTCATCGCTAGATGCTATAGGCCACTATGGACGTTTATATATATATATATATATATTCTAGGAAGAATATATAGTATATGTATATATTGTGTGATTTAGGTATATATATATGTTATGATGGAAATGATTTTTGAAAATATGAAAATGAATATTTTCAAAACGGTAAATAAATGATTTTCATAATTGATAAAATTGAGGATACACACCTCTCTAAATCTCTATCATAAGGGAAGTTTGCGTACGTATGGTGAAGCCCCCTGGCTAATGAATGTAGGGTGGATATAGTCCTATAGGCCATGTGAGCGTTTGTTGATATATATTTTCTGCGCTGGTTAAGAGATTCCGGGTGTTGTCTTGACTATCCCGCAGGCACATGGCCGCTTCCCGACGTCTTGCAATGTAGGATCCCAGATTGTCTTATGATAGGACCTGGAAGATGATATCCATTTAGGGGCGCGCACAGTGGAGAAATCCGGACAGGCGGTCTTAGAACGCGTTATATTAAAGCAATTCATGATAATGGATTGGCTTTAATTACATTTCCTGGATATAGGAAGGGAAATGGGTTATATAAATTGGCTTCGGTAACACTTCCCGGATGGAAGAAGGGATGTGGAAGCATATGATATGATAAAAGCATTTTTATGATAATAAAAATGGCTTTTAATTACATTTCGTGAGTATAAAAAGGGAAATGGTATATTTTGAAATGGAAAAGCATTTTTATGATAATAAAATTGGCTTTTAAAAAGGTATATGATTTATTAAAGCAATTCATGATAATGAATTGGCTTTTAAATACATTTCCTGGATATGAGAAGGGAAATGGAAGGTTTTGAGATAAAAATGATAAGTATTGATAAATACTTTGTATATGAATCCTCAGTCCGGGAGATAGATCCGGATGGTTATGGTAAAAATATGAATATATATATATATATATATGAATGAATCGAGTACCGAGGGTCTAATGGATCCTGGCGATCGACCTTGCCGCATAGTAGTGTATCGGGGGGGTTCCTTGTTTGGATTTCTCTTTGCGAGACACCCCACACACGAATATGGCAGTGTGTTGAGACTGGGGAGAAGTTTAATCCTTAGTTCTCTTATATTATAAATTCTTATGGTGTATATATTTATATATATATATATCTTTCTGTACTGAGGGACTGGCGGATCTCGACGATCGACCGTGCCGCATAGTAGTGTATCGGGGGGTTCCTTATTTGGATTTTGCTTTGTGAGACACCCCACGCATGAACATGGCATAGCGTTGAGACTGGGGTGAAGTTTAGCCCTTAGTACATTACTTGGACTATCTAGGGTAGATAGTAGATGGGTAAATTAGACTAGTTAGGCAGGGATAGCTTGACTAGGGTATGTGTTAGGGTGCGCTAGGTGTGCACTACTAGAGGAGAGGTGAGGGGTATCTCATGGGAGTGCGATACCAATTTAAATATGAGATAAAACTATTTTTCTAAAAATAAAGCATTTATGCACTTGCAAAATATTTTCAAAATTCCGGCTCTGACCCGTATATCTACTCTCCTTTCTTTCTATATATTATATATATATAGGTGTCCAGACACAGAAACGCCTGGATGGAAATTCTTTCGAGTCAGACGTCTGCTGCAGCAGCTGTGGATGCTTGCGGGTTCTCGGTAGACGCTTGTTTCCTTGTACTCTAGATAGGAGGTATGGTATAAACATTCGGGCCAATGGTCCAACTGATTTTATTTATTATTCGCACGTTATTCGATATGGTTGTATAATTTGGACCGAGTGTTCGGTTATTTTAATTTATTTCATTTTCATTTCAGTTTAATTACGCACATAATTGTGGATGTTTTAATTTGATCGCTAAAAAGAGTAGTTAGATAAAAGTTTTTTTAACGCTCACCTAATAGGATATTAGTAATTAAATGGATTTTCGTCAGTGATGCTAAGAATGATCCATATGAGACTCCTGTTTTAATTTAATATTGGAGTGATCGCCCGGTATCTTATTAGGCGGGGTGTTACAGATGGTATCAGAGCATCAGGTTCTAGTGTCCTTAGGAATCTGTGCGGACATACTACGCTTTCAGCGTTGCTCTCGATTTGTTATAGAGCCCCAGGATTAGGATTGTTGATTTCTCTTGTGAGATTTCGTTCTTCTGCCATATTAGAATATTATAGAAATCTTTTACGCGCTCGTTGAGAATTGGGTGCGGAGCTCGGAGGGCAGCAGGAGGTGGAGCTTAGCTGGGAAAGCTGGTAAAAGTTGGGGACGAGGACCTCAGTAGAGGCCACTCTCCTTGTGGAAAATTGCTAAGGATTGTTGCAACGACTGCTAAAGTATAGTAGTTATGAGCAATCAAGTACTACAGTGATAGAAAATGGTACTCAAGTTGAATTACCCCGTGGAGATAAGGGTTCCAAAGGGATCTTACGGATAGTTTTAACCGTGAGTCCCCATGATTCTGCAAGGAGGAGAAGAATTCCGTTTCATAATTATTCACATAAGGGTCGTCTAGAGACCGACAGTGAGTAAAGAACATTATGTAGAAGTGAACCTTGTACCGAAGTGAGGATGGTATAATGAAAAATGAGTCCTTTCCAGGAAGGATAGGCTCGCTAGAGAAGTGTTGTTAACACTTACGGAGGATGTAGGTGTGCTCATGTGCCCCTTTGTTGACATCCACATGGGGAGATTTAAGGAGGAGGATTGTTGGAACCGGTGGTGGAATTTCCTTTAACGAAGGAGTTAAGAGGATTTGTAAGGTGATTGTAAGGAGCGAGGCTATAGAGTCAGATGATGTTGTGGAGTGCGGAGCCACACGGATAGTCTTTTCCGGTAGGAATAAAAGACAAGGTTAGGGTGCCCGGATGGGGCCTAGAGTTAAGAAATTTTGCTAAGAGGTGTGGCTAGATGAAGTTGTGGTGTTTGTTAAGACCTAGACTCGTGTGTGTAATATGAGTTTTGTTTCGGTCTCGATAATATAATGATGTAGGCTTGTGTGTTTTCCGCGATAGCGGAATTTTGTTTTCTTTCACTCGCCATAGAGGCGGGTGATTATATTTTGTATATATACGTATAATGTATTTGGTTGATCGAAGCGATAGAAGGCTAATGATGGCAAGTCTATCGTGTCCATAGTTCCTGGAGGGAACAGGTTGTCATGGTGGTGTCTCACCTTGATAAAAGTTGAGTTCCCCTTTATTGTTATGGATTTATGGAACCTCGATGAGTAGAGGCTTCCTTATTTTGGTTTGTATATGTGGCAACCTTATAGATATAATTTAAGGTCCACAGGATCATTGTTGACCTGTAAGATTTAGCTCAGTAATGGGTTGCGCAAGGACTTAGAAATAGTACGAGCGCTGGGTGGTGTGACTCTTAGTTAGAGATAGGAGTTCAGACCACCTTTCGTTGATAAGGGATAGGATTATCCCGGTTGCATGTTGAAATGACAGAACTCCATAACCAACGAAGTCAAGGGTTAATGTGTGGAGGGGTTCCTTGTTTGGATTTCGCTTTGCGAGACACTCCACACATGACTCTTAATGGCGCCGGGCATGGAGAGCTGTTATGGGATGCAAGGATGTGGGTTAGTCTTATAGTGTGGATGAACCACTATAGACTATGAGCCCTGTGATGATGGTATGTTTATGTAAATATTGTGCTATGGAAAGGCACTAAAGTGGTCCTCTCGCCACAAGTAGTTGGGTGGAGTAGGACTTAGAGAAAGTGATTTAAGGGTGATATCCGGGCCTTAATAAGAAGGCAAATTTGGAAAATCTATGATCGGAGTGATGTGCATAGTGTTCCTACAAAGAGTAGGCACTTTGATTAGTTAGGTTTCCTTCTGTATGGGCGGAAGGATTAGATAGTAGAAATGCATTTGTAGGATTAGCACGGTAGGATTTAGGACGTCCCGCTTGTGTGCCTTAGGTCGCTATATCTCGATGACCGACTACGCGAGGGAGTAGTATAACGGGAGGGTTCCTTGTTTGGATTTCGCCTTGGCGAGACGTCCCACGCATGAAACCAAGCAATTGTCGGGAGTTGAGAGAGGCCTTGGGCACTAGGGATATAATTAGGATACTCATTTCACTTAGGTAAGGTAACGCATAGATAGTAGCGTTGTAGGATGTAGGCTCGATAGAGTTAGTGATGCCGAGGTTAGGAGTTTGGACTTTCCCGGGTCGGGAGGACCCATACATGAGTATTACACCGAGGAAAGAGACCCTTATTAGGAGAGAGTGTTACGTGTCAGACGTTCGCTATGGTTGTGCAAATGTGCACAAGTTAGGAAGGTGTATGGGCGCCTTGGTAAGGTGGTTTGGTATACCGCCTAGTTAAGATAGGAGTAGTATATAAGGTTGAAAATCATGCCGAGAGGCATCATAGTGGATGGGTATTAAGTGACGTATTAGAGTCACTTTATGATTGCGGTGGCCGCATAGTGTATGGTTAGGAACCATTAGGTTAGTATCTTTCCCTTGAGATTTTAGGATTTGTAGTGATACTAGTTAGATGGTGTAGGTTATATCTGAATTTCGAGGACAAAATTCCGTTGTAAGGGGGGGGGGGGAGTATGTAATAACCCGCCCTTTTGGAGATGATTAAATCCCCTAATTAAGTATAATTTGGAATTTGGAGAATTTCTCGAAATAGTAATTTTTGGGATTTTCGAGGATTTAATGATTTTCGAACGATGTTGTGATTATTTTTAGGACTATATAGGTCAAAATATTTTAATTATACGTCGCTATTGAGTAAAGCGACACGAGGTAAGATTTTTAATTGGAAAACCCGCATTTATTTATTTTGGGTTAGAATAGTAATTTGCGGTCAAGTACCTCAGATGAAAATTTCGACTGCGCCATGAGTCTCGGAATGTCCGAGATAGTCGGAAAAGAGTGTCCGATTGTCGAAATTAAGTTTCGGGTAATTTTAGAGGTAAAAGTAACTCGTAATTGGGTAAACGAGTCGTTTTTGGGTTTTAAGGGTTTAAACCCTTTTTCTTTCTTTATAAAGAGGGAGAGGGGGAGAAAAGAGAAGAAAAAGAAGAAAGAAAAGAAAGAAGAGAGAGAGGAAGGAGAAAAGAGGGGAGAAAAGGGAAATTCGGCCCAAACTCCGCCGGATTCGACTCGAGGTCGTCGGATTTCATCCTCCAGGCAAGTGTTTACTTGCTTTATTTACTTTTGTGCCTTAATCTCATATCATAGTTGGTAAAAATATGATTTTGGGGTTAGAACCCTTAAAATAAATTGGGTAAAAGTTGATTATGAGTTTACACATTGATGTAGTGTAAACTCTTAATGATTTTTAGTGTCAAAACCATGTTAATGGAGTATAAAATGGGTTTAAAGGTTAAGTTGGGATTTTTATGGTTTTAGGGTTTAAAACTAAGAGAAATGATTTAATATCCCAAAATAATTGATGTGTTAGTTGTAAAACATAGATTAGATGTTTATTGAGTTGTTGGGTGAGGTTAGAAACAACAAAAATGGAGAAAAATGGAGTTTGAGATTTTGGGAGAGATAATGAATAGTAACCCGTAGCCTTTGGGGTCATTTTAGACCAAGAAGATAAATGATTTAGCTTTCGGCCAAAACACGAAAGTTGTAGATCTTTTCGATACGGTCGCGTGGGCACCAACCAAGTATTTTTCTGATTTTTCTACGATTTGATATGATTTTTACAAGATGACAGCTCCGGGTTGACATCATCAACTCGGAAATAAAATCGGGAATTGGAAAAATTACGGCTACAATTAATGTCGTAGATGTTCGGGATAATTTTTGGAGTAGTTTAGAAACCCCGAAAATGAATTTGGGTTGCTGGATTAAGGATTTGAGGAATTAAAGTTTTGAGGACCTGGTGTGACTGGTCGACCGCGCCCCTATGGCCGGTCGACCGCGTCAAGAAGAAAGGGCCTACTTCTTTATTTCGTAGGCTTATTTACAACCCGCGGTCAACCGGGGGTCTAGGACCGGTCGACCGGTGCCCTGTTTTCAGCCCAAGATTTTGGAGATTATTATTATTTCTCCTCTTTGAGTTTAAAGTTTAAGGGCCTTCTAAATTAAAGTATATTAGAGGGTTATGTCCTAAGGGACTTGTGGATTTGGGAACATATATATATATATATATATATATATATATATATATATATATATATATATATATATATATATATGTATATTCACTTAGTGTGAATTATTATATTTGGAGATATCCGATAAATCTTTCAGAGTTGATTAAGGTAATTATTATTTGTCGAAGTAAGGAAATACTTTGGATTTAGAATCATGCTAATATGAATGCATGATTATGATTCCTGGAGGGAATCTTTGGGATTATGGTCATCGCTAGATGCTATAGGCCACTATGGCCATTTATATATATATATTCTAGGAAGAATATATAGGATATGTATATACTGTGTGATTTAGGTATATATATATATATATATATATGTTATGATGGAAATGATTTTTGAAAATATGAAAATGAATATTTTCAAAACGGTAAATAAATAATTTTCATAATTGATAAAATTGAGGATACACACCTCTCTAAATTGCTATCATAAGGGAAGTTTGCGTACGTATGGTGAAGCCCCCTGGATAATGAATGCAGGGTGGATATAGTCCTATAGGCCATGTGAGCGTTTGTTGATATATATTTTCTGCGCTGGTTAGGAGATTCCGGGTGTGGTCTTGACTATCCCGTAGGCACATGGTCGCTTCTCGACGTCTTGCGATGTAGGATCCCAGGTTGTCTTATGATAGGCCCTGGAAGATGATAGCCATTTAGGGACGCGCACAGTGGAGAAATCTGGACGGGCGGTCTTAGAACGCGTTATATTAAAGCAATTCATGATAATGGATTGGCTTTAATTACATTTCCTGGATATAGGAAGGGAAATGGGTTATATAAATTGGCTTCGGTAACACTTCCCGGATGGAAGAAGGGATGTGGAAGCATATGATATGATAAAAGCATTTTTATGATAATAAAAATGGCTTTTAATTACATTTCCTGAGTATAAAAAGGGAAATGGGATATTTTGAAATGGAAAAGCATTTTTATGATAATAAAATTGGCTTTTAAAAAGGTATATGATTTGTTAAAGAAATTCATGATAATGAATTGTCTTTTAAATACATTTCCTGGATATGAGAAGGGAAATGGAAGGTTTTGAGATAAAAATGATAAGTATTGATAAATACTTTGTTTATGAATCGTCAGTCCGGGAGATAGATCCGGATGGTTATGGTAAAAATATGAATATGTATATATGAATGAATCGAGTACCGAGGGTCTAATGGATCCCGATGATCGACCTTGCCGCATAGTAGTGTATCGGGGGGGTTCCTTGTTTGGATTTCGCTTTGCGAGACACCCCACACACGAATATGGCAGTGTGTTGAGACTTGGGAGAAGTTTTATCCTTAGTTCTCTTATATTATAAATTCTTATGGTGTATATATTTATATATATATCTTTCTGTACTGAGGGACTGGCGGATCTCGACGATCGACCGTGCCGCATAGTAGTGTATCGGGGAGGTTCCTTGTTTGGATTTCGCTTTGCGAGACACCCCACGCACGAATATGTCATAGCATTGAGACTGGGGTGAAGTTTAGCCCTTAGTACATTACTTGGACTATCTAGGGTAGATAGTAGATGGGTAAATTAGACTAGTTAGGCAGGGATAGCTTGACTAGGGTATGTGTTAGGGTGCGCCAGGTGTGCACTACTAGAGGGGAGGTGAGGGGTATCTCATGGGAGTGCGATACCAATTTAAATATGAGATAAAACTATTTTTCTAAAAATAAAGCATTTATGCACTTGCAAAATATTTTCAAAATTCGGGCTCTGACCCGTATATCTACTCTCCTTTATTTCTATATATTATATATATATAGGTGTCCAGACACAGGGACGCCTGGATGGAAATTCCTTCGAGTCAGACGTCTGCTGCAGCAGCTGTGGATGCTTGCGGGTTCTCGGTAGACGCTTCTTTCCTTGTACTCTAGATAAGAGGTATGGTATAAACATTCGGGCCAATGGTCCAACTGATTTTATTTATTATTCGCACGTTATTCGATATGGTTGTATAATTTGGACCGAGTGTTCGGTTATTTTAATTTATTTCATTTTCATTTCAGTTTAATTACGCACATAATTGTGGATGTTTTAATTTGATCGCTAAAAAGAGTAGTTAGATAAAAGTTTTTTTAACGCTCACCTAATAGGATATTAGTAATTAAATGGATTTTCGTCAGTGATGCTAAGAATGATCCATATGAGACTCCTGTTTTAATTTAATATTGGAGTGATCGCCCGGTATCTTATTAGGCGGGGTGTTACATTAACCTTATTACTTATTACTTATTACTTATACCACATGTCACATAGAATTAATAAACTTTGAACTAAACTTGGCGAAGTAGTCGAGAAAATCTTATTTTAAGAATTACCAATTCTGATTGTGAAAATGAAGGTTAGAACATCTCAATTTTATATCAACTATGTAAAAATTAACCAAGTGATTATTAAGGATACATATCAGTAGCCTAAAGTACGAGACTTCTTTCGATTAATTATGAGACTCCTAAAAATATGATTGACAACTTAGTTAACATCAACTTCGTATGAATTTGAAAGAAAACCTTTAAACCCTCAAGTGTAAATTATTGAACCTCGACCTATATTTCCAAATACTAATTGCATAAACAACTATACAATACTATTATTATGAGATCGATGATTCAACTTATAGTATCGTCTTACCCATACCCATTCGTATAGTGTGACAAAACGCATTGTATGAAACGAACTCCAGACCTTATACGAACCATGTCACCAAAGCCTCTGTTTCGATACACAATACATGCAAAGCTTGTAAAAATGCCTATCAATTATCTGAAACGTCTTTTTCGTTTATATTCCTGATTATGTCGTTATTCCTTATATGATTGTGATATGTCACTAATCACGAAAGACCGACCTTTGTCAACTTTAAATTCATGAACTATCTTTCCAAATATGATATATACCTTAGACGAAATACACACTATTAAACTCTGAAACTCCAAGATATCGGAATTTCGAGGAAGATTTTTTTAGGTTGGTAGATTGTAATATCCTGGTTTTTATTTAAATTTATATTAAATTATTTATGCGTCAAAATGACCTTTTACAGACTATTAATAATTTTCGCGACGCTTGTGTCCCATACGCATGTCCTATAACATGAAAATAAGGTTGTCACATTTAATTATGTATTCAAATAATTATTTTTCATATAAATAGATAGTAGAACGAGATTAAAACGAATAGTTTTAAATTATTATTCGAATTAAAAGTGTTTATAAATTAGCGTAATCCAAAAGTAATGTCAATGCAAAAAAAATACAAAAACGTATCCCACGCGCTCCAATGCTAATTTACAGTTTGATGGAATTTAAAAAATTATAAAAATTATACACGAGTACCAAATACAGTTAGTCTCATAGTTATCCAAGGTGACTATACCTATCTAAAGCCTATAAAAGAAACCACCCCCTTTGTTATTTTCACAACTCGATTTACTCTCTCAGTATAGAAAACCTATGCCACTATGGAAACCAATGAAAATATCAAATCACCAAATCCCCAAACCCCCTCCACCGTTGGCCCTTCTTTTTCCCCCACCATCGACAACCCCTACTACTTCATCTTCTTCTCATTTTTTTTTGTTTTTTTCTTTCTTTGCTAAAATTTAATGGAGATATAGATGGATGTGAGTGTGTGTACAATTTGAGCTAACCCCGACCCTCTCCTCCTACACTGCTGATTGAACCGCCACCAGCCTCTTTTTTTTTTCCTCCATGCCGGATTGTGTTACTTCTTCTACCTCTTTTATTTTCGTTTTTTCTCTCCTCTCTCTCTGCTGCCATGAACGAAGCTTCGAGCTTCTAATATATATATATATATATATATATATATATATATATATATATATATATATATATATATATATATATATATATATATATATATATATGTATATATAAATGTGTGTGTGTGTGTGTGTGTGTGTGTGCGCGTGTGTGGAAAAGTGCGTGGGTGTGTGGTTTGAACAGTCGACCACCACCCCTTCCATGGTGGTGGCCGACGGTGGCCAGAAAACCCCAATATAGGGGTGGGTTTTTAATAACGAATTTTATTTTTTATTCTGTCTTTATATATATATATATATATACATGCATACATATATATGTTTTAGCCCCATGAATCTGCTCGCTAAAAATTATTGTTTTGGTTTGGAATCTCATCACGATTACGTCACGACTCGGTTTTGATTTTTGGGTATCCTAATTGGGTATTTGTATTGGGAAAAACAATTGTAAATTTTGGTGTCAATTTTATTATTTACAGTAGATTTTGTATAAAATGTCATCAACACGAATTTCCAAACACGTACGAGTAATCATACATTTTTTATAAATA
The DNA here is from genome assembly GCA_949130495.1 of Sambucus nigra. Classification (NCBI taxonomy): domain Eukaryota; kingdom Viridiplantae; phylum Streptophyta; class Magnoliopsida; order Dipsacales; family Adoxaceae; genus Sambucus; species Sambucus nigra. The sequence continues at coordinate 745,900,229 of OX422210.1, forward strand.
TTTGGAACCATTGTCATTTTTTTACATAAACTGTCCCTTTTCTAATAGAAAAATATTTAACCGAATTACGAAACCAAGTGACTCGAGGTTTTGTCATTTTTATAATCCGAGATTATATTACGAGCAATATTTATTAAAATTGTGATTACGCAAGTGTTGGATAATTTGTTGTGTTGTGTTGACAAATATTGGAAGTGGCAAGACCACTGGTTTGTCGTCTAAATAAAGGGGGGAATTTTCGATGCTTTTCTAATTTTTTTTTGTGTCACGAACAGTAATTTTATTATTACCCGTACCGAATGTTTGACACTCGGATAATATAACAATGATAAACGGGGGCTACTATTTTAATTAATTTAATTACGCGATTATTCTCAGACCAACTTTAGAAATTAATATTTTTTAGAATTACATATTGGGATAATGCTCGAAAACTAGTCTTTACGTTCAAAATTGTAGATTTTGTTAAAATAGTTGAACTGAATATTTGACTCAGATAATATTTTGATAAAATATTATATTGTTGTTTATTCAATTTATTAAAACAATAGATAATTAAGTTAATGATCATGTTCCTTCCTATATTTGGATTTTTAGGACAATGCATTTCAAGTTTAAAAATCTAGTCCCTGTGGTACAATAACATTTATTTGTGTGGTCCCTTTAGAGCCAGGAGTTCATTTTTTGGTCCGCTCTAGCGGCACCATTTTTCATGGTGTTTTTAGTACAGGGACGAAATTTAAAAAAGTATGTGGAGTGTCCTATTTTTATACACTTTAAGAATTATAAGGACCTTTCTCAAAACTCCCTTAAAACAAATTGAATCCTTTAATTCCATTTAAGGAGTATGTTTTTCAGAAAAATGATGTTATTCAAATATTGAGTTAGCACATAAACCTTATTTACGAAATTCATAATGTCGTTTATTACGTCAACGAATTAGAAAAAGTTTGTTATGCCACCAACATACTTACGAAAAATATATAAACGACATTTATATATTAAATTCTTGTCATAGAATAAGTTTTATTCATATTTACCAATTTTTGTAAGTTATCTTAAATCAAAATCATTCTTCCCAAACACCGATATACCCATTTTCATTTAAACCCCGGAGAAAAAACTATATACGGGAACCGGAATACAACAATGGAACATCCCTAAATATCAACGTAAACATTGGTAGGTGATATTTTATTTAATATTATTTCTCGCAATGCTATTGAATTATGACTACTGTTGATATCACCTTGTGATAGACCCAGTATATCATATTCTCATTTTGGAACTCGTTTGAGTAGTTCAAATTGTTTACGTACAATTGATTCATATATTTGACATGATTATGCAACCATATTATTTCACATGATGATTATGACCCGGTTACTTATTAATATCACATATTACAATTAGGGAATAATCTTTCGTTATACCCACGACTGTATTATTTGGCCTGAAGGACTTAGATGTTTGAAGGCCTTGATTATTGCCACCATATGGAATGTCAGTTATTACGTTAGCATGATTTCTTGTATCTCCAGTTATCTGGATTGATTATCTCCAATTTAATTCGATTAATTTAGTTCTATGCATTTTCTATTGCCCTAAAGCCTCTAGACATATAATTATGGGTTATTTGTTTAGAAACCATTTACAGGTGATCTAGCCCTGATATTTCTATTTTTAACAATATCATCATGTATCATTATGCTTATCTCACTCTGACGGTTGAATCCAATTTCTTATTGTACTCCTGATGTTATTATTCTTCAAAGCAAGATTCTATCTAAAAAAATTATTTTTATACTTGTTATAGAATTAAAATAATCTATTGGGCAAAGTTTTGCTTATTCCCCTTTTTTCAGTTATTTTTACCAGCTGCCTATAGGCTATGATGATAATTTCAGATATTAGTTGATACATAGAAGCAAGGAAAAGTCAGATTAGAAGAACAAAAGCATAGTTGATATGACAAATACTTTTGTATAGAAGTTTGTAATAAAGAATAAATTCTTAGATTTCATTTGTAACCCATTTTAGTACCAATAAACGCCTCAGTTTTTTTTCTTCTGTATTTCAGATATATTTATAGTTAGGGATTATTATCAGGTAACCCTCACGCTTGGGAAATCGGGATGCAAAAAAGGTGGTATTAGAGCCCCAGTTTTGTACTCCTATGCAGGACATAGTTGGGTTTCCCACTAGGATAGTAATATTGTATGTATAGGATATTTATATTTGAGTAAGGACATCAATCTTAAAATTACCATTACGATATCAGGAATTTTTGTTAGGAAAAGGTTTTGGAAGATACAAATGGTAATGGATATTTAGAAGGTATTTAGATAGATGGATTACGAGAATAAATCCTTAAACAATGAATTGGAGATATGTAGTTAGTTTCGATATTTAGATATATGTGATCGAATGAACCATTAAGAATTTGTGGATTGTCATGATGTGACTGAAGATTTACAGACATACTAAGAAAGTTATCTTAGGACGGGATTGTATATAATATACTCTCCAAGTCTGTATATACAAAAAAATTCTTTTGTCTAAAAATTGTTCAATTGATACTCCTCTTGAAAATGAAATACTTCATTTGGAATTCCAAAAAAATTCATCTTTGAAAGTTATTTCGTTTCTCTATTTGAAATTTTATTATCAGCTTTCAGATTGTACCTTGTTATATTGTATACTATTCCCATTAGATTACGAGAAGATACTTATGTTAGAACGGTACCTGTTCAGGAATATATAAGAAACTATTTAGAAACTTCTGGATTATGATAAAAGAAATGATCTCTTTATCTTTGGGCTTCATTTTTATTTAGTTTTTGCGCGAATAAGCTTCCATGAATCTCAACAATTTTTGTCCTTCAGTAGCATCCACTAGTTGGTCAATTATGGGCAAAGAAAAATAGTCTTTTGAACACGCCTTATTAAGATCAATGTAGGCTACAGATATACTCCATTTATCGTTCTTCTTTTCTATCATTACCACATTTTCCAACCATTTCGGGTACTTGACATCCTCAATGAACTGAGTTGTTTGCAATTTTTCTACCTCCTCTTGGATGACCATGTTCTTTTCAGACTAAATACCCTACACTTTTGTTTGATCGTCTTGGCACCCTTGTTAATATTGATCTCATGGAAGAGGAAATTGAGATCAATTTCGAGCATATCTTCATGACTTCAAGTGAATACGCTTTTCTGCTCCTTAGGGAATTTAAGGAAATTGAAATCAATTGTTTGAGGGATGGTGCTAATGTGGAGCTGATTTGAGTGGTCCTTTTAGAATTTTCCTCGTTGAGGATTATACTCTCCGTAGTTACTATTATTTGCCCTTTGCCCATCTCTGGGATCTAAAGTGTCAACTTTTGTTTCTCCATTATACTTTATGGTGTCAACTTGGTAGGTGTTTGTATTTTTCTTTAGATCGATCAAGTCTTCCTAGTCGACTGAAGTATAATGGCATTCCTTTGACACTTTCTGATCACCCTTTACTACGCCGCCTCTGAAGTGAGTAAGGAAATGGAGACATTGGTGGGCAGTGGATGGTATAGGTTTAAATTTCTTCAAACCTACTCTACCGAGAATCACATTGTAGGCTGGCTGGACATTCTTATAAAAAATGAACAACCGTATCTTCTCTATTCGGCTTACTAACCGGACGCTGAAAAACACTTCCAAATTGATAGTTCCGAGGGAATAGACGTTTTTCCCGAGAAACCAATCAGGGGTCTATGATATGGTTCCAGTTGACTTTCCATTAATCCTAGAATTTTGAAGAAATTATAAAACATGATATCAGATGAAATTCCATTATCTATAAAAACTCTAGAAATTATGGCTTCCTGGATTCTGTATTTTATGACTAGAGGGTTGTCATGGGGATATAGTACTCCAGAGAGGTCGATTTTAGAGAAACCAATAACAAGCTTGTCTCTATTTACTTTTTGGGCGGATCATCACCATTATTCAAATTGATGCGTCACATGTAGGAGCAAGCTTGAGCCTCATGCATATAAGCTTTCCTCTTAGTGACCTTATAACCTCTTCCAGCATCCCCACTGTAATGCCATGACAATCAAAATAACCAAAGCTTATCATAGTTACCTCAATTCTAGTTGATTGGGTTTTTTCGGCAGGTCTGGATTCTCTTTATGGTCATCCTCGTGACCCCGCTTCTTGTCATCTCTAGGTTTGCAGGGGGAGTCCGACCTTCATCTGGTCTCTTGACCTTTACACCGATCAATATACTTATTCAGTTTTGCTTGGTGAACGAGGTATTAAATCTCATTCTTCAATGCAATGCAATTGTTAGTTTTGTGCCCATGATCTTTGTGGAATTCGTAATATTAGGACTTGTCTTTCATGTTGGGTGGTGCTCTTATCTTCCCAGGCCATTTCTAGTCTTTGTTATTTATGATTTCCTCCAGGACATGATGGATACTAACTATTAGTGGAGTATAACCTTCATATTTTTTGGGTTTATATTCCTTCTTGTGCTTCTGCTTTTTCTTTTCTCCAGGCTTGGTCATGAGGGTTTGCTTCAAAGCAATCGCTTCCTCGGCATTCATAATTTTCCCATCCTTGGACATGATCCCAATCATGGTCTAATGCGTAATACAATTTTTTTGGGTGTAGACCACTCAATAAGGATGTGATGGTTGTCGTTTCCTCATAATCAACAACTTTTGACTTCTCACCATTAAAATAGGTGATTTATTCCCTAGTGGTTTCCCTTGCTCATTGTCGGACACTTCAATTTTTCTCTTCCTCAGAGAAGACGAGAGTGTATGAAGAGACGAAACTCGCTTATACACTTAAAAAAATGACGAGGGGAACTTATGATCAACATCATTAATTTGGTGGTCTCAAATTAAAAATCATTTATTGGTTATCTCTCTTGGCTAAGACAAGAGTGGACTTGGATTAAATACCATTAATTCAATGGCTTTAAATTTGGTGTCTACCTCGGTGAAGACGAGAGTGTATAAAGAGACGAAACACACCCATACACCTCCAAAGACGATGAGGGGGGGGGGGGGGACTTATGATCAACATCATTAATTTGGTTGTATCAAATTAAAATCATCTATTGGTTATGTCTCTTGGCCAAGACGAGAGTGGACATGGATTCAACACCATTAATTTGGTGTCTTTAAATTTGGTCTCTCCCTCAGCAAAGACGAGAGTGTATGAAGAGACAAAACTCGCCCATACAATTCAAAAAATGATGAGGCGGGAGTTATGATCAACATCATTAATTTGGTAGTCTCAAATTAAAAATCATTTATTGGTTTCCTCTCTCGGTTAAGACGAGAGTGGACTTTCATTCAACACCATTAATTTAGCGGCTCTCTCCCTCGACGAAGACGAGAGTGTATGAAGAGAGGGGGACTTATGATCAACATCGTTAATTTAGTGGTGTTAAATTAAAAATCATTTAATGGTTACCTCTCTCGTCCTCTGAAAGCCTCAGCTCAGCCGCGGTGGCATTACTCACCTATCAAGTCAGACATTCATGGGTTCCTCTGTAAAAGCCCTATGTCATGCTAGATCTAGCATGACAAATCTACGTGGGCAGGCAGTTATATCTCCATGAGCACATGGGGGAATATTCCATCATCATGACATGTTTATGCCAGGGACAGGTGGCTAGACCTCATTGGAAGATTTACCCTGGGCATGCCTCTTACATGCTCGGGGGTACAGTTTTCACCCCCAAGGACTATATATAATCACCTTCTTCCCTAGTAAAAATGATATGGAATTGCATACCCTAGCCAAACTCTGTAAAATTCACCCTAGATAGAGAGAATGCTAGAATTGTATCCTTGAGCCATTAAAGCTCCATTATCTAGTGTATAAGTACACCAGCACCTGTACAGTGGAGTAGGTCGAACAACTCACATGAGCGTGTTTATCCTCTTCCCCTCATCTCATTCTCTTATTTTCATATTTGTTTGTATATCTTTATTTCATTCTCTTATTTTCATATTTATTTGTATATCTCCATTGCTTTGCCATTTTCTGAGCTTGAGCTATGTATAAAAATTTAAATGGTGATTTCTTATCATCATCATTGGGTTCACTCATTCAGTTTGGTCGTCAAACTGAGTGTGAAAAGACATAGACTACACAAAATGCTACGAGTTGTCATAGTAGGAGGGTCACGACCTATGACCGTAACCATATGGTAAAGGATAAGGACTGTGATCATTTTAACATTAGACACGACAAGGTCCATGACGAGATGTGGTCATTGAGGCTCTTGGAAGTGGTCATGGACCAAATCCCTGAACCCAGTGGGTCATGGTCTATAGCCATGACAATGGCATGATAAATTTGGCACGAAATTCATGCCATAATTCCCTCCAAGATTGGTCACAGAGGATTAACGACCGTAGTCCATGTTAACCTATATGACCAAGGCCAAATATATAAACTGTTGGTTAGGGCTTGGGACTATGACCATATCTGAGCATTGGTCAAAACTTTGGGCCATGACCCCTCTTTCCCCACATGCTACATAAACTGATGCATAGAATTTTGAATTGGTCATGGTGGTTGGTCGTGGATAAGGGCCATGACCATGTTCCTTATATTAAAAAAACAACAACCCTAGTTTCCATTTTCTGTCAAACTTGGGGACCAACCTTCTTCTCCGTGCGATTTTTGGCGATTTCTGCAACCATGGGAATTCCGATTTGAGTATAGGAAACAATTTTGAAAATATGCACACTTAGGCTTGAAAACGTGCCGCGGGGTGGGAGCTATCACACCCAACGGCACCCAAATGGCAATGTGGATGGCATGGAATCTTGGTGCGCATGCATTGTAATGCGTAGCGATCAACGACGTAGACGTGGACTCCCAATTTGAGGATAGGAAACGAATTTGAAAATAGACACACTTAGGCTTAAAAACGTTTCACAGGGGGGAGGGTACCTCCAGTGGAACTCAAAGTGCACCGCGGTGGCACATACACCTCGTGCACATCCAATGTAACACGTGGTAACCGGTTGTGCAAGCACGAAACTCCTAGTTTGAATATAGGTAATGATTTCGAAAATAGGTGCAATTAGGCTTCAAAATGTGTCGGGGGAACGAGAACTCCCAGTGACACCCAAGAAGCACTGCTGCTGGCACGAACATCTCGTGCACATCCAACATAAGATGTTGCAATCGATCGTGCAGCTGTCGGACTCCTAGTTTGAGGATAGGAAATGAATTCGAAAACAGGCACACTTAAGGTTGGAAACGTGCCACGGGGTGGGGAGCACCCCTAGTGGCACCCAAGCGGCATTGCGGGTGGCACAAACACCTCGTGAGCATCCAACGTAATACGTAGTAATCTGACGCCCAACTGTGGGACTCCTGAGTTGAGGATATGATATGAATTAGAAAACAGGTACACTTAGGCTTGAAAACGTTCCAACGACACCAAAACGAAACCTCGGGTGGCATGAATACCTCGTGCACGACCAAGGTAACATGTAACAACTTGCAACACAACCGTGGGACTCCCGGTTTATGGATAGGATACGAATTAAAAAATAGGAACATATAGGCTTGAAAAAGTGCCGTAGGGGGTGGGAGTGGGCACCCCCAATGACACCCAAATGACAATGTGGATGGCACAAAAACCTAGTGGGCATCTAATGTAACATGTACTAAGAGTCCGCGCAGCTGATGGACTTTCGGTTTGAGGATAGGACACAAATTCGTGCTGTGGGGGTAGGGAACCACAAGTGGCACCAGGAATGGTACGAGCGCCTTATGTTCATCCAACTTAACACTTATCAACTGATTGTGCAACCATGGGACTCTTGGTTTGAGGATAGGACACGAATTCGAAAAAAGGCACACTTAGGCCTGAAAAGGTGTCGTGGGTTGGGGGACACCCCCAGCCGAACCCAAACAGCACTTTGGGTGGCACAAACACCTCGTGTGCATCCATCGTAAGACGTACTAACTGGACACAAAGTCGGGGGACTCTTGGTTTGAGGATAGGATGCGAATTCGAAAACAAGTACACTTAGACTTGAACTTGTGTCAGGGGAGGGGGCACCCCCAGCAGGACCCAAACGGCTCCGAGGGTGGAGTGAACAACTTGTGTGCATCCAACGTAAAACATAGAAAATGTTGCATATCCATAGTACTTTCGATTTGAGGATAGGACACGAATTCAAAAAAAGACACACTTAGGCTTAAAAACGTGCCATGGTAGGGCGGGCACCCCCAGCTTCACCCAAACTAAACCACGTGTGGAATTACAACCTCTTGCGCATCAACGTAATATGTATCAACTGGACAGACAACCACGGGATTTATGGTTTGAGGATAGGACACGAATTAGAAAACTGGCACACTTAGGCTTGAAAACATGTTGCGGGGACGGGCACCACCAGTGGCACCCAAATGGCACCTCGGGTGGCATGAACACCTCTTGTGCATCTAACATAACCCGTATCAATCGTTCGAGCATCTGCGAGACTCCCAATTTGAGGATAGGATACAAATTTGAAAGCAGGACAACTTAGGCTTGAAAACGTGCCCGGGGGGGGGGGGGGGGGACCCCAACTCCACCGAAATGGTACCGTGGGTGGAACGAACACCTCGTTCATGTCCAACGTAACACGTTTCGGTCGAACACACATCCATGGGACTCCCATTTTTAGGATAGGAAATGAATTCGAAAACAGACGCACTTAGGCTTGAAAACGTATTGGGGGCGGGCACCCCCAACAACACCCAAACGGAACTACAGGTGGCATGAACACTGTAAGAGGATAGTTTAGATAAGATGGAGGCGTAACCCCTTTTGAGTACAGTAATGATAAGTTAAATTAGCCAAAACCTTGGATTAATTATAGGACATGCAAACACAGACTAAATGAAGATGAACTCAGTTTAAACTCACAAATATCTCGTGTATAACTCAAAAAGTAGTAATGAAAACTAGAAGTAACTTAGCTAGAGGGAGAGAGAAGTAATCACCCTAGCTACACCTTGGTAGGCGTCCAAACATACCAACTACCCTAAAGAATCTCTGTCAAGTATTAAGAGCTTCGTAATAAATGACAATGGTGGGTGAGTAAAACTCTCTCTAGTTTGTTATAACTCTCTACTAATAACTTCTGAACTCTCAAAAGATCATCCTCTCCTCAAAGGTGGCTGGGGTCCTTAAATAGCCCCCACACCACCCCCGAGGTAACTCAGTCATCAATGCCTGTGAAAGACCTCCCTCATCCTTTATGTCACAAATATTAAATACTTGATGCAATAGTTGTCTCCACGTCATAAACATTAAATACCAAGACATGCCTTTTGCCTAACCACTGTGTGTCAGGGGGCTGTTGTCACAGAGGTGTCTCACCAACTGCCTGACAGCCCTAAATACCACGATGGTTTACTCAAGTGCAGGTCTGAAATTATTTAGATGGCTAGTGACATCACCTATAATAGATGTGACATTAAGTAGACGGCTGTTTGGTTCACAACTTAACGCCCGATGGAACTCCAAGCTGCTCCGCCCGAGGTTCCACGTCCAGGGCCCTTCGGTGTTTTACCAGGTATATCTAGGATGGTCAGTACAAGCCCCAATGGTGCCTCACGTCTCAATCCTCCAAACCAAGTCACTCTAAATTTCCCACGGTGAGGTCATTCGCTAGAGCATGAAATCTCTCCTAGGCCCTGCCAAGCTTGGTCTCTCGCGAGTACCGTTTGACCTCACACTAAAACTCATTATTATTCTCGTTACATCATTACAACTGTTATAGCTTATAGTCAATATAAACGAAGATACAATATGACTAACACAACAAGCTAAAGTACAAGTTGCCACACTGAGTTGCCACACCTGAGCTGTCACACTGAGCTGCCTCGGCTTCTCAATCCCAAACACGGTTGCCCATCGGGGAATTATCTCTAATCTCAGGATTACCGTCAAGCCCCCTCTACATTTTCCCCTTCGTGGAGAGATTTATTGTGGGAATAGGAAATATCTGCACAAAAACTTCTCAATCCGATGAACCTTCTCTGTGTGTAAAAATGTGGCCTCCTTTCCTTTCTTAGAACCGCAGTGTTATAATCCCCAGGAAAAAGTAAAATTTTTCCCGATGTACCTGAGCCGAAGCACTGTAGCTTATTGGTGCTTGGGTGAAGGGACATCGCCACTTTTTCCTTTCACTGAGCCTCAACCTTTCTAGCTTTACTATTTTAAAATTCTTCCAAAGGCCTACTTACCTCCCCAAATACTCATTTTTGCTATAAATAGTGAAATTTTGTCGTTCTTGCTGAGTTTTCGTTAGGACTGCCCCTATCATTGGGACTTGGGAAATTCTCCCTTGTAACATTTCTCCATGTTCTAAAAAGCATAAATTCTCCCCGATGTAGCTGAGTCATAATTAAATAATGTTTAGACTTGTGGCAAGGGGATATCGTATCTTTTTTGAATCGTTGGGGCACTGCCTTTGTTGGGATTCATTGGATTTGTCTGACAAAAATTCTGGCGTCAAAACTCAAACTTGCTGGAGAAGGCAACTCCCTTCTATTCCCCAAGCGTCACTTTATTAATGATGTGGCACTGTATTTTCAACTGTCAAGACACTTCCCGAAGTGCCACGTGTTCATTTGAAATGATTATAGGAGGCCTTGCACGTGTGGTGGTGGGAAACTAAACAGACGGGTTCCTTAAAAGGTTTCAAATGTCTCTTTTTTCAAACCCTTCTCTTTCCTCTGTCATCTTCAAGATCCCGTATTCTTTAAAGATATAACTCTTATGCGAACTCCTGCCCTCTCTCATCTTTTACGCCATCACCTGTGGTTGTGGTTCTCGATCTTAATTCCCAACCCTTGTTTTACAAAGCTTCTTCTCGTACTTTGTTATTTTCTGTAATGGCCTCCTCAAGAAAACCTACAACACCTGCCACCAGTGCTCCACCTTCCACCCCTGTTGTCACCACCTTCGTTGCCGCCTCATTAACTGTTGCCGACCAGGACTAGTTGCACTTCTACCACCGGTCCCCCATATTCGGCAAGGGTGATGACTTTGCTCGGTCTTGTAAGACTTGCATTTTTAATGCCAAGTATGATGCCCTGACGATTGGTGATGAAGATGAGAGCGCTGATGACTGGGGCTTTCTACCTCCATAGGGGACTCTCCAATTTCGTCTTGAGCAAGGGGACTTCCCATGGTCCCACATCGACTTCGAAGGGCCTGGGGGCTCTCCTTCTCACTTTGCTGCTTAGAACTCCCATATGCAGAGTTTCCATGCTGGGCTTCATCGGGCCAAGTGGTTTGGTGAGTTCACCATGTCCAAGAATAATGATTCCCTTCCCGTTTTGGTATCTCACTAGAATGTTACCACTCATACCTTCATTGTTTCGTAGGGAGAATCTGCAATAACATTAGAGGACGTGTACGAGCTCCTAGGCCTTAAAGAAACAGGCCATGAGCCCTATTTTGATGAGGCCTTAGATGCCCAGGAAGCTGCTAATCGTTTGGAGTTGGACCGTATATATCGAAGGTGCATAGGTTCTTCGAACAAAACCATTTTCACTCCACTCATCAACTACTTCTTCAAGGATCCTTCTGAAAGTAGTTCCTCTGAGGCTACCCCCGGTCAAGGTACATCGTTGGAACTTCCTGTCTGCATCCTTTTCGTTCTTTCTCATTTTCTTTTAACGAGGAAAATCAACGACCAACCTCCAAGGGACCTCATCAACCGATCCCTCCATTTGGCCTGGGGTATCAAGCTTCCTCTGGCTGCAATCGCCTTGGGATCCCTCTACACATGGCTCGATAGAACCCTTTTTAACATGTAATGATCTCTGGGTTGTTATAACTTGGCTAACTTTTCCAACTTTGTCCTCCTCACAGTCTTCCTCTATGTATGTTTCCCGGCCGTAGCAGCCAAGACCAATCGCCGTCCTTTAGGGGAAATAATTATGCCCCCACACTCATTTGTTTATCATAAGAGACAAAGCCTAAAGGTGTTGACCTCCATCATAAATGATTTTTCAAATTTTATGATGAGGCTCTATAAAGAGGATGTTTTTCTCTATACTTGTGGTTTTTTTAAATATGAAGCAAGAGTGGTCTGGTAAACTACTCTAGACCTCATTATTGATGACCTTCACTGGCTGTGGTCCTTCTATTTTCTCCAGGACACCTTCCTTTTACACCGAGTGGGGATATACCAACGAGCACTACAATCCCAACAGATGCAGCTATCAGTTCAGTTTCGATCAAGGGGCTCCTCGCCCAGTTTTTCAATTATCTAAACCCAAGGCCTCTTTTGGCGAGGCATGTTCACTGTTCTACTCAACTGCTGCATGGGGGGTGAGTTCTATATTGACTGGGCGATTCACCATTCCCAGCATCACCAGTCAAAGGGATGTAACCCCTCTATTTGCAATAAAATACTGGCCAAGGCAACTGGCCTAAATTTCTGAGTTCATTGAGGGAGATCCTGTGTATCCTCTAATTCTTTCATTTTTGGCCTTGGAGTTGGGATTAAAGGGGAATTCCGTTCTTGGGATTGAGTTCCCTCTAAGCCAGACCCCCAAAGTGCCCCTACCGAACTTGCTCCACATTGCCCCATGATCCGTACTTCCATGCCCAAACCCAGGGCCTCTGCAACCCCCAAAACATCTGCCCCCTCGTCCGAAGCTGCAACTGGGTAAGGGCCTTCTCAGCCACCTGATCCAACTGAGCCAATAGCCAAGAGGAGAAAAAGGTCGAGGGTACCTTAAGTTACTGATGCAACGGGCGCAAGGAATAAAACTCTGGGCATTAAGTCCCAGAAGAAATGGCAGCCGAGATACCTCCATTCCTATCTCCCTTTATTGCTGCTTCCTCTCCACCTTCACCAGTGTTTATACATTCTCGTTCTCCCTCCGGATCTCATGTATGTGTGCACATTTTATTCTTATTCCCCTTTCCTTAAGGCAATCTGCATTTGCTTATTTCTTTGACAACTTTGGTGCAGAGAGTTGAAGAACAATGACCCAGTCCCCCAAGTCCCCCCAGTCCTCCCAGTCCCCCTATATGTCATTTCATTGGGGGGGGGGGGGGGGAGGTTGCGGTATCTCTCAAGACGATACCACTCCTCCCCGTTCCCCCATGATAGGCCTTACCTACTCTCATCATTTGCCCTCCCAACGGGCCAAAGAAGATGCTACGGGGGCTGCTACCGTTGGGCCTGTTGAAATATCTGCCCAACCAGAGGTAACTACTCCAGCCTCCTCTAAATTGTCATCCAAGCAAGAGATCCCTCTACCCCTCATTACGGTCGAGGAGAGTGTTCATGAGGTAAATTTCTTATCAAGTCTCACGTCTTTCCTTTATCCCATTGCTTTATTTATCATTCTAATATGCTGGGATGTTTTAGATGGAAGTGGCATCTCTGATAGCGAACATTCTCCTTCCCACTGCATTGACGAGACCCCTGACTGCAATTTCGCTCTTTGGTGCCATAACGGGGGTAAGTAATGCTTAGATGTATTGTTTCCTTTTCCCTGTGCTTGCTCCTTGTTTCTAACACTTGGTTTTGTATTTACATCTTTCGCCAAGCCTTACTCCACCATTTGCACTTAGTATCCTTTTCCCTTCCCACGCCAAGGTTGATGCTGTTATCCCGCGTGGTGACTCTTCAGTGCCTGCCCATGATGGGGCATCACTTAGATATTCCTCGTGTTTTGTCGGCGAAACTCCTTCGTTAGCCTTGGTACCGTTTGTTGGTGAGGGAGCTTTGGATACCATTAAGGCTTCTTTAGCTAGGGCCGCCGTTGAGGCTTCTGAGGCAATGACACTGCCTCCAACGGTTCCTGTCCCTATGGCCTCCACGGTGGCTCCCATTCTCGCTCTTGCTATGACTGAGGTATTTTGCTAATTTCTCTGCATTCTTGTTGAAATTTTTTTCGCAAACTCCACCTATAAGGGTGAATTAACAACGAAAACGCTTGTTAAGATTTTTCATAAACTCCACCTATAACGGTGACTTAACAACGAAAATGATTTTTAAGATTTTTCACAAACTCCACCTATAACTGTGACTGAACAACGAAAACTCTTGTTAAGATTTTTCATAAACTCCACCGATAATGGTGACTTAACAGCGAAAATGATTGTTAAGATTTTTCACAAACTCCACCTATAACGGTGACTTAACAACGAGAACGCTTGTTAAGATTTTTCACAAACTCCACCTATAACGATGACTTAACAATGAAAATGCTTGTTAAGATTTTTCACAAACTCTTACTATTTCTTCTACCTCTTCTCAGGTTGCACAGGAAAATTCCCCACCAGTTCTTTCGCCTATTGGCTCACCCTATCGGGAACCTGTCGTCTAGAAAGATTACAGCCATAATGATCAAGGTTCCACGACCGGTGTTGCTACCGAGAGAGAATCTGGGTGCGAGATTCCTCTGCCCGACTTGGCTCCTCACACCTTCTGCCTAATGGTGCTTCAACGTTCTCCTCAAATGCCTGCCAACCATCGTTTGATTGTTGAGAAACTTATGAACCATCATCCTGAAACATTCACAGTGGACTATGGGTGGCACGAACGCCTCGTGTACATCCAACGTAACATATATCAACTAGACACGTATTCGTGGAACTCGTGGTTCAAGGATAGGAAATGAATTCGAAAACAGACACAGTTAGGCTTGAAAATGTGGGATAGGACACAAATTCTAAAATAAGCACACTTAGGCTTGAAAATTTGCCACGGGAGATGGGCATCCCTTGCGGCACCCAAATGGCAATCCGGGTCGAACGAACACCTCGTGTGTTTCCAATGTAACATGTAGGAACCTGCCACTCATCCCTTGGACTCCCGATTTAAGGATAGGAAACGAATTCAAAAAACAGTCACATTTAGGCTTGAAAATGTGCCGCGAGGTGGAAGGCACCCTAGCGTCACCCAAATAGCACCGTGGGTGGAATGAATTCCTCGTGCGAGTCCAATGTAACATTTATCAACTAGCCTCGAAGCCGCAGGACTCTCAATTTGAGTATAGGACACGAATTCAAAAGCAGACACGCTTACACTTGAAAACATGCTGTCGGGGGGGGGGGGGGGGGCACCTCCAGCTGCACCTGAACGACACTATAGGTGGCACGTTCACCTTGTCCACATCCAACATAATACATAGCAATTGGTTGCGCTCCCCCGAGACTCCTAGTTTGAGTATAAAACAAAAATTAAAAAACAGACCCACTTAGGCTTGAAAACGTACCACGGGGAGGCGGGCACCCCCAGCGGGACCTAAACGACACCGGAGGTGGCATGAACACCTCATGTGCATACAACGTCATTCATAGAAACTAGACACACAGTCTAGGGACTCCAAATTTGAGGATAGGAACTAAATTCAAAAATCGAAACACTTAGGCTTGAGAACGTTCCGGGGCTAAATGGTACCCTGGGCAGAATGAACATCTTGTATACACGTCCAACGTATCAAGTAGAAATCGATCGTGTAGCCACTGGACTCTCAGTTTGAGGATACAACCCGAATTCAAAAACAGGCACACTTAGGCCTTAAAAGGTGACAGGGGTACCCCCAATAGTACCCAAACGACACCACGGGTGGCACGACCATCTCGTGAAAAAATTACATGTGGCAACTGAGCGCACAACCTCGAGAGTCTCTATTTGAGGAAAGGCCATGAATTCAAAAAATGCACACTTTGACATGAAAACGTGCGGCGGGCACCCCCAGTGGCACCCAAATGGCACCGCGGGAGGCGCGAACACCTCGTGTGTATTCAACGAAATATGTAGCTATCGGTTACGTAGCCACGGGACTCTCATTTTGAGGATAGGATGCGAAATAAATAACATACACATTTAGGCTTGAAAAGGTGCCGCGAGCTTCGGGAACCCCCAGTGGCTCCCAAATGGCACCGCATGTGGATCAAACACCACGCGCGTGTCCAATATAACATGTAGAAACCGTCCATGCATCCCCGGGACTCCCGATTTGAGGATAGGAAACTAATTCGAAAACATTCACACTTAGGCTTGAAAATGTGTCGCATGGGGGCGGGGAGGGGAGGCGAGCACCCTAGTGGAACCCAAACAACACCATGGGTGGCACGAATACCTTATGCGCGTCCAATGTAACATGTTAAAACAAGTTGCGCAGCCACGGGACTCCCAGTTTAAGAATAAGACACGAATTTGAAAATAGGCACACTTACGCTTAAAAAAGTTCCACCGGGGGTAGGCATCCCCAGCGTTAGCACGGGTGGCATGAACACCTTGTGCGCATCCAATATAATAGGTATAAACCGACCGGGTAGCCGCGAGGGACTCTTGATTTGAGGATTTAAATTGAATTCAAAACACATGCACACTTGGATTGAAAACGTGTCGCGGGGGGGGGGGGGGGGGGGGGGGTCCCGAGCATCCCACAAACGGAACAAGGGGTGGCACGAACATCTCGTGTGAATCCAACATAATACACACCAACTGGCTATGCATCCACAGGACTCCCAATTTGAGGATATAATACGAATTTAAAAATAGGCACACTTAGGCTTGAAAATGTGCCTCAGGGTGTGGGCACCACCAGCGGCATCCAAATGGCACCAAGAGTGGCATGAATAACTCGTGCGCATCCGATGTAACACGTAGAAAGAAACCTCATATGCGTGGGACTCCTAGTTTAATGATAGGACACAAATGTAAAAATAGGCACACTTCAGTTTGAAAACGTTCAGAGAGAAGCAGGCACCCGCGATTGCACCCAAATGGCACTACGGGTGGAAAGAGAACCTCATGCACGTCAAACGTAATACAAAACGACCGGTCGCATAGAGGCATGACTCTCGGTTTGAGGATATGACATAAATGACCCTTATTTTTTATTACAGTTAAATATGGTCATGGTCCATGACCATTTTTTCATATCGTGGTTAAAAATTAGGTCATGACCTGAAGCCAAGACCATATTTCATGTTGTCCTCCCTTGATCAAGGCCTAAAGACGTGACCAATTATTTCCCATTCTAGCATGGGTCACAGCCTAGATCCATGACAAATTTTATCTCTCGTTATTCTTAAAGGTCAATACCCATAACTAAAGTTTTCCCATGCAAGTGTTGGTCATATCCACGAGCCGTGATCAATTTTTTCTCCTAATCTTCGTCACAATTTATAACCATGATTAAAATTTTCCCACGCTGGTGTGGGTCATGGCTGGGAGCCGTGATGAATTTTGTCTCGCCCTCGTCGTCATGGTCCATTGTCGTGATTACCTTTTTCCATCCTGGTGTGGGTCACAGCCAGGAGTCGTGACCAGTTCTATGGCTCGATCACGGCCATTATCCGTGACCATCCTCCATAGAGACAAAGGTCCATGATCACATGTTTCATTACGGATCTGGGTTGTGATCCACGAAAATGGTCGCGCTAAATTTGGTCACAACTCTAGGCCGCGACCCACATGCCTAGCCATAGCCGAAGTCCATAACCATTCGTTGGATTTAGTGTAGTGGTACTCATACTCAGTTGTACTCCTAGAGCCTCCTAAAAACTCCTTCAGAATAGAGATATGAAGGCACTGTCTCGGTCGGACACAATCTTATGTTGTACACCATGGAGTCATACAATCTACGTCATAAACAATTTGATGTAATACTCTATTGTCAAATCTGTCCAAACCAGAAAGAAATGAGACACATTATTCAACCTATGAACATTGATCCAACTCGAATCATGACATCCCTAGGACCATGACAATCCCACTATGAAGTCTATGGAGATGCTCTCCCACTTCCACTCGGGAATATCCAAATGTTGTAATTCCCCTAAAGGTCATTGGTGTTCCACCTTCACTACTTAGTAAGTGGAAATCTTGGAGGTAAAATCCACTATATCCTTCTTCATCCCAATCCACCAATACATTTTGCGCATGTATTGATACATCTTATCTCCTTCGGGATGTACCGTGAATCGATAACCATGAGCCTAGTCTAAAACACCTCTTCTTAATTCATAATTATACGGCACCACCAATCATCCTCTGAAACCTCAAGCTCCTATCCGAACTGATCGATAATGGAGGAAATCCACCTGATACTAGTCTGCGAACCTTATCTTGGCATAAGGAGTTTGAATATTGTTGTAATATTATAAGTGTCACCATGGCTAGTGTAATAGTCATTAATCCCATAAAGGCATCCATCAAATCTAAAGCCCAGCTATCCTGCCATTGTGATGACTATATATCTGGAAATTCCCCCCTGATCGTCCCATAACGCAACCAAAGTAACTGTTGATAGTCAATTCAGTGCATCAGCCACCACAGTTGCCTTCCATGGGTCATACTAAATCGAGAAATGATAATCCTTTACAAATGCAAATGATATCCTCTGTCGCATATTCATCTCTCTCTTTATAAATAAGTATTTGAGGCTTTTTTGATCGGAATATAACATAAACTATAAACCTACGAGATAATGTCTCCAAATGTGAAGGGAAAATACTATCTTTGCCAACTCTAAGACACGGGTGGGTTAATTAACCTCAAGGGGCTTTCGCTTTCGGAGCACATATGCACCACTTCTAAGGCATCCTGGTATATTCTAATGTCTACATACGAGGGTGATACTAAAGTTAAAAATGCTAAGTGTCAATTGCTAGTTGATATTTATGAAAGATGATGAAAATTTGATGACTTTTATCTTAGGTTGTAAGATATAGTAAAATAATCACATGCTAATGGTATTTTATATGACCAAGTGTGACCTTGTCCTAGGATGATAGGCGTTAGCGTCCACAACCGAGTTCCCAAAGTACCCCACTTAAGTCGTACCCAATAATCGTCCAGATTAGGGTCAAATTCATCATCCACCACTACGAAAATCTTGTGAGCCGAGACCTTAGCAGGGTATTTCATCCGTAAAGACTTGTCTTGTCCTCTAATTATACTGACACTTGGTAATGACTTGTATAGCATGTCTCGACCTTATACCTTGAGCTGAGACCAAACTTGACATTTACTAGCATGTAATCCTGCACTACCTCAGCAATCTAGTACTCGGCCAAGCCGAGAACCCTCCAGACAACATTTGTAGTATGCGCAGTACAAAGTTTCAAGATGTCAAACTCCACGTGGAAAAGTCTGTTACAAAAAGATTATCCCCTCACATGAGGGATTATTGCATCATGGTTAATTACATGTGTGAAGTACCGGTGTCAACTAGATATTGGAATCCCCCTCATGCACATGCTAATTATATGCTTGGGGGTACATTACACCCCCAAGGAACTATAAATACACTTCATCTTCTACATTGTAAAGGATCGATTATTCAAAACCTTAGTACAACTCTGTCAAATTTCTTAATGAGAGAGAAAAGATCGAGTATTGTATTTACATGCCAATAGCGCCATGGTTATAATGAAAACAACCATTGACATTGCATAGTGGACATAAGCTCCGACCGTACCACTTAAATTCAAGTCTTCTTCCTTTTTTCCTCATCTCTCTCTCCATTGTTATATTGGTATATTTATGTCATTGTTTTATTGGTGTGAATTCATTAATCACTTTGACCCAGTGATAGTAGTTCTGGTATCATCAATCTAGCACCGTCTGTGGGAATGGGATGTCCATTCTCTTCCTTTTTTCTGCAGCTACTCTACTAAATCCTTTGGTGGTGGTCCTATCTCAGTTAAATTTTTTGCCCTTCCATCTTACTACCAGATTGCAGCAGATTCACCAGTTATGGGTGGATATAGTACCAGTCAGGCCTCTCCTTAGTAAAAAATGGCTGAGGTAGCAGTGGACCTACGCTCCTTGGTAGATTATCAATAACTGATGCAGGCAACCCTTATCGCTTTCAGCCAAAATATGGAAGTTAGGCCAGTTGGTACCGGGGATCAGGTGATAACTCTAATCTACACATATGGTTCTCTAGATCAAATAGCCAGGGAACCACCCTAGGATCCACAAAAGGATCTACCTCCTCAATACAGGCGCAGGGATGTGTTCGACTCTAGGCATTTACATCTGGGGAGGCTGGGTCAAGAATGCCCTGATGATGAGGATGACCAGTATGATGATGCAAACTAAATACTAGGAACCTTGAGAAATCTCTAGAGGCACTATGAGACCAATTCATTCCAGTAGAGCTGAGTGTGGTAAGTCGAGCCTATGATGCAGACCCAAAGAACATCATTGGATAGATTAAGTAGGGGGTCGGCCTTTTATTGGCTTGGCCCGACAGTTAGCGATCTAAGGAACCACCTTTCCAGGTACATGCGTATTTCAGGCTCTAGAATAAATGAGAGAGTTGATGACCTTCGAACTTTAAGAGGACGAGATAATAAGTAGAGAGAATTCAATAGCCGACAAAGGACAACACCTAGGGAGCACTCTGTGCGTCTGAGTGTTAGAGAGGGTGCCGAAGATAATGTAACCCAAGATGATTCTATTCAGGGGTTGGAGGAAAAAAATAGGGTATATCTTGAAGAGCCAAGATCCGTTGCAAATGGTATACTCTAAAGGCCCCCCCTTCGTGTCTAGGATCGTCAGTTATCCAACACCGGCTAAATTCAGGCCGTTGGTGGTCACTCCAAAGTTTGATGGGAACACTAATCCAGTCCACCACGTGGAGATGTACCAGTCGCCTACCGATATTTACTCAGTCTCAGATGAGATGAGATGCCGTGATTTCTCAAGCACATAGACTGGAGTAGCCCATGTTTGGTTTACACCACTCCCAAGAAATTACTTGAGAATTTCAAAAAAATCGCAGGGAGTTTCATACACAACTTCTTCTTTGGGGTTCTTTGAGGTGAGACCCCAAAAGAAGACAACATGCCTATTCTATGTCAAGAAGGGGAAGAATGAGACTCTCAGGGAGTATATTGCAAGATTCAACAAAGACAAGCTAGAGGTAAAATATTATGAGTATAGCATCGCAATGACAACTCTAATTGAAGGTCAGTAGAAAGGAAAACTACAGTTGAAAGTTGTTGAAAACCCACCAAAGTCCATGACCGAGGTATTGGCAATGGCTGACAAGGTCATGATTACCGAAGAGGCTATGGTAATAGAGAATAAGGATGAGAAGGGAATAATAAGCAGAGGCAAGTTATAGAAAAAGAATAAGGACAGTAAGTAGAGGTTGATGGATGACAAATTCGTCCACTACACCCCTTTAACAGTCAACTACGAGCATATCCTAGACAAGATAAAAAATAATCGCTCCCTGAGGTGGCCTGAGAAGTTAAAAGCTCCTCCACATGAAAGAAATAAGAATCTATGTTGTGAGTTACACCAAGACCATGGGCACCAGATCAACAAGTGTTTTACTCTCAAGGATGAAATTGAGAAGATGTTGGAAGCTAGGAAATTAAGAAAATATGTAAACAATCGGAGTTCAAAGGGTGGCCGAGATGACACCCAAAAGAAGAATAAAAATGACAAGTGTAGGTTGGATGATCAAGCCATCCGAGACGACGATGAGTAGGATGATGGTGATGAAGATGACCCTGACGTCCCTCCTAAGTTTACTAATCCAAAAGGTCAGCTTAATATGATCTTGCATGAGGTCAAGATGATCTGTGGGGGTCTTTCTAGAGGAGGAAATGAGATTGAAGATAGAAAGGCTCATGTGGCTGAGGCAAAAGATCTTCCACCAAATCCTAAGACTATCAACATAACTACAGTTCAACCTTTCAAGGTGAGAGAACTAAGGTTGATATGAATACTTTGGTTATCGATTTTTTAAGATTATATTTTAAGGGAACATTGTCTTCACATGATGACCCTTTGGTCATCACTACTTTGGTACATGGGTACGGGGTCCCAAGGATTATGGTAGACGGTGGAAGCTCAGTCGACGTAATGTTTTGGGATTGTTACAAAGGTGTAGATCTGAGTAAGAAGAGTTTGATTCCCTATCACCAACCACTCATTGACTTTAGTGGTGAAAAGATGTAGACCCTGGGTATATATGAATGGAAGTGAGAATGGGAAATAGTTATCCAAAATGTCTTACAAGGAAGATCAACTTCTTCATCATGGATGAAAATGTTTACTCGACCAATAATATAATTCTTGGAAGGGTATCCCACAAGGAATTTAAGTTCAACCCCTCAATAGTGCACCAGATGATTAAATTCCCAACCCCATATGGGGTAGGGGAAGCTTAGGGGGACCATGTCGAGGTATGCCAATTCTACTTTAACTCAGCCGAGGAAAGATAAGCGTACAAAAGGGCCAATACAACCTATAACATTAATAACCTGGACCACAGAGATGAGACTAAGCTAAAGAAAGGAGAGGCCATTGAGGACGTAGAATCCTTCATCCTCAATAAGGACGAGCCGAAAAAAATAGTTCAAATCAGTAAATCCCTAAAACAGGAAATCAAATATGAGTTGATTAAGTTATTGAGGAAGAGACAAAGTGTCTTCTCTTAGAGACACGAGGATATGCTCGAAATTAATCCAAAGGTTCTCTATCATAAGTTGAATGTAGCCGACGGTGCAAAACCGATACGATAAATAAGGAGAGTCTACTCTCGTGAAAAGTATGATGTCATTTGAGAAGAGGTGAAGAAGTTAGAAAATGAGGATTTTATCATAGAGGTCATTTACCGTGAGTGGTTAGCCAATGCTGTCATCATCCCCAAAGCCAATAGAAAATGGAGGATGTGTGTTGATTTTACAGATCTGAAAAAAGATTGCCCCAAAGACAGCTTCCCATTCCCAAGGATAGATCAGATGGTTGACGCTACTGCAAGCCATAATTTAAAGAACTTTATGTAACAACCCAAGTTTTTGGAGCGACTATTTTATATTATTTTGCCCAATGGGCTAATTTAATAAAATAGGGGATGTTGGAGTAAATATTGTTTCCCGTGATATTAAGGGATAATATTTACTATGTTTTGTCTATCTACCGTATGAGGAGGTAAATATCATCATATTGTGTATTATTGTGTCGTTATATGTAAAATGACGGTTGTGACTCCTATTTAATTTGGAGTATAATTAATGAAATAAAATGAAATTAGAATATAAAATTTGTTCACATTATCCCGAATTCCAAAATAGGGGGTGCAGTTATTTTTAGAATAGTCGAGATAGTCGAAATAAGTGCCACGTTGTATTTTTTGGTTTCGGGCACTTTTTACGCATTATGGTTGTATTTAGTGGTTGCGAGTCATTTTAATGGTGTATTAGCAAATAAAAGTGGGGAATTTTGTTTTAGAACCCGTATAAGTCCCCCACCCCCTTTCTTTTTCTTCATTTTGTAAGAGAAGCCAAGGGAGAGAGAGAGAGAGAGAGAGAGAGGAGAGTTGGGAGAAATGGAGAAAAAGAGAGAATAATGGAGATTTGAGGCTAAAATCCGTTGCTACCGGAGGTGGATCCGAGACTACGAACCCGAGGCAAGTTTCTTACTTGCTAGATACTGATTTAATGTGATAAATTGCGTATATAGTTAGTTTTTGGGAGATATAAACCATTTATGGGTTTTGGGTATTTTTGGTGTTTAATCCCTTAATCTTGTGTTTTAATTTTGATTTGAGGAGAAATAATTAGTTATTCGATGTGTAAAAATGATTTTGTAGTATAAATTGTTGTTGTGGTTGGGTGAAATAATGAATAAAAGCTTGAGGGTTTCGTTAATGGACGAAATAGCTTCCAGGGGAAGAAGTTGTCCACCAGGATCGATCGATCGAGTATGGGGGATCGATCGATCGAAGCCTTGGATCGATCCATGACCAAGGGTCGATCGATCGACCCCTTCTGAAAAGGTAAAATTTTTCCTAGGTTGTTTTAGACCTTTTCTTTTAGGTTCGAGGTTTGGGAACCTTCCGTTGGGAAGTAATTAAGAGTCCTAGAGGGTTGTTTTGGGTAGACTTATGTCCTAGGATAAAATGGGATGATTGGGCTTACCCTGAGGGCTAGTTGTTTAGGTTACTGTCCGTATAAAATAGGAGATTAACCGGAAGATAAAATTGGAGATAAAATGCAAAATTTGAGGTTTTTGGGAGATACTCCTTGAATGAGGCTTACTTTGAGGGTTTATGAAATAATATGACTCTTGCAGACTAGTTTGAGGTTTATGCACTTCGGGTCTTAAGTCATTAATAAAATATGACACTAAGAATAAGAAAAAACATATGTTAATATGTGCTATAAAATGAGTAAGTACAAATGATTTTGAGAATGTAAAATTGGATGTTTTCAAAAAGGAAAAAAGTAATGTTTTTCATAGATGTTAATTTATGATTACACACCTCCCTAAATCGCTATCATAAGGGAAGTTGCGCGCGTGTGGTGAAGCCCCTTGACTAATGAATGTAGGGAGGATATAGTCCCTAGGCCATATGGGCGTTTTATTTATTATACTGCGCTCGTTAGGAGATTCTGGGTGTGGTCTTGACTTTCCCGTAGACATATGGCCGCTTCCTGACGTTTCGGTAGGTTCCCAGGTTGTCTTGTTTGATAGGCCCTGGAAGATGATAGCCATTTAGGGGCGCATCCAGTGGGGAAACCCGGAGGGACGGTCTTAGATTTTATTAAAGCAATTCATGCCAATAAATTGGATTTAATTACATTTCCCAGATGGAAGAATGGAAATGGGATATGGCTTGGCTTCGGATAACATTTCCCAGATGGAAGAAGGGAAATGGAAGCATATGGTATACAAAAGTATTTTTATGCTAATAAAAATGACTTTTGATTACACTTCCTGGATGGAAGAAGGGAAGTGGGGTTTTATGAAAAAGGATAAAGCACTTTTTATGATAATAAAACTTCCTTTAAATTATGTATTCTTCCTGGATGGAAGAAAGGAAATAAAATTTATAAAGAAAGTTGTAAAATGTGATTGACTTGGTAAACATTTGATAAAATGTTGTACCATTTATATATATTCCTAAAGAAAGAAATGGGAATGATGATCTAGATGGTCAATGGAATTAATTAAGTTTTCTTGAGTAGCTATAGATCATATGCATACACATATATATATATATATTCATTACGTAATCAGGGTCTAATGGATCTCAACGATCAACCTTGCCTAAGTAGTAGTTTATCGGGGGGTTCCTTTTTTGGAATTCACTTTGCGAGACACCCCACGCACGAATAATGCATAGTGTGGAGACGGGGGAGAAGTTAGCCTTTAGTACTTGGGTTAACTAGAGAATCTCATGATATTGCGCTACGTTGCTTTTAGACTGAGAGGTGAGAAATATTATTGTTAACCGCGAGAGAATTACGGACTTAACTGTCATGCATTTTAGTCACATGGGAATCATATCAAACCGGGCCCTGACCCATCTATATTTCTTTGTTTCTGCATATACTCTTTTCCGTACAGGTGCTCTACCGCATGGACACCCGTATTTACATTTCCATTCCGGTTGTCATGGAGCTACAGCATATTGCGGATGATATAGTTTTTTCGTATTAGACGCTTCGTTCCATTGTACTCTAGTTATGTTCAGTTTATTTATTCGGGCGTGTTGCCCAAGTGTTGCACTCACTTATTATATTGTAAATATTGAAATGTAATACTCGGTGTAACTAATTTTATTGGTCTGTTCACCGACAGATTATTTGGTGATTTTTTATTATATTATCATTTTTATTCATCTTTTTTTATATCCACCGTTTTTACAAATGGGATTGTCTAAGTGTTTTCTTTTACTTACTAATTTTTATTTTTAAATTGACAGTCCGTTTTCTAAAATGATAGGTTGTTATCTCGTACTATTATTTTAGTCGATAGTGATGCTGAGAATGGACCATCTATGATTTATGTGATTATTAGAGTATTGGGATGGCCACCTATTATTTTAGTAGGCGGGTTGTCACAGATGGTATCAGAGAATTAGGTTCTAGAGTCCTTAGGAATATGTGCGGATGTATTGCGTTTTCAGCGTTACTTCTGATTCGATGTAGAGCCCTAAGATTAAGATCGTTGATTTCTCTTGTGAAAATTCGTTCTCCTGCTATAATAAGAGAACCTCGAAAACTCTTTTACGCGTTCGTGTGAGACTCGTAAGTCGTCAGACAAAGGGCATCATGGAAGGCCGTTGTGAAGGCATTATGAGACGGGATTATTAAGAGCTGTGAACTGTAGTCGGGGATGAGAACCGCTTTAGAGGTCACTTTTTGTAGCATTATCTTATATTGCTACCGTGACTACTAAGTACAGTGGATATAGTTTTCCAAGTACCGCTGTCGGTAGAGGGTGGTACTAAGCTTGAGACTCCAAGCAATATTAAGTTGAAGCTGAGAGGTCCTTAGTGAGTACCACATGTTGAAGTCAAGTTAGATAGAGGGAGTGAAATCTCGTTTGGTAAGAATATAAGGCCTGAGAGCTTGGCCTAGAGTGGGGTACAGAAGTGCCTAGGTGTGAAGATTGGAGGAAAATCTTCCACCCAATTGGAGTAAGGTTAAAGTGGCGGAAAAGGTAGTCGCCCCACTTTGGTGGAGCAAGAAGTTTTGCCCATAGGGGAACCCGGTAGATGTTTTTAACAACGAGTTCCTCTGTGGTGTCGGGAATGATGAGAAAGTATATTCTCAAGTATTCATGCGAGGTTCGGTTAGAGGTCGACAGTGAATAAAGGGTGTTACAATTTAGGAAACCGTGCACCGAAATAAGGATGTTACAAGGAAGAGAGAGCCCTTCAATGAAAATGATAGGCTCACAAGGAAGTGTTGCTAACACTTGAGGAGAAATGGTGTTCGTGAGACCCCATCGGTGGACCTCCACCCGGGGAAGACTTACTGAACTAGACAAGGGCAGCCTGTAGAATGTCCTCTTTACAAACGGAGTTAAGGGAACTACTCGAGAAATCGCTAGGGTAGCTAGACATGGAGGTAGTTTAGCTTGAATGGGACTAAAATATGTGTCTTGGAACCATTGGTAGTGGCCAAGCAGATTGGCATGAATGTCGGTGGGAATTTCCACCGTAGTTGAGGGTGGGGTGTTCCTTATGATAAGATGGAATAGTATTGTATTTACCCTAGATCCGGGTGTGTATATCTGAGCTTGGGGTAGTATATTTATATAGCTTCCATAATAGGGAAGTTCTATGTTTTTCTTTCACTCGTTATGGGGTGAGTGATGATATGTGTGGTATGTGCTACTTGTATTAGATGTAATATACGAGTAGAGATATTGTTGGATTGGTTGGTGCGATAGCAACCGAATAGATCGCGAGGCTATCCTATTTCTAGTTATAGAGAAGGACTAGTTGTTCTATAATATCTCTCCTGAATACAGGCTGAGACCTTATTGAGGTGGTTTACGGTATGTAGATAGTTTTCATTTTTATTTTGTTTTGTTTTTTTTGTTTTGTTTTATTATTTGCTTGCCTTGCTTGTGTATGATATTGCCTTATCTCCATGAGCAACAAGTTAAGGGGATTATGTCGGAGGGGTTCCTTGTTTGGATTTTGCTTCGGCGAGACACTCCGCGCATGAACCTTAACGACGCTGGAAGTGGAGAGGTGTGCATTTTTCTTTCTTTTCTTTCTTTCTATTGGTTAAGTGCTGGGTTGGAAAGTTTAGCCAAAAATCACGTAAATGAGTGATTAGAAGGCTAAGTTATAGTGCGTGATATGAGCACTGTGATAGTTTTCCTCTGATCAATGTGGGGAAAACTAAGATATGAAAGTCGAATTGAGACTTATGGTTATTTGTTATCCCTTAATAAGAAGGCCATCTATAAAAGATGTATGTATGTATATTGGGATAAAGTGTTAGTGGCATTTTACAGAAAGTAAATGCCAGGTTAGCAAATTTTTTTAAGTTGTTTGAGATGATAGGACTTAGGAGTAGAAGAACATTAGTAGAGTGACGAGTTAGGATTCTAGTTATCTCGATCATGTGTCTTCGACCATTACTTATCGATGACCGGCGATGCGAGGTAGTAGTGTAACGAGAGGGTTTCTTGTTTGGATTTCGCCTCGGCGAGACGTCCCACACACGAAATCGAGCGAATGTCGGGAGTTGGGAAAGGTCCTTGACACTAGGGATATAATTAGGATAAAATACTTATACGACTCGATTAGGATAGATAGATTGACTTTAGGATTATTGGGACGTAAGGCCTTTTGGGCATGTAACGTGGTTTTAGGAAGGTGGTAGGGAGTTAACCACAATAAGTTATGGGTTAACTCTAAGTGAGATTCGGTCCCTAGAACGACGAAGAAGTATAGGACCTTAAGTGATTCAGAACGTTAGGCCGTAGGAGGTGGGGCCTTTTCTAGATAGAGCGTTACGCCGGTAACCTATCTTTCGAGGAGTTGAAGTATGAGTTGACTTTTATTCCTGCACCCACGTTGTTATGATCGAAAGAGAATTTAACGAATGAGTCTCTGCCGGGAACATGAAGTACAAATACCAGAGCATGGACCCATTGTTTATGCGTCTCACAGACTTAAACTTCGTGAGAAGTATTATCCCCCGCTTTAGAGTTCGTAACGGTAGTAATTGCCTTGGAGAATAGAGGCACTACTTCCTGGGTAGGAAAATAGTCTTTTCATGAGCTACAAGGTGGAGTTCGTAAAGGACTATCAATTGGATATTCCCTTTTCGCTAAGGAAATGCGGATGGGGTAGTTGATGCGCCTAGTAAAAAACTCGTTGGAGAGATTATTTATGGGATGGAATGCCAAGTAGAACGATCCTAACCGAGGGAACGCTATAGTAAGAGCATTCATGTCTATGATTGACTTATTCACCTACTAGTGGGAAGAGACTAGTGGTGGAACGAGGAAGGATGGGAGTTGTAGCTTTTATGGGTCAAATTTTCATACAATAGTTCGGATCGTTTCTTATAAGGATGGTGTCGTGTGTGTGGCCTAGTGTAGTCGGTTGAGCAATTCGCCTGCTCGTTGGAATGGAGCCAACAGACAGTATATTCTTTGGGCTTAGAGTGGTTAGAGGATGTTTCTTTGATGATTGGGCTCATTGAGCCGCACACTTTTAAGGGCTATGCCAATGCGAATAGAAGTAAGTAGTGTTGGAGGTTGAGCGATTTAGTGTTAGGGTAGTTATTCCCTGATAAGGGTATGATGTGATTTGAGAAGAAAGGCAATTTGTTCCGAGCCGTGCAGGTATCTCCTTCCGAAGTAGAAAGGTAGGATCGATAGTTCACGAGGAACACTTTGGTGCTATGTTAGAGCACGGAGAATGTAGACTGAGATCGAATAGTGATGACCTTAGTCCAAGTCCAAATGGGGACGTCGCGCTACCGAGGGGTTTGCTAAGAATGATAGAACGATAGTTTAGTATGGTATACCCTTTGTATGATTAAGGTTATACTGTATGCCTGAATTTTGAGGGCAAAATTCCCTTCTAAGGAGGGGATTATGTAACAACCCAGGTTTTTGGAGAGACTATTTTATATTATTTTGCCTAACGGGCGAATTTTATAAAATAGGGGATGTTGGAGTGAATATTTTTTCCCGTGATATTAAGGGATAATATTTACTATGTTTTGTCTATTTACCGTATGAGGAGGTAAATAGCATCATATTGTGTATTATTGCGTCATTATATGTAAAACGTCGGTTGTGACTCCTATTTAATTTAGAGTATAATTAATGAAATAAAATGAAGTTAGAATATAAAATTTGTTCACATTATCCCGAATGACAAAATAGGGGGTGAGGTTGTTTTTAGAATAGTCGAGATAGTCGAAATAAGTGCCACGTTGTATTTTTGGTTTTCGGGCACTTTTTACGCGTTATGGCTCTATTTAGTGGTTACGAGTCATTTTAATGGTGTATTAGCAATTAAAAGTGGGGAATTTTGTTTTAGAACCCGTATAAGTATCCCACCCCCTTTCATTTTCTTCATTTTGTAAGTGAAGCCAAAGGAGAGAGAGAGAGAAGAGAGAGTTGGGAGAAATGGAGAAAAAGAGAGAAAAATGGAGATTTGAGGCTGAAATCCGTTGCTACTGGAGGTGGATCCGAGACTACGAACCCGAGGCAAGTTTCTTACTTGCTAGATATTGATTTAATGTGATAAATTGCATGTATAGTTAGTTTTTGGGAGATATAAATCATTTATGGGTTTTGGGTATTTTTGGTGTTTAATCCCTTAATCTTGTGTTTTAATTTTGATTTGAGGAGAAATAATTAGTTATTCGATGTGTAGAAATGATTTTGTAGTATAAATTGCTGTTGTGGTTGGGTGAAATAATGATTTTGTAGTATAAATTCCCGGGGAAGAAGCTGTCCGCCAGGATCGATCGATCGAAGCCTTCGATCGATCCACGACCAAGGGTCGATCGATCGACCCCTTCTGAAAAGGTAAAATTTTTCCTAGGTTGTTTTAGCCCTTTTCTTTTAGGTTCGAGGTTTAGGAACCTTCCTTTGGGAATTAATTAAGAGTCCTATAGGGTTATTTTGGATAAACTAATGTCCTAGGATAAAATGGGATGATTTGGCTTACCCCGAGGGCTAGTTGTTTACGTTACTGTCCGTAAAAAATAGGAGATTAACCGAAAGATAAAATTGGAGATAAAATGCAAAAGTTGAGGTTTTTGGGAGATACTCCTTGAAGGAGGCTTACTTTGAGGGTTTATGAAATAGTATGACTCTTGGAGACTAGTTTGAGGTTTATGGCACTTCGGGTCTTAAGTCATTACTAAAATATGACATTAAGAATAAGAAAAAACATATGTTAATATGTGGTATAAAATGAGTAAGTACAAATGATTTTGAGAACATAAAATTGGATGTTTTCAAAAAGGAAAAAAGTAATGTTTTTCATAAATTTTAATTTATGATTACGCACCTCCTTAAATCGCTATCATAAGTGAAGTTGCGTGCGTGTGGTGAAGCCCCATGACTAATCAATGCAGGGTGGATATAGTCCCTAGGCCATATGGGCATTTTATTTATTATACTGCGCTGGTTTGGAGATTCTGGGTGTGGTCTTGACTTTCCCGCAGACATATGGCCGTTTCCCGACGTTTCGGTAGGTTCCCAGGTTGTCTTGTTTGATAGGCCCTGGAAGATGATAGCCATTTAGGGGCGCGTCCAGTGGGGAAACTCGGAGGGACGGTCTTAGATTTATTAAAGCAATTCATGCTAATGAATTGGCTTTAATTACATTTCCCGGATGGAAGAAGGGAAATGCGATATGGTTTCGCTTCAGATAACATTTCCCGGATGGCAGAAGGGAAATGGAAGCATATGGTATACAGAATTATTTTTATGCTAATAAAAATTACTTTTGATTACACTTCCTGGATGGAAGAAGGGAAGTGGGGTTTTATGAAAAAGGATAAAGCATTTTTTATGATAATAAAACTTCCTTTAAATTATGTATGCTTCCTGGATGGAAGAAAGGAAATAAAATTTATAAAGAAAGTTGTAAAATGTGATTGACTTGGTAAACATTTAATAAAATGTTGTACCATTTATATATATTCCTAAAGAAAGAAATGGGAATGATAATCTAGATGGTCATTGGAATTAATTAAGTTTTCTCGAGTAGATGTAGATCATATTCATACACGTACATATATATATTCATTACGTATTCATGGTCTAATGGATCTCAACGATCAACCTTGCCTAAGTAGTAGTGTATCGGGGGGTTCCTTGTTTGGATTTCACTTTGCGAGACACCCCACGCACGAATAGGGCATAGTGTTGAGACGGGGGAGAAGTTAGCCTTTAGTACTTGGGTTAACTAGAGAACTCATGATAT
Organism: Sambucus nigra; assembly: GCA_949130495.1. Classification (NCBI taxonomy): domain Eukaryota; kingdom Viridiplantae; phylum Streptophyta; class Magnoliopsida; order Dipsacales; family Adoxaceae; genus Sambucus; species Sambucus nigra. The sequence goes on from OX422210.1 coordinate 745,931,972, forward strand.
TGCGCTAGGTTGCTTTTAGACTGAGAGGTGATAAATATTATTGTTAACTGCAAGAGAATTACGCAGATAACTGTCATGCATTTTAGTCACATGGGAATCATATCAAACCGGGCCTTGACCCGTCTATATTTCTTTGTTTCTGCATGTACTCTTTACCGTACATGTGCTCTACCGTATGGACATCTATATTTACATTTCCATTCCGGTTGTCATGGAGCTACAATATATTGCGGATGTTGTAGGTTATTCGTATTAGACGCTTCTTTCCATTGTACTATAGTTATGTTCAATTTATTTATTCGGGCGTGTTGCCCAAGTGTTGCACTCACTTATTATATTGTAAATATTGAAATGTAATACTCGGTGTAACTAATTGTATTGGTCTGTGCACCGACAGCTTATTCGGTGATTATTTATTATATTGTTATTTTTATTCATCGTTTTTACAAATGGGATTGTCTAAGTGTTTTCTTTTACTTACTAATTTTTTTTTAAATTGACAGTCCATTTTCTAAAATGATTGGTGGTTATCTCGTACTATTATTTTAATCGACAATGATGCTGAGAATGGACCATCTATGATTCCTGTGATTATTAGAGTATTGGGCTGGCCACCTATTATTTAAGTAGGCGGGTTGTCACACTTTATAGATGCGGACTCAGGCTATAATCAAATATTCATGGATTGGGCCGATACAGAGAAGATAACTTTCATAACTAACGAGGGGACCTATGGCTACAAGGTCATGCCCTTTAAATTGAAAAATTTTGGGGCTACCTACCAACAGTTGGTCAACAAGATATTCAAATACCAGATTGGGAAGATAATGGAAGTCGATGTCAACGACATGTTGTCGAAGAGCCTCACGGTTGACACTCATGTGGTGGACCTTGAGTGCACCTTTGACATAATGGATGAGTATAAGATGAAGCTCAACCCTACCAAGTGTGTCTTCGGCATTGGAGCAGGCATGTTCTTAGGCTTCATGATGAACTAAAGGGGGTTAAAGATAACCACAAAAAGATCAAAGCTTTACTGGAGATGGAGACTCCCACAATAATAAAGAATGTGCAGAGACTAACTGGACGGGTGGTCGCATTAAATAGGTGTGTGTCTAGAGCTATCACTACTGTTTTTAAAGTGTTAAGAAAAGCTTTTGAATAGAACGACGTGTGTGATAGAGACTTTTAAGATTTAAAATTCTATCTCTGCTCTCTACTGTTTTTTGTCAAGACCAATCTAAGGAGAGAGGTTATACCTTTTATTTAACGATTTTGGAGTTGACCATTAGCGCTGTTATTATCAAAGAAGATGATGTAATTCAGAAGCCAGTGTACTTTAATAGCAAGGCCCTCAAGAGGGAAAGCAAAGATACCCTAAAATGGAGAAGATGGCTTATGCTCTTATCCATGACTCAAGGAAAATGAAGTCCTATTTCCTGGCACATACCCTGGTCGTCTTCACAGACTCACCTCTCAGACATGTCATTCACAGAACTGAGAAGTTAGGAAGATTGATGGCCTGAGTAATTGAATTGGGGAGTTTGACATCATCTACCATCTAAGAACGGTCAAGCCCTAGAAGACTTCATAGCCGAGTTCACATGGGACGAGACCGGTACTAAAGAGATTGAAGTTAAAAATTATGAGCAAGAGAGCAAGGTGTATCCTCCCCCCGGTCAAGGTCCAGACAAGTTTAGCTAGAAGCAAGGTGTCTTTTAACGAAGAAGAACAATACCTCTTCAAGAATGAAACCCTGGAAGAGGGTAATTTTTCTTAAAACGGTGCTATATGGAGCCTGTTTGTGGATGGATCATCGTGTGAAATCGAATCTGGGGCAGGATTAATTGTATCGTCCCCAGATGGGACCAATATTGAATATGCACTGAGGTTCAACTTTAACGTCTCCAATAATGAATCATAGTATGAGGCTCTCCTAGTGGGTCTCTCATTTTCTCGGGCGCTGAATATCAGCCAACTCCTTATCCATAGTGATTCTAGGTTGGTTATTAACTAAATTTTGGAGCTATATGAGGCCAAGGATGACCAAATGGACAAGTATTTGGTAAGGGTGAATACAACATTGAAGCATTTTAGTGAAGTGAAGTTGAAGAGGATACCCCTACTAGGCAATGGCCGAGCCGATGCTCTGGCAAGGTTAGCCTCAACCACTAAAACTGATATTAAAAGAACAGTCCCAGTAGAGATTCTCCATCGGCTGATGATTAAAGGAGAAGAAAATACAGTGGAATTTTGATTCAACTTGAGTATGGAAGCTTCCTGTATGGATCATAAAATCCGATATATTAAAGAGGTGAAATTGCTAGAGTCCAGATCCGAGAGAAAAAAGTTGAGGTATAAAGAAGCCAAGTTCTCCCACATAGGATACATCTTATACAAGAAAGGGTTCATGCTTCCTCTACTCATATCTGTCCATCCATCTAAGGTAGAGTATATTTTAAAGGACATGCATGAAGGGTCTTTCTCTATTTATATTGAAGGGAGGTCATTAGCTAAGAGTATCATCACCTAAGCTTACTGGTGTTCGACGTTATCTAAAGATGCAACTGCATATGCTAATAAGAGTGACAAGTTCCAGAGGTTTTCCACCATACCCCATCAGCCTCATCAACCTCTTACCTCCATTACTTCTCCTTGGCCATTTTTTATTTGGGAGATTGAGTTCATTAGGCCATTACCGAGAGCTATGAACAATTATCGATATTTGATTGTGGCGATTGATTATTTTTCAAAGTGGGTAGAGGTCGAGCCAATTATTATAATCACAAAGAAGAAAACATTATAGTTTATTCAGAAGAACATCTTTTATAGATACGACCTACCTAATATCCTTATTTATGATACGGGGACGTAGTTTAAGAACATCTCCCAAGATAGATACTGTAAACGAGTTGGCATTAAGAAATTCTTCTCCACTCCTGGTCGACCCCAATCCAATTGGAAGATAGAAGTAATGAACATAACGATCCTTGATGGAATCAAGAAAAGATTGGAGGATGCCAAGGGGATATGGATTGAAGAGGTGTATTCTATCCTATGGGCTTCTATGACGACGTGAGGACTCGTACTGGGGAAACTCCATTGATGTTGGCTTATGGCTCAGAGGTAGTGGTGCCGATAGAAGTAGGTCTCCTAACCCATAAGTTTCAGACGTATGACCCGGAAGATAACATTGTGGAATAAAGACTTGATTTGGAACTTATGGAAGAAAGAAGAGAAGATGCTGAGGTTAGTAACCCATAGTGGTTTTGGTTGTTGGGGCAACAGGGATGTCGGATTTCTTATCGTGTTTGCTGACAAGTTTGCTTAAATTTGGGCCACCATTTCCCAAAGGTTGCCCGGTATTTTTTTGGATGTTCTGCAAAAAAGGAACGAAGTCAGTTATGAACAACTATAAGGTACAAGACAATAGTTCAATATGAAAATTTACTTACACAACTAGGCTTGGGGTTCAACCCCTAGACCTATCTGAGCCAAGTAGTATAGGGTCATCAGATACTCAAACTTAACAAGACTATCACTATCACCTTATTTAAGAAGTTTCTATCCTTCTGAGTGGCCTCAGGGTTCAAACCCAGATCAATTTTTGGTGACGCAAAGACTTTAGACCATCTCAGAGGAGTCTTGGGCTCAGAGGTTCCATAAGATTGATTGGGACCAATATCCCAAGCCCTAGAGATGAAAAAATATCGGGGCTTCCTAGTTATGATTTGAGGTCCGAGTGACCAGAAAAACTTTCTTTTTAGACTTCCTAGCTACGAGGTGATAGTATCCAGGTTGATTCTTGGAAGACGAAGGAGTATAGAAGGCCATAAAAATGTTAACTCGAAGGTATATTTGGTAAACAACCTTTAAGATGGAGATAAATCCGAGCATAACTCTCTAGGCATTAGGAGAAAGATGAGAGCGGGCAAGTCCTAAGTGGTCTAGGATGGCCCGGATGGTCGGGTTAATAGGTAGTCGGAAGCCGACCTTAAACATCTACTTGTAGATGCAGACCTCACCAAGATGTCCATGAAAGGATATTTCATCTTTATAAGGCTTCCTCATAGAAATGGAGGACCCTATGCCATAAAGGTGTCTCTAAATTATAAGGTCAGCCTCAGAGACAGTGCTATCACAAGATTCAACAACAGAGGTGTCAAGTTCAGTCCCCTCACCACTATCCTCTGAAGACTCGACCCGAGTATTGTTAGGATCACTAATTGGTAATTTTTGAACAAACTCAGCTCTCTCCGCGACTGAGAGAGGAATAACATCTATTAGAGTCAAAATGGAAACACTGGGATCAAGTACTTGGATGGATGAGTTAGATTGGTTTGACGTCTCAGTCCTCTGAGAGGACGAGACACGATAAAAATCTTCATCCACCTCAGAAATTTTGATATAGGGTGTAGGATAAACCATGGCTACTTCATAAGAGTAAGCATTCTCGGCCGGCTTAGAGACAGACATATTGTCGTCTGCAAAAGAATATGACTCAGACATAAGGTCACTAAATTAAATGAATGGGGGACGAATAATATCCAGTGGGGGAGGATAAATGGGATGAAGAGGAAATGCCTCGACTTTACGCCTCTCGGCTTCCTAAACCTCTACCCTCCTAATTTTTTGAAAATACCTCTCTTCGAGGCTTAGAAACTCCTCGGCTAGCTTGTATAACTGTCTTAATATTAACAGGACGAGACTCGACTTATGTGAAAAATTGAAAACAAGGACAAATAAGATGTAAGTTGAATTTTGTTGACTAAAATATCTAAGGATGGAATTTTAACTGTTTTTTCTCAAGAACAACCAAGAACAAGAAACAAGGGTGCCAGAGAAAATGACCGGAGCTATGCTGAGAAACTTCCTAAGAGGGAAAACTACCAGGGAAGGGGGTGAGTGGCCCTAAGACCACTAGAAGCCTACCAAAAACTACTCCTAAAAGAGGTTATAGCCACCATTGGGGGTCACCATAGGTATACAAAATTGCCGAAAAAAGTAAACAAGCAGAAAACCAACCTAAATCAATGGAAAGATCAATAAAACATTGCACAAGGAGAATAAAGGAGGTTACATGTTGGTTTATCTCACTGGAAAGATCCGTAATAAAGGTTAAAGAACGTCTAAAATGAGACAGAGGACCAGTTGCTGGAAAGATGGATATTTTTTAGAGAGAGAAAGAAAGAGCAACTACGCACGAAATGAAGAAAGTGGCAAAAATGGGGGATCAAACCATTTTTCAACTTGGTAATGATTAAGCGCGAGTTCCAAGGCCCATTATTAAGGGCACAAAGTCCTAAGCACTCAGCTATCTAATCAACTTTGGGCAGATGCTATCCAAGCAGAACTGAGACATGCATCACTCTCAAAATCTCATCAAAGACTGGACAAATTCGTATCCCTCAGCAACCTCTTCAAATAGATGGATGAGGGCTAAGGGGTGATGGATATGACCAAGTGTGACCTCATCCTAGGACGAGAGATGTTAGCTTCCACAACCAAGTTCCCAAAGGACCCCACTTAGTTTGTACCCCAAACTCGTCCAGATTAGGGTCGTACTCATCATCCACAACCTCAACCATCTTGTGAAATGAGACCTTAGCGGGGAATTTCATCAACGAAGATTTGTCTCATCCTCTAATTCAATTGACACCTAGTAATGACTTTTATAGCACGTCTCGGCTTGACACCTTTAGCCAAGACCACATTTGACACTTTCCAGCATGTAATCCTATACTACCTTAGGAATCTCATACTATCCTAGGCTGATACCCCTCCATACGACATATGCAGTACGAGTAGTATAAAGTTCCAAGATGTCAAATCCCAAGTGTAAAAGTCTGTTACAACAAGTTATCCCCTGACGTGATGCAATATTGCATCATGATTAGATACATGTGTCATGGACAGGTGCCAACTAGGTAATGGGAGGCCCCTCATGTAGATACCGATTACAAGCTAGGGGGTACATTACACCCCCAAGGCGCTATAAATACACTTCATCTTCTACATTGTACATGGTCAATTATTCCCAACCCTAGAATAACTCTATCAAATTTCTTAATGAGAGAGAATATGTCGAGTGTTATATTTACAGGCCATTAGAACTACACCAAATCTGCCGAATTGTCACGGTCATTAACAAGTTGAACTTGTCAAGGTCAATGCCCGTGACAATTCTAGGGGTGACAACTTTTGTTTCACGGACTTGTCACGGTTAATGATCGTGATAAGTTCATTAGACTTTTCATGTCACGGTCCCTGACCTTGACAAGTTTTTTCACGATTAAGGACCGTGACAAACCCGTGATAATGTTAAAAAAATTGTCACGATCAATGACCGTGATAATTCTTGAAAGAATTGAAAAAAAATTTGGTGGGCAGTTTGGCCACTACCACTGCCCAACAGTATATTTGTACCTATTATAGCAACGTTGTACATGTTCAAGCATCATATTTCCAAATAAAATAGAGATAATGCAAATATACATTCAAAATAGAGACAATATGCATCACAATAAAATCCAAATATAATTCAAATGTACCAACTTAAAAAAAATTCAATTAAAATAATGTCACTACATGTCTTGGGTAAGGTTAAATTCGAGGAGGTGAGTAGGCCATACGATATACGAATTGACACACCCATTGATATACATCGTGCCACAATATTCGTGCAACCATAATGGGGAGTTCTCGTTCCCGGGTATCACGTGCGTGATGAGCACCTTGGACTCGATGTCTTGAAGCTCACGTCCATGAACTAGTCCACCCTGGATGATATTCGGGTCCCTCAACCCCCGCCCTATCCTCTGGCCATCAAATATGTCCAGTATAAACACTCTCGTCTAACTAAGTGTCGACATCGATCGGTCGAAGGGAGACAAATTGGGAAGTGGATCATCAAAGTTCACACGTGTCAACGATGAAGCAGTGAGGTCCACATCCTCGTCATCCTGCACCACGTCCTCCCACACTCTTCCTCTACCACCTTCTCCTTCCCTTTCACCTTGTGTTTTGCGCCCAACAAACGCTTCATGAATGAGAACATATCTTGGACCGTCGCCTCCAAACGAGATAGTTTCGCGTCATGCGATTCCACCGTTTGAGCCAAACCGGTGTCACTCGTCTCCAATTCGATGATCCTATATCTGGCCACCTGAGAGCTCACCCCCTTGTCCTCCCCTTGCGATCAGAGCCAAGCACTTGACTGAGTGCATCCGTGGACAAAGATGCCTTATCGACATCATACTGTGACTCATGCACTTCCTTAAGCTTTGCCTGAAATGACAAAAAGCACATGATTATTAAAATAAGTAAATTAAAAAATTATAACGTAATTAACAAAAAGTATACTGTCGAATTAAATAGAATCCTGGCCGCGACACTGGGGGACACATCCTTGTCCTTCCCCTTCTTCTTCCGAAGAGACACATAAGTATCGAGCCTATGTGGCCTACCCCCAGGGCCAATCCATGTCCCCTAAAATAAAATAAAGTAAAATTAGTATCGGCCCCGCAAAGTAAAATAATGCAGAATAATATATTTTGGTAGTTATAGAAACATTAAATATTACCATCATCCTATGCTCCACCTCGGCGTAAGACGTCCGACCGGAGTAGTGCACGTCCGTATTTTTTTCTCGATTTTCCCTCACCGATTGGCGAAATGCCAATTGTCCCTCCCCGGTCTCTTTATCAACGAACTGTTGCCATTTTGCCAATGAGATCGGCTCATTCGGCGGGACGGATTCACGCATTCGGATAGCAGACTCTCGTGTCTTCCCAAAGTACCAGGTCCGCATATTTTTGTTCCACGTCTTGTGTTGCTCCAAGACGGAATACCGTAGCTTTGGATCCAGGCTGAATTATTCCTGTCCAACAAATACAATGTTAGTTGCGAATAAATGTAAACATAAATATATGAATGAAATTGAAATCAAAATTGAAATTGAAATTGAAATATTCATATTCACATAAATATAAATATAAATACATTACCTTTAATGCCACCCAAACAGCTAACTTGAGCTCATATGGCACCTCCTTCCAACTAATGTACCCCGGGGCGATGATCGTCTTTACCTGCTCGAGGGATCTCGCTAATAACCCCGACTTGTTCTCGATGAACATCCCCGATTTACCATAGTTAGGGAGCCTAGGGGCCGAGGAGCCCTCGTCGCCTCCGCTACCACCGAGCCCAGATGACATCATCATAACCAGCATCATCATCCTCGCCTTAATACCTGAAGGAGACATTTGCTATAAAAAAATGTTATTAGTACAAATCAAAATGAATTAGAAGAAGACATGCAAATATGTACAATTACTACAAATAGAAATGAATTGTTACTGTTAAACATCTCAATTCTAAATTCCAAAACAACAACATCTAGCTCATAATATGTACAATTAGTAAAAACCCGAAACATCCCCACCCCCACCCCTATTGCCCACACACACGCACACTACACAAGAGTGAAAATGATAAAGTGCAAATCAATTAAAAGCATTAAAAATGGATGTTTCGATACAAATTGGAATATTTATTAAAAATTGAAAAATTATTTAAAATTCGGGTTATCATAAAAAATGGATTGATATTCGGTAGGAGCAGCCAAGTCATCCACACTACTATTTAGACGCTTTGGCGCATGTTGGACAATTGACCACGGCTCATTGTTGATATACTTTAAGTAAAACACTTGGTTAACCTTTTGAAATTCACAAACAAACGGCTCATCGCTCACGTGGTCGTTGCTCTTCAACTTGGACAAGTCAACCATTATCAAATTGGTGACAGGATCAACTTTACAAGCATTTTTATTCACAACTTTTACCCAGCCACAGTAAAATACAACCTATTTGAAGCTTATATAATCCAATTCAAATATATTTTAGATTACACCATAGTAAGTCATTTCAGCTTCAACGAGGTTTTTATCTTTTGTGCTCGCTCGAAAGAAAGTAAGAGCCTTGTATGAAATGCTCGAGTTCTGTACATTTGTACTTTCCTCGTACACTTTAGCGCCGAAAACGTAATCGTTCAATCGATACTTTTTGTACACTTGTTCCATGAACAAGGGTTCAGTGGCTAGACAAGCAAGCCTTGATGTCGCATCACCCGTCTTTAAGAGCTGAGAATATAGATAAATTAATTATATTAGTTTAAAAATTTGAGTGCAATGTAATGTTATATAATGGCCATTTTCATTATAATTACCTCTTGTGTCAACCACAGCCTAAATTCGCTGTCTGATTGTACCATTGTTTTTCGTCTTTTATTGTTCTCACAGGCTTCATATGACCGTGATAAGTCTTTGTCACGGGCTTGTCACGATCAATGACCATGACACAAAACATGGGTTTTTTGTCACGGTCAATGACCGTGATAATGCTAGCCGCTGGAAGGGGGGCAATTTACCCATTTTTGTGTAGTGTAGTGCCATTATTATATTGAAAACCACCATTCACACTGTACAGTGGACATAGGTTCTAACCGAATGACTTAAATTAAGGTGTTCTTCCTCTTTACCTCATCTCTCTTTCCATTATTATTATGCTATATTTATGTCATTGTTGTACTAGTGTGATTTGATTCATCACTTTGACCTGGTGATACCAATTCTGGCATCATCAGTATTATATATGTTGATTATGAAATATGTGATAAAATTCAAAGATTTTTGCCTCCTACATTTTGCATGAAAAAATGCAATAGAAGAAATGAATTATCCTAATATGACATATAACTATTATGTAGTAAAATGAGGACTTTTGAACTTGAAATTGCCTCTAGTGATAATATACGAGTAAAAGAAAATGCACACATATCATAACCTTCTTTGGTGTTTAATTATTCTATGAACAATCTTGCTTTTGTATCTTCTTTATCTGATGTTGATGAGTCCTATGCATATCTTGAATCCCTAGATTATGGAATAGCATTGTTATCTAAATATTTGATGAAATTTGTTACGTTCAGAAACAAATTTACTTCAAGACAAAGACAACCTAATTATTCGAATACGCTAGATGATTTTTTTTTTGAAAGAAATCTTTTGATAAATATGACCATATCAAAGATTTAAGTCACATTAAATGTAGAAAACATTATGATATTGGTCATTATGCTAACAAGTTTTTTTTCTAAAACTTAATGACAATCTTCTCAAAAAGCACACTTATCTAAACCTAGGGATGACAGTTGTGACTCTAATAGTGATTGTAGTGATAGTTGTAACAATCTAATGGCTTTTACCTCTACATGCTCGAATGAGCCTGATGATTATATTAATAACTTGTCTACTATGTCTGATAATTCTGAATTGTATGTTGATAACTTTAATTTACCTCCTAAAAATGACTATTTACCTATTAACACTCCCATGCATGCTCATATTCCTGATTATGCATGTAAAACCTTTGATGATTCTACTTTTAATTGGGATGATGATAATGCATATTCCCTTAATATAGAATCCTTTGATAGTGGTTGTGATGGTGATGATGACCTGCATTTTAAGAAATTGTATAAGTCTACCGTGAAAAAGTGTATTCACTTAGGAAAAGTTAATACAAGGTTGTTATCTAAAATTTATACTCTTAATATTCAAATTCAATTTATATCTTAAGAATATTCTATGCAAGTAGATAATCTTGAGACTGAAAATCTGATGTTAGAGAAAAATATTATTAAAATAAATGAAAGTTGTTCTTCATTAGAGAAAATCTACAAAGCTATTTTAACTGATTTTGGCGAATCAAAAACTAAATTAAAAGAAGCTTTGAACAAATTTAATTCTTTCAATAAATATGGCATAATTATAAAACAAACTATGAGCTAGAAAGAGTCTTCTTTTGATTATAAATACGGAACTAGTTTTAAAGGAAAAGAAGTTTTTAAAACAAATTTTGTGTCTTTAAATATAGACCCTCTAGAATCCTCAAATATTTTTTGTCGATTTCTCATTTTGAAAAATAGACTCAATTTACCTATCATACAAGGAAGATTTATCATTATAAATATTGTGGTAAAACTGGATATTTAGAGAAGTTCTGTTATAAAGGATTAAATCAAAATATGAAAATTGGTAAAACTAATGGACCTAGAAGAACTGTTAAGACTAAAACTGTTAAGAACCCTATACCACCTACATGAACTCCCTAGACATATGAAAATAATTTCCATAACTAATGCAATTTGGATTAGGAAGGATGAATTGAGTTATCAAATGAGATGCAACGTTGTTGTATCAGCATTCAATGCTTCATTTAAAAACTCTCAATGGTACTTTGATTCTGGGCATTCCAGACATATGACCGAGGTCAAAATAAAATTTTCTTATTTAAAAACTTTTGTTGGAGGAAATATAACTTTTAGAGATGGAAAAATGTCCCGAATCATATGAAAAAGGAACAAACCAAGGTGAAAGAATTCCTAACCTATATGAAGTTCTATTGGTTAAATGACTTAAATTCAATTTACTTAGCATAATTCAGTTTTGCGACATTAATCATAATGTTAACTTTCAAATTAATTGCAAAATTTTAAATCAGCATGGTAAAACAATACTTTGTGTTGAAAGAATACCTGATAATTGCTATGCTATTATTCAAAATGTAGATGTTGAAAATTATTTATCTCCTAGACTTGTGGCATGGGAGACTCGGGAATAATAACTATATTAATATTTTTAAATTAACTAGTCAACCACTAGTTCTTGATCTACTTAAAGTTCTAAAAATCAGACATTCAGTTTGTAGACGATGTTAAATAGGAAAGACGTACAAAGCCACTCGTAAGAAAACTAAAGATGTCATAACTTCCCATACTTTAGAATTTCTACACGTGGACTTAATGGGCCCTCTACGATTACTATCTTGTATGGAGGCTCCTATATTCTTTTCATTGTAGATGACGTTTCTAGATTTACATGGATTGATTTTATGAAATAAAAATTTGACACTTTTCAAAATTTCATGTGAATACTTTTAAGGATTAAAAATGAAAAGGATATTCATATATCTAGAATTCATAGTGATATGGGTGGAGAGTTTAAAGATACTAGTGTTGTAGACTATTATCTAGATAATGGTTATAAATATGATTTTAGTGAACCCAAAAGCCCTCAAAAAATAGGATAACTAAAAGAAAGAACCGAACGATACACGAAATGACTCGAATCTTACTTCACGTAAAAATTTACCAAAATATTATTAGGTTGCAACTAAATAAATTTCATATAATATAATCAATCATGTATATCTAAGGAAAAATTATAAACAAACTTCATATGAATTTTGGTTTAGAAAACAACCTAATTCAAAATATTTTAGGGCCGTTAGGAATTAATTTTATGTTCCTAAAGATGGAGAACATTTGTCAAAATTTGATTCTAGAGGTGATAAGACTATCATTTTAGGTTATTCACAAAAAAGCCGTTCATATCATTTGTTTAATATAAAAACAAAATCTATAAATGTTCTTGCGAATGATAGTATTGCCCATCGTAAGGAAGAAAGTTAAAATCCTATACGTTTTAACAAACCTTAAAATATAAATGAAATAAATTTACTTAATCAGTCATGAATAGTGATTATGACTCTCTACCACCTGATGAACCTATTGTTCTAACTGGGTTAAGGCAAATCACCTCAAGAAAAATATTGTTGGAAATGTTAAAGTCCCTATAAGAACTAGTTCTCAAACTATTAGTTCTCTATTTTCTTATGCGTCTTTAATTAAACCCAAACATGTGAAAGATGATTTAATAGACGAATCTTGGTTATTCGCTATTCAAGAAGAATTAAGAAAATTTAAACTTCATGATGTTTAGTATTTAGTGCCACGTCCTACTCACCCTGATATAATTGGAACAAAATGGATTTTAAGAAGAGGTGTGATGATTCTTGAAATATTTGAGAAAAAAGGCTAGATTAGTAGCATAAGGTTATTCTCAAATAGATAGCATAGATGTTGATGAAAAATTTTCTCCTATTACTAGACTTGAATTTGTTAGATTCTTACTTGTTGTATCTTTTCATTTAAAATTCAAAATTAATCAAATGGATGGAAAATTCACTTTTTTAAATGGAATTTTAAATGTGGAAATTTATGTTCAACAAACTAAAGGAATTTTAGATCCTTTCTTTCCAAATCATCTTTTCAGATTAAAGAAAGTGCTTTACAATTTAAAATAGGCCCCTTTTGCCTAGTATGATAGATTAAAAAATTTCTTAAATGAAAATGGTTTCATCCATGGGGGAATTGACCTAACAATGTTTATTAAACGTAACAAAAATTATTTAATAATTGTTCATGTTTATGTTGATGACATTGGTTTTGGGTCCAATTCTCCCTTGGAAGTTGAAAAATTTCCTAATATAATGATATTTGAGTTTCAAATGTCTATGACGGTAGAACTTCAATTTTTTTCTTAGGTCTTCAAATATATCATAAAACTGATCATGTTTCTGTAATACTACTAAATCTTCTAGATCACCGGTGAGTTCTTCTATTAATATGTCAAAAGATGGGAGTGCGCTTTTGTTCAAACAAAGAAATTATTTAATTAAACTCAATTTTTCAATTAAATCCTAAAACATGCATATAGGTGTGATTGAAGACAATTTGATCACGCAGGAACATTCAGTCACAAACGAACACACAAATGAGGAAAAATCCCCCAATGGGGCAAAACCTTTTTATTTTTATTATAATTTGTAAGAAACGGTTTACACGGATTATACTGAAAACATGAGTGACATACGAAATACCCTTAGGTGTCGGTTCTGATGTCATCTGCTGTAATATCCCTCAAGAACTCCAGATGGGCAGCAATGGAAAAGAGTCAGCTCCTCCACAAGTTACTCTAGATGAGTAAAAATGATCCTTTGAAGGTTTAAAGATTCACACACATATATGGGAATTATTTTGTGAATAAAAAAGGCATGAAACCTTAAAAACTTGAAGTTTGTTTTTTAGGCTATAAATCGTAGAAATATGTGCAAAAAAGACTTGGAAAAACGTGCAGAATGGGTACAAATATTTATACAAAAATCGAGGCGGTGTCGTCGCTCGAACGACATAGTCATGTCGCTCGAACGAGACCACGTGTCGATCGAACGATATCCTCATGTCGCTTAAACGATAGAGCGATGTCGTTTGAATGAACTCGACGATCAAGAAATGTCCACTTCTACACTTAGAAAAATTTATGCTTTGTGTTAAAAACAAATCAGACATCGAAAAATATTTTCTAAAAAATTCATAAATTTTTATGCGAATATTAACAACTCCAATAAACCATTTTACCAATAACGCGTCGTGGAGTAGTGGGAATGATTGAGCCGCACGTCGCATGTAGTATGATGCATGTGTGAAGATGGTGGATGTATGGATTTAGATCAAGGCCGCCGTGGATGATCGAGTTGACGTGCGAAATGTAGCGGTATCAGACATACATACTGTGATCTAGGACAAATAGAAAATTCCTAGATTCTACCCCGGACATTTATAAAATTACGTCCTTACAAATCTCCCCCTATGTCTATGCCGGTACACACATAAAAAATCCGAATTATGATATCTTCATAAAGCAAATGACATATAATATAATTTCCCCATTAAACCCTCAAACTGAGAATACCAACTGACATGCCGTCAACCAAACTTCAACATCTTGATATCTTCAGCTTTTCCCATCAGGGTGTGCAATCCAATAATCATTAATTTTGTACCTACACACGTGTGATAAAGCAAATACACGTGACACGCAATAGTTTGAAATATAATGATATGCAAAAATTGAGTCAATTAAGCTTAAGCAAATCATTGATAAATCAACCAAACAATTCTCCCCCATAATTCATTCTCCCCCTTTTTATGATGTCCCGAAATAGACAGATATGGGAAGCACAAATAAATGCAAACGGAGAATGTCACAAGGTAATAAAATTTCTATTTTTTGAATTTTTGAAACAAAAATTCACGTAAGATATACAACAAAGAATCATACCATGAAAGAACACAAAAATAACCAAGTCGATGATAACAGAAATGTATGGGTGTGAGCAAATTCGATAGGAAAATCAATGCATACAAACCTAACATATGTGCATGATGAATATCAAATATTTCTAAAGAATGAAATCAACATCTTCCTTAGGTGTAAAAAGATGGAATTATAAGAAATTGACTTAATCAAATCATCAAATAAAAGCTCAAAGTGATTTCCACACCAATAACGGCCAAAACTATTTAATACTTTTTTAGGACTTTCAAGGAAGTGCAGACCCATTTAAATTCTCCCCAAACTCCCTCAGATTTATATTTTGATTAGAGGTGATCTAAATTCTCAAACATTGGAGAATTGATGGTGAAACCTAATGGCCCATAATCGGCATGTATTGCTTTTTATTGCCTTTAAATTTTTTGGGCTCTTTTAACCTCTGTGGACCCCGGATAATAAAATTCTTTAATTCTTTAGGTCCGATATAACGGTGGATTAGTATTCTCAAAGTCCAAATGAGAACCTTTCGCAAACCTTCCTCATTGATAAAATACCACACAATCTCACCAAATGGTTTTTTACATGCATTCCAATCTTGTCAAGTTTTATCGCATATGGTTCGTTGTATAAACAAAATTGAGATGGAAACACTCAAGCCAATATGTGATAGACAAGTACAATAATCAAATAAAGTTGTGCATGTGTGCAATAAAGGAGATAAGGATCCAAACATGTAGAAACATATCACTAATCACATCTCAAAGACTCCAAACAATGTAAAGCACATGGATGAAATGATGTAGCGTCACAAATCACTATCAAACAGTCACGTGAAAAATGGAAATGAAAGTTGTGAATCGGCTATCTTAAATGCTCATCCATAAGAGGTGTAAACAAAATACAAAAATATTTATGTTCTTTTCTAAAAATTTTATAAAAAGAAAATCTTTTTGGATTTTTCAAAGAAAAAAATATAAAAAGCAAAAATAATGATGCAAATGATACAAACTAGTAATAGGAATCATATGATATGAAAATGACAATGCATCCTATCCTAGACACGGACCATCCCCTCAGTCAACTGTGCAAATCCATAAAGACTTCCTAAGAGTCTCGAATCTAAGGGCATCTAAAGGTTTCGTGAAAATATTGGCTAACTGAGGGTTAGTGGGTACGAAACTCAGGGATACGGCTTTTTCCTCAACTAACTGACGTATAATTTTGCTCACGTATCCGGATGTGCTTTGTGCGTGAATGTTGGACCGGATTACAAGATATGTGTATCAGGCTTATGTTATCATAGGAGATGGTCATGGTGTCCTGTGAAATCCCTTAATCCTCCAACATTTGCTTCATCTACAAGAGTTGGGTACAACAACTCCCGGCGAAGATGTACTCAGCCTCCGCAGTGGAAAAAGAGATGGAGGTTTGATTCTTACTCAACCACGATACAAGAGTAGAACCAAAGTAGAAACACCCACCATAAGTGCTCCTACAACCATCCATATCCCCGGCCTAAAAGTCATCCGAATAGGCGGACAAACGGTCATCAGTATCAAAGATATACCAAACACCGTAGTGTGACACCCCGACTAATTAAATACCGGGTAGCTACTCCTTTATTAAATTAATACAAAATGCCAAGTTGGTCCAGTTAGTAGCATCACTGTCGAAAACATTTTTAACAAATACTAGCCACCTAATATTTAAAAAGGGAGTTGCCAATTTTAATTAAATCCGATTAACATACAATAAGTAAAGTATGAAATGCTAACATAACCACCACAACATAGTCACAATAGAATAACCATCAAATAATAATGAGTCTAGAGAGATAATCCTCACAACAATTCGAATACTGAAATAAAAAATTACCAAGTCTACATCACTAAATTAATTACAACCCAAAGTCTGAAATAAATGATAAGTAAAATATCCCTAAAAGAAATGGGGAGACATGCCCAACCAATGAGAAAATATGATAATGAAGTTAAGATCGAAAATGGAGGCTTCTACTGTCAAGGTCCTGTAACTTCCACAGCAACTACAGCACGTCACCTGAATAGAACTCCTATGCATGGTGTCCTTGTGGCTGGGCACCTAAAAGGTTTTTACAAAAAAATAGATTTGAAAGAAAACGGGTCAGATCCCGATTGTGAAAATAATTTAAAATTTTGCAAGTGTTTAATATCATTAAACGGTGAATATAAAGTACATGATAGTGTGTGCACTCACATGAGTTCCTTACCTCTCAACTAATTGTGCACTCCTATCGTTCCCGTACCCATTCTAGTCATTACTAGAACTAACTAGACCGATACCCAAAATCTACATTACTATACGATATCCAATTCAATTCCCAACAACTTTTGTTTAACACAGTGTTATAACTTGTTACACAATTTCCCATATTAATACTACTAATTACTAGGGATCTTGCATTTCACTTTACAAACTGTTGCTATTATTAATACTCATATTTATTCATGACAATTCATTTCAATTAATCATATATTATTCTCATCATAAATATACAATACTAGCACCCCGAGGCTAAGCTGCGGTGCTCACATACTCTGCTATCAAATCCCGGTACATCACGTACATGAGGACCACGTATTCCGAATCTCTCAGGAAACGTTTCATTAACAACAATCACAAACAATGGAGGCGAACATAGTTCACATCACATGGGTCACGCACATACCTACGCTCCCATGATCAGCAGACTTATTTACTTCTCAATAAGCCCTTCTCTGACCTATGTCCTCGAGGTACCAATCTAGATCCCCCCGTAGGCACACAAAGATTAGATGGCCCTAAACGAACGCCAACCTCCCATGATAGCAAGTACGGTAAGTATGTTATACACAGAGAACTACATATACTAAGCATTCACACATCTTAGATATTTCAATATTTTATTAGAGGTATACTTCTCGTTCTTACATCAATATTTAGTGTTATACAAATCACAAGTCCCCAGTTTATATGTATTTATGTTATCAGCTCTTCTCACATCGTAAATAGTCACTCGTTTCACAATCCACAATTGTCACCCGGTTTACTACAAGTTTCTAAGTTTTACTCTTCAATGTACCCCAATCTCCCAACTACACCCACTAGTTAATAAGGGAAGGTTATTTCACCATTTAAACAAGTCTACGGGATACTAGAAATAAATTCAGGCCTAAAAGGCCATTCTGTCAACTCGTTAGAAATCTCGTTCGAACGAGGTCGTTCGAACGAGTTTCGTTCGAACGAGTTTCGTTCGAACGAAAGGCTTCAAACGAACTACCAACTCGTTAGAAGTTATACTGTCATCTCGTTAGAAGTTCTTTTGAACGACCTGGGCAGGTCTTCTAACAAGATGGCAGTTTCAGCCTTGAAATTCCCAAGTCCGATTTTCTCAATTCCTTTCTTCTCTAAATACACCCTAAGACCATCCAAGTTATGTTATGCCATTTTTAAACCATTTCTAACCATTCTAGATCATCCTTTAACATATTTTAGAGGTCAAATCTTACAAATCATCATGAAATTATTATAAATCTCCAAATATTTCCCCAAATCCTATGAACATGAACCCATAATTTTGTTATGCCCAATTACTCATCATAAATACGTTTTTAAATCATCATAAATAACTCTACGAATATTAAATCACTCCATCATCATTCTACATGCAAATCCTAACCCAAATTCAAAGTTTCTCCATCAATCTCATGGGTTTTCTTCAAAGATTTCAATATAAGATAATTCCTACACTAAACATGGAAGACATATTCAATGCACTAAAAATATCAAATCACTTGACATAGATTGTTCTTCAGGATTGATGTTGGTGAGTGAATGTTGATTCTCTCCTTTCTCTACGGATTTTCTCCCAAGGTTGAAGATGGTGGTTGGAGGTTTCTTTTTGGAACTCTTCAAACTCTCCTATAACTCTCGTAGCCCTCTAACTCATCCAATGCTGATAATGGGCATAGTGGGTTCCTAAAAAATATATAATTAACTCCTAAAATTCTTGGGTTTTAATTCCTATATTTTTAAAATTACCAAAATACCCTTTTAAGTTGCTGGTATAGCCCAAAAATGCCCCGGGACCCAAGTTAAACCCCTGGCTAGTGTTTTCTGACTATTTCGACCCTTCCGAATACGTTGGCGCACTCAAAATGACCATTCAGTTGATAAAAATAAAATTCAATTTTTAATTCAAATAATTTCATAACTGACGCGACTGACACGCGCGTCCCAACTAAATATCCCAAATTATCGTATTTCAGTCTCGCGATAATTTTAATATTTTCAATATTCATATATTAACATATGTACGCATCATAATCAAATACCAACTGACATCTCGCTAGTATTTATATCCGAATTAATTTCCAATTAATTCTCATTTAATTTAATTAATCTCATAATTAAAAATCAATAAATATACGGGGTATTACATACTTCCCCCCTAATAACAGAATTTCGTCCCGAAATTCGGAACTAAAGAGTACCTGGTAAAAACAACTCTGGATAACGTTCGCGCATCTCATCCTCGCGCTCCCATGTGGACTGCTCGGCATTATGATGCCGCCACTGAACACATACTAACGGTACTATCTTCGACCTCAGTTTTTGCTCGCTGTGGTCCAGAATAGCAATCGGCCCGTCCTCGTAGGAACTATCGGGCTGAAGATCGATGTCCTCCAAAGCAATGTGAGTATGGGCCAAATCATCCCTAAGATATTTCCTTATCGAGAAAATATGGAATATATCATGAATCCTATGCAAGTGCTTCGGTAACCCAAGTCTATACGCAACTGGCCCAATCCGCTCGATGATAGGAAATGGCCCCACATATCTCGATGCCAGTTTCCCCTTCTTCCCAAAACGCATAATCCCCTTCATAGGAGATACTCTGAGTAACACCTGGTCCCCCACTTTGAATTCTCTGAAGAACCTCTTCGCATCAGCATAGCTCTTCTACCAATCCTGAGCTACCCGAATGTGACTCCGTATCAATTCTATCCTTGCCGAAATATCCTGAATCACCTCTGACCCAAGTAGTTTGTTGTCCCCCACTTCTAACCAACATCCTGGGAATGACAAGGTCTACCATACAACGCCTCAAATGGAGCCATGCCAATGGAGAACTGCTAGGAGTTATTATAAGCAAGCTCCACCAATGGAAGGTACTTCTCCCATCCACCCCCAAAGTTTATGATGCACATACGTAACATGTCCTCCAACATCTGATTTGTACGCTCGGTCTGCCCATCGGTCTGTGGGTGATAAGCCGTACTCAATCGCAATTCAGTGCCCATGGCCTCCTGGAAACTCTCCCAAAATCGTGAAATAAATATCTTGTGTCGGTCAGACATGATATTTAGAGGCACACCGTGAAGTCTCACTATTTCAGAAATGAAAATCTGGGCATACTGTCCCGTAGTTTAGTCTGTCCTTATGGGTAGAAAATGAGAAACTTTGGTTAACCGGTCCATAATTACCCAAATGGAGTCGTAACCCCACTGTGATGTAGGTAACCCCGTGATAAAGTCCATGGATATGCTCTCCCATATCCACGTTGGAACCTCTAATGGCTGTAGAAGTCCTTCTGGTCTCTGATGATCCACCTTTACCAGATGACAAGTGGAGCATTTAGACACAAACATGGCAATATCCCTCTTCATCCCACTCCACCAATACTGTCGTCTCATGTCTTGGTACATTTTATCCCCACCAGGGTGTACCGCGAATCGTGAGCTGTGCGACTCTGCCATCACCTCGTGTCGCAAGTCTTCCCCTTCCGAAATGACTAGTCTCCCATTGAAGCGTAATCCCCCGTTTGAGCTAACGGTATAGGACTCGGCTACCTCTACTAGTAATCGAACTATCTGCTCCTGACAGAACGAGTCATTTGCCTGGTCCTTTACCACTCTCGTAACAATCTGTGGTGTAAGGGTCATCACAGACATGAACGATCGGGCTACTGCATCCTGGTGTCCCAACACCTCGGCCACCTAATTTACTGGCCTACGGCTCAATGCGTCTGCTACCACGTTAGCCTTCCCCGGGTGATATTGGATATCAAACTTATAATCCTTCACAAACTCAAGCCACCGTCTTTGACGCATATTCAACTCCTTCTGCGTAAAGAGGTACTATAGAGACTTGTGGTCCGTGAACAACCGAAACTTCTCCCCCAGAAGATAATGTCTCCAAATCCGAAGGGCAAATACTACTGCCGCTAACTCCAAGTCATGGGTGGGGTAATTCTTCTCATGAGGCTTAAGCTTACGGGAAGCATAAGCTATGGCCTGACTCTCCTGCTGTAGTACACCTCCAAGTCCTTGTAAAGATGCATCGGTGTAGACTAGATACTCAACTCCCGGTCTCAACAATGCTAACACAGGTGCTGAGGTCAACTTGTCCTTCAACTCATCGAATGCCAGCTAACAGGCATCTCTCCAGATGAATGGCACACCCTTACGAGTCAGATGTGTCAAAGGACCCGCTATCTTTGAGAAACCCCGAATAAACCTCCTGTAGTATCCTGTTAAGAAACTACGGATCTCAGTCGGTGTCGTGGGTTGTCCCCACTCCCTCACCGCGAATACCTTCCCGGGATCAACAGATATCCCCTGGTCTGAAATTATATGCCCCAAAAATTGAACCTCCTTCAACCAAAACCCACACTTCTCATACTTTTCATAAAGCTCGTTCTGACATTGCGTCTGCAAAACCCGTCTCAAATGCTCGGCATGCTCCTCTTCTGTCTGGGAGTAAACCAAAATATCATCAATAAAGATAATGACGAACTGGTTTAAAAACTCTCTGAACACCCTATTCATTATGTCGATAAATATGGCTGGAGCATTGGTCAAGACAAACGGCATAACCCGAAACTCGTAGGAACCATATCACGTCAAGAAAGCAGTCTTCGAGACGTCGTACTCCCTGATACGCATCTGATCGTATCCCGATCGCAAATTAATCTTTAAGAAGAATGAAGCTCCTCTCAGTTGGTCGAATAAGTCATCGATTCGGGGCAACGGATACTTATTCCATATCGTGACCTAATTCAACTCTCGGTAATCTACACACAACCTCAATGATCCATCCCTCTTCTTTACGAACAACACAGGGGCACCCCACGACGAAGTACTCCTTCGGATAAACCCCTGAACCAATAACTGCTCGATCTGATCCCATAACTCTCTCATCTCTGCTGGAGCCATACGGTAAGGTGCGTCGGAAATAGGCCGAGTGCCCGGTGTCAAATAGATCACAAAATCTATCTCTCTACTCAAAGGTAGTCCAGGTATATCCTGAAATACACCAGCGAACTCACTAACAATGGGTATTGCATCGAGTGGTATCACCACTTCTTTAGAGGTCTCCTTCTCTATATAGTACAAATGAGTGGACGATACTTCCTTGGGGCGAGGCATTGCCACTAAAAACATCTCCTGCCCGGGAATGGCAAAGATAATACTCCTACTAAAACAGTCAATTATGGCTCGGTACGCAACTAGACAATCCATACCAATAATCGCATCATACTCAGTCATCTCTAACACTAACATATCAGCGGGTAAAGTAAACCTCCAGATCTCTATACCCACACCTCTACAAATAAGCGAAATCATGGAACCCCTACTCAATGGTGAATCTACACAAGTAACCGTTCTCTCTGCGGTGTCTAATAAGCCAATAGTCTGTGCAAATCTCATGGCAATGAAGCAATGTGTGGCCCCCGTATCAAATAAAATACGCCCCATAGTCCCCTGAATAGAGAACATACCCTCAATGGCCGGTGGATCCTGTGGGGCTGCGGCATGCTGGAGCTAATACACTCTCCGATACTGAAGTTGTCCATGTTGAACTGGGACTGCTGGAATGGGTGGTAGTGATGCCATCTGTGGTGGTACTGGGAGGGCGGCGGGAAACATAGGCCTCTGTGGCTCGTGTCGAGCACCCTGCTGCTGCTGCGGTGGGGCCCTGCCCCTATCAGGACAATCCTGGCATTTGTGTCCAATCTTTCCATAAACGAAACACTTCCCTGGGAAGTTTCCCCCTAGCTGTCCCTACTTCCCTCGACCCTGGTGGCCGTTACCATTCCTCCCCTGGCCATGCTGGCCCTACTGAAACTGCTGCTGCTGACCATTCTGACCCTGATGGCCCATCTGAAACCTCCCTGACCACTCCTAAAACCTCCAAATCTGAATCTCTTATGATCCCCCTATTGGGAACCCTGATCACCCTGCCTGTGTTGTCCCTAAGCAGATTGTGCCCCGCTGACACCATTTCCCTCGGTCCTGCCCTGATGGCTGGACTCTCCTGATCTCTTGCTCTCAGACATGTGGAAGCGATGATCCTGGCAGTGTAGTAGTGCAGCATTAACCACATCAGAATAAGTGGCCAACGAGAGATTCCCCAACAAGTGTTGACGGATCCTCCAAGTCAATCCATCCGTGAACTTCTGAATTTTCTTCTCCTCAGTTGGTATCTTATCGGGAACAATGTTCAAGAGATTAGTGAATTCGGCCTCATACTCGGCCACGGTCCTCCCCTCCTGCTTGAGGTTCATCAATTTCCTCCTCATTTCAGTGTGAACAGCTGACGGAAAATATTTGCGATCGAACCGCACCCAGAACTCTTAAATATAAAGGGCGTCCCTCTCCTCTGCGGTGGTAATGGACTCCCACCACTGCAATGCAGATCCTACTAGCTTAAAAGTAGCCAGTATCTGCTTTTGAACATCTGTGCACTCGTACATCCTTAAGTTCCTCTGAATGTCCTTCCTCTACTGACTGGATACCACAATATTGGAGCTACCTGCAAACTCCAGAGGGTGTGCTTTCTGAAAAGCATCACAAACGCGTTCCCATGCAGACGGGAATGCATGAGCCTGAACTGCCACAACTACTGGCGCCTGGGGTGGTGCCTGTTGTACAACGGCTAGGGCATCATTTACCGCTTGGGCTACAATAGCTGCAACATCGGCGGCATTCATAGTGCCCTGAACTGGTACAGGCTCTGGCTCTGGTTGTGCATCCCTAGGAACTCGCTGCGCACGTCGTGGAGGCATCTAAAATGAGAGTAAAGTCTTATAAGTTCACAGTTATTATCTCAAAATAGCTAAAGAGCGAATCATACACAAAAGAATACAACAATACTAAAATATAGGGCTCTATATCAAAGAAAGCTCAGCGAAAACATAACAAGACGTACAGATCCTAAGGACACTAGAACCTGATGCTTTGACACCTGTGACACCCCGACTAATTAAATACCCGGTAGTTACTCCTTTATTAAATTAATACAAAATGCCAAGTTGGTTCAGTTCGTAGCATCACTGTCGAAAACGTTTTTAACAAATACTAGCCACCTAATATTTAAAAAGGGAGTTGCCAATTTTAATTAAATCCGATTAACATACAATAAGTAAAGTATGAAATGCTAACATAACCACCACAACATAGTCACAATAGAATAACCATCAAATAATAATGAGTCTAGAGAGATAATCCTCACAACAATTCGAATACTGAAATAAAAAATTACCAAGTCTACATCACTAAATTAATTACAACCCAATGTCTGAAATAAATGATAAGTAAAATATCCCTAAAAGAAATGGGGCGACATGCCCAACCAATGAGAAAATATGATAATGAAGTTAAGATCGAAAATGGAGGCGTCTACTGTCAAGGTCCTGTAACTTCCACAGCAACTACAACACGTCACCTGAATAGAACTCCTATGCATGGTGTCCTTGTGGCTGGGCACCTAAAAGGTTTTTACAAAAAAATAGATTTGAAAGAAAACGGGTCAGATCCCGATTGTGAAAATAATTTAAAATTTTGCAAGTGTTTAATATCATTAAACAGTGAATATAAAGTACATGATAGTGTGTGCACTCACATGAGTTCCTCACCTCTCAACTAATTGTGCACTCCTATCGTTCTCGTACCCATTCTAGTCATTACTAGAACTAACTAGACCGATACCCAAAATCTACATTACTATACGATATCCAATTCAATTCCCAACAACTTTTGTTTAACACAGTGTTATAACTTGTTACACAATTTCCCATATTAGTACTACTAATTACTAGGGATCTTCCATTTCACTTTAAAAACTGTTGCTATTATTAATACTCACATTTATTCATGACAATTCATTTCAACTAACCGTATATTATTCTCATAATAAATATACAATACTAGCACCCCGAGGCTAAGCTGCGGTGCTCACATACTCTGCTGTCAAATCCCGGTACATCACGTACATGAAGACCATGTATTCCGAATCTCTCTGGAAACGTTTCATTAATAACAATCACAAACAATGAAGGAGAACATAGTTCACATCACATGGGTCACGCACATACCTACGCTCCCATGATAAGCAGACTTATTTACTTCTCAATAAGCCCTTCTCTGACCTATGTCCTCGAGGTACCAATCTAGATCCCCCCGTAGGCACACAAAGATTAGATGGCCCTAAACGAACGCCAACCTCCCATGATAGAAAGTACGGTAGGTATGTTATACAGAGATAACTACATATACTAAGCATTCACACATCTTAGATATTTCAATATTTTATTGGAGGTATACTTCTCGTTCTTACATCAACATTTAGTGTTATACAAATCACTAGTCCCCGGTTTATATGTATTTATGTTATCAGCTCTTCTCACGTTGTAAATGGTTACTCGTTTCCCATTCCACAATTGTCACCCGATTTACAACAAGATTCTAAGTTTTACTCTTCAATGTACCCCAATCCCCCAACTATACCCACTAGTTAATAAGGGGAGGTTATCTCACCATTTAAACAAGTCTACGGGATACTAGAAATAAATTCAGGCCTAAAAGGCCATTCTATCAACTCGTTAGAAATTCCGTTCGAACGAGGTCGTTCGAACGAGTTTCGTTCGAACGAACTACTAACTCGTTAGAAGTTATACTGTCATCTCGTTAGAAGTTCGTTCGAACGAGGTCGTTCGAATGATGTCTTCTAACGAGATGGCAGTTTCAGCCTAGAAATTCCCAAGTCCGATTTTCTCAATTCCTTTCTTCTCTAATTCCACCCTAAGACCATCCAAGTTATGTTCTAACGTTTTTAAACCATTTCTAATCATTCTAGATCATCCTTTAACATATTTTAGAGGTCAAATCTTACAAATCATCATGAAATTATTATAAATCTCCAAATATTTCCCCAAAGCCTATGAACATGAACCCATAATTTTGTTATGCACAATTAATCATCATAAATTCGTTTTTAAATCATCATAAATAACTCTACGAATATTAAATCAGTCCATCATCATTCTACATGCAAATCCTAACCCAAATTCAAAGTTTCTCCATCAATCTCATGGGTTTTCTTCGAAGATTTCAATATAAGATAATTCCTACACTAAATATGGAAGACATATTCAATGCACTAAAAATATCAAATCACTTGCCTTAGATTGTTCTTCAGGATTGATGTTGGTGAATGAATGTTGATTCTCTCCTTTCTCTGCGAATTTTCTCCCAAGGTTGAAGATAGTGGTTGGAGGTTTCTTTTTGGAACTCTTCAAACTCTCCTATAACTCCCGTAGCCCTCTAACTCATTTAATGCTAATAATGGGCTTAGTGGGTTCCTAAATAATATATAATTAACTCCTAAAATTCGTGGGTATTAATTCCTATATTTTAAAAATTACCAAAATACCCTTTTAAGTTGCCGATATGGCCCAAAAATGCCCCGAGACCCAAACTAAACCCCCGGCTAGTGTTTTTTTTACTATTTCGACCCTTAGGGACACGTTGGCCCACTCAAAATGACCATTCGGTTGATAAAAATAAAATTCACTTTTTAATTCAAATAATTTCATACCTGACGCGACTGACACGCGCGTCCCAACTAAATTTCCCAAATTATCGTATTTCAGTCTCGCGACAATTTTAATATTTCCTATATTCTTATATTACCATATGTACGCATCATAATCAAATACCAACTCATATCTCGCTAGTATTAATATTCGGATTAATTTCCAATTAATTCTCATTTAATTTAATTAATCCCATAATTAAAAATCAATAAATATACGGGGTATTACACGTAGGAGAGAGTCCCACTCACGTATTCTATAATACTTTTTAGAGTGAGTAAGTGTGACTCTTTTGGGGATGCCTGATATTGCACAAAGAATCTAACACTAAAGGCTATGTCGGGGCGACTGGCAGTCAAGTAAAGAAGACTACCTATCATACTCCGATATAAGGTTTGATCTACGTCTTTGCCTGAAGTGTCCTTACTAAGCTTGATAGAAGTACTCATAGGTGTACGTGCATGCTTAACGGAGTCTAAACAAAATTTATTCCTTAGGTCTCTAGCATACTTGGAATGGGAGATGAACATCCCATCCTCTAGCTGACGAACCTGGAGATCAAGGAAGAAAGTAATATCAACTACCATTCTCATATCAAACTCACTTTTCATCTCCTCCTCAAAGTGGTGATCATGCTGGGATCACGTGGATCCAAAGACTATGTCTTCCACATAGACCTGGGCAACCAAAATAGCACCATCATCTCTCCGGACGAACAACATCATATCAACTCCCCCTCTTTTGAAGCCACGGGCTAAGAGATTGGAAGTAAGACTCTCATACCAAGCATGGCGTGCTTGCTTCAAACCATACAAGTATTTCCTCAAATGGTAGACGTGTTTCGGGTTCTTAGGTTCTTTAAACTCTTTTGGTTGTTCCACGTAAACCTCCTCCTATAGAATGCCATTCAGAAAGTCACTCTTGACATCCATCTGATATAAGTTGAAGCGCAGATGACATGCGATGGCGAGTAGTACGCGGAAGAACTCAAGCCTCTCAATAGGAGCAAATGTCTGCCCAATGTCTAAACCCTCTATCTATGTGTAGCCTTGAGCAACCAACCTAGCCTTGTTTCTAATTATGGCACCATTTTCATCCATTTTATTCTTGAAAATCCACCTGGTACCTATCACATTCATCTCACTAGGTCGGGGGACAAGTTCCTAGACATTATTCATTTTAAACTGAAGCAACTCATCCTACATAGAAGATATCCTAAAACATGCATCTAGGTGTAATTGAAGACAATATGATCATGAAGGAACATTCAATCAAAAACAAACACACAAATGAGGAAAAATCCCCCAAAGGGGCAAAACATTTATATTTTCACTATAATTTGTAAAGAACGGTTTACACGGATTATACTGAAAACATGAGTGACATACGAAATACCCTCAAGTGTCGATTCCTATGTCATCGGCTAGAATCTCCTGCAATAACTCCAGATGGGCTGCAATGGAAAAGAGTCGACTTCTCCACAAGATACTCCAGATGAGTAAAAAGGATCCTTTGAACGTTTAAGGATTCACACACATATATGGGAATGGTTTTGTGAATCAAAAAGGCATGAAACCTTAAAAACTTTTAGTCTATTTTCTGGGCGGTAAATCGCAGAAATGTGTGCAAAAAAGACTTGGAAAAACGTGCAGATTGGGTACAGATATTTATTCAAAAATTAAGGTGGCACCGTCGCTCGAACGACATAGGCATATCGCTCGAACGAGACCATGTGTCGCTCGAACCAGATCGCACGACATCGTAATGTCACTTGAACGACAGACCAATGTCGTTTAAACGAGCTCGACGACCAAGAAAAGTCTGCTTCTACACTTAGAAAAATTTATGCTTTTGTGTTAAAAATAAATCAGACTTCGAAAAATATTTTCTAAAAAATTCCAAAATATTTATGCGAACATTAACAACTCCAATAAACCATTTTGCCAATAACGCATCGTGGAGTAGCGGGAATGATTGAGCAACACGTCGCATGTAGTATGATGCACGTGTGAAGATGAGGGATGCATGAATTCGGATCAAGGTCATGGTGGATGATCGTGTTGACGTGCTTAATGTAGAGGTATCATACATACATACTGTGATCTAGGACAAATATAAAATTCCTAGATTCTACCCCGGACATTTATAAAATTATGTCCTTAAGAAAGATTTATTTTGGAACAAGATTTATATCACTTTGTATCGTAGTATGATAGGCATATTGCTAAACATAAATGCAAGTAGACCCGATATAATGCTTAGTGTGGTTGTGTGTATTCTAGATACCATTGTGATCCAAAATATTCAACTTACATGCTATAACATGTATCATCAAGTATATAATTGGAATTGTAAACTATGGTATAATGTATACTTTTGACACTAGCTCTAAAATAATTGGGTATACAGACGCTGAGTGGACTGGTTATACCGATGATAGTAAAAGTACCTTCGATGGATTTTTTACTTAGGATGCAATCTGGTCTCTTAGTCATCTAAAAAGAAAATTGTGTCTCACTTTCATCAACAGAAACTAAATACATTGTTGCTAGCAGTTGTTATACTCATCTTCTATAGATGAAACAATTGTTAAGTGATTATGGTTTAAATGAAACATTAGCCTTAATTATTTGTGATAGTCAAAGTTCCATTAGAGTCTCCAAGAATTCTGTTTTCCATTCTCTAACAAAATATATCAAAACGAGAGAATATTTTTTTAGAGAATTAACTGAGAAAACTGAAATTGAAATTGAATATCTTAAGACTACTTATCAATTGTCAGACCATTTTATTGGCAAAACTCGTTAGAAGTTGGTTCGAACGATATTTCGAACGACGAGACAGATTGAGGCTTATGGATGTCGTTAGAAATCTCGTTCGAACGAGAATTTCTAACGAAAATGAGAAATTTTAAAATAAAAGTATCATAAAATATAATGAAAATTACCATAATATCAGGAATTGGGATGGCCAGAATAATGCCAAAATGTGATTTTATTAATCCTAGCTTGAGGCAACATATCCAAATAGTGGGAGCGAGAATGTAGGGGTGTGAACAATACGAGTGAAAGTTTTTAGCCACAACATTGTACAAGTGCGTAATGCCAAACAATATATACGTGCAATATTCACTCAGATTAGCCTTGTGTCAAAAATGAAATATTGTTGAACACTTAACCACGAATGTAACAAGCATACAAAATAGATGATTCTCTTGCCAATAAAGTCACAAGGAGAAAGCAATAAATTGATGAAATGTGCATGCCCGTTGATCTTCAACTTATATCTCCCATGAGTAACAATAGATTGAGATGTATCTTTTTGAGAATCAATCAAGCCTATTATTTTGGCCTTGGCAGCATATATATCATTTTCAATGCTTCTATTTTAGCCACACAACTGAGAATGAAAATAGTGGCTTTTCACGCAAAAACTTTGATGTTTTTCGCAACCCAATTCCATTGCTTGAAACGAAAACCAACCGGAAGAATATAATCATTTTGTTTCAATCCGGGCAACGGATGATCATGCACAATTTCGATTGCTTATAAGGGATGTGACTGGATTGAGAAGACAACACCAAATCTCACTTTGCAAGAACAATGTGAACAAGATGTTCGTAATATTTCGTGTACGGTGTGTGTAAAAGGCAAAGATGTGAGGAAATCACAAAATTATATATCATAAAAGAGCATTATTGTGCACAAGATAAACAATGTATGGATTAACTATTCATCGAAAGCCACGTGAACATGGAAAAATATAGGGATTTGAATACATCGACCACAAAGCCATATGGACAAAAATTTTGATAGCTTTTCTAACCATTCCCTTTTTCCTTGAAAATAAAGAAAAAATATTTTTGAGATTTTGAATAAAATATATACAAAGGAAATCTAGTTCATAGGCATAAAAATATAAGAATAGCAACCTAAACTAGATAAACGGCTTCGAACTCAATCAATGGAGAAAACCCCAATTGATTTCCTAAGGTTTTCAAACCTAAGGGCATCTAGAGGTTTAGTAAAGATATCGGCCAATTGTTGATCGGTAGGAACGAAGCTTAGAGAAATAATTTTCTCTTCAACCAAGTCACGAATGAAATGTTCATGGATCTTAATATGCTTGGTTCTAGAATGTTGAACGGGATTACGAGAAATATGAATTGCACTAGTATTATCACAATATATGGTCATAGTGCCTTGGGAAATACCGTAATCTTCCAACATTTGTTTCATCCAAATGAGTTGAGTGCAACAACTCCCGGCGGCAATGTATTCGGCCTCCGCCGTGGACAAGGAAATAGCATTTTGTTTCTTGCTCATCCATGAGACAAGTGCACTTCCAAAATAGAAACAACCGCCAGATGTACTTTTACATCCATCAACATCTCCTGCCCTATCGGCGTCTGAATATGCCGATAGACAATCATTGGTGTCAAAAGAGTACCAAATGCCAAAAGACAGGTTCCCACTAACATATTTGATGATACATTTAATAGCAAGTAAATGAGACTCTTTTGGTGTGGCTTGATAACGAGCACAAACTCCTACGCTAAATGAAATATCTGGACGACTCGCAGTGAGGTAAAGTAAACTACCTATCATACTTCTAAAAAGTGTATGCTCTACATCCTTTCCGTCGGTATCTTTGCTAAGTTTAATAGAGGAGCTCATAGGAGTACGAGCATGTTTAGCGGATTCGAGTTTAAATTTCTTAACAAGGTCTTTAGCATACTTAGTTTGGGTCAAAAATATCCCACTTTTGAGTTGACGAACTTGAAGACCTAGAAAGAAAGTAAGTTCACCTACCATACTCATCTCAAATTCATTGTGCATTTCTTTTGAAAAAATTTGAGTATGTTTATCACACGTAGACCCAAACACTATGTCGTCGACATAAACTTGAGCAACAAGGATACCTTTTTCATCACGCCGAACGAAAAGTGTCATATCTACTCCCCCTCTCAAAAAGCCACGAGAAAGGAGATAAGCGGTGAGTCGTTCATACCAAGCACGGGGAGCTTGTTTTAAGCCATATAAATCTTTCTTTAGAAAGAAGACATGAGTAGGATGTTTTGGATCCTCAAACCCTTTTGGTTGTTCAACGTATACTTCCTCTCGAATAATACCATTTAAAAAAGCACTTTTGACATCAATTTGATATAATTTGAATTGAAGATGACATGCTATGGCTAGTAAAAGACGAACCGATTCTAACCTAGCAACAGGAGCAAAAGTTTCTTCAAAGTCAACACCTTCTATTTGGGTATATCCTTGAGCAACTAATCTAGCCTTATTTCGAACAATGACACCATTCTCATTTCATATTTATTTTTATTTGTGAGGCTGAGTGATTTATTACTCTATTGTATTGGATTCATTTACTTTGGTTATTTCATTGTATGCACCTTGACTATTCCCCCTTTCCCCCTTCCTTAATGCATTCTCAGTATTTTCCTTATTATTGTTCATTATTCATATTTCCTGCTTTGTTGTCCATTCTCTTTTATTTGGCAGGCTCCTTATCCCTTTGTCTTTTCCAGGCAAAAAGGGGGAGAAACTTTCATTAATAGGACTTCATATTTAGGGGGAGTTGGATAAACTTGGGTAAATTAATTTAATTTAATATTCATTAAATTTAATAATAATTGAAGGTAATTATAATTGAACTTCGTAATTGATTTTAATGATGGACCATATGCATAATTTAGGGGGAGTTAAACTCTTAACATTGAATATTGAGACATTCATGCACCATTCACAACATATGCTATCACATTGTCTTACATATAACTTACTCCTTATTTCCCCATGCGTTTATGAATTTGTTGTTTCATGTGTGTAGGATACATCTC
The DNA here is from genome assembly GCA_949130495.1 of Sambucus nigra. Taxonomy (NCBI): domain Eukaryota; kingdom Viridiplantae; phylum Streptophyta; class Magnoliopsida; order Dipsacales; family Adoxaceae; genus Sambucus; species Sambucus nigra. Next base: position 745,964,744 of record OX422210.1, read on the forward strand.
CTACTTCCTTGCAGCGCGTCAGTCTTGTCTTTGTGTCTGTTTTTTTTGGGGTTTTGGGACGGGTCTTAGAAACGGCTTGACGGTTGGCTTAGCAAATTCAGTCTTTTATTTATTTTTTATTATTTTGTTTTGTCCCGGAATAGCCAAAGGGGGAGATTTGTAAGGAAAAATTTCCAATCGAGTCATTTGTTATATTGGCTATATTCCGTTGGACAAAACATTTTTGGGTCATACTGCATCAAGCTACATACATCGCGGCGTAGTGTGATTGGTTTATTTTATCTTGCAAAATAACGTAGAACGCATGCTTAGGATAATTCAAGATAAAATCTGGTTTTATTATCACACTCACTTTAATTGGGACTTTAATTAAATATTGGGTAAAGTTTATTTAATTCAAGTCATTTGCTAAAATTTGGTTTCGCCTAATTTGCTAATATATCGATAAATATGACTTAGGCAAATTCTAGGACTTGCATTAATGAATCGGTTTAAGTGATATTATTTGCTCAATTTTATTGTACCATCTTTCAACGCTTCCGCATAATCTCGAGTTTTTACATAAAAAGGAAATTCAACGTTTTCAAAAACCATTAAATAATCAATGTTTTGAAACTCTTAGAATGTCTATTGGTGTTTGTGTCTTCCCTATTTAATGTGTTAGGGTTGTATGTTAGTACCTCTCTAATTATAATATCTTTTAGTTTTACCATCCTTGTCGATTCTTCCTTACCCTTTGTCCCTTTATGACAAATAGGGGGAGAATGTGAGACTCCTGGTTTTCTAGTTTGTCGAATCTATTAGGACAGATGTGTTTAGTTAAGTTATGTACTCTTTATTTTGCGATATATGTGTTTAATTGAGTTACATACTTTTCTTTTTAGGAAATATCTATATAGTTGAGTTTTGCATGTGTGTGAGAGTGACTTATCGTTTTAAGTCTCAAATTTGTTTGTCCGAAAGTTATCCAAAGAGGGAGATTGAAAGTACCCTCTCTTGTCTCTTATTTTTGTTGGCTTATTTTTGTAATAATACTATTAATACTCTAGGTTTCATCACACAAATAAAATATATTCCTAAAAGTATTTTTAAGAACATTAAAATTAAATTTTCTATTTTATAAAAGCCTAATTCAATCTGAATAATATATTCCATATTTTTGTATTTATACATTTTCTATGAATTTTACACTTATTTTTTGGTTATTTACGTGTCTACAAGAGCCACTCCACCATCCATATAAATAGAGAATTAGGTTCACTGTTTTTACAGAGATTTTTTTTTCAAAACCTATTGTTACTCTACTGAAATTTCTTCTTAACTTTATCTCTCTAACATTTTCAAATGTCTTACCTACTTTGAGATCTCTGTTCTAAACAATTTTCATCCTATATTTTTAACATACATATATTTTTAGAATGAATATTTTCTTCTATTGACTATAATGGAGTTTGGGAATTTCTATTTTGAGGTGATGAGACACTTGGAGTTCGTGTTGTTATGGATCTTGTACGTTCCTGTGACACCTTTTCGTAACGATCTCTAAACCCAAATTTTAACATATAAAACATGTTTTGTGGTTTTCCTCTATGATTTTAGGATTTTAAGAACTTGACTGAATTTTTGTAATTTTTACAAACCCTAGCTTTGAAAAGACTGATTCTCATGTTAATATGTTAACATGTTATAAACTAAATACGTGGTTGGTAGATCTTGTTTTAAACTAAATACGTTATACTAATATCATATATACCCTAAACATGGTCTAGTTTTGATTTGTTTGTGTGGATCTTTCTAGTTATCTTTAAATCTCGCAATCTTTCTTTTCTCACACACTATTTTTCGTAATTCTGAAATATCAATTCATTAAGCAAAACATTTCTGTTTTTGGATTTTGAATTGATTTTTGAAGCTTCAGTGAATTTCAAACTTATTAAAACTTTTTTTGCCTCTTCAGTGGATACTCTGTCTTTGAGTGTGATGTTGTGTTGATATACTTGGCTACTATTTTGTTTGTTCTAATTTAGTGTGTGTGGGGTTGCTTCGTGGTTGCCTTGGAATACTAGCTGTATTAAGGGTACAAGTTCATTTACACATTTGTAAACACTAATTTGTACCAAAACTATTGTTATAGTGGACTTGTGGTGTGTCGGATATTGAAACTAAAAGCCCCGGGGTTTACTAGTATGATGGGTTCCTCGTTATCAAATATTGTTTGCTTCTTTCTTCTCCTATTCTTATTATGTCTCTATTTTTTATTTGTTGAACTTTGAACATCACACCAGCCAAAATTGTTTTTCGTTTGTGTGTGTATTCAACTATTGAAGTTTAAAGGGTTTTTACCAAAGAGTTAAGAGAGATTTTTTTAATCTTATCACTTTAGTGTCTGTAGATTACTTTTAACACCCTATACCACATGTACACATGCACAAGCATCACATATAAACTTCATATACATACATTTAAAATAAACCACACATGTAATGTATAACTATAAAGTAAGGGTATACTCAAATATCCTCTTAATCGTGACTTAACTCTTCTTAGGATTGCCTAACTTATTGTACTAGTGGCTTGGATGTCTCTTAGTGCTCTCAACGCTTCACTCCTTGGCCCCATCGTCCCCAAACCTTTAAGTGTCTCGACGTTCGATGCATTATCCCTCCTCATAAGTAACGCACCATGTATTCAACCAATCATCCTAAAGCCCAAACATCTTTCAACTCTTAACCCTTACTAATTTTCGTACGTGGGACGTCTCTCAAGTGAAATCCAGATAAGGAACCCTCTCGATACACTATTGCCTAACCCAATCAATTGTCAAGATTCATTGGACCAAGACCACAAACGAAACAATTCACTATTGCCCATATCAATATTTATCATGAACTAAATTCATCTATGTCTTCTCCAATAAAAGGCTCGCTCCTTTCAAGTGTAATACTGAACTCTTTTAGTTAATTGATCCAATAATGCTAAAAAAATCACGATTTTCTCAAACAGTCGACACAGAACACCCTGTTGATGCGTAAATCCAAAAGAGATCTTAACCACCCATAAACCTATGAACATCTAACCATTCCAATGAGGGTCTATTATCACCAGTCTCCCCGGCAATATCACTATGTTAAAACCATATGTTACAAAAAACCACTTTCTGTAAGCGAGGCCATATATATCCACAAAGTTATTAAAAGAACCCAAATGTATATAATATAAATGGTTATCATCACACATATCCTTACATAATTGGAGAAATCCAACATCGGTTACCCATCCCGCATAGCCATCCCATAAGTACTTCAATCTACAATCACATCCAATAGATATAACCATTGCATAAGTCAAAATCATATCATTATCACATTAACTACGAGAATCCATATTAGGTCATTTCCATTGCCTAAGAATAACTAAAAGAATGCATAAGGAGTTTATAGAACCGATCAATCATCTGGGCCCTCCCACAACTCACAAATAAGTAGTAACAACATAGGGGATGCTCACATGTCCACCATTAACAAAAATCTAGGAACAAAATGCATGATCAACTCATACAAAATATTCGTATAGTCACTTCCATATGGAATGTTGTCTCCCACCGCAAAAACCATATCCTAGTGAACACCAATTCATAATCCACGGGATGGAGTCAACAGTCAATCCACATATAAAAAGATAACTCTTGGTATAATCTCAATTCCAAAACAAACATAGAGATATTATGAATATCACGCTTCATTATATCCTTAATTTTAGAAATATGTCAATAGTCAGTCTAAATCCCCACATCGTTACACCCACTCTCAACAAGGTGCTAGTTCCTAAATCATATAAAACCCACGGCTATAACCCCTGTATGGGTTATAGCACCCATTATTTAAAATCTGTAAATTCAGTTAAACCATCCTTTATTTAACAATATAATACCCACAATCTAGACTTGGGCACCTTCCCACCCTATGTCCATACAATACAAGCTATAAACATGGAAATCAGAGCTCACGCTAAGAGCCCTCTCTCACGTCACAACTCAATGTCTCGTAGTATCGTCTTATGTTCCCCCCCCCCCCCCTGTCTCTAATAGGGGTACTCTTGGCCTTAAATTCTCAATTATAATCCTCAATGGAAGCATTCTCTTTCTTTTAGCCTCTTGGAACTTACTTGTTCCTAAACCTTCTTTATAACTAGTACATCACGAAAATGCAGACCTATGATGGACATATAAATCAATTCTCATAAAAATCTCCAATTGAGTCTTCTTAACTTGGATGAGTAGGAAAATAAATCCTCCCCTTTAAAATTTCCACCCACTGAGGTGTACTACTAACACTTTCTATCTAGTCTCCAACTCATCTTCCGTAATGTCACTATGAACCCACTCCTAGGTCCAAAAATTCTAACATTATCATAACCCTAATAACAAATGGGATTAACAACATAAATTAACCTTGCCCAAATCTAATCTAAATGTAAATCCCACTCTCTCATGGGAATTAGCCACATATATACTCATTAAGAGAAATATTATGTTTTGCTAAAGCATAGCAGTCTACAGCGCCTTCCCTTAGGTGAACAAAACCTCATAAAGGCATTCGACTAGCCTTAATTGTCATCACAACACATATTATCAAAGTAGAACCAAAATTGGAAATATACTCCTCAAAATTCAACTTAAGGACTCTAAACTGATCTAAACATGAAACACATTGACTACGTATGCCTACTAAAAATCTTTAAGTTGCAAACTTTACCCCCAACTACGATAACTTCCCATAATCACCCGCACAGTTTGTGGCAAACACCCTTATTCGGCCACTCATTCCATCCTTACCACTGATATCACAATGACCATCATTCTCATGCTCCTCTATGTTTAAAACATCTTCAAGGCTTGCCAACACTTGAACAATAACTGTTGGAGCGGGAGGCTTCCAATTTTAAAAATTGCGTTTAAAATTAAATATTAATTTCCTTTAATGCAGAATAGAATGGTTCAACACAATACAAACTACATAGGCCAAACCAAATTTTACTAAATTATATTAATGACTAGAATTAAATCCAAATTTCACCCAAATTAATTTTAGCACCATATTAAGCATGAGTAGTGATTTAAACCATATTTTATCTTTTCGTCCTAAGCATGCATCTAGGTGATATATCAAGATAAATTAAATAACAAACCACTACGCCGCGATGTACGAGGAAAGCCCAAATGGAAAAAACCTCGTACGACCCCTACACTTAAATCGTCTAAGTACGTTTTTATGTTTACAAGACAGATGACTTACTACACATGACTTGACTCCATCCAAACCTTGACACGCCTTCTTGTAACTACCTCCACCTAGCCGTAAATCCCGGACTCCACCGGAACTTTGTAATCCACCAATGAAGCTTTTTGGACAACCGTTAACCCGCACCCGAAGCTTTTCTTCAAGTGGGAATGCCGCAGCAAAACAAGTCTTCTTATTTGTGGGATATAGTATTAAACCCAAACAAACTCTTCTGATGGTAGAGTAGAACCTGGTGCCGAACACTCCAAGAAAAGATATATATATGAAGAACTTGGAATTGAAACTATGGGTGTGAAACACTTGGTTTTGTTCCAAGGATTAAACATTTTTAACAAAAACTAACGAGATCTTTCTTAGAGAATTTTTGCTCTTAATAGCCCTTAGAAAAGTATGAAAAGTCTTAGCAAAAAGTGTCTTCCTGCACATATTAAAACTGGTAAAAAGTAGTGGGGTAGTGGGTGGTTAAAAATGAAAATTGGCAAAAAGTGGGCAAATAAAAATCTTGCTTGAAATCTCGTTCGAACGACTTTTCTAATGATATTTTAGGCCATAGTTCTATAGAATTTCGATACGAATGCGTGGCCGCCGATTTCGTATTTTTCTGATTTTTTTTTGGATTTGATATGATTTTTCTACGGAAAGGTGTCCGAGAAAAAAATCTTTAGAACTATGAATTCAAAAAAATTATCAAAAACATACTAACACCCAAAATAAATGTCCAAGCTCCTATATAGATATTAATGCATTCATAACTTTTGAATACTATGAAATCCTCATGTTAATGACGTGAAACGAGGCACTGAAATCCAGTAAAGATGTTTTCTTGAAACACGGGTTGCAACGTCTTCAACTGTTACAAGTCATAGGCTTGAAGGATGCTCAATAACTCTATCCTATGACTTAAGTGTTTTTGTTCATAATTGAGCCAACACTACATTAAGACTCAATCAGAGACTTGTGTCCTTACAAATATCCTCATTTGGCTATTCCGGGACAAAACCCAAAACAAAATCCTAAAGGGCCGTCCAGCTCTTACTAGACTGAAAAACATTCCACTAAAAAAAATTACAAGCTTAACTCGAAAACCCAAGGAACACTATCTTTGCCGAATGAAAGTTGTCCTTAAGAAAAATATTAAAGGCATAGGGAATATCAATACATTAAAGGTAATTATAATAAATACTCCCCCTGAATTAATTCTCACCTTTATCAAATAAATGACCTACTTAGAAAGACGTCTCCCCCTAAGTTAAATCTCGCAAACTAAGATATAATTGCAATAGGATTAGATACCATTTCTTCCCCTATTATTCTCCCCCGTTTGGTTCAGGAATAGACAAAGGATACAAGAACTAATTAATTACTCATTTATTCCCATTTTAACAAAGTATTATTTCTCTCCCTAAAAACGACATAAGGGATATAAATATGGGAAAACAAGTAAATCAAAATGATGCTTAAGAGATATGAGCAAGAAGAGCTATGGGAAACAAAAGACAATAACTAATACAAGTAAGTGAAAATGGATACTAACTACGATGCAAACAAAATGATATAAATGGACTAGCTAATATGGAAAAGACTTAAACAAACAAAAATATCATATATTTATACACAATAGATATACAAATATGCACAAGAACACATATATAGATATAAACACACAAATGACACAAAATAAGATAATATAAGTTTTCCACACTCTTATGGCATAAATGTGTCATATGGAAATTAAAGTGAAGGGGTGTGAACAAGATACCAATGAATTAAAACCCAATCACTTAAATATGTTCATGGAGTTCTCATTTGATTGAAAAACTTTATGAACTAAGATTTAGCCTTATGTGACAAGATAAATTGAACTCTATGAACAAACAAGCACAATGCATACAAGCCTAGCATATCGATGATTCTACAAACCAATAGAGTCATGACAATGAAAACACAACTAGGATAAATGGACATTGTACAAAACCGTTGATATACCATCCAAACTCCCTCAAAATAAGAATATTATTTTTGTCAATGACTATATTAAAATAAACAAATATAGGACTTGGAAAATTATTTTTCTTTTAGGCCTTTGGACCACGTATTTCTTTTGGGTCCATTCCATACGGTGGCTTACTCGCAAATGATAAAATTTCCTTTCAGAACCCTTCCCGTGCACATTCATATATAATTTTTTATCACACAAATCTCACGTGCAACGGAATTAACATGCACAAATCCTCCTAGGTCACAAGAAATTTAGATGACTAGATTGGTAGGAGAACACCTCACAAAGCTCAAATATACATATGAAGTTAAAATTTTAAAAGAGCTCGTGCATGTGTGTGAATGCATATAAAAAGTGAATCCATTAAGCAAGTAAAACTTAACTACTCCATGTAACCATGTGTAACACCCCGTATTTTTGTACATTTAATATTTAATTAATTCGGGAACTTTAAATTACTTGTGTGTTGTAATTTTAATTTAATTAAATATGGCGATATATTTCAATATTAATCGGGGAGTGAATGGTTAATGTTTAGGGAAATTTATTTACTAAGTGAATAGTAATAATTTAATTACGTCATTTCGGGTATTAATGACGGGATATGCGCTTATCTCAGACGGGAGTCGGTATAGACTAAATTGGGTGTAAGATAAGAAATTTAATAAATTAATTCGGATGCCAATTATGAGTGCGCGATTGTGTTCGGATGGGTCGAGATAGTCAGAAAAGAGTACCTGGAGATAGTAATTGGGTCTCGGGGCATTTTTGGGCATAGCCGGGCCCACACGGGGTGATTTGGGTTATTTTAATTAAGCCCATTAGGCTAAAAACGGGATTGAGGATTTTTAACTTAATTGAGAGATTAAGGAATGGCAGCCAACATAACTCTAAACCTAGGGTTTGAGAGGGGATTTGGGGAAAAACAAATCAAGAGCAAATTGGAGGTTATTGGAGCCAAATTAAGGGACATCGACAACGGATCAGACACTACGAACACTTACAGGAAAGTGGTTAACTGTTGTGATTTCTAAACTTATGATAATCAATTCATATCATAGTGATGTGTATATGAAAATTCGTTTTGGGTGTGTCACCAAAATCTAAATTGGGTTTTTGTAAATTTATATACCTTAATGGGATTAAGGGGGAAATTGACCGTGTTTATGATTCTAGAATGTAGAGAACTGAATCAGATGTTAAAATCAGTGAGAGTAGGGGGTTAATTACTGATAAAATGAATGAAATTCGTATTGGGGATTTGAAACCCGGATAATACCCAAATCGGGAAAAAGTATAAAATCGTGAGATTTAATTTCAGTTTGATGTTCTATAAGGTGCTTTGATCCTATTCTTATGTAGATATAGGGTTGATTGGGCTTGAGTTAGTCCAGGGGAAGAATGAAAGTTGGAGGTTTTCATTAATGGTGAAACTGCATCTCGAAGAAGACGAAGTCAGGGACGATCGATCGATGATTCAGAATTCTGGGCAGTTCGCCCAGTTTACATATAGGGGGGGGGGGATTTAATTAGAAATTAATTCCCATACATTAATAAGTGATAAATAATTATGAAACAAATATTCCTAGCAATTATGGGAGAAAGTAATTAGGACTAGGATAAATTTATGTGGGGCACTTAATGGATGAAATTGAGAAGTTTTATTCCAAAATGGTGAAGTACGAATCAAGTGAGCAAATCCGGGTATATTGGCTAAGCGACGCCAAGGTAGTGAATTAAGTTTGGAGATAAACTATTTAATTTAGAGTCGGGATATAGACTCGGGAAATAATTAATTTCGGGCCAAGTGAATCGAGTCCGGGTATGTTAATAATTATAGGCAAATATAATTGGAAAATTATGAAAATAAATGTGTGACACATTGTGGGTGAAAATGTGAGAATGAAATTTATGAGATGCAGAATGGACCGAGTGAGCGAGTCCGGGGATATTGGTTAAGTGGTATCAAAGTAGTAAATTAATTATTTAGAGAAAGTAATTAATTTGGAGTCGGAACATAGACTCGGTAAATATTAAGTTACGGGCAAGTAAGTGAGTCCGGGGATAATGGTTGGGTGACACCAAGTTATTAAATTAATAAATGTGATAATTAATTTAATTAGAGTCGGATTGTAGACTCGGGTAGGATTAAATTAATAAATGTGATAATTAATTTAATTAGAGTCGGATTGTAGACTCGGGTAGGATTAAATTAATAAATGTTATAATTAATTTAATTAGAGTCGGATTGTGGACTCGGGTAGGATTAAATTAATAGATGTGATAATTAATTTAATTAGAGTCGGATTGTAGACTCGGGGAGGTATTAAATTCAAATGTGTGTTAGTTACTTTAATTGGAGTCGGACCATAGACTCAGGGAAAGTATTATATTCATTGAGGTGTGAATTAATTATAGTAGAGTCGGACCATAGACTCGGGATGATGATAAATTATTAAGTGAAAATTAATTACGTTGAGTCGGACCACAGACTCAGGAAATTACAGGTAGTGTACGGGATATTAGTACACGGTAAAGCCGGGGTTTATATTATATATATACGGTGTAGTGATAGTATATATATATGTGTATATATTGTGTGTGATATTAAATATCAGTGACTAGATATTTATTCAATTAATAAACTCTAATGCTATCAAGGGAGGTTGCACGATGTGGGTGAATCCCCTAGCTTGAGGAATAGGGCGAGTATATCCCCAGGTCATAGTGTCCGGTGTATATGGGTGAGGGATTTATTTTACTTTCAGGGAAGGAATATGACTTCCTCCACTACGTTTATATTTTGGACCAAGTTGGTGAGCGATTCCGATTTGGGAAAACTAGGTTTCGTGAGCACACCTAGTGAGATAGCATTTTAGAGGGAATCATCCTACGAGGGTATACTCGAAGGGATGAATATATGTATGTTATATGTGTGGATGTTGTAGTAAAGGTACGTATATAATCGTAGTAAATATTATATGCGGGTAATAATACAATGTGTGATGTATTTACTTTATATAACTTGTGACACGGTTATATGATACTATTTAAGAGGAATTAATTAAGTTAATTGTGAGATAACTTATAATTCAAGAATCATTATACTCGGGTTAGAATAGTATGGCAAGGGAAGGTTATACAGGACTAGTTGAACAGGGTAACACAACTAGGTGGGGTTAAGGTAACCTGTAGGTGTGCACAATAGTGGAGGGGTGAGAATGTCCACAAGGGAGTGCGACACTAACTTAAATATGGAGCGCATTCATGCATTTTAAATTACTGCAGTTAATTCACATGCTAAATATTTTCAAAATGTTTTGGGTTCTAACCCTTGCTATAAAAATATTTTCAAAACCTTTTAGGTGTCCAGCCACAGGGATGCCATGATTGATATTCTATTCCAGGGACACGGAGCTGCATCATATGTGGATGCTAGCAGGAGTTTGGATTAGACGCATCATTCACTCATTCCTAGAGTAGGAATCACTCATCAGTTCTAGTTTTATTTAGGGCATGTCGCCCAGACTTTCAGTTCAGTTTTCAGATTTATTTTATTCCGGTGTTGCATATTTGTATTGGATTATTTCTTTGATGGCCGGTGTTTTATTCGGCAGGTTGAGCAATTAATGATTCAGTTTATTTTCATTCAGTTGTGTGAATGGTTTGTATTTAATTCCGCATGTACTGTTTTGTTAATTAAAAAGTTAAAATTGGCACCAACTTTTGGAATACTAGGTGGTTAGTAAGTTTTAAAAAGTTTTCGACAGTGATGCTAAGGATGATCCAACTGGGATTCCTATTTTAATTTGGTATAGGACTGATCACCCGGTATTTTATTAAGCGGGGTGTCACACCATTTCAAAGAACATTTTAAGGATTGAATATTTTAACCCAAAGTTCAGCCACATGGAAGCCAAATGATAAGATTCAACACAAACATATGCCATAAAAGGTGTGTTAAACTAATATAAAAAAATAATCATTTTGAGCTTTTCAAAAATTTTAACCAACAAAAAATAATTACTCAAAAGATAAACAAAAATCATTTGTATTTTTCACTAAGCTCAAATAACTCATAAAAGTAAAATACCAATGATAAAGAAAATCTTTTTGTATTTCTCATTTGATGCAAACAAAAATTTAAAGAATAAAATACAAAAGATAAACAGGTCATAAATCTAAGAAAGCATATATAATGAAGAAAGGACTAGAAAATGACAAACAAACATACAACTAGGATGAATATATAGCATGTAGCACAAAAGGTAGTGTATGTAAAACATGCAAGCGATTACTCATAAGATATAGCAAGTGAAGAGTCGTGTGCAAACATGCGAGAACCATCAAAAATTGGAAATTTAAAAAAAGGCATATTTTTCGTTTTAAAAACTCAAAAGGATCTTAAACACAATAATTTAGCGATCCTTGCTCTGATACCACTTGTTGCAGCACGAGGCCCCCAATTTTAATAATTTCTTTTAAAATTAAATATTAATTTCCTTTAATGCGGAATAGAATGGTTCAACACAATACAAACTACATAGGCCAAACCAAATTTTACCAAATTATATTAATGACTAGAATTAAATTAATACAAATTTCACCAAAATTTATTTTAGCACCAAATTAAGCTTGAGTATTGATTTAAACAATATTTTATCTTTTAGTCCTAAGCATGAATCTAAGCGATATAGCAAGATAAATTAAATGACAAACCACTACGCCGCGATGTACGAGGAAAAGTCAAATGGGAAAAACCTTGGACGACACCTAGCCTTAAGTTGACTAAGTATGATTTTAAGTTTACAAGACAGATGACTTACTACACACCACTTGACTTTTTCCAATTCTTGACGCATCTTCTTGTAACTACCTCCACCTAGTCGATAATCTCAGACTCCACCGAAACTTTAGAATCCACCAATGAAGCTTTTTGGAAAACCGTCAACCCGCACCTGAAGCCTTTCTTCAAGTTGGAACGCCACAGCAAAACAAGTCTTCTTCGTTGTGGGATATCGAAGTAAACCCAAACAAACCCTTCAAATGGTAGAGTAGAACTTGGTTCCAAACACTCCAAGCAAAGATATATATATATATATGAAGAACTTGGAATAGAAACTATGGGTGTTAAACACTTGGTTTGGTTCTAAGGATTAAACATTTTTAACAAAAACCAAGGAGACCTTTCTTAGAGAATTTTTTCTATCAATAGCCCTTAGAAAAGTATGAGAAGTCTTAGCAAAAAGTGTCTTCCCACACATATTAAAACTGGTACAAAGTAGTGGGGTAGTGGGGGGTTAAAAATGAAAACTGGCAAAAAATGGACAAACTGAAATCTCGTTCGAACGAGGTCATTCGAATAACTTTTCTAATAAGATTTCAGGCCATGTTCTAGAGAATTTTGATACGAACGCGTGGCCTCCAATTTCGTAATTTTCTGATTATTTTCGGATTTGATATTATTATTGTATGGAAAGGTGTGCGAGACTATGAATTCAAAAAAAATATCAAAAAATACCAAGATTCTAAAAAACGCGGGGCATGGTCGAGGCGTGCAGGCCAAGCCTTGAGCCTTAAAAGCCTAGGTGGGCCTTAGGGGTAAAAAGGCGTTTAGGCCTTCTTAATATATTTTAATATTTTTTAACCATAACAAGGATATTAAAATACTAAAATTGTACATATCATAAAAGTATGTCTGAATATTTGCACATTAAAATACTATTTGATTATTTTGGATGAAATAATGGTTCGGTTTGTAAAAACATTCTTTAAAATGCGATACTATTTCACTAAAGCATTGTTATTTTTTAGAAATAAGTGCCCTTTAGGGTTTTACCAAGAATAAGGCGTAAAAAACTTAAGGCGGGGCGTTTCTCCCAAGTCTCAAGACTAGGCGGAGCCTAGGCGGGTTTTTTTAGAACAGTGAAAAATACTAACACAAAAAATAAATTTGCAATCTCTTATATATATTAATGCATTCATACCTTTTGGAGACTATGAAATCCTCATGTTGATGACATGAAACGAGGCACTGAAATCCGAAAAAGATGTTTTCTTGAAACGCGGGTCGTGACTTCTTCAACTATAACAGGTCATAGGCTTGAAGGATGCTCAAGAACTCTATCCTATGACTCAAGTGTTTTTGTTCGGAATTGAGCCAACACTACATTAAGACTCAATCGGAGACTTGCGTCCTTACACTAACAAACGATGTCGACACACATGTTATCGTGACACTAGAGTACAAAATCCTATAATAGGCTCTAGACACATCATATAATGCTCAACAGAAAACAAAATGGATGCAATCACAAATCTTAAGGACACTAAAACCTAGATTCTCTAATACTGATAGCAACACCCCTGATTTTTTTCACGCCCAGTTGATAAGGCCAAATGCAAATTGTCGGGAGCACTAAAACAAGTATATCATCCTCAACATCAATGTAATATAAATGGGACAATATATAAAAACCATCCATAATAAAAATTCAATAAAGGATGACAACATAATTAACTGAATTGGAATAACTGAATCTTTTAGAACCGAATCCACTACAATATGTTCACTTAATTTAATGTTGTCAATAATATGTTCGCTCAAGTTAATTTTTTTTTTCTCAACTCCTACAATAAACGTGCAAGGGGGGCTACATTAGGAAAAATGTCTGATAAAGTTATACAACAATTTAAAAGGCTTAAAGTTGAGGTCCCACTGAGTAAGGGAGCACCAGTGGGGATACATCCTTCCACTCATGCACAACAAGTTGGTGTAGAGATAAAAAATGTCGCCCCACTTCAAAACTTCTCTCGCTGGGATGAAGTCGATCCATCAATAAAGGAGTCAATAATTTAGAGAGTGTGGGCACTTTTTAATATAATTATTAATTAATTTCATTTAATGTTTATATATCAATATACTACTAATACAGGATAAGTTTGATATCAAGAATTATGATGATAGTGAGGATGTTAGATTTTCCATTAATAGGAAGTGTTATAGAAGATACCATGATTGGAAGAGAAACATTCCTTCATATTATTCACAGTTGGTGGAGGATACAATTAATCCCAAAATCAAACCATGTTCTAATACAAAGGACTGGGAGCCCAAGATTAATATCATTTGGGCTGATAAGCCTTTCTTGATAACCTTTACTACTAGGATCGATAACCTTTAGCACGTAATTATCACATTTTTTCTTCAACGTGAATACCCCACTAGGATCGTAATATTTTATAGTTATGATTGATATAACATCTTTTATTTATGTTTTAAGGACCGTTGAGACCAAAACAAAAAAGCACGTGGACATTTGTCCAATACCATGCTTGCGGATTACGATCGTTTGTAGCTGCAATATCAATTATGGCGACACATTTATTAATTTATAAATTATTATATAATTATGAATTTAATTTTATGTCTAGTAAAGTTTATTTAAATTTAATACACTAATTCATTTCTTTAATTTATGTGTCATAATAATACTCTTGACCTTTTTCATATTTGACATGTTGCACGCACATCATCAACAACTAGTATGATTATATTCTTACATTAATTATGAAATCAAGAGAATGGAATCAACATGAAACTTGACATCGTGGATTTCTTCAAGACATCTCATTGGAGTAAGAGAAAGGATGATTAGAATAATAATAAGTGCAAGGAGACACATGAATGATAAGAGAAAGGATAATTAGATGAATGATAAATGGAAATAATAAATAAAGCGGGTCTAGTTAAGTCAAACCGCGTAAAATATAAAAAAAAAAATCCATCTAAACTAAGTCTTCCCGTCTTTCTTTTACTTGTTTACCTAATATTATTTTTATGAAAGAAATTGTTTACCTTATATATTTTTATACTTTTTTTAAAATAGCAGGATGAGTTTCTGAAATTAGAAGAGAGATTGAAAGATCCCGATGCAGTTCAAATATCACAAGAGAAAATAGATAACGTGATTAAAAATATGTCTATAGTGAGTCTTATATAGTCTTAAGTGCGAGCCTATCGCGTAAATAATAAAATCGGTAAGACGGGATCGATCCTCAAGGAATTAGGACGATTGCTCGTAACAATGAGGGAAAGGAGACTAAACCTAAATTGATTCAAGAAGAAAAAATGAAAAGGTGATTTAAATTTAGGAAGAAATGATACTATCTAAATGAAAATGAAATTCAAATCACTAACTACGTGCGCGAAAGTAAAACTACAGTAAGTAATTAAATATGAACGAGGAAAAACCGGTTAGGATACAATCCCCCAAACCCTAGTATGTTTACCGGATCTAAAACTACCTTTTGAATTATATAATTGATTAAACCCCGTACTTATTAACCTCAAGAACTACATATATGAGGGTACTAGCCGACATCATACATAATCAGGAGCAAGAATAAAGTGGCGTCAAAATAATGAACAGGAGTGTCGCATCCTTAAACACCCCGGTTACCTATGGCAAACAAGCTTAAAAGGCCTACGACAGTTGTGGTAACTATACAACATGATTCAATCATTATTTAATTTGAAGAATATTTTTTTTATACGTGAAAACTACATCGGGTTGGGTTCATGAACCCCAACCCTTAGAAATCTTGCTAGACATGATTAAACTATGCTTGAGCAAGAAATCTATATTGCATGCATTCATAATTACGTGAAAAATGGGATGAAACTTGTAAAGAATAATTTTAACCTAATTCTTATGAATCATCAAACACAAATATGCAAGCACTTAAAAGCACGAACAAAATATTACTTGGAATGAAGAAAAATCTTGAATTGATGTTAAAACCTTAGCAACTATGGAAGAAAGTAATTCCCTAGAGGTTTTGGCTTCAAAATCTCTCTAAAACTTAAAAAAAAGAACTCCTTAAAGTCTGGTAATAAGCTCGAATAAATACCCTCCGGATTTACATGAGTTGGAGATAAGTGTAACTCTAATTTTGAAATAGAATAAGTCAGAAAATCGACAGCCGAACCGATTCGGTCTGGGGTAATCGGTTCGGTTTGGTACACCGGACTGGTTTGTTTTTGCTTCTCATCGGATCAGTTCGGTCGTTCATTCTATGCAAGAAATCTTAAAATGTCAGATCGGTGCATTTTTGGTCGACATCGGATCGATCTACATTATACAGGAACTTGGCCTCCGCCGGACCAGTTCGTTTTTGGTTCTCATCGGATCGATTCGGGGATATTCTTCTTCCTTTTCTTCTTGTCATTTTCTCTCAATATCAAAGCTTCATAACTTTTGATCCAAGACTCAGATTTGGATATTGATTATTCCTACGTGCTTATAAACTCGAGGTCTTTAACTTTCGTTTTGGTCCATCGTCTGAATTCCAAATGTAAAATTACTCTTTGGCCCTCTGAATTTTCTTCCTTTCTTCTGTTCCTTTCTTTCGGTTTCTTTCTTTCTTTGCGTGCAATAGATACCTGTAAAACTAATGAGAAATACACGAAACTCGGATTACTTTTTAGAATATTTCATTATCAATGATATGAGATAAATCAACCCAGTTTACATCGTACGAGGTGATAAAAGCCTTTAAATTAAGGTGATAAATCGGAAGAATTTATGCCTAAACCCCCTCCTCCAAACTTAGAACTTTGATCGTCCCAAGCAATGTAAAAGAATCAAAACAAGTCTCAACTATTGAAAAATATTTTATTAGGATAGAATACCTCTTTGGTGAGCAAATGATTGCATTTAACGTATGCAACCAGCTGTTAAACCCCTAGGTTACCGTAGTAGGACAAGTGGTGTCTCGTGAGGGTTTGTAGTGAATATACCCACAAAATTCATTTTTCACTCAAAGAAAAATCAAAATGCCTAAATATTATACAATTCAAACTTTTCAAAAAATAATCACATTAAATTTATATTCACAAGTCTCAATTTGTCGTGTGTGTGCACGAAGCCAAAAATTTCACCACAAAATTCCACCGATTTATCATTGCGTTACTTTCTGAAAATTCATTTTGATTCAAATGCTCACGAGATTCTTTCACACATGAATCACTTTGAATGTTGCTATTTCTCTTGGTGTGCATGATATAAAGAGTAAATGTACTAGACACAAGATCACGTATACAAATTTGAAAAACGAAAATTATTTAGGTGAATAGATCTCTTCATCGGATTATGATAATTGAAAAACGGGAACATTGCCTCTTATTCACACCAATTAATCTCTCTTTATTATCTTTTCGTGTATTAGCTCTCCACGTGGTAATTAATTTCTGAATTCGGACTTGGTTACGACATTTTCGCATTCAAGGTGTATTTGGATAAAAATGGGAATGGTTGGAAAATTTTGAATTGGAAAATTTTCTTATGATGTCCATTAGTGGTTTTTCTGGCTATTGCTCTTTTTTTTTCTTTTTTCTTTTTTTCTTTTATTGCTATTTTTGTTGAGCGTTACTCTATTTTTCTTGCCCCTTTTTATTGCACCTTTTGGACTTTATTATTGAAATTTCCAATTTTCATGACTTTAGGCTAATTAGGTTTTTCGTATTACCAAACGAAAGGGGAAAACATTTTATTATGCTCAAATTGGGTTGCAAAGGGAAAATTTTCACAACTTTTTAAGGCTACTATTTTTGGGTAACAAATGATGGCCTACTTCATTGTCCGAGTTACTAATCATATTACCATATGCGTCTCGAGATTAATTTAGTTTAAATATATTTTAGCGCTCTTTTCAAGACAATGTCTCACTCTTTTCCCGTAATCGATCAAAACAAGGGTATTGAGATCTTCAACAACTTATTAAAACGCTGAAAAGAAGTGCGAGCTAACCATTAAATCGGATTGGTTTAAAAACTCAAAAAAATTGATAGGCTCGAAATCTCATCAGGTTAGTTAGTTTCCACACTTATTCGTAAAGTCGTCAATTTTAGCTTTGTGCAATTGAATTTTATAAATTTGAGACTTCAAAACTTTTGTGACATTTTTGAAAAATTTAAATCCCAATTTTTATTTATTTTGAAGAAAAATATTTTTGGCTTTTTTTTAAATTTATTTTTGGGCATTTTGAACTTTGTGAAAATTTTAAACCGCATGCGTACCCACCCTAATTTAGACTTTTGCAAAATCCCGGTGCAAAAGGACTAAAAGCTAAACTAAAGAGATAAGGCATCTAAAATAAATAAAGTACAAAATGTAATAATAAAACAAGAAGGTATATGAAACGAAAAGATAGGCATGTCAAATCTTCCAATACATAATCTGATTATAAGAAGGTATAAACGACAAAAAGTAAGAATTACACAAAACAACCAACTCAAAAACAGGCTACTGAGGTGGTGGGTGAGATGTGTTGGGAGCATTCGGATCATATGGGTCGTAAAAATAGTTCGGTGGTGGCACACCCATAGTCATGTGATATATCTCATCTTAAAGGCGATGAATCATACTAGTATCGCACTGGTAGGCCCGACGATCCTCTTGGCGGTCGACACGGTATTCATTGATGAAATCGTCAATGCGCGACTCCAGCACGATGATGCATCGATCAAACTCGCTCAAAATCAGAATCATCCTCTTCATCATACTCTTCCTCCTCACCTTCTCCCATCTCAACATCCGCAGCCACTTCCTTATCCTCATCCCCATCATCCTCATCCTCCTCCTCATCATCATCGTCCTCAACATCATTCTCCCTCCGTGCTCATAGGATTTCCTTTTTCTTTTCACTTTTAATGTGGTTTCCCTATCCAATAGGCTTGGGAAGGAGAGGAACCAATGGGGTAGGAACAATGTCGATATCGGATAAGATATAAGTGATGAGTCGGGGACATGGGAGAGAGGTCGTACCCTTCTTATCCAAGGCCGCATAGAGTATGCCGGTGTAGAGAATGCGGGCATGGTGGATAGGGGTGTTGGGGTCACAGAGGTGGTAAACAAGGTTAGCTTAGTGGGGGAGAATCGTCGAGTCGTTGGAGGTTTGGAGGATGTTATTGCATACAATTTGAAAGTTGATACGGGCCTTTTCATTCATCTTGCCCATCGAAAAGGTCTCGGTACCCCAATGTTTTCCTGGCATAAGGCGGGCTATGCAGGTAGCTTTCATAAGTGGGAGAGATTATTGGGATACATATATTGGGCCAGGTTCGGTTCTCCTTTGGCCACTAAGTTC
Source organism: Sambucus nigra (assembly GCA_949130495.1). Taxonomy (NCBI): domain Eukaryota; kingdom Viridiplantae; phylum Streptophyta; class Magnoliopsida; order Dipsacales; family Adoxaceae; genus Sambucus; species Sambucus nigra. Next base: position 745,984,193 of record OX422210.1, read on the forward strand.
TGGGTCAGAATATCTAAAGATTAGGGGAAGGGAGTGGCATCAACATATGCTACGGATGTATACCCAGATGTGCGGACAAGAGAGCCATAAAAATCACGCACCTCGACCTCCCATATCGCTCCATATGGCTCATTGAAAAAACGACACCACCCCTCGGAAGGAAAAGGTTAGTGGCGGAGGGGGAAACTCGTTCCATGACACTTGGCTCTCGACGTGGAGTTTGCGGGAGGGACTGAAAAAGTGCTCGTGCCATATTTGCTCCTAGAGCGGACGGTACTCCCCGTTGCCATCGAGGATAACTTCGATGGAGTCGTATTTTTTGGGGAGAAACCTATTTGACATATGAAAATGAATTGGGGATTATAGGAGAGTAGGAAAGAGAGAATAAGGGAGTGGAGTGGATGGGGTGATCGTGAAATGGGGGTGGGGAGGAGGTGTATTTATAGGTGGCGTGTGGAGGTTGGGAGTTGATTTGGTAGGGAAAATTGATGGGGAAATGGGGGAAGTCAAATTGGGAGGGAAATGAAAGGATTGTGGGGAATGGGTTATGAACCTTGGGAAGGAACGAATTTTACAGACAAAAAACTGATCCAGTTCCCAGGGCCGGACTGGTCCGGGTCTTTATTTTTTTCGATTTTTGTCATAATCAAACCGATCTGAGTCCCTAGGGGCAGACCGATCCGATATGTTGTGAGTTTCTGGACCTTCTTTCGAAGGATGAACTCTTCTCCCTTGATTTTTCGGTTATTCCCATAATTAATCACATACAGGATTGACCTCAGACCTCCTACCAGTTACTTCGAAACCCTCTACGCTCTCTCAACATGTGTGATTTTGCTCCTATCTTATAGTGACTTATACCTACAGACTCTTAACTAACCTAACCTACTCACAACTACTATACACAAGAATCATGCCATACGCATCAGGGGTGCGATGACCTTTCCATTACGGCTCATTCAACCCCGTAAATGGGGTCCAACAACTAGATTATGTTGGCTTCTTCTTCATATGCCTCTAGATATGGCTTTAGGCATTGTCCATTAACTTTGAATGTATCCCCCCTTTTGGATCTTCGAGTTAAACCTCTCCATGGGGGAATACACTTCTCATGACGAATGGGCCCGTCCATCTAGACCTCAATTTTCTAAGAAACAGATGTAAGTGAGAGTTGTAGAGAAGCACATTTTCTTTCGAATGAAACTATTTATGTCAGATCATCTTATCATGTGCAAGCTTCGTTCGTTCTTTAGAAATCTTGGCATTCTCATATGCATTGTTGTCCTTCTCCTCCAACTCATTTAATTGAAGCTTGTGACCTTCTCCGTCTTTATCCAAATTTTAGTTCAGCCTCTTGATTTACCAATAGTCCTTGTGCTCTAGCTCCACATGGAGATGACACAACTTGCCGTAGAAAAATCAAAATGGGGGCATTCCGAGGGGATTATTATATGCAGTCCTATAAGCCCATAGCGCATCGGTCAATTTAAGGGCCGAATCTTTCCTATTAGGGTAGAAGGACTTTTAAAGGATGTTTTTGATATCACGATTCACTAGATCGGCACTCGTTTGAGTGTCATAAGTTATTCCAACCTTGTGAACAACTCCATACTTTCTCATAAGCTTTTCAAATGGCCTGTTGCAAAAATTCTTCCCGTTATCACTAATTATCACCTTCGAAGCACCGAAGCAAGAGAGTATGTGTTATTATAAGAACTTAATCCCCACTTTGTTATAATTCGATTTGGTAGCTATAGCCTCCACCCATTTAGACACATACTCTACCATAATGAGGATGTATAGGAAGCCAAAGGATGGGGGGAAATGACCCATGATGTCAATGCCACAACAGTCGAAGATCACGATGATGAGTATAGAGGTTAATGGCATCATGTATCGTCGAGTGATATTGTGTCCATCCCCAATACGATCCTCGCAGTGGGCGGGCAGCGAGATGGAGGATCCTAGGTCCCGCGTGTCCCTCTCAGGAGCGCTTCGACCGGCATCATTTGGGTGAGGTGAAAGATGTATAGAGATTAGAGTCGCCAGTCAATTTTACTCAAAACAAACAAAAGGAAAGGGGAAGACATCCTGAAGTACAACATCCAAAGACACACTGATGCATACGAAACCAAAATGATTCGAAAAAGGGTCTGGAGGCTAAGTTACGAAATGGGAAGGTGTTAGGCACCCATTCCACCCTTTCGGTCTCTCATGGGTTTTTGCTATTTTCCTTTTATTTTCCCCATGATGTGTGTGCATGTTTATATATAGTGGAGATAGGAATCATCGACTTGTACCAATGAAGAGGTAAAGAGAGTCATCCGTAGGAAGGTATAAAAGTATTAGAAAATAGGATTTACGCGATTATCCCTACGTTGAGCATTATGATGGAACGATAACGCATATGGAATAATACGCCACTAAGAACAAATATATGTATAAATATAAGAGAGTGGAGTTTAGAGAAAATAGAAAATAAGAGAAAAGGTAAAAATAGGACTCCAGTCTCGGGTTTTACCCCTAGACACCTACATAACCTATAGAGGCATCAAAGTCCACGTAGTTCTCATGCAAAATGAGGGGTGGGTTTTATCCCATAAATCCAATCGGGAGATTCTCTTATTTGTGTGTGTGTGTGTGTGTGTGTGTAGAAAAAGTGTTTTAGTTATGAGAAAAGTATAAGAAAAGTATGAGAATCCCCGTTTGGAATTTATGAGCAACCCCTCTTTTTCTTGTATTATGGGTTTTTTATTTATATAAAAATAAGAGATGTGCAATAATACTAAATAAAAAGTATATTAGGATATGTGAGATGAGATAATGAAAGTGTGAAGTAATAAAACAAGTTATTGCGAATTTAAGGAGAGAGTTGAGAAAATTGGACCTTCTTGAAGATGTTGAGCTTGATCTTGAATGTTGGAGGGCAGCCCTTGGACTTGGATGATGATGGAGAGTGGTTAATTCACTAAGTTTGATGAAAAGGATGATGAAAAGTCAAGGTTGGAAAGGGATTTGGGTGTGAAAATCACGCTGACTTTGAGAGAGGTTTTCTGGATTTACTAAGAGTGATATCTATCAGATTTGGGCTCCTCTTGCAAGTGAGGTCAGGCCTCCTTTTTATAGGCCTAGGGCATTGCCGATCGGCATAGCCCTGTTCCTGCCTATCGGCACCTGCCAATAGGCAGGGTCTGGAACATGCCGTTTGGCAATGTATTTTAGGCCTTTTCAGAAAATCGGTCATAAAATGCAAACCGTTGGAAAGGTAATTAGAGACCTTCGAAAGTCATTTGGACTGCTCCTAGGTTTGGGAGTTGACTTTGGGTCAAATATGGCTCGAAAGCATTCGTCAATCCATTGGACGGTGAATTGTGGGACGCAAACGAATCATTTGTCTGCATGGTAAGTCCAAATCGTGCACGGGGTGGACCATTAGGAAGGTTAGGAGATGTACTTTGACATTCCAAAGAGTTTGATCCAGTTTGGGGCGTTGATTTTGGTCAACCGGGCCCTGGAAGCATTCGGTGACCTCTCAGAGTAAAACAGATCGTTCGTCCGTACCGTAAGTCAGAATCTCACATGGAGCGGACTATTGGAAAGTGGTTTCAGTGCCGTTTGAAGATTCATTCAGTCTCAGTCGAGCTAAAGACTTTGATTTTTGGTCAAAAGGAGCTCGGGAGCGCCCGGTGGCTTCTAGTTCAGTACTCGGGGTATGACCTGGGTTTATAGTGATGAAAGGAAGTGCTGGGGACCTAAGGAGAGTTAAGGGGGTAACAGAATGGGGGTCTACAGAGTCCCTCACCGGGTGAGTTTGGAATAAATGATAGCTATCGAATAGAGATCGCATGATGCTTTTGAGGGAGGATGACCAATTCAGAGGATCGAGGCCGATTCTGAGGACCTAAGAGAGCGAGGATGACCAATTCAGAGGGTTGAGGCTGATTCTTAGGACCTACGGAGTGTGCTAGGGATAACCAATTCTATGGGTAGAAGTCGATTCTGCAGGCTTAAGTATGAGATGACCAATTCTGCGGGTCGAAGCCAATTATGAGGTCTTAAGTAGATATGACCAATTCTGTAGGTCGAAGCCAATTGTGAGGGATTAAAGGTGAGGGTGACCAAATTCTCCGGGTCGAAGCCAATTATGAGGGCTTGAAGATGAGGTGACCAATTCTGCGGGTCGAATCCAATTCTGAGGGCTTGAAGGTGAGGGTGACCTGATTCTGTAGGTCGAAGCCAATTCTGAGGGCTTTAATATGAGGTGATCGATTTTGCAGGTCGAATCCAATTTTGAGGGCTTGAAGGGATGACCAATTCTGCAAGCTTAAATTGACGATCTAAGACCGAGGTCAATTTTCACCTTATTAAGGTGATGATCCAAGACCGAGGTCAATTTTTATCTAAGAGATGTGAGGACTGAGGACCGATGTCAATTCTGACCTAACTAAGGTGACAATCCAAGACCGAGGTCAATTCTGACCTAAGAGAGGCGAAGACCGAGAACCGAGGTCAATTCTGACCTAACTAAGGTGACGATCTAACACCGATGTCAATTCTGACCTAAGAGAGGTAACGACCAAGGACCGAGGTAAATTTTAACCTAACTAAGGTGACAATCCAAGACCAAGGTCAATTCTAACCTAGGAGAGGTGATGATCAAGGACTAACTTCAATTCTGACCTAACTAAGGTGACGATCCAAGACCGAGGTCAATTCTGACCTAAGAGATGATAAAGATTGGATTTCGGGTTTCGCTGGGGGATAGTGAATGATCTGGGGAAAATTTAGAGCATCCTTTGGAGACATTTATGGGGAGAATGATTCTCCGGGATTCCTCTAGGGAAATTACCTCGTGATATTGTTTTGAGACATGGAACCAATTGCTGGGGGAAACGCTTGTGATCTTGGAGATTTTGCCGAGGACAGGAAAATTTGATGCCGTAAACTCCATTGGGGAAAAGATTAGGTGCTCCAGGGTTTGGATGTAATGATTGATACCTTTGGGGAATTGGGGGTGATCTTTAGAGATCCTCCGGTGACATTTTCGGGAGGAGTTTTACTTGGTTTTTGAGAGTTTTGCTAGGAAAATGGGGGTTTCGCTTGAGGGAGTGTGAAATTTTCTTGGGGAAAATGTTCAAAATCCTTCCTAGGATTTTTAGGAATTTTCTGAGGATTTTTCAGGATTTTCTGGGAATTTTTGTACGAAATTCAGGGGGGGGGGGCATGGTGCAGAGGTTGCCACTCGATAATGGCACGCACTTTTGGACTACCTCGGGAAGGTCAGGGGTCAGTGCCGAACGCTGGTGGAGGGTCAATGCCGATCGGCATGACCCTTGGCATCCTATATAAAAGGGGTAAATTCGCCTCATTTTTCACATCTTCTTGTTTTCTTTCTTGTTCTGCGATTTTCCTCTGCAAATCGTTCTAGCATTCCGATCTCAAAGAAATGGCTGCCTTTGTGAGCACTGCAATACATTGGGAATGGTTGACTATTGATGACTGGGCGAACGTGGAGTGGAGGGCCAGAGCTCCTCTTGCTTCGGGGAGTGAGAACTCCTTTGATGCGTTCGAGCCGGTTGAGGATGAGCGGACCTTGCTACGAGAGCCATCGCATCATCGCTCCTCGAGGGTGGTGAACCCCGACGGTTATGTAAGTAACCTGACTTTTGACATTCTTTTCTTTTTTGATGATTTTTCCTCCCTTCTTGAATTTTGATGAGATTTTTTTTCTTTTGACAGTCTGATATCTCTTTGAAAAACATGCATGCCCGTGGGACGATGGGGCTTAAGGATGTCTGGGAGCATCTTCCACCGGTGGTACATTGGGTGGTATCATCAGCGGGTTTTGGGAGGTTGGCGTCTACGCTGGATGAGACGCTTCGTTCGACAGCGGTCTTGTGCGCTCTGGGGGAGAGATGGTGTGATACTACCCATACCTTCCATTTTGGTTTTGGGGAGATGACCGTGACTCCCATAGACGTGCAGCAGCTATTGGGGCTAGATTGCAATGGGGAGCAGATATAGGTGGATCGCTCTCTAAGGGTGAGGCTGGAGGCAGTGAGGGAGATGCTTGGTGACGTAGGGAGGATAGTCTTTGGGGATTCCATCTAGTTGTCCTTTCTGAAGGATGTCTTACTGAGTAGGGTGGTTGATGTGGAGGACGGGCTGCAAGTGAGGCAGATGGCCCGGTTATTCATTTTGTTGATGCTGGAAGGTTTCATGGTGGCGTCGAGTGGCGATGTCATCCATTTATGGTTTTTGCCGTATTTGAGGATGTTTTCGAGCATCCCCCTCTATGATTGGGGGATCCTGACTTTGGAGAACCTCTATTTTTCTTTGGATTCATTCAACCGATGCTGCCGACAAACTTTTACTGGAGCCACGTATCTTCATGAGGTATTTCTTTAATTTTGTGCATTTTCCTTTCATGCATTCTCATTTTCCTTATGCGTCTCTTTTTTATTGTGAATTCCTGCCTTTGGCAGACGTGGTTCTATGAGGTGATTGGGTGCAATACCCAGCTGATCACTCTGAAGGACGATACCTTTGGGGACTTCTGCCAATTGTATCGATGGCGGAAGGCCAATCGACAGTCGAAGGGATCTCTTTCTGGAGGCGGTGCGTAAGGTCTTGAATGGCCTGACCAGTGGTAGGGTAAGACTCTTTCCTTTTCAGTCTTGGTTTCTGGCATGTTCTGATTTTGTATTGACTTATGCCTGCTAGGGATTTTCAGTTGACTTTTTACCCTTGGGGGACAACTATTCAGGATATGGGGGCGACCAGGGTGAATGCGCAGATGAGGCGTTTGCTGGCGCATGAGTTCGGCCATTCCTGGTATCTGGGGGAGCGAGTGGTTCAGCAGATTGCTGAGGAGGAGGTGGTAGTGCCAGTCGAGTAGCCGCCTTTGTCTATGAGGCAGGAGCCATGATTACAGAAGGATGCGAGGATCACGGTGATGACCGGCGAGTCCTACCTATTGTATACTGATACGGCTGCGTCATATGACTATATGGACTTTGTGATGAGATGGTTGATGGTGCCCAGAATATATGATTCCTTAACTTTCCCTCCTGTGGGTTCGAGTCAGTCAGTGGGGTCTTCCCACAGCGGCGGTGGTCCGTCGGCGTCTGCAGTAGCGGCGACTTCAGAGGTTCCCTTCGTGCGATTGCACACTCCTTCATACAACATTCGGAGGGCTGATGGAGGGATGGTGCCTATATTTCACCGTCTTCATGCGATGGATCCGGAGGAGTTGGGTTTGACAGAGGAGGTTCTTCGTCCTGCGATATACCATTCTGTCATTTTCCTCTTTTTGGTTCCTTTTATGTTTTAATCCTTCTTTCGATACTAATTCTTCTTTTAACTTTGCAGCAAGTATGGGTGTCAACCACTTGGCTGAGGGACATCAGAGACTGGATATCTTCGACGACTGCCCATATTCAGGATGCGGTCCTGGTTCCTTCTTGTTTGGTTCCATCTGCTTCGTCCGGGGAGGAATCTGGCTCGGCTAGCGGTGGTGAGTCGTCTCGCCGTAGGGGAAAGAGGGCGCGTCGCAGGGGTGGAAGCTCTTAGGGGTGAAGGGTAGGTGAGAGAGAGAGAATGTGGGTTCGGGCTGAGTCCCGTTGTTTTTTGCTTTTCTTTTATTCCCTGCAAAATTTGATGTAACACAGAATAATATATATATGCAATGCAATGGAGTCTTTTTGTTATAGTCTATTAATGGTGAATGAATGCATGCACAAGCGCTTTTTACTTTGCTTTTGAGATCGTAAAAAGAGATGTTTTTGGGATTTTTGAAGGAAAGTTTTAAAAATGGGAAATTATATAGGGGTGGAAGAGGATTTTTGAAATTCTGTTGAGAATATTAATTTATTTTTTATTTAGATTCTGATTTTGACAAAAGAGGAAAAAGGGAAATTTCCAAAAATAGGGGGTTACCGATCGACAAACCCCTTGTCCTGCCTATCGACAGTCAAGTCCAGTCCCATCATTTAAAAAGCTTTGATTAGTGCCCTCTTCAGCCTTTTTCGTACTTTGTGGGGTAGGATTCCCTCCGATTTCTGCAGGGATTATATTTTTGTGAGGGTTCTTAAGTATAAAAAGGGGTAGGGGTAGAGTGTTTTCATCACACCTTCACATTCTTACTTACTTGCCTACGAGAAGAGTATGCGCTTGCGTTCAAATGAGGAAATTATATATTAAACACCTTTTAACCCAAACAAACCCTAATCACGCAACAATATGTGATTGAATAAGATAATGAACTAAGCAAGAACATTCAAACACATGCTTGTGAGGAAAAATCCCCCAAAGGGGAAAAACCATTTATTTCCATTATAATATTGTAACGTACAATTTCGGATTACAATGAAAATACAAGTGACTAAGAATTACCCTCAGTTATCGGATTCTGTAGTCGGCGGCTGAAAATATCCCTTTCCAGGAGGGTTGCAATGAAGAAGAAGAAGAACAATCTTCTCCACAAGGGTTGAACAGCAATTGGGTTTGTGTTCTTGGGTTGCAAACAGATTCACAAGTGATTTGGAATTTTGTGTGAACCAAAAACCTAGAGTCTTGGTACTCAATAGGTGAACACTTAGAGTTTTTGTACTCTGAAAAATCGTGTGGAAGTCTTGTTAAACCACCTCCCCTTAGTGGGACTAAATAAGAAGTCTTGGGCCTTAAAAATTTGAACACGATCTGTTGAAGTTTATCCCAGGCGGACCGGTCCGGGTCTGAGGCGGATCGGTCCGGGTAGGCGGACCGCTTCTTTTTATTTTTGGCTTCTTCGGTTCGCTTGTGGTCCAGAGCGTACTGAATTTTCAGCAGGTGGATCGGTTCTTTTATTCTGGGCGGACCGGTCCAGCTCTGCAGAAATTTATTTCCTTCTTTTTTTTGATATTCGGATCCGTTGACGTAGATTCAGGCTTGAATATTCTTCAACGGTGTGACGGCGTATGACATAACTAATAAATGATGGACAAATTGTCCTTACAAATCTCCCCCTATGTCTATGCCGGTACAAACATAAAAACATCCGAATTATCAAGTATGAAATCGCCTATACAAATCTACCCTTCCATGAACCCAAAACTGAAAAGGTACAATTGAATAAGACTTCATAGTTTGTTCTTTAACTCTTCAGGAAACTTCAACGCTTTTCTAATCAGGGTGTGTATTTCACTGATCATCAATGTAGTAACTACACACATGAGACAAAGCAAATACCAAGTGACGTATCGAGTTTGAAATGATATAAAAATTGATAGCAATTTATGAGAAAACTCAAAAGTTCAAAAACTCCCCCATAATAAGATAATTCATTCTCCCCCTTTTTATGATGTCCCCAAATAGACAAATGAGAGAAATAATGCAAACAAGCAATGACGGGGTGTCACAAGGAAATACACAACTATTTTTTGAATTTTTCAAAAAAATTTAAACAAAATCACACCATGAATAAACACAGGACAACCAAGTCGATGATGACGAAAATGAATGGGTGTGATCAAATTTGATAGGAAAATCAATGCATACAAACATGAAATATGTGCACGATGAATATTGGATATTCCTAGCGAATGAACTCAAATGATTCCTTTGGTGTAAAAGAATGACAATATAAGACATTGACTCAATCCAATCAACAAATCACCCCCTAAAAATGATTTCTAGACCAATAACGTCCAAAACTTTTTATGCTTTTTCAGGACTTTCAAGGAAGGGCAAACCCGTTTAAAGATTATCCAACCAAACTCCCTCAGATATATATTTTGAATAGAGGTATTCTAAATTCTCAAACTTTGGAGAATTGATGGTGAAACCTAATGGCCCATATTTGGCATGAATTTCTTTTTATTGCCTTTAAATTTTTTGGGCTCTTTTAACCTCTTTGGACCCCGGTTAATAAAATTCCTCCATTTTTTAGGTCCTTTTGAACGGTGGCTTTTGCGCAAAGAAGAGATAATTACCTTTCGCAACCCCTCCCCATTCTTAAACAAACACTCAGTCTCACCAAAACGGTTTTTACATGCATTGCAATCTTGTCAAGTTTTATCGCATATTATAAGTTGTACAGACGAAATTGAGATGGAAACACTCAAGCCAATATGTGATAGACAAGTGCAATAATCAAATATAGTCGTGCATGTGTGCAATAAAGGTGATAGGAGTCAAACATGTAGGAAAATATCACTAATTACATCTCAAAGACTCCATACTATGTAAAGCACATGGATGAAATGATGTAGCGCCTCAAATCTCTATCAAATAGTCACAAGGATATATGAAGTGAAGTTGTGACTTGGCTATCTTAAATGCTCATCCATAAAAGGTGCATAAAAATACAAAAATCTTTTTGTGCTTTTTTTTGAAATTTTTTCTTAAAGGAAAATCTTTTTGGAATTTTTGTTTTAGCGAAATAATAAATGAACAAAAATAAAACAAACTAATGGTACATGCTAGCAATAGGCAAAAGAAACAACATGAAAATCAACCTATGCTAGCAACCAAGATAAGGTCTCAACCGGGAGTAACGGTGGAGTTTTCCAAAGATGGTGACATCTTTTGAACAAACTCCACTAGATCATGTGTTGTCTTGATAAAAAACTTCACTTGCTCGCAAATATGTGCAAACTCTCTATGATAATATGCAGGCAAAGTGTCATGAGTGGGTGTATGTGCATGAATGTGTGAAGTGGCATGATATAGCACAAAACCCAACTTGGAACAAAAATCCCTAAGCTGTCCTCGCTTCTTGCAGTGGGAGCAAACATAAACCGGTCTAGGAAGTAATTTGTTAACAATTTTGGGATGAGCATTCCTAGACGAGCTCCCATGGGACTCAGAATATAAATCGGCGTAGGCGCATTGGAGATCACACACGCTCTCACTTGCCTCATCCTCCCCCTCACTCTCATCGCTCTCATTATCAAGGTGTCCCTGTGACGTAGCATCCTCATCGTCGTGAGAAGCGTTGGAGGTACTCACATGACTTTCCATGAGTGAAGTGATGTTATGCTCATGCAATGACTCATCTCCACAGTCCACCGACTCAACCTCACTGTCATCACTAAGGGTAGCATTGAGGACATCTTTGCCCTTTTCTCTATTCAGACGAGTAGCACACTCAAAAGCTCTATGACCCTTATCGTCGCATTCAAAGCATCTCTCACTGTCTGTCTTAGGAAGATCTTTAAAATCTTTTTCAATTTTCTTTTCAAAATTATTTTTCTCAAAATTCCTTTTATCATTGAAATTTCCACTTTTCTTGAATTTGAGAATTCTTTTGAAATTTTTTGCAAACAGGGCCAAGTCATCTAAGTCCAAATCACACTCAGAATCGGACTCAAAAACTTTTTCTTTCTTTTTCTTAAAATGATTCTTTAATGCAATGCCATTATCCTTAGCCTTAATGGTTTTGGGAAACATGTCAATCTCATAGGTTTGAAGATCTCCTACAGTTCTTCCAACTTAAGTGATTTCAAATTTCCCAAAGAGTTCAATACAGTGACTTTAGGAATAAAGCGTTTTGGGAGAAATCTCAAAATCTTTTTAACGACACGCATGTTTTCAATCACCTCGCCCAAATTAAAACTTGTGTTAACGATGTCTGACAAACGAGCATAAAATTATCAAAGCATTCAGACTCAGACATGGTAATAATCTCAAATTGGGTGGCCAAATTTTGTAATTTGGATTCTTTAACCGCGTTCGTACCCTCATGTGTCAATTTCAAAACATCCCAAGCCTCTTTATACGTGGTGCACGTCATAATTCGACGAAACTCATCAGGAGTGATAGATCCGGAAATAGCACTCAAACCCTTAGAATTAAAAGAAGACCATTTAAATTCATCTTCAGTCCAGGAAGTAACAGGTTTTAAATTGATCACGTTATCAACAGTGACGGAGGGAGGAGTCCACCCTCTTTCAACTCAAATCCAAACCCTTTCATCTATGGCCTTTAAAGCAGATCTCATGCGGGCTTTCCAATATGCATAGTTTGTTCCGTCAAAAACTGGCATTTTATTATATGATTTCTCCATTTGAACACGCTCTTTTTCAAAAATCAATTTTTTTTCAGAAAATTGATATCTTAGAAATTTTTTGCAGAAAATAGGAATACACGATAGATTAGCGTAACCTTCTCTCATACCAATTTGAGAAAGAGTATGTGCTTGCGTTCAAATGAGGAAATTATATATTAAACACCTTTTAACCCAAACAAACCCTAACCATGCAACAATATGTGATTGAATAAGATAATGAACTAAGAAAGAACATTCAAACACATGCTTGTGAGGAAAAATCCCCCAAAGGGGCAAAACCATTTATTTCCATTATAATATTATAACGTACAATTTCGGATTACAATGAAAATACAAGTGACTAAGAATTACCCTCAGGTATCGGATTCTGTAGTCGACGGCTGGAAATATCCCTTTCCAGGAGGGATGCAATGAAGAAGAAGAAGAACGATCTTCTCCACAAGGGTTGAACAGTAATTGGGTTTGTGTTCTTGGGTTGCAAACAGATTCACAAGTGATTTGGAATTTTGTGTGAATAAAAAACCTAGAGTCTTGGTACTCAATAGGTGAAGACTTAGAGTTTTTGTACTCTGAAAAATCATGTGGAAGTCTTACTAAACCACCTCCCCGTAGTGGGATTAAATAAGAAGTCTTGGGCCTTAAAAATTTGAACACGATCTATTGAAGTTTATCCCAGGCGGACCGGTCCAGGTCTGAGGCGGATCGGTCCGGGTAGGCGGACCGGTTATTTTTATTTTTGGCTTCTTCGGTTCGCTTGTGGTCCGGGGTGTACTGGCTTTTCAGCAGGTGGCCCGATCCGAGTATGAGGCGAACCGATTCACAGGCGGATTGTTCTTTTATTCTGGACGGACCGGTCCGACTCTGCAGAAATCTGATTCCTTCTTCTTTTTGATATTCGTATCCGTTGACGTAGATTCGGGCTTGAATATTCTTCAACGGTGTGACGGCGTATGACATAACTAATAAATGATGGACAAATTGTCCTTACAGCCTACTATATCTTAGTCCTGCAAGATGGATCTCCCTGGTAGCATTGAGTTTGCTAACTACCTCGAAGCCTTGGAAGTAATGTGCTCTTATAACGTTGACTACGTCGCTTTCAACATACGTCAAGTCTCTTTGTGGCACAATCGGTCGATTGAGTGGAACATGCTGATGGCGGCGGTACAATTTTGGTACCCCGAACACCATGTATTTCGCTTTGGGTGGGATGACGTTTGTCCTACATATAAGGAATTTTCTGCCATGCTGGGGATAGATCCTAGTGTTGCTGCGGCTTTACCCGAATTTTCCCGTTCTCCCAGGGATTTTCTGGCTGGGCTTCATTGTATTTCGCCTTCGACATCTAGATCACTAGTTTCTGGAGAAATGATATCCCTCCTGGTGGTGTTACAGTCCATGCATTTGCGGGAAGTAGGTGATACTGGCTATGCTGGAGCCGTTGCTTTGGGCCTGGTTTCAGAATTACTGCTGGTGATTGGAAAACTTCTGGTGGATCCGCAACTTGCAGCCATTACTTCATGGATGTCATACCGTCGCAATCCTACAGAGGTGATACTAGCAGAGACCCTGAATGATCTGGATACCTGGCGAGAAGGTCGTTCTTACTTCCTGCGGGGTAGCCCCGTGATTCTGTTCATGTGGTTATCTGAAAGACTCCGCCTGGTGACTCTTTCAGAATATCCACTGTCGGCTGTACCCAACTTCTTTTTGCGTCACTTCTTCAGTATTGGCCTGGATATTGAGAGCTGAGAGAATTGTATTGTGGAGCATGGGGCTTGAAATTTTTACTGGTCAGTGACTTAGTGGGGACAGTTGTTGCCTATTCTCGAGCTAGGAGAATACCCGTATGTGCGGCTGGTTGGTCTTAGACAAACCTCTTTTTATTTCCCTTAGCGGCTTCTTTGCCAATTTGGCTGGGCACAGGTCATGCCACTATGGACACTAAATTTCTTTCTGGTTGAGGATTTGACCAAGCGTCTGCGCCTGCGGCTTGGCTCTTTGTGGGAGAGTCGGCGTCCATCGACCCGTCCCCCTCAGTTTGTTGGGAGATTTTGGCATATCCCTAGGGATTATATTAAGTGGTTTTGGAGGAGAGTATTTAACAAGATGTTAGCAGTGGAGACTGGACAAAAATGGCTTGTCTCTTTTAACACCATGGAAGGAGGCGTTGTGGTTTTTTTAGAAGCTGGTTCGAGCTTATCGGTCCATGGAGTGTCTGCAACACTCTGTTCAGGCAGGGGAAAATTGGGGACCCTAGGATGCAGATCATGGTGACGGAGCAGGCTCCTCTGGTAGCTATGGATAGGACTCCTGGTGAGTTTATTGTGTAATGGGGGATAAATGTGGGGATTTTATTTGGCTTTTTTAGGAGGGTAGGGGGAAGGGAGTTATCCGTTCCTTTTCTTATGTAATCTGTACCATAATTTCTTATTAGTGAAATAAATAAGTTTCTGATCATCCAGCTGTGCCTTTCGATGAATTTTGTACTATTTTGAATTATCTATACCGATCGCTAAGGCATACATAATCCTTTAATTCAAGTATTTATTAGAATGAACTGTGGTTCTCAGAGATAAGAAAAGAATAGTATTTTGTGAAAAAGAAAGGGGCGTGCTCATTTATAGTACAAATATAACACCCTACCGCGGAAGGTATACTATACTACATATGCTTACCTGCTGCAGCCCCTATTAACATAGGTTGAACTCTGTGTGCAGCCCTAATGAATACAGGGGTGAGACCCTCCTCATATCAGGGCGCGTCCCCCATAAACATGCCGCATAACCATATAGTAAAGTGCGTCATCTTTGCCCCTAGTCTTGCAGGATGCGGTACTCACTTTGTTTACCTTATAGGCCGCATCCCTCCCCATTAAAACTCCAGACTTTGTGCGTCACGTGCTCATTGCACGTGAGCATATCTCCTATAAATAGAGGGCTATACCTCTAAAACGGGGGATAGATCAGATCAACTCACACGCCCGGTGCAGGTTCTACAGTATCGATTCTCAATACACAACCTCAACATACAACTTGGGGGCTGCTCATCCACATCACAGCCACCTCACCAGCACACCGAAATCATCGATCATCATGTACTCTCCTTTATTCTCATACTTGTACGCCTCTTTAGACACGAATATTGTACAATACATTACGTATAATGAGAACGGAGCAACACAGTGGACATAGGCCTATTTTAGGGGTTGAACCACTCTATATCTTGTTTTCTCTCTATTTACTTGCTTGGTTTATTCATTACATATTTTACACTTTGACTTGCTGATATGAGAGCGATTTGTGGGAGATTTCTCGTATCATCAAGTTGGTGCCGTTTGTGGGAAACAAGATGTTTCAATCTTGCTTCTCTGTATATTTGAGTTCTTAAACACCTTATTCGATCCTAGAGGATCCTATGGATCGTCATCTCACGGGTAGATGCTGGTTATTGAGCTCTATTTTTATTTACACCATTAAATGGGTATCTTACATATTCTTATCTCTTCTCGGGACTCCATTTTATGACATCATATCTATCCTACATACCCATGTGATATCATTCCAGCTGGATAGTGCTGAAAAGCATCATGGGCTTTAGCCACTTAAAAGTGAATTATTAGGGAAGAATGATGTTTACTTCTCTTTTGTTGATTCTTTGCTTATGATCTGGGGTCTATCATTATAATTGTGCCGATTAGGGAATCGAGAGGATATTATGCCCTAGGTAGACCGTAGTAAGCATGCTCTCCCCGTGTTTCGGGAGATGAACTCAGTATCTGGGTTTCAATTTTGGGATTGCTCCCCCCTGACTAGCAAGGGATGCGGTAGGTAGTTTTAATACCTTCATGCCGAGGCCCCTACTGGGTCAGATGTTACAGAAGGTTCATTAAGGAACGGACTCAGGTGGTCTCCAGCACAACCTTGGTGAATATCATTCAAAGGCCACGACAGTGCACCTATGTACCATACTGATCGCGACCTCAATAATAACACTATGTAGCACTGCAACAATGCATCCCCACTTCCTACTTGGTCACTCCAATGTTTCTATGATTACTCACTTCTGCTAGTTTTGTCTCAGATTATATAAATTTGTAAAGACTAACAAAAGTAGAAAATGGAAGGAGAGTCCAGCCAGAGTACAGAAATCAAATATGAGATTGTGCAGCTGTACAATCACCTCAACCACCTCTATGACATTCATGCCTCACTCCAGACCCAGATCAACTATTTGACTCAATGGGTGCTAATAATCGAGGCCACAACCTCGCCCAATGTGGGTGCGGCACCTAAGATCATAACTTTAGCAGATTTTGATTCCGCGACAGTTCAAGATGATCCAACTGCGAAAGCAGTCTGCAAGTGCCAAAAAAGGAGAATAGAGAAGGTAAGGAAGAAATATGGGGCCTACACTCCATTGGCCTTCCCGATTGAAGAGACCTTTGAGTTCATCAAAGAAGACAAGTTGTTGAGGTGGCCATAAAAACTGAGAGCTCCACCCCATAAGAGGAACAAAGCTACTTGGTGAAAATTCTATCAGGATCATGGCCATGACACTGAGCAATGCTATGCTCTGAAGGATAAAATTGAAAGGCTGATTAGGCAAGGGATGCTGCGGAGGTTCCTGAAAGATGTTTAGGGGATGCAGCCTTATCTCACATGCCACATGCTCATTTTTTATGCTTATCTCTTATATTCCACCTGTCTCCACTTTACAGTGACAACTCCTATTATGCTGTTTTAAACTAAACTTTGTGTTATCCTTACAAAGTCATATATATATGTATAGTTATAATACCGAGTTCACTTTTATAGTGTCATATTTTGATTCTCATTTCCATGAAATGTTATCTTATAAAGACCATTTTTGTCTTAAACAGATCCCGATCCAAGACAACATGTTATATCGGGAATGATAATATCTGAATGGGCCACAATGCATGAGAAGACGCCTGATTGTACAAAAGTTGATAATAATTTAAAGTGGAGAAAACAAATATTGGAAGCAGTTATCCAAATTGGACTGTAACATCACTCGCAAGGGCTTCCAATGCCCGTTCTTAGCTTTCGGGATGCATCATTAGCTGTAAGGGCTTCCAATGCCCGCTCCAGCCTGGGGAGGCTTGAAAATATACTATATGTTAGATATGGATGTCTTAATAACATAACCCAGACTGGGGAGGCTTGAAAATATCCTGCATATTAGCTGTGGATGGCTTAATAACACAACCCAGCCTGGGGCGGCTTGAAAATATCCTGCATATTAGCTGTGGGTGGCTTAATAACATAACCAAGCCTGGGGAGGCTTGAAAATATCCTGCATATTAGCTAAGGGTGGCTTAATAACACAACCCAGCCTGGGGAGGCTTGAAAATATCCTGCATATTAGCTGTGGGAAGCTTAATAACAAACTCATCCTAGGGAGGCTTGAAAATATCCTTCATATTTGTTGTGGGTGGATTAGTAACATAACCCAGCCTGGCGAGGCTTGAAAATATCCTCTATGTTAGTTATGGGTGGCTTAATAACATAACCCAGTCTGGGGAGGCTAGAAAGTATCCTGTATATCTAAAAAGGCCCATGTTTAGATGAAGGGGCCAAAAGTCTGTAGTAGTCCTGTCAATACTGCTGCAACCGTTCAAGCGACTAAGAGTTGATGCAGTAATGACTTAGATTTAGATCCAATTAAGGTACCCGACTTTCAATATGTCTACGACCCTGTTCAAGATGCCGC
Source organism: Sambucus nigra (assembly GCA_949130495.1). NCBI lineage: Eukaryota > Viridiplantae > Streptophyta > Magnoliopsida > Dipsacales > Adoxaceae > Sambucus > Sambucus nigra. The sequence goes on from OX422210.1 coordinate 746,001,978, forward strand.
CGACTTGTTCAAATAGCAGCCCTTCCATTGGTGCAAGAAAGGGTTGTGGTCCAATTACCGAGGCCATATGAATTATAGCTGCATCCTGTGACATGTACATCTGAAGGTGCCATAGCACCATTAATATGGACGTGGACATTTAACATTTTAGTCCCGAAGGTGCTTCGAACATAATCTATTAGTTCAATCAATGAAGAAAGCATTTCGAAGTATGAAGGCAGTTGTGTTCAAGCCATCAAATACATACAGAAAGTATTCATTAAAATCATTTAAGCAAGCAAAGTAGAAGATGAAAAAGCTACAAGAAAATGAGGCCAAAATAATTAATGAAGAAAAGGTGGCCATAGCCTTGATATTATCAGTTAAGGTTACAAGCAAATAGGCTGCAGCCACTACGAAAGGTAAGGTAACAAAAAGGGGACGCAGCCACCATAAAGAGTTCAAAATTTTTTAAAGAGGTCCGCAACCCTAAGATTCGGCATCATAGGCTTCATCCCCTTCTCCCCCCTCCGCGGCCGTCATTATCTCATCATTCGTGGCAGCTACCTCAGCCTCGACCTTTAATCTCAATTTTTCCTCCTCCATGGCCATGAGCTCAGCAATGTATTCTTGATAATCAGCATCACTGAGTCTCCAGGCGAGAACCTTCTCCTTGGTCTCAAGGAAGGTCTTTATTATTCTCTGCCTCAGCTCCTAGTAGCGGTGGAGGTAGGCCCTGTTATTGATAAGGAAAAAGTCCTTAGATCCCTTGAATGACTTCACTGTGTGGTCAATGGCCAGCTGAAGAGCATCGAGATGGTCTGCCTCTATTTTTTTTATTGCCGCGGCATGGTTCAAGTCATCTTGGGAAGACTTGGACTCCAACTCCTCTTACCTCTTTTGAAGGAGGCTAAGCTTATTGTTGGAGGATTCAACGGCTTGGGTAGCTTCCGCGATCTGAGCCTAGGAAGCTTTTAGGGATTCCGTGGCCTGTTTGAAGTTTTCCTTTGCTTCCTCCCTTGCGTTGTTTACACCAGCCAAGTCCATTTGGGCTACCTGAAGAGCCGTGACAGCAGACTTCTTCCCTACCTCAAAAGACGTAGTCTGTCCAGTCTCTAGATCTGCAGCATACACCCTCTCCACGGCCTCTTTTAGTTTGTACAGGGCCTCGTACTTCCTTTTTTAGGCTACCATGACGTTCGCGGCCTAAAATTAAAAAGTTATTAATATATGGAATGCAAAAGAAAAATGGAGAAAGCACTAAGCACTTACCCTCAAAAGACTATGGAGGCCGCAGTACTTCAGATCGTCATGGTTCTCTTCCACCAGCCTGTCAAGGTCTGCAGCATAAAGGGTCCTCTTCATCCTCCATGCATCCTTTGCGGTAGTGTCCCATGAGGACTCAGGGTTAGGCTGTCTTAATTGTGGCTGCGATCGATCGCCAGGGCCAGATCCGTCGTGACACTCGGGAGGTGCCAGGTTTGCATTCATAGTAATTACAGGCGGTGATGAAGGAGAAGCTGAATGGATGGGAGCATCAGACGTGGATATAAAACCCATCGCGTCTAGGTTAGCACCGATGTCATCTTCGAACTCATCTTGTGGTTGGCTCGTAGAAATGTCAGTTTTCTCTGTGGCTTGAGTTGAGGTCGCGGCAGGAGAATTCTGATCATTTGAAGGAGTTGTGGCAGGTGCCTTGGACATGGACCTCTTCCTCTTCCTTCTCCGTGAAGTATTATTAAGAACGACTACGTCCTCGTCCATCTTTGCCAACTGCGCGGCCAACAGTTCCCTGTTAACTTCCTCACCTGAAAAGGGAAAAGCAACAATAAATATTCAAAGTTAACACAAAATGCCGCGAAGAAATGTTGATGATCATATTATTACCTTCCGCGGCCATATCTATTGGAATGGACTTGCTGGGAAAGAACCTTGCTTCAAATACAGTTACAGATGTAACAAGTGTGCTAAACCTCTTATGCTCGGTTGGAACTGCCGCGGCCTCAGTAACTCTCTTCTCCTGCCGCTTGCTCAAGTGCAAGTTGTCAAGAACTACAAAAAATAATTCAAAGGTTAGTAGAGATTAATAAGCAACAATGAAGAAGGGACGCGACTATAATCCAAATACTTAGCTTGGAGGGAGACCCCATTGTCACGACATTCGATACGACTTCTCCCTCTCATTCTCCTCAGGGTGGATCTCCCAGCCTTCTCCGGAGATGTAGAAATACTTTCCCTCCCACTTCTTTACACTGGTCGGCCTCCGAGAGTAAAGGGTCTCGTCCCTACCATGAATGGAGAAGTAGTAGTACTCGACGAACTTCACATTGTTTTCCTTTGGGCGGTAGAAATAAAAGAACTCCACGGGAGTAATATCCTTTTTGAATCGATTCTCCTAAAGAGCAATCGCGGCAAGAGCGGCTCTCCAACCATTAGGATCTAACTGGGCTGGGGCTAGTTTCATGGTTTGAAAAATACGTCAAATGGGTACAGGAACTGCCAGCCACAGCCCGTAAACAAAGGCATAAAGTGGGAAGCAAACTCCATCATCAGCTAGAGTTGTGCAATATCTTAGGATCACGACAAGTGCTGAGCACATCAAATTTTTTAGAAATTCGAAGGCCTCAGCTACCTGGTCAACCCAGTCTTGGGTCATGATTCTGCGGATGTCAAGCACAGGTAGTGGTCTCTCAGCCCTCCCAGATGGACCAGTTGGGTTATCCCTAGATTCCACGGCATCATCTCCTGCACCCAATGGGTGATACTTGAATTGGATTCCTCTTCCATTGATCGGGACTCAAAATCCTTCCTAGAAGCAGAATCCATAGAGTCTAAGTCTAGTATCACACAGTTGGGGAAATCCCACAGTTGGCAAGGCCCTATTGATCTCAGGGGGGCACGAAAGAGAGTTCAGGAGGAGAGGTTCCAAAATTCTTTGACCAAAAGCCTCTCAAAAATTCTTCTAGGTCAAAGCTCATATGGCTACAACAGTACTTGAAAAATAGAGTCCACAGTTAGGCACCGCAACCAGTATGGTTCGAAAAAGACTTTAAGAATTCGTGACAAGATTAGTTATATAAATAGTAAATAGAAGTGATCGATAAGACTGGCCAAATGTGAAGTGGAGGTTTGAGCCCCAAGAGACAATTATTGCCGCGGAATATTGGTTTGGTGGGAATGATTTCCCTACTATAGTTGCTAATGGGCTAAAACACTGCTGACCCTATTCATTGAACCTAATGGATTATCCTCTGACTCTATCGGTCGCAACTATCTCTTGTATCAACAAGGGAGCTTATACTGCTGTGGAAGCTTGCTAAATTGAGGGATTATAGTCTACAAGCCACAGCCATCTCTAAAATTACTAAAGGCCTAGAATGTGAAGCATGCACTTAAAGAAAATCTAATTAGAGTTTGATTTTAATATTATGAAGGTCGATTCAGGGAATTCTAGCTACAATTATAATTATTTATCATGGATGTATATTAGATTCTTGGAAATTTGAAGATTGTTCAAAATGCAAGTGTGGGGATTAAGATCCCTAAAAGACAACTACTTCCACGACAGATTGATTGGATATGTTCTATTGCATCGTGGCTACTCACTATACGTCAAAGAGCCGCGAAGGATAAATCTAAGAACCCAAGGGGCTCCATCCATTGCCCACTGTATGCTACGGCCATGGTCCAAAATGGGATATTTAAGGGACCTCTATATTACTGATATATTCTATCATGTTGCAGCCTCTCTCTCAAACAGTTAAGTATCTAATTCTTAGTCGCTTTAAGATCGAATACACAGAATATGAAGAGTTTATTTATGAACATCAAGAACAATTATACGATTTCATGGGATTTAACATGGATACGTGCTATGTTGCTCAATCATTTTGAAGATCGGGGGTTCAGCTCATCATACGGAGACTAATTCAAACAATTATTACAATTATTTTATCTTTCATGTGTGTTCGATTCTAGGGTGATGGTAGATTATTCAATTGGAACCCTAAATCCCTATCAAGTGATTCAGAAGATCATGCATTCGATTATTGAAGAAGTACGAGCTACGAAAACTATTTAAAAAGATGATTGGTTAAAAAATTACCTGGAAATCAAGAAACTTACAATGCTCAGCTTCAAACCGCCTTGCACCACCACACATAACCTTAGAAGGTTGTCAGAATATGCAAGAGAAAGGAAGAACATAATCCGCTCTCGATTTTCTCTCAAAGTTATGGAAACGTAATGAAGTCCACGGCCAGAAACAATTTATATAAGAGAGCGCAGAAGATGAATCGTCGCCTTGGAAGTACCACAGTATCTAAGAAAACTCAACTAAGCCACTACCTTAATTAAATTCTCTTGGCACTATGACTTAGGGGCTTATTTATAGTACAAATATAACTCCCTACCGCGGAAGGTATACTATACTGCATATGCTTACCTTCCGCGGCCCCTATAAACATAGGGTGCAAACCTACTGAACTCGGTGTGCGGCCCTAACGAATATAGGGGTGCGACCCTCCTCATATCAGGGCGCAACCCTCACAAACAGCCCGCGAAACCATCTAGTACAGTGCATCATCTTTTCCCCTAGTCTTGCAGGATGCGACATTCACTTTTTTTCCTTACAGTCCGCACCCTCTCCATTACAACTCCATACTTTGTGCGTCACGTGCTCATTGCACGTGAGCATATCTTCTATAAATAGAGGACTACACCTCGAAAATGGGGGATGGATCAGATCAACTCACATGCCAGGGGTAGGTTCTACAGTACCGATTCTATCCACACAACCTCAACATACAACGTGGGGGCTGCTCATCCACGTCGCAACCACCTCACCTGCACACCGAAATCTTCGTTCATCACGTACTCTCCTTTATTCTCATACTTGTACGCCTACTTATATGCCTCTTTAGACACGATTATATTGTACAATACATTATGTATAATGATAATGGAGCAACACAGTGGACGTAGGCCTATTTTAGGGGCTGAACCACTCTATATCTTGTTTTCTCTTTATTTACTTGCTTGGTTTATTCATTACATATTTTACACTTTAACTTGCTGATATGAGAGCGACTTGTGGGCGATTTATCATATCATCACTCATGTAAGGTTTATGAGCTGCCTACGTACCTCTCGAGATTTTGAAAATGGTTTTTGCAGAGGACCAGGCCCACGTAGTTCTGGGTAGAAGGAAATGAAGAGTTTTTTTTAAAGATGGGAGACGAGAAGAGTCATAGCGCACCGAGATTTCGGACTAGGGATAGAATTTCTTGAGTCGGTCCAGGTTGATTGTACGAGCCATCTCTTCCCCATCTAAGTCAGTAAGCATGGCGGCATCGCTAGACAAGATCTTCTTGACAATGTAAGGGCCGCTCCAATTGGGTTTGAATTTCCCTCTGGGGTCCCAGATGGGTTCTATGATTTCTTTGAGGGATAGGTACCCTTCTTGGACACCGTGGTCCTTGACCCTCTTGTTTAGTGAACACTCTATTAGGTGATGGTACCCTTGTATGTGGTATAGTGCTTTTAATCTCCTTTCGTCTAGGAGGGTCAGCTCATCAAGACGGCTTCGACACCAGCCTTCCTCACTGACCTTGCTTTCCAGAATGACACATAGCGAGGGTATTTCCAACTCCATGGGTAGGACTCCTTCCATGTCGTAGACTAGAGATTATGGGGTAGCCCTAGTAAAGGTTAGAATTGAGGTTCGGTAGCCCCAGAGGGCGTACGGGATCTGGTCGGCCCCATCCCGATAGCTTTCGGTCATTTTGCTGATGATGGATTTGAGATTCATATTGGCGGCTTCAACTGCACCATTGGTCTGAGGTCGATAGGGAGAATATTTGTGTCTCTGAATCCCATACTCGTTGACCAATTATGTTACTTCTACCTTGAAATGCAACCCGTTATCTGACACAAACTCATGCGGGACCTCATATCGGCAGATGATGTTTTTCTTGATGAATTTGGCCACTTTCTTGGCGTTCAGCACTGCATATGACTTAGCTTCGACCCAATTGCTGAAGTAATTAATGGCAACTAGGATGAACTCATGCCCATTGGAAGCCTTCGGTATAACCTTCCCTATGATGTCGATGCCCTAGGTGGAGAACGACCAGGGAGTGGTCATGTTGTATAATTCACATGGAGGCAGATGTTGAAGGTTGGAGAATTATTGGTACTTGAGGCATCTCCGGACATAGGTGGTGCAATCCTGGGTCATGGTGGTCCACTAGTACCCCTATCGAATGATATTTTTGGCAAGCATGTGACCTTTCATGTGGGGTCTGCATTCCCCGATGTGGATCTTCTGCATTAATTTTTCAATGCCAACCCCTACGTTGCAGTGCAGATGAGTTCCATCGAAGTTCCTTTTGAGCAGTGCTTTGTGATAGATGATGTACTAGGCGACGAATCTTTGAAGGGTTACTCTATCTTTCTTATTGGAACCGAGGGATACCTGTCACACTTGAGGAGGCGTCAGATATTATAGTACCAACAATTGGCCATCTCGAGATCTTCTATGGTGACGATATCAATGTGGTAGCAGTGGGTTGGTTTGTCTTGCTTTTGAATAAGGAAAGGGGTCATTGTGATTCATTCAGGCATGTCGACCATGGAGGCCAGGGTAGCAAGGGCATTGACTAGGTAATTCTTTGCTAGAGGTAGGTAATAGAAGGTGATATCTTGGAATTGGGAGGCTAGTTCTTCTAAGTGGGCATGGGAGGGTTGGAGTTTCTCGTCCTTGACTCTCCATTTTCCAACCACTTGACCGATGATGAGGGTGAAATCTCGTAGACATCTAAATATTGAATACCTTTCTTGAGAGAAAATTTTAGGCCTACCGTGCATGCCTCGTATTCAGTCATGTTGTTGGTGCAAGGGAAATCCAACTTGATGGCAATTGGTGTGTAGGAGTCATCTGGGGCGATCAAGTGTATCCTAATGCCATATCCCTTCTTGTTGGTAGCACCATCAAAGAACATTTTCCATCGAAGGTTATCTTGAGCAGTGCAAAAGATGTTTTTATCTGGGAATTCATAGATCCAGACATCAGCTTCTTCTATGGGGTAATTAACGAGGTAATCAGAGATGGCTTTTCCTTTGATGGATTTCTGCGTCACGTACACGATATCAAACTCGGCTAGGAGCATCAACCATCGAACTATTTAGCTACATAAAGCAGGTTTCTCAAGCAAGTATTTGATGGGGTCCATTCGGGATATAAGTTTGATGGGGAAGGCGAGCATTTAGTGCCGCAACTTTTGGATGACCCGGACAAGCGCGACACATGCCTTTTCCAAAGTAGTGTAGTTGACTTCGTATCCAGCCAATTTGCGATTGGTGTAATAGATGGCTCTTTCTTTATGGGAATCATCAAGGTATTGGGCTAGCAAAGCCCTAGCTGCAGTGTCGATTATGGTTAGGTATAGGAGAAAAGGGAGATCAGGCTGTGGTGGCATGAGTACCGAGGGTTGGGTCAGATATTGTTTGATTTGGTCAAAAGCTTCTTGGCAGGCCTCATTCTAAAACTTAGTTGAATCCTTTTGGAGGAGTTTTAAGATAGGTTCGCAGATGGAGGTTAGCTGGCTGATGAACCAACTGATGTATTATAATTTCTCGAAGAAATCTCGAACTTCTTTCTCTATTCGAGGAGGTGGCATCTCAAGTATGGATTTTAGCTTGGCGAGATCTACTTCTATCCCCTTCTCACTAACCATGAATCCCAAGAGTTTTCCCTTTGTAACCCCAAAGACGCATTTCTGGGGATTGAGTCTCATCTGATATTGTCGCAGTTGTTCAAAGAACTTTTGGAGAGCAGGAACATGACCTTCTTTAGTTTTGGACTTGATAATCATATCATCCATATAGACCTCAACTTCTTTGTGAATCAGATCGTGCAGGATGGTTGTGGTAGCCCTCTGGTAGGTAGCCTCATCATTCTTGAGACCAAATGGCATAACGGTGTAGAGAAAGGTTCCCTATGGGGTGATAAATGCGGTTTTTTCTTGGTGGTCTGGGTGCATTTTGATTTGGTTGTATTTGGAAAATCCGTCGACGAATGACTTAAGAGCATGAATGGCAATGTTGTCCACGATCATGTCGATATTGGGTAGCGGATAATCATCCATTGGAGAGGCTTTGTTCAAACCCAGATAGTCTACACACATCCAAACTTTTCCTCCTGATTTCGACACGGGCACTATGTTGGCTAGACATGTGGGATATTCGATCACACGAATGAAGCTTATATTCAACTATTTGACCACATCTTCTTTGACTTTGAGTGACCATTCGGTGCAGAATTTTCTCAACTTTTGTTTAACCGAATTTTAATCTAGGAGAGTGGGAATCTCGAGCTGATCTATTTCATTATCAATACCGGCATATCATCGTAGGACCATGCGAAGATAACCACGAATTCCTTTAGCAATTCTTCGAGTTGTGCACGCTTATGATCGTCGAGGGTATCCCCTATCCTAATCTCGCGCAGTTAGCTACTAGAACCGAGGTTAACAACAACAGTCTCTTCTTCATTAACTTGAAAGCGGTTATGTTATTTATTATTAACCTTATTTAGATCAGTTAAGAATTGTTCATTTTCAAAATCATCATCATCAAAAGTTTGATTAGAATCCAAACAGTTAATGTAGGGCACAGCAAGATACTCAAAATATTTGTTTATTTCATTGATAGGAAAAATAGCATTGAGAACCTCATTAAAGGAGGACTCAATTACATTTGAACAAAGATAGACAACATAAGAAGAAATGGGGTAACATTAGGATTAGAGAAGATTTCAGCAGGTAAAACTGGCGCAGCATGCCAGTTGAGGAGAGGTGTATCAGCAGCTTTAATCATGTGGGATGGATCCAGTGATGTAGTGCCTGAGTGAACCATGTAGAGTGTCATCCCCAGTGTCTGTAAGCTGAAGGAATCTTTTGAGTCACTTTCCTCAATTTCTTTAGTATCTTTGATGAGCGGTTGTACTTGGTGTTGGGAATCTTCGGCCCATGGGTAGCTTTCTTAGAAAAAGATCTCCATTTCAGGCTTCATCTTCTTGTCTATATGGTCATACCATGGTTATGGAAAGCCACAAAAGGGGAAGTATTCGCCGTCTTTGATGAATCGTCCATTTAAGGAGTCTCCTGGGATAGTCTGGATGCGGTCTAGTCTTATCTTTGGTCGAGACAGGTGGATCATTCTGAGCTCTTGTTCAGACGGTTGATACCCCAAACCACAAAAGGGGAAAGCTTTCTCCAATTCATTCGTCTCGAGTATCCTTTGTTGTCTTTGTCCTAGCCCCAGTTCGGGAATGAAGTGCATGTTTTTTAACATCTGAATCACATTGACGTTGCCATGAGGGTCGTATTTTGGACAAACCCTTTCTTTGAAGTCATCCCCTTCCGGGAGTCGAAGTGGTTCAACTCGAAATCCTGATAGGAGCATATAATTTGACCCGTGATGTATCTTAACGATTGGACTGCTAGTACTTGCACCATCATCATTTCGTCGTCGCCCAAAATAGTGATGACCCGTCCGTCGGCGAAGAACTTTAATTTTTGATGGAGTGAGGAAGACACGCCCTTGATACTGTGGAGCCAAGGTCATCCTAGAACAAGTTGAAACAAGATGGGATGTCAATAACTTGGAATTCGACGACAGGGTTTATAGGGCCATCCCCTATTACAAGCTTTATGGATCCCATCACCTCCCAACGGGTATTATCATAGGCACGCATAGCAGCGGAGGTTGGAGCGATGTCACTTTCTTTCAGGCCTAAACATTTGAAGGTTCTCAGTGGGAAGACATTCAAGGTGGATCCATTATCGACAAGAGAGAGTGGCACAACCTTCCCCATAACTTCGACGGAGATGTTGTGTGCATGATTGTGGTTTGGCCCAATCTTGGGGATTTTTCTTCGAAAAAGGATATCATTCGGGTAGAGGTAAAGGATCCAACCAAATTTACCGATTCTTCTGGTGTGGTAGAAGGATGAACTGTGGGTTGAAAGAGTTGGCGCTTGCGTTCAATTAAGAAATAATATAATAAACACCCTTTTTAACCCAAATTAACCCTCAGCATGCAACTAGGTGTGATTGAAACAATATGAAATCATGAACAAGATATTCAACACACAAAGTTTAAGGAAAAATCCCCCACAGGGGCAAAACCATTTGTATATCACTATAATTTGTAAGAGAAACGGCTTACAATCGGATTACACTGAAATACAAGTTTTTGACTAAGAATTACCCTCGGGTATCGGATTCTGTAGTCGCGGCTGGAATATCCCTTTCCAGTAGGGTTGGCGGCTGGAACTATCCCTGTCCAGTAGGGCTGCAATGAAGAGGAAGAAGCGGTCCACTTCACAAAGGGTTGAACAACATCAATGGTGTTCTTGGGTTACCAAACTTGATTCACATAGATATGGAAGATGTGTGAATCTAAAAACCTAGAATCATAGGACTCAATAGGTGAAGACTTTAGGATTGATATGCTCTGATAATCGTGGGAAAGTCTTATGAAAAACAACCTCTGATCGTGGATTAAATAAGGAACTCTTTGCCCTAGAAAATTTGGCCATGATCTGTTTGAACTTATCCAGGACGGATCGGTCCGGTATCTGAGGCGGATCGGTCCACTATTCCGGATCGGTTCTTTTTAACAGAGGCGGATCGGTCCGGTAGCAGTCGGATCGGTTCGGCTAATTATTGGTCCATCGGTTTGCATTCGGTCCGGTGGCTACTGGAGTCTGACAAATCGGATCGGTCCATTTGTGACCGGATCGATCCGGATGACCGGATCGGTTCTTTTATTTTGGCCGGACCGGTCCGGTCCTCAGGAACCTGATTCCTTCGAGGAAATCTCTCCATCTTCAAAGGGCCATATCTTCTTCACCGTAGCTCGGAGTGAGATGCTGTTTCTTCCAGTATCTTTGTTGCGGCAAGCTCTTTAACCTTCCGGTTGACCTATCCTCCGAACGGTGGAAGTATAATTACCGAATTGCCCTTGAACTTCCATATCGAGCCTTCTTTCACTGTTTTGACTTCTCTTGCGTACCACTAGCATATAGTCCCTAAAAGCATGGAACGTGAAGTCATTGAGGCTGATGTAAAACACATGATGGAGATGCTGGATGCTTGATTCCTGGAATTCGGATTTAGGTCGTCATATGTGATCATGTAGAAACGTGCCAAATGTAACGGCGTACGACATACAAAACTGTAAGATAACGGACATGACAAAAATGTCCTTACATGGGTCCAGTGAGAAACTTGATCAAAGCATTTATGTGTAGCTAAGAAGACATGAAAAGCCCCCATAGAGTGATGTTATCTTGAGTTTTCTTTAGTTGATCGAGGATCTTTCTCTCCTCGATGGTCATTTCAGGCATAGGAAGGTTTTCAATGCCCCTCCCCTTGTCATTGGATGGTAGTGATCTTGGAATTTGGTAATGCCTCCCTGATTTCGTCATGTGATTTACTGAAGAATGGAAGAACATGAACCACGTTTCCTCGTCGATCTTGGGTTGTTCTGCCACCTTGTTTATTTCTTCGAGGAGTTCCTAAAATGATATCATTCCACACATGTCGGCTACCGGACGAGTTTTCTCGAAAGTTTGTTCTTTACTCGAATCTCTGAATTCCCCCCCCTCCCCCCCCCCCCCCCCCCCATCCGATGTCAATAATTCTATCTTTCCATGTAAAGTTGATGCATTTCATAACTTCAACGACTTCTTCATATAGGTCATCCCATTCTATGGGGATGTGTAAGGGTGAAGGGATCAGGCACCCTTGTAGCTTCAGAGCATCAAGTAACTCGGTCATACTAGAAATGTTGTTGTTTTGTTTGAATAATTCGGCCATAATCTGGACGACATCATCCAGGATGACTTAATCGGTTGATACCACCCAACTATCACACTCTCGGGCCCATTTTCGTGCTTCCAATAATATTGTACTGAACCTCTCTCAATCATTGACCATCTATGAGGGAAATTTCAGCCTAAACTCTAGGAGTTGGTTTAACAATTATGACAATTCCATGCTTCCATTTTCAGAACGGGTACGGACAACGATGCTTGTTCTAGTAAGGAGTAACAGTGCCTGATCAACGAGGCTAGTAGGGTCTAGGAGGAAATATGAGCAAATTTGGAGAGGTTTATGAGAGTATATGGGTGTGATTTGAGTTGAGGGATCAAATTTTGGGTTTTCTTCGAGAAAGATGACATTGGCATGATTTGGAAGTGGGTTGTGAGTAGTGTTTGGATTAGGATTGGATGGTGGGGCGATGGTACCCCGGTCAATTAGACCTTAGATTATGTTTTGGAGGTGAAGGCATTGATCGGTGGTATGGCCAGCAGTTTGGTGAAAGGTGTAATGGGAATCTGCCTTGAAGTTTCTTGGGAGTGGATTTGGCAATGGACCGGGATCCAAGGGTTTGATAAGTTTTCATTTTAACAAGGCTTGATAAACTTTGGAGAGGGGAGTATGGAGCTCGGTGTATTCCTTTAGGACAGGGACAAGGTGGCTTTCTGGCACCCATGATGTTGTTGGTTGAGAGACGTTGTTGATGGTTAAGAAAGTAGCGTTGGAAGGTTTATCAACTGTCCGGACACCTTCCTTGGTTTGACTTCTGTTTTGGCAAGACCTTCCTCTATTTGTACTCCTGCTTCTCTAAGAGCTCGGAAATGGGGACAGTATTGTCCTCCCATCGTTGCTCGGACATGGGGTAAGAAGTTCTTCTTCACTATGCTAACTTGTTCTTCCTCGGAAGGCCGATTGGTCATGGTTGCTTTTTTTCCCTCCATCGGGCGATGAAGTTACTGACTGATTCCCCAGAGTTCTGTTTGAGCATCTCTAAATCACGATGGGTGACCTCAATCTCTTTATTTTATTTGTAATGTGACATGAATTCTCGATCCACATCCTCCCAACTACGAATTCTGAACTCTTCGAGAGATAAAAACCATCTGGAGGGCGCTATCCTTCAAAGTCTATTGAAACAATTGGCCATCACTTCTTCAGAAGCCCCTAGTAGAGTCATGGAACGATGATAACTTCGGAGATGAACAATCGGGGGTCAACTTCTTCCAAATTTCTCGATATTTGGCACCTTGAACTTCCCGGGTAACCTCGCTTTAGGATAAGGAGACATGTGGGTGTAGTCCACATAATTTCTTGAGATTCTGACTTGGTCAAACTTCTTGGTGAGCATCTTGAGGTCCTCGTTGACTTTGTTCATCTCTTCTTTCTTCAGATCAATGATCATAGGCAAGTTAGCCCCGAGCTGGGCAAGGTTCGGTATAGGAAACTGGGCAAGCGGCGGCCCATTAACATAAGGGACACGTGGAGCGTGCCGGTACTCTTCAGGAACCCAGATGGGCTTGGGGGGATCCATAGCATGAGGGAATAGGGCCTCGTGTTCTTGAGGAATAGGAACCTGGTTTCGTTGCATCTCTCGTGCCTCGGTTTGGAGGTTATCAATCTTGGACACAAGCTGAGCTAGTACTTCCATCAGATCCGGCTGAACAACGGGTACTTGATATGTGTTCTCCATGGAAAGTGAAAGGATTTCGGACTTGGAAGGAGTAATAGGGCAACAGACAAAACTTCGGGGTGATCTGACTGAAGACCGAATCCAATAAGGTGTCAGGCCAAGGGTTTGCGATGGACCTGAGAAGGCGTAAAATGGGATTTATGTTTTTGAAAAAAAAGGGATGAAATTTTTTTTTGACATTTTTATTTCGAGATTGAAAGACAAAATATTTTTGGATTTTTGATAAAGAGAGAAGAAATGTTTTTCGATTTTTGATAATGAAAAAAAAAGGTTTTTGGATTTTAGATTAAAAAAAAGAGAATTTTCTTTTTGGAGACGGTCTCAACATGATTATTATAATTATTATGTTTTCACTTGTATTAATTCTCCTAAATGCAAAATAAAATCCCGGACGGGACCCGAGCCTGAAAAAATTGGGTTTGTAATATATGGAAAGCTATGGCTGGACTTGTGACCAGGCTCATGAGCAGGGTCCCATTTTAAAAATGCGCAAAAATTTGGGTGGTGGGCCGACCCAGAATTTCAGCAGAATTTCAGGTAGAAACCGACAATATAACATGTGTGTCCTAGGCTTGACACCTATATGCGGGTATGCAGTTAGTTGGGTGAATCGAAAAGGGTTCCCCCCTTTGGTGTGACTTCCGTGATATACGTCTTGCTCTTGCGGGCAATCAGTACGTGTGGACAAGACATTTGATATACCTGAGTGTACGTGAATTGCCTCACCATATACCTCGTGGGGACGATATGTGTGAGAGAGAATTCGATATACTCAGTGTACGTGAATGAGTTCCCTGCAATATACCTCCCGTCATGACTTCGGTCAATCGGTACGATGCGGGGAGAACCATTCGATATACGTCGAAGGTTCTTGGCCAATGGAAGGTGATAGTCATATCACTTAGGCTAACTGTGCCCTACCGAACCAGCTCTCATCACAAAGTGACCCTCCAATTACTGGGTGAAATTTGGTCAATAACAATTCTCTTTGGTGATGTCGTGTGAATCATGCAGGATTCTCTTATTAGTATCTTATGAGAAAATCTTTTTCGATTATGCCAAATAGGGTGCAAAGTACAAGTACCAATGGTTCACCAAGTATGGATGATGCATGCAACACGTGGATATATGTGATCCTAGGTGCACGTGGTGTGAAGTGTATATGGAGAATTTTCTACAAGCGTGTGAATAGAAGCATAAGTATGGGTTATACATGAAAAAGGGGAACATGCAAAATTGGGGGGAAATATAAACAAACATAGCATCCATGTAAATAGAGTCTAGCCCTCAAAATAATGTCCCCAGCAGAGTCGCCACTGTGGCCATCCCCGATCCGATCCTCGCGACAGGCGGGCAGCGCGATGGAGGATCTTAGGTCCCGCGTGTCCCTCTCGGAAGCGCTTTGGCCGGCGTCGTTTGGGTGAGGTGAAAGTTGTAAAGAGATTAGAGTCGCCATTTTATTTTACTCAAAACAGACAAAAGAAAAGGGGAAACCACCCTGAAGGACAGCATCCATAGACATACTGATGCATACGAAACCAAAATGATTCAAAAAAGGGTCCGGAGGCAAAGTTACGAAATGGGAAGGTGTTAGGCACCCATTCTGCCCTTTCGGTCTCTCATGGGTTTTTGCTATTTTCCTTTTATTTTCCTCGTGATGTGTGTGCATGTGTATATATATAGTGGAGACAGGAATCATCGACTTGTACCATGAAAGAGGTAAAGCGAGTCATCCGTAGGAAGGTATAAAAGTATTGGAAAATAGGACTTACGCGATTATCCCTACGTTGACCGTTATGATGGAACGATAATGCATGTGGAATAATACGCCACTAAGAACAAATATATGTATAAATATAAGAGAGTGGAGTTTAGAGAAAATAGAAAATAAGAGAAAATGTAAAAATAGGACTCGAGTCTCGGGCCCCTCATTTTGTATGCGAACCACGTGGAGTTTGATGCCTCTATAGGCTACTATAGAGGCATCAAAGTCCACGTGGTTCGCATACAAAATGAGGGGTGGGGTTTATCCCATAAATCCAATTGGGGGGTTCTCTTATTTGTGTGTGAGTGTGTGTGTGTGTAGAAAAAGTGTTTTAGTTGTGAGAAAAGTGTAAGAAAAGTATGAGAATTCTCTTTTGGAATTTATGAGCAAACCCTCTTTTTCTTATTTTTTGAGTTTTTTATTTATATAAA
This sequence comes from Sambucus nigra, assembly GCA_949130495.1. Lineage (NCBI taxonomy): Eukaryota > Viridiplantae > Streptophyta > Magnoliopsida > Dipsacales > Adoxaceae > Sambucus > Sambucus nigra. The sequence goes on from OX422210.1 coordinate 746,017,731, forward strand.
AATAAGAGATGTGTAATAATACTAAATAAAAAGTATATTAGGATATGTGAGATGAGATAATGAAAGTGCTAAGTAATAAAATAAGTTATTGCGAATTTATGAGAATTTAAGGAAAGAGTTGAGAAAATTGGACCTTCTTGAAGATCTTGAGCTTGATCTTGAATGTTGGAGGGAAACCCTTTCACTTGGATGATGATGGAGAGTGGTTAATTCACCAAGTTTGATGAAAAGGATCATGAAAAGTGAAGGTTGTAAAGGGACTTGGTTGTGGAAATCACGCTGACTTAGAGAGAGGTTTTCTGGATTTGCTGAGAGTGATATCAATCAGATATGGGCTCCTCTTGCAAGTGAGGTCAGGCCTCCTTTTTATAGGCCCAGGGCATTGCCGATCAGCATAACTTTGTCCTGCCTATCGGCACCTGTCGATAGGCAGGGTCTGGAACCTTCCGTTTGGCCGTGCGTTTTAGGCCTTTTCAGAAAATCTGTCGCACAACGCAAACCAGTGATCAGAATCACGCACAGGGTGGACTGTTGGAAAGGTAATTTAGAGACCTTCGAAAGTCCATGGATTGCTCCCGGGTTCAGGAGTTAACTTTGGGTAAAATATGGCTCGAAAGAATTCGGCAGTCCATTAGACTAGGAATCATCGGACGCAAACGCATCATTCGTCCGCATAGTAAGTCCGAATCGTGCACGGGTAGACTGTTAGGAAGTTTATGAGATTTACTTCAACATTCCAAAGAGTTTGATCCGGTTCGGGGAGTTGACTTTGGTCAACCGGGCCTTGGAAGCATTCGGTGACCGCTCGGAGTAAAACGGATCGTTCGTCCGTACTGTAAGTTAGAATCGTGCATGGAGTGGACCATTGGAAAGGGGTTTCAGTTCCCTTTGAAGATTCATTCAATCTCGATCCAGCTGAAGACTTTGACTTTTGGTCAAACGAAGCCTGGGAGCACCCGGTGGCTTCTATGTCAGTACTTGGGGTATAACCTGGGTTTATAGTGATGAAGGGAGGTGTTGGGGACCTAAGGGGATTAATGGGGTAACATAATGGGGTGTCTATAGATATCCCCCATCCGTTGACACCTATCGCAAGATTTACAATACACGTTTACGTCTCGAAATATTATGAGCTAATAGATGCGCTTTGAAGGATCTTAGCTACTGTCTTGTTTTTTGGAAAAATGGCCTCCACATGCTTTCGTATATTAGAATCGGATGACGCTATGAGTCTCGTGATCTGGTACACAATGTCGGATGATTTCGTCCACACAATATTTAAACATGAATGGATCATCATAGAAAAACATGCACGACTATTTAAACATGAATGGATCATCAGGAGGGATGGCTCCCGTGAGAAGGTAGTTAACTATGTCTCCAAACCAGGGAAGAGAAGAAGTGGCAAATAACTGCTCATCCAAAAAATACTAGTCTATGGGTATCGAATCACTAGGCACGTTGTACGAAGGCCGTGATAAATGATCGAAAACGACGTTTTCTACCCCTTTTTTGTCCATAATGGAAAGATTAAACTCTTTTAAGAATAGGATCCACCTTATGAGTCATAACTTAGCATCTTTCTTAGGAAGGAGATATTTTAGCGTCGTGTGGTCGATAAAGCATGTAATGGGTTAACCAATGAGGTACGAACGAAACTTATGAAGGGAAAACACTACTCCTAGAAATTCTTTTTCTGTGGTGGAGTAATTGAGTTGTGGTCCGGTTAGAGTCCGACTAACTTAGTAGCTGACCTGAGCTTTCTTATATTTTCTCTGGTCTAAAACAACCCCTATAGCGTAATCACTCGCATCACTCATAAGCTCCAATGGAAGGGACCAATCCTAAGCTTGCATGATGGGAGCGGAAACAAGCATGCTTTTCAATTTATCAAAAGCACCTTGGCATGCTTCATTCCACTCAAAGGTAGCATTCTTCAAAAGGAGGTTACTCAAGGGTCTAGCGATGGCACTAAAATCCTTGATAAACTATCTATAAAATTCGGCATGGCCCAAGAAGGAGCGCACATCCTTTAGTGATTTAGGTGGGGGAAGCTCAGTTATGATATCTAATTTGGCCCTATCTACTTAGATTCCCTTGGACGACACTATCTTGCCAAGAACCATTCCTTCGGTTACCATGAAGTCGCATTTTTCCCAATTGAGTACCAAGTTATTTTCAACACACCGGGCTAGCTTTCTCAAGATTTGTGAGACAATGATCGAAAGAGGGGCCGAAAACACAAAAGTCATCAATGAAAACTTCAAGGCCTCTTTAAACCATGTCGCTAAAGATACTAATCATGCACCATTAAAAGGTCGCAGGTGCATTACACAATCCAAATGACATTCATTTATTGGCAAACTTCGCAAAGGGATATGTGAAAGTCGTCTTTTCTTGGTCTAAAACATCAATCTCTATTTGGTTATATCCTAAATAAACATTTAGGAAGAAATAGTATGGATGTACCGCTTCTCTCTCTAGCATTTGGCCGATAAATCGTAGGGGAAATGATCTTTCCTAATGCCTACACTGAGTTTTCGGTAATCAATGCAAATGCGCCACCCGGTGGTGGTGCGTTGGGGGATTAACTCACCCTTGGCATTCTCAACCATAGTCATTCCCAACTTCTCCAGGACTACTTGGATAGAACTTTCACATTTTCTATCTGAGATTGGGTAGATGATCCCGACGTGATATAATTTAATAATTTTGGCTTGCACTACCTCTTTGATTGTGGGGTTTAATCTTCTTTACATTTACCTCGAGGGCTTTATGTCCTCCTCGAGGTGGATTTTATGGGTACAAATAAAGGGACTTATAACTTTCAAATCTTCTATGATCCAACCAAAACCACCTATGTACTTCCTCAAAGTTTCGAACAACTTACCCTCTTTCTCTTTATCTAGGCTAGAGGAGACAAGAACAAAAAATGTCTCACCCTCTCCAAAATAAGCATATTTTACATTAGAGGGTAGTTTCTTCAACTCGAGGGTGGGAATTTTTTCTTAGGGGGGGGGATCAAGCATGACTCCATCGGGGGTAGCTCCTCGAATCTAGAAACTCAGTGAATATCTCTTAAGTTCTCAATTGATGCTCCTTCATCTAATATCGCTTTCAACCCCTCTACTTCTCGCTCAAACTCAGTATATGTGACCTCACACCTAACACCTCTCACTAGACATGCTTCTAAAGAGTCCCCACCCATGGTTCTCTAAATGTGCTCCTCTACTACCACCTCTATGAAATCTACCATATGGATTTCATCTTCTTACCCCACTTGGTTAGCAACATTGAATATGTTCGTCTCGAGGGTCAGGTTCTCGAAAGTGAGTTGCATTTTCCCATTGCGTGTATTGATTAAAGCGTTAGCCGTGCATAAGAATGGGCGACCTAGAATAATGGGACCATGGTTACTAAAATGGATTGAGGGCTACGTGTCCCAAATGATAAAATCTACCAGAAAGTAGAATGTGGCCTCTTGGACTATCACGTCCTCGACAATCCCTCGAGGTATCTTCAATGTGCGATTCGCTAGTTGGTGAGTGATTCGTGTGGGTTTAAGTTCACCCAAATCAAGCTTCCTATAAATGGAGTAGGGAAGGATATTAACACTTGCGCCTAAATTCAGCAAGGCTTCCTCAATTCGATGCTCTCCAATAACACATGAAATCGTGGGTGCACCCGGATCTTTAAATTTTGGTGGGAGGTCGTTTAGGAGAACGGAGCTCACATTCTATGCTAGGAATACATTCTTCTTCATCTTTAGCCTTTTTTTCACCGTCAATAAATCTTTAATGAGTTTGGCATAGGCAGGAATTTGCTGGATGGCATCAAGAAAAGGTAAATTTAGCTTGACTTGCTTAAGAACATCTAACACATCTGCACATGAGGCTCCTTTTGGGGGGGATCCAACCGTTGAGGTAAAGGAGCGGCGGTGGGGGCTTTCACTACATCTTCTAGCTCGCTAGTGTCATCATTTTCACTCTCCTTCAAGGGGCATCTTCGGCCTCTTTCATGCCAGGCGAAACATCCTTGTCTTTAGGTGTGTCGTGTGGGGGAGGTGATAAATCAACGACTCGCCCACTACATAGAGTGGTGACAGCTTGACATTACTTTTGCTGATCATGGGAAGTAGAGCTAACATTATCTTGACCTTGAGGAGGTCTTTGGACTTGGGCGGAAAACTTTCCCTTCTCTTGGATATTTAAAGCGTTTTGCAACCTAGAGATACTAGTATGGATCTCAATGAAAATTCGCTCATGCTTAGCATTGGTTGCATTTTGAGATTGGATGAACTGATTTAAACTATCCTTAAGAGTCCTCCACGGTGGGGTGATGTATGGTGCAGGAGGTGGTGCTTGTATATGTATTTGCTTTTGGGGAGCATGTTAGAAATGTGGAGGTGGAGGAGGGGTAACGTGTCAGTTAGGATTCAACGTAGCCTTCTATTTCCTATAGCTAAACCCAGAATAGTTTCTCCACGAAGGGTTGTACGGGGCATTAAAATTTCCCTTAAATCCCCCAATTGCTTCCACTTGCTTATTAAGCATGCCTTTGTAGGCGGGTATCGTCGGACATTCCTTCGTTGAATGGCCTGCCTCTCAAATACCACACACCTTCTCTTTCACGGCTAGAGTGGATCCGGTAGCTTCTCCTGAGAGGGATTCACAGTCATTCTCTATTTTTTTAGTAAGTTGATTAAACTTATAATTCTAGTCAGTATCCTTGTCCATGTTGTAAATTTCGGATGCAGAAGGAGTGGTGGATGTCTGTCGGACCCAGTTTTGGGCATTGGGGTCAGATGTATCACATGCTTGAGTAGTCTTGGTGACATACTTAAGAGGAGCCTCAACATCGTTACCATCTAGCTCCCAAAATGGTCTTTCACGCATAGTTTGAACAAGTTGCTTCGGCTCTATAGTTAGCCCATTTTGGAAGAAAGAGATAAGATGATATTTTTCAAATCCATTATGTGGGAAAGCGTTAGAAAGGTCTTGGAAGTGTTCTCAATGCCTATCAAATGGCTCATTATGTCGTTGTTGAAAGGCTTGAATTTGAGCCCTTGACGGAGTTGGTTTTATGTGGAGGAAAGAATTTCATGAGAAACTTTGATTGCATATCCTTCCATGATGTAACAGAGTTCGGTGATAAGACCACAGCTAGGTCTTAGCTTTATCCTTTAAGGAAAAGGGAAAATTTTTTAGGTGAACGATGTCTGATGCGCAAGCTTGATCACTAAATGTATCATATACCTCTTAGAACTCGCAGATGTGTAGGTATGGTTTCTCCGAATCCATGCCGTGAAATGTGGGGATGATTTGTATCATCCCTTTGTGAAAGTGGAATTGTCATACATTGCATGGGAGTAGAATTAATCCAGGGGTGACAGTTCGCTCAAGATATAAAAGATCTTTCACGAGACGATACAGTAGGTTTCCCTCACCCGCACCAAAACTGGCTATATCTGACATTTCTCTCTCTCCCAAGAACTCAGAACCCTCACTCGATGTCCTAGAAGTGTGACTCAGGGTGTGACTCATGATGGAGTTTAGAGGTGTAACCCAAAATTGTGGAATACGAAGAGTATGTGGACTATCAGGATCGTACTCAACTATTGGATTCTTGTGAATGCGTGCAGGAGTAGATTGAGGTGTTTGTTGGGATTTTGCATTAAAGGGTTTTGAGAGATGTTATTTTTTTTTTCTTTTCAATTTTTTTTTGGCTTTTTAAGATTTGGAATCATTTTTTGGATTAAATCAACCTAACCTAAAAATCTACCTAACTTCACGACAATGGCACAAAAAACTTGATGCGACTGAAAATATGTCTATAGTGCGTGCTTATATAGGCTAAAGTGCAAGCCTCCCATGTAAAAAATAAATCTGGTAAGATGAGATCGATCCTCAGGGAATTAGGACGATTGCTCGTAATGAGGAAGGAAAGGAGACTAACCCAAAACTGATTCAAGAAGAAAAAATGAATAGGTGATTTATCTTTAGGATGAAAGGCTACTATCTAAATGCAAACGAAATTGAAATTACTAAGCTACGTGCACGAAAGTAAAACTACTACAAGTAATTGAATATGAATGAGGAAAAACAAGTTAGGATAAAATCCACCAAACCCTAGTATGTTTAGTGGATCTAAAACCATCTCTTGAATTATATAATTGATTCAACTCAGTCTTTATTAATCTCAAGCATTACATTTATGAGGGTACTAGACTACATAATACATAATCAAGAGCAAGAATAAAGCGGTGTCGAAATAATAAACATGCACGTTGCATTCTTAAACACCCCGGTTACCTTGGGCAAATGAGGTTAAAAGACCTACGACGGTTGTGATCACTAGATAACACGATTCGATCATTATTTAATTGGAAGACTAATTTTTTATACATGAAAACTACATCAGGTTGGGTTCATGCACCCAACCATTAGATATCTATCTAGACATGATTAAACTATGATTGAATAAGAAATCTATATTGCATGAATTCATAATTACGTGAAAAATGGGACGAAACTTGTAAAGAATAATTTTAACTTAATTTCTATGAATCATCAAACACAAATATGCAAGCACTTGAAAGCAAGAAGAAAATATTACTTAAAATGAAGGAAATTCTTGAATTAATGCCTAAAACTTGAGCAACTCTTAAAGAAAGTAATTCCCTAGGGTTCTTCGATTCAAAATCTCTCTAAAACTTAAAAAAACAAGATCCCTTTAAAGTCTGGTAATAAGCTCGAATAAATACCCTCCGAATTTACAAGAGTTCGATCTAAGTACAACTCTAATTTTGAAACAGAATAAGTCAGAAAATTGACAACCGAACTGATCCAGTCTGGGGTCATCGATTTGGTTTTGGTACACCGGATCGGTTAATTTTTGCTTCTCAACAGATCGGATCGGTCGTTCGTTCTATGAAGGAAATTTTAAAATTCTGAACCCGTTCATTTCTGGTCGACACCAGATCGGCCTACTCTATTCCAGAACTTGGCCTCCACCGGACCGATTCGTTTTTGGTTCTCATCGGATCGGTTTGGGGATATTCTTCTTCCTTCTCTTCTTATGATTTTCTCTTAACTTCTAAGCTTCATAACTTTTGATCCGGGACTTGGATTTCGACGTCGTTTCTTCCTACGTGCTTTTAGACTCGAGGTCTTCAACTTTCATTTTAGTCCATCATCCAAATTCGAGATGTAAAATTACTCTTTTTACCTCTAAATTTTCTTCCTTTCTTCTCTTCCGTTCTTCCCGTTTCTTCCTTTCTTTGCATGCAATGGATACATTCAAAACTAATGAGAAATACACGAAACTCGGGTACCTGTTAGAAGATATCAGTAGCAATGATATGAGATAAATTAATGCAGTTTACATTGTACGAGGTGATAAAAGCCTCTAAATTAAGGGGATAAATCAAAAGAATTTATGCCTAATCAATAACCATTAAGGTGTTTGGGAATAAGTTGAAATATTTGATAGGATTCAGTGTCGGACCAAAGCCTCTAAAATTCAAGATTCATAATGCAGTCTCTTGATCATAATGAATAGATGACAAACTCAAGAGATAAGATATCTTCACTTAAAGAACTAAATGTAAAGAGTGTGCAATAGTCAATTGGATTAAACTTATTTAATATAGATGACAACCCACACCAATTTCGTTTGCCCTAGAATATGCAAACTATATGATTCAAAGCATAAATAAAGAATGCATGCAATCAAAACAATCAAGACAAGATCTCAGGAAAAATCCCCTTCGGGTAAAAACCTTTTCAATTTCACTTATACAATTCACAAATTGCAACGTATAAACCTATAAGTGAACTACAACATTTCGATGAATCCTCCCACAGGTGACCTTCGTCTTCCTTTAATAAGTATTCCAGCAAGAATCATAAGATCAGCAATGGAGATGCCTTCTCCACAAGAGTAGTTGCTGTATAGAATTATGTAAGGGTTTCAAAGATGATTCATAATGATATTTGGGAGGTTTTGTGTGAATCCAAAGGTGTTTTTTCTTTTAAAAATTGAGACCTTTTTTTGCAGTGGGTCTGTAATTTTTGGAATTGTAAAAGTCTTATGAAAAATCCACATGAAACAAGTATTTGTAGGAAACCATGAAAATCGAGGCACTAAAAGTCATTCGAATTGGTTTGATTCTCGTTCATACGAGATTAGCTCTTCGTTAGAACAAAAAAAAAATCATTCGAACAACAATATTTTCTCGTTTGAACGAACTTCAAATGGAATTCTAACGACTTGAAACAGTACGCCATCGTCAGAAGTTTGTTTGATGTAGGTTTCAAACAAGACTTCTAGCGAACAAAAATTCTGTTCAAACGAGTCTCTCATCTCGTTAGAACTGCTGGGCAAAAATTTAAAAAAACAATTAAGTGTAAACCACCCTCATTTTGTTTAAATTAAATTAAGAAAAAATACTCCCAATATAATTATGAAAAACTACGAACTCCAAAACATAAAATATACCATTATTATGTGAAGTCGTGGAGCACGGTGAAGATGAACGTGGAGCATGATGAAGATGTAGCAGTGGACGTTGGATATGCACTTTAAAGTTGAAAAATATTCGGATATGTCGATGATCATGATTCCGTGATTATATGATGTAGATTAACGAGATATACCATAACTTAATTAACCTAGAAACTATTGGAAATGTCCTAGATAATAGTGACAATGTCTGAAATGTTACCTTTACCAATCTCCCCTTATGGCTATTTTGATACATAAATAAAAAATCTTAATTATCAAACGAAGTTCCTAAGAAAAATAATATTTTAATACCCTCCCAAAGCCCACAAACAAAATGATATCAAAATACATAAATTTTCGAAATCTTCAATATCTTCAAATATCCAAATTTTCAATTCTCCCACTTTCTCTTGATCATTGTTTTAGGAGCTTTGTCTTACGTGTACTTTTCATATTCTTATCAAAGTGTACCATCATACAGTAGACAAAGAAATAACCATGATGCTACAAATGAGTTTGAAATATAAAATGATAATCAGAACTTATATCCCCACCATAAATCAAACCCCCCCTCCCCCCAAAGAATATCATCAGAAATGTAAAGCAATAAGTATAGCGCAATGATAAACTAAGAAAAACCAAAACAACTATTTTTGAATATTTTAAATTTTTATAAGGTATAAAAAATACCTTATAACACACACCATGAACTAACACTGAGATAATCAAGTCGTGAAAGCGTAAGGAATGGGTGTGAACAAATTCGATAGGTAAATCAACTCATACAATCATAACATATGTGTACGATGGATTTGAGATACTCCTAACTAATGTACTTAAAGTTTGCGTTAGGTGTAACTATGATGACCCGTGTAACTCATCTTACTACTATGTTGTAGCTAAATGGCTTCAGTTTCCTCCCCATATATGGGACATCCATAATAACCATGAACATTACAATCGAACAAGGTCCCATAGGCAGGAAGGTCGTGGATCTCCCACATCACCATTGCTTTAAGTGTGAAATCTTCACCCTCGTGAGAGTCGAACGTTGTAACGCCTTTATCCCATAACTCTTTATGTTCTTCGATTAATGGGGATACGAATATATCAATATCATCATTTGGAGCCTTCAGTTCAGGTATTAATAAAGATAATAATGTGAACTCCTTTCTCATGCACAGTATCGAAGGGACACTTAAAGGCGCCATTAGAACTGATAAATAACTTTGACTAGTACATATAAATTACCAAAAGGGTTTAACCCATCAGTTGAGATTGCAAGAGGAATGTTGTGTGGTTCTTTTGCAAATTAATGGTGTTGTGCATTTGAAATTTGCTAGGCTAGTGAATCGACTGATTGACACATCATATTCCCACCCATCTCTCATCGAGTGTTCCATGTCATGGCCTCTGCTATCCACGATACACTAAAAAATCATTTTAATTGTAACCCAATTGGAAAATACTTCAAAACCTTTTGTGGAATTTGCGAGCTCTTTTGATATTTTGCAGGTTTGTCCTTTACCTTCTCACAAACGACATATCAAGGCTCACCGCATACGGGACACTCATCCTTCTCTCTGTGTTCGTTGCAATACAATATGAAATCATACTTGCATGCGTGAATATATTTCTATTTCAATCCCAAACCTTTCAAGCTCTTCTTCATGGTAGGATAATTTTCTGGTAACGTGTTCTCGTCTGAGAGAATTTCTTTAACCCACTTAAGAATTCTGGTTACACTATTTTCAGACAAGACAAATTGACTCTTCAAGTTATGCAAACCAATCATTGCATATAATATCGAATGATCTTCATTTCAATATTTATACAACGGTCTAGCCGCATCGTCTTTCAACCGTATATATTCTCGATCTCCTGGTAGTTTGGTATCATATTGTTCATTGTGCGCATTATTTGTCTCCATGAGGTGGTGGTTTTGGTCGTGGTGGACTCCGTAAGCATCCTCAATTAGGTCGATCAATGAACGATGTGTTGGAGAATTATTTACCACTTCTACTCATTGGTGTTCTGTTACGTGTTCGGTTACCAATAATTCTTTGAGAACATAAGGTACATGTTTTTCACCATGGTATGTCCACTTGTTATAATCTTGAAAAATTCCCCACATTATTAAATGTGACTCAACATCTTCTAAAGATTTATATTTTTTGTTTATACAGTGGGTGCATCGACATGTAATCTTCTCACTTTTAATGTTCTTAAAAGAATATCTAATAAATTCTTGAATGCCTTTAACATAACTATTGGCTATTCTGTCCGTCCCCCCTATCCACTCTTTGTATTGTGGAAAATCCATTGAATAATCTTTAAATTGTAGTGATGTGATAACATGATAAAATAAATATCATGTTGCATAGTAAAGAACTAATATAGTATCAAAGCAAAGCACTAATATAGTCAACAACGCACTAATCAATCAAACTATGCAATAACTTAAACACAAGAACATGCCAATCAACGATACTACAAAACCACTTAAACTCAAATTAAATAAATTAGTGTACTAATATTATTACAACATAGGAAAAATATTGCGACATCTTCATCAAGAAGTAAACTAGCCAAGTGGTAATATAGTCTACATAATTTTTCAAAAAATTCGCTTCTCTACTGTTGATATGAGCTAGAACAGTTTCCAAACCCTCATATATTTTATCAACCACGATCTGACACTCACCCTCCTACAAAGTTCAATTATGTACTAAAATTCCTATGGTAGTGGACATGAGTGTGCATATCCCAACAACAAAGTTACCGATCAGGTCGTGTATATAGTATTCCTTGCCATAGTCATCATGGGTTATTAACAATGATCCAAAACCCGTGCCATGCTGTGATGTTGGGAAAGGGAATATTGAAGGAGGAGTCGGAATGTGCGGAGGTAATGGAGAATGAGAATTTTTTTAGATATCCTTGGCATCTGTGGAGGGAAACCAGGATGCATTGGGGGATGCAGGGGCATACGACCGATTAAAAGGGACACAATTTGTGAAAGTTTATCATTCACACCTCTCAATTCATTTCTAAGCCCCATTATATCCCCTTCAATCCTCGATTGATGTTCATCATTGGACGCAAAATGCTTATTAACAGAAGAAAGCTCGTCCATGAGAGGTGCGGTGTGTTTGAATCGTATTTTTGACAGATGCGACCCCAAACCTCTTGTCCTCCCTTTGTGGTCCTTCCCAAAGGTTTATGCGATGTCATCATTGTTAATATCATCGATCGGGCTTTAATCTAACTCAAAAATGATACACTTTATTGATTCTAGAGTCATAGCCACGTGACGAAGGAATTTATTATCTTTATCTCGTCTAGCATGCACATATAAGTTGGCCCTATTGGGTGTCTTTCCTTCATCCCGGCTTCCTTTCGTAATGGTCTTCCACTTGTTCATCAAATCTTCATAATATTTTAAGCCAAGCCGATGTACATCAGTTTTTTGGCCCTATTCTGCTTGTTTTTCTCCCTTTACAGTATTTTGGGTCCTTCGCCTCATTCTCCAAAAAATCATTCCATTGAGAGACTGGAATCTCAGCTTTCGAAGGGACTTTATCTTTGAGCGCCAAAATGTTGGATCTTGATGCTCCCTTAGGGAAATGCTTATGCCTAAAGTTTCTCCGATATGTTCGGAGTTGTTTAGCAACCCGAGAAAGCACCTTATTTTTTTAGTTGGGCAAAAATTAAAACCATTTACTGAGTTTCTCGTAGATGCCATATTTAATAGCTTTATCTACGAGGTTCCAATTGTCAGTTCCTCCCACTCCCACATTTATTTTTGCCTAGGACAAACAATAGGCTTGAAACTGTTGAACGTGGTTCTTATCCCCCATGGGGTTATTTCCCAAAAGAGAGAACCCAATGGGCTTTTTCTCAACTCAAACAGCAGTTTCAGGAGCGTTGGGCGTGTCTATTGGATTAGTGGGAGTACCTTGCCTATTGCAACTCGGAGTAGGGGAGTGAATAGTATGTGGAGTAGGGGAGTGAGTAGAATTCGAAGTAGGGGAGTGAATAGTTTGTGGAGTTGAGTATTACTCGCCAATTGGTGATGAGAATTCTACTTATGGTTGTTGGTTGTTGGACCGTTACTTCCATTGCCGCCCGACATTATCTACAAAAATAATAAAAGTTAAATGTGTATCTATAATAATAGATGCATAATTTCATAGTTCAATATGAAAATATAACTAACAAAATAATTTTTGTGACTATATATTATCATGTACTTATTCAGGGTAAGACTTTAACAAAACTTCAATGTTTCTGATCTCCATCCATTCTAGATTTGTTTTTAAAAACCTATGGATTTTGCACGTGGCCAATTAGGAGGAAGCGTATCTATAATGGATGCATAGATATCAATGACATGAACTCGAAATCTCATCCTTTTCATCCTGTTGGCAAGATCGAGTTTGACATGCATATGTCGTGAGACGTCACAATCTTCGTTAATGCTCTGTGTACGTAATTTTATCCATAATGGGTGAATTTTTTTTTACCTTCTCTAACAGCGTAAGTAAGGTCAGTTCTCTATCGGGATTATGCACGCTATATATATATTTTACATCTTCATCCCAATATTGTGGCAGGGAAAACATAATACGATCGAACAAGTACTCTTGTTGGAAATGAACTCCACGGTTTACAAGGTAGTTAAATTGTTCGATATTCCTATTTCCATACCACTAAACTGGAGTACCCACTTTATGAGGATCATTAATGAAATAGGTATGAGTGCGGACCAATTCCAATATTTCATACTCTTGTTGCCATCGATTATCACCGTGACTCATTTTTTCAAAGAAAAATGAACGAGGACGTGAATATGATTCCTATAAAAAATGGCTCTAATGAATCATTAACTAGTTATTATGTACGAGGGCATGGGTATGATTACTATAAATAATGGCACTAATGAATCATTAACTAGTTATTATGTACGAGCGCGTGGATATGATTCCTATAAATAATGGCTCTAATGAATCATCAACCGTTAATTTATTATGTTTTGAATACCTACTTTTGTCATTTAAGCCAACAATCCCTAAAATGAACCCTTATGTTTGGTATTATTTTAATGGAGAGGTATTTTTTTATATTTCAACCCCAAACTTAAACCAACAATATCCATTTAATTAAAAAATTTCCCTAGTTTGAAAATTAAACCAACAATATCCATTAAATTAAAATTTGCCCTAGTTTGAAACATAAACCAACATTAGTCATATATATGTCTTTTTTCTATAATACACACACACACATACACATTTACGGTATACACAATACACACAGTGACAATGTATACATAGCTACGTACATATACACAATACACACGTATACACACACACACACATATACACATACGTATACACACACACACACACACACACATACACAGACATATACATATACACACACACACATATATACATATACGTATTTATAGTATACACAAATAGAGAAATATACACATAGAGAAATATGTATCTACTTTTGAGATTGAGAGAAGGAGAGAGCTAGAGATTAAGAGAAGGAATTTGCCGGAGAGAGGGATGGAAAATAAGGGTTTAGGAGTTTTTGAGGGAAATGAAAAACTGTTTTGCATTTTTTAAGTATAAATACCATTGTCACGGCTTAAGGTCGTGACCCTATGACGTGACCCCTTTATTTTTTTACACGTTAGTGTGGAAATAAGGCCATGGTCACGGCCCAAAGCCGTGACTCAGATAATTTACTAGTCACGGACTTAAGCCGTGGCCCGTGACCATGTCATTGTGTAATGAGGTTTGTGGTCACAGCTAAGGGTCGTGACTCATCCCTGACCAAAATTAGAGGGACACTTAGTGCCATCACGGTCACGGTTGGGTCACGGTTTAAAGTCGTGACCCAAGGGAGTCAGTGTTTAGATCCGTGACCAAGCACAAGACGACGCATGACCACAGAGAGTCCTGGATTTGGTCATGCCCATTTTAACCGTAGTCACGATTTTAGGTCGTGACCAAGCAGTCACAGTTGTGAGCCGTGACCCCTTCTTCGTGACCACTTTCGGTATTTGGTGTAGTGTACGTATATTTTTGGGATAACAATGATATTACACTTAATTTGAATTTTGGTTAATAATTAGATATGAAACTAAAAAGATAAGCACCGTCACTCTTTAATCCATTCATTGTACCTTTTATCCAAAATACTATCCCTCCTTTAATATCCTCTCTCTCTCTCTCTCTCTCTTTCTCTCTCTCTCTAAGAGAGAGGACTCTCTATGGTGCAGACCCCAATTCATATCATTTTTTAAAAATAGTAAAAAAATGAATTTTTTTATGACACTTCATCGATATAATCTCCACGGTGAGAAGATCATCTTCATTTATTTTCATCACAAATTCAATAAAAAAAACGTTGAGATAAGGTGATATGTAAAAAAATGGTATAAATATGCATATTCGACTCTTGAAATGTTGGCGATCATCTCACCTACTTTTTGATTGAATTTTTTGATGAACTTCATGGATATGATCTCGACGGTGGGAAGATCATACACATGAATTTTTATTAAAAAAATCAATCAATAAAGTGGTTGGCGCCGACCCTACATTTCAACGGTTGAAAATAAATATTTATACCATTTTTTACATATCACCTCATCTCAACGATTTTTTTTGTTGAATTTTTTTATGAAAAAAATTGGAGATGATCTTCTAATCTTGAAAATTATATCCATGAAGTTTCATCAAAAAATTCATTTTTCTACTATTTTTAAAAAATAGTATGTACCGGTGTCTGCAACATAAGGAATTCTTACAGAAGACTTTATTTTTTATATATATATAATGCTCTAATGTGGAGTGGTCCGCACTTTTACAATCCGAACTTATGAGTTAGAAAAAATATAACAGTTTTGTTTTTTATATTATTGTTTCTCTTTTTACCAACCTCTTTCCCCATATACCTTGTGGAATAACCCACCTTCTCTCCTCTATATTAGAGACAAGTCTTCTCTATCTTCACACTCCCTCTTCTTTGCCCAAGATTTTGACGTATGCAAGATTGAAGGTTTTATTATTAAAGAAATTTTGCAACATACTGGTAGGATGTGAGAATATGAGAGAGAGAGAGAGAGAGAGAGAGAGAGAGGGGTGAGGTTAGGTGAGGTGAGGTGATAGCGAGACATGATAGAGACGTCTTAGAGAGAGAGAAAAGTCACTAGCCAATTTGGCTATTTTTATTATGTAATTCTTGGTTTTGTGGCCACATGAGTAGTTCATATTATATAACGTGCGGATCAGTCCGCACTAGAGCATTATTGTGTGTGTGTGTGTGTGTGTATCATGATCTCCTATAGTATCTATCTATCTCACGCACGGATCCACGTGCGCGCGCGCACAGACACACATCCCCCATTTCACCATCATATTGCCTCCCTATTATAAATTAAATTCTACCCATCCACCGCACATCATTTCATAAATAAAAACCAAATCAAAAATTTGAAATATCAATTTCAAAATCTAAAATCAAAGAACAAAAATCTTAATAGATTGAATTCTTAATTGGAATCTCGATAACAGGATTCTGGTTACAAATATGTGGGTTTAGTTATCTTATATATTTATGTTGGAATTTGGGTGTGTTAATATATGAATGTTCACTAAAAACAATAAACATCAGTTTCATGTTAAAGAAGTTTGTTGGGATCTCGGTAACGGGAATTTTAATAGAGGATTTATGATGGAAGCTCGATAATGGGGTTTGTTCAAGGTTTTAGTTTTTTTGATAATTTTCTTTGGTAACGGTGTTTTTTGTTTCAGATATGTGGAATTTGTGTTTTTTATCTCAAGGTGGAGGGGTGGGTGGGTTGTGAAGGGTGAGTGAGTTTTAAGTTTAGGGTAGGTTGTTATCGGAGGTGGGAGGGGGTCAGGGTTGCTCTCAGTGTGAGGAGTGAGGGGGGGGGAGAGAGAGAGAGAGAGAGAGAGAGAGGAGAAGCATGGTGGTGGTTGATAGTGTTTTTTTGTGTGTGTGTGTGTGTGAGAGAGAGAGAGAGAGAGAGAGGGAGAAAGAGAGATCATATCGGGTATTAAATGGTAGAGGGCATTTTGGAAAAAAAAAGGTAAAATTAATGGATGAAAGACCAACGATGTTTTTTTTTAATGTTATGTCTAATTAGCGATCAGAACCGGGGTTAAGTCAAAAATCATTTCGTAAATCTACGATTTTTTTTCTAAAAGACACTTTATTATTAAAAATTTAGGTTGAAAGTTTCAAATTTTGAAATTTCAAAATCATTATATCAAATTATGCATATAAAGTGAAGTGACTAGGTTATACAAGAAAGTAACCCATTCAAATTAATGTAAGAGGAAACTTATGGAAATGAAGTGACGACTCTAACACATATAAATTGATATAAAAGGAAGCTTATGGAAATGAAGTGACGGCATCAAATCTTGACTAAAGAGTATTAGGGAGAATAACTATATGAATCGTATTAAAGTTCAACAACTTTTGGAAAAGTGATCCCATATGTGTATCTACATATTTTGTTACTTGTTTGTAAGATAAGCTAAAAAAGTAGTTCTTATTAATCTTGTGAAAATGGTATAATGGTAATTACATGGCACTTATGTATTTTATATATTTATTTCAAGTTAAAATGAGAGGACTTTTGATGTCATGTTATATTTAAGTAATGATAATACTGTTTAAAAATATTGCATTTAAAACAAGGAGATTGATTGTAGTGAAAAATTACAATGTTATTTAACATTTGACCATGAACGGTTCAAGAGTGACTTGTGCCTCTATCCTGATTGCTCCAACAGTAAGAACGCATTTTGGACTATTTGATTAGGCGCATGATTCAGGGTTCGATTCCCTCTGGACATGTGATTTGAAGTTGAACACGTGTGAATTTTTCTGGCACAGTATTCCCCTATTTAGTTTGCACAAGGGACCCATTCTCGTAGACTTTTAGGATTATTAGGAAAAAAAGAGTTGCTTATGCTCCCATTCAAATCAAATACTAATTTATTAAGTTTTCATATCAACCTAAATTACTAAAACTATAGATAGGTAAAAGGATTAATTACCAAAAAGTCTTTCGAATATTTTTTAATATACATTTAGTCCAAGCTTTTTTATTTTGTTCCAAAAAGTCCCTTACAACATAAAAATACAAAAGACACCTCTTTTTACTTAACTCATTTAGTCCCTCAAAAACTAATTCAACCAATATTCTCTTATTTTTAAAGGTTCACGCTAGCGACACTCCCTCCCCTTCCACCTCCAGTAGCGGAACTCTAACAGTGGGAGTGGGAGTGGGGGTGGGGGTGGAGGAAGGTAGGTAAATAGGTTTGTGTATGTCGTTATTTTGACTATTTTTATGTGGTGAGGAGGTTTTTGAAACAAAATAAAAAGAATCGAACTAAACGTGTATTAAAAATATTTAAGAAACAATTCAATACATGCCCCCTGATAAAATCTATTTTATTTTTTATTTTTTATTGTTATTATCTTTTTTTCATGATTTTTAATAAACGAAAAGGTGCATATTTATGTAGTAAAAAATCGAAACAGTAGATGGTTCATCATATGTAGTGCAAACTTATTATTTAGCAACCTATACTTTCAAGCTCCATTACAGTCAATGTAACACTATTTTCTTTGTCCGTGTTTATAGATACCTAGACCTCTACCATTAAGTGTGCTTGACACATTTTATTCATTCTGCTTTCTATTGGAAAGTAGGTATTCATGTCTCCTTTGAAGAAGTTCTTTGGACTTTTTAAGAATAAATTGATTGAATTTTATCTACACTTAGTTGCTATTTGCGAATGCAATAAAAATGATGAAAATGTGTAGTTGCATGTTTAAACCCCCTTTATTCTCCCTATTAAAACAAATGAAATCGGGAGATGATTGAGTACTTAATTACAAGAACATAAATTTTAGAATTAATTATATTTTAATCACTTAAGCTGTAGATTTATTTTCATTTTCTATATATGACTCCCTCAACTTCTATAAACGTGTCATTTTATCCCTGATCGTAACTGTGTTAAGTTATTGGACAAATAAATGGTTATTTTATCATTTGACCATTATCTGCAATGCATACATTCGATTTTGCGTCAAATAATTTAACATTGTTACTGTTTGAGGATAAAGTTATGCATTTTTATAAGTTGAGAGGGTTGAGTTCAGAAAATGAAAGCACCGGTGGTGAAGCTTAAATAAAAGTAAAGTTGAATAGGTAAAAGTATAGTATATCATGAATTCTGATATTCAAATTCAAAGAGAATTACCAAACAATATTTGTTTAAAAAAAATACTCTATAACTTGGAGCATCTCACGTGTCCATTTTGAATCACTTTACCCCAACTTTGTATATTTATGTACAAATTAATCACAACATTTTCACTTTACCCAAATAATAAACTATAACGTTATATCATTTCCTTTCAATGTAACAATACCGCATTTTGGATTGTAATTTCGGTATTTAATTTTGATACCATAATTTCGGTAAATTGTTATTTTAAATGAGTACACCAAAACCAACCACAAAAAATTCGGGATTTTCATTTTTGGTAGTTTTGGTTTTCAGTAAGGAAATAAAGTAAATTATTGCCACTTTTTATCAATATAAAATAGTACCGTAGAAATTTTTACAGTATCACGAACACTCTTAATTATTTCTATAAAAAAAATTTATGTTGCATAAACTATCTAAGCAAGCAATCAATTAACATGGTTTTAAATAACGTGTTATATAACAAAAAGAATTATCCAAAAGTTCAACATGACAATTAAGCATACTTATCACACATTATTTATTTTATCTATCCTTTACGTACAAGTCTTACCTAAAGTCAATAGTAGGGCTGGACTAACCCAAAAATGCATACAGGTTATCCACGTTTATACCAACAATGGTAAGGAAATTACTCTACCAAATTATATTTGAATCACATTTTAATCACATTTACATCTGATGCCTTACCAAGATATAGTGTGTTGGATATAATTCATCATGTCATATATAGTCTTCGTTCAATTTAGTATATTTTCAAGCTAAAGCAATCATTATAAAAAGATAACTAAATGAAAATAAAGAACCCATCAAAAGTAATACTACACATAAGCAAAGAAAACACCCCAAATAACATTCCCCAAAAAGTAATTTTCACTTGGCATGGGAAGTTTGTCAAAATAACATTTGTGGAGTTAAAAGTACAAGTAAAGAGTTAATTACACTTAGACCCCCTGAATTATACCCCTCTCAATACTTTACCTTCAGTACTTCCAATTTTTTTCGAATTGTCTCCCATACTTTCACGTTCAGTGCAAATTGCCAAAAATGACTCACGTGTGTCCCACACGAGTTTTAAGTGAGGGCAAAGTTATCTTTGAAGTATATTTACAATTTTATTTTAATTTTTACACTTCTTTACTTTCTCTCACTCTTTTCTCCTTCTTCTTTCTCATCTGCAGCTCGTCATCTCCAACTCTCTTCTTCTTCTTCCTCCCCATCTCTCTTTTTCTCACACACACACACACACACACACACACACACGAACAAATTTGAGTTGAATCGATGTGGATTTTCAACCGAGGGCGGAGTTAGGCTGGGATGGGTGGTGGTGGTTTGGAGGCGGGGTTGGGGTTGGTTTCGAGCACCGAACATATTTGGGGCTTTTTTTTTTTTTTTTACCAAGAAACAGATCTGAATTGATTTTTTTATATCTAACACTTACACAATTATCCTTTTTTTTATTATGATTTTTATTGGTGATTTTTTTAATGTTGTTTTCTTTTATCATTTATATTGCTAATTTGTGGCTTTTATCATTTTTTATTGCCGAAATTAATTTATTTTTTTCTGAAAACCATTTTTTATCTCAGAAAACTATTTTTATGTGCTGAAAATAATTTTTTATCGATGAAAAACATTTCTTTTTATGAAAACTATTTTTTCTTTGTTGGAAATATTTTTGTATCCTGGCGAAATATTTTTTTATTGCAGGAAACCATTTTTTAATTTTTTGAAACACATTGTTTTTTGCTAAAAATAATTTTTCATTGCTTGAAATCATTTGTTTTTTCTTATAACCATTTTTTAGTTGTTGAAAATATTTGATATTGCATGAAATCATTTGTTTTTGTTGGAAATCATTTTTTTGGATTTTTCACATTTTTAAAGTAGTTTTTTATTCTTCTCAAATTTTAAAATGTTTTTACTGGAATTTTAAGAGTTTTAAATATCTTTTTTGTATTTCAATTTGTTTCAAATATTATTTGTAAATATATTTGGCATGGGATTGTAATCTGGAATTTCGATGAACAAAGGTTAAGATTGAATCTCATGTATGTAGATGATGGATTTTTATCTAGATTACAATCCTAGAAATCTAAGAATCGTTCTTGAAATTTGATGAAGGAAACTTAGGGTTCTTGAATAAAAATTGAAAAATCTTGGATTTGCATGTAGAGGATTTTAATACATGTAATTGATTTGTAGTTTAGTGATTCTAATACCATGTATTTGCCCCATAATTTGATCAATACTTATTACTTGTGAAATAAATACGAGATTAAAGATTTTGGATCCTCCTATTAACTCTGGGAAATTGGGGTTGAATTTGATATGATAAATATGGATTGGATGGTCATAAGAGGTATAATTAAGTACTAAGTACCATACATGTTTAGGTAATCGGAATCACGATTGGATTAGATGTTCAAGAAAGAAAATTTTCGTAATAAGAATAATGAGCAGATCTGGGCAACTGTTGCCTTCCGGTTACGCAAAAACTGGGCTACTGCCTTAGTCCGAATCAATTCGATTTTGGGATGAATCGATTCTCTTTGGAAAGCGAATCGATTCGAACAAACATCGAATCGATTCGGCCTTGGGGGCTGAGTGAGCTGGGCTTGGGGTTTGGTTAAGGATACATTTGGGAGTCCATGCGAGGTAGTGGGACCGTGTATGGGCCAATAGGGAATTTATTAAAAATGCGAATGCCCCCATATTACATTGAAAAATTACATTTAACAAGATGGTTAAATAATTATTCAAGGGAATTGAATTAATAATTCACCAGATGATAAATTATTAATAAATGGAAAATTGTGAACTTTATGTGGGACTTTTCTATGGTAATTATCGAGTAGTTACCTATACATATTATATGGTATAATAATATGTACCTATATGTATTTGTGTAGACATACCAAGGTTCGTAGACTGTCCTATCGGCTTGGGGGTTCGTGCGTTCGGACCGCATACCACACGCCAGCACATGTGGACTTGGCGACTGTGTAGATCATATAGATACTACATAGAGGTGTCATCTACAAGAGGTAGGTGTTGATGCTGATAGCCTTTGTCATCGGCAGGTATTGGCTGCGAGCTGGCATCATTATCCTGCGTAGGGACTCACAACTTATGTATGTTTTGTGATGTCCGCTTAAGATAAGAGATTCATCCGGACTTATCGATAGAGTACGAACTAAACACCAATGGTAAATGCCTTTGTGTATTGAATGTATGACACGACACACACACACACACACACAGAAATATATATATATATATATATATATATATATATATATATATATATATATATATATATATATATATATATATACACACGCACACACACAGAAATGTCTAAGAATGTGAACATAAACTATAAACCCTTACTCTGCATTGGATAATAGATGTTTATGCCGATATGTGTGGCTTATAAGACTAGGATTATGACTATTTGAAATTAAATATAGTCGGTTCACTTAAGTATATAATTATCGCCAAACCCATTATTATTAAATTGGCACACTGTTATATTTATTATTTGAGAATTAGTGGGATGTGGATAATATTACACTTAGATGTGGGGTGAGGTGTTAAACGCATGTGAGTGATGAGGGAGAGTATTTATTTTGCATTAACTGTATTATTGCATCTTAAATTGGTTAAGTTAATTCTTACACACCTAGGGCTCTGACCCAAATTTAAATGTTTTCTCCCTCTAGTGCTCCTAGACTAGGATAGCTGAATTGTCATTGTAGTAGTCTTGCAATCTCTCTTACTCATCAGTGTTCAGAGTTATTGACTCTAGTGTAGGTGTTTTTATACCGTAGTTATTTATTCTATTTGGAACATTTGTAAGGGCATAAGCCCGAGATTTCTTTACATTATGTTTGGTTGAGATACTGATACACTTGTTGCATTTATTATTTGGTTTGTGATGGTTTGGATTTATTTAGTATTATGAAAATATTCATGAAGCTCAATCATGGGCCTTTAACATAATTATTTATATTTACGTTTGTGTTGAGAATGATATTAATTGAAAGACCAACCCCATCTTCGGTGTATCATTCCTGGTCAGTCTTTACGTGAGAAAATGGGGGTTGTTACAGACGGTAGGGGGTTACTTATAGCCATTTTCAAAGTATGGGAGGCAATTTGAAACAACTTAAAGTATTAGAGGTGAACTGTTGGGAGTGGCATAGTTTAGGGGGGCTAAGTGTCATAAATATCTTATTCAAGTTAAGCTGGAAAAATATGCTAAATATTACGTAATTAGGCATGTTGTTAAGAGAAATAGGGAGTCCATGAGAATAAGAGAGAAAGAGATGATATATATTATGGATAAGATAGTATAATATCTAGTAATATAAAGCATACTTTGGAAGCTACCGTACCAACTAATTTATCAAAATTCTGTTATATAAACAGCTAAACAATAGAAATCGCACAACTATTTCACATAAATAAGGCCCACATTTCCTTAGATCTTTTTTTTAACCTTATTCCCACTTTTTAATGGGATATTTGACTTAATTCTCCCTTTGTTGATTTCGATGATATATCCCTTTGCACGAGGGGATTATCTCCAAATATTGCATAAACATAGGGGGTTAGGTATAAGAATTTATTTGACATTGCCCCTTTTTATAATGTCAAATTTAACTTAACCTTCTATGTTGGGGAAAAAATCAAAGGATTATGAAAAAAAGGGGTTAGGTCAAATTCGGCATCAAAATTTGGATGTTAAATTAAAATGACCTAAAACTAAATATTACATGCATTTATTAGTAGTTTCTTTTTGCAATATGTTATAAGCATTAAGTCGTGTTGGACAAACTGAATTTTTTATATATATAATCAAATACGATACAATTTTATATGAATACAAATTAAAATAATTATAACAATTACCTAACCATACATCCAATATGAAAATAATTTAATTTCAAGGCCTATGTTTCACAAAATTTCCTTTAAACATATTCGTCCATTCATTTTCCAAGGTTTATGAACATCTATCTCCAAGGATAAAATAATATTTTATTCTTTATTGAAACAAAAATTCAATTAAAAAAACTTTGGCAAATTTAAATTTTATTTTGTACCTTCTCGTTGATTGAGTCAAGGAGAAAGGGAACAAATTGACATGGATTTAATTCAGCACTTCAAAAACAGTTTTTTTTTCAAAATATGGTAAGAGTTCTATTTATTATATATGAGGCACCATTTCTGAATGAAAACACTTTTTCATGAATAATCATGTCTTTTTCGTACAGTCAAAATCTTTCATGAATATTTATAATCTTTCACGAAATGATAAAACTTTTAACAAACAATGTGCCTATTGAAAATTTTATGAAATAAAAACTATATAACTTTCGTCCATTTAGTACAATATGGTAATTTTAAACAATTTCGTACATGAGTGAAAATTAGAGACGTGAGAATTATAAACTAATAGATAGACATTTGAAAGAGTGTGGATGAGACATAATTTCATCATGATAAGTAGATCTTGGCCTTCAACTCACCCTACTTTGAATATGATAGATTTACTTGGTTAGTTAATAAAGGTGTTGTTTTGAACTATATAGCCATTTATGTAAACCATGATGCTAGAAATCACATAACTATTTATCTATATAGTTTGGTTCCCACATTTGTGTTTGTTGTAGAAATGAACATCACTTGGTTACGTGAGCGCTTTAGATAAATGCAACCTTCACAATTCTAACATAAGTGGCCCATTCACAATAACATAGGTGATTTTCATAAAGAGGATTCTCCCAATATCGCACTTAAACATATCTAATATATAAAGATCATTAAAAGTATAACGTCCCCTAATTACTATGCCAGGTGCATTGTCTCATCATATGAATGTAAAGGAGCAAACATCTCCTTGGTGATAAGTCAGTCACAAACATAATTTTGATTTTCCCTTTGAGCCTCGATATGGGGATCTGCAGCCAAGTACGTTGGGTTTCCACCCTAGTGACTCTTGTGTAAATAAAAATCTTTAAACCATCACCCTTGACAAACTTTCCTTACTATTTCACCAAAGGGCCACATTTGTTTCACATGAAGCCTATCACTAAAATACAAAGCGATTTCATTATTGTATTATATCAACAATATACTGATTTGTGACTTCCTATCTTATTTTATGACCTTCAATTGATCATTAACTATCACAATAACGACATTAGAACGATCAATTACGAAAATCCTCTTAAAAAATTTGAATTCATACTACTTAGTTCTTGTGTACATTTAGTTTTTACAATAAATCCAGTGTGTGCCTTTCTATAGGATACACAACCATTAACACCTCCAGTTTTGTTAAAGTATCCACTCGAGAATATAAGTCTCTCAATATCTACTTCATATATTCTAACATTCTCCATTGGTGTCACTCTTTTAACGTAACTCAACTAGATTGTTTTGTACTTATAATCTTTGATCCCTTATCTTTATTTTGAAGATTACAAGGTGTATATAAAGTGAATAATGTTATGTCTTGTATATAACACACAAAATTAAATGTACATACACTAAAAATTAATACTCATTAAATCATCTCATTACTATATTTAATAGGAACCCCCTCCTTATCTATACACCTCCATAATTATAACGATTCATAAGAAGGTTCTTGATCTTTATCATAAGCCATAAGGTATCTCTTCATGAGAAATTACATGTTGATAATATAAATTATGGAAAACAATACTTTCCCCACAAGTTTGAAGTTAAACCTAAACTTGTAAACAAGAGTGAAAAAAATTTCATTAATCTTATTCTCTAGCCCATTCTTGTACATGGAATTATCTTTTCTTTTCATTGCATGCTAATATCAATAAATGAACGTGAATCAAATAAATTTACCTAAATAAATTAGTTGTGTGCTAAATTTTGTGTCATTGTGTTAATGTTCCTTCGACAAATCTATTGAAGATTCTGATGACGCACATTGCTTTTCTATCCTTTTATTGGTTGTGAGTATGATATCTTGGATTTACACACACTTGCATATGTTTTTATACATAGTGCCACAAAATAATTGCATAAATTTTACTATTTTTTCTTAAATCCTTGCACATGTTGAATGTTGACATGTTTTGCCCACTCATGCACATGGTGAAATAAATCAATTATGCCCATGATTTTAATGACGTTGGAAGATTTGACTTTTGGCACATTTATGGGATATAAGATCATCTCCGTGCGCATTGATGAAATCCGGAACAGTACGCATGGTACCTAGAAATTTCAACGAATTATAAATTAGGATATTTAGCTAAAAAAATTCACAATTCATACTTTGAGTTGTTTGTGTTTCAACATAGTTTTGTGATTTTTTTTACATAATCTCTACAATTGATATTTGGCTTTCATTTTTGTGTGATTTAACATGGATCCACACAATCTAGGGCTTGAGAGATCCTTAATTGAGGGTTGCTTTTGAAATTCCACAAAAGCCTATAATCAAACTTCAATTCTAAATCATATTCAATCAGATTTAAAGATTTATCAAAAGGAATTAGATATTTCATTGGAAGGATGATCTATTAGTGAAATTCTTGTAATAGAGTGGACCTTCTCATGATTGTGTAGAAACTCCGAGGTTATTTCTCATAGAATTAGGGAAAGTTCAAGTGTTCAAAGACAACTATCTATAAGAGAATTATGGTGAGAGTGGTACTCTTGATTTTTCTATAGGTCATTTTCAAGGTTAATGGGAGAGAGCATGTATCTGAGCTCCTTTCCCATATATAGAGTTTGTCCTCATAGATATTGTGTTATGTGTTAATTTATATATTAATTTAATGTTTGTATCATATCACACACTAATAAATCATAATATAAGGCTTTAATATAAATGGGTGGGGAATTGAACAATCCAAAGGCAAAAACCTAATTAATTAACCTTAATTATGTTAGATAATTAAGGGTATAATGTTCCGTAATATTTGTACATTTGTTTTTTATTTATTCCCAATGGATATACTGAAATCTAAACCATATATACATGAAGTTCCTCGTATACTCACACACGCACACATACACCCCCCATATATATATGCATATATACTTTTACACAATTGCAGACACAATCTTACACATATATACACACACTTATACACATATATATACATATACTCACACACGCAGATATATATACACATACGCGCACACGTATAACACATACACATATACATAATGAATACAATTTCTACCTAAATCAAAGTTTTGATTAACATAAGATACAAAAATTATGTTTTAGAATATTATAATATGTTAACTTTTTAGATTGAATAAAATGTCAACACATTTTCATCTCGTTCCATCTGCGCATGTAATTAGAGAACAATTATTGAAGTTCAACTAATTCTAGGTTCTTTATTTATTATGGTAATTTTTGCTTATCTTTTCTTTTAATTAACATAATCTTATAAATATTTATAACTTATTGGTTAATTATTGTGGCTTTATAAGTTAACTTCTTGTAAGTTAACTTCTTGGTTAAATATTTATAACTTCTTGGTTAATAACTTCTTGGTTCTTTATTTATTATTCCCTAAGTGGTTGTTGTTTGAGTGAACACAAATTAGTGGAAGGGCTTCCACATTTAGTGGACACAGAGTAATTATAGGATTAATTTGATTAAAGTTAACTTAAATTGGACTTGTTGATATAGTGGGGATGAATATTAATGCATATAGATGTTTGGTTAATTGTTGTGGCCATGTTCACCCCTTCCATAAGTGGTTGATATTTTCATGAACACAAATTGAGGAAAGGTATTGCACATTTAATGGTCATATAGTAATTTTAAGATTAATTTAATTAAAATAAAATTAAATTTGACTTCTTGTGTATGATTGTTTGATTTGGAAAATAATAATTAGTTTAGGATTAATTGGATCCATTACCTCTAGGACTCATATTCACACCCTCCTTTTATATATTTACTCAGAAAAAAATGAGTGATGCTAATAATTACTTTCAACAACAGTACGAGAGGTTGCAATTGGACTGTACTAAAATATATTTTTATTAATGCGCATCATATATAAGGAACTCCTATTTACAAGTATAGGAATAGAAAAAATGAATAGTTAAATTACCTTACATACCGTGGACTTTATCCCTCGCAAACGTACCTTTTGAGGTATAAATTTAGTTTCCACACAAAACACAATAAAGATAATAATAAAATTTAGTTGTCAATGCTTGAAAAGGAAAGAGTTCAGTTGATAAAGTTGACACGAGATGTATTTGATTCGATCGGGCTCTGCCTACCTCCACTGGGTGAAGTGGTGGGGGAGTTCTTTTATTACTTATGGAACTGTTGAGGATTACAGAGAGTATTGGAGAAGTCCCAAATTCATTTTATATGAGGTTTTATATATTTAGCATTTACAATGTGACTCCTATTTCATAGTATGCACATTGGAGGAATTTGAATTTAGAAACACACTTGTTCGTCCTTAGTAGTTATGCATGTATCCATGTCCGAGATTCTCGACCACCTTAATATGTAACATGATTGTCGTTTGGAGAAAAGGTATGCTGACAAAGTCTTTTGAGTTTAAATTTCCCACCAATCAATTAACTGATAATGAATAGCTCAGCTGGCGAGGATATGTCGTTCGTCCCCGTAGGACATGCATTCGGCCACCATTCTGATCGGTGAACTATTGCTTCCATGAACATAGGTTTAATGATCTTCTATTAGGCTTATGATACCACCCATGAGACATTGAACCAAACAAAAATTCCCTCATCAATTACCCCCAGACTCTTTGTGTTCACAAAGATAAGATGAAGATTCTTGGAAATAGCCGAATGAGATTTGCAAGTGTCTGTCTCTTTGTGACGACCAATGTCAAATGTGATAGCTAGCTCAATTTTGATTTATGGTGATCCTCTTGGGATTTGTGCTGATGTAGGGGTCTTTGAAGAGACCATGATTTGAAAATATTTAGGTCCTATGTGATACATTACTTGAATAGGGCACCGTAATCATTGTACGCTTGATGATGCACAGACTCCCGAGATGCGCATGGGCATTTAAACCCACCCCACGCTCCCTGACCTCACGTGTTCTACACTGAACCCCCAGAACTGTTCAATTTGTGTAAATCTGTGGGTACCCAAATTTTCCATCATGGTCCCGGACGAGTAGCCTAATAAAAGTGGCCCAAAGTCCGGACCCCTCGCACCTTAACTAAATTATGTTATGACTTAGTCTTCTCCTAGGATCTCATTTACAGACATTCAAAGAGAAAAAATGGACATGGGGGAGTCCAACAACCCCACTCCCCGAAGATAAACATGTATATAGTAAACCCTAAGCCTGGGGTAAGAGGCACGAACTGTATTCTCTTAAAACGCTCCCCGGAGTATATAGAAATAATACTGACTGCACCACCTAGGACGTAGTCATTCTTGCTGAACCACGTATATATTGTGTTGTGTGATTGGCATTTTATGTTCTTTATTTTCCTTGGTGAATGCGCTTTTCTCATTTATTTGTGTTGAATATAATTGTCACCACAATTGGCGTCGTCTGTGGGAATATTTATCTTCCCTGAGAAAGACCACACCAACAAAGAAATTTGAAATGTCTAGTCACAGCAGTAATGCTCCTCAGGCAGGAGATATCCAAGAACAACCTGCCCCTCGCAGGATCAGATCTGAAGTTCGGCGTTCAGATTAGAGGGCTCGCCTAGAGAGGCCAGCCTCAGAGGAAAGCTAAGGACCAGGAAGTCCACTTAAATCTCTAGACTGATTGATGCCTATGAGGCAAGGCTCCAAGAGCAAAGGGAGTCCGCTCGTAATCAAGAGGCTGAGAATGCTTGCCTCAAAAGGAAATTAGAAAGGATGGAGAGAGAGCTCTATCGCAGCACTAGGCGACGTCCATACCGCACTCCTAGACCTCAGGCGAGCAAGTCTCGCAGCCGAGGAAGGAGCCCTAGGCGAGGATCCCAAAAGAGTGAGAAGCACGAGTCAAGCGACAACTCTCTCGAGCACCAACGACCGGATCGCCGTTGCAGGAGCCCAACTCGCAACAATGAGAACATATGAAATTTGGTCCGAAGGGAGATGGACCAACACCCAGCACATCGCGATGCGAGATCGACCAGGGAGATTTCTAGACGAGCTCTCAAGACCCAGATGAAATCCCCTTTCTCAAGTGAAATAGAAGAAGAGGATGTAATACCCCGTATTTTCTGTGATATTTATTTTTGGGATTAATTAAATTAAATGCGTATTAATTGGTAATTAATCCGGGTTAAAATACTAGCGAGATGCGAGTTGGTATTTGATTATATGTGCATATGATTATTTAAGAATCTGGAATTATGAAATTTATCGTGAGATTTATATACGGCAATTTGGAAATTTTGTTGAGACGCGTGTGACCGCCGCGTCATGGTGTATTATTTTAATTATAAAAGTGATTTTTATTTCTATTATCTGTATGGTCGTTTTGAGTGCTCCAACGCGTCCGTAAGGGTCGAGATAGTCAAAAAACACTAGCCGGGGGTTTAGTTTGGGTCCCGGGGTATTTTAGGCCATACCGGCAACATATAGGGGTAGTTTGGTAATTTTGCATTTTTGAGAATTAAAAGTGACGAAAATTGGTAAATTACATCTGATGTGGATTTGACCCACTAAGCCACTAACCAACCCATGTTAACCCAATAGGCTACGTAGGTTATTAGAAGTTAGGTTTCTAAGTTTTTCCAAAAATAAACCCTAGCCACCATAGCCATTGGAGAAGAAGAGCTTGTTGAGAGAGAGAGAAGGAATTCTGCAAAGAAAGAAAGAGAACACTTCACAAATTCGTCATCAAAATCAGAGATAAACTTAAGGCAAGTGATTTAATTTCGTTTAATTCAGAGAATGTTCCTTCCATGTTAGATTATTCTAAGATTTACATTTGTTCTTGAAAGATAATGAAAACCCATGTATTTTGGAACTTAGAACTTGAAATCTTGAAGAGAAATTGCATGTAGAATGGTAGGTAGATGATTATTATGATGACATTAGATATTGGATGAAATTAAAACGGATTTAATTGGGTAAATTAATGATTATAAATTCTAGGGTTTACATTCTTGAAAATTGGGGAAAAAGTGTAGAGACTTGAGGATTTAATGATGTTAGAATGAATTGATTCCTTAAAATATGTTAGAATGTGACCTAGGTACGTTTAGGGATGAATAGAGACCTTAAAAAATCGTTGGTTTGATGCTTAGATGAGTTTTGAAGAGACAAAAATGGTGAAAAAACGAAACTAGGGAAATCTGGGCTCGAAACTGGTCGTTCGTTAGAAGACCTCCCCAGGTCGTAACGAGTTGACCAGTCGCTTCTAACGAGGGGCAGTTTCGTTCGATAATCTCGTTCGAACGAGATCTCGTTAGATAGCCCAGTTCGTTCGAACGAACTCTCGTTCGAACAGCCTCGTTCGAACGAGACTTCTAACGAGCTGGCAGTTTAGGCCTTTTGGCCTGTTTTGATTTTGGGAGACCCGTAAACTTGTTCGAGGATAGAGATAACATTCCTTTGATGGTGTATTAGTATATTTGGGACATTTGGGATATAATGAGGAGTTAATTATATAAGTGTGAATCGAATCAAATGAATATTGTGGATTGAGACGTGAGTGCCTACTACGATGTGAGAATAATTATGGCGCGTATAAATATGGACCGGGATTATATAAGTTGTATATATATTAAGTTGGTACGAGAATGCGATAAGTACTACAATTAAACTACGGGGATTACTAAGATGCGTGTTTACTTAGTATTGGTATATGATTTGTGTGTATGACATACCTACCATACTTGCTATCACGGGAGGTTTGCGTTCGCTTAGGGCCCTCTAATCCTTGTGTTGCCCGAATTTAGACTGGTTACCTCGATGAACATAGGTCAGAGAAAGACTTATTGGGATGTTAATAAGTCCGCTGATCGTGGGAGCGTAGGTATATGCGTGACCCATGTGATGTGGCTGTGTTCGCCTCCACTGTTTGTGATTTGTGTTATCTGAACGATTCCTGAGAGATTCGGAATACGTGATTCCTTATGTACGTGATGTACCGGGATGGATAGCAAAGTATGTGTGCACCGCAGCTTAGGCTCGGGGTGCTTATATTGTATATTTATGATGTGAATGATATACACTTAATAAACTGAGAACTTTCATATGGTATTGTGTGTAACTATGGAATAAAATAAAAGGGATGATCTATAATGAGCTGTATTACTTTTATGTGAGAAACTGAAATTACGTTAAGATCTATTTAATTGCGAGCGTTATGAAGTTAATGGGAACCGAGTAATAAGAGTAGAACCTATGACAGTCTAGCTAGATATGATGTCACTTAGATAGTGGTTTGTGTCATTTCATATGGGTACTTACGTTAGGAGTGCACAGTTAGACGAGAGGTGAGAATTTAATGTGAGTGCACGTCCTAACATGTACTTTGCATTTAATGTTTTAAATGTTTTTAAAGCACTTGCAGGTTTTTAAAATATCTCCACATTCGGGCTCTGACCCGTTTGCTTTCAAAATTATTTTTCTTGTAAAACCATTTTAGGTGCCCAGCCACAAGGACACCATGCATAGGGTACTCATTCAGGTGACGAGCTGTAGCTGTTTGTGGAAGCTACAGGGATTTGCTTTTAGACGCTTCTACCATTTGGATTCCTGATTCAGTATTTATCAGTTGTAGGGCATGTTGCCCATTTCCATTAGAGTTACATCTTTCCATTTCAGTTTTTCAGACTTTGGCATGTATTGTTTCAGTATTCAGTTTAGTTATTTCAGTTTGTGGTATTGTAGTGAGGAGTTTTCCTCCAGACTTTATTTACATTATGTGATGGTTATTCTATTTACTTCGTTATGGTGAATGGTGTTATTATTCTTCATTACACTTGTTGCATGTTAATCAGACGTTAATTAAAATTTGACACTTACCTTTTAAATACTAGGTGGTTAGTAATTATAAAACGTTTACGACAGTGATGCTATTAGCTGAGCCAACTTGGCATTTTGAATTAATTTAATAAAGGAGTAGCTACCCGGTATTTAATTAGTCGGGGTGTCACAGGTGGTATCACAGCATCAGGTTCTAGTGTCCTTTAGGATCTGTACGGCTATTATGTTTTCGCTAAGTTTCTTTGATATAGAGCCCTATATATTAGGACTGTTGTACTCTTTTTGTGTATGCTTCGTTCTTCAGCTATTTTAAGTTTATAACTGCGAACTTATAAACTTCATTCTTATTTCAGATGCCTCCACGACGTGCACGACGAGTTCCCAGGGATGCAACACCCGAACCCCAGCCCGCTCCAGTTCAGGGCATGATGAACGCCGCTGAGGTTGCAGCCATTGTAGCCCAAGCGGTAAATGCCGCAATTACCGTAGTCCAGCAGGCACCACCTCAGGCGCCGGTTGCCGCGCCAGTACAGGCAAATGCATTCCCGTCTGCTTGGGAACGTGTACGTGACGCTTTTCAGAAAGCGCATCCGCCAGAGTTTGCAGGTAGCTCAGATGTGGTAGTCTCGAGCCAGTGGAGGAAGGATATGCAGAGGCACTTGAGAATGTATGAGTGCACGGACGTTCAAAAGCAGGTGCTAGCTACTTTCAAGCTAGTTGGATTTGCACTGCAGTAGTGGGAGTCTATTACCACCGTGGAGGAGAGGGATACTCTCACTATTCAGGACTTCTGGGTGCGGTTTGACCGCAAGTACTTTCCGTCCGCTGTTCATACGGAAATGAGGAGGAAACTGATGAATCTGAGGCAAGAGGGTAAAACCGTGGCCGAGTATGAGGCCGAGTTCACAAATCTGTTGAATATCGTTCCGGATGAGATACCGACAGAAAAGAAGAAGATTGAGAAATTCACCGACGGGTTGACATGGAGGATTCGTCAGCATCTGTTAGGGAACCTTTCGTTGGCCACTTATGCTGATGTGGTTAACGTTGCTTTGTTACACTGCCAGGATCACCGCTTTCATATGGCTGAGGGCAAGAGATCGGGAGAGTCTAGCCATCAGGGCAGGACTGGAGGACATGGTGCCGGTGGAGCACAATCTGTTCAGGGGCAGAGACAGAGTGAGCAGGGTTCCCAGCAGGGGGATCAGAAGAGGTTCAGATCAGGAAATTACAGGCACGGATATGGAGGTTTCCGTCAGGGCCATCAGGGTCCAAATGGCCATCAGGGCCAGCAGGGGCAGAATGGGCAGCAGTTTCAGCAGGGCCAGCAGGGCCAAGGGAGGAACGGTAACGGCCACCAAGGCCGGGGACCACAGGGGCATAGAGGAGGGAACTTCCCAGGGAAGTGTTTTGTTTATGGCAAGACCGGCCATAAACGACAGGATTGTCCTGATAGGGGCAGGTCCCACAGCAGCAACAGCAGGGTGCTCGCCAGGAGCCGCAGAGGCCTATGTTTCCCGCCGCTCTCCCCGCACCACCACAGATGGCAGCATTGCCACCCATTCCAGCAGTCCCAGTTCAGCAGGGGCAGCTACAGTATGGACGTGTCTACAACGTCCACCAGGCAGCAGTTCCACAGGCACCGCCCGCGATTGAGGGTACGTTTCCTATCCATGGCACTATGGGTCGGGTATTATTTGATACGGAGGCTACACATTATTTTATAGCTACACATTTCGCGAAAGCCTTAGGATTGTTAGCTACGGCAGAGAGCACAGTGACGTGTGTCGACTCACCATTGGGGAGTGGGTCACTTATATTCTTTATATGCCGGGGAGTGGGGGTAGAGATTGGTAGTCTGGTATTACCTGCAGATATGTTGGTATTAGATATGCATCTTCACGATGTGATTATCGGTATGGATTGGCTCGCTGATTATAGGGCCATGATTGACTGCTTTAGCGGGAGCATTGTTTTTGCCATTCCGAGGCAAGAGATGTTTGTAGTGGCGATGCCTCGCCCAGAGGGAGGCTCGACCGCTCATTTGTATTACCTAGAGGAGGATACCTCTAAGGAGGTTGTGATTCCTTTACATTCGATCCCAGTCGTCAGGGATTATTCGAATGTGTTTCAGGAGATACCAGGCCTAAACCCCAGTCGAGAGATAGACTTTGTTATAGACCTATTGCCAGATACGAGGCCTATAGCACGTGCACCGTACCGTATGGCTCCAGCTGAGATGAGGGAGTTACGGGATCAGATTGAACAATTGTTGGGTCAGGGGTTTATACGGATGAGTACTTCACCGTGGGTTGCCCCAGTGTTGTTCGTAAAGAAGAGAGATGGTTCACTAAGATTGTGTGTGGACTACCGAGAGTTGAATAAAGTCACGATACGGAATAAGTATCCGTTACCTCGAATCGATGACTTATTCGACCAGTTGAGAGGAGCTTCTTTCTTCTCGAAGATTGATTTGAGATCAGGATACCATCAGTTGCGTATCGGGGAGGAGGATGTCTCGAAGACTGCGTTCTTGTCGAGATATGGTTCTTACGAGTTTCGGGTTATGCCTTTTGGTTTGACCAACGCTCCAGCAGTGTTTATGGACTTGATGAACAGAGTGTTTAGGGATTTTCTAGATCAGTTTGTCATTGTCTTCATCGATGATATTCTGGTTTACTCCCAGACAGAGGAGGAGCACGCCGAGCATTTGAGACAAGTTTTGCAGACACTACGTCAGAACGAGCTGTATGCAAAATTTGAGAAGTGCGGGTTTTGGCTGAAGGAGGTCCAGTTTTTGGGACACATTATTTCCGACCGGGGGATATCTGTTGATCCCGGGAAGGTATCCGTGGTGAGGGAGTGGGGATAGCCCACGACACCGACTGAGATTCGTAGTTTCTTGGGCCTAGCAGGATACTACAGGAGGTTTATTCGGGGTTTCTCGAAGATAGCAGGTCCTTTGACACATCTGACTCGTAAGGGTGTGCCATTCATCTAGAGTGATGCCTGTCAGTTGGCATTCGATGAGTTGAAGGATAAATTGACCTCAGTACCTGTGTTAGCATTGCCGATACCGGGAGTTGAGTATTTGGTTTACACCGATGCGTCTTTGCAAGGGCTTGGAGGTGTATTACAGCAGGAGAGACATGCCATAGCTTATGCTTCCCGTAAGCTTAAGCCTCACGAGAAGAATTACCCCACGCATGATTTGGAGTTGGCAGCAGTGGTATTTGCCCTACGAATTTGGAGGCACTATCTTTTGGGGGAGAAGTTCCAACTGTTCACGGACCATAAGTCCCTACAATACCTGTTCACGCAAAAGGAGTTGAATATGCGGCAGCGTAGGTGGCTTGAGTTTATGAAAGACTACCAGTTCGATATCCAGTATCACCCGGGTAAGGCTAACGTGGTAGCAGACGCGTTGAGACGTAGGCCAGCAGATGAGGTGGCAGAGGTGTGGAAGGCAAAGTGGAAGGAGTTGGGACACCAGGATACAGTGGCCCGATCTTTTATGTCTGTGATGACCGTTACACCGCAGATTATCACGAAGGTAGTACGGGCACAGGCTAATGACTCGTTCTGTCAGGAGCAGATAGTTCGATTACTAGCAGAGGGAGCCGAGTCCTATACCGTCAGCTCAGACGGGGGATTACGCTTCAATGGGAGATTGGTGGTTCCGGAAGGGGAGAAATTGCGACACGAGGTGATGGCAGAGTCGCACGACTCACGGTTCGCGGTACATCCCGGAGGGGACAAAATGTACCAAGACATGAGACGGCAGTATTGGTGGAGCGGTATGAAGAGAGATATTGCTGAGTTTGTTTCGAAATGCGCCACTTGCCAGCTAGTAAAAGTGGATCATCAGAGACCGACAGGACTTCTACAGCCGTTGGAGGTCCCGGTGTGGATGTGGGAGAGCATATCCATGGACTTTATCACGGGGTTGCCTACGTCGCAGAGGGGTCACGACTCCGTTTGGGTAATTGTGGACAGGTTGTCCAAAGTCGCTCACTTTTTACCCGTAAGGACTGACTACACTACGGGACAGTATGCCCAGCTCTTCATTTCAGAGGTTGTGAGACTTCACGGTGTCCCTCTAAATATCGTGTCTGACAGAGACAAGATATTTGTTTCGCGGTTTTGGGAGAGTTTCCAGGAGGCCATGGGCACGGAATTGCGGTTAAGTACGGCTTATCATCCGCAGACCGATGGGCAGACAGAGCGCACAAATCAGATGTTGGAGGACATGCTACGCATGTGCATTATTGACTTTGGAGGTGGATGGGAGCAATACCTTCCACTGGTAGAGTTTGCTTATAATAACTCCTACCAGTTCACTATTGGCATGGCTCCGTTTGAGGCATTGTACGGTAGGCCTTGTCGTTCCCCAGCATGTTGGTTAGAGGTGGGGGACAACAAACTACTTGGGCCGGAAGTGATTCAGGATACTTCGGCAAGGATCGAGTTGATTCGGAGTCGCATTCGGGTAGCTCAAGACATGCAGAAGAGTTATGCTGATGCGAAGAGATTTTTCAGGGAGTTCCAAGTGGGGGACCGGGTTTTGCTCAGAGTATCTCCTATGAAGGGGATTATGCGTTTCGGGAAGAAGGGGAAGTTGGCACCGAGGTATGTGGGGCCATTTCCAATTATTGAGCGGATTGGACCAGTTGCGTATAGACTCGGGTTACCGGAGCATTTACATCGGATTCACGATGTGTTTCATATTTCCTCGCTAAGGAAATACCTCAGAGATAATTTGGCTCATTCTCACATTGCTGTGGAGGACATCGATCTCCAGCCGGATAGCTCCTACGAGGAGGGGCCGATTGCTATTTTGGACCGAAGTGAGAGGAAGCTGCGGTCAAAGATAGTTCCGTTAGTGCGTGTTCAATGGCGACATCACAATGTCGAGGAGTCCACATGGGAGCGTGAGGATGAGATGCGCGAACGTTATCCAGAGTTGTTTTTATCAGGTACTTTCTAGTTCCGAATTTCGGGACGAAATTCAGTTATTAGGGGAGGAGTATGTAATACCCCGTATTTTCTGTGATATTTATTTTTGGGATTAATTAAATTAAATGCGTATTAATTGGTAATTAATCCGGGTTAAAATACTAGCGAGATGCGAGTTGGTATTTGATTATATGTGCATATGATTATATAAGAATCTGGAATTATGAAATTTTTCGTGAGATTTATATACGGCAATTTGGAAATTTTGTTGAGACGCGTGTGACCGCCGCGTCATGGTGTATTATTTTAATTATAAAAGTGATTTTTATTTCTATTATCCGTATGGTCGTTTTGAGTGCGCCAACGCGTCCCGAAGGGTCGAGATAGTCAGAAAACACTAGCCGGGGGTTTAGTTTGGGTCCCGAGGTATTTTTAAGCCATACCGGCAACATATAGGGATAGTTTGGTAATTTTGCATTTTTGAGAATTAAAAGTGACGAAAATTGGTAAATTACATCTGATGTGGATTTGACCCACTAAGCCACTAACCAACCCATGTTAACCCAATAGGCTACGTAGGTTATTAGAAGTTAGGTTTCTAAGTTTTTCCAAAAATAAACCCTAGCCACCATAGCCATTGGAGAAGAAGAGCTTGTTGAGAGAGAGAGAAGGAATTCTGCAGAGAAAGAAAGAGAACACTTCACAAATTCGTCATCAAAATCAGAGATAAACTTAAGGCAAGTGATTTAATTCTGTTTAATTCAGAGAATGTTCCTTCCATGTTAGATTATTCTAAGATTTACATTTGTTCTTGAAAGATAATGAAAACCCATGCATTTTGGAACTTAGAACTTGAAATCTTGAAGAGAAATTGCATGTAGAATGGTAGGTAGATGATTATTATGATGACATTAGATATTGGATGAAATTAAAACGGATTTAATTGGGTAAATTAATGATTATAAATTCTAGGGTTTACATTCTTGAAAATTGGGGAAAAAGTGTAGAGACTTGAGGATTTAATGATGTTAGAATGAATTGATTCCTTAAAATATGTTAGAATGTGACCTAGGTACGTTTAGGGATGAATAGAGACCTTAAAAAATCATTGGTTTGATGCTTAGATGAGTTTTGAAGAGACAAAAATGGTGAAAAAACGAAACTAGGGAAATCTGGGCTCGAAACTGGTCGTTCGTTAGAAGACCTCCCCAGGTCGTTCGAACGAGCTCGTTCGAACGAGCT
Source organism: Sambucus nigra (assembly GCA_949130495.1). Classification (NCBI taxonomy): domain Eukaryota; kingdom Viridiplantae; phylum Streptophyta; class Magnoliopsida; order Dipsacales; family Adoxaceae; genus Sambucus; species Sambucus nigra. The sequence continues at coordinate 746,056,739 of OX422210.1, forward strand.
TCTAACGAGTTGACCAGTCGCTTCTAACGAGGGGCAGTTTCGTTCGATAATCTCGTTCGAACGAGATCTCGTTAGATAGACCAGTTCGTTCGAACGAACTCTCGTTCGAACAGCCTCGTTCGAACGAGACTTCTAACGAGCTGGCAGTTTAGGCCTTTTGGCCTGTTTTGATTTTGGGAGTCCCATAAACTTGTTCGAGGATAGATATAACATTCCTTTGATGGTGTATTAGTATATTTGGGACATTTGGGATATAATGAGGAGTTAATTATATAAGTGTGAATCGAATCAAATGAATATTGTGGATTGAGACGTGAGTGCCTACTACGATGTGAGAATAATTATGGCGCGTATAAATATGGACCGGGATTATATAAGTTGTATATATATTAAGTTGGTACGAGAATGCGATAAGTACTACAATTAAACTACGGGGATTACTAAGATGCGTGTTTACTTAGTATTGGTATATGATTTGTGTGTATGACATACCTACCATACTTGCTATCACGGGAGGTTTGCGTTCGCTTAGGGCCCTCTAATCCTTGTGTTGCCCGAATTTAGACTGGTTACCTCGATGAACATAGGTCAGAGAAAGACTTATTGGGATGTTAATAAGTCCGCTGATCGTGGGAGCGTAGGTATGTGCGTGACCCATGTGATGTGACTGTGTTCGCCTCCACTGTTTGTGATTTGTGTTATCTGAACGATTCCTGAGAAATTCGGAATACGTGATTCCTTATGTACGTGATGTACCGGGATGGATAGCAAAGTATGTGTGCACCGCAGCTTAGGCTCGGGGTGCTTATATTGTATATTTATGATGTGAATGATATACACTTAATAAACTGAGAACTTTTATATGGTATTGTGTGTAACTATGGAATAAAATAAAAGGGATGATCTATAATGAGCTGTATTACTTTTATGTGAGAAACTGAAATTACGTTAAGCCCTATTTAATTGCGAGCGTTATGAAGTTAATGGGAACCGAGTAATAAGAGTAGAACCTATGACTGTCTAGCTAGATATGATGTCACTTAGCTAGTGGTTTGTGTCATTTCAGATGGGTACTTACGTTAGGAGTGCACAGTTAGACGAGAGGTGAGAATTTAATGTGAGTGCACGTCCTAACATGTACTTTGCATTTAATGTTTTAAATATTTTTAAAGCACTTGCAGGTTTTTAAAATATCTCCACATTCGGGCTCTGACCCGTTTGCTTTCAAATCTATTTTTCTTGTAAAACCATTTTAGGTGCCCAGCCACATGGACACCATGCATGGGGTACTCATTCAGGTGACGAGCTGTAGCTGTTTGTGGAAGCTACAGGGATTTGCTTTTAGACGCTTCTACCATTTGGATTCCTGATTCAGTATTTATCAGTTGTAGGGCATGTTGCCCATTTCCATTAGAGTTACATCTTTCCATTTCAGTTTTTCAGACTTTGGCATGTATTGTTTCAGTATTCAGTTTAGTTATTTCAGTTTGTGGTATTGTAGTGAGGAGTTTTCCTCCAGACTTTATTTACATCATGTGATGGTTATTCTATTTACTTCGTTATGGTGAATGGTGTTATTATTCTTCATTACACTTGTTGCATGTTAATCAGACTTTAATTAAAATTTGACACTTACCTTTTAAATACTAGGTGTTTAGTAATTATAAAATGTTTTCGACAGTGATGCTATTAGCTGAGCCAACTTGGCATTTTGAATTAATTTAATAAAGGAGTAGATACCCGGTATTTAATTAGTTGGGGTGTCACAGAGGAAGCCCCCGAGAAATTTGCTATTCCAAGATTCAAGATTTATGATGGAAAAACTGATCCCATTGATCACGTTAGGCAGTACAGGCAAGCCATGACCCTTTGTAACCATCGAGATGCATTGATGTGCTAGATTTTTCCCTTGAGCCTACATGACGTGGCGTAAAAATGGTTCAAAAGGCTCCCTCACAGGTCTATCAAGAGCTTTGAGTGCTGGCCGAGCTCTTTACGGCCCGCTTCATTACTAGTAGCTCCCATCCCAAAAGGATGGATGCTTTGCTAACAATAAAAAAAGATACCTCAAGAGAGCCTCCGAGACTACGCGAAGAGGTACTAGGAGTTGTTCAATGAGGTCGAGGACTTCTCGAAGAAGGTAGTAGTGGCCTCCTTCAAAATTGGGCTACCCAGCTCTTGCCATCTGTACTAATCCCTGATAAAGAAAGAAGCCATGACCATCGACGACCTGATGGCTCGCATCGAGAAGTACGTCAAGGTGGAGGATCTGACCCGCCTCAACATAGAGGAAAACGGTCGAACTAAGCTCGCTGCCAAAGGCAACGACAAAGCTCAGAACCAGAAGAAATGAGGAAAGAATGGGGGCAAGAATGGCTCCAAAAACAAAGGCAAGAACGATGTGTCAAAAGCATCTCAGGCAATCAACACTGTCTTCAGAGAACCAATTTATATGATTCTCACGAAGATCAAAGATGAGCCATTTATTAAGTGGCCTAGAAAGATAGGAGGAGATCCCTCAAAGAGAAATAACGCGCTGAGATGCGCTTTTCATAAAGAAGGAGGACATAATAATGAAAGAAGCCATGACCATCGACGACCTGATGGCTCGCATCGAGAAGTACGTCAAGGTGGAGGATCTGACCCGCCTCAACACAGGGGAAAACGGTCGAACTAAGCTCGCTGCCAAAGGCAACGATAAAGCTCAGAACAAGAAGAAAGGAGGAAAGAATGGGGGCAAGAATGGCTCCAAGAACGAAGGCAAGAACGATGTGTCAAAAGCATGTCAGGCAGTCAACACTGTCTTCAGAGAACCAATTTATATGATTCTCACGAAGATCAAAGACGATCCATTTATTAAGTGGCCTAGAAAGATAGGAGGAGATCCCTCAAAGAGAAATAACACGCTGAGATGCGCTTTTCATAAAGAAGGATGACATAAGACTGTGCACTGCAAAGCTCTTAAGTCTCACCTCGAAGAACTAGCCCAGTCTGGGCACCTGAACGAGTTTATGGAGAAGAAGGCAGAGAAAGTTGCTTCTAATGGAGAAGCAAGACCTGACAACGTACTCGAAGATGATGCTGGCTATAAATTCACAATAATTCATGGGGCATCTGATATGAAGAAGATTCAGGGGAATTCATCTCGGATGGAGGTAAAAAAGTTTACAGCAGTAATGCAAGCTTTTCAGATCGATCCAGCAAAGACCCAATCAGGAAAATGTCGATGAGCAGATGGCATCGACTATAGCAAACATAACGTGTTCACAGATGAAGATCTGGTGGGAGTGAGAACCCCACACCATGACACCTTGATCATTACGCTTAGGATTGCCAATTATGACGTCGACAAGTTGCTCGTCGGCCAAGGAAGCTCATCCGAGGTAATGTATCTCGATCTGTTTAGAAAATTGAAGTTGAGCGTCGCCGACCTAAAGGAGGCCACTGTCCCTCTAGTTGGCTTCGTTGGAAAAGTGACTATACCACTAGGAAAAATTGTGCTACCGGTAAGGGCAGGAAGTATCTCCAAGATGATTGAGTTTCTGGTAGTCGACATTAACTCGCCATACCAAGATATCCTTGGCAGAGGATGACTACATGCGATGAAGGCAGTCCCCTCGACCTACTATCAGAAACTCAAGTATATGATCGAGCGAGGAGTAATGGAGATCCATGGAGATCAAGAGATGGCAAGAAGGTGCTTCATAGTGGCCATCCGCCCTAAACTAGAGAAGAAGGCCGAGAAGCCCAATGAGAAGGTCGAGGAATAAGAAGGTCTGATACCTTCAAAATAGCAGTTAAGGTACGTAAGACCCGGAGTGGATGAGACCAGGATCCTCCCCTCTGAGCGAGTCATGGAAAACCTGAAGGAAGTTACAGCTGGTGGTACAAAGAAGGACAGGGTATTCTTGATTGGAGGTTCAATCACAGATCAAGAAAAGAAGGAATTGACGATTCTATTGAGAAGTAACGTAGACATTTTAATGTGGTAACTACACGAGATGCCTGGAATTGATTCCAGTGTGGTTTTTCATCGGTTGCATGTCGACCTCACTTTCAAACCTATCACACAGAAGGCACGGCAAACTGAGACAGAGAAGGCAAAAATCGTAGAAAAAGCAGTTGAAAAATTGCTGGATGTAGGATCTATATGGGAGGTTCAATTTACTAAATGGTTATCCAACCCAGTAGTAGTTCCAAAGAATAATGGGAAATGGAGAGTTTGCATTGATTTCACTGACCTTAATAGGGCTTGCCCTAAGGACAGTTTCCCTCTCCTAAAAATTGACCAATTGATGGACGCCACAGCAGCTCACGAAAGAATGAGTTTTTTGGATGCATATTCGGGGTATCATCAGATCCCTCTGTATGCACCAGACTAGGACAATACAACATTCATCACCACCGTCGGATTATACTATTACAAAGTCATGCCCTTCGGGCTCAAAAACGCAGGGGCAACCTACCAGCGGCTGGTCACTAAGATGTTAAAAGACCAAATGGGAGATACCATGGAGGTCTATATCGACAATATGCTCGTCAAGAGCAGGAACAAAGAAGACCACCTCTCAGGCCTATCGAGAACCTTCAAAATCCTCAGGAAATACCGAATGAAGCTCAATGTGAGAAAGTGTTCTTTTGGTGTCCAATCAGGAAAATTTCTTGGGTACTTGGTCAGTAAGAGAGGCATCGTGGTGAACCCGAACCAAATCAACGCAATCAACAGGGTACAACCCCCTCGCACAATACGAGACGTACAGAAGCTCACCGACATGCTCGCTGCCTTGAACCGTTTCATCTCAAAGTCCTCCAAGAAAGGAAAACCATTCTTCCAGCTCTTGAAGGGAAATAAGATAGTATAATGGAATTAAGATTTCTCACAAGCATTGAACGAGCTTAAGGATTACCTTATCTCACCACCCCTGCTCACCATACCCCAAGAAATAGATTCCTTGTAGTTATACCTGACCATTTCCAACCACGCCGTAAGTTCTGCACTGGTGAGCGAGAAAGTAGGAATCCAGCACCCAGTTTATTACTCAAGTAAGACCTTATTAGAGGCTGAGCAGAGGTACCTACCACTAGAGAATCTCGCCTTTGCACTTGTAGTAGCTTCAAGGAAGTTGAAGCACTACTTTAAAGCTCACACCATCAGTGTTCTTATATCGCACCCCCTTGAAGCAATCCTGAGGAAAGCGGATTTATCGGGCAAAGTAACTAAATGGTCAGTCGAGCTCAGACGATTTGACATCCAATTTCAACCAAGGAATGCAATCAAGGGACAAGTCCTTGCTGATTTCATAGCTGAATTCATAGGCGGGCATCCTCTAGACCAACTTCAACCCATGAAGCAAGGAGAGAACTACGCAATAGAGGGAGTTTGGCAATTATTTGTTGATAGAGCCTCTAACTCAAAGGGTGCAGGAGTGGGCATTATTCTTGTTACTCTAGAAGATACAATCCTTGAACAAGGAATCAGACTTGGATTTGAAGCCTCCAACAATGAGGCAGAATATGAAGCTTTAGTGCTGGCCTCTAGAAGGCACACACTTTAGGGGCGAAGCAGTTACAGGTGTTCGGTGACTCACAATTAGTCTCCAATTAGATAAGTGAAGACTACAACGCAAAAGATGAAAGAATGGCAGCCTATCTCGCCCTGGCGAAGAGGCTAATGTCCAGCTTCGTGGAAGTCAATGTCCAATATTTTCCCAGAGGACATAACAGCCGTGCTGATGCCCTGGTAGCCCTGAGTTCGGCAATCAATTTCGACTTAAAAAGGATGATCCCCGTCGACTTCCTCACTCACCCAAGCTTCAACCAGAGTGATGAGCTTCCAGGCGTGGAATATGTGCTTCAGATTGAGTCAGCACCCAGTTGGATGGACCCTTTAAGGGACTATTTGAAGGATGGCGCACTTCCAAGCGATAGGAATATCGCTCATCAGATAAGAGTCGAAGCTGCTCGCTTTCACTTATCTCATGAGGACAAGCTGTATAAGAGATCATTCTCCGGCCCTTACCTACAATGTATTCAGCCGAGGGATGTCGAGAAAATTCTACACGAGCTCCACAAAGGAATATATGGAAGCCATATTGGAGGCAGATCACTAGCTTTTTGAGCTGTGAAGGAAGGCTACTGGTGGCCCTACATGCAAAAAGATTCGGTAGTGTACGCTCGAAAGTGCAAGAAATATCAACTACACGCCCCTATGGTTCACCAACCTGCCAGCGATCTAAGATTACTCACCAGCCCCTGGTTTTTAGCACAATGGGGAATAGACATCGTAGGACCACTTCCTACCGCCGCTGACAACCGCAAGTATCTGTTGGTCATAACGGATTACTTCACCAAATGGATCGAAGCAGAGCCACTGGAAAACATCCGAGATGCAGATATGATAAGATTCATAATTACCCATTTTAGAATCCCTAAAATCATCATCACTGATAACGGAACACAGTTCGAGAGTGGACCTTTCCAGAGCTTCTATAATGAATACGGGATCAGGCACTATTTCAGCTTGGTGGTGTATCCTTAGAGCAACGGTCAAGTTGAGGCTTCTAACAAAACAGTGATCGATGGGTTAAAGAAACGATTAGAGTGAGCCAAAGGCTCATCGGTGAACGAACTGTCACATATTCTGTGGGCTTACCACACCACCCCATGTCGAGCAACGGGGGAAATCCCATTTTCACTAACATATGGAATGGAAGTGGTCATCCCATTAGAAGCAGTACTACCAACTATGAGGTCTACCCTTATCGACCAGGGCCAGAATAATGCAACATTGCTCGCTGAACTGGACCTAGACGACGAACGCAGAGAACTTACCTTAGTGAAATTAGCGAGCTATCAGCAATAACTTGCAAAACACTATAACAAGAAGTTCAATCCAAGGGCATTCCAAGTTGGTGACTATATCCTAAGAAAAGTCCTTGGCAACGCAGTAAAACCATCAGATGACAAGTTGGGGCCAAACTGGGAAAGACCATTCAAGATAACAAGAGATTATCTGCAAGGAGCCTATCACTTTGAAACTCTGGAGGGCAGAGAGATACCCCAAGCATGGAATGTGGCAAATCTTAAGAAATTCTATTTTCTAATTTTTTCTTTCGCTTTTTACCAGATTTATGAAAATGGCAGCTCATTTACATGTGATTAATAAAAGTTATTTGGAAGTTGCATTCTATGAGGTGTCAGTTAACTAATATATGAACTTTATAACTTGCATAACCTTTCCAAGTGATAGGCACACTACTCAATACACGATAGAAGGGAAAGAAGCCTCCTCAGGTTTTCGTTATGAAGCACAAACAACCTCTTACCATTGCCCTTGGCAATATATGAAGCCCTACAGGAGATCCTTAGGCAATCCGGCCAAGTCAAATTGGTCGCCAAATAATGTTTGGTTAATAAAACCCTGATCGGATAGATCATCCAACACCAGGTGTGTCCTCGCCAATTGCCACACTTAGGTCTAAGGGAGTGTGACGACACGACCTAAAAGGTAAAGTAAGGCAGAATGGTATCTCATAAGCATACTGGACTGGAGGAACACTTACTCGACGATGCAAACTTACCAATCTAGTCGGCCAAGAGAGACCCAAGACTATTAAGCAAAGAATAAATGATATAAAAAATATAGAACAATTGTTAAGTCGGCGGGTTCGTCCAAAACATAAATTTTATATTACTTCATCGCATTTACAACAAAAATGTACAACCCATGTTTAATCGGAGAGATTGCATGAAGCATCAATATTATATTACTTTATTACATATGTATACAGAGTTACAACTGGTAAAATCTTAATGAGGCTGAGGCCTCTGAAGAAGATAATCAGCCACTTGTGCTCTTCGACCGTCATCCAGATGAGGAGTTAATTCCTCCTCGACCTCATTCACATCTGACTCCAATAGATGTCGAGGGATGACATCGATAGGGATCCACTGATCATCCCTCCTGAAGGGGTTAGGCCTTAAAGTGGAAGGAGAGATACCATGACGATACCAGAGTATTGAGTTCCTTAGAACTTGCAACTCCCTTAGAGCACTCAACCATCCATTGATAAGGGCGAGCTCTTCAAACTCTGCCAGCCTTGTCGGAGCATCTACCCAACCTTGGTCGTAACCATCAGCCCATTCTCACCAAGGTCATCTCTTAAACAGATGCCTCAGCCGTGTGACATCCTTTTGAAGCCCAACAGCGATCACGTATGCTCGATGAACATCTTCACGGAGCTCATATATTTCACTAGCTGGGCTTCGTACGTTTGTACCAGCTCACGGAACAGTCGATTGGGTAGAACCTCATAGCACCGGAGGAACATCGTTTGGTCCTGCGCCAGCCCGTGATGAGGAGGAACCCCTTAAAACACGAGGCGCAGTGCTCGGCACATGCTCCCTGAGGCGCAACACTTCCTTCCTCAAGGACTCATTTTCCTGTGGCAGAACTTCTCCGACTTGTTTAATCTCAGTAGCATCGAGGAGTCTTTCTCTCAGAGTATTCACTTCCTCTTAAACATAAGCTCCAACTTTTTCCATCTCCTGAAGCCTATCTTTTAGTTTAACAACGAGATCCGTCTGCTCTACGAAACGCTTATTCCTCAATCGCGGTGATTTGTAAATTCTTACGAAGGTATGACAGACTTAAGGACTCACATCAGAACCAAGCATTCTTCTCAATTGAGAAGTGGCTGGTATATAGTCATCTACATCAATCAACTACAGGCCATAAAAGAGAAATAAAGGATAAAATGAATCAAGACTCTGAGGGAAAATGTCTTTTCATTTCATTAATACATAAAGAATCAGAGTAGATTATGAAATAGAAAGGAACATTACAAATAAAAATACAAAAGCAATCATAAGAATAGGTTAGCTGGCAACCTCAGGTTGTTCAAAAGAAGCTGGTTTCTTCCCCTTATCAGCAGTAGGAGCATCTCCCTCAGTAGGGACAACTTCTGTCGCCCGAGCAGGAAGGGCATCAACAGGAACTGACTCGGAAGCAGGGTCAACACCTTCGATGGCTGGGGCAGGAGCTTCATATACGATAGTCTTTGGGCCTGGATCGTGCTCATCGAATAAAGGAGAGGCAACATCCACCCCGGCAGCTAAGAGGGACTTATTCTAGCCCTTCTTGAAGTTTATATGGTTTATGTAGCCTATCTGAACCTCAGCATCTTCATATGCGGTAGCCCACCCAGAGTTATATGAATCTTCCTTAATGGTGGCTACCTCGGACTCCTTCTCATTTAGCTTCTCCATCAGCACCTTGTTCTCATCCACTACCGCTAGCTTGCTTAAGCAGACCAAATCATAGTCCTACCGCAGTTCGTTCAGTTCTTTGACCGCTGCCTCCCTCTCTTGATTGGCTTTATCAAAGGCCAGATCAGAAGACATTCGAGCAGGATCAACGTCCTTCAAACTAGCCTCGAGCTCGGCACTCTTTACTTTCAGAGCAGCGTTCTACTTCTCCAACTCACCATTCTTATTAACCATCTCATCACGAGAGCGATAGAGCACAGCAAAGTCAGTCATAAATTGCAATTAAAGGAAGGCATTAGAAGGGAGAAACAAACAGGATTTGACAAGCAATAAAAAAGAGAAACAGACTTACCAAGGCCAGCCTCTGACTCCCTTGAAAGGCTAACTCGTAAGTCCCCATTGCCATTTGGCAATCAGCAGGAAGGACTGCTCTCTCGAGTAGCGCAGGGGCCAGTTGAGGAGAAATGGCAACCGAGGCCCCCTCTGGCAATGCAAACACAGGAACTAAGGCCTGCCCGTCCTTCGTACTCGCTTCCATTCTCCTCATCCCTCTCCTTCTCCTTCTCTACCCTCTTCCTCTCCTTAACCTTCTTTTGCTCTTCAGCCTTCTTTCTCTCCTCTTCCCTCTTCCCCTATCTCTCTCTCAACTGCTCTTCTTCTTTTCTCTTCTTCTCCTTCTCTTGAGAAGTAGACCGAGAACCAGTGGCAACGGTCCCACAACTGGATTTCTAATTCTTCGACCTCTGAGCGAAAAGCACATCATCATCACGGATCAAGTTTCTCCTTGGGGGAACCATTTCCTCGTTAGAACTGATGGATGTACTTGAAGACTCGTAGTCTTCAGAAACCTCTTCTGAGCTAAAAAAACTGTCACTGCTAGAGCTCTCCTCACCAGAACCACCTTTAGCACCTCCTCTAATACCACTCTCAAAACTGCTCTCTTCCTCGTCCAACTGAATAGGATCGGCAACAGCTTCTTCAGAAGTATCTAAGTCATGAATGCTATCCACAGGCCTCGCAATAAAACTGGACCCGATGTTCTTGTACTCGAGCAGGAAAGCAACAAACCGAGGATGTTCACCATCAACCAAAGATTCCCTAATATTCCAAGCTTTAATCAGCTCGGCAGCTCGAACCTCGCTAAGGGCAAGTTCCAAGTTCTTTGTCCTCGCTGAAAATAAAATAGGTAAGTATCAGAAAAATCACATATTAACAAAGAGATCAAAAGAGCAGAGCGAAGACTACCTATGTACTCTTCCCCATAAAAGGGAACAGTGAATCTATCAGACCTTGCCCCTTCGGTCTGGGGGGATAACTGCCAATTCCTAGCAAGAAATCCATCTTTCCAGTAGTCCTTGTGGGAATCAGGTAAATTTACTACCAATACCCTGTCAGGAGTCCTGGACTTGAGGTAAAGAAGACCATAGCTAGTTCGAGAGAAGGAATAACAAAAATAAACTTCAGCGAGCGCTAATTTAGTGCCATAAAGTTGATTTATTCTATGGACACCATTGATTATCTTCCATACGTTGGGCGAACACTGTTCAGGGACAATGTTGAAATAACCAAAGAAATGCAGGAATAAATTGTTTGGAGGAAAAGTAATCCCCCTTGAGAAAACAACAGGACATGAATCCAATGAGCACCCTCTATCTCTCTAACATTCTTAGGGAGAGAGGCGCACTCAATCTCTACCCGTTCTGGGATATTATAGAATTTCTTGAACTCAGACACTGATCTATTACCTATCTTTGACATTTGTAAACCCTAAATCACAAATTCAAAGAAAACTCAATAGAGAAAGCACAAAGAGAGAGCAAAGAGGACTTACAAGATGAAAGTTTAACTTAGACGATGCAAGATCACAAGCCCAGATGACGAGGGAGATTGAAAGTGAAGAAAATGAAGGCCTGGAGAAGAGGACACAACAGCTAAAACTCGCAAAAGATGAGTGAATACTAAGAAATTTGAAACGACAACTATGGAACGCTGCTCCAAATAACTTTAAAATGCTCACAATCATCGCGCACAACACATGAAGCAACCGCCGCCTAAATCAGTTCTCAACTTTGTGAAGAGTTACACGATTCACAAAAGTGCCATTATGACAAATCATTTAAATTTATTGAGCCCAAATTGTGGCCCAACAACTTTAGGGGAAATTATGGGTACCCGAATTTGCCATCATGGGCCCGGACGAGTAGCCTAATAAAAGCGGCAGTCTTCTCCTAGGATATCATTTAGAAACATTCCAGGAGAAAAATATGGACATGGTGGAGTCCAACACCCCCACTCCCCGAAGATAAACATTTATATAGTAAACCCTAAGCCTGGGGTAAGAGTCACGGACTGTATTCTCTGAAAACGCTCCCCGGAGTATATAAAAATAATACCGACTACACCACCGTGGACGTAGGCATTCTTGTTGAACCACATATATATTGTGTTGTGTGATTGGCATTTTATGTTCTTTATTTTCCTTGGTGAATGCACTTTTCTCATTTATTTATGTTGAATATAATTGTCACCACAAAATCTATGCCTCGAATTCAAACGAGTTTCTCCCATTTGGAATAAAATCCTTCCCAAACTGTCATTTAAAACTTCTCACTCTATATTTTGCATAAAACCAGAGATTTCTCTTCACTCTTCTTCTTTAATGACCTTGTTTCAAATATCCTTCCATTATCAAAATCTTTGCTATATTTCTTTTGTGAACTCCTCCTTACTTTGCATCGAGACCTCATAACTATTCATCTCAGGAGTGAACATATATGGTTCACTTCGATATCTTGTTCTTCTTATTTATACGCTTATTATTACATTTTTTTCTCTTTAAACTTCTATCGTTATAGCGTATCATTTCATTTTACTAGAATTAGAAACATCATTTCTTGATTTCCTGAAGGCAATCCTCATATTGTAAATTATTTTCCCCCTGATTCTCCTTTATTTCACAATCTTAATTGTTTACAACCATTTGGCCTTATCTCAACCTAGCCCAACATAAGAGGCTTCAGCACCAACGGACATGTGTGAAGATGGTGGAAGTTATTATTACCTTTGTGTCTAAACATAATGACAAGGGGCTTCTTTGTCAAACACTAATAGATCCAATCACCCAACGGGTCTAAGAAACTATTTGAGGGTTGGTCCCTCTAATCCTATACGAACTAGATCATCCCCCTTTAGGCCCCTACCAGTATATAAGCTACATAATCGAAGAGATTGCTAACTAGTTAGGCAAACATCTTGCCCTTCTGAGAGCTTTGTACATTCATTTTACCAGTAAAAATTGATCATACCCCTAACGTTCGTAATAGGTAAGTCTTCTTTTACGAGAACTGCTTTTAATAAGGGTTTAGAATTACCCTTATGAAGCCTGATCATGATGTTCTTTCCTTTATCAATCATTCACCTTCCCAACTAATACTGAATGCCTGGAGTATCCCGGACGGATCTATGCTAGATTTCTACCATATGTTTGGTATTGTCCACCTTGACAGTGGGGGAATTGATGACTATTTACAAGACTATGGATTCACGAGGAGATTGGTATACCCTGGCTTGTAGGAAGAAAGGTGAAAGGTTTATTACATCATTCCCCTACCCAACCATAACTGGAGGCATCATTTCTTCTTTATCCAAGGGGAGGGATAAGAATATGATGAACCAAATAACTTTACAGGCCATATTTTTACCTTCCCACTTATTTAGAATAATATAGATTTGAGTGAGTTATACCCCTTTATTAGTGTTGAGTATTCTTTTTGGGAGAAGTCTAAATTTATTAACCGATATTTGTATTGATAATGTGTATTGATTTTTTAACAATCTTCCTGATATTCCTGAAGCCTATAGGGAGAGGCAGAGGGAGTCCATGAGTAAGGCCCTTTCAAATAACTCTGTGATCTCAAGGGATTGAGGAAGCTTGGCATCATTACTAGATATGAGGAAGTTTGTGATTGTGATGCTCTTCAGCTTTAGGTTGAAACCAATGAAGGGCGCCTTTTATTATTCGTTTCCAATGGTCATATTTCCCTCGATCTTTAAGTTGATTTTGTTCATAATATATCACACTTTCTAGCTTATTTTATTCCATTAGTTTTTCTCTATTGATATTTTCTCATCTTCTGGAGAAATGGCTCATCGAGTTTATCGTCAAGCTCTTCAAAGGCAGAACTAAACACCGATTTCACTTTAGTTTGTTACCCCTTGATCGAACCCTTATATTGTCGATGTGAACCCCCTGTCCAAATAGGTTGTGGATAAATTCATTTATTCTCTCAATGTGAACGAAGATACATAATCTCTTCAGATGATGGAAGAAGAAGTCATTCACAGTAGAAGGGTTAAAAAAATACCGATGGATACTGAAACCACTTTAACTTTTGCTCGACGAAGGCTGATCATGGATGAAGAAGGTGAAGAAGTGACCATGATCGGGGAAAGGTATAGAGTCCCCCATATTTGATATGAATTTCATTAAGAGAATTACTTGAATTTCAAAGACGTCATCCAATCTAAAGATTTTAATCGGCTGCGTGAAGGCCTAATCAGCTATGCCAAGGAAATGACCCAACTAGGATTAAAGGTAACCGTTCGCTTTTTTCCTAAACATCCCATTTTTACACTTTTTCCTTATCTGCTAAGTATGGCATCTTATTGTATATGAGCATCCTAGCTACCTATATGTCCTATTAGATCTATAGGATGAGTCAAGGACTGTTCCATGATTGAAGATTAATATGGAGGAGGATAAGAATGCCAATATTAAAGTCAAACAAGACCTCATGACTAATCGAGTATAGCATGATACTGAGAAAGTTGCCAAGTATCAGCCTTTTACGGAGAGAAATACTATGACGGGAAGAGGGATTAACTTCAAACTCAAGTGAATGAGTTGTAATGCTAACTTGATGCTGAGAAAAAGGAGAAGGTCAATGTTGTCAAAGATGAAAGGTATATATAACCTTTGATATGATTCAAATACCTAAAGTCATTCCTTACTTCGAAGTACTGCGAGTTGATAAAGTACCAATCTTTCCTTAATAGCTACTGAGAGTTGGTGACTCGGTTAAGGGGGATCATCCCGATTTGGACTTGTCTTCTAACAACCTTGAGGACTATAAATGATCCGAAGAAGAACCTATGCCTTCGCACTCATGTTTGGATCAACATGGATATGTTTTATACAAAGGCTTATTGGCAAAACCCTGGCCTACAATTGGTTTTGAGGGATAATACCTTCATATTTCCATGTGTGAAGAGATGATTCGACTTCTTCACCCACTGGTGCTCCTTATCCTCCCTTAGTTTCATAATCTTTTCCTATATTTTATTAATGAACATTGGAATATTTGAACGTCTGTAATATTGGCTTCAGCCGTGGATATTTAGTTATGCTTGTGTTTGTTTCCTAGATATCATATATGATTATTGTGGTTGAGTACTGTAATCGTGTTGACCTTTATAAATCTATGCTTTGATTATTTTCATGTTTGATGTGCCTCCAGTTACTTATGAGAATGTTTTCCTCTGATTGATGAAAAATCATGTTAGGTTTTTATATATGTACTTAGTCGATGTCTATTTTTGAATGTCTAAGTTCTTTTATAAAATATCCTCTGATGACTTGATCGGTGAAAACCAATATGTTGTATAGTCTTTATCTGAGGTGATGCTAAATGTGGATGAACAATAAGTTAATACTCGATTGACGAACCGAATTGTTTATTCTCCAAAGTTCAATTGGAAAAGGGTGATGTGTTATGTTCTGATGACTAATTTTTTTATGCCAAAATATGTTACACCTACCTTAATAACCTCCATATATATCCCCTCTTTAATTTTGAAAATAACTGAGTGATCAATGACAAACCTTCTTGACTCAAAGTTAGCCCAATTTATACTCACGCCAACTATGTTATGCTGACCGGATCAAATCTATGGGGGTCGAGAGTTAACTTGGTTATTAGTCAAGTGGTTCTTTTGAGACTTATGAGTCTGGAAAAGGAGTACCAAGATGTGTCTTGGTTCTAGGATTCTTTAGACCTAGTGGTTGGTTCATAGTTTAGTATGACACAAATGCTTAGGTGGGCATTCGAGCACTTTGATGGTGCATAAACTGGTATGCTCCGAGAAGAGTGGGTGTAAGAGAAAATTTCATAATTGGAGAAAAGCATGTCATTGGAGAAAAGCATATCATTGGAGATACATTTACTTTATCAATGAAAATGGTGGTGTAAAGAGCTACATATTAAGGAAGTAATAGAAAGAAACACAGGAAAACCAAATTGTTTGAAATAAAAATGATGGATATAAGGAAATTCATCATAAGTGCCTATTTTTAATTAGTGCTTTGTCTTGTCCAGAGATCATCTTTATTGGTAGTAGAGCTTCGTGTTTTCAATGTTCTAAGGGCGAGGAAGGTCGCAACCTTCATGATCTTTGAGGCCATAAGTCCCCGATCGTATGATTCGTGCCACCACATATGGGCCTCCCTAGTTATCAGTTAGCTTCCCATGACTAGGGTTATTAGTTGATTGCATCATTTTCGTGAGAACAAGGTCACGAACCTAGAATGTTCAGTTCCCTCTTGTTGTAATATCGGGTTGCTTTTGTTGGGTTATAAATATTGATGGTAGGAAATTGAAAGTTCAGTTGATCGTGTTAAAATTGAGGACTTTCACATTTTCCTCAAAATTATAATATACATGCTAACTGAACTTGCATAGTTATATGTGAATTAAATTAAATTAAATGAATCTACATTATTTCCCAATTTGTTTATTTTTCCAATCCATAACATTGAAATTGAACTTAGGAAATAAAAACTAGATAAATTAAAATTCTGGAGGCTACGTTGTCAGGTGACATATTTCCTCATCATTCGCTTTACAATTTTATTTGTTTTTTATTTGTTCTAGCCTAATCCTATGGGTGGGGTGTCATTATGCGGCTACATAGGGTATTGAGTGGAGCTTCGGACTAGATAAATCTCTACAGCTTCCACCACATCA
Organism: Sambucus nigra; assembly: GCA_949130495.1. Classification (NCBI taxonomy): domain Eukaryota; kingdom Viridiplantae; phylum Streptophyta; class Magnoliopsida; order Dipsacales; family Adoxaceae; genus Sambucus; species Sambucus nigra. The sequence continues at coordinate 746,073,028 of OX422210.1, forward strand.
ACAAGAATGGGTTGATCACCTCGTTTATGAGGAATCGAACCCGAGACCCCCTGCCAATAGACAATGAGAGTATGAGGGTGTATTTTTTCGATTATAACTTCCTTAGCTATTTTTATTTTCGCAAATAGTGCACCCTATTTAAGGTAACTATGATGAAGAGGCCCTCTGATTATGCCTATTGAATCCTTCAACTCAATAGTGAGGTCTCTCTTAGCTGTTCGAGGAATTAGAAACTTCAACAATAAGGTTGACAACGACAATGTTGGTTGGCACTGTGGTCGGAGCGGAGGCAAAACGACGGTGGATGAAAATAACCCGAGGGAAGGATGCTTTTTGGTTTTCAACATTGCAATACTAACCGGAAAAGAAGGAGTTGATTTTATACCTATTAATTCACCACTCTCGAGGTGAAAACTCATTAAAATAAATTTCACTAAATCAATCTTTGAGATGTGAATATAATTAAATATTTTTTCATCTTGAATTTTCATTTGAGAGATATGAATTCAAGTTTCGTTTCACATCACTAAGGTGAGAATTAAGATTGCAATATTTTTGGTAATTTTTGAAATCATTGTATATCAACCTTAGTCATAATATATGAGTTGTGGTCATCATTAAGATTTCGGGTTGGTGTATCTTTTAACGTGTGATAATATTAATAGTGGATAACATGCCAAAGTTGAGTAACTTTATGATTTTATTTGAAATTTAGCATGCGGACAATTTTTGCACAAAAAGTAATTGGAGATAAGTCTTTAAATTAGTGATATGGAGTGAAAAACACCTCGGGTAAAACATGTAGAACAATCTATCGAGGGGCAAAAATATTTAAATAAGAAGCCCAAACCATTTTTCTGTGGACATATTTTCCCTTGATCTCCATATTGTCTTCTTGTGCACAAAGTTTAAAATTAAATATCTCCTAAAATATAAATCCATTTGGGATAGAATTTATATATTTGGAAAGATCTCGATGAAATCTATCACAAGAGAGCAATGAAGGACATTTATTTATGAAGTTTGAAATTTGTAATATGGCAATGCAATTTTCGGCGTGTTTTTCTGTGTGAAATTTCATTGTGCTACTTCCCCGTGAGATTAAATTTCCAAATTTCGTAGTATTATTTCATAGTGAGAAATTTGAGTGTTTACTAAAAATTAAAGCTATATTTTTCGATAATTTTGTTAATATTGATCAAATGAGTTTAATTTCGATGTGAATTTTGAAGAAAAATCTTTATATGTGAAATTCCTAGTGGAGAAATTTCACATTTCAGATTCGCAGCGTGAATTTTTAAAGCATTGGGGACTCTCCATAAGACCACAGGAGGGTCGCTGGAGTCACGGGGCATCGCTAGAGACTCGCCGATGAGTCGTTAAAGACTTATTAGAGTCACAAGAGTACCACCGGAGACTCGCTGGAGGGTGGTTGAAGCGTCATCGGGGAGTCGTGGGAGATACAGTGTAGGAGGTTTGACAGAGATCTGAAGGGCGTTGAGTTTGAGAAAGAAAATGATCTAACAGAGAATTAATTATGATGCAAGTACTTTTTGGTCTAATCTAATAGATTTGATCCTTTTTATTACGTATATTTTAGCCTTGGATTGCATGTTCCATATAATTATTATCGTGGGGAATTAATGAAAGTTACAAGATTTTAAAGATGAGATTATTTTGAATTTGACATTATGTTAGCCAAAATAATCTTACAACTGATAAGGTCAAGCTGAAACGATCAAAAAATGAAGGCATGCAAAATTTGATATTGTGCATGTAACAAAAAACCTGTCAGATTTATGACTTACAGATTATGACTTTTGCATGGGTTTCCTTATTATCATTTATTATTATAGTTGGTAGCCCCCAAAGTAGAATTAGTGAGTTTCCCTCAATCAATCACCACTAAATTCCATGTAAAATGAAATGAAATTCAAATCTACTTTTATGTTCTATTCTTAAACAAAATACAGAGAAACCTACTCTCTCTCTCTCTCTCTCTCTCTCTCTCTCTCTCTCTATATATATATATATATATATATATATATATATATATAAATCAATTTAAAAATTATAAAAGATTGAGTTTTTTAACCAAACTCGTTATATTTGATCTACATAGTAAATAGATCATCTACAAAGAAAAAAAAAAGTCATCAACAAATCCAATCCGGGACTGGAAATGATGATGGCAAAAATTTGAACGGTCAAAAATACTTATATATACACACTTTTTATTTCACCGATTTTCGGATTGATTTTTTTCATGCTTATTTTTTAAGATGATTTCCTCGTTATGGAAATCATGTATACAAAATTTGATAGAAAAATACATTTTTTTTATTTTAAAAAAATAAGTATATATATATGGGACACTAGTAGTACAAGAAAACCGTGGGAGTTTACCATATATACCAACTAACTCGTGGCTCAACAGTTCACATTGAAGACCTGTTCTTAAGAGCCACTAGTTTACAACCCACAATTTATGAACTAAAAGTTCTTCGAAGTCTTGTTTAATACATGTCTGACAATTCTTGAAAGTTAGGTAACTTTTGGACACAAAGAAGTTCGGTTTATTAATGCAAAATTTGGATGGCTATTTAAAAGGGTACAACATGTTTGATCAAATTGAAAAGTAACCATTGGAAATATTTTTGAATGTCCAAACAAACTTTTGCAAATATTGGGTCAGTGTTTAGTGACTAATTAAGTTTGGGTTATTGAATGCAATAACTTGAACTTTGACCCCCCAATACTTCACTACTTTAACTTTCAGTCATGTGCCACACACATGACAACCCCTTTCCGTAAAAAACTAATGGAGTTGAACGTCAGGAGATTATTTGTAGCCGTTTTCAAAGTTTGGGGGTTAAGTGCAAAAATTGAGAGTCAAGGTGGTAAAGTATAGGGGGGTCAAAGTTCAAGGAGTCTAAGTGTAATTAACCCAAATGTTAAAATGGTTAACATGTCATTTGATAATATTATGCAAAGCAAGATAAGAATACCTATATTGAAGGATAAAACATTCACCATTGGAAATATTGGGAGCTCAGAAAAAAACATCTCAAAAAATTTGGTTAGTGTTAGTGATTAATTAAGTATGGGTTATTAGATGCACTTTTATTTTAAAGTAGTTAACCATCAATTATGTAGAAATTATGAAAAACCTCATGAACTACCTTTTGTATATATAAAAAAAAGAGTAGCACTAGGTAGACCCAGAAAAAAACCCACTTCGTAAACCCAGTGTATAAGACAAAAATAGGTACAAGTTTTTAATGCACATTTTGATGCCCTGGCGGGACCCACAACAATAAGGTATAAGCTTTTAATGCACTGAGTTTACGAAATGGGTTTTTTTTCTGGGTCTCCCTAGATTTATTCTAAAAAAAATTATCATTTGTATTGCGAGAATTATAAATACCCCATTTGTATTGCGAGAATTATCATTTTATGTCACTGCAGTGTTATTGTAGAAAAAATGCATTTTTGTATTGAGATACTTCCTGAGATTTGTCTTGCGAAATGGCATGATTATAATATTTTGTTACACTATCAATTTTTTTTTAATTTTAAAAAATTTAAAACAATATTGTTGTAATTATTTGTAGAACTAAAAGAAAATATTTTTTATTATTTCTTGAAAAAGGGGATGAGTTACTTTTATCATTATTTCACTATACCATTCAAGTGGTTAGGAAGGTAAAAAGAATGAGCTAGGACTGATGTTTAGTTAAGGGTATTGCTAAGACTTTCTAAATAATCATTTAAGCATTATGTATATTTTTTAAGCACCTAATGAATTATTTTGTAAGCATCACGTATGACCATTTAAAAGCATTATCGTGTTACTAGGAAATAATTGTGCATGTGCCTTCAACACCACTCTTTGTTAAAAAGTGCAAATCTGGGTGTGGTCCTTAAAACCTTTTTACTTTGAGCTCCAATATAATTTCAATTAAAAGTAAGAGTCCACATACTATATTATCTAAAGAGAAGTTTTGTGACCTGTTTTAAGTATCATCATGTAATTCTCCTTATTTTTAAGAAAATTATTTAAATAGTACAATATTGTCATAAATAAAGTGTGAAATATATTTTTAGGGGCAGTTCATAGGTGTTCCATTCGTTCGGGCAATCGGGCTCACTTTAGCCCTCCTCTCGAACTTTTTAGGTCTTTGCACATGGTTTAACACTTTTTCCTTGCTAGGAAAATCATAGTAAAATATTTTGCAAAATTATTACATTTTGGGCTTGAATAGTCACAAAAAGAAAATATAGTCACTTTTGCACATTAAAAACTGACATAAATAGTCATTTATATCAGTTTTTAAAAAAATTCAAAATTGTTGTAGTGTGTGGTGACATAAATGTACGTAAAACTGCGATAAAAGAATTCTCATATATGTCGATTTTTCAAAAATACACATAAAACCTACAAGATTTAACTTTTATTTATCACATTTTTGAAAAAAATTGTGATTAACAAATGTACATTTATTACAGTTTGAAGCAATTTACATGAGTTTTTTCACATCGGACCTAAGTGTTTAAATATAAAAAATCAAAAACATGCCCAACATACACACCTATATATTTGATTGGTCCAAAATCAACACTTGTACTGCAAATCTTTTATATATTCATATAGAAAATATCTACAACAGAAAATATCCAACGTCGAAAACTCATAATATCACTAACTTGGTACATGAAAATATCGACAACCAAAAACTAGTTATGATTATGTGACGAAATATATATCTAGCAACATTATAATATCCAAAAACTATATAACATCCATAATCCCAGAAATACCCAAGCTAACTCATTTTGATGACAAAAGTTCTTGATTCAATGCAAAATTCAATCCACTAGCTTTTTTCTTGATAACTATCTCCCGAACCGATTAGCTAACTGCACATCAAATACAAAATGGGCTAAACACAACCAAATATAGCCAACAAAATTTTCATCAAAACAAAACCAATTATACAGTTAGAAATTTTCTGCATAATACACGGGTTAGAAATTTTAAATCATTATTATTATATAGAAAAGTACTATATTATAGGGAATATATTTCATATGTTGGGTATTTTATTAAGGTTCTTCTTAACATGTACCTAAGGGAGCAAGTTAACAATCAATATGTGGACTAAATCTTATAAGATCATATTTCAGAAGCATGAACAAATAGTAAGCATGTCAATGCATCGTGCCATGTCATCAAGGGTCTTATGTAAAGACTTGTAACACCCTTTTATAGTTGTGTACAGTTGGTTTCATCTCATGTCATGTTTAAGTCGTGTATTAATCACTTTTAGCACATGTATAGTTGGGTTCCTTTTACCCATTTGTATAATCATGTCTGATGGCTTAATTTATTAATGACTCGAACCCGTTAAGATTAAAACTCAAACCCGATAACTTGGTGTCGAGTCAGGTTAAAAAATCAAATTAAAAATTCCCACCCTAACCAATACGTGAATCGCTAGGGTATTTGAGATTTTGGGTAACTACACATGCAACTATTGGCTTCAATAATGTGTCTTAAATACCTCTATAACTGAACCAATTGTGACACCCAGCACATTCTGGCCTCGGCTGCCACCAAGACTACCCCGAACATTATTAAATTATATACAATTTGTAGCATGTGACGTATGTTTGAGACATATAAAAATTATTCCACAGATAATAATCAGATTAGTCCAATAAATATAACCATTCAAGTAATATTAAATCCATCACCATGCTAATCTCCAAAAGAAATCAATTCCAAATAAATATAAATCTCTATGAAATAATCAACCTATGAATATGTGACAGAAACCATAAACAACCATGGAACCAATTGACCCACCAAATCCATAAGTAAAAGTCACATAATAAATGCGACGAAAATGGAAATTAAATCGAATCTACTAAAGCATCTAAAATAAAACTCCAACTGCATCTCCAAAAATATCTCCAATCACTCTTATGCATCTATTCTAGCGCTATACTTGAAATGCTAGTCAAAGCAATTGGTTAGAGCCTACCGCATGAATACTAGATACTCTTCCCAATTAGGGTTCGTGAACCCAAATAGTAGCATTATACATGATAAACTTCACAATAGAATATTTTAAATTAAACGAAATGTAAATATTAACATGCGAGTAAAATGAACTACTATCATTTATCCAAGTAACTATGTCGCCCCAAAATGTAAGTCCAAATATTCTATTATTACTATTATTTAAAAATTATCTCTTATCCCTACTTAATTTAATTATTCAAATATTTTTATTCATGCGACACCATTATGGTCAGTCGACCCCTTACTAGTCGTACACGCACTCTTGGCAAGCTTAAAGTTCTACACATTACACCCATTCCCCTCACTATAGCCTATCGACCCGTATTCTATCGGCCCCGCATATACTTATCACGCCAACTCACACCCACGTCGCTATATCCAGTCGGCTCGTATTTTGTTAACTCTACACATACTCACGCTGCAAATCTATTTCTAATAATCGTTTATTATCTAAGGTATTCATTCTATATTTCTCAATTTACTATTATTTTATTCTAGTCCTGCTCTATTACAGAGTATAAATCCTCAAATCACCCCTAGTCCCATACTTAGAGGTCTCCAAACTCAAGTACGTCCTTTTTTTTTTTTTTTTTTTTTGGTAATTAAATGAATCAATAAACCAAACCCGCCTAAGGGGGCGGAACCCGTACACAGGAAGTATACAGAATAACAAATAACAATAGCCGAAGCCCAAAGGGAGGCTCTACAAGGACCTAAAACTCCTCCAAGAACTCTAGGAGGTGGAATAACGACGATACATGCCTTTTCAAGTACCAAGAAAGTAAAACACTAAGTAACCTGTACCGAATATGAGCAGGGTCAAGATCTACCCCCTCGAAGCACCTCCTATTCCGTTCCTGCCAGACGGTCCAAAAAATACAATGAGGAACCATCCTCCAGACCACTCTAGGACCAACCCAACCACTGGGCCTCCTCCAGGAAGCCAACAACTCAACCACCGTACGCGGCATGACCCAACGAATATGACACATGGTGAAGATCAAATCCCAAAGAGTCGCGGTCACCTGACAGTGTAGAAGAAGATGATTGGTCGTCTCCTCCTCCTTTTTACATAACCAACATCTGCTGACCATCCTCCTCCCTCTGTTTTGAAGTCCCTCAATAGTCAAGATAGCCTGTCTAGCAGCAGTCCACACGAAGAAACTAACCTTAGGAGGCGACTGGCTCTTCCAAATGGTCTTCCACGGAAAATTCCCTCCCCCTCGGCCCCTCAGCACCTGATAATAATTCTTAACTGAAAAACAACCATTTTTCGCGCTGGACCACTTCAACCCATCGACCCCGGAGGATGGAATTGGCGCCAACCGCAACCACTCATAGAACTCCTCTGCCTCCTCCAACTCCCAATCACGGAGACCCCTCCTAAACTTAGGGTCCCAAACCACACGACCCCCTACCCGTCTCCTATGACCCTCAATTGACCCCTCTACAACCCCCCCAACACGAAACATCCCCGGGAAGAGATTCTCTAAAGATCCACCATCTCCCCATTTATCCTTCCAGAATCTGATTCGCCTCCCATTCCCAAGCTGGTAGCCAGTGAGTAAAGAGAACTCACCCCACCTCCGAGCAATAAACCTCCACCATCCCATCCCATGAGCAGAACGCCCCATTGTAGGCCCCCATCCAAGACGATCTACCCCAAACCTAGCCACAACCACTTTCCTCCAGAGTCTGTCTCCCTCCCTATGAAACCGCCACAACCACTTCCCCAATAGAGCCTGGTTAAAATGAGCTAAGCTCCTTACCCCGGCCCCACCCAATTTTAGCGGCATACACACCTCATCCCACCTTACCAAACAGTATTTGAATTCGTCATCGTTACCTCTCCACAAGAAATCCCTCATCAACTTCTCTAGCCTCTTACCAACGGAAGTCGGTAAAGGCAGCACCGACATAAAATATGTCGGAAGGCTCGATAACACACTTTTTATCAATGTCAACCGACCACCTTTGGAAGGAAAACTATGCTTCCAACCAGCTAACCTCCTTTGTACCCTCTCAAGAACCGGTTCCCACATCGTCGATGACTTAAACTTAGCCCCCAATGGAAGTCCAAGATAGGTAGATGGGAGCGATCCGACCCTACATCCAAGAATAGTAGCCAAATAATCCACATTACCCACATCTCCCACGACAATCATCTCACTCTTCCTGATATTGATATGTAATCCCGACACAGCCTCAAAACACACCAGCAACATCCTTAACGTCTTCACCTCAGCCTCAGATGCCCCACAAAATATAATAGTGTCATCCGCAAACAGAAGGTGGGACACCTCGACCGGATGGGAGTTACGGCTCCCAATCAAGAATCCCGAGACTAGACCGCCCTCCACCGTACGATTCATCATCCGAGAGAACGCCTCCATGACCAAAATAAAGAGGAATGGGGACAACGAATCACCTTGCCGCAGACCCCGCGAGCTCGAGAAGAACCCTTCCGGAACCCCATTAACAAGGACAGAGAATTTGACAGAGGAAATACACCTCATCATCCACCTACACCACCTCACCCCGAACCCCATCCTCCTGAGCAAATAACCAAGAAACTCCCAGCTCACATGATCGTAAGCCTTCTCAATATCAAGTTTGCAAATAATACCCGTTTCACCGCCTCTTATTCTGGACTCAATGCACTCGTTAGCCACCAAGGCCGCATCAAGGATCTGACGGCCCCCCACAAAGGCGCTCTGGGCATCCGAAATAAGAGGATCAATAACCTTTCTAAGTCTCACTGACAAGACCTTAGATATGATCTTATACACGCTGCTAATTAGGCTAATAGGCCTGAAATCCCTCACATCTATCGCACCTCCTTTCTTGGGGACCAAAGTAATGAATGTGGCGTTCAGACTTCTTAAAAAATATCCCCTGTCATGGAACTCGCTGAAGACAGCCATCACATCCGTCCTAATCACTGACCAACACTGCAGTTAAAAAGCCATAGTGAACCCGTCCGGACCTGGCGCCTTATCTCCGCACATCGACCTCAACACTTGGACCACCTCCTCCTCTGTAAATAATCTTTCCAACTGATCCGTCTCGTCCCTCGAAATACTCGGCACTGGAAGCCCATCAATTTTAGGACGCCAGGGCTCATCCTCCGAATACAAACGCTCATAAATTGACTGATTCCCCTATGGACCTCGTTCTCCTCTGTGTACTCCACATCCCCTATAACCACTTTCCCGATATGGTTAAATCGACGATGAGAATTAACCGCGCTATGGAAAAATTTAGTATTGTTGTCTCCTTCCCTAAGCCAAAGATCCCTAGACTTTTGTCTCCACCTAATCTCTTCCTGAAGCAATTTCCTCCCCACCTCCCTAATCTTCTCTTCCCTAGTCACTCTTTCTTCCCCCGACAGACCACCGGACCCTTCTTTCTCATCGAGCACCCGAATATCCTCCATAGCCTGCTCAATCATAGCCCCCATATTCCCGAAGACATCTCTGTTCCACCGAATAATGTCCGCTTTGAGGCGGAACAATTTAGATGCCAATCTGAAGCTCGCATTCCCTTCCACCTCATACCCCTGCCACCACTGTCGCACCCTCTCCATGAAATCCTCCTCCTTTAGCCACATATTCTCGAATCTAAATGGAGTCCTCCCCCTGCCGGCCCCTCCACACTCCAACAGAATAGGTGAATGATCAGAAGTAATACGAGGTAAGCAAGATTGAATAGTTCCCGAAAAAATCTCCTCCCACTCAATAGAAAGTAAAAATCGATCGAGTCGAGAGAGAGATGGCTCGTCCCTACGACTAGACCAAGTGAAACCCCCTCCCTGTAATGGAAGGTCAACTAAAGCCAACTCGTCGATGAACGACGCGAAATCTCTCATATAAGAATTCGACCTCCCCCCACTGCTCCTCTCCGAGCGAAAACGAACGATGTTATAATCTCCCCCTCAGCACCATGGAACATCCCACACACTCTTAACCCCTGCCAATTCCTCCCACATCTCCCAACGCAACGAGTCCTCAACTGGACCGTAAACCCCAGAAAATCTCCACACGAGCCCATCCTCTACATTTCTGAATAAACAAGAAAGAGACCAAGTACCCACTAAAGCATCAATTTTTTCCACCACTCTGTTATCCCACATTAAGACGATCCCTCCTGATGCCCCCTCTGAATCGAGGCAACACCACTCTATCCTACGACCTCCCCAAATAGATCGTATAATGTCATTATTCATAGACCCCAACTTCGTCTCTTGCAGGCAGACAATATCCGGTCTCCACCGTGGGAGAGCACCACTAACCACTCCTCTTTTACCGAGGTCATTCAAACCCCGCACATTCCAAGTAATGATTCGTAACTTCATTGGAAACTGCTTTAGAGTCCTCCCTCCCCCCTCCCCACCCCTTCTGCTTTCTCCCTTCTCCTCTCCTCAATGTTACGGAACACCTTAAAGGCCTCCTTTTCATTCCCCTTGAATGTAATCCCTAAAAATTTGCTAAACCCTCCTATCACACTAGAGACCCATTTTTCCTTCTCTCCCTCCATGCCCCTCTCTGATAGCCTCCCCCCTAGCATCCCCCCTTCCCCGGCCGATGCTCCTAATTCAACCCATAGCCCCGATGACAAATTTTCCAAATTACTTAACTTATCCTGCCCGCCCTCCACCATCCCCGAGGCATTCATAGAACCCTGAGTAATAGTCCCCCCGACCAACTCTCCATCACCCTCTTCCGTTATCGTGCACAGGGAATCCCCTCTCTGAAGTAACGCCCCTAATGAGCGTACTCTATAACTTCCCACAGCCACCTCTGAAGATGAGGCTACCCCATCGTAGTAGCATTCACCTCCCGAGTCAACTTTATTTCCTTTGTCACCCACATTTTTAACCTTAAAATTACCCTGAACACCAACCCCTTTATTTTTGATACTTTTTCGAAAAGCTCCATATTTTAGTACCTGACCCGAATTAAGTGAAGGCCCATTCATTTTCAAACAGGACCTTTGTTTATAATTTTTACTGGTGACATCATCAGTTTGCACCAACTTAGTATAACCCCCTATGCCCCCGTTAATAGACTCGCCCTCCGTCAACAACTTCTGAGAACCATCTATGATCCCACATTTATTAAGGGACCCCAAAGATATATCTCCTGAAATTTCTACACATTGCTAACACCCAACTGACACAGAGTCCAAGGTACCACTTAAAATGCGCCCATCGTTTGATGTCCTCTTTTGTTTATCAGCACCCCGCAGATCAACATATAAGCATTGATGATTTTTTTTTAAAAGCACTGCAGTGTCTGCCACACTCCCTACAGTAGTGCAGTCTTTATTCCCCTTAAAAGGAGGCATTGACTTACGTGGGACTGCTGTCACCCTTTTTATTAATTTTGGACAAGACTTCTTACCAACCCCCCCATCACTTACCACGTTAAATCCCTTAGACAAAGAACCTCCAGCAGACCTGTTTACATCTCCACACGGCACCAAGCAGCTGCTGTCAACATCACCCACGTGCCCTTGGTAACCCGGTAACGAGATAGCGTTCAGCATCAACGGATCAACCACCACCGCCGTTGCCACCACGGGTTCCAGACTCACGCCTGCAAGCTTCCCGGCCACTGTTGCCTTCGAGGATACATCACCTGAGCGGGCAATCCCGACTTGCACAGCACCGGTGGTTCTATCACTGCCAATGGGTAGACTCCCAGCTTCCTCTCCGGCATGTTCAATATTTTCCAAGTGAAACCTCTTGGTTAACACAGCACAGTTGTTTCCAGCGCCCAAATCTTTGCGTCTCTTACCTGTGGAGTCATCACCCAAAATAAACTCATCCCCACCTGAATGAGCACTACTGCCCAGTGCAATAGCCCCATCTTTCATGCTTACAATGCCTGAAGGATCCGCCACCTGCTCACGCCACACGCCAGAGCCCGCCGGATCCTTCCCGTCATGGGCACCCACGATCGGGGTGATACTAACTGCCGGGTCCGTGACCCGTTTCAAGAACTGCACTCCACCCATATGCTGCCCTACAGAGCTATTACGGACCTGCTTCAACTTCACCTTCCTATTTCCCGGCTCATTACCAGCTAGTTTAACAACTTGAAATGAACAAGTCGGAGCTTTCTCAACATAGATTGGAATAGAAAAAACCCAACCCCCAGCTTGGATAGAAATCATCTCCGGGATAAACTCAGCCCCTTGAACCAATATCCTGGCCCATCTCAGCTCAACCCCCTTCTGAGTATCCTCATCAATGTTCAAGAAGCCCCCACACCCGTTACCAATAGCCTGAAACACCTCCATGCCCCACAAATGTAGAAGCAGTCCCTCAACCCTAATCCAACGCGATGACGGACTTCTACCCACTTTAGAGCACCCTCCCAGTGTATGCCACTTATCAAGGAACAAAGGTACTCCATACACTAACCATTGCTTCATCCCCAAGATCCTATTAGCTTCCGACTCTGACGCAAAAATAAAGAGGAAACAGGTAGAGTTAAAATATCTCACCACCACTCCACCTCCAGTTCTCCAATGACTATTAATCCACAGCTTCATCTTCTCTAACGACGGTGGTAAACAACCTTCATTGCCAACTCTCCCCACCAGAGCTCTCTTGAAAAAACTAACTCTAGACAACCAAGAGTCTTCCACAATGGAGAGTTTACCTTTCGAAAAAGGATCGACAACCACACTTAGCGGAGAAAATGGCCATAGCTCCACCTTAGCCGCTTCAAGATACGATTTCACCATTTCTTTAGCCGCACCGTGTTGGTTGGTGGGGATATATTAGTTGTTCGTCTTATTGATGAGGTCTATCAGGATCTCATAAAAAGTTGTTGCTCTTCTAGAATCATTGAAAGATTGGTTCTTTCCCATTTCCTAATAAATTATTTGAATGTAACTCCTCAAGTACGTCCTACCCTATCATATATGATAAATCTCCACCATCACCTTCCTCCCAGTCTTGCACCTAAAACTATCAAATCAATGGAACGACACAAAAATTAGCCCCACCCTGCGAATATCTCATCCGTAAAAATCTACACTAACTAGTCCCATACCTAAAAAGTGTTAACCACGACTAAGACATACTTACTAATCCCATACCTAGCAACTACTCCTAAAATTAAGGTGTGAGCATAACTACCCAAAATTCCGTCGTCTTCACGGTGATAAATATAATCAAATAAATAATTCGCATATGACATATCATCAATAATTCTACAAATTTCTTATGCGATCACAAATAAATCTAATTTAATTCATTAAAATAATTTTCATAATTAAACAACTTATTATATGCAACTAATAAAATTTCATCATCATGCAAGTTTATGGGGTACACAACAAAAATTCCCTTTTATCACATTTATGTAATTTTATGTGATTTTACAAGTCACTTATAATTAAATAAAGATATTATGATGTCTACATACAAATCTACATGAATATTAACAAAAATCCAACCTCTATCCTAAGCACACAAGGGTTACGAGTCTTAATTCATATTAAGATTTTTCATAAAAATAGTCCCAATATAGATTTCACTTTCCCTAATTAAGGTTTCTAATTTATTTAAAGAAAAACATGTACTTTAATGTTTAGGCGATATTTAAAACGCATAATACTAAATAGAAAGAATAAAAGTATTCATACATGGTGAAAAGTCGGTTGAAAATGTTGATTAAATGGTTGTGTTCCTCTCGAAAAATCAGTAAAGACTCATTTTTGAACAATCTTGAGAAAATACAGTTTGAGCCTTTATAAATTGGGTTAAATCTTGATTTAATTTGGGGCTAGGGTTTATAAATGAGAGGTGATAAAAATGTGGGAGACTTCTGGTTTAAAATTCGGTGAAAAATTCATTAGAAAAACCTAACCCCGAGTTAGTTTTATATTAAAAAGATTAAGAGTTTTAATGAACTCAAAACTCTCACAAAATAACAAATTTGCCGACACTGTAAAGGGTGAATCGATTCGCCCTCCACGCTGAATCGATTCGGTATATATAAATAAAAACTCAATTTCTCCCCCAATTTAAATTCCGATTAAAATCTTATTATCCATAAATAAAATCTAAGATGTTAAACTGTTATAAATAATTATATCCAAAAATTTATTTTTTCTAAATTCTGAATTAAATTAAATTATCGGATCAAAATTACGGGGTGTCATTTGAATGAGACAATCAAACACACCAGTTCTTTCAGCTTTAAAAGATAACTACATGAAATGTGACAAACAAAAATATACTCATCGTAGCATAGCTTCCTCAATCAGTGTTGTACTGGTACTTCAGTTCTAAATCTTTCCACATGAAGACGATCAATCGAAAGCCTCTTGTAATACCCTGTATTTTCTGTGAACCATTAAATTGAATAAAAAAAATTAATTCTTTGTTATTGGATATGTCATTATTTGTATCTTTATGTGTTACTTAAATTGGTTTTGAAATTCGATTTAAGACATGGTGAGTAATTGATTAATTAAATTAGTTATTGTTGGACTCGTACCTAGTAATTATTAAATAACTGAGTTGTTAGTTATTTAATTTGGATATATTTTCTAATTATCTTTTCATACACGTAGAATGTTTATTTTTAGTTTATATAATGAGGTTTAGGCCTATTGAGTTAATATATATCTTTGATAGAGTTTTGGGTTACTTCGAGTGTTATTTGGATACTTTGGCTAGGGACTTATTTTGGGCCCAAGGATAAATTCATGGAAATTATATTATAAAATGTGGAGTGCAATCCTAAAATAATGATTTCATGATTCGTAAGACATCTTAAGGCTAGAGAGAGAAAGCACTAAGAGAAAAAGAGGATTTACAGTATTTGGGGGTTGATTTTCCAATCATTCCATAAGACAAGTCTATTTAGTATAAGACTATAATTGAAGTTATATTATAACGTTATTATTCATTAGATTCTTAATTTCATATTAAAATAATGTGAATTAAACAATTTATATAACCATTGTCAGAATTAAGGAATTCGACTTTATTATGAAATCGGGATGATTATCATGATTTAGAGTACAAATTAATAAATTTATGTTATGGCCATTACAATTCATGCTAAAGGATAGGATGCATTATTAATCTTGTGAAATAAACTAAAATTGGGCTGAATTAAGATGGAGTCATGAGTAGAGTAGAGTTCTTGAGATGATAATTATGGACTAATATTTAAATTTTTATTAGAAGAACTTAAAATCATTAAAGATTATTTAGTATTGGTGTTGGGACTAATGTACATCAAAAAAGTAAAGTTTGGAGCGGTTTAGGGACCTGAAAATGTGAAATTAGGTTCCATAATGGCGAACTTTCTCTAGGAAGAGGAAGGGTTATGGGAAGATCTCGTTCGAATGATAATTTGGAGTCTTTCGAATGAACATAATAATTTTTCTAGAACGACACTAGGACTTCATTTTAACAAACAGTGTAATCTCATTCAAATGAGAATATCGAACGACGAACGACATTAAAGCATAATTATATCTTTTTATCTAAAAGAGGTTAATAAGTTGATAAAATGGGATTAAACTTGTAACCCTTATCTCTATACAATTTACTTATTTTGTGTATTATATGCAATCACATTGAGTGTGTATACTTGTGGTATACATACTAGAGGTGAAATCTATATGGGGCGTGAATGACAAATATCGACACCCTGATGCAATGATGACGGGTTCGGCTTGCTAATGATTACCCCAAACACTATGTGCTAAAATCTCATGATTTCTAGAGTGAGATGCTTGGGGCAATCCTTTTATATAATTTTGTATATTAAGCGTTGTGGTTGATTTACTTATTTTATCCTGCATTCACCTAGATTCATATTTAGGTTAAGATAAAATTGGTCAATCTCTTTAATCAGAACTTGTTTAAAATTGGTGCAATATTTTACTTCGGGTTAAATTGTTTAATTTTAATTTTTAACTCAAGAAAAATAAAAATTGGCTTTTGTTTAGACCATGCCATATGTATCCACATTTTCACACCACAATGTTCTTATTTATGCCTACCCACAAAGACTAGTGCCTCGTGTCCTCATGCATTTTATTCCCTTCGGTATGTACTACATTTTCCTCCATCAACACGAATCGTTGTAGATCCTCATCCTTAAGTAACACTAATATATTATGGAATCGTAAAATTCAATCTAATTGACTAACATGGTGACACATCAGTAAATAACTCATCGACCTTCTCTCGACAAGAAGAGTCTCTTGAGTGTGCTTTCATAACCCCGACTGAAGATGAATCTAAAAAAAGAGGTATGGATGGGAAGGTGAAGTCCTTCAACACTAGACTTATGAGGATATTTTTTCTTATCAGTGGTATCCACATCAACTTATTTACATAGTCTATTTACCATTGTTATTCATTTCATTTAAACAATAAAATAGATTCAATATATGTAGTTTTGAGTATCATTAGTTTTATAACCAAATAAGACCGTAATCAAGTAACAATGGTCAATGTTATGGAAGCTTAATAAGTTCACTATGAACTTAAGCAAGCATCAGAGTTGTGGAACATCTATTATATCAGGTAATCAAGTTCTTGACATTGATAAATTGTTCGATATGTCCAATTTGTAAAAAACGTGTGATAGAAATATTGTTGTGTTTTTAGTTACTAGATGCATGAATATATCCCTTGTTGCACGCGATGTGTGGATATATAATACACTCAGAGTTTCGTAGTCTACCCAAATAGATATGAAAAAAAATTAGAAACATCTTTTACAATACTCGATTTCAATGATCATTTAATAACTAAAAAGAATGTATTATGAAGCTATCTTAATGATATAGTTCTTTTTAAATTTGCTTATGCATGATTCCAAGAACAACTTCCACTCTTTCAGATTTAGAATCAATTATTTTCGTAGAATATGTATTTAACTACCTCGAAAGGATTAGTAAATATATATTTGGTTGCCAAGTCTAGAGGTAAGTGATGTTTAGGCTACAAGCTCAAGTATTCACTCAGATTCAAAAATCTAGGAAGTGTATAGTTCACGTAGTACAAGAAAATATATAAAATGGGGTTGATTTGATTCTCTTTGAATCAAGTGGTTAACAACCTAGTAGGCCTCTTGTGATATGTGTGAGGTTTGACTGTTAGATGCATGGCACCATATCTTTGAGTATAAGTTGGAGATTGTTAGAGGTGTATATTAAAAGTCATGATTCATTAGTGAATTGTAATATGTCAATTTATAGAGAATATTCAATGGAAATTGTAGACACCACATTATAGGGCCACCTAAGTCTCTCCTTAGACCCCTAGAACTTCCCTTTTCTACTGCAAACCTAGGTCGCACTCTGAGTACCGATCTAGAGGCCATCGGTTGCCCCCGACCCCCATTTGACTCCGATCAAATCTACAGTCAAATCAAGAGCTCTTTGAATCTTTGAAGGGCTCTGAATACCTCTTCCAACGGTCCTCCCGGTGTCCGAATCGGCATAACAGTTCAGATGGATGGACCATTTCACTACCAAAAATTGATTCATAGGCCATCAAGCACCCCCGGGCCCCGAGTTGACAGGCGTGCACTTCTAAGCCACGTTTGACCCAAAGTCAACTCCTGGACTCGGGAGAGGTCCAATGAATCTCGATGATATCTTGAGTACCTTTCTAACGGTATACCCCATGCGCGATTCAGATAAACGGCTTGTGCGCTACGGTCATTTTGGCAGGTCCTGAACCCTGCCTATTGGCACAGAGTCAAGGGTTACCTATCGATCGTCACACCCTAAGGTAGGATGATTGGAACCCGCCTTGGTCCTATAAATAGGGGTCATGACTTCACTCCTAGAAAAAGGGGGAAGAAATCAATCAGCATCAGTGACCTCAACAACATTCTCTTAAAATCAGTGAAGTTCCATTCAAGCCTAATACCCATCCTTTTCACACCCAATTTGGAATATATCCTTCTCTATCATCAACATTTATTAACATTCAAAGGAGTTCATCCAAGATCCAAGCTCAAGTTCGAAGGAAGGTCCAATTCGTTCCCCCTCTCTTTTAATCTCTTATTTTGCATAAGTTACATTAGATTCATAATCTAGTTTTACTTTAGTTCATACATATTAACATCCACACTTTTATTAGAATATTGCACATACTTTATTTTTCATAAAAAAACCCAAAAACAAATAAAAGAGGGTTACACTCATAAATTCCGAATGGAATTATCGGAATTATCCATCACACTTTTTCAAAATCAAAAACACATTTTCTACACACATAATAAAATTATGTTTGAATATATGCGATAAACCCCAGCCCTAGTCTACATTCGAAATACGTGGACTTTGATGCCTTTATAGGCCACATAGGCATCTCGGATTAAAGTTCGAGACTCGAGTCCAATTTTTTAATTTTCCTTATTTAAAAAAAAAAAAACCATTTTCCTAATTATCATACATATACATATATCATGCTTATTTGCGTTTCGTCCAACTAATATTATCGTTTCCAAATAACAAAAAATATCACGATGATCGCTCATATTCTATCTTCTACATTTGTTATTATTTTGGGAATATTCATGTGGATGACCTCACCCTACCTTTTCCATGGTATGGGTCGAACGATTCCAATCTCCATTATATAAACACATACACACACTTCACGGGGATAAAGGAAAACATTAACATTTTCCCATGAGAGACCGAAACGGTGGGATGGGTGCCTAACACCTTTTCATTCCGTAACTTAGCCCCCAGACCTCCAATCTATTGGTTTCATATGCATCATTTTTTTCCATGATTTCACTCTCTCGAAGTGGGAGCATGTTCTTTTTCATGTTTTGTGCAAAATAGTCTTGTGAATCCATCTCTTTACATTCACCCCACACCGACGATGGATGAAGAACGTTTTGAAGAGGATGTGAGACCGCGTCATAGTTCTTTCTCGGGGAATCCTCCCGCTCCCCCCCCCCCCCCAAACGCTGCCCCCGGGATGTCCACAGTGGCAACTCTGATGGGGACTATTTTTAAGAGGTCTAGACTCTATTTACATGGGTTTTTTATTTTCTTGTATACCCCCTATTTGCATGTTCCCTTTTATTATTCATATGTACCTCATGCTTATGCTACTATTCACACGCTTGTAGAAGACTCTCCATGTACACTTAACACCACGTGCACCTAGGATCACGTATATCCATATGTTGCACACATCACATAGAAATCCATGCTTAGGTGTCACTAGCACACACCTGCACTTGTATATATCCATGCTCACTTATCAACACTCACTTGTAGATAATTACACATCACTTACTTGTACCTTGCTCCTTTTTTGGCATGATAAAAAAGGATACTCTCTCCATATGATACTAATAAACGAATCATGCATGATTCACAAAACATCACCAAGGAGCATTGTTATTGACCAAATTTTGTCCCGTAACTGCTGAGTCACTTCGTGATGGCTGCTGGTTCAACAGGTTGCTGTTAGCCTAAGAGATATGACTCTTACCTTCCATTGGCCAAGTACCTTCGACGTATATCGAACGGTTCCCCCCGTATCAGACCGCTTGACCGAAGTCATGACGGGAGGTATATCGTAGGAAACTCGTTCATGTACGTCGAGTATATCGAATTCTCATTCACACGTATCGTCCCCATGAGGTATATAGTGAGGCAATTCACGTACACTCAGGTATATCAAATGGCTTGTCCACACGTACCTATTCCCCTTAAAATGAAGACGTATATCACGGAAGTCACGCCAATGGGGGGAACACCTTTCAATGAACCCAACCAACTGCATACCCACATATAAGTATCAACCTTAGGACACACATGTTATGTAATGACCCCATTTTCTTATGACAATATATAATTGTTTTCTTTCAATTTCATCTCACTTACTATCTAATAATGTTGTATTATTACATATGTGATATTCTGGATTCTTAATATAATAAAACCCATTTTTAAATTTGAAGAATTAAATGTAAAATGAGTCAAATTGATATTTTATGACACATCCTAACCTAAATGATAAAGTTTAATTATTATGATTAATTATGTTTGAATAATGTTTAGCCTATGTGATATGGGTAATGTGTCATTAATATATATAATGTTAAGTTATTATACTTTCATAAGGCATGAAATATTAAATTAATTGCAACTACAAAATTTAGAAGTTTTTGGTAAAAATGTTCATGTTGAAGCCTAGTTTTGACCATTGTAATATAACAATTGACTTGAGGTATAAACTAAATAGTTGTAGGTATATGAATTAGGTTTGTAACAAAATAAACGTTGCATAAAACGGACATTCGAGTGAGAAGATATCGTCTTTTCACAAACAAGGGGTAAGTAATCATTTACCCTTAATGATATTTTATATTACATAGTTGCCACGTGTCATACTTTGATTGGACCAAGGGGAGGTGACTTAGGACTACTTAAACACATTGAAATAACATCCTTGTTCATCAAAGTGGATTAAATAAAAGTCTTATAGCATATCCTAAGCTAAATGATAAGTTTCGGGGTAGGAAATGTAATTTTATAAAACTTTAGGGACTTGACTTTAAATTAAGAAAGTTTCAGGGACTAAAATGAAAATTTATAAAGGACCATTTTGTAAATAAAATATTTTCAAGGACCTCTAAGAAATATTATAAATTTATTGTGTAAAATTTCTAAAATACCCTTCATGTGTAAAATGACCCTTATAACCTTAATAACTTTACACCTCGTGTTTGACACCTCGTGGTTCGTTTTAAGACCTCCACCGCACGTGTCTCCTTTATAGGAACAGATTAAAAATCATGTCAATCCTTTAGAAAAAGTTAAAACATGTATTGCGGTTTGGTGAACTAAGACTGCAAGGCTGCTCCGTTGCGCGACACGTGAACACTGACTCACCAAAATGAAAGCCTTATCACCCAGACACGTGTCAGCACCTAAATACATTTGAAAAACTGTAAATAAAGACCTTAGATCAGCCATTACATGATATTATACCAAAAGCTTACAAAGAAATAGTGAGAGAAAGTGCGGAGAATGTTTAAGAAGAAGTTTCGTCTCAAGATTAACGAGCGATCCAAGACTTTGTATTTATAACTTGGGACTTCTGTTCTAGGTGAGTACTCTCACATTCCTTGTGCATTTTAATTATATGATATTATGCAAACTATATATATATATATATTTTGTAACTGCTTTTATTCTCAAAATTCATCTGATACCGATGATTTATTCCTTGTGATATGTTTATATTTGTCCATACAGACATAACGATTAAAAAGAGTTTTAAAAATGATATTGACTATTAGAAATAAGATTCGACCAAAGGGACCTCTCTTACTGACTAACCTTCCCAACTGGGTTATCGCTGGTGTGACCTAAATAAGGCGTTGTGACGAATAAGTTTTATTGACCCTTAACTACTGAGGAATAATACGGTATTAGAGTGTACTTGGCCAATAAAATGATATGATTAAAAGAAAAATATGTTGAAAACTGATTTTCCGTATCTGTTATATTTTGTGCTATTCATTTTTATATACTGTCATCTCAAATTTTATACCCAAATTACTATCCATATACGTATATGTCTACTCTTTGGATTTCAATAGGTATCAATTTTGTGAACAAAACCTTGGAATGTCTAGAGACTGAACCTCATTCGTCTTTTAGCTGATGTTGTATAACTAACCATTTTTTCAGGAAATAAGTAGGCTTGGAGGGAACAAAAAAGGACTATAAGGAATATTCAGCTTTTAGAGCTCTTTTTGTTATTTTAAGTAAAAAGTTTGTTATATCATATAGATCATGTTTGTCTCTCTTGTAATAAGTTTTAAATGTCATTTTAAGTTGTAACGCGTTGTTACTTGTAATATAAATGATGTTTCCTTTTAGAAAGCTCTGATGACGTAATTCCTTTAATTTCAGTATTTTACGATTCATAACCATGTAATTGTATTTCTGTTGCATTTAATTGAGGAAACAATTTAAGTCAGCATATTTGTTGCCTTGGTGGCATGTCGAGACACTCGTTCCTCACTACTATTTGGGGATGGGGTCGTGACATGTTAGATTTCCAATTTTGACCCAAAATTTCAGGTCGACCTGCCGACCAAATTTTCGCGCAATTTTAAAAACGGGACCCTGCCAATGAGCCTAGTTACAAGTCCAACCATAACTTTACATATGTTGCAACCCCATTTTTTCCAGGCTGGGGTTCCGTCCTCCATTTCATTTTACATTTAGGTAAACTTAACATAAGTGAGAACCTAATAAACATAATAATCATGTCGAGACCCGTCTCTTGTATTTTCCCATCTCTTTACAAAAGTGTCCAAAAAAATTTCTCCCTCTTTTATCAAAAATACCAAAAATATTTTTCTCCTTTTCCCTGAAAACAAAAAAAAAAAGCATTTTGACCTCATCTTTTCCAAAGGAATCAAAAATATTTTCCTCCTTTTCCAAAAATACCAAATTTCCCTTTTTCTTTTTCGAAAATAAATTCCAATTTTTCTCCTTCTCAGGTCGATCACATACCCTTGGCCTGGCTCCCTATTGGCTTCGGTCTTCAGTCGAACCACAACGAAGTTCTGTAAGTACCCTTACTTCCTACTAGTCGGAGACTCACTCACCTTCCATGGAGAACACGGATCAAGTACCGAATGTACAGCCAAATTTATTGACGGCTCTAGCTCAGCTCACTGCCAAAATTGACAACCTTCAAACCGAGGTTCATGAGATGCAAAGAAATTGGGTTCCTATCCCTGAAGATCCTGAGGTCATTTTCCCTCGCACCATGGGTCCGCCTACATCCAAGCCTATTTGGGTTCATGAAGAATACCATCATACTCCACGTGCTCTTCCTGCTAATGGGCCATCACCAGCCAAGCTTCCAATGCCAAACCTTGCTTAGATCGGGGTTAATTTACCCATAATTGTTAATCTAAAAGAGGAAGAACTGAATAAGGTCAAGGAAGACCTCAAGATGCTGACCAAGAAATTCGACCAGGTCAGAATCTCTGGGAACTACATGGACTACACCCACATGTGTCCCTATCCTAAAGCTAAGTTACTAGAAAAATTCAAGATGCCCAATATTGAGAAGTTTGGAGGCAGTGGACCCTCGATCGTTCATCTCTGTATCTATCACTGACCCATGAATCTCCTAGGGGATTTCGAATATATAATGACTCAGATGTTCCAACAGAATTTGAAAGATAGCGCCCTCCATTGGTTCCTATCCTTTGAAGAATCCATAATCCGCAGTAGGGAAGACATTTCTCGTGAGTTCATATCACAGTACAAGTAGAACGAGGAGCTAGAGTTTACCTTCCGTGACTTAAATCTACTTAAATAGAACCCTGGGGAATCAGTCAGCAACTTCATAGAAAGATGGAGAGAAAAAATAGCCACCATGACCAATCGTCCTTCCTAATAAGAACAAGTCAGCATTATGAAGAAGAACTTCCTACCTCATGTCCGGGAAATAATGGGAGGACAGAAGTAGTACCCTCACTTTCGAGCCCTTAGAGAAGCAGGAGTGGAAATTGAAGAAGATCTTGAGAAGACAGAAGTTTAACTGAAGAAAACCTCTAAATAGTTTGCTCCTAGAAAGTTTCAAAAAGCCTTCTAGTACCATAGTTTCTACTATCAATAACATCTCTTAGCCTTCCGCTTCGTGGGCACCGAAAAGTCGCCCAAACTCGATCCGAAAGGAATATACCGAGTTTCATGCTTCTCTCTCCAAAGTCTACCTGGCTCTCTTGGACCGAAACCTGATCAAACCCTTGGACCCTCATCCATTACCAAATCCACTTCTGAAAAACTTCAAACCAGATGCCCATTGTGACTTTCACCAAACTGCTGGCCATACCATCGGCCAATGTTTCCAGATCCAAAACACAATCCAAAGCGTGATTGACCAGGGTATCATCGCCCCACCAGCTAATCCTAAATCAAACATTGCCCATAGTCCACTCCCGAATCATGCAAATGCCAACTTTCTAGAAGAAGACTCAAAATTCGACCCATCCACCCAAATCATGCAAAGTAAAATACCAGTCATACCCAAATACTCTCCTAAACCTCTTCAAACATGCCCATATTTCCTCTTACACCCTACAAATTTTACCGACCAAACCTTATCACTCCTGCCAGAGCATGCATCGCTATCCATACCCGTTATGGAGGTAAAGATATGGAATTATCAGAAGTGATGAACCAACTCCTAGAGTCCGGGCTAAAATTTCCCTTCCAGATGACCATTGACTATGAGAGATTTAGTGGGTTGTTCTTAGAAGCTCAAAAATGGGCTCGAGAGTTAGGCAACTGGGTGGTTCCAGCCGACGAAGTCATCCTCGATGACTTGGTCCAGATCATGGTAGATTTGTTTCGATAGACTGGTAGTATTTGTAGCTTATCTGAGCTGCTTGACGCTTTGAAATTAAAATGGAACCTGGTCCCTTCAGTCCTGTGTTTCCCTATCGAATGGGAAGAATTATACGAAGAAGTCATAAAAGTTGTAGAACGCATTGACTTTGCATAAAAAGACAATATTGTTGCCAGCGGTTTGGGGGACGATTTCGAAGATTCAGATGAAGAGCCAGATTCAGGAAAGACTAGTCTGATAGCTAACATATGCGAAATGATATCATTCGAGGAGCTGCTAGGAGAGATTAACCAGGTAGCTGAGGAACAAGATATCGATAAAGAAATAGGGTTTCTATTTTTCCCATCTTTCGTGAACCACATGACTAGGTTGGGAAAATATTACCAGAACCCAAACTTACAACCATCAACAAACAATAAAGGGAAAGGTGTTGAGAATCCCCCTATGCCAAAAATGACTCTTAAAGAAAGTAAAGTCCTTGATCAACTGAAGAAAACCCAATATAACATCACTATATGAAGACTTTTTATGTCTTCCCAACTATACTGAAATTCCCTAATCAAGATACTCACAGGACCCATAGTTCCACCCTCAACCACGCCAAAAGAAGCAGTGAACCTAGTTGGATCCTTTACCTCTACTCGAATGCTCTCCTTTTCTGAAGAGGAAATCCGTAAGACTGGTCCCAGCCAAAATCATGCTCTTAATATCTCTGTTGAAGTTATGAGGAAAAATGTCCCCCTCTCACTCGTCAACAACGGATCAGCTTTGAATTTTTGCTCGTTAAGAACCCTCAATTATATGGGATTGAAACTGAGTGACCTTGAACAAACCTATGTTGTCGTACGTGCGTACGATAACACCCACCACGAAGTAATGGGATCTATCAAGCTTGTAATTGGGGCTGGTCCTATAAATCTTATTGTTGAATTCCAAGTCATCGACCTCCCAACCTATTTTAATCTGTTTCTCGGACGACCATAGCTGCACGGCATCAAAGGGGTGTCTTCTTCCCTTCATCAAATATTGAAATTCTTTGCCAATGGACAATTTATAACCATCTTGGGAGAGAGTGACAACATCGAGAATGAAATCACCAGTAATCCGAAACTTGAGATACAACACGGTGTGAACGATATGCTGCTATCAAGCTTCCAAGTCAAACCACTCCTACTCCCTGTAGGGGACGACTTCAAAAACAGGGTTTGTACAGAATATGATCCCCATGGAAAATGTCAATGTAATCCAAATGTTCAAGAACATGCACTTCATGCCCGGATTGGGGCTAGGGTAAAGACAATAAGGGATGACTGAAACCTATTATGTTGAAGGAGGCCTTTCCTCCCTATGGCTTCGGCTATCAACCATTAGAAGAAGAACTCAAATTAATCTATCAACCTAGACTGACAAGAAAGTTAGAATGGGGCAGAACAATCCTCAGAGATTCCCAAAATGGAAGATTCATCAGAGAGTGTGAAGATTTCCCCTTCTGCGGCTTCCCTGAACCTTGGTATGGCCCTGTAGACAAGAGGATGAAACCAGGAATGGAGATATTTTTTCAAGACAGCTACTCGGGGGTCGAAAGTTCCCAGCACTGTGTACAAACACTCACTAAAGAGACCATGGCTGATACCAAGGATTCTGAGGGCAGTGACTTCGAGGATTCTTTCAACTGGCAGACACTAGGGTTGACACTTTGCATTATCAACCCAGGGACTACATCATCTGATCCATCCTACCTCATCAAAGATGATGATGTACCTCTTCTCAACTGGCATACTGCACCTGTGCCACCCACTGATATTCAAACTAACCCTGATGTTTATCCCCTTTCCCCTTTAGTTATTTCCTCTCACTCTTATGTAATAGAGACCTCCTTTGATGAGGTTCTCAATGTTGTTTTTCCTATCAATGAAATATATGAATATTTTGAGTATCTTCTTATTCCTTACATTAATTTCCTTGATTCTAATCAAAATCTTAATGATGATGACTTTGCAAATGAATAATTTTTAACTGATCTAAATAAAGTTAATAACAAACAACATAACTACATTCAAGTTAATAAAGATGAAATTGTAGTTATTAACCTCAGTTCTAGTAGCCAAATGCGCGAGATTAGGATACGGGTCTACCCTTGATGAGCACGAGTGCAGGAAACTCGAGGAACTACTAAAGGAATTTAAGGATGTCTTCGCATGGTCCTACGATTATATGCCTGGCATTGACCCTGAGATAGCACGAAATGAGATTCCAACTCTCTCGAAATGTAAACCAGTCAAACAGAAGCTGCGAAACATCCACATCGAAAGGTCATTCAAAGTAAAAGAAGAAGTAGTCATGAAATTAAACTTGGGATTCATTAGAGTAATTGAATATCCCACGTGGCTAGCTAATATCGTACCCATGCCGAAATTAGGAGGGAAGTTATGCATGTGTGTTAACTATCGAGACTTGAACAAGGCCTCTCTAAAAGATGATTACGCACTACCCAACATCGATATGAATGTTGACAATATAGCCAGTCACACTCTCAATTGATGCCATTTTGTCTGAAAAATGTAGGGGCTACCTATCAAAGGGCTACCACAACCATTATGCCTTATATAATACACAAGGAAGTCAAGATCTATGAAGATGACATGATTATCAAGTCCAAGAATAGATAAGGTCATGTTCCCGCTCTCCAAAAATTCTTTGAACGACTACGACAGTACCAAATGCGACTTAACCCACAGAAATGTGTCTTCGACATTACCAAAGGAAAACTCTTGGGATTCATGGTGAGTGGGAAAGGGATAGAAGCAGATCCTTCTAAGATGAAAGCCATACTTGAGATGCCACCTCCTCGAACGGAGAAAGAAGTCTGAGGATTCCTTAGGAAATTATATTACATCAGTCGATTCATTATCCAATTAACTTACATTTGTGAACCCATATTCAAACTCCTCCTAAAGGATTCAACCAAATTCTAGAACGAAGCTTGCCAAGAAGCCTTCGACCGAATTAAGCAATACCAAACCCAACCTCCGGTGCTCATGCTACCGTAGCCTTATCTTCCCTTACTCTTATACCTAATCATGACCGATACTACGACTGGGGCTTTGCTATCCCAATACCTTGAAGAAACTCGAAAAGAGAAATATATTTACTATGCCAGTAAAAAATTGGCCCGTTACGAAGTTAACTACACCGCCTTGGAAAAAGCATGTGTCGCTCTTATCTAGGTTACCCAAAAGTTATGGCACTACATGCTCGCCTTCCCCATCAGGCTCGTATCCCGAATGGATCCCATCAAGTACCTACTCGAGAAGCCCGCCCTATCCAGTCGAATGGGACATTAATTAATTCTTTTAGAAGAGTTTGATATCACCTATGTTACACAGAAATCCATGAAACGAAGAGCCATTATTTTTTCACTACCCTATGGAAGAAGACGATGTTTGGATTTCTGAATTCCCAAATAAGAATATCCTTTGCACCTACCAAGAAGATCTTCGATGCAAATGTTCTTTGATGACACTTCTAATAAAAAAAGGATATGGCATTGGAATCCTCCTAATTACCCCTGATGACTCCCACACTCCAATTGTCATCAAATTGGATTTTCCCTTCACTAACAACATGATTGAATACGAGGCATGCACGATAGGCCTCAAAGTTTCCCTCAAGAAAGGAACTCAGTATCTCGATGTCTATGAGGATTCAACCCTCATCATCGGTCAACTCAGGATATGGAAAGTCCAGGACGAGAAACTTGTACCCTTCCATGCCCACCTTAAAGAACTAGCTTCCCAATTCTAGGAAATCACCTTCCACTACCTACCCCGAGAAAAAATCAACCTAGTTGATGCCCTTGCCACCTTAGCCTCTAGGATTGACATGACCGAAGGAATAACCATGTCCCATTTCCTCTCCAAAAATAAGACAAACCAACTAACTGCTACCACATCGAGCTCAGTATGGAGGAAGAACCCAAAATAATTAATTATTGGTACTATGATATTTGTCGCCTCCTCAAACATAGCAGGGATCCCCAAGGATCTGATAAGAAATACTGAGAAACTCTTCGTAGACTGGTTGCTCAGTACATTATCTGTAATAAATCATCGTTTATGAGAAACTTTGAGGAACCCATTTACACTACATCACAGGGGCTAACAATGAAGAAATGATGCAGAAAATCCACAGCAGGGAATGCGAACCCCATATGAATGGCCATATGCTCACAAAAAAGATCATCCAATAAGGTTACTACTTGACTACCATGGTTTAGGACTGCACAACCTACGTTTAAAAATGTCTCAAATGCCAACAGTTCTCCAATCTACAACACTTGCCTTCGCGAGAATTGTACAAAATAACCTCTCCCTGAACGATTTCCACATGGGGCATCGACATCATAGGGAAAGTTACACTGAAAGCATCTCATGGTTATTAGTTCATCCTAGTCTCTATTGACTACTTCACCAAATGGGTTGAAGCTGAGTCATACGTGCTTCTGAATGCCAAGAAAGTGGCCAAATTCATCAAGAAAAACATCATCTTCCGATATGGGGTTCCACACGAGCTGGTATCAGACAACAGGTTACACTTTGAAGAAGATGTTACGAAAGTGGTCGATGAGTATGGAATTTAAAGACACAAATCCTCTCCATACCAGCCTCAAACCAATGGGGCGGTTGAGGCAGCCAATAAGAACCTCAAAGCCATCATCAATAAGATAATAAAGAGTTATCGAGATTGGGCCGACAGGATCCATTATGCCCTCTGGGGTTACCGTACTTGAGTACAAAGCTCTATTGGGGATTCCCCTTAATCTCTAGTCTACGACATGGAAGCAGTCCTTCCTGTGGAGCTATAAATCCCTTCGCTACGTGACACTCTTGAAAGCAAAGTCAACGAGGAAAACTGGCACCAAACAAGGCTTGATGAGCTATCCCTCTAGGACGAAAAGAGACTGAAATCTCTATATGACATACAAGGGTACCATCACCATATAGCGCGATCATTCAACAAGAGAGTTAAGGACCGTGATGTCCGATAAGGGGACTTAGCCCTCAAAGAAATAATAGAGCCAGTCTGGGACCCCAAAGGGAAATTTAAGCGCAATTATAGTGGCTCATATATAGTAAAAAAGATCTTGTCAAGCGGTGCCCCTATGCTTACTGACCTTGATGGAGAAAAAATTATGTGTCCAGTCAACCTGGACCGTCTCAAGAAATTGTACCCCTAGTCCGAAATCTCGGTGCGCTACGACTTTTCTCATCTCCCTTCTATTCATAAAAAAAAATCTATTCATTTACCCCGACCCAGAACTACGTGGGCCTAATCCTCTAAAAAAATTCAAAATTTTTCAAAACCCTCAGAGGTACGTAGGCAGTTTATCCCTTCACATGAGCACATCCTCCTTCGTTTTACAAAATACTATCATTTTCTTATCCCGAGAATAATAATTCATTTTAACATATACGTGAACAAAAGGATTATGTATGCCTTAGCGATGAGTAGAGATAGTTCAAAATGTAGAAAGTCATCAAAAGGCACTACTAGATGATCAAAAACTTATTTATTTCATTATTTGAAATTTTGGTACCATTACATCGGTGTAAGGAGTCAAATGACTTCCCTCTCCATCCTACACCTACTTTCCTAAAAAAAAAAAAACACTACTCCTAAACAACCACAATAACCACAAACAAAACCAAACACCATACAAAAGCTTCACAAAGTCTACCCACAGCTCCCAGAAGAACTGTCTACATCTCCAACATCATGGGGTCCCCAAAACCTCAATTGACTGAAGAGAATGCCACTGACGCTCAATTAAGCGATAAGCTAAGACTAGCCTCGAAAAAACCCCAATACCTCCCTCCAAAGTATCAAATAAGGCAAACCTCCTTCAATCGATGTCCACAACCATCATTTTGGTGAGCACTCTCCTCCATAACCATTTAATATAGTCCCTTGAGACATGCCAAACTCATCCAACGAATTGAGAGGGATGAGTTGACGGACATCGATTCTCCCACAAAGAGCCTAGCCGCATGCACATACACTCCGTCAGGTCCTCCACAAGAAAGAAATCCAGTGTACACGGTTGCATAATTTGTTCCCAACCATATTGATGAAGAAGCTGCCAAGGAAAGTAGAAAGAGGTCTTCCTGAAGCTAACCAGTCGAACATACTGATACTCTTCGAGCTCCAGAATAGGAAACAGTTCTCCCCACCATGGTACATACCACCGTAAGCCTAAAGCTCCATGCTCTACAAACCAGTTCCCCCAACTCTCAATGTCCAAGTCTACACTAATGGAATAGCGTGAGAAAAAGTTTAGAATCTCTGGTAAGGGATACTCAGGTGGCACCATCATGAAGAATCTCTCAGACAACCACATAAATAACATCACAGGGCTCCCTCTCAGAAGGTCAGAACAACCCTCCTGCCAGGAATCCAAGACATTCAAGGTCTACACCAGTATCACCGTCGTAGGATTGTGACGGTATGACATCCAAGAAACAATAGAAGCCAGTTGGGGATCCATCAGCGTCTCCCCAGTCACCTAAAAACTTTTGAAATAAATCCTAGGATGATGGCCCCGGCATATCCAACACCACCCACGTCCTGCGAATGCACGGACTACAACACCGTCGGAAGGGAAATCATTCCCCCCGTAACAAATGGCCTAGCCAGTGAAGGTGAAATATGAAGAAGCACATCTACTAATTCCCTGGGAGAGTGGGAAAACTCAGGCAGAGCCACAACAATGCTGGGATTTATCCCCAGTATGGAAGAAAATTCTTCGTACGTAGGACAAATATCATCCAACCCGAAGCGGAAGGCATGATCCTCAAGATACTAGAACTCAATAGCCGCTATCAGGATATTCCACTCAATGGGCACATTGAGCCACAAAGAGACTCACCGCATGTGGAAGGCATCATAATAGACATTGTAAAAACATATTGCTTCCAAGGCTTCGATGTAGTTGGCGAACTCAATGATATCAGGGAGAGCCATCTAGCAAAATAAAGAGATAATAAAGAAGAAAGAATGTGAAAAGGAAAGAAAATGAAAGTGTGAGGAGGAAAGCCCCATTCACACTCCTATTTATACTTGGAAACTCTCAAGCGAGGACAAGAAACCCTGCAGAAATCGGAGTAAAACTTGCCCCACCATGTACCAAGCAACAAAGAATGTGAAATGGATTGATTGTACAGGACTGATATGACGATAGGTAGGACAGGGGCCATGCCAATCAGCAACCCCCTATTCTAGGAAAATTTCCTTCTTCCTTTTTTTCAAAAACAAAAAAAAACAAAATTTGTCTTAAGGAAATTCTGAATTTCCTTTATACTTATGCTTTCACTAATCTCATTTTAAATAAAATCCTTCTCAAATCAAGTTTTAAATTCTTGTTACGGTCTCAGCAGCAAAGTAAAAAGAGCATATGCATTAATCACTAAGTCAAAGAAAATAAATAAAAATTCATTTTTCATTTGCATATATCCTGCTGTATTACATGGATATTTTACAGGGAAAGAAACAAGAAAAAAAATAATAGGACTCAGCCCGAACCCAATCTTCATTTTATATATATCTCTCTCCCACTCTCTCTTTCTCTCTCTCTTCTCTCTCTATCTAGGATCCCCTATCCCCGTGGAGCGCCCTCTTCCACCCTGTAGCGAGATGACGTGCCACCACTTCTAGAGCTTGACCCTTCCCCAGACGAGGCAGACGACACTAGGCAAGAAGGGACCGAAACCGCTTCATGAATATGAGCAGTCGCTGAAGATATCCAGTCCCTAATGTCCTTCAGCCAAGTGGTTGAAACACCGTTATGCTGCGAGGAAGAATGGAAAATATCAAATTAGTGAAGCATGAGGAAAAAGAACGAAATCAAGGAAATAAAAAAAGACATACCATAGGCCGAAGGACCTCCTCCATCAAGCCCAACTCCTCCATCTCCATCGCATGAGGACGATGCTATAAACGCACCGACCCCCCATCACCTCATCGAAGGTTGTAATTAGAGGAATACAACTGCATAAAAGAAGGCCCTGACGTCGTCGATGTTGCTGCAGACGTGGCTGCACAACCTGCGCTATGAGAGGACCCCACCTTCCGACTCGAGCCCACCCTAGGGAGAGGCATCACATCATATATACTAGGAGGCATCAACCAACTCGAGACGAAGTCTTGATAGTCGTATAGCACCACTATGTCGGTGTACAAAGAGTATGGCACTCCCATCATCGCAGTCACCCGGGCATCCTTAAACATCTCCCGTACATGCCTCATGAACATAAGGGGCTTCATCGGCGGCACCGCAACCTTATCCTCCATGATCTGTTGGACTCCCCTTTCCCCAAGATACCAGGAGTAGCCAAACTCATGCGCCAGCTAGCACCGCATTTGCGTATGTCTCCCATTCACCCCCGTGTGCTGAATGGACGTCCCCTAAGGATAAAAGGTCACCTGCAAATCCCAATAAAAGCGAAGGATCAGTATTAATAAAAGATCATCAAAGGAAAAGAAAGCCTTAAGATAAAATAATGCTTACCCGCTCGCTCATCAGGTCATTCAGGACCTGATGCACGGTCTCTAAAGAAAGTGTCTTCTTTGATTGCCGGTTAGACCTTCGCCACCAGAACATCCGACAGAAGTCCCCCACATAGTCATCCTTGAAAGAAATTAGTTGGGTGTTCAACCTAATCACTTCATAGAACCACGTCTTCTAAGGACAAGGATCATCATTCAATACATAAAAAAAAGTGCATGAATGGAAAATGTGAATGTATAATGGAAAATACACAAAATGAAGAATACCTCTAGAAGATACGTGGCCTCAGTAAAAGTCATCCGGCATCACCAGTTGAATGCATCCAGCAAAAAATAAAGGGTCGCAAAGTCATCCCCCTAATCATAAAAGCGAATGTTCGAAAACGCCCTCAGAAATGAAAAAAACCACAAGTGGACGACGCAGTCACTTGTTTCCACCAGAAAACCTCCCAACACTAGCAATATAAACAAGCAGTCCATCTGCTGCACCTGCTGCCCGTCGTCCTCAGTGACCCTCCTCCTTAGAAAAATCTCTTCAAAGAGGACAAGCAGAGAGAGTCTCCAAAAACCACTATCTCCACATCACCTAAAGTCGTCGGCACCGCCTCCGGGGTCACCCTCAACGTCATGTCCATCTCAATCTGGGCACCCTCGTAGTCCATCCCCAACAACTGTTGCACATCAATGGTAGTCATTATCATCTCCCCAAAGATAAAATGGAAGGTGTGGGTAGTGTCCTAAAAACAGAAGAGGACACCATATAAAGTAGTGGAGGGGCATCTCATATAAAGTATACGCCAGCCTCCCAAAACCAGAAGAGGACACCATTTAGGATACCATGAGAGGAATGTTCTCATAAACATCCTTAATCTATGTTGTACCATGTACATGAATAGTCAATATCGAGACATCAGACTGTCAAGAAATAAGAAAAATCCTCATCAGATTCAAGAAATAAAGCAATCTCATCAAGAAAAGAAGAAAGAAATACCAAGAGTCATGTAATACTTACATAGACACCAGGGTTCACCACCCTAAAAGAGTGGTGACACGAAGGCTCATGCAGAAGAGTCTGATCATCCGCCACCAGCTCAAACGAGTCAAAAGAGTTCTTGCTACCTAATGCGAGGGGCATGCTAGCCCTCCACTCTAATTATGCCCAGTCATCGGCATTAAGCCATGCCATATTAGTTGCCCTGCTTGAGAAGTCAACCATTTTGGACTTTAGGACATTTTCCAGAAGTTTATAGCGGAAGAAAAGATGTTTAAAAGTTGTGCAAAATGAGGAGAACCCGCCCCTTTTCATAGGAGGCTAATGGTCATGCCGATCAGCAATACCCTCCACCCACCGATCGGCACTGACCCTTTACCTATTCGAGGTAGCCCAAAAGACCGTACCAATACCGATTGGCACAGCTCCATTCATGCCGATCAGCACACCCTTTAAAATTTCGTAAAAAAAGTTCAAAAAAATACTAAAAAATCCCCAAAAATTCCTAAAATTGCGAAATCCATTCTAGCACCTTGTTCACTAAGGAAAACATTTTTTTACCCCTAGCGGAATTCCAGAGAATCATTCTCCCCAATAACGTCTCCAAAGGACGCTTAAAATTTTCCCCATCTACAAAATCCTCGAATCATTCACTCTTTCCCAATATCTAATGGAGACAAATCATCCCCAATGGAGTCCCCAAATTTCACGAATAAAAAGTACACCTCTTTTAGGTCAGAATTGATCTCAGTTCTGGATCATCACCTCAGTTAGGTCAGAATTGACCTCGGTCCTCGATTGTCACCTCTTTTAGGTCAGAATTGACCTCAGTCTTAGATTGTCACCTCAGTTAGGTCTAAATTGACCTCGGTACTCAGTCGTCACCTCTCTTGTGTCAAAATTGACCTCGGTCTTAGATCTTCACCTCGGTTAGGTCAAAATTGACCTCGGTCCTCGATCGTCATCTCTTTTAGGTCAGAATTGACATCGATCTTATATCTTCACCTTAGTTAGGTCAGAATTGATTTTGGTCCTTGATCGTCACCTCAATTAGGTCAGAATTTACCTCAGTCTTGGATCGTCACCTCAGTTAGGTCAGAATTGACCTCGATCCTCGATTGTCACCTCTTTTAGGTAAGAATTGACTTCATTCTTGGATTGTCACCTTAGTTTGGTCAGAATTGACCACCGGTGTCAGTCGTCACCTCAGTTATATCAGAATTGACCTTGGTCTTGGATCATCATCGTAGTCAGGTCAGAATTGACCTCGGTCCTCGATTGTCACCTCTTTTAGGTCAGAATTGACCTCAGTCTTTTATCGTCACCTTAGTTAGGTTAGAATTGACCTCGATCCTTGGTCATCACCTCAGGTAGGTCATAATTGACATCGCTCCTCCTTCATTATCCCTTTTAGGTATGAATTGACCTCGATCCTTGGTCGTCACCTCTTTTAGGTCAGAATTGATCTCGACCCTCTGAATCGATCATCCATATCTATTAGGCCAATAAAATTGACATCTCTCCATGTTGTGGTGTCTATTAGACGACAATCACTAGTTCTAAGATCACCTCCAGGGGATTTATAGACACCGCATTCTAGGACAACCTAAGAGTCTCCTTGAACCCCTACAACTTCTCCTTTCCACCGCAAACCTAGGTCACGCTCCAAGAATCGATCTAGAGGCCATCGGGTGCCCCCGGGACCCATTTAACTCTAGTCAACTATACAGTTAGAGAAAAAGCTCTTTGAATCTTTGAAGGGATCTGAATACCCTTTCCAATGGTCCACCATAAAAATTCGAACGAACGAACCATTACACTACCAAAAATTGATTCAGAGGCCATCGGGCGCCCCCGGCCCCCAGTTAACCCCAATCAACTTCACCATCAGATTGAAAGATCTTTGAATCTTAGAGGGGCATTGAAACCCCTTTCCAATGATCCATCCCATGCGTGAAATAACATAACCGTTCGGACGAACGATCAATTCTCCCCTCAAAATTGATCGGGGGCCACCGGGTACTCCCGGACTCTATTTGACCAAAGTCAACTCTTCAACTCAAATGAGACTGAATGAATCTTTGAAGGTCACTGAACACCCTTTCTAACAATTCACCCCGTTCACAATTATGACCTACGGTACGGACGAATGATTCGTTTTACTCCGAGAAGTCCCTAGACGCTTTCGGGCCTCAATTGACCAAGGTCAACTTTTCGAACAGAGAAAAACTCTTTGGAATGTCTTAGTACACCTCCTAAACTTTCTAACAGTCCATCCCGTGCACGATTCTTACTTACTATACCGACGAACGATCCGTTTCCATCCAACAATCTCCTGTCTAAAAGATCGACGTGCACTTTCATGCCACGTTTGACCAAAAGTCAACTCCCGAACTCGGGAGCGATCCAAAGTACTCTCGAAGGTCTCTGAAGGACCCCCCTTGGCCCTATAAATGGGGGCCATGACCTCACTCTCAGAAAAAGGGGGAAGAAATCCATCAGCATCACTGATGTCAACAACATTCTCTCAAAATTAGCGAAGTTCCATATGAGAAGTTCCATTCAAGCCTAAATACCCTTCATTTTCACACCCAATTTGGAAAATATCCTTCTCTCTCATCAACATTCATCAACATTTAAAGGATTTCATCCAAGATCCAAGATCAAGCTCCAATGAAGGTCCAATTCCTCCTCCCTCTCTTTTGATCTCTTATTTTTGCATAAGTTACATTAGATTCACAATCTAGTTTCACTTTAGCATATACATATTAACATCCACACTTTTATTAGTATATTTCACATACTTTATTTTTCATTAAAAAAAAAACTAAAAACAAATAAAAGAGGGTTACACTCGTACGGAATTATCCATCACATGTTTTCAAAATCAAAAACATATTTTCTACACACATAATAAAATTCCGTCTGAATCTATGGGATAAACCCCACCCCTATTCTACATGAGAACTACATGGAATTTGATGCCTTTATAGTCTACGTAGGCGTCTCGGATTAAAATCCGAGTCTCGAGTCCAATTTTCCAATTTTCCTTATTTTTTAAATTTTCTAAAATCCCTCATTTTCATAATTATGATACATATACATATATCATGCTTATTTGTGTTTCTTCTAACACATATTATCCTTCCCCAATAACGATCATTATTGCGATGAATGCTCATATTCTATCCTCTACATTTGTTATTATTTTATAAATATTCCTGTGGATGACCTCACTCTACCTTTTCCATGGTATGGGTCGAACGATTCCCATCTCCATTATATAAACACATACACACACTTCACGGGGATAAATAATAATATTAACATTTTCCCATGAGAGACCTAAAGGGCGGCCTAGGTTCCTAACCCCTTCCCATTCCGTAACTTAGCCGCGGACCTCCGATCTATTAGTTTCATATGCATTAGTTTTGTCCTTGATGTCTCTCTCTCGAAGTGAAAACATGTACTTTTGCTTGTTTTGTGCAAAATAGGATGACGACTCCATCTCTTTACATTAACCCCACACCGACAATGGTCGAAGCACCTTTCAAAGAGGGTTGTGAGACCACAACCCAGTTCTATCTCGAGGGATCCTCCTCCTCCCCCCTCCCCCCCGAACGCCGCACCCGGGATGGCTATATATATGTTAACATTTTCTTTTATATATATATATATTAATATTTGTCATTGTTGTACATAATAGATGATTTGGTATATAGAGTTAGGCTTACCATGATAGATCAAATCATCAGTTCTAATAAAACATAAGTATGGTTTAAAATCTTCGATGAATATGGACACATATCGTAGTACTGTAGAATTATATTTTAGGTTGTTTATCATGATTATGTTCTAGTACATTTTTTGTGCATTGTACGAGGCCAATTGAGATAATTGTCTTTATACTGATTATATATGGTTATAGAGCCGTGGTTATTATGAGTATTGAAGCTCTTAATCTAGATATAATTGATCGTCACGAGCATTGGTTGTTTATTACTTTGATCTATGTGGTGCGATTCATTTATGGAGAAAAAATCTTAGTAGATTGGATAATGATGATTAATGTATGGTGATAGTTAATTATGGATGGAATCCACATCTCAATAAAGAAATTTATCATATCCTCGTGATATAGCTTATAATTTTTTATTATGTCAAACCTGGTCGATCGATTTTAATATCCCTCATATCTAATAAGTTAAGTTCACAGTCTCAAAAAAATTATAACAAGTGCATTCAATATAAATGTTAGTAAAGTAATACAATTGACAGGTGTGTGTAATCTTAACGTGGGGAGACTTTTAAGCATTTAATGACAAAGAACTTATAATTTTAAGATTCTAGACTTCAGTGAAATAATTATTATTTATTGGAATGAATGACAATTTATAGAATTATCAAATTAATTATAGAGTTTAATTAGTATTCCTATTTCTATTAGAAGTTAGTCTCCTATTTGTCATAGGGTCCCCGTACTAGCCTACATAAGAAATCCCCCATCTCCTAATTATGTGTTGGATTATTATAGATGAGAAAAATACAAAAAAATAATGGCAGGGTCATGCATCTTGGTGCCTACACATCAATGCCATGTCTCACTTTGGAAGGAATATCATGGAATATCTCGATGCCTCTTCCACACTTCCCACCTTGTAAAAGTGATTGAGGATAATTGGAGAACTAGAAAAAAAAGAAAAAAAATACCATAGGTTCCAAACAGAGAAAGGAAGCACAAATATATATAGGTCATTCGAAGATTATTTAGTATGTTTGCTTCACGCATATTTACCATCCAAATATTTATTAAACAAATCTCAAAACAAGAAGTACATCAGTAATCAAATTAAGAAGAAATCAAGAAAGTTTATTTAGTACTGAAGAATATGTTATAATACACATAAAGCCTAATATAATTCTCAAATATTCATAAATCATATTTCATATGCCTAAAAAAATTCACAACACAACATAGTGTTCACTTTATTGAAGGCATAGTTTGATAAACATTCGTCAAAATGTGATGAATTTATTTTGAGGTTCCATATGAAAAAATCAATAAAAATCCGTGAAGGATATCTTTTTAGGTTTTTAATATTTTTAAAAATATTGATTTTAATTTCGTGATCGTCACACCGTTAGATTCATGACACGACACAGTGTGACACGAAAGTAATAAAATATTTGCGGGATCTAAATTTTATTTTGATTAAGATGTTCTATTATTTTGGGAAATGAAGATAGTGAGATCGGAAGATTTAATTTGTATAAAAAATTAGGATATTATCGTTGATTTTATTCAAGAAAATTAGAATAAAATATTTTTTTTGGAATAATACCCTCAAGTTAAAAATATTTATTAGGAGAGGGGATTCCAAATAAATCTCGTGATGTCTACCAATGTTTCAAATGGTTATATGATAAGTTGTCGTGTTATCTCGACTTTCCTTCCCCACAGAGGGATTTAATCAACAAATCAAGTGATTTAAAACCCTTAAGTGATAGTTGTTAAATATTAAATGTGCGTATGTTCAATCCTTGCAACAAATAAGTTATGTTTGAAAAAATTTAATATTAAACAATGAATGAATGGTATACTTTAACATAATGTGATAATTACGTAAATATACAACGACATTTGCCGTATTTTTTATTTCTGTCACCAAACATTTTTTGGGCGGATATAGCATGGTACTTTCATTATATTATCAGGAAGTTAACATCATTAATGAATAGTTACAAAGTGCTGACTTATCTTCCAAATTTACTAGAGACATGATATTAATTTGATATTATATTAAGAAAACACAAAAAATCTTATGAAGTAGCAAGCTACGTTTTTCTCAAAAAAAATATACCACCTCCAATACAACCTACAAATCACCACCGCCACCAACCACCACGATTCACAACCCAAAAACCCCTTCCACACCATCTTCAACCCAAAACCCCATCTCCGACACCATAATGAATATTCAAATGAAGGTTTACCAAAATCCATCTACTCAGATACACACTACCCAAACTAGTTTACTAGATGATACAATTTACTTGTTCATCCCGACCCTACGCAGAAATCAGATTAGAATTCTGACCATAATTTTGGGGAAATTATTAATCAAGGTATTTTATCACTCTTTGGTCAAATTCATATGATCAGTCTTGACTAAGTAAATTTTAATCTGATTCGATCTCATCAATGCAATCGGATTCGTTAAGGAACTCTGATCATCCACAATGTATAGCCCTGGTATAGGGAATAAAGGAATTCAAAGATGGGGATTTAGTTTGGATATGGAGTTGGAGATGGGGTTTGTGGGTTGTGAAATATGATGATTGGTGATGGTGGTGATTTGAGGGGGTATTGGAGGAGTTTTTTTTTTGTTTATTAAAAAATATTTTTCTACCACATAGGATATTATGTGCATTGTTTTCAAGTTCTATTACTTTAATTACACATCACTAATATATTTTGATGACACGTCATCACTCCTTTAGTGTTCATTAAATGTGTTAACTTTCTAGCAGCAAAATGAAAGTATAATGTTATATCCGCCCAAAAAATGTTCAGTGACCAAAATGGAAAATCATGTCAAGTTCGTTGCATATCTACATAATTAACCTAAACATAATTAAAGATATTCTTCCGAATCGAGTTATTGTTAATAAGTGACAATCTAAATGTTGTCGTTTATTTAGTTACTTTGAATATAGGTTTTGTGGAATTTCCAGATAATAGAATTGTAGATGTTAGGTTTGTCTAATTTAAAATGAATGATTTATCCTCCTAAGGAGAAATTTCATTTCACGAGGAAATTATGATTCCCAACATGATTAATTCTAGGTAGCGGTAGAGGGAAGCTAATGTTAATTTAATCAAAAGTTTAATTACTATATATTAAATCGAATATTTCGAATAATAATTCTCGTATTTTAAAACGGGCTCAACTTTTAAAACACTTGCATATATCTTAAAGGAAAACAAGTTAACTAAAATAAACATCGTGAACTTGAAAATAATAATGGTTATTTTCCTCACTGTTGGGGATTACAAGTTTAGTATAATGAACCATACCCTGTCAATCTTGGTGATAAGGTATCTGAGTCAGATGTTCAAACTTATCAGAAGTGGTAGAAAGATGATCAGATCGATTACTACTTTATATTCTCTTCTACTACCAATATATATCAACACTAATTTTATAATATGCCAAGTTCTTATGACTAGATTATGAACTTCATGGGCATTTTTAAGGACCAAAATCATGTCGTAATACTAGATGTTATGGCAAGGCATGTCATCAAAAATATGATTGATGGTATTCCAATTGGAGACTATGTTTTAAAAACGATGTCCATATTATGGGAATTAAAGGTCCTTGAATCTGAATTGATGGGGAAACTAAAATTAATTTTCTACTCTAGTCACACCCAAAGTCATATAAGTAGTTTTTCCTAAATTTTTTTGTAAACAAGTTTGATCACTCATTGGCAAATTTAAGTAAAGGGCTTCAGAGAATATTATTAAGCAACAGTTATTTGTGGAGGTTTATGAAAGGGCCTCTTCCTCCTCTATTCCAAAATGTAAGGATAAGAAGAAGGGGAAGGATCAAGTACATCCTACAGTTGTTAAAATAGTTCCTAAACCCTAGGTTTTAAGGGAACAACCCAAACTTAATTATTACATCGGTAAGTGGTGATGATATGGGAAGAAGAATTGCATGTCAAATCAAGGAAATAGAAATGGAAATTTGTCTTGTTATCACTGGGGTCTAATTTATCTAGACCTAGTGTGTTGATTAGGGACCCAATAATCATGTTTGAATTTTTTTACAAGAGTTCAACTAACCTAGAAAATCAATGAGAGAGAAATGTTTCTTTTCATGGGTGACGAAAACAAGAAGTAAATTGGTGGACACAAAAAGATAATCTTTGAGAATTGTTTTTATGGACCCACTTTTGGAAGAAATTAAATATCAGTTTCAAGATTAGTGATGAATGGATATGTGGTTTATTTTAACAAAATGTTTTTTTATAAAAAAAAATATGGATATTTTATTTGTTCTAGTACATTAAAGAAAATTTATATCTAATAAATCATGTTTCATCATCACTGTTAAATATGGAAATTATTTACTCAAATGGTAATAACCTAAAAAGAAAGATACCTTCTAAGTTGAACCAAACATATTTTTTTCCCTTACGCCTAGGTCATATTAATCTAACAAGAAGTCAAAGGTTGGTCTCAAATGGATAATTAAGTTTATTAGAAGTGCTGACACTTATTAGTTTTGAATCATGTTAAGAAGTTAAAATAACCAAGAGGATCTCAATTACCTAAGGCTATGAAGGTAAAGATGTGTCGAAATTCATCCACTAAATTTAAATAATTATTCTTAATGGTCGATTGTTGAAAATCGACCATCATTATGAGTCCATGCAAAAAATCTAATGTCGGTAATAAGATGAGTAAAACTGTAAAGAGGAAAAATATAAAAAACGGGAGAATAATGGAAAAGGTTTGAAGGACTTACTTATGGAGATATCAAAATCCTCCCATTGGCTAAGCCAAGCGAAGTATCCCTTGTCGTATGAATGATAACAAAACTCGAGGGAGTCTATGGCCCAGTGAGTGTTAGAAACTAGTGTAATGGGGTTATCCCTTAGCTACTTCCATATGTCACGAGAGATAGGAACACTAAGGATAGGAATTTACTGCTCCAAATTTCTAGTGCCACATCATTCTTAGCCAAGGTGACACCGACAATAGTTATACACTTTTTAATGACCATGGAACCTATAAAAAAACTTCTTACAATTTTGCTTGGGGTTGGTTATAGGGGGAGGAGGATAAATTTTGGGGATCACTCCATCACGACGATGGCATAACCTAAACCTCATATAGAGCACCATATGTAACATTTGTATTATAAATCGAAAATAATGAAGGGTTTGTTTAAGAATGAAACATGATTAGGTTAAACTAGCTGTAGAATTGACCACTTAAAGTATATATTTAGGGGGGATAAGTCAACCACAATGATGAGAGACTTAAATTAAAATAGATAAAAGATGCTCAAAAGTCTTTACCCTATCTCAATTTCTGTCCATAATCTCCAAATTCTCTAAACTCGATAAAAGAGACTTCAGATGTAAAATGAATGAAGAAAAAAGAACATCAGAATCAATTAAAACAATATATTGACAAGGGAAATATCAATGAATAATGAAAGAAATAAATATGATAATATACAAATAATGTTGGGTTGACCACATTGACATGAAACCATGGTTGTTCCTTCCTTGCACTCTTTAACTATAAAATGTGATGATAGTCATGTACACACTCTAATAAATTTCCCCTATGATATTTTCCTTATGAACATCTCTTCAGGAAATAATGGAGTGGAGGATGACTCTTCAAGAGTTAGGATTAAGTTAGGAAGGTGACAAACCATAGTCAGGAATAATATCTATGATACATGAATCAAATGGGAGCCTAAAACACAGTGTAAACATTCCTTGTACATGAAAATCTCATTAGCATAGTGTAAGTCATATACCGTTTCATTAGTCTTAAAGAATATTACTCTAATCTCAAGACTAATCCCATATTTATTTTTGACTTTTATTGCTTCGACTTGGTAATTAATACTTCGATACAGCAACCAATGGTCAAGTCTACCTCATACAAATAATCCTTATTCCTAATGGAAGAATAATATTAGTTGACATGGATTAACACATACCCACATTTACCAATGGTTTGTGATAGAAGTTAAAATGATTAAGGTTAATAGACATATTGAGATTATCCGAAGGAGGGTCGACATGCCTTTAAGAAGTACTAATATCATTATTTATCTGATATGAAGACTTAGAGGATGTACCCTAATTATCTGAAGATTTCAACTCAACAATTCCTAGTCTAGACTTAGCGTAAGAATAATACTATGTTTCTACATCGTCAAATTTTTCCTAGTTTAGACTAATCCGAATGAGACCATTTAATAGGTTTTGAAAATCCTAATCACTTTCGTCCATAATGTTAATGCATACAAAAATGACCTTGCAAAGGACATATGCCCCCTTATTGGATAACTACCAAACCTAGATGTACCCTTATGCCTTAGGGGTCTAGAGTTAAATAACCACAAAGGGACGACCTTAAAATACATTTGGATGACTTTCCTCTAGGATCCTATTGATATGTTCGGAGATATCCTCTTAGGTATGGATGATGAATAAACTATTTGAGAGTATTAAAAGGGAAAATCTAATGGATAAAATTTAGGAAATCTAAAATTACTACAAAAACAACCTCAAGAACTGGAAAAACTCACTACAAGAAAAATAATCATTCATGTTAGTTTTAAATTTGACATTAAGTCACATATGTCTTAAATGAGATAAATAACATTTACATAATTTTATTTATCACAGTTTAATTTTGGGGATG
Organism: Sambucus nigra; assembly: GCA_949130495.1. Lineage (NCBI taxonomy): Eukaryota > Viridiplantae > Streptophyta > Magnoliopsida > Dipsacales > Adoxaceae > Sambucus > Sambucus nigra. Next base: position 746,117,537 of record OX422210.1, read on the forward strand.
ATATTTTTCAACATTTGTAATAAATGTGAGAAAAAAGAAATACAATTTATGTTATATTATATAAAACTCTAATATATGCATCCCCAAACTCTTCAGACTTCAACAAAAAAGTGACATAAATCCAAAAAACAAGTTGTACAAATTTTTATTCACCCCGCTAGGTAGTCATGAGTTTTTCATTTCCCTTTAGATACCTCATTCTCTACTAAACCTTTAGCTAAAAGTTTTCAAACACAAACCGTCTTTTTTCTCTCTCTCTCTTACAGATGCGTAACCCTACATTTCCACTAAATACCCTTATAACATTTTCCTATCTAGGCGAAATTTTCAATTAAATTCATGAGAAGAGCTATTATTAAAAGGGAAAAGTTTGACATAGTGGAGTTGAATACCATTACGGGTTTATTATGTTGTTTATCATCATAGTATTTGTTTGGATAATACTATTTGATTATTTGAAAATAATTCAACCGTGAGATAGTGATTTTATTTTCCACGATCATCTCATCATTACGAGTGTGTTTATTTAATTCTACATTGTACGATTTGATGTGAAAAGCTATCGTGTCTATTTTTAGATTTGGGACATTGAGTAGAAGCATGATTTTTACTTTGGTTTAATCCAATCCATATAGTTGTCTTTCAATCCCAATTACTGGATGTGTTCTATATGTTTAGCCCATGAACTTCAGGTCCACCCATACATATCTACAATTATATTATCCTAATAAAATCATAACATTGTAATCTAAAAAAAACTCAACCCCATCTCAGTTCACTGATTTGTTGCCTCGACCAAGTCTAAGATTCTGTGTGCAGACATAATTTTTCTATTATTGTGTAGAGTATCAACTCTTTGATACAAATTAGATGGAACTAGTGCGGGAGATATCCTCATCATCGATTTTGCTATTCCCCATGATTTGATGAAGTGACACAAATATATCAGGTTTATCATACGATTTTGTTGCTCTATAATATTTTACTGAAATTCCACAATAATTTAATAGTAATATACTTCTCTTTACTCATTTTGGTGATTTTTTGGAGCTTTCCTATTAGACTCTATGTTTCGCCCATATTAATATCAAATATCTTTTTATGTAGGAACTGCAAAGCAGCACACCAATGAAGAATATTTTGACTGAATTCGATCAGAACCTCAAGAGGTGTGAAACCCCGTAAAATCTAAAACTAGATTGATCAGTCCTAATACTAACTCACGGGAATCAAAACAGATGAATATAATTCTAAGCATGATTGGAAATAAAATTCAATAAATGCAAAAAAAAATGATATACAATAGAGGTGAAGCACATAAACTCTGATACCAAACCAAAGTAATATAATCATCGTGTATAATCATAGTCTACTAAAACATGCCAAAACCAACATAACGTTTCAACGGAATCAAATGGAAATTTGATATAAACATAAAAATGACTATAGATTATGAGCACATATGCTTGACACCTATATCATATGAGATCAATAGTGAAGAGGAGATCAAGGCTGGATCAGGGGTGACGTTGCATTAGAGGCATATATCCTGAAAAGTGTTATTAGGAGACGTTAACAATACTTCTAGACTAAGTAGTATAATAATATAATTGACTTTGGATTACAATATGACTACGCATATCCATACAATCTTTTAGTTTATTTTAATTGACCCAACCCAGACAACCTTACAAATCACATGCTTTTACTCCCAAGCCCATATATTCCCCGTAATTAAATCTTGTACATTATTACCGACTTTTTGGTACAATTCCACATTTATTCCTTTGAACTTAAATTTTTTTTAATGTCAGAGGAAAGTATATACATCAATATTAACATAAACAAGTACAATTCTAAATGCGTGCTAGCACAAAAGGGCCCCATCATAAGCATGTATATAACGAAAGCCTAACCTGTCACTTTGCTCATGCCTACTAGGCCTAGTTATAGACTTTCCCACACATATTACTATTAATTAAGCTCTAAAGGAATAATCACCACTTCTTCACAACAGTTATATATTCCTATACTTAAAACTATATAAAAGGATAGGCATAGGCATCACAATTTAGAGATCATGAACGTTCAACACATAGTCTCCTAGATAATCATAACAAAACCTAACCCGTCATCATCGCATCTAGATGTCGATATCTGCCGCTCACACTCCACATGGAAGTCCCTCTAGTACATATCCCAAGGGTATGCACACCTGGTATGTTTTCATATGATACACCAAAAAAGTAAATTCTACACAGATAATGGTTATAAGTCTAAATCCAAGTTTATGCACCTTAATTAATTTCTTTTAATTAAGAAAATATAATTGTCCTTTAGTTTCGTTCGATCTCCTCATTTGAAAGAGAATAAAATGTTCGTTCGAACGAAGTCCTACTATCATGCTAATGAAAAATAATATGTTTGTCTGAACGACTCCAAATTGTCTCTCGATTGAGATCTTCCAAAAATCCTTCTTCTTCCCAACGAAATTCCACCATTGTTGAATCCAATTTCACATTTCTAGTCCCTAAAATTCCTCAAAATTTATTTTTTCGATGTAATGCCAATACCAATACTAACCAATTTCCAATGATTTTAACTTCTTCTAACATAAAATTTAGATATTAATCCTTAATTATCATCTCAAAAACTCTACTCTAGATTCCATTTCAATTAATCCCAATTTCAGTTTATTTCACAATATTAAAAATGGAATACTAACCTCGAACATGAATTACATTGTCCATAACAGCAATTTATCAATTTCGATACTAAATCATGATAATCATCCTAATTTCATAACAAAGTCTAATTCAGACTCAATTTATCATAGATTTCACATCTAGTATGTATCCCACAAGTATACACACTCAATATGATTTCATATAATACACTAAATAAGTAAATTGTATAGAGATAAGGGTAATAAGTCTAAATCCCATTTTATCACCTTAATTAGATTCTTTTAGATAAGAAGATATAATTATTATTTGATGTCATTCGATCTTCTCGTTCAAATGAGATTACACTATTTGTTCAAACGAAGTCCTAGTGTTGTTCTAGAAAAAATATTATGTTAGTTCGAACGACTCCAAATTATCATTCGAACGAGATCTTCCTTGAACCATTCCTCTTCCCAACAAAAGTTTGCCATTATGGAACACAATTTCACATTTTCAGGTCCCTAAACTGCTCCAAACTTTACTTTTTTGATGTATATTAGTTCCAACACCAATACTAACCAATCTCTAATGATTTTGAGTTCTTACAATAAAAAAAATAAATATTAATTGTTAATTATCATCTCAAGAACTCTACTCATGATTCCATCGTAATTCAACCCAATTTCAATTTATTTCATAAGATTAATAAGGGATTCCTATCCTTTAACATGAATTGTAATGGACATAACATAAATCTAGCAATTTCTACTCTAAATCAGGATAATCATCCTCATTTCATAATAAAGTCGAATTTCTTAATTTGACAATGGTTACATAAATTGTCTAATTCAAATTATTTTAATATTAAATTAAGAATCTAATGAATAATGACATTATACTACAACTTCAATTATAATATAATACTAAACAAACTTCACTTAGGAATTTATTGGCAAATCAATCCTTAAATACCGCAATTTTTTCAACTTTGTTCTTACTCTCTCTATCCTTGGGCTTTATTGCAAATGACAAAATCAGTATTATAGGTTTAGACTCCCAACTTTATATTATGGTTCCCACAAAATTTTCATTGGGCCCAAAATAAGTCCTTACCCAAACTGTCCAAATAACACTTCAAATAGTCAAAAGCTCTATCCAAGCAATATATTAACTAAATAGGCCTAAACCCCACCATTTAAACTAAAAATGGACATTCTACGTGCCCCAGAAAACAATTACCAAATATATTCAAAATAAATAACTAACAACTCCGTTATTTAATAATTACTCAGTAGGAGTTCAATTATAATCAATTTAATTAATTAATTACAATGTCTTAAATCTACTTTCAAATCAAATTTAAATATCACATAAGGATATATAATCACATAATCATTTCTTTGATCATTATCGTTTCTCGGAATCTTCCAATATTCGCATACTTTAATGGGTTCCACACCATCGACTAGGCTACCATATGGTTTGGCCAGTGATTTTAGGTCATTCACCCCAGGGCTTCGTCTCCTTCTTAATTATTCACGGTGTCATTCGAGTCCATATTAATGTATCTTAATAATTTTTGGTAATGTTCACATTATTCCATCATTTTACCATTTTTATCATTTATACGGTTCACACCATCATTTTATCTTGTCAACATGTCATTTCATCTAACTTATCCATTTTTTCACAAAAACCAACCGATAATGTCCAACAAGGAAGTCCAACCACTAGGACCCTCCATTGTATAAAAATTACCATTTTACCCTTAATTCATTATATCCTTGTGAAAAATATATTTAATTCATTATGGCACTATAAATTAACATTTCCATATAAAACCATCCTTTTATGATTTTTATGTTAAAAAATCACGCTTCAACATATTATGATTCACTATATAAAATATCTTTAATTATTTTAGGCCATTTTAGGAAAGTGTCTACTACTTTACCCCATTATCACAAATATCCTCATATAATATTTTTCTTCATTCTTAACAATGTTTATAACACATTTTTAGGGTTGTTTTTACACACTATATTACAGTCTCATAAAACCGATTTCAACATCATTTATCAAGTCTAAAAATTTTTCCACTAACATACTACATGTTTCTACACATGTCAGGGAGGAGTTTAATCCTAGAAATCCTCAAATATGAAACTAAACAAGATATAAACATGGGCTTACATTTTTCATGCTTTCTCTCCATATTTCAAGGTTAAAATTATCTTTATTCACCAAAAATCCATTTAGTTTTTGTCATTTTTAAAACTCCATTTTTTGCAAGACTTGAACATACGAGAAAATATCTTCATTTTTTACATTAAATCATATCTAGTATGCATACTACATATTTTTCATGGCTTAAAACATTGAAAACTTAGAGAGGAAAACTCTACCTTAAGGTTTGAAGAGGAGAACAAAGAAGAAGATGGTGATGGAAGCTCTAGACTCCAAAATACTTCAAAATCTCTTCACAAATACTCCAAAGTTATATGAAGTGATCCTACTACTTCCATTCAACCCAACTTCTACCTTAGCAGGGCTTGTAGAGGAAGAATAAAGCTTGGAAATAGGTGAAAATGGTGTATTATGGTGTAGGCACGGTATAACTATAGTGGGAATGATTTGGGGAGGAAGAAATACTCTTGAAACTCAAAAGATAGAGGTTATTGTTGATAAGAAAATTGGTGGGAAAGAACTCACCTCGCTCTCTCTCTCTCTTTAATAATCCCCAAAACCCTTAAAAATGATTTTACCCAAGGGTTTCCCCGTGATAAACACATTTTGCTTGATCTCAAGCACTAGAGATTGACACCTCATAGATAAATTCACTCATATGTTGACAAAACACCAAAAATATGAAGATTTTCAAATTTAGCTATGTTCGTTCGAACAAGATCCCGATTCGTTCGAACGACTTCTAACGACGTATTAACGAGGCTAAAAATCTATGGTTAAATGGGAAGTGAGAAGTACCTCGTTCGAATAGGAAATCCCGTTCATTCAAATAAGAGTGTACTTATTTTAAACGTGACTTTCCAATGAAATTCCAGAGAGTGAGGTAAATCGATCATTTTCTACTCACAATCCCTGAGATTTCTCTTAACAAAATTTCTAGTTGACACAATGACTTATTTTGACTATAGTTGTCCATGGTGATGGAACCCTTCGCTAGATTCCCTAAATCTCATATGAAAAGGATTCTAACATCCCGAAATGTTTCATTACCTATCTCATCATAAGCTCACTACTGCGGTGACTGAATTTGTCGCAGTGAATTAGCAAGGAAGATACTAGACATGAATCTTCCTTGTCAGATCTTTTTGGTTTTTATGCAAAACTCACTTTTGGTCTTTTAGTGGCTTATGATTAGATTATAACTCCCAAAAACTCACCCTCAAATGCCTTATGTGACTTTATACCTCCCCTTGAGAATAGGTAAAATCATTTGTTTTATTTTTCTTCATAAAACCCATTATTGCTCCTCATTTCAAAAATCATTTCTCATCTTTTTTTCAAGGGCACTATTTTTCAAGAGAGTTGTGTGTATCTTCAGCATCTTCTTCATTTCTAAGAAAATAAGAGCACATTGTTTTAAAAAAAATATGGATACTACTATCTAGATCTTGGTAATTCTTTTTTCTTTCTTATCTTCTTTGGATTTAATCATCTCTCTTTCATGAGGTTTATTAATATTAAAGAAGACGATGATTTTAAAGAAGAGACTTCACCTTTACAAAATCACTTAGTTTCATACACTTTAGCACTTTTCTTCTAGACAAGAGTATTATGACCTTTGTGTCTTTTTTACAGGTTCCACTCACTTGTGAACTCCCAAGATTAAAGAGGAAGGATTGTGCAATATTGTTGACATACGTTAAGACATAAGAGATGTTGAGTTTTTCTATCGTGGTGTAGATATCTCTTAATTTCTATGGATTGGTGGAAAAATTATGAGGTGTGAGTTGATTCAAAAAGAGTGTTAGTCGTTACTCCCCTTTGTAAGTCTTTACCAAATTTTTTTAGTAGGATTGTTTCATCGGTCTGAAATTTTTCTTGTTAGTGAGGTTTTTTTCTCGTACATCTAGTATTATGTCTTAATTTATTTTTCCTCTTATTTTATCACCCACATGCTTATAAAATATTAAAATCTAAGTTGGTTGATAAAACATTGGCAAATATTGTAAAAGAGACTTTTAGGTTTGTTAAAATGATTTTAATTTGTGGGTGTCCATTTCGATACACAATAAGCACTCTCATAATCTAATCTAATTATTTTCACATTGTATAGACAACTTTTTCCATCTGTGTAATGAATATTTAAATTTGTATAATTGTCTTTATTCCATTAGATAAAATTGTTTTTGAGTCATAGGTTAGGTTGTTTATGTTTGTACCATCAAGCTAGTACATTGAAGACATGAAATGGCCCTTGTAATGTGACATCAAATTCATGTCAAGTTTTTGTCCTCATTCTCGGTATCATGAAAAGGTATAAAAGATGTTGATATCTATTTATTTATTTTCATGTTTTTAAATTTATTGAGGTTATTTTTCAAAAAAAAATTTACGAAAAATATTTTTTAAGTTTGAAGTCGTTTTGTTCTAATGAGATGCTTTCTCTCGTTCGAAAAAGATTTGTTTCTAGTTCGAATGAAATCGACATGTCATTCTAATAAGATTCTAACGAGTCCTTATTTTCTACCTTTTTATTTTTTGTTTTGAATCTCATTTGATACCCGTTCTAAGGGCTTTAGGGTTGTCATTTGAAGGACTTGATCGCGTTTGAATGATAAACCAACATCATTCAAATGAGACCTCAATTTTATTCGAATGAGATTAAAAAACTGCACCTCAATTTTTGTGTCGTTAGTTTTACATGATTTGTAAGATATATATGGACAAAGGTAGTTCAGTTTTGTAAGGGTTTTTGAGAAAGAAAAACTATAGCCTCATATACACATCTTTACAGTATGTTTAAGAGATCCAAGTTTCAAAGTAATACTCATGTGTGGAGATCTCATATTTTGATATCCAAAGAAGTTTACTCTTTATTGTTCTAGTTTGTTTAGCACGGCAGATTCCGTGTTGATATGTGATGGAGACTAGTCAAGAGATTAGTAGATACCGAGATGCAGGAGGAATGTGTTGTGTATCATTGGTGGATTCTTGTCATTGACATGACAAAAGTTCAAAGATAAACGATTGTATCAGTCACGAAAGGAGTTTGAGTAGTCTAGGTCGTTCAAGGTTTTCCCATTATGTGTTTTCCTCTTATATCATAGTGTTGTGTGTTTGCTTCTTTACTTCATTTATTTTATTCTCACATCATCACAGAGTAAGCTATAGGAAAGATAAAATGGGATAATGTTTATGCATTACATTCTTGAACTATGCTGATTTAAAATTAGTGTGATTGCTCATTCACTGAGAAATTTGATTAAAGTTAAAATTTCTTATTCCTAGGCACACTTTGAATTTTCAAATTGATATAATGGGAAATTACCCTAATTTACTGTGTTGATCCTTAGACTTGTATGTTTAAGGATTATTGGATGGATTTTAATCATGATCGTAGTTCCATTACTTTGCCTCCCATGTTTGATGGTTCAAACTATCCCTATTGGAATGTTGGAATGAGATTTTTCACGATATGTATTTTATTCTTAAAACCATGTGTAAAACATTTTATTATTGATTTTTTTATTCATTTTGAAATGGTAATCATGCTTATGAGATTGGTTTAATATTTTTTTAAATATATTATTCATATTAATTCCGCTCAATAGAGCTTAGTTGGAATTTCATTGAGTTGGCCTTGCGCTAATCACAAGGATATTTGAATTCCGATTCTTGCACTATTAATATGTTCACAATCTAGATAAGAACTTGTCATCCTATCATAATGGCTGCGATGCAATGTTAGTGTATATAACTATGGGAACCTATATTATGGTTTGAGAACTTATGCAATAGTTAACAAAGGATTGTGATCGATTCATCTCAGGAATGTATTAAACAAGACCACCCGTGACATTTGAGTCTAAGGACTATCTTTATTACACTAAATCAATCTCACACTATTTGCGAAGGGCACATAAATTCTTAATCCCGATAATTACAAGGATTGGGATTATTATATAACTTTCTCTTTTATGGATATGGGTTCTACTAAGTTTTACATTTAATCAAATAATCTTCGTATATTGGGAGATACTTATGTATGTAGGTAATAAATTTTAATTTGTAGGAATTCACATGCGTGGATACTGAGGATTGCAATACCCCATTGACAGATTTATATGATTTGTTTTCACCAGTAAACCTAATCAATGGATTATTTATAATCCACTGAAGTACTAAAATAAGTTTAGTCTGAGAATCAAGGAATCTATTAGATATTGGTTACAATCGATTAATAATATATTAATTTGACCAAGAGATTATTGTAATTTGAACGTGGAGAATCATATTATGTACCATAACCAACTTTGCAAAGAAGACCTTATTATATCGGAGTGATTTTTGAGATAGTTAGATTGGAGTGTAGCTATAATTATTTAGTGGAATTAATTAATATTAAATAAAGAAGGGAAATAAATTACAATAGTTGTATTTTGGGATTTCCATGTACATATTTGGAAGCCAATTTAATTATTTATCTCGGATCCCCAATGTATTCCATATTCCCAAGTAGTCAGGCCCATACTCTTAAAAAATCCTGCTTAGCCCAAGCCCACCTTTTGTACTTGCATATAATGGCGTGGGAAAGGATTTTAATCATAATTATTCATTGTTAAGGTTTGATAGGGGTAATAAAAAATACTATACAATCTTTGTGTACATAGAGACCAACATATCTCAATCATAAGTGAGGGGTTTCTTCTCAAACGGTGTCCACACACCTACTTAACTTTGGGGAGGACTGTACACTAAAAATCTAAGATTTTATGAAGGTTAAGAAACATTTTGGATATCCAAAACAAGGTAGACCTTCATCACCAAGAAATATAATTCTCCACCTTATATTTCAATCAGATTCGCAATGGCATTGCATTCCAAGCCCCAGGTGTTTTTGTCCGACCTAGTTTTTTGTTTGACATCTTTCCATTATTTAATTAATCGAAGATCCATGGCTTAAACTTTTTATTCGGCGTATTTAAATCCCTAACAGAAAATGTTTGGAACTCTATGGAACAAGGGTGGTCTCCTCTAATGGGAGGTGGTTTTCCTAAAGCATATTCCCTTTGGACAAAGGCTGAAAAAGGTGCCTCGAATTTTAATTCTAATGGAGTGAGCACTATTTTTATGTCGTTGTAGCTAAAATGTTTAGGCGTATAATGACAGGTGAGAGTGCAAGAAATTCTTGGGATATTTTGAAATCCACGCCCGAGGGTACATATACCGTTAGAGTCTCTGAGTTAGAAAATCTAGCAACTAAGTATGGGACAATTAGAATGGAAGAGCATGTGACAGTTGGTGCCTTTTATGCTAAACTATCAGATATTCTAAATTCCTCGTTTAACCTAGGTGAATTTATGCATGAGACAAAATTTGTTAGAAAAATATTAAGGTCCTTTTGCAAAATATTTAATGCTAACGCCATGGCCATAGATTCTCTTGGTAGTGTTTATACTCGTAAGAGTCTAAGAACTTGCATGTGATCTCCAAAAACGTAAAGTGAGAATGTATCCCCCTAAGGAAAAGGAGAAGAATGTATCGCTAAAAGCCCATACAGAAGGCTTATCTAATTTCAAGAATGAATGTGAGTTAGAACCTGAAGAGATCGATAGGTTTGCTAAAAAGTTCACTAAATTTATAAGCTTAAAGAATAAAATATTTCTTATAAGTAATCCAAGAACTTTAACAATGATTGTGATATAAAGAAGAGTGATAATTCTAAGAAATAGGATGATCGGGATAAATTTTTTGAATTTCATGGAGTTGGGCATTGTGTGTTTGAGTGTCCTACTAAACTGAGGAGAGGAGGTAAAAGGTTTAAATCTTGTAATGCAACCCTTAGTGATAGTCTATCGAAAGAAGAAATTAATTATCCCGTGGAGCGTAATTACATCGCTTTATGGCTAGTTATGTGAGCCTAAATAAAATATCTTTAGTCAATGAAGTTAATCATATGAATGATGATTTTGAGATCTGGTCTTTTGATTCCCATATTTTTTTATGATGAGGAAGAATAGTAGATTAGTGATGATGAGGATATTTATCTTCAATTTTCCTTCCACGAGTTATATACCAAATCGTTGAAATTAAAAAATGTTAACATGAAATTAGACGCTAAGTTAAAAGAGAGTTCCATAGAAAATAATGATAAATTGATTGAGGATTTACGGTACGTAAGAAGACTCTTATGGATAAGCTCACATACATTGAGGGGGAGAGAGAGATACTTCTGAGAATGGTTAAAAATATGAATATGCAATCTCTATCTGATGAGTATAAATGTTTGTTTGAGTATAAAATTTTGATGTTAGCATATGAATTAAATGACTAAAGTGATGCCAAAATTGATTTTTCAGGTACCATCCAAATGAAGAATGATAGGATATAATGATTCTAATGTTTCTTCTCCTAAAGCCAAGACCATGATTGTTAGAAAATCAACTATTGCTAAGGACATTACCAATGGTCCATACGACTGTATTTTTCCCATGATTTATCATGCACATATTGTGGTAGTAAAGGTCACCTTAGGAGGTTTTCATTTGATCTAAGAAAATGTTATATGAAGTTTAAATCTTGTGTCAACATGGTCCCCAAGCCCGAGGCTCTAAATCATCATCTATTTGGTTAATGAAATCCGATTGGAGCCATTAAATGTTAACCTGGTTGATTCTGGTATGCTTTCACATGATTCATCACATGTTATCTTATGAGTGTTTGTGTTTCCATGTCTTGATATAATGGACTATATTTCATGTTATATGTTATGTCTATCGCTATGACGTTTTATCTTTTGTATGTTTATTTTATTATTTTTTTGAGTCTGTATAAAAAATAGAAAAAGATTTGTGTTTATTTTGTACAATTTAAAATTTTTATATGGATTATTGGTGTGTTTTAATCACATTCATTCCATATTTTGCGTGTGGTTAGAACATTTTTGGGTTGGTCTTAATCATTCTTTGTCATGGTATTGTTCTTATTTGGTTTTTCTTAGTGGGTTTATCGAAGTATATGCCTTCACACACATTTTCACGAGATCCTGTATGATTTGATATTTATTTATGCATGAGATAAGTTAGGTGTTCTCCTTTCAATCTTAACAAATATATATAGATGTATATTTATATGAATAGGATTTGTACATATAAGAATTATTGGGGTGTGAGGATGCTCTTAGGTTTAAAAATTAAGAGTATCCAACAAAAAAGGGATATGAAGGGAATAAATCTCCTTTGCATGCTAAGGTGCCATTAGAAAGAAACTTTTGAAAAACAAAAAGGAGATATAGATGTTAAGGCCAAAATTTAGATCATCATCAAAAATTGATATCTTCAAAAGGAGGGAGAAAATGAATATTTATATTTTTAGCGTGTCATAAGTTGGAGATCAATGGATTTGCAAAAAAAATCCTAGTTCATCCTTAATGTTTGATTCTATAGATTTTATATTTATTAGTATTTTCTAAACATTTGGCCATTCAGGAGGTTTGGAGAATATTTCTTTTGATTCTAGTTTATATATCCCTACATGTTTATGCCATACGAGTGTGAAAAACTTATTTTTTTATGTTTTCTGTGGTAATTCATATATATGTATTCATGTGTGTACCGCTATATGAATGTTTATATGTGGTACTTGTTATTAGCATTTGCATGCATTTAATCCATGTTATTAATTGATATTGTTTCTAGTTATTTGTAATTGTGTTTCCATGTTTCATTCTTGCCCATGTCTTATTTCTTCTTTTTCTTATATTTATTCTCAAACGGGGGGGGGGGGGGGGGGGGGGCTTTTAGATTAGGGGATTTCATATGTCAGGACTCGTTTCACTAACAATATTACATATCTCATATTATTTATGCATTTGAAAGGTATGTTAAGTGCAAAGGTTCAAGCTTCAATGCAAAAATGTTTCACAATTGCAAAGCTTCTCAAGAGATTTAGTCGGTCAAGTGTTCATTGTGTAATTTTCCTTTTTTGGGTTTGGGGATTGGGCATTAGCTCTTGACAAACTAGTTTTTCTTTTTAGTTTTGCTCTGAAATATCCAGAGGGTTTTTTTTTAAGGGTAATTTTTTTTCATATATGTAATGAATATTTAAATTTGTATAGTTGTCTTTACTCCATTGGACAAAAATGTTATGAGTATTGAAGACATGAAGCAGCCCTCGTAAAGACATCAAATTCAAGAAGAGTTTTCGTCTTTAATATTGGGATATGGAAAAGGTATAAAAGATCAATATGTTGATCCCTTATTTTTTTTATTTGGGAGTATTTAATTTTACTCAAATTATTATTTTAAAATTTTTATTAAAAAAATATTCTTTTAGTTTTGAAGTTGTTCAAATGAAATTTATTTTTCATTCTAACGAGATGTGTGATCTCATTCGAGCCATATTTGTTCCTGTATCCAACAATATTTACATGTCATTCTAACGAGCTTCTCATAAGCATCTAATGAGTAACGAGACCTTACTATCTGCCATTTATTTTTCAATTAAAAACTCGAATGACTTGGTTCAAACGAAATTGACTATAGGGTTGTCATCCAAATGACTCGGTGTCGTTTGAATGAGAAGCCAATGTCATTCGAAAGAGACCTAAATTTCATTCAACCGAAATTATAAAACATGCCTCATTTATTATAAAATTATTTTTTCATGATTTTCAACATAAATATGGGCAGAGGAAGTTCAATTTTGTAAGAGTTTTTGAAAAAGTAATTTGTATCCTGATATATGCATGTTGGCATCCTATTTAAGAGATCAAAGTTTCAACATAATAATCACATGTAGACATCTCATATTTTGAGCCCCAAAGAAGTTTACTATTCATTATTCAGGTTGGATTGGCACAATGGATTCTTTGTTGCTTCTTAACGGAGATTAACCATAGATTGGTGGATACCAAGGCGTGGTAGAACTCTATTGTTTTCTATTAGTGGATTCCTGTGGTTGCTGTTAAAAATATTTAAGGATAAAAGATTGCATTAGACTTGAAAGGAGTCAAGTGAGTGAGTAAGTTATATGTCATTCTTGTATAAACCTTATATCATAGTGGACTTGTGTAGGTAGGTTGTTCGAGGTTTTTCCCACTGTGAGTTTTCCTCGTACATAATGACATTATGTATTTGCTTCTTTACTTCATTAATTTTACTCTTACATGATCTAGTAGTACTTGAAATTGGGTAATGTTTATACAATACTCGTCTGAACTACATTGATCTAAAATTGGTGTAATTAATCATTCGGTAATAAATTCAATTAAAATTAAAATTTGTTATTCCTATGCACACTTTGGATTTTCAGTATTAGGTCCCTAATATAGTCCATATGCCCAAATGGAAAGCCTACATTCTCTAGAAACCTTGTTTATCCCAAATGTATAACTTATACATATATATATTTGTCTAATATATGGTCTTAAGTTGCATAACCATTACTAAAGTTTAGAGAGGGAGAGAGAGAACTAAGAGGCTTGGAAAGAGAGGTCCATATCTCATTAAAAACCAATGCTTTTCATCTCCAAAGGTTCCCACACACCTACGTTGCGTTGGGAGGATCATATACAATAATATCCAAGTTGTGTGGTGCACTCAAGCTAGGTTTTGGAGGACCAAAGAAATTGAACCTTTCCTATTCTCCAAATACCTTTTATCCTCATTAGGATCACCAACAAAATCTGCTAAGGTATTGTATTTGAACGCCTAGGTTTAAGATTTAGACCTAGTTTTGGTTTTTTAGTTTATATTTCATGATTAAGCAACATGTTTGGGCTGAAATATTTCCTCATATGTCCATCCCCAACAGTTAGTATTAAATCCCTTAGCTTAAATTGATCATGCTTTAATACTAAGTGCTTTAATACTTAGCTTAAATCCTTGTTTTCATGTTGTAGGAAAATACACATAGATAGTGTGTGTGTGTGTGTGTGTGTGTGTGCGTGTGTGTTGCTTGATACTAACATTGTTTTGAATCGATTCGAATGTTTATAACCCTTCCTCCATGGTCACCTGAATGTTTGTGAGAATTTATCCTACAATAGCTTATCCGCAGTTATTTTCTTTATAGATTGAATTTGGTTATAATAATTAGGTTATTCTAATTATTTCTTTTAATCATTGCATATGAAAACGTTTTTGAGGGGATATAATAGTTTTCAATAGTTATAATCATGTATTTACATGGTTTATGGGTTTAAACAAAGTTTCATGGAGTTTAGTGAAGTTTTGAACAAGTTGTGAGGTTTTTTACACGAATATGGTGAACTTTAGACAAAGTTGTAGAGCTATATATCGGGATGGATCTAGAGCACCATGAGATCAATCTGGCCTAAGATCGGATCAATTCGGCCTTAGAGAGAATCGATCTAGTCTTGGAAGCTGGTGTAGGTTTTTACATATTGGTGTTATTTTCACTATTTCAACGATGAATCTTCGTCCTTATGTTTCCCGAAGTAGGGATGACTTTTTCTAGAGGTTCATGTCACATAGAAATCCAGTTTTTGTTGAAATATATTTCAAGGACTTTAATCTGATGACATATCATCCAATCTGATGACATGCTTTTAATCCTCAGGCAGTTCTAATAACCACGTGTTTTACCCAAGGTTAGTTACTAAGATGCTAGATGGTACTCCCATATGTGAGCATGTTATTAAAATGATATCCATATTGGGATAACTATAAGGACAAGGATTTGAAATTGATAAGGAAACCCAAATTGATTTTATGCTCTAATCACTATTAGAGTCCTTTAAACTTCTTCACCTAAAATATTCTATGAGAAAACTTGAATACTCTCTGGCGTAACTTGTTAACAAACTCCAAGATGTGTCGAATATCACCAAGCATAAGAGTGTTGTTTAGGTTGCTGAGAGAGGCCCATCTTCTTCTGTCATGATAGGTAAGTAAAATAAGAACGAAAAATCTTGGGTAAAACACGTGGTTATTAGAACTGTTTTTAATCCTCAGGCAGTAGTTAAAAAATACAAAAGGAAAGTATAATCTGCAAATAGTCAAGACATTGAAAGAAGCATTGCCCAATCTTATTAGCAAGGAAGAATGGATACAGTAATTTCTCCCTAGTCATTTTGACATGTTTTATGGTGCAATCTATTGGTACCTAGTTTGTATATTCTGGTGCCACGAATTATGTTTGTAATTATTTTCTAATGTTCCAAGAAACTAGAGAGCTCAATGAGGTAGAAATGTTTATATTCATAGCCAACCTTAGCAAGGAAGAAATTTTAGCATCGGATTATTTTTATCATCATAGCATTAGAAGAAATTAAATTTTGGTTACAAAGATTTTTTTAAAGGATATTTGGTTTATTTTAATTAAGGTGCTTTTTATTAAAAAAATAAAAAGAGAAATCTCTTATTTTTCCTGGCACATTAAAAAACTATATTAATATTATGAGACATGTTTCCCCATTACTATTAGGGACTAAAATGAGTAACTTAATTGGAAACAACCTAACGAGTAAAGAACCTTATAAGGTAAACCAAATGTATCTTGAACACATATGCATAGGTCATATAAATATGAAAAGAATTCAAAAAATTGGTTTCAAAAGGATAATTGAGATCAATGGAAGTGAAGACACTTTCAGTTTGTGAATTATGCTTATAGGGTAAAATGAGCAAAAGATCTTTCACATCCAGGTCTATAGACACCAAATATGTGTTGGAATTGGTTAATTCGAATTTTTGTGGGACAATGACAATTTGAGCAAGAGGTGGTTATGAGTACTTTATCTCTTACATTAGTGACTACTTGAGGTTTGGATATGTTTACCTTATGTGTCAAAATTTTAATGCTTTTGATAAGTTCAAAATGTATAATACTGAGGAGGAGTCTATGCATGGTAAACTAATCCAAACTTAATGTTCAGATACTGGAGGAGAGTACCTATTATGAGATCTTAATAATTACTTGTCAGATATGGGGATTACGACCAATTGTGTACACCGGGAACTCCACACAAAAATGGTGAAGTGAAAACAAGGAATGGGATTCTTTTGGACATGGTTTGATCTATAATTATTTATTCGGGTAAGACATATTCTTTTTTGGGTTACAAATTGAAGTCTTCTACTTATTTTCTGAACTTAGTCCGTCCTAAGTCAGCCTCAACAACTACCACTTAACAATGGACTGGGAGAAAACATAGTCTAGTACATGTTCGAATTTGGGGTTCCTCATCATATGTGCAGTGGAAGGATCCCAATAAGCTAGAATCAAGACTGGAAGGTTGTCTATTTATGGGTTACCTAAAAGAAACTAAAGGTGGTTTATTTTATTATCTTAAGGAACATAGGGTATTGCTTATAAAAAAATGTCTAGTACTTATAGGGAAATTATATGATAAACCCCAAGACCAAGAGAAAGATTATCTTCTTGATATCCCATACATGATGAAATGTAACCTTATATTGGTAATACACTACCTAATGGTAGTGGGAGTACTAGCGATGGCCAGGATACATGTATTAATTATACTAGACAACACATTGATACACGTCATAGTGCCAAAGTTGGGCGTCACCCTTATATTTTAGAATATTTGGGTCTTAGGTGAGATCCAACAGGATCATGAACTAGATCCTAGAAACTACAAAGAAAAACTCCAAAATAAGGACTACTATCTTTAGCTAAAGGATATGAATATTGAGATGGTTTTGATATATTTGAATCAGGTTTCGGAGCTTGTATAATTTATTAATGGGATAAAACCCATCAAATACAAGTGGATCTACGAGAAGAAAAGAGGAGTAGATAGGAAGATGGAATCAATCAAGTCTAAGACTATGGACAAAGGGTTTACTTAGAAAGAGGGAATTGACCAAGACACGACCTTATCAACGATAGTAATGCAAAAGTCTTTCTAGATTATTTTATCGATTGTAGCTCATATCGATTTCGAGATTTGGCAAATCAATGCCAATACTGCATTCTTGAATGGTAGTCTTGATGATTGTATCTATAAGATCAACCCGAGGGGTTTATAAAAAATGACTAAGAAAGCAAGGTGTGAAAGCTTAAGAGATCCATTTGATGACTTAAGGAAGCGTTAAGGTATTTGAACATCCATTTTGATCAATAAATTAAATCTTTTGGTTTTGATTATTGTCTGGATGCGACTTGTGTTTATAAAAATCATGACAGATATGTTCTGGAATTTCTAGTACTATATGTGGATGATATTCTCCTAATAAAAAATAATGTGGGTGTATTGTCTAGTATAATAGTTATGTTGACTAGTCACTTTGATATGA
Organism: Sambucus nigra; assembly: GCA_949130495.1. Lineage (NCBI taxonomy): Eukaryota > Viridiplantae > Streptophyta > Magnoliopsida > Dipsacales > Adoxaceae > Sambucus > Sambucus nigra. The sequence goes on from OX422210.1 coordinate 746,135,673, forward strand.
AAGAATTAAGAAAGGCCAGTCACATCCCAGGGTTGAAGCATATACGTTATCGAAAAAATAGATGGTTGGGAATATCCGAAGACACTTATATCGATTATGTGCTCACAAATTTTATCATGCAATATTCCAATAAATAGTTTCTCCCATTTAGACATGGAATTTCTTTATTGAAGAATTAGTGTCCATACTCACTTGATTAAATTGATTGGATGAGTAATATACCTTATGCTTCGGTGTTAGGCAGCCTTATTATGCTATAATGTGTACAAATTAGAATATCTTCTTTGTAACTGGCATGGTCAAAAGATTCCAGTCTCACCCATGTGAGGAGAAATGGATTTCTGTAAAGAACATTCCCAAGTAGTTGAAAAGGACTAGAGATTATGTGTTGGTTTACTAAGTGAATAACTTAAAACCCAATTGGTATATAGACTTAGATTTTCAGTCGAATAAGGATTCAAAAAAGTCAACCTCGGCATAAGTGTTTACCCTAGGATGTGGAAACATGATTTGGAGGATCATCAAGAAATCATGGATTGTTGATTTGACATTGGAAGTAGAATATGTTGTCTCCTTGGAGGCAGCAAAAAAGGTTATTAGGCATTCAAACTTCCTAAGTGACTTGGTTGTGGTTCCTTCACTACAATCGACAATTACATTTTAATATGACAATAGCAGTGTGGTTGCAAATTCGAAAGAGTCAAGGACTCATAAGAGGGAAACACACATGATAAAGTTAAGTAGCCCAGGGTTTGTAGAGAAAACACCACCAAATTTTATTTTCACAATATTCAATTAAGTGGCACCAATTTATAAAATCACAAGAGTTGTGTAAAAACAAGTTACCAATTTTAGTCTTGAACTAAGCATGCATCTTGGTTAGTATAAGAAAGAGTAAAATAAGTAAATCACAACATGATGATGTATGGGAAAAATCCACAACGAAAAAAATCTCAAATGACCCCGGCACACAATTCCACTACGATATAGGTCTAGTTACAAGAAAAAATTAGATTCGCTCACTGACTCGAAGCTTTAAGACCTAAAGCATTTTTTTATCCCTTATTACCTTCTATGTAGTCCCTATTGGATGCCTTACAATATCCACATAATGCCGAGGCTTTCTCACATCTCGATATCAATGCTGGTGCTTTATCAGATCCCGGTATCCCAGTGATCTTACTTATCTCCTAACCAGTTCATCCGTCGCACAACACCAAACATGATATCCACCACAAGAAATGCTCACAGTATAAAGAGTAAACCACTTTGATGAAAAATTGGGAAGAGATATGAAACAGATAAATAGATATAGGATTCTTGGATCTCAAACACGGATGTAAATTAGGGTTTTGATTTGGAAGACATTTTTTCAAACCATAATCATAAACTTTAAGAGATCTTTAAACAAGTTTGAGAACTCAAAAATCTTAGAAAAGTCTCTCAGAAACCTGGTGCTCCCAACTCCTATTTGTAGGAGGTTTGTTTAAAACGAGACGATGATAAAAAAAAGTTTGGAAAAACTCGAACTCTTAGAAAAATTCTAGCTCATTTGAACGAAGCCATGAATATCGTTCAAACACCTTTCAAACAACATTTCCACTAAGTTACGAAAATCGATCTCATTCGAAGTTCGTTCAAAGTGTTTCTAATGAAGTACATGTACTTGTTCAAACGATATAAGTAATGTCATTTTAATGACCTTATGAAAAAAATATTTTTATTCTAAAAAATATTAAAAGGAATAAAATCATTTTAAAACAAATAAAAATAATTTTATAAACTCGAAACACCCAAAACAAAATACAAGGATCAAATGTAAACATATATAATTGAGTTCCCTTGGATGATAAAGATGAAACTCATCTCGAAACATGATGTATACTTTATTTTTGGCCGTTACAATCGTCAATAACATGTCACGAGCTTAAAGGACAAACAAATCAAATCCTAACCTAGGACTCAAACAAGTTTTGACCACACGAAATAAAGTTAATACATACAAATTGGCTTGATTCAGAAATTTATCCTTACAAATCTAATCTATTTGTTATTCCAGGACAAAAATCAAACCGAAAAACTATTAGGCGGTCAAGTTAACTAAGACTCAATCACCAACCCTAAAAAGAAAAAAAATACAAATGCTTGACCGACACAAACTGATTATATTTTCTCTTATATAAACATTTTTCGAGTCTTTACTAACCTGCACACTTCAACACATCTTCAAATTCAAAGAGAATATAACAATATAAATTTCATATAAAAAATCATCTCCCTTTGTCTAACCATCTCTGCCTAAGAAATGGTGTCTCCCTTTAAATTAAAAAAACTCCCGTATACAAAAAGAGTTAAATACCATTTTCCCGTTTATTTGTTCAGGAATAGACAAAGAATAAGGTGCATAATAATATGTTATTTCTCCCCAATAAAACAGAATATCCCCTCACTGAAACATGGGTAATCATAAAGAAAAAATAAATATGCCATGCAATGGTGTGAAGCCAGCATACGACGACAGACAATTCGGTAACACGAGTACAAATAATCCAAACTATGAACAAATGATATCAACTTTGATGCAAGCATTTAAGTATAAAATACCAAGATGATCATAACACATGCCAATATAAATGAAAGATTAAGCATATGGTAAACATGGATTAAGTAAAAATGCAAAGATTCACAACATAAAACATACCATATATAACCATAGATGTACAAATGAAGAACATCTATATATAGGTATAAATGACCACAAAAGACACCAAACAAAGAAGATTTACACACTAGCATAATATCAATGTGTCTAAACATGGTGGTAAGGAGTGAAGGGGAATGAACTAGAAATAGTAGAAAATGACCCAATCACTAAAAAATGTCCAAGTAGATCTATTTGATCGCAATAATTTATCAACATTCGATTTAGCCTCTCATGTTAAATAAAAAACTCAAAAGGACAAACAAATACATTGCACAAGTGCCTAGAAATTTTAATGATTCTTAAATAAATAGCGTAAAAAATAATTCAGTCTAACTAGGACTCACTATATAAACCCATTGATATTCAACCAAACACCCTAAAATTGTATCATTTTTCTCTCTTTTTCTTATGAATGTATCTAATTTATAGCATCAATGTCAAAAAAATTGGCGTTGACAATTTTTATGTTTTTATTTCCTCTCAATATTTTAGGCTCTTACCAATGGTGGCCTTTAAAGCAAAGAAAATTTCCTCATTTGTAACCCTTTTCTGTCCATACACAAATTTCCAATAATTCACCAATCTCACAGGCAATGGTTTTTACATGCATAACTCCCCCACAATAAAAAAAAATTATGTATATGATAAGAATTATGGGAGAACACCTCACTTAGCTCATGCTACGTATGAAGTTATAATCCAAAAGTGCTAGTCAAAGTGTGTGTGGAGGCATATACAAAGTGAATACACCATACAAATCAATTTCAATTTACTTCATGTAGACGTGATTAAGAAAAATCCAAGCATTGAAAATCATAATAAAATGTCTTAGTCTCATGGATACATGGAACTAATTGGATTCAAACACACCGATATGCCACGTAATATGTGTAAAACTAGACTACACATAAATAAAAGGTGTTTTTGAGTTTTGACATAAAAGGCATATAAAATCTTGTTGTAATTTTCTAATTGAGGACCGAAAATGGAAAATTCAAATATAAGCGATAAACAATTTACAACTTTCACACACATATATATCATGAAGAACAAAACCTAGTGTATGAAAAATATGCAATCATAATGTGATAGCATGAGAGAATCAACAAGTCTATCATTAAGTACCTCCAAAATGGATCTCCTAAGTCACATAGGAGTAACGTGATGATCTAGGGTTTGGATAACCTTGTTGGCACCAATCTTAGACTTCTTATGACCATTTCTAAGATCATAACAAAAATTTCTAAGGTGAAATTTCCTACCACAATGTGTTTAAATGTAGATAAGATGAATGATATCTTGGGTTTGACCTATTCTAATGCCCCTAGCGATAGTTGACTCGCTAAAAAATTGGTCTTGGCTTTAACAATGGAAGTATTAGTATCATCGAAGCCAATCCCATAAATATCATCTTTAATTCGAATGGTGCCTAACAATTTTTAGAGCGCACCTACAGTGTGCTGAGGTAAAGACGACCCGAATAAACAAAAGTCCCATTTTTTTATGTTTTTGTTAAATTATTAAAGACTGAAACCTTAAACTAAATTAACCCAATAAAACATAGCAGTAATTTCAAACCTTTGCTGTGGAAAAATAATTTACCCAATTTTATCCCTTTACCCTAAAACATGCATCCCGATGATAAGCATATAAAATAAATAAATAAATTATCCACAACATCCTGACGTACGAGGATAACCACAAAGGGAAAACCTCAAATGGCCTAGCCAACAAATCACCCATCAACACAAGATTTTATGCTCAACAACTCGATCCTCACAAGCCTTGATGCTCTGTTATCTTCGACCACTCATACACAGTGTAAGACAGGAGTCAACCCATGCAAGCTACCACAACGCAAGAGTCCACGAACGTCTTAGTTTCCAATGATGAACCTCAGTAACTGCTTATGGATAGGAACACGAAATCCATCGATTCTTCACCGCAACACTATAAACATGGATCTAGCCCCGTGTAAATAGTGAGTACGGAATCCATTGCACAAAATATGTTCTCTTTAGATGTAAAGAATTAAACCTTGGCACCTAAACTAAATATTTCAATCCATATGTATATGAAGAAATTGGATCTTTAAACAGAAAAGGTGAAACTAGGGTTTTGGTAAACATATAGGAAAATATTTTTTGCCAAAAGTTCTTGAAAAATCTTAGTCCAACATGAATTGAATAGAAAAACACAAATTTTAGGGTGGTCAACTCGTTCGAACAAAAATAGGGTCGTTTGAATGAGATTAGTTTTTCTCTATAAGGAAATAATAGTTCGTTCAAATGAAACAACTTTCTCGTTCGATCGTCCTTCTAACGGCTTTTAACAACATGTACAATCCTTGAAGAGGATTCTCGTTCGATGGTCATTAGATGGCATTCCAACAAAATTTTAATTTTATTGCACGAGATCAGAAGTCGTTCGATTACAAACTCAATTCAATTCTAACGAGTTCAATTCTCACTCTTACGATTTTAAAATAAAAAAAATATTTCTTGAAGAAACATTTAAAAACAATTCCAAATGATTTTGATTAAAAAAATAATACCCTTAAAAATATCCAAGGGCCCATATTCAATATAAATTCATACATGCGAGATTCGCGACAAACGTGAAGTCAAACTTGGCACTAAATAAGACACGATGTATCAAATATTTGGAGCTTGGATAAACAACACAAAGCCTAACCTATGACTTAAAACTTTTGTCTTGAATTCAGTCAATTACATATAAATTGACACGATTGGAAATTTGTCCATAAAAATATCCCCCATTTGGTTGTTTCGGGACAAAGCCAAAATAAAAATCTTATAGGCAGTTAAGATCTCTAAAAAGACTCACTCCCCGACCCCAAAAAATAATAAGAGTACAGACGCTTGACATACACACAAACTTGAATAGCTTTGCATTGTTTGAAAACTTTGTCGCGTTGTTGTAAACCCGTAAACATGCATGCTTCAACACACATTCAAATACAAACATAATATAACAACTATAAATACTCAATTCAATAAACATCTAATAATGTCTAAAACTATCTCAACCTAGGTAAGACATCTCCCCATAAGAAAAAGATTTCTTAATCGTTAAAGAAAAAAAATACAATTTCTCCACCTTTTTGTTTAGGAATTGACAAAACAAGATAGCATTAACAAAATTACTCCCCCTAAAAACCAATTCTCTCCCTAAATATGTGATCATAAGATACCAATTTTAAACATTGGGAGAAAGGAATAAAGCATGCAATGGTGTATATTTCAAAAAGCACACAATATGGAAACTCAAGCACACATAATTCAAACAATGATCAACCAGTATCAATATTAATACCAAAGGATACCAATATGAATAAGCAATGATGTATGATACTTATATTTTAAATTAACACATTTAGATAAGGAATTTAAGTGCACGTAATGAGAGATGTCAATATGATTATATATCAAGCCAAATAAAATCCTAAGATAAGCATGTGGAAAACATGGATTAAATGCAACCCACAAAGACTCAAAATAAAATGATACGATATAAAATATATGTAAAATATACCAATGAAAATCCATCACAAATATATATATATATATATATATATATATAAACAACCACAAACACTCGACACAAAACACATAAGCTTCATAAACTAGCATAGTATCAATGTGTCTAAACATATGAGATGCAATGAATGGGTGTGAACTAGATACAAATCAATTATGACTCAAACTATAAAATGTGTTCAAGAAGTTATAATTGACTGGAAAACTTTACCAAACTAAGATTTAGCTTTAAGTGACAAGTGAAAATGAACTTTACGAACAAAATAATACACAAAATCCTAGAATATTGATGATTCTACAAATCAATAGAGTCATGACGAAATAAGCACAACTAGGATTCATTGTGCAAACCCGTTGATTTTCAACTAACCACCCTCAAAAGATAAACATATATCACATTTTTTTATTTTCTTTTTATTTCTCGACTCTTTTGAAGCCATTGATTTTGAAAGATCAATCAAACCACTGTTCTAAAAAACCCGCCTAGGCTTAAGGCTTGGGAGAAACTTTTCGCCTTAAGTTTTATGCCTTATTCTTGGTAAAATCCATAAGGCGTACTTTTTTATAAAAACAACAATGCTTTAGTGAAACGATATCACCTTTGAAAGAATTTTTTTACTAATTGGACCATTATCTCAACCAAAATAATCAAATAGTATTTTAATTTGCATATATTCACAAATATTTTTATGATATGTACAATTTTAGTATTTTAATAGTCTTGTTATGGTTAAAAAATATTAAAACATATTAAGACGGCCTAAACACCTTTTCACGCCTTTTTACGCCTAAGGCCCGCCTAGGCTTCTAAGGCTTGGCCTCCACGCCTCGACCATGCCCTGCTTTTTTTAGAACCTTGAATCAAACTAAAAAAGTTGGACTTTGGCAAATTTTTCTTGTTTTTATTGCCTTTCATTTTTTTATTAGTCTCTTGCTAATGGTGGTTTTCTCACAAAGGAAATTTTCTCATTTTGTAGCCCTTTCTCGTGCACGCTCATATATTTTTTCAATACGATTCAAATATTCTCACAAAAAACATTTCTTACATGCACAAATATCTCATAGTCACAAAATATGTAGATGGCAAGATTGATGGGAGAAAATCTCACAAAGCACAAATATACATGTCAAGTTAATGTTCAAAAAGCTCGTGCGTGTGTGCCGCGCCATATACAAATTTGAACCCATTAAGCAAATCGAGTACGAAACAATTCGATGAAAGCATGAGTAAGAACAATCTAAGTATTAGCAATCATAACGAAATGTCCTAGTCATATGAAAAGTATGGAACGAATTGGATTCAAACACACAAATATGTCACACCAAATGTGTAAAACTAAAACACCATGCCTCATAAAATCTCGGGTAATCAGTCCTAAATTAAATTAAAACAGGTTTCTAAGTTGGTTCATTCTTAGCATAACTCTCGATAACGTTTTAATTACTAATCACCTAAGTGAAATTAAACTGGTGTCAAATTTTATCTTTCATTAACCCAAATTAAAATTTCACGCATAACTAATAATTAAACATTCACCATATGCTATAATTAAAACCACAATAGAATAATTAAAAATAAAGTCTTGCCGAGTCAACATTCGGCTAAAATTTAAAACTGCTAAATAAAACCAACATAATCCAAAACTGAATATCTAAAATAGTGACAATGGACAACATGTCCAAATTGAGAGTACTAAAATATGATCCTAGACTAGATCTGAATGAATGAATCGTCTATGCAAAGTCCTGCCAACCTCCACAAAGCTGCAGCTACGAGTCCCTGGACACAATCCTTAAGTCTGACGTCCCTGTGGCTAGACACCTAAAATAGTTTGAAAATATTTTGATAGAAAGATTTAGTGCTCCAACCATTTCAAAAATATTTAGCAAGTGATTATTACATTAAATGAGTTATTGATTGCACTTTAAGATTTGCGCACACTCTTTGAGTTACCTCACCCCTCATCTATCGTGCACGCCTAACGTCCCGTACCTAGCCCACCCAATTGTACTACTCAATCTAATTAAACAATAGTATCCAACTGAACTTATGTACGCAACTAAATTTCCATACCACCCACTTAGTATGTAATAGTAACAATATCTCATGATTTATATACTTAGATAACCATTCGCCTTTGTTATCTTTAACCGATTGATAATTAAGTTTCCCTACTTAATTTTCCATTAGACTTATTCATGGCATCTCATTATCTACTAACTCATTTAAGTAGGTTATTAATACACTATACATTTCACACACAATATATATACTTGTAAATTCATTCATTACTAATATGTCCTCCTAAAACACATCAAGGACTCTTGGTGAAGAATGGTCCATCGACACCAAGTAAAATGGATTGGTTCGGAATGTCACCTCGACCCCCCAATTCAATTCATGTAGTGGTTCGGAATATCATCTCAACCCCACTAATGAAAGTTTATACATGGATTGGTTCGGAACACTTTCATCATGACCCCAACTTACTATTTCCATATATTAGTTCGAAATCCTACCTCGACCCTAATATAGGAAATTATACTTTAGGAATTCTCTCCACCTAAGTATATATATAATTCAGTAGGTATACGCAACCTAATAAGAGTGCTTGTATGTGATATTTCCTCTTTAATATTCACCGTACTTATTAATTTACGATTTATCTCACTATCGTATTTCAATTGAGTATTCACACAATTCGAAGGGCCCTAGTTATCCCTTTATTCATTTAAGTAGTTAAGTTATCTATAACCTACTAGCATACTCCTTAGGATGATGTTTACTCTCTCCGTAACTCAAACCCCAATTTCCCGATGCACTACTCGATCGATTTACCCCTGTCAGTCCATCACTTCAAATCTTGTACTCAATGATTATAACGGACCCCTACTATACACCTACTGGTACTCTCCGAGTCCCTACGTAGTTATAATATCATCAATAATGTTCCCCTCAAGCGTCGGCAATCGAATAGGATTCAACCGACAAAAGAACCCAAAATCACCTTGGGTCGACCGAACGACCTTGAGCATCGATCAATCGACTCCATCGATCGATCGACATTCAAGGGTCGGTCGATCGATCGAGCAGTGACAGACGCATTTCTTCTTATTCTTCATGTGTTTTCCACCATATTCAATTATATAACTCACATGATAATCTACCAAACTTGTAATTAACAATACCTAACATTTCCTACATATTCTAGGATGATTTCCAACTAATTAAACATTATAAATCCTTCCAATTTAACCCAAAATAATTCAAATCTCCTAATTATTAAAGAACCCTAATATGATATGTTCTTCCCATATTTTCAATCATCAACCCAGATTTTTAATTCGTACTAACAACCATGATTCCTCTGATTTTCAATTATCTACAGATATAAATCTAACAACATGTTATTTCTACCCAAACATGCAATTAATCAACTCTTTTTCTCCAAGAATATTTATCAAATCAATATATTTGGAAATCCTACGCATGGATATTATAACTTGAAATAATTTGCAAATAACCACTTGCCTGATTTAGAGATGATCTGATTTCGTGATTGTTGTTGGTGATTTATTGTCTTTCTCCTTCAATCTTCCTTCCCAACTAGTTTGTGGTGCAAGAACCCTTTGAATCCTTCACCAATTCTTCCTTAGGCTTTGAGAATTGTTTCTCTCCTCTCTAATGGCTTTTGTGTGTTTTTCCCTCCTCTACCCTTAGACTCTAACTCTTATAATCTTATTTAGAGTTTGTAAATTCGTAGGTCTCCCCACCCCCATATGCCAAAAGACCAAAACTCCCCCGTACGGTCTCGGTTTAGCCCAAAAATGCCTCGGTACCCGACTAATACCCCCGAGTATACTATTTTGACTAATTCGATCCTTTCGGAATCATATATGACCTCTAAATTATCATTTGAGTCACTAAAAATATATTTCCTATCTCCTCCTCAATTTAGTCTATACGTGACACCCGGGTGAGATGAAAACCAAGTACGTCCATATCACTCGCTACGCTGTACAAATTAACTATCAATATTTACTATTCACACTTATAAATTCAAGTCATAATATTAATCAGGGTCCATCTCTCGATTAATATTTAATAATCACAATTATTATTTATTCACTTAATAATCATAATTATCATTAAATCATATTAAATTACTACTCACGTAATTTAAATTAAACGTATTTCCTCTTTAATTACTCAATTAATAAAATTCTAAATACGTAGAAATATAAGGTATTAAATAAAATACCAAAAAAATCTTTTTGAGTTTTTCTATAATATTTCAAAATAAAATACTAGTTTTAGAAAATGATGTCAAACTCAAAAGGCAAATAAAATATTTTTGTATTTTTTCAATATGACTCAATTAAAGAAAAAAAAAAAAAAGATACACATGTCATAACACTTGCAAATGTATATCATGAAGTACAAACTAAGTATGACAAATAAGTTAACACAGTCAACCATTAGATATAGCATGGCAACTATCATGTGCAGGCAAACGAAAATCCATAAGTCCAATATGTAGAGCCATCAAATCGAATTTCCTAACCCAAGTAGGTGTAATATGACGCTTAAAGGCTTTGGTAAAGATGGTGACTCTATTCTTAGACTTCTTAAGACAGTTTTTAAGATCATAGAAAAACCTCCTAAGGTGACCTTTCATGTTGCAATGAGTGCAAGTGAAAACAGGGTGAGAGTGTAACCTAAGGGTTAACCTTTCCTAATGTTCCCTAGTTGACTCTCTCAAATTCATGGTCTTGTCTTAGGTAGTGGAAAAATTATGATCATTGAAGTCAATCCTCATTTGTCATCTTTAATTTTGACGGTGCCTAACATTTTATCCAACGTTTTTTACCTAGACTCTAAATTAAATTTGACCCGACTCGAATATCTCAAATTCTCCTCTAGCTCAACTATCCTCAACTAGTGTAAATTCCTAGACTCCTCAAACTCTAGAAGATCTTTCTTCATAACCTCCATTAAATCACGAACATTATCTCTCTCACCCTCAATGTTCTCTCAAACTCCCTAAAATCCTCAATCAAAATACTATCATCATTCACTAAGGCACATTCTTTAAACTTAACCTCTAACTTTAAGTTAGTCTTCTTCACCATCAAGGTATCTGCATACAAATCGCAAAAGGAAACTTAGAGTTTACTCTCCTCCTCTTCTTATTTGTCCTTACTCTCATATCTAGTGGCTCTACCACCACTCACTTGGGATCCACAAACTATGGCCTCAGAACTATTATGCAAAGAAATATTTTCATAGGAAGCTTCTCATCAAAGATCACATGACTAGCCATGAACATGCTAAAATTGCGCTCAATGGGGGAACTAGATTCCTCTTCTGGATCATTATCATTAAGGGTAATATTTAATGGTATCAGTTTCTTGCCCTCATGTAATACCCCGTATTTTTATGATATTTATTTATGGGATTAATTGAATTAAATGTGTATTAATTGGAAATTAATCCGGATAAAAATATTAGCGAGATGCGAGTTGGTATTTCATTTTAATGAGTATATATGGCTATATATGAATATTGAATTATGAAATTTGTCGTGAGATTGAAATACGGCAATTTGGAAACTTTATTGAGACGCGTGTGACAGTCGCGTCATGAATATATTTATTTTAATTAAAAAATTGAATTTTATTTCTATTAACCGTATGGTCGTTTTGAGTGCGCCAACGCGTCCGGAAGGGTCGAAATAGTCAAAAAACACTAGCCGGGAGTTTAGTTTGGGTCCCGGGGCATTTTTAGGCCATACCGGTAACTAAAAAGGGTATTTTGGTAATTTTGGAATTTTGGGAATTAAAACCCACGAAAATTAGGAATTAAAAATATGATTTGGACTTTACCCACTAAACCCACTAACTACACCTTATGACTTAATGGGCTACGGGGGTTATTGGAATGAGTTTTGAAAGAGCTTCCTAGGGCAACCTTAACCACCATTATCATCCTTAGAGAAAAAAAAAAGCTGGTAGAGAGAGAAAGAAAGGAAAAATCTGCAGAGAGAGAGAGAGAACAGATCAACCTTCATCAATCCAACACCATATTCAGAGAGACATAAGGCAAGTGGTTTAATTTCGTTTTTGCAAAGAATGTTTCTTCCATGCGTAGGAAATTTATGAAATTGTATTGTTCTTGGAGAATGATAAAAACCCATTGAATTAGATTTAGAGATTTATAATTCTAGGAGAAGATTGCATGTATATCAATGTTAGAGTGATTATTAAGATGAAAATACATCTTTTATATCATTAAAACGGATTTAGTTATGTCTATGGGTGAATATAATTTTCTAGGGTTCATGTTCATGGGATTTGGGGAAAACTGAAGGGATTTGAGAATTCGATGATGTTTAGGAAGATTTGGCCCTAGAGTAATGTTTAATTATGATCTACGAATGTTTAGGGTGTATTAGAAACCTTAAATTGCTGTTGGGACGAATTGTATATGGGATTAGAGGTGTAGAAAGTTGGAAAAACGAAAAAAGGGAAATTCTTTGTTCGAAACTGGCCTCTCGTTAGAAGACCTGCCCAGGTCATTCGAACGAGCTTCAAACGAGTTGACAGTTTGCCTTCTAACGAGAGGGATGTTCGTTCGATGCCTTTCGTTCGAACGAGATCTCGTTAGATGCCCAGTTCGTTCGAACGAACTCTCGTTCGAACAGCCTCGTTCGAACGAGACTTCTAACGAGCTGACAATTTAGGCTTTTTGGCCTGTTTTGTTTTCGCGTGTCCCGTAACCTTGTTTAATTGTAGAGATAACATTCCCTTGATGATAAATTGATATAGTTGGGATATTTGGGATATATTGAGGAGTAAAAACATAGAAGTGTGATTTGTATTGAATGGAGATTGTGGAATAGGACGTGAGTGACTATTACGATGCGAGAGTTATGATGGTAAATAATTGAATTAATCGGGAACATGTGAATATAGCTAAGATGTGTGCATGCTTAGTATATATATAATTTTATGCGTATGACATACCTACCATACTTGCTATCACGGGAGATTTACGTTCGCTTAGGGCCATCAAATCCTTGTGTTGCCCGGATTTAGATTGGTACCTCGAGAACATAGGTCAGAGAAGGACTTATTGGGAAGTTAAGAAGTCTGCTGATCGTGGGAGCGTAGGTATGTGCGTGACCCATGTGATGTGACTGTGTTCACCTCCATTATTTGTGATTGTTGTTATCTGAGAACGATTCCTGAGAGATTCGGAATGCGTGATCCTTATGTACGTGATGTACCGGGATGAATAGCAGAGTATGTGTGCACCACAGCTTAGTCTCGGGGTGCTTGTGTTGTATATTTATGACGTGAATAATATACACTTAAATAATGAGAACTTTCATGTTGGTATTGTGAGTATAATTATGGTAATGTCTTGAGAATATATAACGGGATAACTGGTAGTGAATTGTATTGTTAATAATTGAGAATCCGAGTTTAAGTAAAGCCCTTTAGTAAATTTATAACACTAGAATGTGTAATGGGAATCGAGTAGTAAGGGGTAGAACTTATTACGTTTTGGTTAGATATGTATGTCACTTAGATGGGTACGGTACGTTAGGAGTGCACAATTAGTCGAGAGGTGAGAATTTCATGTGAGTGCACGTCCTAACATGTATTTTGCATTCATTGTTTTAATGTTATTAAAACACTTGCTATTTTCAAAATACTCTCCACTTTCGGGCTCTGACCCGTTTGCTTTCAAATCTCTTTTTTGTAAAAACCATTTTAGGTGCCCACCCACAAGGACACCATGCTTAGGATCCTCATTCAGGTGACGAGCTGTAGCTGTTTGTGGAAGTTACAGGACTTTGCTAGTAGACGCTTGATCTATCTTGACTCTATATTCAGCTTTCATCAGTTGTAGGGCATGTCGCCCATTTATATTAGAAACGTTTCCTATTTCAGATTTTCAGACTTTTGGCATGTAATTAATTCAGGTTACATTGTTTTACTTATTCAGTTGTGGGATTGTTGTGAGGAGTTTTCCTCCGGACTTATTATTATTTTGTTGGTTATTCTATTGCTTCGTTATGGTGAATGGTTGTTATTCTTTCATTATCCTTTTACTGTATGTTAATCAGACTTAATTTAAAATTTGACATCTTACTTTTTAAATACTAGGTGGTTAGTAACTTTTTAAAATGTTTTCGACAGTGATGCTGTTAACTTAACCAACTTGGCATTTTGTATTAATTTAATAAAGGAGTAGCTACCCGGTATTTAATTAGTCGGGGTGTCATACCTCATTCCTTAGTTTGATGGGGCACTTAGCTACCTATGGTCGTAAACCACACAAACTTAACATCTCTCCGACTCATCCCATTTAAAGTTCTCACTATGATTCATAGGGAAGTGATCGTCTTTGTTGTGCATATTTTTCTCAAACCTTTTTCATCTTTCGATTGCTTTAGGAATTTAAGAATTTTCTTTAATTTCTTTGCCAACATGACCAAATCTTTGAACTCTATGTCAGGCTAATAATCTGAAATGGGTGTTTCCTCCTTTTAGGCATTCAAAGCAAATGACCTTTTATTTCTTCGTCATATTCTTGGAGGTAAACATATCAATCTCATAATTTTGTAAGTCACCTACAAGATCTTCAAGTTTCATTGAATATTGAGTACCCAAATAATTCAAAATGGTCACTTTAGGATTAAATATTTAAGGCAACGATCTTATAATTTTCTTGATTACTCTGTTGTCAGGTATCTTCTCTCCCACGTTAAAAGTCGAGTTAACTATGTCACACAGTTTGGCTTAGAACTCATCAAAAGGACTCACTCTCCAATATCTTAATGGTCTCAAACTAAGTGGTGAGGTTTTAGAGTTTAGAATCCTTAACAATAGTAGTTCCTTCATGGGTGAGTTGGAGTCTATACCAAGCCTAATTAGTTTTCTCACAAGCTATAATACGATGGAACTCTTTTGGGGTGATAGAAAAAAATAAAACTTGTAAACCTCAAAAATAAAAATTTGCTAACCTATGCTTATCCTCACTCAATGACTCTATGAGTTTTAAATGAATTGTTTCTCCTTAGTGATGAGCGGAGACCACCTTTGACAATAGGTAACCACACCCACTAATACATAACCTTAAGTGCTGACCTTATACGCATTTTTTAGTATGCATATTTCGACCAATCAAACATCAGGATTCTAATACCATCAAATCCTCTAAAATTCATGCCTAAAGAAATGGGATCAAAAGACAATAAATTAGCGCAACCCTCTCTGAAACCAATTTGAGAATGCCCTTAGAATGTGTGCTTATGCAAAGATGGTCCGAATAAACAAAAGTCCAATTTTTTTATTAATTTTTTATTTTTAAAGATTGAAACTTTAAATTAAATTAACCCAATAAAACTTAGCGCCAATTTTAAACCTTTGCTATGAAAAAACGATTTACCCAATTTTATCTTCTTAACCTAAAACATGCATCTAGGTGATATGGAGATAAAATAAATAAATCATCCACAAGATGTAGATGTATGACGAAAATCACAAAGGGAAAAACCTCGGACGACCCAGCCAATAAATCATTATGATACGATTTTACAAAGCCTAGATAGTAGACATACTGAATGACTTGATCCCAACAATCCTTCACGATAATCTATCTTTGACCACTCATCCACAGTGAAATTTAGGTGTCCACCCACACAAGATCCAATAACGCACCAGTCCACGCCCGTCTCGGTGTCCATCGATGAGGCTCAGTAACCGTATACGAATGGGAACACGGAATCCATCGATTCTTCATTGCAACGCCACAATCATAAAGTCCATTGCATGAAACATCGAGTACAAAATCCATCGCACAAAACAGGTTCTCTTTATATGTAGAGAATCAAACCTTGGTGCTCAAACTATCGCAAAACAGGTTCTCTTCATTGCAACGCCTTTTGTTTGAACGATATTAGCTTTTTGTTTTAATGAAACTCCAGTTAGTTCAAATAAAATAACTTTGTCGTTTGATCGTCCTTCTAATGAGATTATAAGAAGATGTGCAATCCTTAGCAGAGGATTCTCGTTCAATGGTTATTAGATGGAATTTCGACGAGATTTTAATTTTGTTCAAAAGAGATCAGAAGTCCTTCGAATGAAAACTCAATTTCATTCTAACAAGTTCAATTATTGTTCTAACAAGATTTAAAATAAAAAATATTTTTCTTTAAAAAACATTTAAATATTGTTCCAAAACTGAGTACGAAAACAAACACCCTTAGAAATATCCAAGGAGACGTATTCAATATGTATTCATACCTGCGAGATCCTTAGTAAACATGGCGATAAAACTTGGCACTAAACACAACAAGATGTATCCATTCTTTAAAGATTGACCGCTATGTCTTCATCAAACACATCATAGGCTTATCGGAACAATAACATAAACCCTAACCTATGACTCAAATGTTTTATCCAGAATTAAGCCAATTACATACAAATTTACTCATTTGGAAATTTGTCCTTACACTGTTTCCTCAATTTTTTAATCTAACTCCAAAAAAAATTTGACCATAGTCGAGTCTCTCAATATATTTTCTAACTCCACAATCCTAGACTCAACAAACTCAACAAGATCCTTCAAATCCTCCATTAAACCATGAAGGCTATCTTTCTCGCTCTCAATTATACTCAAGCTTATCCTTAAGAGTCTTTTCACATGCCAGAAAATCCTCAATCAATTTGGCATCATCATTTCCCATGGCATTATATTTTATCTTATCTTTTAAATGCATGTTGGTCGTTTTTAACTTCAAAAACTACACGTATAACTCCCGAAATGCAATTTGAAGCTCACTATCCTCCTCAATTTATTTATCTTCATCTCTCCCCTCTTCATTATCTTGGGAACCTAAAGATCGAACCTCAGAACCGGCATGCTCATGATTATCCTCAACTGGGGAAGACACTTTCTTTAGGCCCACATTACTAGACATGAACACGGTGTTGTTGCACTTAATGGGGGAATTAACTTTATTTTTTGGCTCTTTATCACTAAGGGTTTTTCTTTCCCTCTTTCTTAGTAGTAAACTAGTGACAATAATCCCTTAACCATTGGCATTCGAAACACTTGTATAAGTCATCCACCTCCTTAGGATCATCCTTATTCTTCCTATCACGGTCATTAGAGTTCTTAGGCTTATTTCCAAAACTCTCCTCATCTCTATGAACAAGAAACTTCTTTAACATCCTGGAAAACCTATATATCTCTTTAGCATTAATCTCATTGCCACTAATGGAATCCGCCTCATCCTCCTTTCGAGATTTCATAGCCATACCCTTCTTTTTCTTTAGAGGACACATGTTTATCACATAGGTTTTAAGATTACCTAAACGATCTTGTACTCTCATCGTGTTGACACCACCTAGCAAATCTAAGATCGTGACTTTGGCAGTAAATCTTCCAGGCAACAACCTTAAGATTTTACGCAACACTTTAAGCTCGGGAATAGGCTATAAACATTATTCGACAACTTGGTATACAACTCATAAAATGACTTATTCTCTAGCATCTTAATCGTCTCAAAATTCGTTGTGAGATGGTGTAATTTGGAAACCCTAACATTATATGTTCCCTCGTGTGTGGATCATAAAATATCCCAAGCATCTTTTGTACTCTCACAAGTCATAACACGTATAAACTCTCCAGCGGTCACAACGCTAAAACTATAATTCATGCCTTTGGAATTGAAAGTCAAGGCCTTATTTTCAATCATTGTCCAAGAGGTTTGCAATTTAGCAGCACCACCTTCACTGGGAGGAGTCCATCCATACCCAATCGAGTTTCAAACTTTCTTATCGATAGATTTAAGGAAAAATCACATATGCTCCTTCTAATAGGAATAGTTTGACCTATCAAACAATGGAGGTCAACCAATAGAACACCCTCTTGGTTAAACTCCATTTTAAACCCTAAACAAGTGCAAAAAAGGGATGTAAGACAACAAACTAGTGTAACCCTCTCTTATACCAATTTGAGAAATCTAAGTGCCTTAGGGTTTATAGAGAAAACAACACTAATTTTTATTTTCGAATTTTTTAATTGACTAGCACCAATTTAAAAAACCATGAATGTGGTGCAAAAACAATTTACCAATTTTAGTAATGACCTCATAATGAATATAGGTGAGTATAAACAAGAACATAATAAGTAAATCGTAATTCAATGATATACGAGGAAAATCCACAATGGCAAAAACCCTCAAATGCCCCGGCCACACAAGTCCACTAATATATAGGCCTAGTTACAAGGACAAATTAGATTTACTCACACACTTGATGTCATCAAACCTTGATGTGCTTCTTTGTCCCTTATTACCTTTTTTCACATTATAGTTGGATGCTTTCCAATAGCCACACAACACAGGCTTTTAGCCACATATTCGTATCCCACCAATCTTACTTGTATCGCGACCATTCCAATTGCCGCACGACATCAAACACGATATCTAATGCAGTAAACGACCACAATATAAAGAGAAAACCAATTTGATACAAAACTGAGAAGATATCTTAAAAAGGCATGTCGATGTAGGATTCTTGGATCTCAAACATGGGTGTAAAATAGGGCTTTTTTTGGAATATTTTTTCTCAAAACAAACTCATAAACTTGGAGATCTTTTTTAAAAAGTTTGGATACTAAAAACGATTGGAAATGTTTCTCAGAAATCTACTACTTTATACTCCTATTTATAGGGGGTTTGTTAAAAATGAGATAAGGGTTAAAAGAATTTTAGAAAATTTTGAATTATTAAAAAATTCAATAGCTCCTTTGAACGAGGTACATCTCGTTCAAATGAAGCCATGCAACTCGTTCGAACACCATTCAAATGACATTTCTAACGAGATTCTAGAACAGGCCAAAAGTTGATAAAATCTTCGAAGTTATTCAAATGGGGTATATCTACTCCTTCAAATAACATGCATAATGTCGTCGTTTAAATGACCTTACAAAAAAATATTTTTCTTCGAAAAATAATTTTAAAAGGAATAGAATCATTTTAAAACAAATAAAAAATTGTATAAAGTCCTATCACCCAAAACAAAATTTAGGGATAATACATAAACATGTATTTATACTACATTGGGATCCCTTGGATGATGGAAATAACACGGCTTTAAACATGATCTATAATTTATCTTTGGTCATTACAATCATAAAAAACACGTCACAGGCTTAAAGGATAAAAAAATCAAGTTTTAACCTATGACTCAAAGTAGTTTTGTCCAAACATGAAATATATCCAATATACACAAATCAAATCTATTTAAAATTTTGTCTTTATAGCACAATGAGGGAAAGAGTCACCTAGTTTGGTAGATTTTATAAAGGGGGACATCATCATGACTAAGATTACAACTCAGGACAACCTAGTGGATCCTTTTACAAAGTGCTTACCACCTAAGGCTTCTGATAGTCATGTATAAGGAACGATATTCAAATTAAAAAGGACATGGCTTTAAGACAAAGGGGGAAATTATTTTGGTTTTATTCTTTGTAAAACGTGACTGTGTGATAATTGATTAAATTAATTCGCAACTTTCTACGTTGGCACACTTATTTAATTGGAGTCTATATAAGCCAAAATTAATTCAGCCCCTAAACAGGCATCTATGTGTGTGCGTGTGTCAACCCATAAATAGATAAAGCATGTGACACAAAAATATTCAGGAAAAATCCCCCAAATGGGCAAAACTTTTTTATTTTCACTATAATTTATAAAAAATGGTTACACGGATTAGAATGAAAATAAGAGTGACATACGTAATACCCTCAGACGTCGGTTCCGATGTCTCAGCTGAAATCTCCCGCACCAGGTGGTCAGCAATGAAGAAGAGAAACGGCTTCTCCATAAGTTGTGAACTTTATAAGGACTCCCTCCAAAATAGCACGCAGATGTCAGTTGTAGAGTTCTCCTCACAAAGTATGAACAAAAGCAAAATATGTTCTTGGGTTCCACAAAATAATTCACATAAAAGTAATTGGGATTTTGTGAATTAAAAACAAAATATTTGAACCCTTAAAATTATTGCAGAAAAAATTTCTGCCAAAAGGTATTGAATTAAATCGGGGCAGATACACAAAAATTTCAAAATAATAAGACTCTAAAAAGTTAAAACTGTTCTCCACGTTAAAACAAAAGGCTGACTTCCCTTTTATAAGGAAATTGAAGCAGTCAAAGGATCAGCATGAAGTCAGACGTGTCAGCTAAAAGCGGCGGCGCTCGAACGATATTCCCATCTCGCTCGAACGAGATCGCGTGTCGTTCAAACGACTATGCGCAACATCCACATGTCGTTCGAACGAGATGGTGATCTCACTTGAACGACCTTGGCATCGAAACCGAGGTACGTTTGCTGCCTTACTGCTTTAGAAATTTTTGAAAACTGTTTCCTAAACTTTTTCAAAATTCAATATTTTCTAAAACAGTGATAAAACCTTTTCAAAAACACATTTTTCTAACATAGAAATAAAACCTTTTTAGAAAAAACATTTATAAAAACATTTTTATATAAAATCTTTTTAAAAAGTCCTTTTAAAAATATCCCAACACTCTTAATATGAAATATAAATGAAACTTTAGAACATTATCTTACCAGAGTTCATATTGTTGAGCTTGAATGTTGAAGACAACTTGTAATTTGGATTCGTCTTTTGTAGATGCAATCTTCTCAATTCTTCGACGACTTGTGCGGTATATGACATAATTAATTGTGACGGACTTATTAAAAATATGTCCTTACAAATATCCCCCTATGTCTATGCCGGTACATACATAAAAACATCCGAATTATCAAAAAAAAAATATCTATACAAATCTACCCTCCCATGAATCCCAAAACTGAAAAGGTAAAATTTGCAAGTTCTCAAATTTTTCTTCAACATCAAAACTCTCAAATCTTTTCTCATCAGGGTGTGCAACATAATGATCTTCAATCTGTGTACCTACACACATGAGATAAATCAAAATACCTTCGTGACGTATCGAGTTTGAAATGACATAAGAATAAAGCATTAATAATCAAATCTCCCCCATAATGCAAAAACTCTCCCATTACATGATAATTCTTTATCCCCCTTTTTATGATGTCCCCAAATAGACAGCTAAGAAGAAAAAATCAAAACATGAAATGTCACGATAAAATGCATAGCAAATATGGATCAAGCTACGCGCATGCAAAGGAGTATCTCAAAAAGTTTTCACAAACTATTTTTGATTTTTCAAAATTTTTATACAAAAATAAGTTAAAAAAAACAGCATGGATTTAAACTCAAACAACCAATTCATGGCAATGGAATGAATGGGTGTGAACACATTCGATAGGTAAATCAACTGAATCGATCATATGTGCACGATGCATACGAGTACCCCTAACGAATGAACATCAAAAGTATCCTTGGGTGTAAAAATTGTTGAATTTAGATGACATCATCTTATACAAATCAAAGTCTAAATGATTTCCACACCAATAACGTCCAAGACTATTTAGAGATTTTTCAAGACTTTTAAGGACGTGCAAACCTGTTTTAATTATCCATCCAAACTCCCTCATATATATATTTTTTTAGAGGTCTATAAACTAAATTCTCAAACTTTGGAGAATTGGTGCAAAAACCTAATTGACATGAATTTCTTTTTATTATCTTTTTAAATTTGTTATGGCTCTTTTAAACCTCTTTGGACCCCGGATAATAAAATTCCTCAATTTTTTAGGTCCAATTTAAACGGCGGCTTAATCGTAAAGGATAAATGAAAATCTTTCGTAGCCCTTCACCGTTTTTAAATAAAGCACACAAACTCACAAACGGCTCTTACATGCACAACTTTCTTATCAAGTTTTACCACTCTTGGTTCGTTTTAAGGACAGGATTAAAGTAAAAATACCCAACCAACATGTGATAAGACAAGTACAATAATCAAATAAATCCGTGCATGTGTTCAATAAAGGAAATTATGAGTCAAACATGTAGGAAATAACACTTAAGTACATCTTAATTACTCCAAACATTATAAAGCACACGGATGAATTGACATATTATCTCAAAACACTATCAAATAGTCACATGAAAAATGGAATGATGTTGTGACTTGGTCATCCAAAGTGTCCATCCATAAACGGTGCAAACAAAATACAAAAATCTTTTTGGATTTTTCAAAAATTTTATCAAAATAAAATCTTTTTGTATTTTTAAAAAAATTTCAAAAACAAAAAATCTATAGAAAAAGTACATGTCACAACGCTAGCAAGCATAAATATCATGAAACAAAAAACTATCGTATGAAAAACACGAGAACACAATCTTCTATATGATATCGCCACAGAAGAATCATGTGCAAGCAAAAGGGAATCAACTTGTCTAAAATCTAGTGCCTCTAAATGTGATTTTCGAACCCAAATAGATGTGAAACGTCGTGTGGGGGATTTAGGAACCAAGGGAACACTAGTCATAGACTTCCTAGGACAACCTGCTCTGATACCAATTTGTAAAAGTGACTGTGTGGTAATTGATTAAATTAATTCACAACTTTCTACATTGGCACACTTATTTAATTGGAGTCTATATAAACCAAAATTATTTCAGCCCCTAAACATGCATCTATGTGTGTGCGTGTGTTAACCCATGAATATATAAAGCATGTGACACAAAAATATTCAAGAAAAATCCCCCAAAGGGGCAAAACCTTTTTATTTTCACTATAATTTGTAAAAAACGGTTACACGGATTACAATGAAAATAAGAGCGACATACGAAATACCCTCAGGCGTCGGTTCCGATGTCTCGACTGAAATCTCCCGCAAGAACTCCAAGTGGTCAGCAATGAAGAAGAGAAACGGCTTCTCCACAAGTTGTGAACTTTTTAAGGACTCCCTCCACAATAGCACGCAACTGTCGGTTGTAGAGTTCTCCCCATAAAGTATGAACAAAAGAAAAATATGTTCTTGGGTTCCACAAAACAATTCACATAAAAGTAATTGGGATTTTGTGAATTAAAAACAAAATATTTGAACCCATAAAATTGTTGGAAAAAAACTCTCCCAAAAGGTATTAAATTAAATCTGGGCAGATACACAAAAATTTCAAAAGAATAAGAATCTTAAAAGTTGAAACTATTCTCCACGTACAAAAGGCTGACTTCCCTTTTATAAGGAAATTGAGGCGGTCAAAGGATCAAGATGAAGTCAGACATATCAGCCAAACGCAGCGTCGCTCGAACGATATTCCCATCTCGCTCGAACGAGATCGCGTGTCGTTCAAACGACTACGCGCGACATCCACATGTCATTTGAACGAGATAGTGATCTCGCTTGAACGACCTTGGTGTCGAACCCGAGGTACATTTGATGCCTTACTGCTTTAGAAATTTTTCAAAACTTTTTTAAAAATTAATTTTTTCTAAAACAGTGATAAAACCTTTTCAAAATCACATTTTTCTAAAACAGCAATAAAACCTTTTTATATAAAACATTTTTATATAAAAGCTTTTTAAAAACTCCTTTTAAAAATATCCCAACACTCTTAATATGAAATGTAAATGAAACTTTAAAACATTATCTTGCCAAAGTTCATATTGTTGGGCTTTAATGTTGAAGACAACTTGTAATTCGGATTCGTCTTTTGTAGATGCAATCTTCTCAATTCTTCGACAACTTGTAGAGGTATATGACATAATTAATTGTGATGGACTTATTAAAAATATGTCCTTACATTCTTAAAACCATGTAATGACATTTTAGTTTTCTATAAAAAGATTATCTAGTTCATTAATATTAAAAAGCATGTTTGTGATAATTTTGTATATTTACACTTTAAATATATATTTTATGATATGTTCGTCAATTGTAATTATTATGAATTACGGTGAGTTGGGTCTGGTTTTATCGCAAGAGATCAAAATTGTGGTTCTAGCACAATTGAACATTTCACAACCGAAATAGGGAATTAACATCCTATCAAAATAGCTATGTGTGAAATCCTAATATTCAATATAAAACTACGGGAACTTGTATAATGGTTCAAGAACTTGTTTGATTGTTCAGTAGAGGATTATGATTGGTATATTTGGAAATGTATTTAGCAATACCACCAATGAGTTAAAAATATAGGATTGTCTTGGTTAGACTTAGGTAATCTCACGCCATTTATAAAGGGTACATATATTATTAATTCTAAGGGTTACGAGGATTGAAATTATTTCATGATTGTTTCTTTAATCGTTATGTGAGTAATTTAATTTTAAATTGGATAAAGATAGGCCTGCAGGTTGGGAAAGGGTTTGAGGAGTGGATTGTTTAATAATCTGGTATACATTTGATTTGATAGTCTAACGGGAAAACAAGATGGCATCTAGAGAGAGAAACTCCTCCTTCTATCTAAAATTTTCCTCTCCCACTCTCTAAATTACGAGTTTCTCTTTCCATATGGATTCAAGTCCTTTTCCCTTCTTGGAATTTGTTCCTAAACCCTTTTATGAGAATACTCCAACACTAGTTTTCTAGTTCGTGATATTCTCTCACTTTCTCAAAATCATGCTCAAGATGATCAACATAACAAACCATCTTATGCTTATATTATTAGGAAAAAAATTCTCATACAACAATACCACTCAAAGCTAATCCATCTCTCTTTACTTTAATTGCTCAATATATGAGTGGAGACACAATGGTTGTTAGACTTCTTACTGAGGTTTATTAAGAAGTTGTTAAAGAGTGAAAGTTATCTAACCTCATTGGTAAAATCATGGTTGCCAAGGTGACCAACCATGGAAGTTGGAAGAATTAAAAGCTCACCTCACCAATATTTGGTAACGTAAAAATGGTTGGATTCTTACACACATTCATAAAGGAAACTATAACCTTTGTTTTTCTTGCTCAATTGAGATGAATAAAGTCTGGAACATTCGTAGTTCTAATCTTTCAACTGGTTTTTTTAAGATTTTTTAATAGGTTCCATATTTTTATTCGGATATACATGTTATAACTACTACCACTATTTGGGTTAGATTTATTCGATTATGCCAAGAATATTGGGATCTATGACTTCTCATGCAAATTTTTATGAGTGATGGTATTCTTTTACGCATAAACAAGGCTACCTTGGGTAGGTCCTATAGCAATTTTCTAGGGTTCTTGTTAAGATAGATATCTCCCCAAAACCTCTTATCAAACTACTTATGTAGCTTCTTTGTTAAAGTTTTTCATGAATCTCTTCCTAGATTTTGCAACTTCCGTAGGAGGTTGGTAACAATGTGAGTGAGTGCAGTTTTTTAAAAC
Organism: Sambucus nigra; assembly: GCA_949130495.1. Lineage (NCBI taxonomy): Eukaryota > Viridiplantae > Streptophyta > Magnoliopsida > Dipsacales > Adoxaceae > Sambucus > Sambucus nigra. The sequence goes on from OX422210.1 coordinate 746,161,269, forward strand.
AAATGGTGGTTAATAATACTCTCTAAAAACCACAGTGCCAAAAATAAGCTACAAAATCTACTATTCAAACTCCAAACTCTGATAAAACTCACAGTGCTTCTAGTCCGACAATGAAAGATGTTTTTCACCAATTTTATGGGTCTGCCGAATTAGGTGGAACATAAAATGTTTCTTTTTTCTATTGGGGTAGCTTACGCGCACCTTCATTAATTTTCATTCGCAGTTTGTGGTTTCGCCTGGCCATTAATTATTTTGACAGTGTCAGGGATCGAACTGGGGACCAAACTCAATCCACCCCCAAAACTGTTCCAGTGACAACCTTATACCACTAGATCAAGAGGCTTGGTTACAGGAAATGTTATCCACCATTTGGTTCCATATTGTCAACAAATAAATCAAAAACAACTAACAGATTTGACTGATCAATTTTACTATGAATTAATGTCACATAATACGATGGTTTTAGTTCTGAAAAAGTGGCAACACAATCCGGTGTAAAGGGAATTGAACAATATTTAATAGATCCAGTTATCAACCTGTATGACAATACCCACGTGGGAAATTCAGATGGAGTATCTAAATTACCACATATTCCTCAAATATCGATTATTAGCAAAAAATCCAGCAGTACAGCTCACTTCGGTTTTGAATAATTCAGTGATGTTAGGGACTTTAAAAACTAATGGTTCAGATTTAAAAAATAAGAGATACGCTCAGGTAAAAAATTGTACTAAAAACGTGGTTAAGATCGATGATAGAAAATCTCTAAAAATCAGTAAGTACTGTGGAGGAACAGCTCAAACCAAAAATTTATCTAAAGACCATGTGGCTAAGACAGGCAAGAAAAATATTTTGTCCATTAATAAAAATAGCCACTCTCCCAGAAGATTACGTTTTTTTGGCCAAAAATGGAATTATTATTCCAGAAGTTACTAGTGAAGATGATGTTAGAAAAGAAAATGAGATCAAATGAGTATTATGATGAAAAGCCTCGGTTAGAAGATATTTGTTGATGCAAAAAACTGGACCGAATCCCATTTTTATGATCACAGATAAATAGATGAAAGCAATCCAATCAAGCACATGAGAGACAAAGATTTTTAAAGTGGTTCGGCTATAAGAAAAAGCCTACGTCCACTGTTATTTTATTCCCAGGGATTTACAATAGCACCATAGGGTGTAGAGAGAGAAGGGACATGTATCTTGTGTATGATCCCTCATCGTTATCGGATCTCTTTTCTTTTGGCTAAGGGGATACATGTATTTATAGTGATGGAAGATAAAGAGATTCATTGTATGTAGACATTTATGTCTACATTAAATGAATCTAACTGTTGAATTGCTTGGTATGCTATGTGTTGCCATCTATTAATACAGTATAAATGTACATTAAGGCTCATTAAATGCGCTACCATCTTCATTAATACACATTAAATGCATAGTTATCCTTTGATCTTCCTAGTTGGTATGCCGACCAACTCTCCTCGGGTGCCGACTAAGTCTCCTCGGGTGACGACCAACTCTCCTCGGGTGCCGACTAATTCTCCTCGGGTACTGACCAACTCTCCTCGGGTGCCGACTAACACTCCTCGGGTGCCGACCAACTCTCCCCGGATGCCGACCAACTCTCCTCGGGTGTCGAATATTGCCACGTAGGATGACATGTGTCCTTTTCTGATTGGTCCTCGTAGATGGAGATTTTTTGCGTTAACAGAAGCCCCCAATGCTCCATGCTTGATGGTTTACTTGAAAGGATGGAGTATTTAACTTGCAGTGTTGCTCGGTGCTCGTGAAATTCTTGATCTACCTTCTTGATTTGTTCAACATAAAGTGCATTATCTCTTGGACGACATATGATGCAGACTGATTGATGATTGCAAATCTTTCTTTTGAGGAACTCCGTGTGCTATGTATCACCCCTGGTAATTTGGATGCAGCCATGCCATAGTATGAAGCTTGTAGCTTGTCATAAACTTCAAGTATGTTGATTGGTTTGCTAGCCGACCAACTGCCTCCTGTGCCGAGCAACTGAGTGTTAACTTCACGTGCTTGATTCTTCTGATTTATGCTCCTCTGAATACTTTGTCGAGTAGCATACTAGCTTTTGAACCCAACTCTTCACTCTAATTAGTACCAAGCTAGTGGTGGACTTCGAAACATTTTCATACAACTTCTTCTTCAATGTTGGTCGGGCAGTAGTAGTAAAGATCTCAGTGCTGTAGATGCTGAATTTGACTTCTGAACTTCAATAGTATGTGCATAATAACTCCTGAATATGCCTCCTGAACTTCAATATGCCTCATGAACTTCAATAGCATGTGCATAATAACTCCTGAGTATGCCTCCTGAACTTCAATAGCCTCCTGAACTTCAATAGCATGTGCATAATAACTCATGAATATGCCTCCTGAACTCCATAAGCAAAATTAGCTCCTGAGCAAGAAAAATAACTTCTGAATGATAATTAGTTGGGGCTGAATCTGATGCTCGACTGCATGATGTTATGAGAATGTGCCACCGAATGAACAACTGGATTTTTAATAGAGCCCCCAAGTGTGGAATGTGAACTTTGAATGCTTTTTACTTGATCGCTTTCACATACTCATAAAATGTTTCCGACCAACTGTAGTTGACAGCTTCTTATTTCCGACCAACCTAAGTTGACAGTTTTTGGAATAGATTTACTTCCTAACCAATATAAGTTGGCAGTTTTAGGAATATATAGTTTTACTTCCCGTAGGAATACATAGTTTTACTTCCCGGAGGAATACATAGTTTTACTTCTCGAAGGAATACAAGTAGCTTTACTTTTTGAAGGAATACAAGTAGCTTTATTTCTCGGAGGAATACAAGTTTTACTTCCCGGAGGAATACAAGTTTTACTTCCTGGAGGAATACAAGTAGCTTTACTTCCCGGAGGAATATAAGTTTTACTTCCCAGAGGAATACAAGTAGCTTTACTTCCCGGAGGAATATAACTTTTACTTCCTGGAGGAATACAAGTAGATTTACTTCCCGGAGGAATACAAGTATCTTTACTTCCCGGAGGAATATAGGTAGCTTTACTTCCCGGGGGAATATAGGTAGCTTTACTTCCCGGAGGAATACAGTTAGCTTTACTTCCCGGAGGAATATAGGTAGCTTTACTTCCCGGAGTAATATAGGTAGCTTTACTTCCCGGACGAATATATAATGAGTATCTCGCCGAGCTCCATGTTGAGATGAATATAGAATATGAATCCCAATGGATATATAGAATCATTTATGCTGGAGGAGATATCATAGCAATAATAAAATCAATAGTTCCTCGCTGAGGTGAAATTTCATTCTGCCGAGCTATGATAATATTTTTCAGAAGAGTAAGATTATTTCCGAGCATTCGTCGGAGTTGAATCTTGTACCTGTAAAAATTAATAACTTACTCTACCATATGTGTAGGCTGAATTGATTAGTCATGGGAATAATTAAATCATTCAATAAATATATGATAGGTATATGCTTGAGAAATAAAAATATTAATTTCAAAAAATGAAATAATATATGTTGGCTGATATGTCGAGGCAAAATTGCCTGATGTCGAGCAATAATAGTTTCCAGAGGTTTAAGATTGTGGCTGAGCTTTCGTTGGGATTGAATATCGTCCATATGAAATCTTAATAAGCTGCCCGAGCACCTGTCGAGACTAGATCAAATAATTATTGTCGTGAGAATAATTATTCTACCAAACAATATGTGATGTGTATCAGCATAAGGCAATGAAAATTTCAAAATATGAAATAATATGTTTTGTGCCAAATGTGTGTGAGATGGACAAATTTTTATTAGATATGCGCCATAAATAAGACGTAGAGTTTTTTTGTAAAGTTATTTAATCTCCAACAACTAATCAGGTATAAGTTGCTGTTTGAAAATTATTTATCACTTGGTTTTAAAAATATTTTTGGGGTGATCACAAGTTAAAAAAGACTTAAGCCCCCTGTTTGTCCCCAAGCTGAACTCATGTTTAAAGAAATATCTGGGGTGTTCCACATTTTTTTAATACCCCAAGATTCTACTGCTATCGACCAACGACATGCATGTTGCCGACCAACATTTGAGGATATCTCAGGTTGTAGAATATATGGTGTCGACCAAGAAGCAAATGATCCCCGACCATTTGCTTCTAATGGTCCCCAAAAATATTTTTGGGGTGGTCACAAGTTAAAAAATACTTAAGCCCCCTGTTTGTCCCCAAACTGAACTCGTGTTTAAAGAAATATCTGGGGTGCTCCACATTTTTTTAATACCCCAAGATTCTACTGCTACCGACCAACGGCATGCATGTTGTCGACCAACATTTAAGGATATCTCAGGTTGTAGAATATATGGTGTCGACCAAGAAGCAAATGGTCCCCGACCAGCTGAGCAATTTCGCCGATCAACAAAAATGGTGCATTGACAGCACCGAACAACATTAGATGTCACCGACCAAAAAGTGGATGGTTGGATAGTTGCCGACCAGTAAATTTAACCCTCTGAACAAGACTGAGATGTCTCCGATCAAGAAGTACATGATCGTCGACCTACAATTGGTTCCACCGAGCTACAATAAGAGTCTCTGACCAACAATAAGATACCTCGTAGTTGGATAAAATTATTTCAACGTTGCTGATGGATCTTCACATCTTATCTCCGATAAACAAAAATGGTCTAGTTAAGCTTCTCTTTAATAAAATATGGCCCAAGATGATGCCGACCAACAATATAGATGGATGACCAGAATATCTCGAATCCATAGATCAGAAAAATAACATTCGATGTAAAATTTAAGCATTAAGAATGTTAATTAAATGAATAATTATCTAATCCACTAGATCGTGTGATTTCGACAAAGAAACCCTGTGATGTGATGAACGAGGGGCCAACATATCAAATTTGTCCCCAGAGTCTTGATATGGTCATGATTGTTTTACTGATCATCTTTTACAAGAGGTGGGTAATGATTTTTCAGGTGACAGAAAATTATTTTTTATATTGATCCCTTCCTATTCCCTATTTGGAGAGATAAAAATATGGTGAATGATCGAAGTTATTACCAAATTTATATCAAAAATCAATCAATGATACTTTATTGACATAGATGGAAGATGAACCAAATTAAGTATATAGTTCATAAAAATGAATGCAAATAGACTCAAACTTGAAGAGAGAGAAAATAGATACGGGTCATGATTTCCATGAGAAAACTTTTTATTGTCTTAAACCTTTTCATATTCTTTGATTAAAAATATGATGGGAACTGGAATAGACATCAAAGATCTTTCAAAAATTATTTCTAAATCAACAATGAAAATTATCAAATCTTATCATCGTCGTATATATTGGTATATGTAATCATTTAAAATATTTATTCCATGATATAAAATTGAAACTTGAGAATCAAGCAAACGGTTATGATTTATGAAATCCATTATTTTTCAGATTTCTAAATAAGAATTAACCTAATAGTAATGATTTTAAAATCATGATAGGCTATATTTTGCAGATAAAAATTGGACAATTAATTTATGTATATAAACATAAAAATCATGATTGAATTAAAAGATGTATGTAGAATATATAATTCATTATACATAGAGAAAATAAAAAACTTAGCTTTTGATGGAGAACAATGCTTGTACTACGTTCCCACGGACGGTGCCAATCTGTTGATGCAAAAAACTGGACCGAATCCCATTTTTATGATCACAGATAAATAGATGAAAGCAATCTAATCAAGCACATGAGAGACAAAGATTTTTTAAAGTGCTTTGGCTATAAGAAAAAGCCTACGTCCACTGTTATTTTATTCTCAGGGGTTTACAATAGCACCATAGGGTGTAGAAAGAGAAGGGACATGTATCTTGTGTATGGTCTCTCATCGTTGTCGGATCTCTTTTCTTTTGGCTAAGGGGATACATGTATTTATAGTGATGGGAGATAAAGAGATTCATTGTATGTAGACATTTATGTCTACATTCAATGAATCTAACTGTTGAATTTCTTGGTATACTATGTGTTGCCATCTATTAATACAGTATAAATGTACATTAAGGCTCATTAAATGCGCTGCCATCTTCATTAATGCACATTAAATGCATAGTTATCCTTTGATCTACTTAGTTGGTATGCCGACCAACTCTCCTCGGGTGCTGACTAACTCTCCTCGGGTGCCGACCAACTCTCCTCGGGTGCCGACTAATTCTCCTCGAGTACTGACCAACTCTCCTCGGGTGCCGACCAACTCTCCTCGGATGCCGACCAACTCTCCTCGGGTGTCGAATTTTGCCATGTAGGATGACATGTGTCCTTTTCTTATTGGTCCTCGTAGATGGAGAATTTTTGCGTTAACAAAATTTCAAATTTAAATGAGGATTTGTTTGCTCGAATCAATCATTCATTATGTGTAAAAGAGAAAGAAGATAGTCACGAAATTAGTTTATATGCTGAGATCCCAAATGATGATTTAACTCAAGCTCATGCTTTAACTAGAGAATAGGTTGGGAAAAAAAGTGGAAAAAATCAAAATCATATTAAAATTAGTAATTCTTTTGAAGTTTTAAAAAACTTTGAAGATTCATCCACCTTTGAAGACTCAACTATGATCACTCAAGAAGTGGTCGATGGATCAACTCTAAAAGGAAGAACAAAAAATTCTTAAATGAATTAATTTCCGTATTTAACTGATGAGGAAAAATAGGCTCTTATATATATATATATATATATATATAATTTAAGGTCGTCTGCTTCTCACTCAAGATATCACAAATTTCTAAAATTTTATATGTTTTCTCTTGCTTTTGTAAGAGACAATAGTTGAGGTTTTTTCTCCTAATTGTTTATAAATAAATGTCCTTTTTTGAAAAAAAAAAGTTTAATAATCAAGTGGAGTACCAAAATAAGTTAAGTTCGAGAATCAGGGAATTGATCAGATGATGGTTAAAACCATTTAGCGAAAAATTAATTTCACTAAGCGGGTATTGAAAACTTAATACAAAGATTCACATTATCTAATAAACCAACTTCGAAAACAAGACCTTGTTACTCTGAGTGATTTTAAGATAATTAGATTGGAATGCAGTTATAATTATTTAATGTAAATAAATATGATTAAATAAATTGGAAAAGAATTACCATATTGTAAATTGGAATTTTCAAGTATTTATTTAGAAGCTAATTAATTATTTGGTCGTGGGTTCCTAGTATAATATATATGTCCAAGTAGCATCTCTAGCAACCCAGTTTATTCCAATATATATATATATATATATATATATATATATATATATATATATATATATATATATATATATATATATATGTGTGTGTGTGTGTGTGTGTGTGTGTGTGTGTGTGTGTGTGTGTGTGTGTGTGTGTGTGTGTAAGTTAGTGTTTTAAGATAAATAATCATTATTAATGGTTAAAAAGGGAGATAGTAAAGAGGCTTAGAGACAGAGGTCCATATCTCACTCAAAGCTAGAGGTTTTCATCTCCAAAGGTACCCATTGACCTACCTAGATTTGGGAGGGTCATATAATAGAATATCCAAGCCCTTGGATGCACAAAAATAAGATTTTTGAGGAACAAAATAAGGCAACCCTTTCATCTCTCCAACTAACTTTGATCTCTATTTGATTGAATATTTCCAATTTTTTATATGTTTTTACTTGTAAATGGTTTGAATCGGTTGCAACTGATAGTCATTATCTTTAAATTAGCGAGAAATACTTGGGTTTGACATACATATTTGTTCCACAAACCCTAGTTTGGTGGAGTGGAAATCATGTATGGCAGAATACATAAATTTTCCACTCGGTATGTTATTATTTTCACTCATTGGATTCACTAAATTTACCCTTACATAACTTTGACTTAATAAGTTTAAGATCTAAATCGTTGAATCGAAGAAGTTTCTCACCGGGTGAGGTTAAATCCATATCTAAGGTTTCTATATGGATTATTTATTTATTTTGTTTATTTAAAAAATTTTGGTAGTTTGATTGAAGGACTGAGTATGAAAGAGTTGTGAATAGCTTCTCTCCTGAAGTAAGATTATTTCAGGTTAAATATGTCATTGAGTCCATCAAGGTAACACTATGCGAAAATTAAACTTTGTATGATTATGTATTTTTTCTGATCATAGCATAATGTCCTACACAAATTTTTAAGGTTTCACTTTGGGTGAGGATGATTGGAGTTTAAAAATGGAAAGACAAGCAATTATTCCTATTTGTAAAGATTTATTTTCACCCAATCCCATGTTTTTTTTTTCTAGTTGTCAGTTATATTTTAACAAAACATATGACACTTTGATAGAGGCACTCAACGTAGGTTATGGGATGAATACACATGGCATTGATGCCTAAGTAAACTTTCCAAAGGGGATTATAGCCTAAAAATCTATTAAAATTTTCCATGGGAAGTTTCTCTTAAGCTCCCCCCCCCCCCCCCTCCCCCCCCCAAAAAAAAAGATCAATTCCATCTTTCAATGCTAAGAGTTAATCAAAACATGCAGAGGTAACAATAATCTCATAAGAACTATATTTAAAATCAATAAGAGAGTATTAGCCTACCTAGAAGAATGGATGATTGAATTGGAAGTTTCTACCTCAGTCTATGTTATAGCCTTAATATTTATATCTACATTGAAATAGACCCAGACATGGTGTAAGAAAGAACGATAAAGTCATTTATTTGAAGTGCTAATAGAAATTGGGAGATTCAAATAACTATAAATTCAATATAAAAATATGGTAGCAAGAAATGATCAAAAAGTAATTGTTTTTTTCTTTATTATTGTGTAAACTAATTTAACCAAGAACGGTTTAATATTAACAACAATACTGTGCATTTCATGTGAAGCTCAAAATGGAATGAAAACCAACCAAATATAATACAAATAGATACATGGAAACTTAATGTGCACATTCATTAAGGGTATTGCTAATAGGAGTGACGGAGGCAGTAACACGAGTAGAAACTTGGTCTCCCATGGGGATTAAAGGGAAAATTAAGGAGGATGCTAGGAAGGTGATTATTAAGAATATTACGAATAGGCCATTTTTAAAAGTGTAAGATCAGTCTTGTATGGTTTATATATTGTCTACACAACGGGATAAGTGGAGTGATAAGTTTTATCTCAATAATCACCATTACCTCCATGGGTATTGGGAGAATTTTGTGGATCGATAAGATGAAATGATTAAGAATTACCAATCGGGTTTTGGTGATCGTAAATGGCCCCTTTTGACTCACTTTGTGTGTCATAAATTGTGTGGGAAGTTTGTTGATTATCCGGTCGAGATATGCTTAAAGCAGATCCATCAAGCATTTAATTTTAGTGATAATTAGATTATAAAATGTATGGGTTCACTCAGAAATTGCTTAGTAATCAAATAGTTAAGAGAATGCGAAATGAGTCTAGCAATCCTCTTGAGGTCAAGGATGATATTGGTTTGATTCACCCTACATTTAAATCTATTAAGATATATGTGACACCCCGACTAATTAAACACCGGGTAGCTACTCCTTTATAAAATTAATTCAAAATGCCAAGTTGGCTCAGTTAATAGCATCACTGTCGAAAACGTTTTATTATTACTAACCACCTAGTATTTAAAAAGTAAGTGCCAAATTATATTCAAATTTGATTAACATGCAACAAGAGTAATGAATAACTAAATAACACCATTCACCATACTCAAGTAAAACGAATGACCATCACAATAGATTAAATAAAGTCTGGAGGAAAAACTCCTCAATACAAATCCCACAACTGATAAGTAAACTGAAGTAAATAACTAAAACTGAATACTGAGCAATACATGCTAGAGTCTGAAAACTGAAATGTAAAAATGTCTAATAGAATTGGGAAACATGCCCTACAACTGATAGATGCTGAGACTGGAATCCAAATGAGAGAGGCGTCTAAAAGCAAGTCCCTGTAGCTTCCACAAACAGCTACAGCCCGTCTTCTGAATGAGAATCTTATGCTTGGTGTCCTTGTGACTGGGCACCTAAAAATGGTTTTACAAGAAAATATATTTGAAAGCAAATGGGCCAGAGCCCGAAAGTGGAAATCATTTTAAAAACCTGCAAGTGCTTTAAAAACATTTAAAACATTAAATGCAAAGTACATGTTAGGACGTGCACTCACATTAAATTCTCACCTCTCGACTAACTGTGCACTCCTAACGTAAGTACCCATCTATAACGACCCATACTACTAGCTAACTGACAACATAACTAGCTGAACTGCCAAAAGTTCTACCCATATTACTCGGTTCCATTTATCATAACAACGCTCGTAATTAAATAGAGGTTTAACGTAAACTCAATTACTAAATATGCCATTGATATAACTATCAGTTAACTCATTATATATCTCGAAACAATACCGTAATATTTTGACAACATTAACATGAAAGTTCCCATTAAATTAAATGTATATTATTCACATCATAAATATACACTATAAGCACCCCGAGAACTAAGCTGCGGTGCACACATACTCTGCTATCCATCCCGGTACATCACGTACATAAGGATCACATATTCCGAATCTCTCAGGAATAGTTCTCAGATAACAACATCACAAATAATGGAGGCGAACACAGTCACCATCACATGGGTCACGCACATACCTACGCTCCCATGATCAGCGGACTTATTAATATCACAATAAGTCTTTCTATGACCTATGTTCATCAAGGTACCAGTCTATATCCCCCCCGTAGGCACACAAGGATTAGAGGGTCCTAAGCGAACGAAACCTTCCGTGATAGCAAGTATGGTAGGTATGTCATACATACAATCCATATATCAATACTAAGTAAACACACATCTTAGTAATACCGTATTATATTCGTAGTACATTTTGCACTCTCGTACTAATTATAATTATCACAACTTATTTTATTCCGGTTCATAATTATATGTGCCATAATTTATCCTCACATCCTAGAAGACACTCACGTCTCAACCCAAACGGTTCATTGAATATAACTCTAGTGTATGATTTACTCATCTCAATAACCCAAAAGTCCCAAATCAATCACTATAACATCAAAGGAATACTAACTCTACCCTTGAACCAGTTCCCGGGACTTCAAAAGTCAAAACAGTCCAAAAAGGACCAAACTGCCAACTCGTTAGAAGTCTCGTTCGAACGAGGCTTCGAACGAGTTTGGACTGTCAGGTCGTTAGAAGTCTCGTTCGAACGAGGCTGTTCGAACGAGATCCCAGTTCGTTCGAACGAACTGACCCTTCTAACGATATCTCGTTCGAACGAGATATCGAACGAAAATCCCTACTCGTTAATAACGACTGGTCAACTCGTTAGAAGTTCGTTCGAACGAGCTCGTTCGAACGACCTGGGGGCTGCTTCTAACGAGTGGCCAGTTTCGGCCCAGATTTTTCCCCAATTCGTTTTTCACCATTTTTACTCCTCAAACCTCTTCTAAAATTCGTTCCCACAATATATTGAGTTCTCTAATCATCCTCAAACATGTTAAGGGGCTATACTAACATCATTAAAGGGTTTAATATCTTCTAAACATCATTAAATCACAATTTCTACATTAATTCCCAATTTTCTTCAAGAACATAAACCCTAACTTTTTCTCATCATAAATTCCCAGATTTTAATTCGTTTAAACATCACCTAGATATGAAATCTCCGAAATTAAATCTCCCAACAATGTTTCTACATGCAACCTATCTCAACATTTAATAATAACTTCAAATTTCATGGGTTTTCTTTTAATCTTTCAAGACCAATCAAGATTCTTCAATTTCTAACATGGAAAAGACATTCTTCGAATTTAAATGAAATAAAGTCACTTGCCTTGGTTTGATTTCTGAATTTGGTGTGGATTTGGTGTCGAATTTCTGCAGAATTCCTCTCTCTCTCTCCTTCTCCAAGCTTTCTTCTCTAAAAAGCTATGGTGGCTAGGGTTTGCTTTGGGGGAACTTATGAAAACCTAATTTAATAAACCTCCGTGGCTTGTTGGGTTAAAAAGGGTTGGTTGGGTCAATTCCTTATCAGATTACAACTCTCAATTTTCGTCACTTTTAATTACCCAAAAATACCAAATTACTAAAATACCCTTTATAGTGCCGGGATGACCTAAAAATACCCCGGGACCCAAACTATACCCCCGGCTAGTGTTTTCTGACTATCTCGACCCTTCCGGACGCGTTGGCGCACTCAAAACGACCATACGGGTTATCGATTTTAAATTCACTTTTATTAACAAAATAATATACCGTGACGCGGCGGTCCCACGCGTCTCAACAAAATTTCTAAAATGCCGTATATAAATCTCACGACAAATTTTATAATACCAAGTTCATATATAATCATATATGCACATAATCAAATACTAACTCGCATCACATTAGTATTTATAACCCGGATTAATTTCCAATTAATACGCAATTTAATTAATTAATCCCAAAATAAATATAGTCGAAAATACGGGGTATTACAATATAGTCTTCTGGAAGAGACCCATGGAGTGGATCATCGTGAGATTAATCAAGATTGATATGCCCAATTCACCTCACCAGTTTTAATGTGATGTTTTAAGTTATTACACGTTTCATTTTGCATCTTCTTGATATTTTTCACTTGCCATGGGCCTTGTTGTAGTTGTGTTAATAATTTATCACATTTCTTTTCTTCTTTTGTTATTAAAGTTTAATTACATATTAAAATTTAAGGAAAACGTACTCTAACTTTTGTGCTCCGAATTCTTAAATTTAACTTTTATTGATTGTAAATGTAGCATAATCTTATATGTTGCATTGACATGTGTTTTGCGGTCAGGTGTAATTAGGATTACATTTTCTTTATCAATATTTTATTTCCTTTTTCTTATGAAGATGCAGGGTTGTCGAAGTTAATGAGGGGGATATTTTGAAATTGTTAGTGTGGGGAAATTTATTCTTTAGGCCCACTTGTGTAGCCGACCAGCCCAACACAGAATATGGACTCCTGGAATAATCCAAATATTAGGTTTCCAGATATGTATTTAACATGTACTTAAATACATGTTGATAGTCTCAATCAGTTACCAATAATCTCGGAGAGATATTCATGGACATCTTATGAGCTATCCACAAGCTGGATGAATTACTTGCACAATTCAACTACTCATATGTGATTGTTATAAATGCAAACCTCCACCCTAGGGCAAGGGGGATATAACTTTGATTACTTGACAGAAACTAATAGAGAACAGTAAGCTCTCCGTGGATATAGACGTATTGTCAAACCACATATATCTTGTGTTATGCATGATCATTTACTTTATAGATTTATATGGTTTATCTGATTATTTTATTATGGTAATTTTTCACTCACAATTGGCAGCGTCAATGGGAAACAATTATTTTTTCTAGAAAAGAAATCACAAAAGAAAGCACATGATGTCTCTCCATAGAAGCAATTTACTGCAAGTCGGCGATGTAGAGGCTAACCCGGTTCCACCCAGGGTTAAGTCGGAGATTCTCCAACAAAACCCCATGTTTCTCCAAGAAAGGAAATCTTCTAAAGAGAGTCATGGACCGCCTAGGTTTAGCCAAATTTCCAGGCTGGTTGAAGCATATGAATCTAGTATTAAAGAGCAGGAGGAGGCTACACACCTACAAATGGAAGATAATTCTCGCCTCTAGAGGCAACTTGAACAAATGGAGAGAGATCTCCTTGGAGACAACCAAAACTTACACGAACGGACTCTTAGTCCATAGCCGAGAAAGACTCGCAGTCGAGGGGGAGTTCTAGGAGGAACTAGGATCGCTCATAGCATGGTTGACTAGAAAGGCACGATAGAGATAACCATTGTCAGAGAAATGATATTAGGAGCTTGGTCTGAAGAGAGATGGATCAACACCCAGCCAACTAAGGGGCTAGGTCTACTAGAGAACTAGCTATGAGTGCTCTCAACACATAATTTAAATCCCCTTTTTCAAAGGAGATTGAAGAGGAAGATCCTCCAAAGAAGTTTACTATTACCAGGTTTAAAATATACGATGGAAAAACTGATCCTACTGGCCATATCAGGCAGTACAGATAAGCGATGACTCTGTGGAGCCATAATGATGCCCTCGTGTATCGAATTTTCCCTTTTAGACTACACGATGTAGCTTAGAAGTAGTATGAGAGACTATCACACAGAGTTGTTGAGAACTTCAAGGCCCTCATTGAGGCCTTCACTACTCACTTCATAACCAGTAGTTCTCACCCAAAGAGGATGGATTCATTGCTCACGATGAAGAGGAAGACACAGAAGATTCTTCGTGAGTATGCCAAGCGGTATTGGGAAGTTTTAAAAGAAGTGGAGGATTTATCGAAGAAGGTTGCCATGTCACCCTTTAAGATTGGTCTGTTGGGCACATCTATGTTGCATCAATCCCTCATTAAGAAGGACGATAACACCACCAATGACCTCATGGTGTGTATTAAAAAATACACTAAGGTTGAAGACGTGATTCGCACTAGTCCTAGGGAAATTGGTTACGTCAAGGACAATAAGGGAGAAGATAAGTTTGACACTCCCAATAAGGAGAATAAGAATGGGGGAGATAATAGTTCGAAGAAAGGGAGCAAAGACGACCCATCAAAGGCCTTTCAAGCTATTAACACTGTCTTCAAGGATCCAATCTATAAGATCCTAGAAAAGATCAAAGACAAACCATTTGTGAAATGTCCCAAGAAGATGACCCAATAAAGAGGAATAATTTATTATGGTGCACGTTCCATAAAGAAGGTGGTCACAGAACAAAAAATTATAAAGCACTGAAGTCTTAGAGCAGTTGGGCAAAGCTAGGCACCTAAATGAGTATATATACACTTAGGCTAACAAGGTCGTAGTCAAAGGGTAAAGATAGATAATATCCTTGATGACAACATAGGATAGAAGTTTAAAATGATTCATGGAGCATCCGACTTGAAACATATCCAAGAGAACATTATTCAGATGGGAATGAAAAAAGTCATAACTGTTATGGAGGTATTCTAGATTTACCCTGTAAAAAGCCCGATTGGCAAGCATCGGGTACAAGAGGATGTTGACTACACCAAACACATCATCATCACAGAGGATGATTTGGTTAAGGTAAGGAGCTTGCACCATATTGCACCTGGGATAGCGAACTGGGACATCAATAAGATTCTAGTAAATAAAGGGGTTTTCATCCAAGGTGATGTACCTAAAGCTCTTACATAAGTTGAAACTTAACCTAGCCAAACTCAAGGAGGCAACTGTTCTATTGGTCGAATTCGTGGGGAAGATCAAATTATCATTGGGAAAGATAGTCTAGCCAGTGAGGGAAGGAAATATTTTAAAGATGATTGAGTTACTCATAGTGGATATTGATTCCACCTACCATGCCATTATGGGCAGAGGTTTTCTTCATGCTATGAAGGTCGTGCAATCGACTTATCACGAGAAGCTCAAATGTGTTACAGATCAGGGAGTAATGGAGATTCGTGGTGACCAGTCTACTACTAGAAAGTGATTCATTATTTCTATTTGACCTCTAAATGAGAAAAAAAGAACTCGAGATTGTCCTATAGGAAGCCTAGGTTGGGGTTACCCATTTTAAATATCAATTATGATACGGCCAACAAAAGGTGGAGGAAAATAAGGTCCACCCGCAGATAGGTTCATTGAAAGCCTGGAGGAAGTTACATTTGATGCCAACCTTCCATAGAGAAAGTTTTTTATCGGGACAACGCTTGTCGATCATGAGAAAAAAGATTCGTTCACCTTTTTTAAAAGCAACATGGATGTATTCACTTAGGAACCCTGTGATTTACAAGGAATTGATCTTGAAGTATATTTCCACCACCTTCACATGGACTCAACCATCAAGCCAGCCACTCAAAAAGCATACCAAATAGCCCCAAAAAAGGCTAAAGCGGTAGACAAAAAAGTATAGAGACTTCTTAATGAAGGGTTCATCGAGGAATTTAGTTCCTTAAGTAGTTGTCAAATCTAGTGGTAGTATGGAAGACTAATGGAAGCTGGATGGTTTACATCGACTTCATGGACCTAAAAAAAAGTGTGACCCAAAGATGTTTTTTCTCTGCCATAGATAGATCAATAGGTCGACGCCATGGAAACATATAAACAGATGGGCTTCTTGGATGCCTATTCGTGGTATCACTAGATCCCATTATTCAGCCCTAACCAGGATAAGAAGTCATTCATCACACCAATTGCACTATATTCTATAAGATCATGCTATTTGGTCTAAAAATTATAGGGGCTACCTATCAGAGGCTGGTCACCAAATGTTTTAGAAGAAGATGGGAGATACCACGGAGGTCTACATTAACAACATGTTGGTCAAGATCATACACAAGGGTAACCACCTCAGAGATCCATCCAACACCTTCAAAGTCCTTAGAAAATTACGAATGAAGATCAATGTGACCAATGCTCATTCGGTGTCCAGTCAGGAAAAAAATTTGGTTATCTAGTTAGCAAGAGGGTAGTAGAGACAAATCTATACCAAATTGATGCTATCAAGAATGTCCAACCGTCGAAGACTTTGTGAGATTTTTGGAAGCTTACTGACATGCTAGCAGCACTCAGCCGCTTTATCTACAAGTCATCAGGGTGTTGTCGACCATTTTTTTTAGATCCTTAAGAAGGATAAGGGCCTCACCTGGAAGGACGACTGTTTGAAATCCCTTGAAGAGATCAAGTCTTACCGCAGCAAACTGCCCTTACCAGTAATCCTTGATGAAGGGGATTTCATCTACCTCTACCTTGCAGTATTAAGCCATGCAGTTAGCTCAGCTTTGGTGTGTGAGAAAGAGGGAAGATAGTTTCCTATCTATTACGCTAACAAAACACTTATGGATGCAGAGCAACGCTACTTGCCACTAAAAAATTTATCTTAGGATATGGTAGGTTCTTCCAGGAATCTTAAGCATTATTTTGAAGCCCACTTAGTCACCGTTATCACTTTCTTCTCCCATAAAGTTATTCTTTAAAAATCTGGCCTCTACGAGCAATTATCAAAGTAGTCAATTGAGCTTAGGAGGTTCTATTCACTTTTATCCAAGAACGACAATTAAAGGGTAGATCTTAGTTGATTTCATTGCAAAATTCATAGGGGATGAGCCTATCGACCAACAACTTGCAAAACAACCATTAAATAAGGAAGCACGATCCAAGGACTGGACCATATACATTGATGGAGCCTCTGGTTACAAGGGGCATGCGTGCGACTTGAATTAGTCAATCGCGCAAGGAATCAGGCCGAGATTTGAAGCCTCCAACAATGAAGATGATTACAAAGATGGCTGGCCTACGCAAAGTCCAACTGCTGAAAGAAATGCGGCTCAACATATTTATTGACTCCAAACTATTGTCCATCTAAGTTAGTGGATGTTTCAAAGAGAAATATCATAAGATGGTAGCTTACCTCGCTATAGTTCATGAATTCATAGCAAAATTCAAAGATGTACATATCTAAAAATAGTTATACTGATGCCTTAGCATCCCTAAGCTCAGCAGTGGACTCTGATATCAGAGGAACGATTGAAGTAGAGTTCCTCTCACGACCTAGTATTGATAAAATAGTGATCGCCGAACAGATTCTCACCATAGAGAAGTATCCTAGTTGGATGGATCTGATCATTGCCTACTTAAAAAATGAAGCGCTACTGGAACATAAGAAGTTGGCTCACCAAGTGAGGGTAAAGGCTTCTCTCTTATATCTTTATCCCCGACAGAATCTCTATAAAAGGTCCTTTACATGTCTTTACCTCCAGTACATCCACCCGTAAGAAACCGAGCAAGCATTTGCAAGCTTCATGATGGTATTTGAGGGAGTCAAGCGGGAGGAAAATCACTTGCATTCTGAGTAATCATGGAAGGCTATTGGTGTCAACATATGTAGAAAGATACAAGTATCTATGTTCAAAAGTGGAAGAAATTCCATAAGTTCTCTCCTATGGTCCATCAATGATCTAATGATTTGAAATCTTTGACCAGTAATTGGCCATTCACACAATAGGGGTTGGACATCATGGGAACACTACCTAATGCACCTAGGAATTATAAGTATCTGTTTGTCATCAAATATTACATTACTAAGTGGGTAGAGGTAAAACCATTAGCCAACATCAGGGACGCTGACATGACAAGGTTCATCTGGAAGAGCATCATAACATGCTTTAGGGTACCAAGAGCCATTATCACTAACAATGGAACACAATTTGAAAGTGTCTTTTTCTAAAAATTCTATAGCGAGCATGGTATCAAAAATCGGTTTATCTCAATAACATATCCCCAGATCAATGGCTAGGCAGAGGTTTTTAATAAAATGATGCTCGATGGCCTGAAGAAGAGGCTGGAAAGAGCAAAGGGTGCTTGGGTTAATGAGCTTCCCCATGTCCTCTAAGTCGATCGCACTATGCCCAAAAGGTCAGTCGAGGAAACACCCGTTGCAATCATATATGGTATGGAACTTATCATCCCACTTGAAGTTGGTCTCCCTACCATGAGAACCAACTTGGTTGACCAAGGACTTAATGACAATGCCTAGTGCACTGAACTTCACCTAGCAAATTAATGAAGAGATCCAACCATGATTAAGTTGGCCTCACACCAACACCAACTAGAAAGGAAGTATAATAAAATGTTCAATCCGAGGAAGTTCCTTATAGTAGACTATGTCCTAAGGAAAGTCATTAGAAGTTCTCTAAGAACGACAAATGGCAAATTGGGGCCAAACTAGGAGGGGGATTTCAAGGGGATCAAATACAATCGTCAAGGAGCTTGTCACTTGGAAGTTCTGGAGGGCAGAGAGATACCGAGACCATGGAATGCAGCCAATCTCAAGAAGTTATATTTTTAACTTCTTCCTTTATTGAAGCACATTTAGTTTATGCAAATTTTCATTTAGAACTATTATTACTCACGAGTTAGTACTTTATAAATAAAGGCCATTTTCTCTTTCATCTTGATTATCTCATTTTTATGCGATATCTTGATTATCTCGATATTATGCACCATTTCCAAGCGACAACTCCAACCTCGAATACTAAGAAGTATTACAGTTGGTTACAATAAGTTATTCAACTTATTCCATTCAAGGGAGTTCCTCTCGCCGAACACAATTCCAACTGATTATATTAAGTTCTTCAACTTATTCCAGTCAAGGAATCTCCTCGCACCGAGCAGGATTCTAGTTAATTATGAGTAAGTTGTTAAGTTTATTTCAATTATGAGAATCCTCGGGTCTTTATCATTTTGAACACAAAGATCCTCATGAGTTGACCAGGTAACAAAAACTCCCTACTTGGGATCCTTAAGAAAAAAAGCCAACTTAGGTTGGTCGCTAACTATGTTGGTCGATAAAAATCCTGAATGGGTGGATGGAACATTAACCAGGTGAATTTTTTCCATCGTATGTCCTATGTCTCAGGTAGTGTGACAACACTACCTACGAGGTATGGGATATCGACTGATACGTGCTAAGGCATATTAGATGGGAAAAATGCAACAACGATCAATATTAACTTCATTTAATCGAAAAAAGCCCAAAAACATATTGGTTGTTATTAACTCTATTTAGTCGGCAATTGCCTAAAATGCACAACAATTAATAATTAACTTTATTTGTTCAACAAAATCCCACAATTACAAAATACACATGGTGTTAATTACATAGCAGAGTTATAAAAACTATACTATAAAGTCATAGACTATTTGTGGTCGACGAGCCAGAACCCATTTCGCATCCTTTCTAAATGGGGGTTGATGACATGCTAAGCAATTCATGTAGTACATGTACCACAGTTGGGATTCCTTAGGCTCTTTAAGTACCCTGAACTCATTCAACCACCCATGTTTATAAGAAACATCCTAGGCCTCCTATAATCTGACAGGGGCATCCATCCAGCCTTCATCACAACTAGTGGACCGATCACCCCTTCTCAATAAATACTTTAACTTCTTTATTTCGGCCTATTGCTTGGCTATAAGGACATTATTCCTATGGAGATCTTCCTCCAACTCAGAGACCCTATTCTTCAAAGCATCATTCTCTGCTTGAACCAATTCACTAACGTAGACTACATCCTAACTTACTATAAGCTAGGCCTTAGGGTCGGTTATCTCCTTTTGCATCAAGGAGCCAATGTCCTCCATGTCTTGGAGGCCGTCTTTTAACTTGGATACCATCTCAGATTGTTCCTTCTAATCCTCTATTCTTGCCTTCAATGTTTTACAAGACTTTATGCATGCCCAATGAGCTTGCTTGCTCACTCCTGGGCTAAGTAATTTTTTAAGGTTCTTAGAGAAGGAGATTTCCTCCGCAACAAGCTACAAGTTACAGAATTAAACAAGAAGTATACAGAGAATTATTAAAAGGGAAAATCTTTCTTTTATTAATAATTAAATAGGGATGAGAAGCCATTAAAACAAAGCAAAAAGATAGTGCAACACAGATAAAAATAAAAAAGAAAAGCCTAAGTCTACAAAGCTTTACTCCTTCACCTGCTCAAATGACTCTGGAACGTTTCCCTTTGCAGTAGCCTTATATGTCTAGTTGGAAGACCTCTCGATAAGGTCTGATACTTTCCCATCTTGGTCGGCACGGTGGCCAGCAGAAGGCTGCTGTTTGATAATTAAAGGAGGACTTAGCATGTGCTTCTCAGAAACTCTAAGTTCGGAGGGACCCTTTCTGCCTTTAACGCCTAGTCCCATCCCTTCTTAAGGATAGCTTTTGAGCATAGTCAATTAGGATTTCAGTGTCTTTATAGGCCGTAATCCAGTCCTCTAAGTAGCTGCCCTTATTGATGCTGAGGGCCCCACCATTTATATTTGTCACCTCCTCAACTAGCATGTCATTTTATACTGCTATGAAACTATGGGTCATCTTCAGCTTGGCCATCACCTTTATAAAAGTCTCTCTCTCCATATCAAAGTTTTTTTATCCTCGACCATGTACTATCAGGACTTTTTTAAAGATTTGGACAGCTACTGGTTCTTCCTAGACTCCGAATGACAATATTGAAGAGTGGTGAAATCTACAATAAACTGCAAGACAAAAAGAGTAATTATGGAAGCAAAACAGTTCAAACTGATTTAATGAACGAAGAAAAGAACACTTACCAGAGTAAGGTCTTGATAAGACTTCAAAGACAGCTAGTCGAGTCCTAGCTTTGATGAATGCTTGTGATCGATGGCTAGCACTGCCCCCCAGTAGACCAGGGGAATGGGTATGGTAATGGGCCACACTATCACCATAAAAAGTAATGGATAGAGAATATAAGGTTTTACATAGGAATCGATGGCCTTCTTCTTCTTTGCTTCCTCTCTCCCCTTATCATACTCCCCCTTCCTCTTCTTTCCTTCTTTCTCCTTATCTCTCGAGCTAGAGCCACTAGTTTTAGATTAATTTTCCTTTGACTTCTTCACAGCCAGGACCCTAATAGAGAGCAAGACTTGATCACCAGCATCATCATTTTCCAGAAGTAATCTCCTCTTTAGGGGATCCATTTTGTCTTCTTCTTTTTTTTCTTATATTTCTCATTAGGGGGAAGAATCTATGTCCACTGGCCTAGATGAACTAGAATTCTCCTCATCCAGTGGAGCGATCTCAGGGATCTCATCTACCGGTCGATAAACGAAGCTGGTGGTGGTGTGGGTGTATTCAAAGAGACAGGTAGCCAATCGATGATGTTCATTGTCGAGCAGTTTATCCTTGATCTTCTAGACCTTCACAAGCTCAACAACCTTTATATGGCAGAGAGAGGGATCCTTATTATTAGCATAACCTCCATAAGAATAGAGAGAGAATATCTCAGAAATAGAGAAAATAATAAAAATAAAAATTCAGTAACTTATAAAGAAGAGACAAGTTGCGACCTATGTGATCCCCCCAGTCACCTCATGTTTCTAGTTCTTTACAATAAATTCCTAATCCTAATATCCTTTATTGGAATTCGATACAACCAAGATTCTATTGTCCCTCCTCTCTTTTAGGTTCAGAAGACCATCGGAAGTATGCAACCATACATAGTAGAATTATATTTCTAGGAGCCCCGATTGGTCCCCTACAGTTCTTTGATTCTATGTTACCCCTTCACTATCTTCCAGGTATTGGAGGCACATTGCACAGGAACGAACTCAAAATAATTGAAAAGTTTTAAAAATAATTTGGGGGAAAGGTTAAACCCCCTTGGACCACAAGAAAGGTGTGAATCAAGTTCCCTTCCTTCGTGTCCTGGGCATAGGGGCACATTCAATATCCACCCAATCAGGAATAAGTTTACCTAAACTTTTCAACGATTTTACCATGAAGAGTGAACATTGAAGAAAGAATTCAAAACAACAAAGACTACAGAGTAAAACGACGAAGAAAGGAAGTAAGAGAGGATGACTTATAAGGAAAAAATGGTGTAAAAAATCTCTGAAAATTTAAGAACGGGAAGAGATACTCTCAAAGAGTTTGGAAGGACGAAGTCTTAGTATGCGGGGTGATGTTTTGGATGTTGTAAAACTTTATTTGAAAACTTGTGCAAAATGATGAGGATTGATTCTCAAAAATTATTTTTGGGCCTTCAAATTGCTGCTCAAACCAGTGTACCCCCATCATTTCAAGATTATTAAAATTCTACCATGCCATTTCTACTCGGACAAGCGTACTCTCAACAGTTCACAAATTTCAAAAATCTTCTTTGTTGATTTTTAACAAGTTCAGGTAATGGATTTAAAAATCTATTAGCCTAACATCTCAGCCAAATATTTTAGGAGAAATTGCAAGGACTAATATATTCGTTGGGCCCACTTGTGTAATCAACCATCCCAACATGGAATAAGTAATACCCAAACCAATCCAAATATTAGGTTTCTAAATGTGTATTTAACGTGTTCTTAAATACATGTTGATAAACTCAAATCGGTTATCAATAATCTCAAAGAGATATTCAGGGACAGTTTATGAGCTATCTACAAGCTGGATGAATTACTTGCACAATTCAACCACATGATTACTATAAATGTAAACCTCCACCCCATGGCAAGGGAGATTTAACCTCGATTACTTGATGGAAACTAATAGAGAGCAATAACCTCTCCGTGGATGTAGGCACGTTACTGACCCACGTACCTCTTGTGTTGTGTGTGACCATTTACTTTCTTCATTTATATACTTTCTATGATTGTTTTATCGGGATAATTTTGCACTCACAGTTGATTGCTTAATTTTTGGCACTTATAGGCCCATTTTCCTCTTGGTAACCAACTTATTGTATAAGAACTTAAATGAGAATGAGAGAGACCCCATTATCCTAAGTAGTTTATAGTGATTACGCTTATCCAATTTACATAATTTCCAATATGGTTTTTAATAGTAAATGTAGCTAAGTTACTACAATGCCCATTGTTTTAGGATTGGATGCAACGATGTTTATAGCTCTTTGACCTGACTTTCTGATTTTTAAATGGAATTATATCGTCATGTTATGGGTAATTGTGACTACGAATAAATTTACACATGCTAGACTTAAAGTGAGTGATAAAACTTACATAAGAGAGACAAGGAATGCGAAAGATGTTCTTGTTTAAATAAGGGAAGCTACAAAATTAACACGATTCACATAATCCACTAGATGATTGTAACATCCCGTATTTTTATGATTTTTAAATATAGGATTAATTTAATTTAATTTGAGAATTAATTTAGAATTAATTCGAATTAAAATAAATATTAACTAGCGAGTTAAGGGTTAGTATTTATTGATGTGTATTACGTTGAATATTACTGAGCAAATAAAGTAATATATGATTATGAAATTGGTATAATTGTCGCGAGTGAAAAAATATACGATAATTACTGAAATTAAGTCGAGACGCACGTGTGAGTCGTGTCAGGACTAATTTAAAGGAATTAGAAAGTAAATTAATTATAAGTATTACGGATAGTCATTTTGTGTGTACCAACGTGTCCGAAAGGGTCAAGATAGCCAGAAAAATCTACCCGAGGGTTCAGTTTGGGGTTTGGGACAATTTTACCCCACACCGACATCCCGAGAGGGCATTTTGGTAATTTCAATTTTTGGGTAATTAACGTGCACGAAAATTAGAGATAGAATATATATTCTACATGATTCCAATTAGGGTTTTTATTCACAAGTTTCATGGGAGAGCCACAGGAGGAGAGGGAGAAAGAAACCCAAGGCCTAGAACCACTACCTTGCAACACCAGTACCACCATCATGTAGATCGTAGAACGAGGAACACACCCATACCATTGACATCAGCGGATTAGACCATCGTAATCAAGGTATGTTTTTAATACTTGCTTCTTTTTAACAATAATTATGTTCATGTTAGAATAGGGATTAAACCTACGATTTAGAATTGAATTGGGTGGATTTAGAGAATTTAAATCAGATGTTAGGACAAATTTTGATCAAAGATTGAATCCATATGCATGTAGAATAGGAATCTCGGAATTTTAATGTAATATGATGAACGAATCTAAGATTGTTTTGAAGATTGTGCATGAAATTAAAGAACTAGGGTTTCTTATAGATTAATTGGGGATGTCAAAATTTATTATTGATGGATGATGATTTGAGGATATTAGGATGTTAGAAATTGAGTATACATGTTGGGTTATCAATTAGTATAGTGAAATTGGTGTTTGGGTAAACTCTGTAGAGGATGGAGGTTTAAAAATGGTGAAAACGAACTTTTTGGAGGTTAGGGATGAAACTAGTAGAACTCGTTCAAACGATCTGGGGAAGTCGTTTGAACGACCTCGTTCGAACGAGATTAAGAACGAAAAATTCAGATTTAAGTTCTCCTGATGTTAGTTCGAACGATAATCTGGGCACTTCTAACGAGATTTTAGAACTAGGAATTTTGCTCGACTTAGCTTCAAACGATAGGGCTTAGCTAATTAAAAAGATAGGGATTTTTCTATGATAAATAGTACCATAGATTACTAGTGAGGGACTTGGGCACACTACTAGGAGAGACTCACAGGTTTGAATCATGTTACGTAAGGTGCGATAAAGAGAATAAATCGTAAGCTATAGTATACCAAAAATTTTAGAGAAACAAATATTATATATATGAACCTACGTCCGGGTTGGGTGTATACCTAATTATATCAATGGGTGGTGTGAATACCTATAGTATATTTGATTATGTGTACTGATATACCTAGCTACTTGTTATCACGGGGGGGTTGAAAATGATAGAGGCTAGTATTATCCTGATGAGTCTTCAGGGGGATTCTAAATTTAACACCTCAGAACATAGTACGTCGGTTGGATTGTCATTTGTGAGAACGATGGTATTGAATCGTCATTTGGGGTGTGTAGGTATGTGCGTAGCCCCAAACGCTTAGGACTATGTTCTCCTCCAATATGTGTGTTTGATTTTATGGTTCATGGGAGATTTCCGAACCGATTGTCCTTATTTTAGTACGAGATGTACCAGGACTCGATAGCAGAGTATGCATGCACCGCAGCTAAGTCTAGGGGTGCCATATTAGTGTGTGTGTGTGTGTGTGTGTGTGTGTATACCGTGTGATATTTGTAGATAATTAAGATGATAAAATCCTAAGTATCTTAAGATGTGAATACTTAACTTTAGGGTGATAACCCTTAAACGAATTAATAAATGTTGAAACAGTTAATACAAGTATTTGGGAATGAGGGATACTACTTCGAGACATAGTGGTGTAAGTCTAGAATCTAGTTAAATGAGATTAGGATAGCTAAATTGGACTAGATGTACGTTAGGTGTGCACAATAGTTTAGAGGTGAGAATCTCATGTGAGAGTATGAAAAGCTAACATGCACATAATACTTGCTTTAATGAAAATTTTAAATACTTGCTAAAATATTTCTACAACTCGAGCTGTGACCCATCTCTTGCATATTTTCTTCTCTTGTACTATTTATATAAGGTGTCCAGCCACAGGTATACCAGGCCTAGACGTTCAGACTATTTGACGTGTTGTGGCAGTTGTGTAGGATGTAGGTCCTCATGCTTATATGCCTTCACTCTCATTTCATTCAGTTCTCTCTAGACATTTTATTTAGGGCATGTGTTGCCCATCTTCATTTATTTTATTGGAGATATTGTACTTCCCTCATTTCCGTATTTAGTTTTTAGTTGGATTTAGTATATTAGTTTATGGTTTGAGACTTTGAACTAGAATGTTTTTATCCAGTCTTTTTACTTTAGCAGTTGATTCATATCCAGTTTTTAGTTTATTCATGTGTATGGTAAATGGTTTGTGTCTTAATAATTAGAATTTATTAATGGATTATTTTGGTATAACTTAAAATGAATAATGTTTTGACACTAGCTTTGTTATTAATTAGGTGACTAATAAGGTTAAATTTTTTCGATAGTGATGATAAGAATGAACCAACCATACATTTTGTTTTAATTTTAGTAAAGGACTGATCACCCGATATTTAATTGGGAGGGGTGTCACAGGTGGTATCATAGCATCAGGTCCTAGTGAACTTTAGGATCTCTATAGCTTATTATGCTTTCAGCTCAACGTTCTTTGATGTAGAGCCCTATTATTAGGATTATTGCATTCTTGATTGTGTGTTTACATCTTCAGCTATTTGAGATTTGATAATTGTGGACTTATAAATTCTTTCTCGTTTCATATGCCTCCCAGATGTGCACCTAGGGCCAAATATTCCCAACTCGAGCCTTAACCAGCACCAGCTCAGGGTATAGTGAATGTTGTCGACGTTGTTGCCATCGTTGCACAGGAAGTTAATGCAACACTAGTTGTGGTCTAACATGCCTCGCCACAGGCACAGGCGGTGGCACCAGCACCAACTCATGCATGGACAGGGGAAGAAAGGGGGCCTTCGTCAGGGACAAAAGGTTTCAAGCATGGCCAGGAGGGCCAATAGAGCCATCAGGGATAGCAGTAGTTCCATCAGGGCCATCAGGGCTAAGGGAAAGTTCGCAACGGCCAGCAGGGCCAAGTCCAGCAGAGGTACAGAGGGGGTAACTACGCAGGTAGATGTTTCACTTGTGGAAAGACTGACGACAAACGATTTGAGTGCTCAAAAAGGGGAAGTATCCTCAACGGCAGGGTGCTCACTAGGAGACCTAAAGATTGATCATCCCAGCTGCTCTCCCAACGCCAGCCCCAGTCCCATCTTTGTCTGCCATTCTATCAACCCCGATTCAGCAAGGACAACTTCAGTATGGACGTGTCTACAATGTCCACCAAGCAGCAGCTCCACTCGTGGTTGAGGGTACATTTTCTATCCACAGGACATTGGGGTGGTTATTATTTAACAAGGGGGCTTCACATAGTTTCATTGCCACTAGTTTTGCACGCACCATGGGCTTATTAGACATGGCAGAGAGAAAAGTCACTAGTGTAGATTCATCATTGGGCTATGGGTCATTGATATTCTTTATATGTTGGGGAATGGGTATAGATATTGGGAGATTGATCCTAGCAACTGATATGCTTATTTTAGATATGCACGAGAATAATGTTATCATCAGGATAGATTGGCTAGTTATGTATAGGGTAATGATTGACTGTTATATTCGTAGTACTGTATTTTCCATACCGGGTCAGGAGACATTTTCAGTGGCGATACCTGTAATACCCCGCATTTTTATCGATATTTATTTATGGGATTAATTAGATTAAATGTGAATTAATTGAGAATTAATCCGGATAAAATACTAACGAGATGTGAGTTGGTATTTGATTATAATGTGTATATATGACGTTATATGAATATTGAAATTATGGAATTTGTCGTGACATAGAAATACGACAATTTGGAAATTTTGTTGAGACGCGTGTGATAGTCGCGTCAGGAATATAATTATTGTAATTAAAAGTGAATTTTATTTCTATCAACCGTATGGTCATTTTGAGTGCGCCAACGCGTCCGGAAGGGTCGAGATAGTCAGAAAACACTAGTCGGGGGTTTAGTTTGGGTCCCGGGACATTTTTAGGCCATACCGGCAACTTAAAAGGGTATTTTGGTAATTTGGGAATTTGGGAATTAAAACCCACGAAAATTAGAGCTTAATTATGATGATTTAGTAAACCCACCAACCCATTATCAGCACTAAACTAAGTAGTGGGCTACGGGAGAAGTTTAGAAGAGAAGTTAAGGGTCCAAAAACAAACCTACACCTCCATTGTCAACCTTTAGAGAAGAACTTGTAGAGAGAGAGAAGAAGAAAATTCTGCAGAGAGAGAGAGAGAGGACAATTCAACCATCAAGATTTAACATCGAATTCAGAGAAAGATTAGAGGCAAGTGGTTTAATTACGTTATTTGCAAAGAATGTTTCTTCCATGCGTAGGAAATTTACATAATAGTTTTGTTCTTGGAGAATGATAAAAATCCATTGCATTGGAATTAGAAATTTACTTTTGATGAGGAAATTGCATGTAGAATTGTGTTAGGGTAATTAATCTGTTAGAAATACCTCTTTTATATCACCAAAAACGGATTTAATTATGTCTATGGATGACTGTAACTTTCTAGGGTTCATGTTTATGGGATTTGGGGAAAATTGGAGAGATTTGATGATTAGATGATGTTTAGGAAGATTTGGCCATATATAAATGTTTAGTTATGACCTATGAATGTTTAATGTGTATTAGAAACCTTAAAATACTATTGGGATGATTTT
This sequence comes from Sambucus nigra, assembly GCA_949130495.1. Classification (NCBI taxonomy): domain Eukaryota; kingdom Viridiplantae; phylum Streptophyta; class Magnoliopsida; order Dipsacales; family Adoxaceae; genus Sambucus; species Sambucus nigra. The sequence continues at coordinate 746,189,980 of OX422210.1, forward strand.
TATATGGGATTAGAGGTGTAAAAATTTGGGAAAAACAAAAAAGGGAAATTCTGGGCTCGAAACTGTCACCTCATTAGAAGGCCTGCCCAGGTCGTTCGAACGAGCTCGTTCGAACGAGCTTCTAAAGAGTTAACAGTTTGACTTCTAACGAGTGGGATGTTCGTTCGATGCCTTTCGTTCGAACGAGATCTCGTTAGATGCCCATTTCGTTCGAACGCACTCTCGTTCGAACGAGCCTCGTTCGAACGAGACTTCTAACGAGTTGACAGTTTGGCCTTTTTGGCCTAATTTGACTTCTAGTGTTCCGTAACCTTGTTTAATTGTAGAGATGACAATTCCTTGATGACTAATCGATATAGTTGGGACATTTGGGATATATTGAGGAGTAAAACATAGAAGTGTGGTTTGAAGCAAATGATATTTATGGGTTAGAACGTGAGTAACTATTTACGACGTGAGGATAATGGATGACGTGTATATATAAACCGGGGACAAGTGTGTGGGTATAAGAGCGAGAAGTATACCACTAATAAAATATGGTAATAGCTAAGATGTGTGCATGCTTAGTATATATGACTTTATGTGTATGACATACCTACCATACTTGCTATCACGGGAGGTTTACGTTCGCTTAGGGCCATCTAATCTTTGTGTTGCCCGGATTTAGATTGGTACCTCGAGAACATAGGTCAGAGAAGGACTTATTGAGTTGTTAATAAGTTTCCTGATCGTGGGAGCGTAGGTATGTGCGTGACCCATGTGGTGTGACTGTGTTCGCCTCCATTGTTTTGTGATTTGCTATTATCTGAGGACGATTCTTGAGAGATTCGGAATGCGTGATCCTTATGTACGTGATGTACCGGGATGGATAGCAGGGTATGTGTGCACCGCAGCTTAGTCTCGGGGTGCTTGTATTTTGTATTTATGACGTGAATAATATACAATTAATTAATGAGAACTTTCATGTTGGTATTGTGAGTATAATCATGGTAATGTTTTGAGAAAATATAACGGGATAACCGGTAGTGAATTGTATTGCTAATAATTGAGAATCCGAGTTTAAGTAAAGCCTTCTATTTAATTGATAACGCTGGGATGTATAACGGGAATCGAGTAGTAAGGGGTAGACCTTATTACGGTTTGGTTAGATATGTATGTCACTTAGATGGGTACGGTACGTTAGGAGTGCACAATTAGTCGAGAGGTGAGAATTTCATGTGAGTGCACGTCTTAACATGTATTTTGCATTCATTGTTTTAATGTTATTAAAGCACTTGCTGTTTTTAAAATAATCTCCACTTTCGGGCTCTGACCCGTTTGCTTTCAAATCTATTTTTATAAAAACCTTTTTAGGTGCCCAGCCAAAAGGACACCATGCATAGAATTTCCATTCAGGTGACGAGCTGTAGCTGCTGTGGAAGTTACAGGGCCTTGCTAGTAGACGCCTCATTTGCATTGATTCTATATTCATATTTCATCAGTTGTAGGGCGTGTCGCTCATTTCTTTTAGATACACTTCATTTCTTTCAGTTATTCAGACTTTTGGGTTGTAATTAATTCAGGATGTGGACTTGTTTTATTTCTATCCATATTGGGATTGTTATGAGGAGTATTTCCTCAAGACTCATTTCTACTTGTTGATTTACTATAGTTGGACTTTATTGTGAATGGTTATGATATCCTTTACATTTCACTTATTGCATGTTAATCAGAGCTAACTTAAAATTTGGAACTCACTTTTTAAATACTAGGTGGTTAGTAATCATTAAAATGTTTTCGACAGTGATGCTATTAACTGAACCAACTTGGCATTTTGAATTGATTTAATAAAGGAGTAGCTACCCGGTATTTAATTAGTCGGGGTATCACATGTGGTATCAGAGCATCAGGTTCTAGTGTCCTTTAGGATCTGTACGGCTTATTATGTTTCCGCTGAGCTTTCTTTGATGTAGAGCCCTATATTTTAGGACTGTTGTATTCTTTTATGTATGCTTCGCTCTTCAGCTATTTTAAGTTTATAACTGCGAACTTATAGACTTTATTCTTGTTTCAGATGCCTCCACGACGTGCACAATGGGTTCCCAGGGATGCAACGCTAGAACCACAGCCCGAACCAGTTCACGGCACGATGAATGCCGCCGAGGTTGCAGCCATTGTGGCCCGGGCGGTAAATGCCTCACTAGCCGTGGTTCAGCAGGCACCACCTCAGGTGCCAGTAGCCGCGCCAGTTCAGGCACATGCATTCCCGTCTGCTTGGGAACGCGTACGTGATGCTTTTCAGAAAGCACACCCACCGGAGTTCGCAGGTAGCTCCGATGTTGTGGTTTCAAGTCAGTGGAGGAAAGACATTCAGCGGCACTTGAGGAGGTATGAGTGCACTGATGTCCAAAAGAAGATACTAGCTACCTTTAAGCTAGTAGGGTCTGCACTGCAGTGGTGGGAGTCTATTACCACCGTGGAGGAGAGAGATACTCTCACTATACAGGAGTTTTGGGTGCGGTTCGACCGCAAATATTTTCCGTCAGCTGTCCACACGGAAATGAGGAGGAAGTTGATGAGCCTTAGACAGGAGGGTAAGACTGTGGCCGAGTATGAGGCCGAATTTACAAATCTGTTGAATATTGTTTCGAATGAGATACCGACAGAGGAGAAGAAGATCCAGAAGTTTACGGACGGGTTGACTTGGAGGATCCGTCAGCATTTGTTGGGGAACCTATCGTTGGCCACTTACTCTGGTGTGGTTAACGATGCACTGTTACACTGCCAGGATCATCGCTTTCACATGGCTAAAAGAAAGAGGTCAGGAGAGTCCAGCCATTAGGGCAGGACTGGGGGAAACAGTGCCAGTGGGGCACAATCTGTTCAGGGGCAGAGACAGGGTGACCAGGGTTCCCAGCAGGGGGATCATAAGAGGTTCAGATCGGGGAATTTCAGGCATGGACAGGGAGGTTTCCGGCAGGGCCATCAGGGTCCGGACGGCCATCAGGGCCAGCAGGGTCATAATGGTCAACAGCGGTTTCAGCAAGCCCAGCAGGGCCAGGGGAGGAATGGTAACGGCCACCAGGGTCGGGGGCAGCAGGGACAGAGGGGGGGAAACTTCCCGGGGAAGTGTTACATTTGTGGCAAGACTGGCCATAAACGCCAGGATTGTCCGGATAGGGGCAGGGCCCCGCAGCAGCAGCCAGGTGCTCGACAGGAGCCGCAGAGGCCCATGTTTCCCGCCGCCCTCCCGGCGCCACCACAGATGGCAGCATTACCACCCATCCCAGCGGTCCCAGTTCAGCAGGGACAGCTTCAGCAGGCCACAGCCCCACAGGATCCACCAGCCATTGAGGGTATGTTCTCTATTCAGGGGACTATGGGGCGTATTTTATTTGACACGGGGGCTACACACTGTTTTATTGCTATGAGATTTGCACACACCATTGGGTTGTTAGACACCGCCGAGAGCACGGTTATTTGTGTAGATTCGCCGTTGAGTAGGGGTTTCGTGATTTCCCTTGTATGTAAAGGCGTGGGTATAGAGATCGGGTGGTTTACTTTACCCGCGGATATGTTAGTATTAGATATGACCGAGTATTATGCCATTATTGGCATGGATTGGCTAGTTGCGTACCGAGCCATGATTGACTGTTTCACTAGGAGTATTATCTTTGCCATTCCTGGGTAGGAGATGTTTGTAGTGGCGATGCCTCATCCTGAGGGAGGATCGTCCACCCATTTGTACTATATAGAGGAGGAGACCTCTAAGGAAGTGGTGATACCACTTGATTCGATTCCGGTTGTTCGAGAGTTTGCCGATGTATTTCAGGATATACCTGGATTACCTCCGAGTAGAGAGATAGATTTTATGATCGACTTGACGCCGGGCACTCGGCCTATTGCCCGCGCACCTTACCGTATGGCTCCAGCTGAGATGAGAGAGTTACGGGATCAGATTGAGCAGTTGTTAGGTCAGGGGTTTATACGGAGGAGTACTTCGCCGTGGAGTGCCCCTGTGTTGTTCGTAAAGAAGAGGGATGGATCGTTGAGGTTGTGTGTGGATTACCGAGAGTTGAATAAGGTCAGGATACAGAATAAATATCCGTTGCCCCGAATCAATGACTTATTCGACCAGCTGAGGGGAGCTTCTTTCTTCTCCAAGATTGATTTGCGATCGGCATACCATCAGTTGCGTATCAGGGAAGAGGACGTCTCGAAGACTGCTTTCTTAACAAGATATGGTTCCTACGAGTTTCGGGTTATGCCTTTTGGTTTGACCAACACTCCAGTAGTGTTTATGGACTTGATGAATAGGGTGTTCAGAGAGTTCCTGGACCAGTTCGTCATTGTTTTCATTGATGACATTCTGGTTTACTCCCAGACAGAGGAGGAGCACGCTGAGCATTTGAGGCAGGTTTTGCAGACGCTACGTCAGAACGAGCTGTATGCAAAGTATGAGAAGTGTGGGTTTTGGCTGAAGAAGGTTCAGTTTTTGGGACATATTATTTCCGACCGGGGGATATCTGTTGATCCGGGGAAGGTATCCGCGGTGAGGGAGTGGGGACAGCCCACGACACCGACTGAGATCCGTAGTTTCTTGGGCCTAGCAGGATACTATAGGAGGTTCATTCGGGGTTTCTCCAAGATAGCGGGCCCTTTGACAAATCTGACTCGTAAGGGTGTGCCATTCATCTGGAGTGATGCGTGTCAGTTAGCAATCGATGAGTTGAAGGATAAGTTGACCTCAGCACCTGTGTTAGCCTTACCGAGATCGGGAGTTGAGTATCTAGTTTACACTGATGCCTCCTTACAAGGACATGGAGGTGTATTACAGTAGGAGAGTCAGGCCATAGCTTATGCTTCCCGTAAGCTTGAGCCTCACGAGAAGAATTACCCCACCCATGACTTGGAGTTAGCGGCAGTGGTATTTGCCCTTCGGATTTGGAGACATTACCTTTTGGGGGAGAAGTTTCGATTGTTCACAGACCATAAGCCCCTACAGTACCTATTCACGCAGAAGGAGATGAATATGCAGCAGCGAAGGTGTCTTGAGTTTGTGAAGGATTATCAGTTCGATATCCAATATCACTCGGGGAAGGCTAACGTGGTTGCAGACGCGTTGAGCCGTACGCCAGTGGATGAGGTGGCAGGGGTGTGGAAGGAAAACTGGAAGGAGTTGGGACACCAGGATGCAGTGGCTCGATCGTTCATGTCTGTGATGACTGTTACACCAAAGATTGTCACGAAGGTGGTAAAGGCACAGGCAAATGACTCGTTCTGTCAGGAGCAGATAGTTCGATTACTAGCAGAGGGAGCCGAGTCCTATACCGTTAGTTCAGACAGGGGATTATGCTTCAATGGGAGACTGGTAGTTCCAAAAGGGGAGGAATTGTGACACGAGGTGATGGAAGAGCCGCACGGCTCACGATTCGCGGTACATCCCGGTGGGGACAAAATGTACCAAGATATGAGACGACAGTATTGGTGGAGCGGGATGAAGAGAGATATTTCCGTGTTTGTTTCTAAATGCGCCACTTGTCAGCTGATAAAAGTGGATCATCAGAGATCGACATGACTTCTACAGCCATTAGAGGTCCCGATGTGGATGTGGGAGAGCATATCCATGGATTTTATCACGGGGTTACCTACGTCACAGAGGGGTCACGACTCCATTTGGGTAATTGGGGACAGGTTGACCAAAGTCGCTCATTTTCTACCCGTAAGAACCGACTACACTACGGGACAGTATGCCCAGCTCTTTATTGCAGAAATAGTGAGACTTCACGGTGTGCCCCTAAATATCGTGTCTGATAGAGACAAGATATTTGTTTCACGGTTTAGGGAGAGTTTTCAGGAGGCCATGGGCACGGAATTGCGGTTGAGTACGACTTATCATCCGCAGACTGATGGGCAAATAGAGCGTAAAAATCAGATGTTGGAGGACATGTTGCATATGTGCATCATTGATTTCGCGGGTGGATGGGAGCAGTATCTTCCACTGGTGGAGTTTGCTTACAACAACTCCTACCAATTCACCATTGGCATGGCTCCATTTGAGGCGTTGTACGGTAGACCTTGTCATTCCCCAGCATGTTGGTTGGAGGTGGGGGATAACAAACTACATGGGCCGGAAGTGATTCAGGATACTTTGGCGAGGATAGAATTGATACGGAGTCGCATTCGGGTAGCTCAAGATCGGCAGAAGAGCTATGCTGATGCGAAGAGGTTCTTCAGGGAGTTCCAAGTGGGGGACCAGATTTTACTCAGAGTATCTCCTATGAAGGGGATTATGCGATTTGGGAAGAAGGGGAAGTTGGCAACGAGATACGTGGAACCATTCCCTATCATCGAGCGGATTGGATCTGTTGCGTATAAACTACTATTACCGGAGCATTTACACAGGATTCATGATGTGTTTCATATTTCCTCGCTAAGGAAATATCTTAGAGATGATTTGGATCATTCTCACATTGCTTTGGAGGACATCGATCTCCATCCCGATAGCTCATACGAGGAGGGGCCGATTGCTATTTTGGACCGAAGTGAGCGGAAACTGCGGTCAAAGATAGTTCCGTTAGTACGTGTTCAGTGGCGACATCATAATGTCAAGGAGTCCAAATGGGAGCGCGAGGATGAGACGCGTGAACGTTATCCAGAGTTATTTTTACCAGGTACTTTCTAGTTCCGAATTTCGGGACGAAATTCTGTTATTAGGGGGAAGTATGTAATACCCCGCATTTTTATCGATATTTATTTATGGGATTAATTAGATTAAATGTGAATTAATTGAGAATTAATCCGGATAAAATACTAACGAGATGTGAGTTGGTATTTGATTATAATGTGTATATATGACATAATATGAATATTGAAATTATGGAATTTTTCGTGAGATAGAAATACGGCAATTTGGAAATTTTGTTGAGACGCGTGTGATAGTCGCGTCAGGAATATAATTATTGTAATTAAAAGAGAATTTTATTTCTATCAACCGTATGGTCATTTTGAGTGCGCCAACGCGTCCGGAAGGGTCGAGATAGTCAGAAAACACTAGCCGGGGGTTTAGTTTGGGTCCCGGGACATTTTTAGGCCATACCGGCAACTTAAAAGGGTATTTTGGTAATTTTGAAATTTTGGGAATTAAAACCCAGGAAAATTAGAGTTTAATTATGATGATTTAGTAAACCCACCAACCCATTATCAGCACTAAACTAAGTAGTGGGCTACGGGAGAAGTTTAGAAGAGAAGTTAAGGGTCCAAAAACAAACCTACACCTCCATTGTCAACCTTTAGAGAAGAACTTGTAGAGAGAGAGAGAAGAAAATTCTGCAGAGAGAGAGAGGGCAATTCAACCATCAAGATTTAACATCGAATTCAGAGAAAGATTAGAGGCAAGTGATTTAATTACGTTATTTGCAAAGAATGTTTCTTCCATGCGTAGGAAATTTACATAACAGTTTTGTTCTTGGAGAATGATAAAAATCCATTGCATTGGAATTAGAAATTTACTTTTGATGAGGAAATTTCATGTAGAATTGTGTTAGGGTAATTAATCTGTTAGAAATACCTCTTTTATATCACCAAAAACGGATTTAATTATGTCTATGGATGACTGTAACTTTCTAGGGTTCATGTTTATGGGATTTGGGGAAAATTGGAGAGATTTAATGATTAGATGATGTTTAGGAAGATTTGGCCATATATAAATGTTTAGTTATGACCTATGAATGTTTAATGTGGATTAGAAACCTTAAAATACTGTTGGGACGATTTTTATATGGGATTAGAGGTGAAGAAATTTGGGAAAAACGAAAAACGGAAATTCTGGGCTCGAAACTGTCACCTCATTAGAAGGCCTGCCCAGGTCGTTCGAACGAGCTCGTTCGAACGAGCTTCTAAAGAGTTAACAGTTTGACTTCTAACGAGTGGGATGTTCGTTCGATGCCTTTCGTTCGAACGAGATCTCGTTAGATGCCCATTTCGTTCGAACGCACTCTCGTTCGAACGAGCCTCGTTCGAACGAGACTTCTAACGAGTTGACAGTTTGGCCTTTTTGGCCTGATTTGACTTCTATTGTTCCGTAACCTTGTTTAATTATAGAGATGACAATTCCTTGATGACTAATCGATATAGTTGGGACATTTGGGATATATTGAGGAGTAAAACATAGAAGTGTGGTTTGAACCAAATGATATTTATGGGTTAGAACGTGAGTAACTATTTACGACGTGAGGATAATGGATGACGTGTATATATAAACCGGGGACAAGTGTGTGGGTATAAGAGCGAGAAGTATACCACTAATAAAATATGGTAATAGCTAAGATGTGTGCATGCTTAGTATATATGACTTTATGTGTATGACATACCTACCATACTTGCTATCACGGGAGGTTTACGTTCGCTTAGGGCCATCTAATCTTTGTGTTGCCCGGATTTAGATTGGTACCTCGAGAACATAGGTCAGAGAAGGACTTATTGAGTTGTTAATAAGTTTGCTGATCGTGAGAGCGTAGGTATGTGCGTGACCCATGTGATGTGACTATGTTCGCCTCCATTGTTTTGTGATTTGCTATTATCTGAGGACGATTCCTGAGAGATTCGGAATGCGTGATCCTTATGTACGTGATGTACTGGGATGGATAGCAGGGTATGTGTGCACCGCAGCTTAGTCTCGGGGTGCTTGTATTGTATATTTATGACATGAATAATATACACTTAATTAATGAGAACTTTCATGTTGGTATTGTGAGTATAATCATAGTAGTGTTTTGAGAAAATATAACGGGATAACCGGTAGTGAATTGTATTGCTAATAATTGAGAATCCGAGTTTAAGTAAAGCCTTCTATTTAATTGATAACGCTGGGATGTATAACGGGAATCGAGTAGTAAGCGGTAGAACTTATTACGGTTTGGTTAGATATGTATGTCACTTAGATGGGTACGGTACGTTAGGAGTGCACAATTAGTCGAGAGGTGAGAATTTCATGTGAGTGCACGTCCTAACATGTATTTTGCATTCATTGTTTTAATGTTATTAAAGCACTTGCTGTTTTTAAAATAATCTCCACTTTCGGGCTCTGACCCATTTTCTTTCAAATCTATTTTTGTAAAAACCTTTTTAGGTGCCCAGCCACAAGGACACCATGCATAGAATTTCCATTCAGGTGACGAGCTGTAGCTGTTGTGGAAGTTACAGGGCCTTGCTAGTAGACACCTCATTTGCATTGATTCTATATTCAGATTTCATCAGTTATAGGGCGTGTCGCCCATTTCTTTTAGATACACTTCATTTCTTTCAGTTATTCAGACTTTTGGGTTGTAATTAATTCAGGATGTGGACTTGTTTTATTTCTATCCATATTGGGATTATTGTGAGGAGTATTTCCTCAAGACTCATTTCTACTTGTTGATTTACTATAGTTGGACTTTATTGTGAATGGTTATGATATCCTTTACATTTCACTTGTTGCATGTTAATCAGAGCTAACTTAAAATTTGGCAACTCACTTTTTAAATACTAGGTGGTTAGTAATCATTAAAATGTTTTCGACAGTGATGCTATTAACTGAACCAACTTGGCATTTTGAATTGATTTAATAAAGGAGTAGCTACCAGGTATTTAATTAGTCGGGGTGTCACAATACCTCACCCCGAGGGAGGATCATCCACTCACTTATTTTATATAGAGGAGGAGACCTCTACGGGAGTTAATATTTCCCTTTGATTTAATTCCGGTTGTTCTCGAGTACACCGTTGTGTTTCAGGATATACCAGGGCTACTGTCCAGTATAGTGATAGAGTTTATGATTGAATTAGTGTCAGGCACTCAACTGATAGCTCGTGCACCTTACCGTATAGCTCCTGCGAAGATGAGGGAGCTAAGGGATCAGATTGAGCAGTTATTGGGACAGAGTTTCATCCACCGGAGTACTTCACCTTGGGGTACCTCGGTTTTGTTTGTGAAGAAAAGGGATGGATCTTTACGACTATGTGTAGATTATCGGGAGTTGAATAAAATCATGATAAGGAATAAGTATTCATTGCCTAGAATCGATGACTTATTCGACCAACTAAGGGGAGAAGTGTACTGCTCAAAGATAGACTTGAGATCAGGATACCATCAGTTGAGGATGAGGGAGTAGGATGTGTTTAAGATTTCATTTTTTACGAGCTTTTGATCCTATGAGTTTCAAGTTATGCCATTAGGGCTAATAATCGTACCGACAATATTTATGGACTTAATTGACAGGGTGTTCAGAGAGTTCTTATATCAGTTTGTCATTGTCTTCATAGATGACATTTTGATTTATTCACAGATCGAGGAGGAGCATGTTGAGCATCTACGTAGGGTTTTACAGACTTTACGGGAGAATGAGTTATAAGCTATGTTTAAAAAATGTGAATTCTGGTTGTGAGGTGTACAGTTATTAGGGCATATCGTATTGAATAGGGGAATATCAGTGGACCCCAGTAAGGTGTCAGTGGTGAGGGAGTGGGGACATCCCACAACACCGATGGAGGTACAAAGTTTCTTAGGGTTTGCTGGATACTATAGATGGTTTATTCAGGATTTTTCAAATATTGCGGGTGTATTGACTAATCTGACCCGTAAGGGCATACCATTTGTTTGGGATGATGCGTGTCAGTTGGATTTTGATGAGATGAAGGACAATTTAACTTCAGCAGCGCTCCCCAGGCCAGTAATAGAGTACCTTGTCTTTACTGACGCGTCCCTATAGGGACTAGGTGGAGTATTACAGCAGGAAGATCAGGCTATAGCTTATGCCTCCCATAATCTTAAGCCCCACGAGAGAAATTACCCCACATACGACTTGAAGTTGGTAGCAATCGTGTTTGCACTAAGAATTTGGAGACATTATCTCTTGAGAGAGAAATTTCGCCTATCCATCGATAATAAGTCACCACAGTACTTGTTCACTCAGAGAGAGTTGAATATTTATCAACACAGGTGGCTTGAATTTATGAAGGACTATCAGTTTGAGATCTAATACCACCCGGGGAAGGCTAACGTAGTAGCTGATGCATTGAGACCGAGACCAGTAGGTGAGGCGACCAAAGTGTGGAAGGTGAAATGAAACGAGTTGGGACACTAGGACGCAGTTTCCCGATCATTTATTTCATCCAAAACCGTTACACCCCAGATTGTGATGAGAGTGGTGCAGGCCCAGGCAGCCGATACATTCTGTCAGGATCGGATTGTACAGCTTCTAGCCAAGGGAGCTGAGTCTTATTATTTGCATTCGGATGGGGGTTTGTGCTTTAATAGACGTCTAATTATTCCATAGGAAGAGAACATACGAGATGCGGTGATGACAGAGTAGCATGGATCTCGATTTATTGTACATCCTGACATGAGGTATCAGGATATGAGGCGACAGTACTGATGGAGTTGAATGAATAAGGACATCGCCAAGTTTTTTTCGAAATGTCCCACTTGTCAGGTGGTGAAAGTGGTCCATCAGAGACCGGGAGGGAGCCTACATCCGTTAGATATCCCACTATGGAAATGGAAGAGAATTTCCATAGATCTCATCACATGGCTGCCCACATCACAAAGAGGTCAGGATTCCATATGGGTTATTGTGGATCTGTTGACCAAGGTAGCTCACTTTTTGCAAGTCTGAACTCATTACACTATGGGAAAGTACGCTCAAATTTTCATTGTTTAGATAGTAAGACTCATGGGGTATCCCTTAATATTGTGTCCGACCGGGACAAGATTTTTATGTCCATATTTTGGGAGAGCTTCCAGGAGGCCATGTGTACGGAGTTATGTTTGAGTTAGGCTTATCACCCATAGATGGATGGGAAGACTGAGTGGAAAAATCGAATGTTAAAGGATATGTTGCGCATGTGTATAATTAATTTTTGCAAGGGTTGAGAGTAGTACCTTCCACTGGTGGAGTTTGCATAATAACTCCTACCAGTTTACGATTGGCATGGCCCCATTTGAGGCATTATATGATAGACCTTGTCGTTCGCCTACTTGTTATCTAGAGGTGGGGGACAACAAACTACTAGGGCCAAGGTAATTCAGGAGACTACGGCAAGAATAGAGATAATTTGAAGTCGCATACGAGTAGCTCAGGACGGGAAGAAAAGCTACGTCGATGCTAAACGATTCTTTAGAGAGTTTGTTGTGGGGGATTAGGTACTATTACAGTATCTCCTATGAAGGGGATAATGAAGTTTGGGAAGAAGGGGAAGTTGGCACCGAGGTACGTAGGGACATTCCCGATCATTGAGCGGATTAGGCCCATAGCTTACAGACTCGGGTTACTGGAGCACTTACATAGGATTCATGATGTGTTCCATATTTCTTCGCTGAGGAGATATCTTTAGGATGACATGGCCCACACTCATATTTCTTTATAGGAGATCCACCTACATCCCGATAGTTCCTACGAGGAGGGTCCAGTTGCTATCCTAGACCGTAGCGAGAGGAAATTGAGGTCAAAGGTAGTGTCGTTAGTACGTTTTTAGTGGAGGCACCATAATGTCGAGGAGTCAACCTGGGAGCGCGAGGATGAGATGCGCGACAAGTATCCAGAGTTTTTTGTATCAGGTATACCATTATTTTTACTCCTTACCAAATTTCGGGACAAAATTCCGTTGTAATGGGGAAGTATGTAACACCCCGTATTTTTATGATTTTAAAATATAGGATTAATTTAATTTAATTTGAGAATTAATTAAGAATTAATTCGGATTAAAATAAATATTAACCAACGGGTTAAGGGTTAGTATTCATTGATGTGTATTGCGTTGAATATTACTGAGCGAATAAAGTAATATATGATTATGAAATTAGTATAATTTTCGCGAGTGGAAAAATATACGACAGTTACGAAAATTAAGTCGGGACGCGTGTGTGAGTCGTGTTAGGACTAATTTAAAGAAATTAGGAAGTAAATTAATTATAATTATTCTGGAGAGTCATTTTGAGTGCGCCAACGTGTCCGAAAAGGTCGAGATAGTCAGAAAAGTCTACCCGGGGATTTAGTTTGGGTCTCAGGACAGTTTTAGGCCAAGTTGGCATCCCGAGAGGGCATTTTGGTAATTTTAATTTTTGGGTAATTAATATGCACGAAAATTAGAGATAGAATAATTCTGCCATGTGAGTCCAAATAGGTTTTTTTATTCACAAGTTTTAATTGAGAGCCACAGAGGGCGAAGGAGAAACAAACCTAAGGAATTAAGGCCTAGAACCACTACCTTGCAACACCAGGACCACCACCGTGTAGATTAGAGAATGATTAACACACCCATACCACATACATCAGTGGATCAGACCATCATAATCAAGGCAAGTGTTTAATACTTGCTTCCTTTTGGCAATAATTGTGTATTAAAGTCATGATTTAGAATTGAATTGGGTGGATTTAGAGAATTTAAATTATATGTTAGGACTAATTTAGATCAAAGATTGAATCAGTATGGATGTAGAATAGGAATATCAAACTTTTAATGTAATTTGATGAATGAATCTGAGCTTGATTTCAAGATTGTGCATGAAATTAAAGAACTAGCATTTCGTATAGATTAAATGGGGATTTTGAAATTTATTACTGATGGATGATGATTTGAGGATATTAGGATGTTAGAAATTTAGTATACATGATGGGTTATCGATTAGTTGTAACACCCCGCCCGCCCGGGAGAGCGAGCGGAGCGCTACTATCGATAAAACTAAACTAATCCACAAATAACAAGGTATAGAGCATCTAAATCCCACAATAAAAAGAAACCACTAATCTCATCTTCAAATTAAATACAACAATTCTCTCGAAATAATTACAACAATCTAACTATCTCGAAAACAGTAAATACAAATCTCCAATGCTCTATACATCAAAATAATACAAGTCTTCTCATCTCTTGTATTAAAATTCTTCCCAAAATAATCCTCTCTAAAATCAATCTCCAAATCAAATCCAAAGCGTCCAAAATCCGCGTTAACCTTCCACTAAAAGAAAATATGGGAAAGTACATAATACGACAGGAAAGATGCTCAACAAATATGTTAGCGATGAATAAAACGTCACAATACGAATACGAATGTTCAAATCAAATGCGAATCACATAAGCAATTATATCACTATAATTTCTCAACAACACATTAACCGGGTCACCAGGCCTCACCAACGTACCGCACTTATGCATTTCTAGTATATCCGAAAAAAAGAATATTGGCGAGTGCCCAACCTCCGTTCCATATTAAAATCTTCATGACAAGATGCTCACCACAATAATAATACCACATGAATCATAATTAGATTCCAAACAAAATTTCCAGATTCCAATGAATTTATCAATTCAAATATGATTCAATAATCACAAGAAAGCAACGAGAATAATACTCGCGAGATTAAGGAGCATATTGTGTAAAACCCCATACCTCAAATCACCAAAAGAACCAACAGTAATTCTGCCCAGAAACGGCAGGTAAAGCCACCAAATACAGTCCTCAAACATCATCAAAACATCCTCCAAGATCAACCTCAAAATAGCTTCAAGGACACCTCTAAACACCTAAGGTTGATAGCACAAATTAAAGGGTACTGTTTTGAGTAAAAGAGAGGAAAAGAAAATACACAATCTGAATATTTTTGTGCCACAAGGTTGCTCCAAAACAATAGCCCACGATGCCTTTAAATAAGGTGAAAACAAAAGTGTTTGAAACAAACTAAAACTCTTAACAGATTTTAGCGCACGAAACTTGGGTGATCGATCGATCGACCTCCAGACATCGATCGATCAATCGTGCCTAAAAACGGGCAGTTCGGCCAAAAATTTTATAAGGGACAAAAATTTATAAAATTAAAATAAAATCCGATTTAACTTCGTTTTCGAAACCGTTTGAAATTCTCGCCTTTAAAAATAATAACCAACAAGTTTGAGCAATAAAAATAATTTTATCTCAAAATTTATTTTTCCTCTTTATTTTGAAAAATACCCCAAAAATTAAGCGGGTTGTTACACTTCCCCACTAACAATGGAATTTCGCCCTCGAAATTCGCCAAATGCCTAACTCTCAAAAATCAGGCCAACAATCTCCAAAAATATTTTCGTCCCCAAAATAATTTCTCACATCTAATCTAGATGACTAACGCGGAACGATTTTCTAAAAATTTCTATCTCCAAAATATGCGCCACAAAAACGCAACAGTCCCAAAACCCAAGACCCGAGGGTTGTCGTATACCTAAGCTCTGATACCATTCTGTAACACCCCACCCGCCCGGGGAGAGCGAGCGGAGCGCTACTATAGATAAAACAAAACTAATCCACAAATAATAAGGTATAGAGCATCTAAATCCCACAATAAAAAGAAACCACTAATCTCATCTTCAAATTAAATACAACAATTCTCTCGAAATAATTACAACAATCTAACTATCTCGAAAACAGTAAATAGAAATCTCCAATGCTCTATACATCAAAATAATACAAGTCTTCTCATCTCTTGTATTAAAATTCTTCCCAAAATAATCCTCGCTAAAATCACTCTCCAAATCAAATCAAAAGCACCCAAAATCCGCGCTAACCTGCCACTAAAAGAAAATATGGGAAAGTACACAATACGACGGGAAAGATGCTCAACAAATATGTTAGCGATGAATAAAACGTCACAATACGAATATGAATGTTCAAATCAAATGCAAATCACATAAGCAATTATATCACTATAATTTCTCAACAACACATTAACCGGGTCACCAGGCCTCACCAACGTACCGCGCCTATGCATTTCTTGCATATCCGGAAAAAGGAATATTGGCGGGTGCCCAACCTCCGTGCCATATTAAAATCTTCATGACAACATGCTCACCACAATAATAATACCACATGAATCTTAATTAGATTCCAAACAAAATTTCCAGATTCCAATGAATTTATCAATTCAAATATGATTCAATAATCACAAGAAAGCAACGAGAATAATACTCGCGAGATTAAGGAGAATATTGTGTAAAACCCCATACCTCAAACCACCAAAAGAACCAACAGTAATTCTGCCCAGAAACAGTAGGTAAAGCCACCAAAAACAGTCCTCAAATATCATCAAAACATCCTCCAAGATCAACCTCAAAATAGCTCCAAGGACACCTCTAAAAACCTAAGGTTGATAGCACAAATTAAAGGGTACTGTTTTGAGTAAAAGAGAGGGAAAGAAAATACACAATCTGAATATTTTTGTGCCACAAGGTTGCTCCAAAATAATAGCCCACGATGCCTTTAAATAAGGTGAAAACAAAAGTGTTTGAAACAAACTAAAACTCTTAACAGATTGTAGCGCACGAAATATGGGGTGATCGATCGATCGACCCCCAGACATCGATCGATCGATCGTGCCTAAAAACTAGCAATTCGGCCAAAAATTTTATAAGGGACAAAAATTTATAAAATTAAAATAAAATCCGATTTAACTCCGTTTTCGAAACCGTTTGAAATTCTCGCCTTTAAAAATAATAGCCAACAAGTTTGAGCAATAAAAATAATTTTATCTCAAAATTTATTTTTCCTCTTTATTTTGAAAAATACCCAAAAATTACGCGGGTTGTTACATTAGTATAGTTGTATTGGTGTTTGGGTATCTCTGTAGAGGATTGGAGGTTTAAAAATGATGAAAAATAGACTTTTTGGAGGTTAGAGACGAAATGGTAGAACTCATTCGAACGATCTGGGGAAGTCACTCCAACGACCTCCTTCGAACGAGATTAAGAATGAAAATTCAAAGTTAAGTTCGTTAGAACGACCTCATTCAAACGACTATCTAGGCACTTCTAATGAGATGTTAGAACTAGGAAATTTGCCCGACTTAGCTTCAAATGATACGACTTAGCTAATTCAAAATTGAGGGATTTTTTACGATAAATTGTATTATAGATTAATAGTAAGGGACTTGGGTACACTACTAGGAGATATTCACATGTTTGAATCATGTTGCGTAAGATGCGATAGAGAGAATAAATCATAATCTATAGTATACCGAAAGTTTTAGGGAAAGAAATAATATTTATGAACCTAAGTTATGGTTAGGTATATATACCTAATTATATTAATGGGTTGTGTGAATACCTTTACTATATTTGATTATGTGTACTAACATACCTAGCTACTTGCTATCACGGGAGGTTTTGAGAGGGAAGTCTTATCCTGATGAGCCTTCGGCGAGATTTTAGATTTGGCACCTAAGAATTTAGAATGTCGGTTGGATTGCCGTTTGTGAGAACGATCATATTGAACAATTATTTGGGGTCCGTAGGTATGTGTGTAGCCTCAAAGCCCTAGGACTATGTTCGCCTCCAATATGTGTGTTTAATTTTATCGTTCTTGTGATATTTTCGAACCGATTGTCCTTATTTGAGTATGAGATGTACCAGGACTCGATAGCAGAGTATGCATGCATCGCAGCTAAGTCTAGCGGTCCCGTATTAGTATATATATATATATATATATATATATATATATATATATATATATATATATATATATATATATATATATATATATATATTGTAGATGATTAAGATGATGAAATCATAAGTATCTTAAGATGTGAATACTTAACTTTAGGGTGATAGCCATTAAACGAATTAATAAATGTTGAAATAGTTAATAAAAGTAGTTGGGAATGCGGGATACTATTTCGAGATATTTTTAGTGGTTTAAGTCTAGTATCCAGTTAAATAAGATTAGGATATCTATATTGGACAAGATGTAAGTTAGGCATGCATAATAGTTGAGAGGTGAGAATCTCATGTGAGAGTACGAAAAGCTAACATGCACATAATACTTGCTTTAATGCAAATTTTAAATACTTCCTAAAACATTTCTACAAATCAGGCTTTGACCCGTCTCTTGCATATTTTCTTCTCTTTTACTATTTATATCAGGTATCCATCCACAGGGACGCCAAGCCTAGACGTTCAAACTGTTTGATGTGCTGTAAATATTGTGGTAGCTGCAGATCCTCTCTCTTAGACGCCTTCACTCTAATTTCATTCAGTTCTCTCTAGACATTTTATTTAGGGCATGTGTTACCCATATTCAATAATTTTATTTAAGAGATTGTACTTCCTTTATTTTCGTATTTAGTATTTAGTTGGATTTAGTATATTAGTTTATGGTTTTAGACTTTAAACTGGAATGTTTTCAATTGATTCATATCGAGATTTTAGTTTATTCATGTGTATGGTAAATGTTTTTTTTAATAATTAGAATTTCTTAATTGATTATTTAGGTAAAACTTAAAATGGAAAATATTTTTACACTAGCTTAATTATTTATTAGGTGATTAATAAGGTTAAATATTTTCGACATTGATGCTAAGAATGAACCAACCGGACATTCTGTTTTAATTTTAATAAAGGACTGATCACCCGATATTTAATTGGTTGGGGTGTCACAAGGATCTTAAAAACTAAATGTTTTATTTTGGGATAAGTTTTAAACCATGTGAAAGAGAGGCATCATAAAGCTTTAACATAGTTTAAAGTTACGGCGATGACCTTATTTTAGATGAATCTACTTATGGCAGTTGGGTTGTTAGATCATCTTATTTTTTAGATTCATGAGGACATCTGATGCATGATGAGGTTGGCAGTTTTTTTATTAAACATGATCTTAGGGTAAAATCATTTAGATCTTAAGTCTACGGTGTTCAATGGTTTGTTTAATAATATATATTTTAGTTTACACCATATTGTATGTGTTTTAATTTGTTGATTTAGGTTAATTGCATTTAGCGGTGAGATTTCACACGTCAACTATTTGATTTCAAAAGAATGGATCAATTCTTAAAGAGTCATTTGTCCTGCTTCATTTTCTTTTGAAGGAAGCTTTTGGTATTAGTAATCCAGTCCTTTGATTGAATCATAGCTTCACAGTTGGGAACAAATCATGTTAATTTCGGCGATAAGAATAAATCCATTATTCTTATGGTGATTCTTGTGGATTGCCTACTAGATTATTTTACCACGTGGTTTCCGCGCCAGTTTTAAGCGCACCTCGATTAATTCACGTTCAAGGTTGATGACTTTTGCTGGCTAAGCATTATTTTGACGGTGGCAGGGATCGAACTGGAGACCAAACCCAATCCACCCTCAAGACTGTTCTAGTGAAAACCTTATACTACTGGAGTCATCATTACTAATGTATTAAATGTTGTATTTGGTAGGCTTTTGGCGATGGGACGTTTGTTTGCGATCAACAGTCAGCTTAACTTATGATTGGATTTATCGGTGTAAACACAGCTCTAGAAAGAACATGAACCGTATTAGCACCACTTTGATAAATGGATTATCCGACGGTTTAAATGGATTCATCTACATATAAGGTCAATATGGACTAATTGCCAATGTTCAACATATGAAGTTTTACTGGAAATTCGGTTGCACGGATCAGTTGTCACATGGTGATATATCTCAGTTTATATGAGATGTATTTCTCTTGGTAGGTATATATTGGATGGATCATTATATTTTTAATGTTCATTCAATTTTTCATCAAATTACTCGCAATAGGGAACAACATTTTTTCTTGGATTTTAGTGGAATCATTTAAAGGGATTTCTGATGGATTGCTAATGTGTATCCTTCTTATGAACATGGGTTATTGGACATTTTTTTATTGGTAAAAAAGTCTTGCCCATTGGATATGACATGAAGATTTAGGAAGACTATTTTAGATGCTTTCAGTGAATCTGTAGCAGCATCCTTGGTTATTCTTTTTAATTGGATTATAAGGAAACATGCTTATTGGGATGCAACTTGCATGTTGACTATGGGTTTTCACCCAATGTGTCTTTTAATATATAATTTCTTAAATTTAATTTCAATGCTTAACTTATGTGGCCTTCTTTGATAGAAAAACATATATTGTTATTACGCCATAAAATAGAAATCGAATAGAAAATTCTATAAATCATGAATTATCATAAATAACCAAGGACACATCACATATACTGAAAAAATTATATGGCATATTAAACATAGTGAAAATGAAAAAAGTCATTATAAGTATATACCACCCAAACTTCGATAGTTTTATTTGTAATTATATAAAATAAATAAGTAGCAACATATAAGCTAACATAATTTTGATCAACTACATTTTTGTAAGATTAAACACAAGTTCATGCATAATAGTTCTATAGATATTGTTAATTAACTGAATAGGCCCATAAAACAGAATACAGTTCATTGATCCAATTCCCATTAGAAGTTTCTAGACTTTTCTTTAACCCATTCAACAAAGTTATATTCGTTACCTCTGTTTGGCCATTGCTTTGAAGATGGCGAGGAGCAGAGTGGATTTTTTGGACATTGGATTGGGCATAATAAGCAGTAAATTCATCGTTATCAAATTTTGTGTCGTGATCAGTGATAAAGGCATAGGGTAAGGCATACTTGCATATGATGTTATTTCAAATAAACTAATAAACCTTTTCATAAGACATATCGATTAAGGGTTCAGCTTCCACCCATTTAGTGAAGTAATCAACAGCTAAAACTAGATATTTAAACCTTCCTCGGGTGGTCGGTAAAGGCCCGACCAAGTCAATTCCCCACATAGCAAACGAAAAAGGTGAACTGATTGGTGTTAGGGCAGCTTGTGGAGTCTTGCATATACTGGGAAACCTCTGGCACTTATCACACTTCTTGGCAAAAGTTGTGCAATCTACTCGCATAGTTGGTCAGTAGTACCCCTGTGTGTTGATTCTTTGCAACAAAGTTCTCCCGGCTACATGGTCTCCACATGACCTTTCATTGACTTCCTCAATCAAATCTTTTACTTCAACTGGATGCACACAGCGTTGGAGACCAGTAGTCAGTCCTCTTTTATACAATACACCATTGTCTAGCCTATATCTAGAAGCTTTGTATTTTAACTTCTTGGCAGTAAGTAGGTCGGTTGGTAGAATTCCCTCTTCAATATAAGATCTTATGGGATCCATACAAGATGTCCCCATGTCAATAGCAATAAAATTAACCATCAGGTCTTCATCAATACTCCTATTAGCAAGTAGCTCAATAAGAATAGTTCTTCGCAGCTCGATTTTTATTGCTGAAGCTAGCCGGGCAAGTGCATCTGCTCGGGCATTTTCCAGTCTTGGATTCTGATCATCTGAACCTCTAACAAAGTAGCGATTACCTTCAAATCTTTTACTAAGTATCTGGACATCAATTCTCCTTTATAGGCATATAAGTTCAACACCGTATTTACCACCAACTGTGAATCACTATATACGACAACTTGCTCGGCATTCAATGATTTGGCTAGATTCAAACCAAAAATCACAGCTTCATACTCTGCCTCATTATTGGAGGATTGAAATTAAAATCATAGAGCGTACTCTATATCTATTTCATCTGGAGTATTGATGATGATTCCTTCTCCACATCCAGTTACGCAAGATTATCCATCAACATACAGGCTCTATATAGGAATATCGTTGTCACACGCTTGGTTTGTCAGAATCCCTTAATGGAAAATTTTATCTTTTACCTCCTCATACTTATTTTTCATCTCATATAATCCATTGAAAGGATTTGATTGATCAGTGGTAACTTCTTCTACATATTCCTTTCCTTGGAGTTGGTCTAGGGTTTCTCTAATAGGTTTGTTGACTCCTGAGTGTTGCTCGGTAGGAGTCCCTTGTTGCTCAGAACCTCTGGGTATGTGAATTCTGTAATAAACCACGGATTGGCCTTTCAAAGAAGACATTGGTTCATATACAAGATCATATTCTCCCAACTCCACATCCCAATACATCAATCTTTTGGACTTCTTTGGCTTATGCAAAGCTTCCCTCAATGGCATGTCAGTGTATACCAGTATGGTATGAGCATAAAAATACGGCTTTATCCATCTACTAGACTCAATTAAGGCCAATGATAACTTCTCAATCCTAGGATATCAGACTTCTGCTCCTCAGAAAGCTTTGTTAGTATAGTAAACTAGCTTTTGAACTCCGTTTTCCTCCCTGATCAAGGCAGAGTTAACAGCTAATTCAGAAACTGCCATATACAAATATAGCTTTTCTCCCAACACTGGTCAGGAGAGTAGTGGGGGTGCTCCCAGGTAATTTTTCAATTCCAAAAACTCTTTTTCACATTCATCGTTCCATTCAAAGGTTTTTCTGAGCACCTTTAAGAATGGTAAACATGTGTCTATTGCTCGGGATACAAATTTGTTGAGTGATGTTACGCTCCCTATTAGTCTTTGAAAATACTTTTTACTAGTCGGGTATTATATTTCTATCAAGTCCTTGATCTTATTTGGATTGGAAATAATGACCCTTTGGTTTACTATATACTCGAGGAGCATTCCCTCTTGAACTTCGAAGACGCATTTGGTCGGGTTTAACTTCTTCTGGTGCTTTTCCAGTTGATCAAACGTTTGGCTGAGGAGGGAAATATGATCAACAACTTTTTTTCTCTTTGTCAGCATATCATCAACATACACCTCCATGGTCTTGCCTATCTCCTCCTCAAATACTTTGTTCACCAGTCTTTAAAAAGTCGCACCTGCATTTTTTAGACCAAACATCATAGCATTATAGCAATAAGTTACTTGGGGAGTAATAAAGGAAGTACTTTCTTTGTCTTCAGGATTCATTTTGATCTGATTATAACCAGAATATGCATCCATAAAACTCACCAGCTCATGCCCCTAAGTAGAATCCACCATTTGATCAATTCGTGGAAAAGGAAAATGATCCTTTAGGTACACCTTGTTCAGGTGAGTAAAATCTACACACATCCTCCACTTATTTTTTTTCTTCTTGACCATAACTACGTTGGCCAACTAGTCTGGGTACTTCACATCTTCAATAAGGGAAGATTTTTTAAGATTCTCCACTTCTTCCTGTATAACCTGGTTCTTCTCCAGGCTAAAGACTCTTCTTTGCTGCTTTACAAGTTTAACCTCCTTATTAACATTAAGATTGTAGCACAGGAAGTTTGGATCTATGTCAGGCATATCTTCGTGTCTCCATGCGAACACTTGCTTTCTTTGTCTCAAGAAGGTCATCAACTCTTATTTAAGAACCGGATCCAATGATGCTCTTATTTGAGTTGTTCGTTCTGTTTATCATCATCTAGAACAATGCTTTATGTTGCCTCTATCACCTGGCCTTTTACAAGATCTGATTCATCTCTTGGATTACGGGTTTCAACCTCATATTCGTTATTCGGCTCATACATATCCACCTGATAAGTGGTTGTTTTCTTCTTTACTTCTAGCATATCTTCCACCGCGGCAGATGAATAATAACATTCTAGAGCTACTTGTTGATCTCCTTTTATAATTCCAACTCCAAAGTTAGTCGGGGACTTTAGGCATTGATGAACAGTAGAAGGTACAGCTTCAAACTTCTTCAGACCGACTCTTCCCATGATCATGTTGTAGGCAGAATGAACATTTTTTTCCATTATAAAGAATATCACTTTCTTTGTCCTGCTCGTCTGCCATGTCCCAATCAACATATCTTAGCTTGATTGTTCCAGTGGAAACACCTTCTCACTAGAGAATCCAATGAGGGGCATATGGTAAGGATCCAGTTGGGTAAGTTTTAAATCCAAACAATCAAAATAAGTATAGAACATAATGTCCGTTGAGCTTCCATTATCCACCAATGTCCTTGCTAACAATACTTCTTTCAACCTGACTCTGGTCACTAAACGATCATTATGAGGATACAATACTCCAGATAAATCATTCTTAGAAAAGCCAATTATAATCTTATCCTAATTGACTTTCCTTGCACGGTCTTCCTCTGTAAGGTTGATTCGCTGGATGTAACAAGCTTGAGCCTCATTTAGGTAAGCCTTCCTTTCAGATGTATGATCTCCTCCTCCTGCATCCCCACTTGTAATCATATGGCAATTAAAAGATCTAAAACTTATTATAAATACCTTGCGTTCAGGTGGTCTAGGCTTCATGAGGAGATCAGGATCATCTTCTGGATCATCATCATGGTTCCTCTTCTTATCTTCTCTAGGCTTAATAGTTGATTTAGATCTCTGTCAATCTCTGTCGCCAGCTCTCCCACCAGCCGAACGATCTATAAATTTATCCAATTTTCCTCTTCGGATGAGTGCCTCTATCTCATTCTGGAGAGAAATATACTGGTTGGTCGTATGACCATGGTCTTTGTAAAAGTCACAATACTTGGACTTATCTCTCTTATCAATAGGTGATCTTAATTTTTCAGGCCAACTCAAGTCATTGTTATGCTTAATTTCTTCCAAAACAGGATGTATATCAACCATTAATGGAGTGTAATTGGCAAATTTTCGCAGCCGATCTACACTTTCTTTTACTTTTGAATTCTTATGCTTATTGTGATTCATGTGCTCCTTCTTATCCAACTTCCCTCCAGACTTATCTTTCGCCTTTGCATCTGAATTCTTATTAGCAGCCATAGCTTCCTCGACGTTCATAATCTTCATTGTTTTGTCCATCAATTTCGTCATCATCTTCGAGGGATCTTTTACCGAAGTATAATATAGTTTGTTGGGGAGTAAACCACTCATGAGGGCAGTTATTACAGTTTTTTCCTCGTAATCAATAACTTCTAATTTCTCATTGTTAAAATGAGTGATATAATCCCCAGTACTTTCTCCCACCTTCTATCTCACACCGAGTAAATGAGATACTCACTTTACCGGTTTGGCTCCAAAGAAGAAATTACCAATGAATAACTCAGCGAGTTGTTAGAAGCTAAAAATTTTCCCCCGAGAAAGACTATTATACCAGATTTGAGGAGATCTAGTGATTGTTCCTAAAAATGCCATGCACCTCATCTCATCAGTAAAAACATAGATATTAGTTGTTGCTTGGTACTATTATATATGAAGAATTGGACCAGTCTTCCCATCATACTTGGGAGTGACTACTGGAGCTTTAAACTTAGTCAGTGTAGGGAATTCTACAATGGTTTGCACTAAGGGATATCCCTTAACAAAACATCTATGGAGAGGATTTTTAGCCTTGGGCATTTCTTCCAATCTATCCAAACGCCGAATGGATCCCTTCTAACCATTGTTGCCAGCGCCAGATCTGTTGGTGGTAGCTTTTTATGTGGACCCACTGAGTGTGCTGAGCTTTCTTCCTGCGATCCTTCTTTTTTACTCGATCGAGTAGTTCATCGAGCGTTCAATCTGGATTGGGCTGAGCCTTCTTTTAAGTCGCTTGGTCGTCGAGTATTTCTCAACACAACCTGAAGGGCATTTACCCTAGTTCCCAAACGATCTAAAGGAGAGTCCCTACTTAGCCTTTTTAAGGCATTCAATTTTTTACAATGAGGGATTGTCCATAAGAGGAATTAGAAATTCTGATAGAATAAGTTGCTCCAGGACGGTACAGAGGATCCCTTGTAGTTCTGGACTGGCTATGCCTAAGACTCCTTATTGGCGATGGTGGCATACTCCTTTGATTGGACTGTGCAGGAACTGGAGCTTGAAGATTTTGGGTCAATTGCCTTATCGTATCATGCATAGCCTCTTGTCCTTTGGCCAAACTAGCCAAAATTCCAGTTAAATCTTTGTTATTTGGAGGGGCAGAGGGATTAGGCAAAAGTCCCTCATTTCTGGTACTTGTTTTAGTGATATCATCCATGTATGATGAATTAGTGAAAACGTTCAGCAGTACTTTTCTATAGACGACGTCAATCTGTTGATGCAAAAAATAAGACTAGGCCTAATTGATTGATCACATATAAATAAGTAAAAACTAATAACACAAAGATATGTTTAAATTGGTTCGGCTCAATGGAATAGCCTACGTCCACTTTTATGTATTACTTGACTGCCTTGATTTGTTTTCTCGATCCTCTACAATGAGGGTGTTACAATGTATTTATATCCCAAGAGGGGTATTGAGAGTTGTCATGTGAAAGGAGGGAATTCCTTCATTAATTAGGCATTTACATCAATACATACTGAGAATTAAATATAAGACTGATGTCGATTCATTGGTTATACTGATTGAGTTTTCGGATGTTGCTTGATCTTCCAGGTTGGTTGGTATCCCATGTTGGTTGGGTTGCCTTGTTGGACTATCTTCTTTGTTGGTCGGGATTCCTTATTGGTCGGGGATTTGTGCCATGCTGACTTGGAGTTATGCCACATTGGATTACATGTGTTGGCTTATAATTGGTCCACATAAGCTGGTGAATCTTGGTATCAACAATCATATTGAATAGAAGGATTTTATTCATTTATGAATATGATTTAATATCTAACAATATCCATTCATAATCTATTTCAATTCAAGAGATTAAATATTAGAATAACTACATATTAACAATGGATTAGGACTTAAACTTCTAGATTAGTCTAATTTCAAATTTGAGATTTTATTAATAAAAAATAATATTATCCAAAATGAAAATAAAAGATTCCAATGAGCAATTATCATTATAACACAAACCCTAAATTAAATCTTTAATCCATGTAAACTTGCCATAATAAGATGGGGTCGAATCCAAGTTAAAAGATCTCAAAAGCTTCCTCTCTCTTGAATGTCGCCTCTTTCTATCCTTAGGGTTCCTCTCACTAGCCTCTAAAGTAAATTAGGTTAAGTATAATGATCCATCAACTTAGTTATCCAATAAATTAGGTTAAGTCTAATGATACCTCAACCCAATAAGCTCAAATACCACACCAATAGGCCTTAAACACTAACCAGACTATAAACCAACCCATAGGACTTAAAACCCAACAATTTAATTCATAAACGGACATTCTAAATATCCTAAAAGTCAACCTAAATTATGAGACAAAAAAATTAATATTATATTCAGTATGAGACCAAAAGAAATTATTTAATTATTTGTTAGTTTAGAATGACATGGCACTTTAAGAAAGTACTCCACGATTGGTGGAATCCAACACTTGAAGAATAATATAAACAAACAAACCCTTGATATCAAATCCCTAACCATTCCATAGTCTCCCACAATACACAGTCACTTACAAATAATTAATTAATGATGTGAGATTGCCCAAGTCTAATCAAGACAACCGTTAGACTTGAGTCTCATAGGTGGTCCTATTATTAATCCTAAGGGTTATGTGGATTAGAATGATTCCATGATTGTTTCATTTATTATTATGGGTGCTTTTAAATTATGGAGTGGATCAATATATTTGTAAGTTGGACAACGGTTGTGTGAGTAGGTCCAAGATCATAATGCGAGGAATCCGCGTCCAAGAAAGATCTTGGATTATAATTCCCCATTGATAGACTTTTAACATTTGTTTTCACTAGTATACCTAATTATTGGGTTATTTTAAAATCTGATAGAGTAGTAAAATAAGTTAAGTCTGAGAATAAAGGAATTTATTATATGTTGGCTAAAATTAATTACCAAAAAACTAATTTCTCCAAGTGAATATTAGATAATTAATGCGAGGATTCATATTATGCGCCGCATCAACTTTGCAAATAATACATCATTACTCTAAGTTATTCGAAATAATTAAATTGGAATGTCGTTATAATTACGTAGTGGAATTAACTATGATTAAATAAACAAAGGTAATAAATTACAGGGTTGTAATTTGGTATTTTTAAGTATTTATTTGGAAGCCAATTTAATTATTTAGTCTTAGGACCATAGTATAGTCCATATGCCCAAATAGCAGGCTGAGACTCTCTTGAAATCCAATTTGTCCCAAGTCCGTGACTTATACTTGTACATATTGGTATATACTAGGGTTTTTATTTTCATAGTCATTATTAAGGGTTAGAGAGGAAGAGATAAATAACTATTCACATTCTTGTGAAGATGCTTAGAGATAGAGGTTCATATCTCAGTCAAAACCAAAGGAATTCTTCTTTAAGGATTCCCACACACCTACCTTGCTTTGGGAGGATTATATACTAAAAGATCCTAGACTTACGACATGTTCTAGTAAGCTTTTTGAGGGCCAAAAGAAGGCATTATTGTCATCTTCTCCAAACACCTTTTTCCTCATTCGAATCACCAACAAGATCCACAAAGGTATTTCATTCAAAACCTTAGGTTTAATGTTTAAACCTAATTTTTGTTTTTATTTTATACTGTATAATTAATTATTTTTTTCAGGACTGAATTTTTTTGACGTATATCGATCCCCAACACATCTATCTTTCAAGTAGTTTTCGTGTTATTTGGAACCTATATAATGAGTTGCAGTCCTGATTTATGATTTCGAAGTCTACAAACTAGGTTCTTATAAACCGAACCATAAATCACGGACTTACTTTTCAAGAGAAAAAACCATTAGCATGTCCTATTCCCTATAAATTTAAGAAAAAATGGACATCATTGTTATCGATGTTTTAACTACTTGTAGTGAGAATACCTTCTTTTTTTATTTTTCACGGCTACCAAGCAATATGAACTTTACTAATCCCAAATCGTTGCAATTGAAATTTAGCCTTAACCTTCCACCACTCTTTCACGAAAGATGTAAATCTCTTCCCAATAACTAACACCATCCCTTGGCTTATGATGATGCTCACTGCTAGAATACAAAATGGATCTGGGTTTTCCAACCATATCTAGTCCAAAGAATACTTTGTTCAACCAATGATTAAAATCATTTTAAGAACATGATTCTTATTTGAGCGTTATCACCCAACATCGGTGTATACAAATTCCAACCGATTTATTATTTAAAACTAAAATATTCATATAAAACTTCTCTAATGGGGGGGGGGGGGGGGG
The DNA here is from genome assembly GCA_949130495.1 of Sambucus nigra. Classification (NCBI taxonomy): domain Eukaryota; kingdom Viridiplantae; phylum Streptophyta; class Magnoliopsida; order Dipsacales; family Adoxaceae; genus Sambucus; species Sambucus nigra. The sequence continues at coordinate 746,218,712 of OX422210.1, forward strand.
GGGAACATACGCAAAACTTAATTTAAAAGAATTACCAAAAATTTTAAAATATCATGATTCCATAACCAATGCCCTATGATGGGGATGAAATACAAATACTAGCATGAGGAGTTAATCACATCACTACTTTAAAATGTAGACTGGAATCATGAATTGAAAAGTTTATTATCACCTTAAGTAAAAACAATGCCCAATTACATATATTTTCCTTGAACTTTATTCTAATTAAAACCAATTATTTTAAGACGAAAACTAGTGCGTGAAAATTGAATTCGTTTTTGAAATCTTATAATCATCATAGCAAAACTTATTCAAATCAAATATGTGAGAATTAATTAAATTTAATTTATTTCCAATAAAAAAATAATTTCGTCGATCATCTTAGTTCCCTTGTGAAGTGAGATTTCTCGAAGGGGCCTTAAATCAAATAAATATGGACAAGATAGATTTTCATCTTTCAATTATATTCTCCAGACAATCTTGGATTCTTTTTTCCTACATAATTGAATAATCAAAATATTTTGGTCCCACATCTAATGATAGTGACTCCGATGGAGAGGATATTATTAGCTATGTTTAAGTATATATCATTGGTTCGTTCATTAAAATTAAATCCACTCATGTATAACTTCCTCACTAGGAACACGGAACTCACTCTCATTTAATTTCACAGAATTATCATTTACGAGTCTTAAAAATGTCGAATGTCATGATTAAACTCAATGTGATGAGGGGCCAGATCAAAAATGACACAAGGAAGTAATGGCATAACATTCTTCAAACACCAATCAAAACCATGGGATTTATGTTGAATCTCTTATCCCACTTAATATTTTAAACTTGAGGGTATATTGAAGAATAATTCATTCAAATATAAATGCCCAAATAAAATCCATGATAATTTTTAATTTACTTGTACAAATCAAATTTCATGATCTCACTATTTTAATTTTTTTAAACTAAAACCATTTTCAAATTAGAATAAAACTCAGAGATCATAATATCATTTATACCTTTAATTTCATCGCCTCATTAAATTCAATTTTGAAAAGAATAAATAAAAATGGATTTTCCATATAGTTGAATGGGTTATGTGACCTAGAGAAACAAAAGAAATTACATGTTGAAATATAAAATATAGGATGGTAGTAAGGCTCATACGGAGAAAGAGGTCGATTATTAACCGAAAATTTTTCTAGCTGTGAACAAATCCTCTTGAGTCTTGTTACCAATAAAGAAATGGAATTAAAAAGTCATGATTTTTACCAATAAAGAACTAGTCTTTTTTTTTACATCAACAGTAAAAAACTAGCCTAGATCTAATTCTTTAATCATAGATAAAAATATGTTAATAAAAAGAAAATGACCCAAGATTTTAAAGTGGTTCGTCTATGTATGAAAGCCTACGTCCATTGTTATGGTATTAATCTTGTAAATAACTTGCTTGCTTGCATGCATGCCCTTAATGAAGGGGGTAAAAAGTATTTATAATGACCCGGAGGCCCAAAGGTTGAAATGTCAAGGGATGGAATGCTTTCATATTCAAGCATTTTCATCCTTACATAATGAATGTGATGGTCGATTGTATAAATCTCATGCAATGTGACTTCGGTATGGTGATGCTTCACTGGTCTTGTTAGTTGGCCTTCCATAAGTTAGTCGGCATTCCTTGAGTTGGTCGGTCTTCTTCATGTTAATCGATAGAGCTACTATTTGCTATTTAGGATTTTTTTTCCATGTAGGAGGACATGCGTTTACTTCTAATTGGTCCACATATGTGGGTAATTTTTGGTATCAACAATGTCTATCTGCATTTGATAAATTAATCTCAAATAAAAGTGATAAATTAGTCGGGGAATAGGTCCTGCCTAATTAATCAAATGAACGACATTCTTTCTCTCTATATCAAGGATTGGTAGAGTAATCTCCAATTTAATTTCTTGAGGCATACTAATCTGGTCTAAAAAAATACGTGAATTTTGGTGATCCTGACACAACCTGATATTCCAAATTGGGATCCACCTCATACTCCTCAGTCTGGAAAGCTTGTTATGCAATCATAATACTTGGTGATCGTAGGAAATGACCACATTGGCCATTCCTACCAAACATTAATCCCACATTCAATGAAACTATTCTTCCTCTTCAAGTTCTTCTCTAATTTGGGGTTCTGCTTCTTCATCATAGGCCACCACTATATTTTCTCTATGAGCTATTTAAGGACAAATGAGTCCATCATCCATTATAGTAGAATAGAATCTCATTATTTTTAACAAAATAAGGCCACGATGATGGGTCTTCATGGATATAATTTCCTTTCTTTCCTCTATTTCCTTGTCCCTATGGTTGTGTTTCCTCACTACCTTTTTGAGTAATGAACTTGCAATTATGCATGGTTAGTGGTTCCTCTGCCATACTCTCCTCTGTTTGTATGATTTTTTCAGGTTTCCAAGCAACATCAGTCACAGTAAGTTGGGAAAAACAACCATGGACATGTTTTGATCAGCTCTGGTGAGAGCCTTGAACGTTCCTTCTCTAGTTTCATTTATCAAGTGACAAATGTACTCAGGTTATAAACTTTCAACACAAATTTGAAGGAGATTACCTTATGTTGCATCCTCTCTTGCATCGAGATCTATCTCTCTAAATCTTTGAACAGAGATCATAACATCTTTACCTGGACTTTTCTTTTCATGAACAAGCTAGGACAAAATAAATTCGTCTTCTACCAGAAACAAATTTTTGCAAGAATCGAACATGCATATCCTCCCACGTGAATACACTCGGAGCCAAGTTGTAATACCAAGTATAATCTTTCTCTATCAGAGATTTGTATAACTCTCTTATATAGAATCTCGTGTTATTACAATGTGTTCCCAGATGTTCGATGAAGCACTTGATGTAATCCTTTGCATTTTCTCGCTTCCCGTTAAAATTTTCAAATATTGGGGGTACATACCTCTCAGGGTATGGTTTGTCATTGTATTCCTCCAGATAAGGAGTTCAAAATTCAACGTAGATTAACAGATCATCATTAGAAGACTAAGAAGTTAATATCATCATTTTGATCATTTATTTATTTACTTTTTCAAAACTAAAACTTGGGCCACCATTGCCTCAGCTGATTTGACCTTTGTTGGGATGACCTCGGGTGAAGTTGTGAGAGTAACAATTTCTTTTATTATTGGTACTGGTGTGGTGGTTGGAAGATTGTCCACCTAATGACCAGAAGGTCTTGGAGGTTAAATGATTATCCTTGTTAAGGGAACTACTAGTGGTGCTAATGGAGTAGCAAAAGAGTTAGGGTCCATTATTGGATTGAACCCCATCATTCCAAGGTGAGTTTGAAGAAACCCTGTGAACTTGGCCATGATGTTGGGCATCTGAGTTGGCCCCATACAATGCTCGTAGAAGCTTGCCTAATATGAAGACCTCCAGCGATGGGGGTGTTTTGAGGGAGGTCATCCGTGGGAGTGTCATGTTCTCCCTCAAGTTGGTTATCATAAAAAAGAGTGTGGTTGATGTTATCATTTACGAGTTTGAAAAGAATACCTCACTAACAGAGTCGCCAAATGTAAGAGAGTAGTTTGAACTAGTACGTTTTATGGATAATAAAGGTGTAGCCCATTTAAATGAGAAAGTAAAATAATAAATGCATTGATAATGATAAGAAGAAAGTCTATATATATATTACAATAATGAATAATAAATATAGAGTGTTTGAGCAATAAATGAGCCTATATTGGATTAAGGGAGAGAGAAATAAGTACTCTAAATACTTTTCTGGGTATAATGTAAGTATATTTACATTATAAAAAGGATTACAAAAGAATATACAATAAATCTAACAACATGGCCACCAAGGCACCAATTGGGCCCAAAAATAAAAAAACAAATGGTTGAATCCACCCAACACACTACCTACATGGGCCATGTACAAAACACACTTTAAGCACTAAACAAACCTCTCAAAACAACCTAAATCTAATATGGCATGTAGGACACAAACCACTCACTACTGCAAATTGAAATAACTAATAGAACATAACATTATTGTAACACTCATCATAAAAAATAAATCAATAAAATGATGAAACACGCAACACAACCAAACTACCAAACACCGCCAAATGATGCAACATTGCAACACCGCAAGCCACCAAACCACTACCAAATACTACACCATCACAAGGCACCGAACCACCACCAAAACACCGACAAACGTTGGAGACCAAACTATTCACATATCTGAAATGAAGAACAACATAAAAATGGAAATCCAAAACAGGCACAGTACATAGCCTCGAAAAGGGGTGGGGTACGGTGGATCCAACACCAAGTGAGACCTCTAAAGAGGGAATAAAAAATAACCCCAACTATATCAAAACCCGAACAAATCCTTAATATCGGAGAGCACCACTCGATCTGACACGAGGCACAACCAGAAGATGGTGACCGAGAGCAAAGGTGAGATCCAAAAATTGAAGAACCATTCAGGTCCTTCATAGGCGCAAGCACCATATTGAAGAACCTCGTCCCAAACCTCATCTGACATGAAGACCACACACAAAAATAGTGACAAAGAAAGTGAAATGGTTTAAATCTCATGGAGGGTGGAGAAAATGCTCTGGAGGAGGAAAGGAAGGGATGGCGGTATTGGTAATAAAACAGTAACTTCGGCCAGCAAAGGCGGGTGAGTCCAACGGAAACCGCAAAAAGTACGGCACCACAAAACTCCACAAAAGTGTAGCATTAACAAACATATTCACTAACATAGCTACCGTGAGAGCCGATAGCAAAGATGAGGTACAAACAAGCTCCATTGAACTAATCGTCAACTGGGAAAACCACGGACAATCACATCACGAGATTTGCCAAACCAAATGAGGCAAAAAATGCACTGAAAAAAAAAACTGCAACATCAATGCATCTCCACCAAAGTAAACCCATCAAAACACCAAAGAATGGAGGTAACGCCTCCAATACACAAACCAAAGTCATTGCAATAAAGGAAATCATGGTAAAACCTATACACAAAAACAATGTACAGTGGATCGACTGAACCGAAGACTTTAATGAAGCAATCGGTCTGAAAACACAACACTCATCTCCCAATTATGACCAACATTGCTAATCCCTCACCAGAGAACATCCATTGCCAAATCCAACTAAATGTCGAAGAAAACACAACCAGCGACCTTACGTGAAGCACACCAGGAGGAAATAGTGTTCACAAGAAGACGATCCACGACAAGGTGAACGAGGTTGAATGAAATATCTGGGTTTCACTATATGCGCCATCATCGGGGCCAGGAACAACCCAACTCGACCCCAATAACTACAAAGACATGCTTGAAAGATGGAAGACCTACCCAGCTTGGTCTAGCGAGAAGTCCCATTAGAAAATGGTGACCAAGTGAGAGGGAATGGACTCCTACAACAAAACAAAACTATGCCAAGTGGGGGTAAAGCCTGTCTTCATAGATGAACCACAACCCAAACCCAATATGACGTGAAGCACACCAGGGGGATATCGAATTATATTGGGAGGGTTTTTACAATAGGATGGGGTGGGGACAATACACATAAGAAATAGGAATATGAGAGTGAGCGGCTGGAAAATGGGTATACACTCAAACACTAGGGAGATAAGCTCTCAACCATCCAAGAAGGGAGACAAGAACTCTAACTATTCCAATGGTGGGCAAATAAGCACTAGTAAATGAATAGAATAGTGTTTGGGGATAATAAATGCTTGAGTTCTTAATGAGAACTAGTATAGTGTATTAATGGAGAGAGAATATGTTCTCTAGTTTTAAGATTTTGATAACTAGGTTACCTTATGGCTTAAAGATTTGATGGTTTATCAAAAGATAAGTGGGGTATTTATAGGTTGATCTTGATCGCGAACGACGTCAGGGTGTATTAAATACCGAGTCAGACTTTCATACCTAGCATGTCATTAGAATTAAATGTTTAGTGAAATTTTGAGTGACCAATCATTTTTGTCAGGTGGCGCAGTAGGGCACCGGCGCTTTTTCGGCCACTATCCCACCAAACTATCACTGTTTTTTATTTGACGTGGTTAGGTATAATATGATGTCCCTCAGATCATTTAGGATAGATACTATTTTTTGCGTCAAAAGCTATATGTGGCTGAGAATGAGTTTGGCCAAGGTTTCTCAAGTAATTCTTTTTGGGGTTGTGATGGTGATTTACGTGGTGTATCCAAAATGGTTAAGTATAATGCCTTAAATATGTCTTAATCTCTATCCTCCAAAATAATTCCCTCAAAGGTCCCCCCGAGTAGGATTCCTCGATAGAGCATGTAAGCTCTCACAGATCCTGTCAAACCAAACCCATTATTGATACTAAGTAACCTCACAAATGTTACAATATAAAACATAATCATAGAAAAATAGATAAGATATATGGTGGATCATCAAGCCTCTTCTAGAAGGCTTTATTTGGCTTCGATTAAGATCCACTTTGTCTTGATCTTTTGTTAGTCATTTTTTAGGAGGTTTACCATTAAGCCCCTCCTATATAAATAATAGCAAATTCGTGCATGAGATCTCATTTCAAATCCCATAACTAGTTCACCCCGAAGTGACCCGCGACCCAGCTGTAGTTGTGACATCAGGGCGCACGATCACAAACCCTTCTTTCTATGGATGCGGCTTTAGGTTGCCTTCACCCTTTTTTCTTTCTTTTCCTTTTATTTTAATTTTCTTGAAATTGATATATGCTCATTAATTAATTCCAACTCATAGCCCTACCAACCAAGTCTTAGATTTCCCTACTTGCTCACTAAGTAATTACCAGAAGATTAACCAAAACTATATTCCCAATTAGACAATTATCAATCTAGCCCAATTTAAGTTAATTAAAATTAAAGAATCCCAATTAATTATGCTCGCCTACTTTACCAAAAAATCTCATTTAGATATTCAATTCCAAAATAACATAACTTATTTAAATTAAATTAAATCCAAATTCAAATTTTAAATCCAAATCCAAATTTCAATCTCATTATTAATTTAATTAATAAATAAATTGCTAAAAATATGGGGTATTACAATTATCACATGCCCCTACATATAATACAATACATTCCTTGTGATGGAGGACTTTAACAATAGTCCTTGAAATGCATTAGTTGACTTATATTGATCATTTTCGGGTTTCCTCTTCACGAGAAGAAAGGGTGTGCATTGCGACCTGCCCAATTACTTAATGTGTCCCAATCGGGATCATGAATAAAATGTGTCCAATATATATAGTCTTTTAAATGGGAACTATAAAAATATATATATTTTTTATTACTATTTTTACGAAGCTCTTTAAAAATGTTCATCAAATGTTCTCTTTAATATAAATACACTCCTCGCTTAAAATCTTGTGTTTAAACATTTTAACGAAAGTTGATTTTTGACATAACAAATGAATAAAATTAAAATTTATTTGATTGTCAAGCAATATATTTCACTACTTCTGAAATATAATTGTAATATGGGGTGCGATAAGTATCAATACTCTTTGAATCACAAAAATACAAATCACTATCATAAAAGATATATTTTCCTAATGTAAGATCGTGACTAAAAATAGCAAATTTAACTACTCTACATGGCAAAAGACTGTAGAATGATAATCTCATTCATTTATTTTAAATAAATGGCTAGATCACTTTACTTTAGCGTATTTCGATGAAAAGTCCCTGAAACATTTTTCTAATTAGCATTTAGTCCAAATCTTCTTAATTTATTCCAAAAAATTCCTCTTGATATAAAAAAAACTCATAACCACTCTTTCTCCTATTATCCAATAATCATAAATAAAATTTATCAAAAAAAAAATAGATAAGTGACTTTTTGAAATATAAAAAATAGATTATGTACTTTTAGGACTTAAAATAATATTTAATTATAGATATAGGACGACAATCATTTCATTTCCATTTTTAGTCCCTATTTTCAAATTAAAGGGACACGTGGCATGCTGTGATTGGTTAACGTTTTATGAATATGGGTTTGCGCCAGCGGCTTTAATAAAAAATGGGGACTAAAACTATAAATAAAATATTTGTTGGCCTATTTCCAAAATACATATTACAATAGGTTTTAAATTTACAAAGCCTCTATTAAAAAAAAAATAAGATAGACAAAGTGCAAAATGTACTTACTCCTAGATACTAAATATTAATTGTCTCTTTATTTTACATGACTAAAAATTCAATGTATTATATTTAGAAATGATATAAAAATCTTTTGTTGAATAGTACCTACTGAAGTATTTTCAAAATAACACACATATGTTGGTGTGGTTGACTATTTCCATGTAAAGTTTAAAAGTTACTATAAATTACTTCAAAGTTAGGTTGGCCATTCTTTTAGATTTCACACTTGATGAAATTTGCTTATAGCCTCCTTCACCAAGGCCGGCGCTGACTATATTACCTACCCTCAGATTTGAGACAGTAACTAACCCCACAAAGAAATTGAATGGCTCGTAACCAAGTCACTTGAGATGAGAATAATTTGAGTTAATCTGAGTTATCTTTATGTCATTTTGTGCTCCTTTATTTGACTCAGTTTCACAAAATTATTATATATTCATTAGTTACCTAGTCCATATACACCGCGTGAAGGTTAAAAAGGAGTACATGTGGTTTGAAAAACAATAGTATCCTATATTATTTCAGTTTTGGCACTCATTAATTTATCTATTTGGGAATTAACCCCCAATTAAAAACTATTATATGATTAACCCCCATTTCTCACTTTTAGCCACAGTTTTTAAATTTTATTGATACTTTTAGCGAAATACTAAAAGTGAAAAATGAGGGATAATCCTACAATAATTTTTAATTGGAGGTTAATCTTCAAACGAACAAAATTAATGACTTCCATAATTTTCATTTCTTGGGATTTGACACTCAAAATACTTTTAGTAACACAAAAAGTGTCAATAAACAATTTAGCAATTATTTTAACGACATTTTTTCCGTTGCTAAAAGTCATTTTGAGTATCAAAACCCAAAAAAGTACAAAGGTTGGAGGGGTTTGAACGCCCCCACAACAACGAACCATTTGAACGCCTCGTAGTTAAATAATTATTATTTATATGTAGTCATTTTTAATTTAATTTTTATTTTCCACGTGGCATCAAATATTTTCCACTTATCATCAAGGTTTTTCCATAGGATAGCTTCATCACACTTCCATTAGTCCCCTCTAATAGAATTAACTGTATTTTGAGATGAGACACTAATAATACTTCAGAATTTAATTGGATATAATCAAAACTTTCGGTGAGATATTTCAGAAATTTAACTAAGAATAGTCTCGATGATGGTGATAAGAAAGAATTAATTTTGGCATTTGATGCACCGATTATGTATGCTAATGACGGCATCCAACCAGACTTTTTGTGTTTGTACACTAAAGTTTCAAAGCTTGCATAATTTGACTTGTGATATTTCCACCCCACCGTCTTAAAGACTACCTAGAAAAAATAATGTTTGTGCCTATATATATGCCTAGTTTTCAATACTAAACTTAAAACACATACCAAAACAAATTACTTTTTCTCTCCCCCTAGTAGTTGAAAGAAATGGAACTATTCTATGTTTCTCTCTTATGTCTCTTTGTTCTCCTAGTCTCTCTCTCATTACACTTCCTCTTCTACAAGAGTAAACACGACTTATCGGGAGGGCCCCTCCCGCCAGGCAAGACTGGATGGCCAGTTGTCGGAGAGAGCCTCGAATTTCTCTCCACTGGATGGAAAGGCCATCCCGAGAAGTTCATATTCGACCGCATGGCAAAATACTCGTCTCAAGTATTTAGGACATCACTATTAGGAGAACCCGCCGCAGTGTTCTGCGGTGCTAGTGGCAATAAATTTTTGTTCGCAAATGAGAACAAACTAGTACAGGCTTGGTGGCCCGCATCTGTTGACAAGGTCTTCCCGTCTTCAGGTCAGACGGGAAGCACGTCGAAAGATGAGGCCATCAAGATGAGAAAAATGCTACCGAACTTCTTCAAACCAGAAGCCCTACGAGGGTATATTGGTATCATGGACCAAATCACCCAGCGGCACTTTGCCGCTGGGTGGGAGAATAAAAATGAGGTGATTGTCTTCCCTCTGGCCAAACGGTACACCTTTTGGCTAGCATGCAGACTGTTTGTCAGTGTTGAAGACCCTAACCACGTGGCTAGATTCGCCGATCCTTTTGACCTTTTGGCCTCGGGTTTGATATCTATCCCCATAGACTTGCCCGGCACCCCGTTTAGACGAGCAATTAACGCGTCGAACTTCATAAGAAAGGAGCTACTCGCGATTATCAAGCAGAGGAAAAATGATTTAGCCGAGGGGAAGGCGTCCCCGACACAAGATATATTGTCACACATGCTTTTAACTAGTGATGAAGATGGTAAGTTTATGAAGGAGTTTGATATAGCTGATAAAATCTTGGGTTTGTTGATTGGAGGACATGACACTGCTAGCTCTGCTTGTACCTTCATTGTTAAGTATCTTGCTGAGTTGCCTGAGGTCTACGAGAAGGTTTATAATGGTAAATCTCTCTCTCTCTCTCTCTCTCTCTCTCTCTCTAATCTTATGCATATGTATGTGCATGGTTTTTGTATGATTAAATATGTTAGGTTTATTTGTTATTTTAAATATGAAAACAACTGCATGGATGGTAACAAGGCTGAAATTTGAATCATTCTGTTTGCCATATTGAGTTTAATAATTGGAAGGAAACAGTATTTTATTGTTTTAATCTTTTGTATATGTTTTAAAGGAAGAAAAAATTTGAAATCTAGCTTTTTGGAGTTGTTGGTACAAAAGTCGGCAGCCGATTAATATAACGACTCCAAACTGCATGAAGATCTGACAAGTCTTAGAGTCAACCCTACAGCTTTAATATTCATGGGTTGAATTTAACTTTTACTTTCTTTTCATAGACTTTTTAAGAAATTATATATGGATTGAGCTGATCATGTAAGATTGTACATTCACATGATTGCTCAACCACGTAAGTATATTTACACGAGTTAGTTACTTACAGGCAATTAGTTAATAAATTCAGTGAAAGTCTATATATATATATATAATCAGGTGAAGCTATGTCTATTTATATATGTATATCAGTTTAAACGATAATTTTATTGCCTGGCATGTTAAACTTATAAATTTTTTAATTAATCAGTTATACAACTAGATTTGTTAATATATTATATTTGGATTTAATATATTATATTTGGATTGAGCTGATCAGATAAGATTGTGCATTCACATGATTGCTCAACCACTTTAGTATATTTACACGAGTTAGTAACTTACAGGCAATTAGTTAATAAATTCAGTGAAAGTCTATTCATATATATATATATACACACACACATACGCACAGATTGAGGAGTAAGCTAATGTGCACACTAAGTTCGCATACGTGTTGGTGCACAACAATTTTTTAAAATATTAAAAAAAAAATTGAGTTGATTTTTTTTATCTTATAAATATTTCAACGGACCCATGTAAAAAAATTAAGCGAAAAAAACTTTTTTTGTTATTTTTAAAAATTCGGTCAAACTTTCGCAGTTTTTAAAGTAATTAAAAGCAGCAATAGTTTGACCGGTTTTATAAAAATAGTAAAAAATATTTTTTTTAGCTGAATTTTTTTATATGGATTCCTTGAAATGTTTAAATATCACATAAAAAAATCAGCTCAAAAATATTTGTTTACTATTTTAAAATAATAGTGTGCAAACTTAATATATAAAGGAGTCCAGCTCTCTCTCTCTCTCTCTCTATATATATATATATATATATATATATATATATATATATATATATATATATATATATAATCAGGTGAAGCTGTGTCTATTTATATATGTATATCAGTTTAAACGATAATTTTGTTGATATCTTAAACTCATAAACTTTTTAATTATATTTATTAATCTAGATAAAATTGCAATTGTAACTCTATGTATATGAATAAATGTTATATTAATATGTATCTTGTAACTCTATGTATATTAATAAATGTTATATTAATATGTATCTATATTCATGTATCTACATTAATAATTGTAAGACTTTGTTGAAAAGCCTATTTCTAACTTGTCCTTATCGGGTTTTTTTTTTAAAGATAAATAAATTTTATTAAGACGTGGAGAAAAGCCTCTCCAAGCGCTCTTACGAGCGTTAAAGCATGAGTCTTTCAAAAAAGAAAGAACAATCTATATCTAATTTAAAAAACATTTAGGTCCTTCGATTTCTTGAGCGTGTTCGCTTGCGGACAACGTTCCAATTGTCATTTTTCACAGTAGAATTTACATCATTCGAGATAACATCGGCATCCACCGCAGAAGCTGACTCAAGTTTGGGGAGATTCACGATTAAATTAATGCCGCGGTCGTCTTGAATTTGTACATTAATAGAATTAACTTGGGATAACTCGCCATTTGTATTAATATTCTCTAATAGAGTCATATCTTCATCACTTTTAGAATCTTCATCAGAAAATGAAGTCTCAAAAAGATCATTGCGCAAAACAAGTTTATCTCCTATTAATACGATGGAATCTCGTTTGATTAATTACTGAATATAGTTTTCTTTTCTCTTATTTGGGTTGCCAATTGAAAAGCCATGATGTTGACTGCTATTAATTTTGGGCCTTTCATATGTCGTTTTTGGGATGTCCTCAAGAGATGGTATATCACCAAAACTATCTTCTTTATCCGTATGACCAGCTAACTATAATTTACGTGTAACCATTAATGAAATGATCATTAAAAAAATATTGTCATGGTTACAATATCCATGATACAAAATGGATGCCCTTGATGTTGTTCTTATATTCTATCATATCTAATATTGTTATCGTCACAATATTCAAAATCTGTACTTTTCACTTTGGAATCTTATTGAGCCGGCAAAGAATAATCAAAGGGGAGAATATTATAATCTAATATAGCAATTATTCATTTGTTTGCTTTGTTTTTGTCTTGTTTAGAGCAAATGGAGATTGCCAAGTCAAAAGCACCAGGAGAATTGTTAAACTGGGATGATGTTCAAAAGATGAAATATTCATGGAATGTAGCATGTGAAGTTCTAAGGCTTGCACCACCTCTACAAGGAGGTTTCAGAGAAGTACTTCAAGATTTTATGTACAATGGTTTCTCAATTCCAAAAGGATGGAAGGTCAGTAAAATTTTCTTTATAATTGTTCAATTATAATATTTCTAATGGAACTGTTGAGTATGAAGTTTCATTATCAAGTTGTACATATTTTTATGTGCTAAGTACACATGTTTCTACCTACTTTTCCACTCTTATAATTAATGCTATTAGATATTTTTTTAGTGAAGATGTCCTTTAATTAAGGAATAAAACACTAGTGTGTATATATATATATAGGAATAATGAAGGTGGTTTCTCAAAGTACTATTAGTTATAAGAAAATTTGAAGCATTAGCTTAGATGGAGAGACCCAAAGATATTATATATTTGCATGACCAGAATTTTCTAACATGCGACTTTATATTCTCAATACCTTATTAAGTTATTAATATTTTCTCAAAAAAATACCCCGATTTGCTCTTGGGTAAAAATTAATTATGCATTTGTTGCAAAGACCTTCATAGCGTTGCTAAGGGGTATTTGCAACAAAAGACATGGTTTATAACAAAAATAAGAAAAATAAATTAGGCCAAAAGGTTTCTTCCAAAAAATGCACAATTCATAAGAATTTTTAATTTTACATTTTTCCATATTAATATGTGAATGTTACCCAAATCTAAATCGATTTTTCTTTTTTGCTACGCAGATATATTGGAGTGCGAACTCAACACACAGAAACGCTGATTTTTTCCCCGAGCCCTTAAAATTCGACCCTTCAAGATTCGAGGGAAGTGGGCCTGCTCCTTACACATTCGTGCCCTTCGGTGGTGGGCCAAGGATGTGCCCCGGGAAAGAGTACGCTCGACTAGAAATACTTGTGTTCATGCACCACCTTGTGAAGAGGTTCCGAATGGAAAAAATCATACCCGATGAGAAGATTATTGTTAATCCGATGCCCATTCCCGCGAAGGGCCTCCCAGTTCGTCTATACCCTCACCAAGCATAAATAAATCGACTCGAAAAATCGTCACCTCCATCCCAATTGAAATCTAGTTTTACATAAGGAGAGCATGTTTGTCCAGCACTTTTTTTCCTTTTTTTTCTCTTTTTTTCGTTATTGGTTTCTTTCTTTGATTTATTGCATGTGTTCTAGTTAGGGCACATACAAGTATGAATACTGGTTCATGTCTAAAGCTTGACATGAAATATGTTATGCACATGGATATACTTACAGTAATATATGTGTGATGGGCCAGTTGTAATGATAGAAACTTAAAAGGAAATAAATGTTGATATACAATCTCAAAGATTATTTTACTTGGCTATTATGGATTTTTGGTGTACAAGTCTAACAATCAACTATCACACACTTAAAAGAGATCACTGTCATGATGTTGAATTGATTATTATTTTTTTCTGCCATTTGGGACTCACATGTTTCCACGTCATTTTATTTTAGCCAAATGCATTCGTAACAAATTTGGCCTGACTTTGAGTAATGCCACTCAACCAAACACAACATGAATATATATATAAAATGCTCATGTGCAGATTGGTTCGCATTTTAAGAATGCGGACCGGACATGTATCGCCTAAAGATGCGCCTAGAAATTACCGTCTAAATTATTGGCGCCCACTCTCTCTTTTTTGGGCTCACCGCCAGGCGACACATATCCGGTTCGCATTCTTAAAATGCGGACTAGTCCGCACAGGAACATGACTGTGTATATATATATAGATATATATATATATATATATATATGGGGGGGGGGGGGCATGCATGTATGTATGTATGTCATCGTCATCATCATCCTTACCTTAATTAATCGTATATATGTGTGTCGATTATTCGATGCATATCCTCACTTAGCATGATATCCTTGGATAACTTTTTATTTAATATTTTGGGTAGATTATTGCTAAACCTGTGAATAATTAAATTGACTATAATTAAGCGGCCAATTAACTAGTACACCAACTAAGTATTAAAAAACGAACGAAAGAAAGAAAAAAGTTGCAAAATACATCTCTATGCGTTGCTAAAGACCTTAGTGAATATTTTTTTGTTGAGGATCGAGACGGAATTGATTACATCTTTTTTAGATAGTTTAGTTTTTCGCCAACATTGACGGTTTAGGGACCTTAAAACAAAATAATAAATCCTCGAACTTTTATGTTAGACTACAATTGTAAATCCACCTTGGCCGCACCAGCGCTAAGGAGCGAACTCGTTAGGCCAAATATCTTTACTAGGCTTACAAAAATTAGTAATCTTGGATTTTTAGTCTATGCACCATTGTATATAAGATTATGGAAATTTCTATATATTGCCAATTAATTTTGTATTTCATATATATATATATGATCAGTCATGCCACATGTGAGAGGATGTATTCAAAGTGCAGTGCCATCGGTAAGTAAAAACTTAGTCTTATGCCAAGTATGTCAAATCCTGTGTTCTTATACTCATGAATTGAATGCTCTAATTTGAATATAAAAATTGATACTCTGTATCCTAATCGAAGACTCATGTTATGAGTCCACATCTACTCAACTTTCAAAAAGGTGACAAATTCCAAATCCCGTTAAAAATAATTTAATGGGAGGCTACCGCAGTTGTATAAGTCATCTCATATTTCTTCAATAGCAAACTATAAATTTATTCTTATCTAATTTTTTGTCTTTAAAGGTCCTATATTAATATGTGTGTCACGTCAATTGTTTTTTTTAGAAAACCCCTTTTTTAACAAGAATTTTATTTATAAACAGATAGGAGAAAAAGCCTCTCCTAAAGCATTTACAATCACTAATGGAAAAAAATTGAGAAAATTTATGAAATCTTGAACGAGAAGCTTACGACTTTAAATTATATTTAAGAGCCGACTTTTCCTTTGTAGTTAAGTACCGAAAAAAATCCATTTAGTTTCCCCTTTATGATTAATTTCATCCACCTTGACTAGGTTATTTGAATCTTCATTGTTCCCTAAAATATCAAATGAACTTCTAACTCAAGTGAATTGTATATTGAAACTTTGTCATTTTTATATCAAAAGAATAATGCTACGAGTCTCAACTCCATCCCTCAATGTATTTCACATACATTTATTACAACGTCACGTCTGTTTGAAAATGAATTGGGGGAAATAGTTGGGACTCGTATCATTTTTCATATAAAAAATTATAACAATTTCTCTCAGGAATATGTTTCGAGCCTTAAAATTATAAGTTTGAAAATTTTGCATATATATCTTTGCCCTATTACTCATTTGTTAAAATTGTATTCTTATATCTCCAGTTTCTTAATATTTAATCTTATGACACATTTTATCATGATCCTTATTATATTCAGATTTTCATCATGTCACGTGATGTTTTTTTTTTAATAACCCTGAACCTCCACACGAACGACCCTTTGAACTCTCTCGTGCAAGCTAAACAGGGGGACACTGCGCATGACCGCCTCACACACGAGCCGCACTTAAATACTGGAATACCGGTGGGGAATCGGACCCAAAACCATACGGATAACCCACACCGTCCAGAGCCCGCCCCTTACCACAGAGTAGGTAACCGCTAGGGGGATCGAACTCGTGACCTTTGGCCAACTGAGCGAAACCCTTACCATTGGACCAAGCCATTGTGGTTCACGTGATGTTTTTAATTATGTGATGGTCAATAAGATTGACTTTTTTAGAAATTTATCCAATTCTTTAATAGTGTGAGCATAGAGCACACAACATCGTTAGTTGATGTTAAATGACCCAACTTTTCATTACTCATTTTTTATAGAAAAGTCAATTGGCCCACTCAATTTGTTTCATTGTTTGCACAAAAGTCATTTATTTAAAATCTTGGACTGTTGTAGGTTTTTTCAAGTCCTATTGGGTTTTTTAATAGCAACATCAGTTTTAGGAATACGAAAGGTCTTACTCTTACCTACAAATTTAATACCCTGGTCAGCAAGATTATGAATAGAACGTGGCTCATTCTTTCTTCAAAAAAGTATTTAAAATAGATAAAGTTGCCAGTTGTACAATTTAACAGACATAACGTGCTTAAAGACTTGCTGAGAAAGGTGGGTGAATAAGCGGTGGACACACACATACAAACATATACAACACTGAAGGGTTATAATAAAGTAGCTTTTAAGATCATATAATAAGATCCTAAAATTTGTAAAATTAAATATCCGATATAGAATTATTAGTAGTTAATGATAGTCATATAAAACTTTTGTTATTGTTTAAGTTAGACTCAAAATACATATTACCATCGAGTCCACACACGAATCAATATAAATATGACATGTTAGTATTTTATTTCAGATGTGTCAAATTTATGTGTCTGTATAATATTATCTTACGTGTTTATATGCACATATAAAGAGTTATTTTTTATGTATTTTTGTGGTGCATTATCCTTTTATGTCATAATTTGTGTAGTCCGACAGGGCCATATTAGTCGTGTATAGTGTCTATTGCTTTTACTTGTTTTTTAATTATATTTTTTTACTTCCAACCTTGTAACTTGTTATTAATAATTATGAGGTAATATTTGTTTTGAGAATTATATATACAAAGAATAATTTTAGACTATAAAATAAAAGAATTGCATTGTTAAATGTAATTGTCAATACAACGTGCACCTAATTTCAATATAGCATAAATCTATCTTGTAATAGTCGATACAAACACTTGTCTAGGCACCCAACAACTTAAGAAGCTAGGACCAACTTGTATTGCCAAATACCAAACCATAATAAATAAAACCCTAACTTACGAGGATTGATTTATATCTCCCAGAAGAATAAAGACAAAAAAAATCATATTACCATTGTTGAGAAATATATATATATATATATATATATATATATATATATATATATATATATATAATATGGGACAATGGTGTTATGAATAGTAACTTATGCCGGATAAACATGCATGATAAACATCCATGACATTTTATGTGTTGCATTGCATGCATACATATATACATTATTATTTTATTATTTTTTTAATAATAAATTTTTTAAAAATAAATTTTTTTAAATATTTTTTTTAAAAATACTGTTTTTTTTAAAAGTTTTTTTTTATAAAAAAAGGTTGGTTATTATGGGCTGGGTTTTATCACGGGGGCAAATTTATCGCCGTGCCCTCGGGCACGGGCATCCGCTAGTATATATATATGGGATAATGGTGTTATGAATAGTAACTTATGCATGATAAATATCCATGGCATTTTATGGAATGCATACACATGCATGTATGCATGCATACATATATACAATATTATTTTATTATTTTTTTAATAATATATTTTTTTTTAAATAAATTTTTTATAAAAAATATTTTTATTAAATATTTTTTTTAAAGTTTTTTTTTTTTAAAGATTTTTTTTTAAAAAAAAAAGGCTGGTTGTTATGGACTGGATTTTATCACGGGGGCAAATTTATCGCCATGTCCTCGGGCACGGGCATCCTCTAGTATATATATATATATATATATATATATAGGAGAAGGCTCACATACATCATGCTATATACATCATCCATGCATCACATCTAGTTATAGGCCCTAAAAATATTTTTTTTGCAAATTTTTTATTTTTCTTTTGAAGTTAACATTACAATAAATCGATGTTTAAAAAAATAGGTCAAAATACATTTTGTAGCTATTTTTAAAATATCCACAAAAAACTGCTTAAAATACCTTACTTATAAGGGTCCGCGCTAGCAGTTTTTTGTGAATTTTTTAAAAATCGCTACAAATGTATTTTGACCAATTTTTTTGAATATGGGCTGATTGAAAGATTAATTTGAAGTGAAAAATAAAAATTTTGGAAAAAAAAGTTTCTTAGGACCTAGAACTAGGTGTGGTGTATGGTGTGATGTATACATCATGATGTAGGTGAGCCTTCCTCTCTCTCTCTCTCTCTCTCTCTCTCTCTCTCTATATATATATATATATATATATATATATATATATATATAGGGAGAGGTGCAAAACCGAACATTTTTACGAACATTAAGGAAAAACACCCCAAATCCATTACTTTTAACTCCTATATTGAAAATGGTCCGTGCTAGTGGCACCCGAGACCATTCCAGTCAGCACCCCCCAACCCCACCACTATAAGGGTTGTCATACCCGTTGCCATGGTGCTGCCATCCATGTTGTCATTGGGGGGGGGGGGGGGGGGACTGGCCTGAATGGTTTGAGTGCCGCTGGCGCGGACCACTTTAGACATAGGAGTTAAAATTAATGGGTTTTGGGTGTTTTTCCTTAATGTTCGCTTTCGCTTTTGAACATCTCCCTATATAAAAATGTGTGTGTGTGTGTGTGTGTGTGTGTGCGCGTGTGCATTTGTGCGTGCGCGCGCGTGTGTGTGTGTGTGATAACATTGCGTGCTTTCTATGTTTTTTTCACCGACATAGAATATATTATCTCTCTTTAAAAAATTGACTGACTTACTTGGTTTTTATATTTTGGTTCTCCACCATTAGTGTTCTAATACTCTTAAACAAAGTATAAATAACTTAATATGTCTTTTCTTTTTTAAAAAATTATTTCTATTCATAAAGAGATTAGTTTGGAGCAAAAATTGAAGGCATCGTGGTTGAACGAAGGGGACAAGAACATTAATTTTTCCCGTAAAGCGACTAACTCACACTATCGCTTTAACCAAATTGGAAAAATTACAATGGGGGAGGACGAGTTCACTGAGGAGGTTGAGGTAAAAGGAGCCATCAGGCAGTATTATGAGAGGTTATACATGAAGGAGGAATCTTGGAGACCCAAGTTAAACGGGTTGCAAGTAGGGAGCATTTTAGGGGAAGAGGTCGAAAGGCTGGAGAGTTTTTTTCACGAAAGAGGGGGGTAGTGCAAGTCTTGAGGGTTATGGCTAGTGACGAGTCGCTCGGCCCTGATAGTTTCACTATGGCCTTCCTTCATAATTGAAGGAAAGTTGTGAGAGGATATGTAATGGCAGTTTTCTCCGAGTTTCACGGCAGCGACTACATTCCAAGAAGGTTGAATAATACCTTTATAACTTTGATGCCCAAGAAGGGGTCAATAGATGTGAGGGATTTTATAATAATTAGTATATTAAGGAGTGTGTATAATCTTCTTCGCAAAGTATTGTTAGTCAGACTTAGAAGGGTAATTAACCCTCCCATTACATAGGTTCAAAATGCCTTTGTGGGTGGCAGACAAATTCACAACACAGTGGTTGTGTCGAATGAATGTGTTGAGTCGAGAATGAGGAGTGGGGAGTCGGGTATTATGTGTAAATTAGATATTGAGAATGCATATGATCATGTGAATTAGGAGTTTATTTTATATTTGTGGAAGAGGGTGGAATTTGGGGAGCGGTGGTGCTTATGGATGAAAACTTGCATTTCTTCTATCAAATTCTTTGTTATGGTGAGTGGGATACCAGAAGGTTTATTTTCGATTTCCTGAGGGCTTTGTCAAGGTGATACCCTTTCTCTATTACTTTTCATCTTGGTGATGGTCTCTAAGATGATTGGTCATACAGTCGAGGCAAAGTAGGTTAGTGGAATTCTGATTTGGCAATACTAGCACACAACCCATCGGAGTTTCTCACCTTATATTTGCAGATGTCACAGTTATATTTTTTTATGCGGTTGTTGAGCAGGTGAGATCAATGAGATTATCATTTAGTGTGCTTCGAGGTAGTGTCGGGCCTACATATCAATATAGGAAAGTGCAAGATGATCCTAGTTGGAGGAGTTAAGAATATTGGCTCTTTGGCTGAGATGTTAGGCAGCAGGTTGAGTTCTCGTTCCTCTACGTATCTTAGCCTCCCTTTGGGGGTCTAAAATCAAGTCTAAAATTATTTGGGACCCTGTTCTCAAGAGGATCAAAAGGAGGTTAGCGATATGGAAAAATTACTTTCTCTCTAGGGGGTAACGTTGATCAAAAGTGCGCTATCGATTCTATCAATATATTTATTATCGATTTTACCCCTCCATCATCTAATGCGCCAGTTATCAGAAAAGATGATGAGGGATTTCATATGGAGAGGTATTAAGGAAAGTTTTAAATATTGTTTAGAGAGTTGAGAGGAAGTTTGTAACCCGATTCAGGAGGGGGGTAGGGGTGAAGTTCTTAGACCTTTTCAATAAGGCCTTGTTAGGTAAGTGAGTGTGTAGATTCAATAGAGAGGAGCATCGATTATTGAGAAAAGTAGTGATAGCTAGGAGTGGGGCCTCGCAAAAAGGGTACGTACCAAAAATGGGGAGTTTCACTCATGGGGTGGGGCTGTGGAAGCTCATTTGATAGGGCTAGGAGGGATGTAATCAGTCCACTACTTTCCAATTAGGAAAGAGGAACATAATTATATTTGAAAAGAGAGATGGGGTCAAAGGTACTTTGGAAGATCTCCTTGCATGGATCTACTGACTGTGGAGGGATTAGTGGTGTAACACTTGTCTAGGGTGGGGGTTCGAGTTGTGTGATACCTGAAATTTAGAAGGGGACTTTAGGACTAGGCGCTAGAGGAAGCAGAAGCCTTTTTTGATTAGCCAGACTCGGCACCGGTACCAATAGGAGGGGAGGGTGATTTGAGATGGGTGAGTAGTAAGCAGGGTGTTTCACGATATGAAATTTTTACATAATATTGAGGGGTTCTAGGAGCACTTATTTTCCTTTGAAGGAAGTATAAGGAGTGAAGGAGTCTCCAAAGTTTATCTTAGTCATTTGGACTACTATTAGACAACATATCTTGACAATAGAGGGGTTGAAAAATAGGGAGAGGCAGATGTCCAGTCATTATTGGTTGTGAAATGAAACAGAGGAAATGATTAGCCATTTTCTTATGCATTGTGGTGACAAGAGGATAGTGGTATGTATTCTTCGTTATAGGTCATGTTAGTTGGGTAATGCCTCATACAATGAATGAGGTGATGGCAGTATGGAGTATTCCTAGGGGTTGGAAGGGAGATAGGAAAGTATAGAGGATGGTCCCTTATTATATACTTTAGACGGTATGGCAGAAGAGGAGCATGAGGTGCTGCGACGAGATGTAAGTTTCCCATGCTAGAATTCTATACATCTTTTTTAGTATGCTCCTACTTTCGCATAGGATTAATTACACCATGTCGATTTCTTTATTTATGGATTTTGTTGACTAATTATAGGGGGAGCCTAGACATCTAATTTTAATAGGCAAGAGATTTTGATTTTGATAATTCTTTCTTTTTTATTGGATATAATTCTTGTATATGGGATTCCGCCCCTTTAATCGGGTTTTTCATTTTATGAATCATTTATTTATCAAGAAAAAGTCTCTCTACGTAAATAAATTTTCATTTTAAGTCCGTCTACCTAACTTGTTTTCAATGTTTTTGTGGAATTATTGTAAAAATAGCTAAAGTATCCTAAATTATCTTTAACAGTAAATAAATAAATGTCCTTAAAATAGTTTTAACAACGTTATAAATAATGTAGCTCTAGTCTTTTAGTGTAAATTTTGGAGAAGATAAAAATTAAAATATGTACACCTACTTTAGCTGCATTGTAAATAATGTTGAAAATTAAAAATGTCGCTCAATTTATATTTTATATTACTTTAGCGGCATATATTTTAGTGCAACTAATTCCCTAGTTTCAATAATGTTGATTGTACCTAAAATAAATTAATGGTAGGCCATATCAGACATGGAGAAAAAGTATCATGCCATGTAGGACACGGTTATAGTTTTGTAAAATGTCTATGGAAAAAATGAAAATGCACTCAATAGGAGACAATACAATTAGTTCTCACGAAGAAGTTCAATGCCGTGCATCTTCTCTTGCATAACTTGAATTCATCAATTGCTACTTCCTGCCTTTGTTTTACCTTTTTCTATATGTTCCTTCAAGTTTTCACCAAGTACATTTTAAATCTCTAACATTTTTTTATTTTTAAATTTTTATATTTAATGTTTTCCAATATTACAAAGATATCCTCCTCGTTAAATATTCTATCATCGAGTCCAAAGCCAATTGGAAATAGGTGGAGGGTCCCGAGAATCATATATAATTTGGTGCATGGATTTAATTATCCAATGTGATACGTTATATCTCAACATGCCACCTCACATATGTCCTCACTTGAGTCTAACATGAGGACATGTTTATATTGGGTGAGATGGAGAAATTGGTCCGTTGGGCCATATATAGCTTGCTCTAATATCAGGGTAAATATTGGAGCATCCAACCTCACACCAATTGGTAATGGGTTAAGGGGTCTCAGGAACATATATACTGTGGTGCAAGGCTCTATTTTCTAATGTGATACTTTATATCACAACACTCCTCATCTAATTATATCGTAGACTAAGTACTCAATCACACGGATTTAAGTAATGATAATTCTTCAGAAATTTCTATTTTCACAATCCCTATTGAAACCCCCAACATTCTCTTGGCCAAAGAATAAGAAGAGACTTGTTGATGTAGGTGACATTGCTCTTTATTGAAAAGATATTAAGATCATATCATAGAAGTTCTAAGATATTTACTAAACAACTTTCGTCGTTGATATCTCATTATTCACACTTTCTTAGAAAGGGGGATGCAAATAGGGGTTGGAGTCTGTGGGTACCCGAATTTGCCATCATGGGCCCGGACGAGTAGCCTAATAAAAACGGCTCAAAGTCCGGACCCCTCGCACCTTAACTAAATTCCGTTATGACTTAGTCTTCTCCTAGGATCTCGTATAGAGATATTCCAGGAGAAAAAGATGGACGTGGGGGATTCCAACACCCCCATTCCCCGAAGATAAACATGTATATAATAAACCCTAAGCCTAGGGCAAGAGGCACGCACTATATTCTCTGCAAACGCTCCCCGGAGTATATAGAAATAATACTTACTGCACCACCGTGGACGTAGGCATTCTTGTTGAACCACGTACATTATTGTGTTGTGTGATTGGCATCTTATGTTCTTTATTTTTTCTTGGTGATTGCGCTTTTCTCATTTATTTGTGTTGAATATAACTATCACCATAATCGGCGCCGTGTGTGGGAACGTTTGTCTTCCCTGAGAATGCCCACACCAACAAAGAAGTTTGAAATGTATTGTCACAACAGTAATGCCCCTCAGGCAGGAGATATCCAAGAATAACCTGCTCCTGACAGGATCAGATCTGAAGTTCGGCGTTCAGATCAGAGGGCTCGCCCAGAGAGGCCATCCTCAGAGGAAAGCCAAGGACTAACAAGGTCCACACAATTCTCCAGACTGATTGATGCCTATGAGGCAAGGCTCCAAAAGTAAAGGGAGTCCGCTCATAAGCAAGAGGCTGAGAATGCTCGCCTAAAAAGGAAATTATAAAGGATGGAGAAAGAGATCCATCGCCGCACTAGGCGACGTCCATACCGCACTCCTAGCCCTCTGGCGAGCAAGTCTCGTAGACGAGAAAGGAACCCTAGGCATGGATCCCAAAAGAGTGAGAAGCACGAGTCAAGGGATGACTCTCTCGAGCACTAGTGACCAACTCGCAGTTACAGGAGCCCAGCTCGTAGCAATGAGAACATACGAAATTTGGTCTGAAGGGAGATGGACCAACACCCAGCACATCGCGGCGCAAGATCGACCAGGGAGCTTGCTAGATGAGCTCTCAAGACCCATATGAAATCCCCTTTCTCAAGGGAAATAAAAGTAGAGGAAGCCCCGAAGAAGTTTGCTATTCCTAGATTCAAGATTTATAACGGAAAAACTGACCCCATTGATCACGTTAGGCAGTACAGGCAAGCCATGACTCTCTGGAACCACCGGTATGCACTGATGTGCCGAATTTTTCCCTCGAGCCTGCATGACGTGGTACAAAAATGGTTCGAAAGGCTCCTTCACAGGTTTATCATAAGCTTTGAGTCCCTGGTCGAGCTCTTTACGACCCGCTTTATTACTAGTAGCTCCCATACCAAAAGGATGAATGATTTACTAACAATGAAAAAGACGCCTCAAGAGAGCCTCCGAGACTATGCGAAGAGGTACTGGGAGTTTTTCAATGAGGTCGAGGACTGCTCGGAGTAGGTAACAGTGGCCTCTTTCAAAATTGGGCTACCCAGCTCTTGCCTTCTGCACCAATCCCTGACGAAGAAAGAGGCCACGAACATCGACGACTTGATGGCTCGCATCGAGAAGTACGCCAAAGTGGAGGATGTGACCCGCCTGAGCACAGGGGAAAACGGTCGAACTAAGCTCGCTGTCAAAGGTAACGGCAAAGTTGAGAACCAGAAGAAAGGAGGCAAGAATGGCTCCAAGAACGGAGGCAAGAATGATGTTTCAAAAGCATTTCAGGCAGTCAACACTGTCTTTAAAGAACCAATTTATAAGATTCTGGCGAAGATCAAAGACAAGCCATTTATTAAGTGGCCCAAAAAGATGGGAGGAGATTTATCAAAGAGAAATAATGCGCTGAGATGCGCTTTTCATAAAGAGGGAGGACATAAGACTGATCATTGTAAAGCTCTTAAGTCCCACCTCGAAGAGCTGGCCCAGTCTAGGCACCTGAACGAGTTTATGGAGAAGAAGGTAGAGAAAGATACTGCCAATGGAGAAGAAAGACTTGACAACGTACTCGAAGATGATTCTGGCCATGAATTCGTGGTAATTCATGGGGAATCTGATATGAAGCAGATTTAGGGGAATTCAGCTCGGATGGAGGTAAAAAATCTTACACCAGTAATGCAAGCTTTTTAGATCGATCCAGCCAAGACCCAATCAGTAAAACGTCGGCGAGCAGATGATGTCGACTATAGCAAACATATCGTGTTCACAGATGAAGATCTGGTGGGAGTGAGAACCCCATATCATGATGCCTTGATCATTACGCTCAGGATATCCAACTTTGATGTCAACAAGTTAATCATCGACCAAGGAAGCTCATCCGAGGTAATGTATCTCGACCTATTCAGAAAATTAAAGTTAAGCGTCACCGACCTGAAGGAAGCCACTGTCCCTCTAGTTGGTTTCGCTGGAAAAGTGACTATTCCACTGGGAAAGATTATGCTACCAGTAAGGTCAGGATGTATCTCCATGATGATTGAGTTTCTGGTAGTCGATATTGACTCGCTATACCAAGCTATCCTCGGGAGAGGATAGCTGCATGCGATGAAGGCAGTCCCCTCAACTTACCATCAGAAACTCAAATATGTGATCGAGCGAGGAGTAATGGAGATCCATAGCGATTAAGCAATGGTAATAAGATGCTTCATAGCGGCCATTCACCCAAAACCAGAGAAGAGGGTCGAAAAGCCCAATGATAAGGTCGAGGAACAAGAAGGTCTGACACCTTCAAAATAGCACTTAAGGTACGGAAGAAACGGAGTAGAAGAGACTAAGCTCCTCCCCTCTGAGCGGGTCATCGAAAACCTAGAGGAAGTTACAACTGGGGTTAGCGAGAAGGATAGGATATTCTTGATTGGAGCTTCTCTCACAGATCAAGAAAGGAAAGAATTGACGATTCTGCTGAGAAGTAACATAGACGTTTTCGCGTGGGAACCATATGAGCTACCTGGAATTAATTCCAGTGTGGTTTGTCATCGGTTGCATGTTGACCCCACTTTCAAATCTATCACGCAGAAGGCACGACGAACTGCGCCCAAGAAGGCAAAAGTCGTAGAAAAAGAAGTTAAAAAATTGTTGGATGCAGGATCCATACGGGAGGTTCAATTCCTCAAATGGTTATCCAACCCAGTAGTAGTTCCAAAGAATAATGGGAAATGGAGAGTCTGCATTGACTTCACTGAACTTAACAGGGCTTGCCCTAAGGACAGTTTCCCTCTCCCAAAAATCGACCAATTGTGGACGCCACAGCAGCTCACGAAAGAATGAGTTTTCTGGATGCATATTCGGGGTATCAACAGATCCCTCTGTATGCACCAGATCAGGACAAGAACGCATTCATCACCACCGTCGAATTATACTGTTACAAAGTCATGCCCTTCGGGCTCAAAAATGCAGGGGCAACCTACTGGCGGCTAGTCACCAATTTGTTCAAAGACCAAATGGGAGACACCATGGAAGTCTACATCGATGATATACTCGTCAAGAGCAAAAACAAAGAAGACCACCTCTTAGACCTATCGAGAACTTTTGAAATACCGAAAGAAGCTCAATGCGAGAAAGCGTTCTTTTAGTGTCCAGTCAGGAAAATTTCTTGGGTACTTGGTCAGTAAGAGAGGCATCGCGGATAATCCGGACGAGATCGATGCAATCAACAGGGTACAGCCCCCTCGCACAATACGGGACGTACAGAAGCTCACTGGAATGCTCGCTGCCTTGAACCATTTTATCTCGAAGTCCTCTAAGAAATGCAAACCATTCTTCCAGCTCTTGAAGGGAAACAAGCCAATAGAATGGAATCAAGATTGATCGCAAACATTGAACGAGCTTAAGGCTTACCTTAGCTCACCACCCCTGCTCGTCATACCTCAAGAAAAAGATTCCTTGTACTTATACCTCGCTGTTTCCAACCACGCCGTCAGTTATGCTCTGGTGTGCTAGAAAGTAGGAATCCAACACCCCGTTTATTACGCGAGCATGACCTTAGCAGCAATACCTGCCACTAGAGAAGCTCGCCTTTGCACTTGTAATAGCTTCAAGGAAGTTGAATCACTACTTTGAAGCTCACACCATCATCATCCTTACATCGTATCCTCTTAAAGCAATCCTAAGGAAAGCGGATTTGTCGGGCAGACTGACTAAATGGTCGGTTAAGCTCGAACAATTTAACATCCAATTTCAACCAAGGAATGCAATCAAAGGACAAATCCTTACTGATTTCATAGCTGAATTCATAAGCGAGCATCCTCTCGACCAACTTCAACCTATGAAGCAAAGAGAAAACCACGCAACAGAGGGAGTTTGGTAGTTATTTGTTGATAGAGCCTCCAACTCAAAGGGGGTAGGAGTAGGCATTCTGCTTGTTACTCCATAAGATACAATCCTCGAATAGGTAATCAGGCTTGGATTTGAAGCCTCCAACAATAAGGCAGAGTATGAGACTTTGATAGCCGGCCTCCAGAAGGCACACACTTTGGGGGTGAAGCAGTTACAGGTGTTCGACGACTCACAATTAGTCTCCAATCAGATAAGTGGGGATTAAAATGCAAAAGATGAAAGAATAGCCTCCTACCTCGCCTTGGCAAAGAGGCTAATGGCTAGCTTCGAGGAAGTTAGTGTCCTACAATTTCCCAGAGGACAGAATAGCCATGCTGACGCCCTGGCATCCCTGAGTTCGTCAATCAATTCCGACTTGAAAAGAACGATCCCTATCGACTTCTTCGCTCATCTGAGCATCAACTAGAGCGATGAGCTGCCAGGAATGGAACATGTGCTCCAGATTGAGTCAGGACCCAGTTGGATGGACCCTTTAAGGAACTATTTGAAAGATGGCGTACTTCCAAGCGATAGGAAGACTGCTCATCAGATAAGAGTCAAAGTTGCTCGCTTTCACTTATCTCCTGAGGGAAAGCTGTATAAGAGATCGTTCTCCGGCCCTTACCTATAATGTGTTCACCCGAGGGATGTCGAGAAAATTCTACACGAGCTCCACGAAGGAATCTATGGAAGCCATAGTGGAGGAAGATCACTAGTTTTTCGAGCTATGAAGAAAGGCTACTGGTGGCCATATAAGCAAAAAGATTCGGCAGTGTACGCTTACAAATGCAAGAAATGTCAGCTACATGTTCCTATGGTTCACAAACCTACCAGCGACCTAAGATCACTCATCATCCCTTGGCCTTTCACCCAATGGGGAATGGACATCGTAGGACCACTTCCTATCGCCACTGGCAACCGCAAGTATCTATTGGTACCAAAGGATTACTTCACCAAATGGATCGAGGCAGAGCCACTAGCAAACATTCGAGATGCAGATATGATGAGATTCATATGGAAAAACATAATTACCCATTTTAGAATCCCCAGAACCATCATCACTGACAATGGAACACAGTTTGAGAGTGGCCCTTTCCAGAACTTCTGCAATGAACATGGGATCAAGCACTATTTTAGCTCGATAGCGTAACCTCAGAGCAACGGTCAAGTCGAATCTTCCAACAAAATGGTGATTGATGGGTTAAAGAAACGATTAAAGAGAGCCAAAGGCGCATGGGTGAACGAACTACCGCATATTCTGTGAGCTTACCGCACTACCCCACATCAGGCAATAGGGGAAACCCCATTCTCATTAACGTATGGAATGGAAGCGGTCATCCCATTGGAAGCATGCCTACTAACTATGAGGTCCACCCTTATCGACCAGGGCCATAATGATGTAGCATTTCTCGCTGAACTCGACCTAGCCGACGAACGCAGAAAACTTGCCTTAGTGAAACTAGCGAGCTATCAACAATAGCTCGCAAAACACTATAACAAAAAGGCCAATCCATGGGCATTCCGAGTTGGAGACTATGTCCTAAGAAAAGTCCTTGGCAGCGCAGTAAGACCATCAGACGGCAAGGTTGGGCAAAACTGGGAAGGACCATTCAAGATAACAAGAGATGATCTGCAAGGAGCCTAATACTTAGAAACGCTGGAGGGTAGAGAGATACCCCGAGCATGGAAGAAATTCTATTTTTAGTTTTTTCTTTCGTCTTTTACAAGCTTTATGAAACTGGCAGCTCATTTACTTATGATTAATAAAAGTTGTTTCGCGGTTGCATTCTATGAGGTGTCAGTTAACTAATATATGAACTTTATAACTTGAACACCCTTTCCAAGTGACAGTCACACTACTCAGTACACGATAGTAGGGAAAACACCCTCCTCAGGTTTTCGTTATGAAGCACGAACAACCTCTTAGCATTGCCCCTGACAATATATGAAGCCCTACAGGAGATCCTTAGGCAATTTGGCCAAGTCAAATTGGTCGCCAAATAATGTTTGGTTAAAAAAACCTTGATCGGATAGAGCATCCAACACCAGGTGTGTCCTCGCTAATTGCCACACTTAGGCCTAAAGGAGTGTGACGACACGACCTAAAAGGTAAAGTAAGGCAAAATGGTATCTCATAAGCATACTGGACTGGAGGTACACTGACTCAACAATGCAAACTTACCAATCTAGTTGGCCACGAGGGGCCTAAAATTATTAAGCGAAGAATAAATGACGCAAAAAATATAGAACACTTGTTTAGTCGGTGAGTTCACTCAAAACATAAATTTTATATTACTTCATCACATTTACAACAAGAACGTACAACCTATGTTTAATCGGCGAGATCGCCCAAAACATCAATATTACATTACTTTATTACATATGTATACAGAGTTATAACTTGTAAAATCTTAATGAGGCTGAGGCCTCTGAACAAGATAATCAGCCACTTGTGCTCTTCGACCGTCATCCGGATGAGGAGTTAATTCCTCCTCGACCTCATTCGCATATGAGTCCAACAGCTGCTGAGGGATGGCATTGATAGGGATCCACTGATCATCCCTCCTAAAGGGGTTAGGCCTTAAAGTGGAAGGAGAGATCTCGTGACAGTACCAGAGTATTGAGTTCCTTGGAACTTACAACTCCTTGAGGGTACTCAACCATCCCCTAATAAATACGAGCTCTTTAAACTATGTTAGCCTCGTCGGAGCATCTACCCAACCTTGGTTGTAACCATCAGCACATACTCGCCGAGGTCCTCTCTTAAATAGATGCCTCAGACGTGTGACATCCCTTTGAATCCTAGCAGTAATCATGTATGATCGATATATATCTTCACAGACCTCATCCATTTCCCTAGTTGGGCTTCTTATGTTTGTACCAGCTCGCGGAACAGTCGATGGGGTAAAACCTCGCAACATCGGAGGAGCATCGCTAGGTCCTGTGACAGCTCGTGATGAGGAGGAACCCCTTAAAACGCGAGGCGCAGTGCTCGGCACATGCTCCCTGAGGTGCAACACTTCCATCCTCAAGGACTCATTTTCCTGATGCATAACTTCTCTGACTTGGTTAATCTCAGTAGCATCGAGGAGTCTTGATCTTAGAGTATTCACTATCTCTTGAACAAAAGCTCCAACGTCTTCTATTTCCTGAAGCCTGTCTTTCATTTTAGCCACGAGCTACGTCTGATCTATGAATCGCTTATTCCTCAAGCGCAGCGATTTGCAAATTCTTACAAAGGTATGACGAACTTGAGGGCTCACATCAGGACCATGCATTCTTCCCAGTTGATAAGTGGTTGGTATATATTCATCTATATCAATCGACTACAGGCCATAAAAGAGCAGTAAAGGATAAAATGAATCAGTACACCGAGGGAAAAAGTCTTTTCATTCATACATAAAGGACCAGAGTACATTGAGAATCAGAAAGGAACATTACAAACAAGTCAAGAACATCAAACCAATCCTAAAAGTAGATCAGCTGGCGACCTCAATTTGTTCAAAAGAAGTTGGTTGCTTCCCATTATTAGCAGCAGTAGGGGCATCTCCCTCAGGAGGGACAACTTCTGTCGCCCCAGCAGGAAGGGCATCAACAGTAACCGATTAAGAAGCAGGGTCAATACCTTCGATGGCTGGGGCAGGAGTTTAATTTGTGACAGGCTTTGGGCCTGGATCATGCTCATCAAACAAGGGAGAAGTAACATCCACCCCGGTAGCCAAGAGGGCCTTGTTCCAGCCCTTCTTAAAATTCAGAAGGCTGATATAGCCTATCTGAACCTCGGCATCTTCATATGCGGCATCCCACCCGGAATTATATGAATCTTCCTTAATGGTGGCTACCTCGGACTCCTTCTCCTTCAGCTTCCCTACCAGCACTTTATTCTCCTCCACCACTTCTAGCTTGCTCGAGCAGACTAAATCATAGGCCTACCGTAGTTCGTTCAGTTCTTTGACCGCTGCTTCCCTCGCTCGATTGGCTTCAATGAGGGCCAAATCGAAAGACCTCCGAGAAGTATCAACAGCCTTTAAGCTGGCCTCGATCTCAATACTCTTCCCTTTCAGAGCAATGCTCTGCTTCTCGAGCTCATCATTCTTATTCACCAGCTCGTCGCGAGAGCGATAAAGCACGGCAAAATTAGTCACAAACTCTAAGAAAAAGAAGGCATTAGAAGAAAGAAACAAGCAGAATTTTACCCGTGTTAAAGAGAAGAAATAGACCTACTAAGTCTAGCCTCTGACTCGCTTATAAGGCTAACTGGTCAGTCCCCATTGCCCTTTGGATATCAGCGGGCAGGAATACTCTTTAGAGCAGCGTAGGAGACAGTTGGGGAGAGATGGCAACTTAGTCCCCTTTGGCAACGCTGACACAGGCACTAAGGCCTGCCCAGGCTTCGTCCTCACTTCCACTCTCCTCCTCTCTCTCATTCTCCTTTTTTACCCTCTTCCTCTCCTCAAACATCTTTCTCTCTTCACTCTTCTTCCTCTCCTCTTCTCTCTTCCTCTCTCTCTCTCTCTCAACTGCTCTTCTTTTTTTCTCTTCTTCTCCTGCTCATGAGCAGAATACTGAGAACCAATGGCAACAGACCCACTGTTGGATTTCTGCTTCTTCGACCTCTGATCAAGAAGCACATCATCCTCATCATCATCATCACATATCAAGTTTCTCCTGGGGGAACCATTTCCTTGCTAGAACTGCTAGATGTACTTGAAGACTCTTGAGCCTCAGAAACCTCTTCTGAGCTTGAGGAACTGTCACTACTGGAGCTCGACTCACCAGAACCACCTTCAGCACGTCCTCTAATATCACTCTCAGAACTACTCTCTTCCTCGTCTAAATGAATGGGATCGACAGCAGCTTCTTCAGAAATATCTAAGTCAGGAATGCTGTCTACAGGCCTCGTAATGAAATTGGACCCGATGTTCTTGTACTCAAGCAGGAAAGAAGCTGACCGGGAATATTCACCATCAGCCAAAGATTCCCTGATATTCCAAGCTTTAATCAGCTCGACAACTCGAACCTCGCTAAGGGCAGGTTCCAAGTTATTTGTCCTCGCTGAAAAGAAAATAGGAAAATGTCAAAAAAAATCCCACATTAACAAGTAGATGGAAAGAGTCGAGCGAAGACTACCTATGTAATCTTCCCCGTAAAAGGGAACAGTGAATCTATAAGACCTCGCCCCCTCAATCTGGGGGGAGAACTGCCAATTCCTAGAAATAAAGCCATCTTGCCAGTAGTCCTTGTGGGAATCAGGTAAATTTACTACCAATACCCTGTCAAGACTCCTGGCCTTGAGGTAAAGAAGACCAGAGCTCGTTTAAGAGAAAGAATAACAAAACAAACTTCAGCAAGCCCTAATTTAGTGCCATAAAGTTGATTTATTCTGTGAACACCATTGACTATCTTCCAGACGTTGGGCGAACACTGTGCAGGGACAATGTTGAAATAACCAAAGAAATAAAGGAACACGTTATTGGAGGAAAAGTAAGCCCCCCTTGGGAAAGTAACAGGGCATGAATCCAATGAGCGCCCTCTATCTCTCTAACATTCTTAGGGAGAGAGGCGCACTCAATCTCTACCCACTTTGGAATATTATAAAACTTACTAAACTCAGACACTGATCTATTACCTATCTTTGTCATTTGTAAACCCTAAATTGAAAAATCAAAGAAAACTCAACAGAGAAAGCACACAGAGAGAGAG
This sequence comes from Sambucus nigra, assembly GCA_949130495.1. NCBI lineage: Eukaryota > Viridiplantae > Streptophyta > Magnoliopsida > Dipsacales > Adoxaceae > Sambucus > Sambucus nigra. The sequence goes on from OX422210.1 coordinate 746,252,446, forward strand.
GAAAGGGGACTTACGAGATGAGAGTTTGACTTGGACGATGCAAGATCACAAGCCCAGATGACGAGGGAGATTGAAAGCGAAGAAAATGAAGACCTGGAGAAGAGGGCGCAATAGCTAAAACTTGCAGAAGATGAGGGAACACTATGAAGCTTGAAATGACAACTAAGGAACACTGCTCCAAATAACTTTTAAATGTTCCCAATCATCGCGCATAGGACACGAATCAACTGCCGCCTAAATCAGTTCTCGACTTTGGAAAGAGTTACACAATTTACAAAAGAGAAATTATGACAAATCATTTAAATTTATTGAGCCCCAATCGTGGCCCAACAACTTTAGGGGTAATTGTGGGTACCCTAATTTTCCATCATGGGCCTAGACGAGTAGCCTAATAAAAACGGCCCAAAGTCCGGACCCCTCGCTCCTTAACTAAATTATGTTATGACTTAGTCTTCTCCTAGGATCTCGTATAAAGATATTCTAGGAGAAAAAGATGGACGTGGGGGAGGACGTGGGGGAGTCCAACACCCCCACTCCCCGAAGATAAACATGTATATAATAAACCATAAGCCTGGGGCAAGAGGCACGCACTGTATTCTCTATAACGCTCCCCGGAGTATATAGAAATAATACTGACTGCACCATCGTGGACGTAGGCATTCTTGCTGAACCATGTATATTACTGTGTTGTGTGACTGGCATCTTATGTTCTTTATTTTTCTTGGTGATTGCGCTTTTCTCATTTATTTGTGTTGAATATAATTGTCACCACAGAGTCTATATCAGCATCATCATCATCATCATCCTTGCATTAATTCCATCACATGGGGTCATACACAGTGATTCTCCTTTTCCATTATAATATATTATAAGTGATATTATCATTCAAATTTAATTCCTTAAGATATGTTCTAATAATTTCTTCCCAAGATAGCTTAGGACGTCCCCTTTGTCTTTTACCCTCCATTTTCGGTAGTCTTCCTCTTGTTATAGGTGCATCTAATGCTCTACGCAACACATGTATGAACTATCCAAATCTACTTTCTCTTAATTTATCACTAATGGGAGTTACTCCTAATTTATCTCTCACATACTAGTTTATAATCTTCTCTTTTTCAGTAATTCTCGTCATTCATCGGAGCATCTTCATCTCAATAACATGGATATTTTGCTCATGTTTTTTATTTAAATCCCAACACTCCATTCCACATAGGGTCGTTGGCCTAACAACCATTCCATAAAAAATTTCTCTTAATTTATTAGTTATCCTCTTATCGTATAACACCCCACTCATTTGTCTCCATTTCATCCATCCAATTGTTATTCTACTCGTAATATTTTTATCAATACTCTTAGTGAACCTAAATAATAAAAATTATTGATTTGCTTTATCAGTTTTTATTCAATCTTTAATATTATGCTATCTGATAACTCATTATTAAATGTACAATTCTGATGAGTTTCAGTCCCTTAGACGCTAAGGCATTTCTCCAAGTATATATTCTCATCATTAAGGTCTCCTTTGAAGTGTTTACCAAAACTATACTATCCGCAAACAACAAACACCATGTGAAAAGGCAGTATGAATGCTATGACACCTCCTTACAGAGAGTGGAATGTATTTATACTACTATGAGAATGAAAGAGTGCGCAAATAATTTTATCTTTTTACCCTAATATATATCTATGTGATAAAACAGATAATCAAACAAAGCATTCAACAAAGGCAAAGTTTCGGGAAAAATTCCCTCAGGGTAAAAACTTTTATTCACTTTATAAAATTTACAAATCGCAACTTATAAATTCTATAAAGGAATCTACAGTAGACGAATCACCCGCAAGTGACCTTCATCCACAACTATAATCCTCGCAAGAATCACAAGACTACAGTCCTCCTTCAGCCTCAGCCTTTATTCAGCAGTGAGTTCCCTCGGGTATCATATGTTATCCATGGAGATGCCTTCTCCACAAAGGTGTATGAAAGAATATAAAACTTTCTAGGATTTAAACGAATTCACAAAACTAGATATTCGGGATGTTAGTTTGTGAATTAAACAGAATTTTTACAACACAAATATTAAAGAACTTTTGTAAAATTTATGCAGAAATAGATCTGGCAAAAGTCTTAGAAAAAATAAACATAGAACAGATATTTATTGGGCGTTCAAAAAATTTGAGACGGTGACATCGTTCGAAAGATATTACAGTGTCGTTCAAACGAGATGATGATTTCTTTCAAACGAGATCAATCTCGTTTCTAACGATATCAAAAAACTGAGACTTTGAGTCTTCATTTGAACCTCGTTTTAAAAACATTTTGAACGACTTCCTAACGACATGCAATCTCATTTAAACGAGATTTAAAAATAAAATTATTTTTCTTTTTGAAATTAAAAAAAAAACTCTTATTCATTTTTGATAAAAATTAACATCCCCAAAATTAATTTTGTAAATTAATTTAAACTCTAAATTTCATTGTACCTTTACGGGACGTTGGAAAGTGTTCAAACTTGGAGATGCTCGAGTTCGGTTCGTCTTGATGGTGAGTGACGATTTGTAACAAGATATGACAAACTAGTCTAAAACTATGCTATGAACAATGTTAGAAAAATTGTTCTTATAGCAAGGGACATATACTTATATGTCCTTAATAATTTCATCCAATACTACGATAAATGAGTAAGGACTTAAAGTCGATTCTTGATGTAGGCCCACTTTAACCGTAAAATCATTAGTTTCTCCACAAATAGTTCTTACCCTAGTCGTTATGTTATTATATATATCTTTAATAACTTTATTGTAACTAACAAGGATTATTTTCCTCCTTAAAGCCCACTATATTATATCCCTAGGTACTCTATAATATGTCTTCTTTAAGTTTATAATGACCTTGTGTAAATTTTTTATTCTTAATTCTATATTTTTCCATTAGTTGTCTTAATAAGTAAATAGGTTCTGCGCTGGATCGCCCTGGCATAAATCCTTGTCCGAAATACTTGATTCATTGTCTAAAAATTCATTGCCACTTTTTGGATGTGCATATTGTTCTCCAGTTGATGCAACTAGTAAATAAATCTAAATTATAGAGTACTTGCATGAATATTTAGATGAATTTATATAATTTTGTGGATTCCATATACTCGACTGAATACATGAGACACTTATTCCCAATTATTACCGATTTTTATACTAGCAAAAGGGTCCACGTAAAAATTATTAAGTATTCTCGATAGCGTGCTTGTATGCACCTAGAATAGAATAATTGTATCATTGCATAATATGAAGCATATCATGGTCATTATGAAATTTTAATCCTTGTCCTAAAATCAGTATCTAACCACGACCTCCAGATTTGAAATTTAATTTCGTATTTTGTTGGTTTACACAATGACATAAATATCGTTAATGAGCTTAGGAACATTGAATTTTGTGATGTGATTATGTGATCAAAAATTATAAATGTGACATGAGTTACTACTTTTTTAATGATATATACTAAAAGTGGATAATTTTAGTTTGAACCATATCGCATGCCCAGTCAATGCAATATAAAGTCGCTTTTTTACATGTCAAGAACTAGTATATTTTTTGGGTTTTTACTTTCCTTGGTTAATTGTGAGTATGTCAAGAAAGGTTATGATCTTGTCAACCAATTGATTTCTTATCCTTGTGATAATCAGGTGATTATGTATCGTTCGATGCTTCAATTAAGAATACTAGTACTTTTCTTAGGGAAGACTTTGATGTGAGTGATGAACTGTTATAGTTAACTACAACTAAAGAGGAAAAAGTAATTGGCATAAGATAAAGCCAAAGTAAAGATTCAAAAATAAAGAAAGTAAAGTTAATGCACTGAAAGAAAAAATTACCTAAAGTAAAACTAATGTAAAGGATAGGAAAATTTTAATAAACTATAAAAAAAGTTACAATTTCCCGTCTAAACTTCTTTGAACGTAAGGGAAATTTTAAATAAATGAAAACCAAAAGGAAAAATAATAAAAATGAGTAAATATAGTTTTTTAGTTCGGGGAGTCCTTCATTTGTCCACTAGATTCTTATTTATAGATTTTATGGTCATACAATTGTCACGTAACTCCTGGGTAGTTATCCAATTAGATTTTATCACCTAGGTGTTTAAGTTCCCCTATAACCACCACTTAGTGCTTATTCCCATGTCCAAAGCCTTGACAAGTGTCAAGCATTTGAGTTCACTTTAGTATTAAACCCACGCATTATAATCGTCTTTAATTTCCATTTAGTAATTCTACATGGCAAATTCTCATTGGATGGAAATTATATGGTGTAAACATGCACCTCGCACTAATTAATTTTTGAGAAAAAGTTTATTATAAGATTATTGTTTTCCACGTTCATGAAATTATTAATTTTAATCACCCACTTCATATATAGATGTCTGTTGGCAATGAAATGATCATAACTTCAATCTATTAGTTTCTTCAACTGCACTATTTATCTCACACTCTTTCATCGTCTTTGAATTCAACAATGGCATCCTAAGAGAAATTAAGGCTCTACTTCGAACTCAGTCACACTAATTTAAATCCATGAGGGGTCAATAGTATCTCCCTAGATCAATTTTGTGATGACAAGTTGGTCACCGCTGGTGTTCGAATGAAGATTGGTCATGAACTTTACGAAATCCCTTCTCTGTCCTTTTTTGGTGGGTCTAATTCTAATGTTATTATGTCATTTATTATAGTCTCAACATCTCATAGTGATAAGAAGTGATCCTCAAAGAAAAAGATGTTGAGGATAATGGTGCCTCTAAAGTAAAATTTTCTAAGTATAAACCCAATTATATCATTTGAAACTCATTTAATGACTATGGCGAGTGTCCCACCATTAATCAAGATGTTCCTTTGATGACTCTCCATCTTGGGACTATATGGGATGAACCTATTTTTTCATATCATGATTCCATATCCATTAGTTATAATCAAGACTTGTGTTTTTGTTTCCCACTTGAGTTTCAAGCACAAGTGTTTTCCCCAACTTCTTGATCCATCCAAATATGGCATATGCTTAGTTAAATCCTTACCAACCTTATTTTTCTTTCAACACTTTCAATATCAGTACTTGAGCCTTTTAGATTCCTAGAATCATTCATTTTATAAGGTTCCAAGGTATTTCTCCAATGATGCTCACAACTCCTATCACGCTCTTGTCTATCCCACCTCTTATTATATCATCAAATACCTTACTGCATCTTATACCCTAGCTAGGACAGCTGATGCGAGTGGAAATTGAGTGTTCGTATAGGGACACTGTCGTTGATTTCGGCTCTGCTCTACATGCAAAAAACCTTGCGAGGCAAGCACAGCGGTACGTCGGGTATCAAGAATCCACAGGGAGTGATTGAATTTTAAATTTTAATTGTTTAATAACTTCAGGAATAAAGGAGTAAACTAAATAAAAGAAAACATGATGGGCAGTTATGGTGACAAAAGAAAAGAATAAGTTACGCTACACAAAAGTAAAGAGAGGATCGGGATCGCATTCCACGACACGCGTCGAAACAACTACTAATTAGAGTTAAGGCTCGAAAGCCATTTAATCGAGAATTTTTAATTAAGCATAAACATCACATAATAAGAAATTTAACCCAAAGTTGAGAGATTAAACATTTAACTAAAAATGGTCACACGCGGATTAAATCCGGATTGTCGCTATAAACTTTAACGTTGTGTGACAAAGAAAGATAAACGCATAGCAATCCAACTTTGATACGCGCGATTTCAATTAAACGCAATTTTACACAAAACCTAGTTTTTGGAGCTCAAACCCATTAATGGCGGAACACAACCCCGACCTTATTTATCTAAGGGCACGATATGGAAATAAACTAAATTACACTAATTAAACTAATAATTCAATAAATAGCTAACTACAACTAATTAATAACGCATGAAATTACACTACAAAGTAAGAAATGAACAAGAATAATTATATTAATGGTGGTGGAAATGAATAGTTCAACTTACATAGCCCAAATGGTTGTCATCCCAAAGAGAAAGGAAGAAGATCTCTCAAAACCCTAACCCTAACCTAAACTAAAAATGAAAGATATCCCTCTAAAAATTAGAGAAAAAGGTATTTATACAAAAGATATCCCATGGAAAACTTGTAAATAAAAGGGAAGAAAAATAAATATCTGCAGGGCCGAATTTATTTGGGGGATGTTCGAATCGATTCGGTTAAGGGAAAATCTCGAGACTCCAACAAGCCGAATTGATTCGCAAGGGTGCGAATCGATTTGGAATCAGGGGATCTGGCAGCCTGAATGGGTCGAATAGATTAGGGAGGGGTCTGAATCGATTCGGGAGGGGTTCTAATAGATTCGAAAAGGAAGAATTGGCACACTGTCTCCACCCGAATCGATTCGTGCGGGGCCGAATAGATTCGGACCTATAGGTCTTCAATTTTCTCCTCTATTTTGGTTGTGTTGTAAACTCCTTCCGCTCAAAAGTCCGTAACTTCTTGGTGAATGATCTTAATCATGCACTACTTACGGCCACGCGAAGCTGGCTCAGGGGGGTATAACTTCTGTGAATATGTTGGACCAGGTGCCGAAACTGTGAAATGACTAAAATGCCCTTGCACGTGCAGCTGTGTACGGAACTTCATCGAAATGCGTTCGCACTTCATACTAAGCATCCAAATACCTGCAAAAGTTCAATTAACCCCTAAAAGTCATGTATATATAGAAATTCTTGGTTTTCTGGCTAACAAGCATAAATATAGGGATTAAGATATCCGAGGGGGCTAATAATGCGTATGCTAACGGGTGAAATACTCAATATTTGCATTGTATCACCAACTTTGAGACCAATGCATTTGAGAAACTGGTGAGTGACATAAGATTTTCTAATATTCTTCCTTCTGATATGGTTGTCTTTCCACACACATCGTCTCGAGATCCAATTAGGAATTTGTAGAAACTTGTTTGAGATGGTATGGGCATTGATTAAAACTTGTGCGAGAAAATTAAAAAAAAAATTGGGGTAGGGTATTATAAACTTCCTTCCTTTGGGAATTTCATCCCCAAAACTCTCGACTCACCAATCCTAAAGCTTCTGTGATTTACCATTTTTTATTCTAAGTCATAGAAATTTTCCACGGCTAAATCATTGAAGTCCTCGAGCACAATGATAACATCATACGTTCAGATATGGGTTTGTCACCAAGAATATTCACCATATTACACGACTTAATGCTCACCCTTAAGCTAGTCATCAAATTCACCTACAGTCCTCAAGTCTCCACTTGCTCAGTAATCATGCTTAGTCAAGTCATATGGCTACCTTTGCTGATACTCAAAGCATATTAGTGCCCATACCTGGAAACACCCTATCATGATTGATACTCATCCAAAGGAAAATCTCAACACAATTAGTACATGATTAATCACCAAGAACCTTCTCACCCTTAGAACTACGCGTTGTGCTTATTTACAAACTTTTGGATCATCACGACCACCTAGTGTCGTTCATCTTGACATTAATATCATATCACTAGTCGCTCGCATCAAGGGGAAACATGCCAACTAGTCCCAAAATCATGCATCCAATTAATACCTATACATAGAATCCTCACTTGAATCTAGGATCACTTTAAGCATCTAACCGAGAAGCACACACCTGAATATTACATAATCCACTCATCAGGATAAATAATGCCTAGTTGAGTTGACCAAAGTACACCTCAGAGACCAGAGACCTCAACCTCGGCCTGGATTGGAGCCGAGGTAATAGAAGCCCAAGGATGCCTATCAGCAGCGTCTTCCTACAAGGGTCGACCGCAGCCAACGTCCTAACATCGTCTCGAACTGGAAGTGGCCGAGGTTAGCTTGAAGTTGAGAACTCAGCATCCGCGGGGTCAGCCATAGCCAATGTTATCGCTACCTTAAACATCTACCTCGGCCCTTCGTCAACCGAGGTCAGTGAAAGCCTCGCAGGCTCAATCAATATACATCATGTCATCATCGACCTTGGCTGACATTGCACCTCATGTCCAACCTCGGTCGACCTTCCTGGCCGAGGTATTCATGGAACATTAATCGAAGAAAAATCAAGGGTCATACCTCGCCAGCCTCGTACTCATCCAGGCCGAGGTTGGTGCCAATTGAAGACAACCGAGCATCTACACGTTCTTGTAAAATTTGGTAAACGTGGATAAATTTGTTATAATCAAATTATTCCCTCCACGTGAGGGAATATTTAGGTCATCATTGATTAGTTGAGATCAGTCAGGTGTCACTCTCATACTGGTTGATGCTCATGCACATGCTCATTGTATGCTTGGGGGTATATTACACCCCCCCAAGTACTATATATAGAGGTTATCCTCTACCTTGTAAAAGGATCCAAAATCAGAACCCTAGTTGAAACTCTGTTATTTTACACAATAGAGAGAGAAAGCTTGAGATTTTGTATCCATGGACATTAGTGCCTTCATTTAGTGATATTACTCACACACATACGCAGTAGACGTAGGCCAGATTGGCTGAACCACTTACATTCAAGTGTTCATCCTCTTCTCCTCACCTCAATCTCTTATATTTAGTATACTCATGTGCTGTCATTATTATCACTTGTAAACACTTTGACTGGTAGTGCTATTTCCATGATCATCATTTTGGCGCCGTCTGTAGGAACGAGAAGCTATGTCTTCCTCATTTTCTTCTTGACCTCACAGGAGATTCTGGTGGTGAGCCAGGCCTCACCCCTTGTATGGAGCTGTGTCACCGTTGAAAGAGTTCTATTAAGGTACAAAGCTCATTTACTCTACACATCACATTGGAATTACTGCCATCTCTTCCGCCGCCTGGTGCTGGAGGGCCTAGTTCCAGCCAGGTGCTGCCTCAGTCCAAAATGGCAGAAGTGGTTGTAGCCTTAAGATCTTTGGCTGCAACGCAGCAAGCGATGAAGGAGCAATTTACACAACTCAGTTAAAATATGATGAGACCACCTGGGGTCTCACCGAAGTTGATTACTCCGACAGCTGCTCAGCCTCATCTTGATGCCAGGGGACCACCCCAGGCACCCTGAAAAGACCAACTTATGCCTCAGCGGAGGAGGGACGTTGCTGACCCTAGACGTTTACGTTTGGGGAGGCAAGGACACCCTTTCCCTGAGGATAGGTATGATGATTTGGAGGTAGGAGATGCTCTAGAGGATTGTTGGGAGCCGTATGAGGTTTTAAATAGTACAGTACATCCTATCCGGTAGAGCGGAGGTTATGGAGTCAGAAGAAGTGAAGAAGCCCAATAAAGAGGGTCAGCTTTTGATTGATTAAGCAAAGGGTCGTCCTTTGAAAGGCTCGGCCCAGTAAACGACCTGCGACAAAAATTATCCAGGTCGATAAGTGTAGCCGGCTCACAAAGGGAAGAGGGGCAACATCGGCCTCATCATGGCCGACCTAACACAGGACGAGGTAGGGACTGGGAAGAGGTCAACAGCTGACGTTGTACTGCGGCTAGGGAACCCTCAGTCCACCCCTTGGAGGTGGCTAGGGATAACCTCGGCCAGGTCAACGTTGCAAGACCATGGAATAACTCGATCCAACATCTTAAGGATAAGATAGGAGACCTCATCAAAAACCAGGACCCACTGCAAAGAGGCTTCTCAGAAGGCTCTTCGTTCGTGGCTAAGATAGTGAGCTTCCCTACCCCTGCCAAGTTCAAGCCACCTACGGTGTCTCCCAAGTATGACGGTAGCACCAACCATGTACATCATATTGAGATGTACCAGTCAGCAGCAGATATTTATTTAATACCGGATGAGATTAAGTGTCAGTCCTTCTCAGGGACTTTGACGGGAGCGGCACACATCTGGTTTACCTCTCTTTCGAAGAACTCAATAGAGAACTTTAAGGGTTTGGCTGAACGGTTCATTCATAACTTCTTTTTTGGGGTAAGACCTCAAAAGAAGACTACCCACCTGTTGTATGTCAAGAAAGGCAAGAACGAGAGCCTAAGGGACTACATTGCTAGATTCAACAAAGAAAAACTCGAGGTTAAAGACTACGAAGATAATATAGCCATGACCTCCCTCAGAGGAGGTCTTCTAAAGGGGAAGTTATTGTAGAAACTTGCGGAAGACCCTCCCAAGTCCATGACAGATTTATTGGAAACTGCGGGCAAGGTCATGAACACTGAAGAGGCTATGGCCGCAAAGTATGAGGATGAGAACGGCGGTAGTAGCGGGAAGTTCCAAAGAAAGAAGGATGAAAAGAAGAGGTCAACTGATGATAAGTTTGCACAATATACCCCTCTAACTGTGAGCTGCGAACACATCCTCAATGAGATCAAGAATGATCGGTCTCTGAGATGGCCAAAAAAGTTGAAGGCTCCTCCACATAAGAGGAACAAGAACTTATGGTGAGAGTTCCACCAAGACCATGGCCATGTTACAGACAAATGCTTCGCCTTAAAGGATGAGATTGAGAAGATGCTAAAATTCGATAAGTTGAGGAAGTACGTTTATGGCAAGGCTCCTAAGAGGGGAAGAGATGACCCTAAAAAGAAGAGAAACGACAGAAGTCGTGACGATACTCCAACAAGAAGAGACACTGACTCGAAGGGTGATGATGAGAATGATCCAGAGCTCCCACCAAAAGATGATAACGCCCCGGTGAAGAGGGTTGGTATGATCTCCTTCGGTGTTAACACCATATGCGGTGGACTAGCTGGGGGTGGCTCTGAAGTGGCTGACCGAAAACCTCATGTGGCGGAAGCCAAGTCAGTGACCAAGCTAAAATTTGTAACTCTGACGTCTTCCGAAATCAAGCAGAAAAGAAAGAAGGTGGATATGGACAATCTTCTAGTTGGGTTCTCCCGACTCGACTTCAAAGGCATCCTAGCTCCGTATAATGACCCTTTAGTAATCACAACAAGGGTGCATGGATGAGAGGTGTAGAGAATCCTTATAAATGGAGGAAGTTTAGTAGATGTGATGTTCTGGCCCTGCTTTAAAAGTCTAGGCCTTAGAAGAGCTAGGCTGGTACCTTATCATCATCCGTTAATGGGCTTCAGCGGTGAAAAGGTCCATCATTTGGGAATGTATGAGATGGACGTACGAATGGGAGATGAGTGGCCTAAGAGGTTAACTAGGAAGATAATTTTTTTTGTCATGGATGAAAACGTCTTCTCGGCCTATAACCTCATCATAGGAATAGTAGCCCTTAAAGAGTTTAAGGCCGTGTCATCGAAGGTCCACAAGATGCTAAAATTTACGACCCCCTATGGGGTAGGGTAAGTACAGGGTGACCAGACTATAGCACGACAATTCTACTTCAACTCGACTGAAGAGATAGAGGCTCATAAGAGAGCAACTACCACATATAGCATTGATACACTTGACCCCAGAGATGAATCGAAATTGAAGAAAGGAGAGGCCGCGGAAGAGGTAGAATCCATCATCCTCAATGAGGACAAGACGAAAAAAACCGTCCGTCTCGACAAAGCCTTAAAGGCAGAAATTAAGGAAGAGCTGATAAACTTCCTGAGGAAGAGGCAGAGTGTCTTCATTTAGAGTCACGCAGACATGCCTGACATCAGCCTTGAGGTTATGTTCCACAAGTTGAATGTAACTAAGGATGCTAGGCCAATCAAACAAAGACGAAGAATCTACTCGAGGGAGAAGTACGACGTCATCCAGGAAGAAGTCAGAAAGTTGGAAGAGGTTGAATTCATTAGGGAAGTCATATATCCGAAGTGGTTGTTAAACGCAGTCATTGTGCCCAAAGCTAATGGAAAATAGAGGATGTGCTTAGATTTTACCGACCTGAACAAGTCTTTCCCAAAAGACATCCATCCCTTACCTCAGATCGACCAGAGGGTAAATACCACTGAAGGACATGATCTCATGATCTTTATGGACGCGTATTCGGGTTACAACCAGATCTTCATGGACGTCGAAGACTCAGAGAATACAGCCTTCATCACTGACAAAGGGACATATTGCTACAAGGTTATGCCCTTTGGATTGAAAAATGCGGGGGCAACATACCAACGTCTTGTGAATAAGATGTTTAAGGACCAAATAGGCAAGACTATGGAGGTGTATGTAGATGATATGTTGACAAAGATCTTAAAGGCCTTCACTCATGTGGCAGATCTAGAAAAGACCTTCGATACCATGGACTTGTACATAATGAAACTCAATCATGCGAAGTGTGTCTTCGGGGTAGGAGTTGGGAAATTCCTTGAATTCATTGTCAATCAGAGAGGAATAGAGGCGAACCCTGAGAAAATCAAGGCTTTGTTGGACATGAAGACTCCAAGGAGTATCAAAGACGTTCAGAGACTCACTGGAAGAGTAGCTACACTCAACAGATTTGTTTCCAGAGCAACGGACAAGTGTCTTCCGTTCTTTAAGGTGCTTAGAAAGGCCTTCGAGTGAGATAAAGAGTGTGTTGAGGCTTTTAACCAACTCAAGTCCTACTTCGGATCTCCCTTACTCTTATCTCGGCCCATAATAGGAGAGAAGTTATATGTTTATCTAGCAGTCTCTGAATCAGCTATAAGTGCATCCATAGTACGGGAAGACGTTGGGGGCCAAAGGCATGTATACTTTATAGTAAGGCCCTCCATGGGTCTGAACAGAATTATCCTCGGATAAAAAAGTTAGCCTACACCCTGATATATGCTTCTAGGAAGATAAATCCCTACTTGCAGGCCCATTCCATAGTCATCCTCACCGACTCCCCACTAAGATAAGTCCTCCACAAACCTGAGAACTAGGGTAGATTGATGACATGGGCCATTGAGTTGGGAGAGTATAACCTTACTTATCAGCCTAGGATGGCCATCAAAGGGCAGGCACTTACATATTTTATCGCTGAGTTCACATGGGAAGAGGTCAAGGTTGAGAATAATCTAGAGAGTGCAGAAGGGTCAAACATCAACGTCTTCTGAGACCCAGAAGAGGTTGTATCCAAGGGAGCCAGAGATGGAATAGCCGAGAATGAGGAAGACCGGTACCTCTTCAGGTATGGAGTCATGTCATAAGGGAGCTTATCATCAGATAAAGACATGTGGAATCTCTTTGTTGATGGGTCTTCTTGCGAAAGAGAAAGCGTTGCAGGACTAATACTTTCGGCCCCGGATAGTACAACATTGAATATGCCTTAAGGTTTAACTTTAAGGCATTAAACAATGAGTCAGAATATGAGGCCATGATTGCAGGCCTCTCCTTAGCAAAGACCCTTAGAGTAAGACGACTACTGCTTCATAGTGACTCAAGGTTGGTTGTTAACCAAGTGCTGGGGGTTTACGAGGCCAAGGATGAAAGGATGGACAAATACCCAAAGAGGGTAAGAGTGATATTATAAGGTTTTGAAGAGGTAAAGATGAAGATAATACCTCGACAAAATAATAGCCACACAGACGCACTAGTGAGGTTGGCTTCGGCAACAAGGACAGACATCAAAAGAACAGTCCCAATTGAGATCTTGCCCAAGGCGACCATTGAGGAAGAAAAGGTCAGTAACCCTTGCATCAATTTGAACCTAGGGGACTCATGGATGGACCCCCTTATCAGATATATCAGAGAGGGGGAGCTGCCAGAATCAAAACTAGAGAGAAGGAAACTGAGGTACAGAGCTGCAAAGTTCTCAATAGTTGGAGACGTCCTATATAAGAAGGGATTACTATTACCTCTCCTCAGATGTGTTCACCCTACAGAAGTTTCCCGCGTCCTACAGGAGGTGCACGACGGTTCTTGCTCCAGTCATATAGGAGGAAGACCTTTGGCTAAGAGGATTATTACGCAAGGATACTGGTGGCCGACCTTGGCCACGGATGCTGTAGCCTACGTGAGGAGGTGCGATAAATGTCAGAGATTCTCCACTATCCCCCATCAACCTCATCAGCTTATGACGGTAATAAGTTCTCCTTGGTCGTTCATAATATGGGGAATTGACTTGGTGGGTCCCCTGCCAAGGGCGGCAAATAACTATCGATTTATAATAGTTGCCATTGATTACTTCTCCAAGTGGGTAGAGGCCGATCCGATGATCACGATTATAGAGCAGAAGACCTTCCAATTTATTTGGAAGAACATCATATACAGACATGAACTTCCAAACACCCTCATCTCGGACAACGGAACCCAGTTCAAGAACTTTTCCTTAGAAAAATATTACGAAAGAGTTGGGATAAAGCAATTTTTCTCTTCTCCTGGCTGACCTCAGGCAAATAGTCAGACAGAAGTCACAAATAGAACGATCCTTGATGGGATCAAGAAGAGGTTAGAAGAATCTAAGGGAAGATGGACTAAAGAGGTTTACGTTGTGTTATGGGCCTACAAAACAATGACTAGGACACCAACGGGGGAGACCCGATTTATGTTAGCACATGGCTCGGAGGCCGTCATACTAACAGAAGTAGGGCTTCCTACTCATAGGGTTCGGACCTATGACCCTGAGAAGAATGGAGAGGAGAGAAGACTTGACCTCGATTTAATTGAAGAGATAAGGGAAGACGCATAAATTAGGCGGGCAGCTTACCGGCAGAGAACAACAAAATTCTATAATCAAAGGGTAAAACCAAGACCCATAGCTGTAGGAGACCTAATGTTGAAAAAGACATTGCAGAAAGAAAACAAACTTCACCCAAATTGGCATGGTCCTTATAAAGTGATTGAGGAGGTTGTACCCGGGACCTACAGGCTAGAAAAACTTAAAGGGGAACCTTTTTCTAATCCTTGGAATGCTGATCATCTAAAAAGTATTACGTAGGATGTTGAAAGAGTTTCTATGTAAATGCATCATCTTATGAAGAGATTATTAATGAGAAGATCGGTTCCCGTGTCAATTCTTGGTTCATTATGCTCTAGTGGTAGAATTTTATGGGGGTAACATCTTAGTTGATGACCTCAGACCTTAAAACATCATAGTTTGGTGACAAGGTCTGAGGTGAACATCATACTTAAATGACCTCAGACCTTAACATCATTAATTTGGTGAATAGTTTATGGGGATAACATCTTAATTGATGACCTCAGACCTTAACATCATTATTTGGTGACAAGGTCTGAGGTAAACACCATACTTTGATGACCTCAGACCTTGAACATCATTAATTTGGTGAATATTTTATGGGGATAACATCTTAAGTAATGAACTCAGACCTTAACATCATTATTTGGTGACAAGTTCTAGGTGAACATCATACTTTGATGACCTCAGACCTTGAACATCACTAATTTGGTGAATATGAGGGTAACATCTTAGTTGATGACCTCATACCTTAAAACATCATAGTTTGGTGACAAGGTCTGAGGTGAACATCATACTTAAATGACCTCAGACCTTAACATCATTAATTTGGTGAATATTTTATGGGGATAACATCTTAATTGATGACCTCAAACCTTAACATCATTATTTGGTGACAAGGTCTGAGGTGAACATCATACTTTGATGACCTCAGACCTTGAACATCATTAATTTGGTGAATATTTTATTAGGGTAACATCTTAGTTGATGACCTCAGACCTAAACATCATTAATTTGGTGACTATTTTATGAGGGTGACATCTTAGTTGGTGACCTCAGACATTAACACTATTAATTTTGTGAATATTTTATAAGGATAACATCTTAGTTAATGACCTCAGACCTTAAAAATCATAATTTGGTGACAAGGTCTGAGGTGAACATTATACTTGGTGACCTCAGACTTAGACATCATTTGTTTGGTGAAAATTTTATGAGGAAAAGATATTAGTTGATGACCTCAGACCTTAGACATCATTAATTTAGTGAATATTTTATGAGGGTGACATATTAGTTGGTGACCTCAGACCTTAACATCATTAATTTGGTGAATATTTTATGAGGGTGACATCTTAGTTGGTGACCTCAGACCTTAACATCATTAATTTGGTAAAAATTTTATGAGAGTGGCATCTTAGTTGATGACCTCAGACCTTGAACATCATTAATTTGGTGAATATTTTATTTATGGGGCTTATGAAAACATTATACGAAGGCTTCAGGCCTTAGCACAAACACATTGCATGACAAAAAAATCATTCAAAGAACATTCAGCAAATAAAAAAATAAGGCCCCTTCAGAGGTTGACATAGAATAAAGTTAAGAAGTACAAGCCACAAGGTAATAAAGTTTGTCATCAGAGGTTACAGTTTGAATTGGAAATTCAAAATTACAAAGAGCTTCACAAGGTGGTCAAGTGTCTGCAGCCTCAGGGTTAGATGCCATGCCCCCATCTCCCTGGCCGAGGTTGGTCACTTCTACCCTATTATCCTGAGGACCAACGTCTTCAGTCCTGGTGTCATCTTGGGAGCAGTCTCGATAGGTGAGGCACCTCCCTCCTCCTCTACCTCTTGCAAGGCCTAATCAAACCGAGGATCGATGTAGCCCAAACCAATGAAGTCAGAGGCTGTAAGGCTCCCTGATTCCTTCTCCTTTATGGCAACCCATTTTCCAGTGGACTTTACACCCTTTTCGAGGTACTCGAAGCCGAAGCTGACAAATTCATCAGAGACCTTGTACTCCTCCAAGATCTTCTCAGAGGCATCATCCAAGGCAGCCTTCACAGCAACGTCAACCTTGTGCTAGAGAGAGTCAGCCTGAGTCTTCAGGGCATAGCTATGGTCTTTCTTCAGCTTGTCCATCTCCTTTTCCATCTGCTTCATGCTAGCATCAAACTTCTCCAAAGAAGCCTTCAGATGCTCCACCTCGGCATTCAAGGCAGCCTCGATCTTCTGGGCCTCTTTTGCCCTTCTCGATCAGAGGAAGTTTCCTCAGAGTCCAGTCCACAAAGTAGTGCAAGGTCAGGAGCCCTTGTAGAACATATGCAGAGATATCAGTTCAAGACTTTAAAAGTCAAAGACGAGGTTACACTTACTCAGAAAAAGCAAAAGCAAAGAGTCTTACTTGGATGGATCGGTGGAGACCAAACTAGGCCAGTATAAGGGTGTACATTGAATGGTAGAAGCATTTATCGGAGTCGTCCATGACATAACCAATAGCGTCCAGGGCATTCAGACTTTGGCAGATAAGGCTGTCACCAATTTCCAGTTCCTCCAGACGAGCAACTAATACATCCTCAGAGGATATGGGGATGGCACGATCCCCTTGTGCACCCTTCTTCTTCTGCCTCTGATCCCTAGGGGCAGGGTCAACAGGTTTCCTCTTCTTAGAGGCCTCATCCCTTGAAGTAGTTAGAGGGGGAGGAGGTGTATTCAGACCTGCTTTCTTTACAAGATTCATGAGACTAGGGGCTTCCATCTCCCAGAGGTCGTCGGAAATCCCTTTTGAGCACTCTGCAAATATAAAGGTTTGAGTTAGAAAATCAGAGACATCACAAATTTAGAGGTGCAACTTGTTGAAATAATAAAGCAACTTACGGAGCTCGGTTAGAGGACTCCCCATAAGGCCAGTCTCAGAGAGATTTTAGGGGGTCATCAAATGCTCGTACTTGACTAGAAGACCATGCTCCCCCTAATCCTGAAGGTCTTTGACCTTTTAGAGATTATTTTGGCTTATCCCAGGGTCGGCCCTAGCAGCCATTGTCACCTCTCCCCATATCAGGGGCATCCTTGGCTCTAAGGATGAAGAGGGGGAATAGGGGCCAAATTCCCAGGACCCTGAGGCGAAGAAGTATCTCGGTTTCTAATTGTGATTTGAAGTTCGGGTAACCTGCAACATCTTCTTATTTGACTTCCGAGCTAAAAAGTGGTAATAACTCGAGTGATTCCTTGTAGAGGAAGGGACGTAGCACCCAGTGAAGACCTGGATAGGAAGGTCTGAATGGTGGACTACCCTCAATAGAACTATTTCTCCAATTATCACCCTCCAGACGTTGGGGGATAACTCGGAAGGGGCTAAGTTAATATAGGACAATATGGCCCTAATGATGGGGTGGATGGGAAGACGAAATCCTAACTTGAACATCTGCTCATACAGACATATCTCACCATCTTGGTAGTCGAAAGCCCTCTCGTCCCTCAGAGGTCTCCTAAGTTTTATGGAGGGACCTATGGAATACAGGTGTCTGAAAGCAAGGAGGTCGAGTTCGCTGACAGTGCTCTCTATCTCGGCTGCCTCAGAGGTTTCAACATCTCTCTCGCTATCATCATCCTCATCTTTTTCAACGTCGACCGAAGTGGACGAGGGATTACCATCAGGGAACCTCTGAGCAAACGCATCCCCTATGGCGGTTGATAAGGGAATAGCGTCTAGGATTGGTGGAAAAGCCACACTGGGTCCTATAATTTCAACATCAGAGGAAAAATGCGAGGTGCTAGAACTCTTGTTAGAAGAGGCCCGGCTGGAAACCTAAGCTTGATTAGGGGCATGATCCATCCTGATGGAATAATCCATGGCTTCTTGAAAAGAATCCACAGACATCGGGTCTAAGATTGAAGACTCAAACTCAGACATAGGGATGGGTTTTACTGGGACCTCTTCAGGCACAAAAGGCTCAGTGTATATGACCTTCAGAAGGGGTGGAAAGATAGGTCTGAGGGGGAAGGCCTCATCCTTACGAGCTTCATCTTGGGCTCGCTCTATTTGGCTAATCTTATCTAGCTCCCTCTCTCTAAGAGATGGGAATTCTTCTAAAAGCTGATAAAGAGGTCTGAGCATAGGAGGATGACCTCACACTTAGGTAATTAAACCAGGAAAAAACAACTTGACTCAACTTGCCTAAGGATCAAACTATTAACCTTAAACAAAAACGACCAAGAACAACAAGAACTAGTGCCACCAAAAAATGCAAGCAGTCACCGGAAAACTCAAAACTCTCACCGAAAATTGAAGAGATAAGAATAAAAGGGGCTAAAAATGGCACAGTAAAGTGGAGACGATACCTGAAGACTTGTGGAATGAAGGAGATTTGAAAAAACATAGAAATTCCAACAATGAAGTAGCCAAGATCTTGTATAGAGAGAGAGTTGCAGAGATAACCAAATCAGGATAAAGAGAGGAATGAGGAAGAAAGAGAAGAAAAATAGGGTTTAAACCCTTAAGTGTGAGTGCACATGTCCCAATTCCCATCATTGCCTTGGGAGCCCAAAAGATAACCAACATCATCACACTTGTCAGGCACGCTATCTACTTCAGTAGCTGACACTTGTCAAGAAAGTATTAACATATAAAGAAATTCAACCTCGGAAAAACATACCCCTTAGGCACCTAATCATACAGGTAACTAAGGGCTAGGGGGTGATTGATTATCCCAAACTACACCTGAGAGACCAGAGACCTCGACCTCGTCCTGATTGGAGCCGAGGTAATAGAAGCCTAAGGATGCCTATCAACAACATCTTCTTACAGGGGTCGGCCGCAGCCGACGTCCTAACATCATCTCGGCCTGGAAGTGTCCGAGGTCAGCTTGAAGCTGAGAACTCAGCATCCGCAGGGTCAGCCATAGCCAATGTTTCCGCTACCTTATACATCTACCTCAACCCTTCGTCAACCGAGGTCAGTGAAAGCCTCTCAGGCTCAATCAACATACATCATGTCATCATCGGCCCTGACCGATATTTCACCTCATATCCAACCTCGGTCGACCTTCCTAGTCGAGGTCTTCAAGGAACATTGATCGAAGACAAAGCAAGGGTCGTACCTCACCAGCCTCGTACTCATCCAGGTCGAGTTGGTGTCAATTGAAGACAACCAAGTATCTACACGTTCTTTTATAACTTGGTACACGTGGACAAATTTTTTATAACCGAAGTATTCCC
The DNA here is from genome assembly GCA_949130495.1 of Sambucus nigra. NCBI lineage: Eukaryota > Viridiplantae > Streptophyta > Magnoliopsida > Dipsacales > Adoxaceae > Sambucus > Sambucus nigra. The sequence continues at coordinate 746,272,182 of OX422210.1, forward strand.
TCCACGTGAGGGAATATTGAGGTCATCATTGCTTAGTTGAGATCAGTCAGGTGTCACTCTCATACTGGTTCGATGCTCATGCACATGCTCATTGTATGCTTGGGGGGTACATTACACTTCCCAAGCACTATATATAGATGTTATCCTCTACCTTGTAAAAGGATCCAAAATCAGAACCGTGGCTGAAACTCTGTCATTTTACACAGTAGAGAGAGAAAGCTTGAGAGATTGTATCCATGGCCATTAGTGCCTTCATTCAGTGATATTACTCACACACATTCACAGTGGGCATAAGCCAGATTGGCTGAACCACTTACATTCAAGTTTTCATCCTCTTCTCCTCACCTCAATCTCTTATATTTAGTATACCCATGTGCTGCCGTTGTTATCACTAGTTTGAGATTGCAAACACCTTGACTGGTGGTGCTATTTCCATCATCATCACTAGTGATATGTGTCTTCAAGTTATTAACCAGCTCTTCATGATAAGAGCCCTTAATTTCCATGTCGGCCAAATCCTAGGTCATTATGACAACAAAAGTGAACATTATAAGCAACCGTGTGGCCAAAAGAGTATTCACTCGCACCTAGAGCTTGATACATTGGACAAGGGCTCACCCAGTTATCGAGCTACACTGACCATGTCAGTTCCCACCGTTCTCTATTGGGCCAAACCGCATCGCACCACATCGTGGTACAAGTCCAAGTTATCACAACCGAGGGATGCCATTCTCTATTACCAAGATCGAAAGGAAATACAATAATTGGTAGGGGTAAACAATGGATTAGATAAAACCCCACTCACATATAACCGTAATGGTTTATGAAGAGCGAATCTATACCACATATTCAGAGTCTACATTCCGTACCAAGCAAGCCCAATGGATTCTTTCCAGGCCATGTACCATGGCCTGAGTCACCAATCGTGATGAACCTAACCATACCCACTAGTTTCCTCGAGAAGGAAGTAATGTATTAACCTAAAGTCCCTTGGGAAGTTGAACGTTGGACTTCGCTCCTCGAGAATAAGGTTCCTTCTTATATCCTTAGAAAAAATGAGCCACTCCGGTCGACAAATTTCAATGCCCTTAATGGAACCAACCTTATCCATCTCCTTAGTGACGACAGCGTCAATATAATATACCCAGATTAATATCTTACCCTATCACAGCTAACATCATCACAAGGTTACTATCGCCTTTCCTAGAGTTCAATTTAATTGACTCCTCATGATAGACAACCGCTTGTCATCAACATCGTAAGGTTAAAAATACCAATCAGACGTACACCCTTGAGTGCACACGCGTCTAATAAGATGACCCAAGGTCTATATGTTTCCCTACTAGTGTCATTCTAACACACACTAATCATGCCTCAAAACCCCCACCAAACTTTCTATATGCAGGGCCTCACTCATAGCATCGTTGTCCAAGATCCCTAATGGATTCTTGGCAATCGTCGTATCTAACATAACCCTCTATACATCGATCTCTTCATGGAAATGAGTATTATACCTAATCATGATCTGAATATCTAATTTCACCTCGAAAGATTGCACTATCTATCTACACTAAGTTCGGCAGCCTCACCAAAGGCTATATGAAGAGATTCCTTTGAACTTAATCGACAACCCAAGGTCATCACCAAATTTTTCACATCCTATCACCGGACACAATACATTCCAAAAATCTAACAAGACTGTTTCCCTAAGGTCAAAATATATACCTAAGCAATTGTCACCAACATTATATAAAACTTTATCGACCGTAATTTTCATAAAGCGGTTATGCCCTAAAATTTCTCGATATTTACTTCAACAATTTCTAGCCACTCAACCCAAACATCATTCCATAAATCTCTGACATGGTAGGTCATAGGCATCGATCACCTCAAGGCATCACAACAAGTTGACCTTTCATCCCAATGATAGTCCAAAGATCTCCTTACAACAAGTAATGATATGCGCCATGCATTAAACCATATTTTAACACTACTAAGGATTTTGGTAGGATACGCGACATTGGGCATAACTAGTATATCTCTAGATTTACACTATCGATGTCACTACAGATCATATTCATCAAATGTGGCACCATTCTTTACAAACGATCCCATAAATCTACCTAGAGTTTACTCTCCTATCACTACAACTCATCATTCTTACACGTGACACTTTTGCCATAAATATCCCATAATTCTAATCACGGTATTACCCCAAGGATCAAATTTGCCTAATCATATTATCGGCATTACCCACTAATTAACGCATGAAAAGCGTGCACGTGTAAGTGCACGGTCGTTGTTTTTCGTTTCACCACGATAATACAAACAAACCTAAATTACAACTACACTTGAGAGGCAAGCACAACGGTAAGTCAGGTATCAAAAATCCACAGGGACGAGATGCTAGAATTTAAGTGATCTAATACTACGAAATAAAAATGTAAAAGGTGATTACAAACTAAAAAGGAAAAGGTTCATAAAAGGGAAATGTTAATCTAGGCAAGGGAAAATAAATCTAGACTAACAAAGCGAGTAAAACTATAGGTTGCGTCGAATATCCCTCACCCGAGTTAATTTGTATAAAATGGATACATGGGTCGACGAGTTATTATGAATGTGTCTCGTTTCGACAGTTAATTGAATAAAGGGTTGTCACGCCCCTAAATCCGTATAAAAGCGTAATAAGATTTTGGCGTAAATATATACCCCAGAAATTGTGCATGAAAGTTCGTAAGCACGGGACATACATGATATGCCCCGCCAAATCTTCTAGGTGCAATAACTAGGACAACGCACCCAAAATAGACCCGTAAACGCCATCACCAAAGCCAAGCAACGCGTCAACTCGAGTGAGTTCATTTCAAACACAGCCTAATTTAACTTATTTAGAAATCATAGTAAAAATGCGATAAATGGAAAGCGGTAAATAAACGCGGTAAATCTACACTAGAAAGCGATTTAATCAAAGCATGGAAACCTAATTAGAAAGAAAGAATAAATGAAATACAAACTATATTATTAGAGAGGGAAGATGAAAGCACCAATTACAAACCCAAAAGGGTGTCTAACCAAGAGAGAAATGAAGATTGAGCTTTCAAACCCCTCAAACCCTAACCTATCCTACCTAAAACGAATTCTCTCTGATTATTACAACAAAAATTCTTTATATAGTAAATGGGAAAAGAAATAGAAAAGAAAAGAGAAAAGAAAATAAAAGGCAAAATATATCCTGGAAACAGGGGATCGATCGATCGACCCAAACCGTCGATCAATCGATGACGAAAAAATTAACTCACTGTCAAGAAAGATCGATCGATTAACCCCTTTGGCCGATCGATCGATCAAGCATGTATAAGCACACTGCATTGCTATTTTGGCCTGTTTGCAATTTTCGTCAACTGAAATCACCGTAACTTCTTCGTTCTGAATCGGAATCTCCTACTGTTTGCGGCCACTCGAAGCTTGCGAGGAAGGATACAACTTTCGTGTATATGTTGTACCAGGTGCCAGTGGATGCAATTATTATGCAACACAAATAAATATGAGAGAAATATTATCAAGAAGAGGATAAGGAATACAAGATACCAATCACACAACAAAGTATGTATGTGGTTCAGCCAAGATGTGCCTACGTCCATGGTGGTGCAGTCGATATTATTTCTATATACTCCGAAGAGTGATTACAGAGAATACAACTTGTCCTTTTTCCCCGGACCTAGGGTTTAATATATACATGTGCATATAGATGAGTGGAGGTGATGGGTTCCTCCATGTTTTTCATTTCCTCCATAACTTCCCTTCATGGGATCGTGGGGGGAGACTGGATCAATTATAAAAGATGAGGGTCCTGGACTTTGGGCCGCCAAGACTGGGCTACTCGTCCAGGCCCATAGTTCTAAATTTTGAGTATCCACAATTGCCCCTAAATTTGTTGGGTCGCATTTATGGGTCCAATGGATTTAAATGATCATCCATTATAGCTGATTTGTGATACTTCGAAAACTGTTAAGTTGCTTTGGCGGCGCTCGCTTCACTATCTGTGCGCTCTGATTGGAATTGAAGGCTTGTTGGGATAGCCACTTTTTCTTCCGTCGTTTCAGCCTTTCCAGTATTCTTCCTTCTTCTGAGAACTCTAGCGCCTCGTACCTTCTTCTCTGAATCCCCATTCCCATTGGTTCTTAGTCGTCTTGAGCTCGTACTTCTTCATCACTCGAATCGATCTTCTATTTTATAAGTTTCTCGTGCCCTTTCTTTAAACTTTCTCTTTGGTTTGTATAATTTCTTGAGTTTTTCAATGGCGGAGATTGGAAATAGGTCAATCTCTGAGTTTAGGAAGTTCTACAATATTCCTGAGTGGGTAGATATTGAATGTTGTGCCTCCCCTCCTAGGAACGTTAGGGATATAGAGGATGCCCACTCGATCCATGTTTTGTTGCTCTCCCAGGGGGGACTTACTTTTCCCCGTAATGATCTATTTCTGCATTTTTTTGGTTATTTCAATATTGTTCCCGCATAGTGCTCGCCCAATGTGTGGAAGATAGTAAATGGCGTTCGTAGAATAAACCAGTTGTATGGTACTAGGTTAGGACTTGCCGAGATCTGTTTCTGTTATTCCTTCGCTCGAACTAGCTCAAGTGTCTTATACCTTAAAGTTAGGAGTCCTGATAGGGTATTGGTAGTAAACCTACCTGATTCCCATAAGGACTAATGGAAAGAGGGTTTCCTTGTTAGGAATTGGCAGTTCCCTCCCCAATTTGAAGGGTCGAGGTCTGAGAGTTTCACCGTCCCTTTTTATGGGGAAGAATATATAGGTAGACACTGTATTGTTGCTTCAAACTTTGCTAACTTGTGACTTTTCTAACCTCTCTCTGCTTTTTCTCCCACGGCGAGGATAAAGAATTTGGAGCCTGCTCTCAGCGAGGTTCGTATCTCGGAGTTGGTGAAAGCTTGGAGTATCAGGGAGCCTCTGGGTAACGGCGAGCATCCCAGGTCTGCTGCCTTTTTGCTCGAGTATAAGAACGCAGGCTCTAGCTTCATAGCACGGCCCGTGGATAGTGTTCCAGAGTTTGATTCTTTCGGAGAGACTACTGCGGAGCCTATCCAGTTGGACGAAGAGGAGAGCAGCTCTGAGAGTGAGCCTGCAGGAGCTGCGAGTAATTTGGGTGGAGGGAGCTCTGACAGTAGCAGTTCTTCTGAAGAGGATTCTGAAGCTCGAGGATCGTCGAGCACTTCCAGTAGTTCAGGCGAAGAGATACCTCCAAGGAAGAACTTGATTAGAGATGATGATGATGAGGACCATGTGCTTCTTGCACAGAGGTCAAAGAAATAAAAGTCTTCTTCTGGGGCCGTGGCTACTGGTTCTCGATCTTCCACTCAGGAGCAAGAGAGGAAGAGGAGAGAGGAAGAGCAGGTGAGAGAGAGGGAGAGAAAGAAGGTGGAGGAAAAGAAGAGTGTGGAGGAGAGGAAGAGGATGGAGAGGGAGAGAGAGGAAGAGAGGAGGAGGATGGAGTCGAGGATGAAGGCTGGGCAAGCCTTGGTCCCGGTGTCTGCTTTGTCCGAGGGGGCCTCGGTTGCCACTTCTCCTCAGCTGGCTCCTGCGCTGCTCGAGAGGGCAGTTCTTCCTGCAGATCGCCAGAGGGCGTTGGGGTCTGACTAATTAGCCCTTCAAGCTAGCCAGAGACTAGCCTTGTTAAGGTTCTCTCCCTTTTTCAATTCCTTAACAAGTTTTAATTGTTTTTCCTTCTTGATTTCTTCTTTATTTTTGGCGGTTTGTGACTGACTTCATTGTGCTTTACCGTTATCGCGACGAGTTAGTGAGAATGAATGGCGAGCTGGAGCAGCAGAAGTCCGCTCTGGAAGTCAGGGGTTCTCAACTGGAGGCTGATTTGAACGTTGTTGATGCCGCCCGAGCTTCATCTGATCTGGCCCTTATCAATTCTAACCGAGAGAGGGATGTAGCGGTTAAGGAGCTGAGCGAGTTGAGGTAGGCCTATGACTTAGTTTGCTCGAGCAAGCTGGGTGTCGTGGAGGAGAACAAGGCTCTGACCGAGCAGTTAAAGGATAAGGAGTCCCAGGTAGCCACCATCAAGGAGGATTCATACAACTCCGGGTGGACTGCTGCTTATGAAGACACTGAAGTTCAGATAGGCTACATCAGCCGTTTGAACTTTAAGAAGGGATGGAACAAGGCCCTCCTAGCTACTGGTGTTGATGCCGAGTCTCCTCTGTTCGATGAGCATGACCCGGGTCCAAGGCCAACCGTGGACGAAGAAGCCCCTGCCCCTGCCCCAGCCATCGAGGGTGTTGATCTTACCTCTCAGATAACTCCTGCCGATGCTGGTTCTGCCTAGGAGAATGGGGGCATCCCTGTAGAGGGGGATGCCTCTACTGCTGCTGACAAGGGGAAGCAGCCAACCACCTTTGGGCAGCCTGAGGTTGCTAGTTAATCCTCTCTTAGGATTATTTTTATACTTCTACTTGTAATTTTTCCATTTTCTGCTCAATGTACTTGACCTTTATTAATGAAATAAAAAGGCTTCTTTTTCCAATGCATTGATTGATTTTTCTTTCCCTTTCCCTTTTATGTCTTGTAGTTGATTGATGTAGAAGAGTATATTCCTGCCACATTTCAATTGGGCAGGACTCTTGGTCCCAATGCCAGTCCTCAGGTTCATCAGGCATTTATTAGGCTTTGCAAGTCTCTTAGGTCAAGGAATCAAAAGTATAAGGAGCAGTCCGAGCTAGTGGTTAGGCTGAAGGACAGGCTCCAGGATATGGAAGGCATTGGTGCCTCTGTACAAGAGGAAGTCAATGTACTGAGAGCTAGGTTGCTGGAGGCCACCGAGATAAATCAAGTTGGGGAATTCCTGCAGCAGGAGAATGAAAACCTGAGGAGGGAAGTCCTGCAACTTAGAGAGCATGCACCGAGCACTGTTTTAGCGGTTCTGTAAGGCTCCTCGTCTTCGCTAGCTGGATATACTCCTCCTATGCCGCGAGGTTCCACTCGTCCTCCCCTCCAGCCAGCTGGTAGGAGCACCAGGGGCAGGAACGGGGAAGCAGAAGAACAGCGGCATAAGGAGATGGAAGAGCTCCGTGATGATGTCCACCGAGCATATGTAACTGCTGCAGGGCTTCAAAGGGATGTTACTCGATTGCGGCATTTATTCAAGAGGGGTCCTCGACAAGCGTGGGCCGACGGTTATGATCAAGGCTGACTAGATGCTCCCACAAGACTATCCGAGTTCGAGGAACTTTCTTTCATCAGAGGGTGGTTGAGTGACTTGAATACATTCAGGAGGGATGATAGATGGATCCCCATTGATGCTATTCCTCGGCAACTATTAGAGTTGGACGCAGATGAGGTTGTGGAAGAGCTGGTCCCTGCTCCTGATGATGGTCGAAGAGCTAGAGTGGCAGACTATCTTGTTCGGAGGCTTCCACCTTCTTGAATTTTTTGCAAGTTGTTTTTCTTTTGATAATGTAAACGCTTTGGGTAAGCTTCGCCGACTAAACGTGTATTATCGTTGTTGTAAATATAACAAGTTGTTATTCTTTTGTCTTTTTTGATAATGTAAATGCTTTGGGCGAGCTTCGCCGACTAAACATGTATTATCACTGTTTGTAACTATAAGAGATTAATGAAAAGTTCGTGTTTTGGGCAATTTTGCCGACTAAACTTGTTCATCCAATCTTTTTATATTCTTGCTGCTTCATAATTCTTTTTGTTTTTCCATGCAAGTGTCCCCCCAGTCCAGTATAGTACCAAAATACCATTGTGCCCCATTTTACCTTTTAGGTTGTGTGGTCACACTCCCTTAGGCCTAAGTAGGGCAATTGGCGAGGACACACCTGGTATTGGATGTCTTCATCCGGTCAGGATTTTGCTCAACCAAAGTAGGTTTGATGGCCAGTATAAAATATGGTCGCATTGCCTAAGAATCCTCTGTAGGGCTTTATATATTTCCAGGGACAAAGCTAAGAGGTCTCTCGTGTTTCATGACGATGGCCTGAGGAGGGGTATCCCCCTGCTATATCGACCATCGTGCCTGTGATTTGTAAAAAGATGTGTGATAAAATGCAGTTACTGATTTCATTAGTAATAAGGGGAATGAACCGTTCCTTTCACATAACAAATATAAGAAAAAGATTCAACAATAGAACTCCTTGAGAATCTAAAAATAGAATTTCTTGAGATTATCTGCATTCCATGCTCGTGGTATCTCTCTGCCCTCCATCGTTTCCAAATAATATGCACCTTGCAGGTCGTCCCTAGTTACTTTAAAGGGTCCTTCCCAATTTGGGCCTAGCTTGCCATTTGATGACCTTACTGTGTTGCCCAGGACTTTCCTTAGAACATAGTCCCCAACTTGGAATCTTCTCGGGTTAACCCTTTTGTGGTAATGCTTTGCGAGCTGTTGCTGATAGCTCGCAAGCTTCACCAGGGCCAGTTCCCTACGCTCGTCGGCGAGGTCGAGTTCAGCGAGCAACGCTCCATCATTCTGGCCTTAGTCGACAAGGTCGGATCTCATTGTTGGCAAGCCCACCTCTAGTGGAATGACTGATTCCATGCCATATGTTAGAGAAAATGGGGTTTCTCCTGTTTCTCGCCTAGGAGTTGTTCGGTATGCCCATAGGACATGGAGTAGCTCGGTTGCCCATGCGCCCTTGGCTCGCTCTAGTCACTTCTTCAATCCATCGATCACAGTTTTGTTGGAAGCTTTTGCTTGCCCATTGCTCTGAGGGTAGGCCACCGAACTAAATTTGTGCCTGATCCCGTGTTCGTTATAGAAGTCCTTCTCCGGTCCCTACCTTAGATGCGTCCACCCAGGCAATGTCGAACAAGTGTTGCGCAAGCTTCACGAAGGAATATGTGGAAGTCATGTCGGAGGAAGGTCTCTAGAATTTCGAGAAATGAAGGAAGGCTATTATGAAACACAAATAAATATTAGAGAAAGATTATCAAGGAGAGGATAAGGAATACAAGATGCCAATCACACGACAAAGCATGTACGTGGTTCAGCCAAGATGTGCCTACATCCACGGCGGTGCAGTCGATATTATTTCTATATACTCCGGAGAGTGATTACAGAGAATACAACTTGTCCTTTTACCCCGGACCTAGGGTTTAATATATACATGTGCATGTAGATGAGTGGAGGTGATGGGTTCCTCCATGTTTTCCATTTCCCCCATAACTTCCCTTCATGGGATCGTGGGGGGAGACCGGATCAATTATAAAAGATGAGGGGCTTGGACTTTGGGCCGCCAGGACTGGGCTACTCGTCCAGGCCCATAGTTCTAAATTTTGGGTATCCACAGTGCCCAATCTGTGAAATGACTAAATTTCCCTTAAACGTGGGATCACATAGGGAAATCAAGCGAAACGTGTCTGAACTTCACACTTAGCATCCAAATACCTATAAAAGCTCAATTAACCCCTACAAAATATGTTAACGTAGAAATCCAAGGTTGTCTAGTTGACGAGCATAAATATATGGAATAAGATACCCGAGGGGGCTAAAATGCGTAGGTTCGGAGGATAAAATACGCAATATCTGCGTATCATCACACCCCCTAACTTACACATTGCTAGTCCCTAGCAATGAAATAGGATGCAATAAGAATTACAACAAAACCAAAAGCAGGATAAGTACAAAATTATGGTATAAAATCAAAAGGCCACTTTTACGGGCGATTCGATTGCATTTAGTGTATGCAATAAGCCGTTAAACCTCTAGGTCACCCTAGTGGACGAGTGTCGTCTCGTGAGGATTTTCAGGGATGGTACCCAAAAGCATCAATTAGTTTCCTCAAAATAAGCCCAAATCAACATGCGACAAGCCCAAAAATGGCGAAAAGGATTTCATACGCATTATTATCAAAGTGAATGAATTCAAACAAAAGTCCAAATTATTAATATTATAGAATACGCCTCATAGAATTGAAACCTTAAAAATGTGGGAGGGGGCGAGCACATGCAAAGTGTGATTTGGCAAAAATTTAAATAAACCGGATAAATGTTAAATCAAGCATATATTCAATTCTCTCGGGCATTACACACAGGGAGGTAACACACGGAACATGCGGACTAAAGAGTAAATGTAAAGGGAAACTAGGTCGTACACATGTCGCAAATGAAGAATGATATATATAAACTGAAAAACTGTAATCTCAATGAAAGATACCGGACACTAAAAGAGGCGACATGAATTTTCACAGATTATCAAAACTATTATGACTTTTGAATTGCATCAACCTAAGATCACATAGGACTTGTATAGGGTTGCAATGTAGGTTAGGCTAGGGTACGAAATGAAGGAATGTATGTACGGATTCAAAGTGTTTGGAATGAAAACTCGGGATAATGGAAAAATGTGGGCAATATCAATATTGGAAAATAACTTCCAAACAAGCATTAGATATATCACCGAGGAGAGTAATCAAAGCTTATTGAACACTATACACAACATTTACAACTTTCTCTTTCTTTTCTTTTCTTCTTTTTCTCATGATTTCTTTTGTTTTCTTTTGCTTTTTTTCTTTCTCTTTTTCTTCACTTTTTTCACTTCTCTTTTCTTTACTTTTCAAACTCTCATATGCCTAAATTGCAACCGACATCACAACAACATCATTCAATCCCATGTACATTCCAAACAAAGGTATCGAAAGTGTATGTATGGTTTATAACTCCAATTCAGAGTTGGTTATGGAATGGGGTTATGAAACGAAAGGCTACATTTAGGCTCAAAGGGGTTAACGAGGGTAAACATATAAGGCTGAGGTCAAGGCTAATATGGGTGATATAACAAAGATGGCCTATGATCATTTGCAAAAATTTACGCAATTCTCGAGTCAAAACAATATATAAAAATCATGATCAAGCAACACATTTCAAGTATGAACTCAATTAATTAACGGTCAAATGAAAAAATAGTGAGATTACCAACGAATTCAACGTTTTTAATGAGAAAATAATAGTGTATACACTCACAAATGACAAAAGGTACAAAGCTTACTCGGTGTAAGTATATACAATGCAACAAAAGATTACCGAGTTATAAAAATCTTAAACCAAATTAATAAAGCAAGAAAAGTGCATGTGCTCATGGGATTAAAGTTTAATTTATGAAATTATTCATAATATCAATAATTGAGACTAAAGTCTAATAACTTCTAAAATCGAGAACATGCATCATTGGGTTGTCTATTGGATCGGGAAATTGTTGAAATTTATCATCGAAAACAAAGGCAAAATGCCCAAAAAAGGAGAAAAAGAAAGAAAATATTTTTGAAAATTTTAATTTTTCTAAGAAAAGCATACTAAGTAACTAACATGTGAGTAAAAACATGGACAAAAAAATGGATAGAATATCCCACACCCCCTAACATAAAACTTGACGATTTCCTCAATGTACATTAAGAACCAAGTCAAAGAGAGGAAAAGAGCGATCCCCATAAGAAGAAGTCCAAAGAATCAACAAAACAAGTTAGTACCGAGCATAGCAAAAACAAATAACTAAAAGTTAACTAATTACACTAGAATAAATTAAAAAGGAAAGAAAAAATAAAAAGAAATAATAAAAAGCTAACTATATACAACCTACTATTTAGGCTTCACACTAACTATACACTAGAATCAAGGTTCTAAAAAACGCGGGGCGTGATTGAGGCGTGGAGGCCAAGCCTTAAGCCTTAGAAGCCTAGGCGGGCCTAGGCGTAAAAAGGCGTGAAAAGGCGTTTAGGCCTTCTTAATATATTTTAATATTTTTTAACCATAACAAGGTTATTAAAATGTAAAAATTGCACATATCATACAAATATGTATGAATATATGCAAATTAAAATACTATTTGATTATTTTGGATGAGATAATGGTCCGGTTTGTAAACAAATTCTTTAAAAGGCAACATCGTTTCACTAAAGCATTATTATTTTTAGAAAAAAGTGCACCTTAAGGGTTTTACCAGGAGTAAGGCGTGAAAAGCGTATGGCGAGGCGTTTCTCCCAAGCCTTAAGCCTAGGCGTGCCTAGGCGGAGCCTAGGTGGGTTTTTTAGAACAGAGACTAGAAGTCTAAATAGCTGAGGGTTCACCATAAGAACGATTTGACTTTGGAGGATAACCGGCGTACCCTCACTCTCAAGCATGCCTTCCAAAAAATATGAATTCTATTTGAACAACGGAAGGCATGTGTAAGGCGTAAGAAAGGAACCATCGCCAATTAAAAGTTTTGGAGGGACGATGGGTGGTTTGGATTGAGCGGGTGACAAAAACATATGGGGACCGAGAAAATCTTAATAACCTCCTAATGATTTTGGAATTGGAATGGGAGGTGGCGCACACGAAGGCAAAGATGCGATCATGGAAGGCGACTCGAGCAAGTACTCCTCATCGGCGAAAAGGTTTAAAACATTAAAGCTTGAAATCGAATCATCAGGTACTTGTGACGATGTGATAATAGAAAATAAAAATGGGGATGAAAGAAATTCAATCTCATGAGATGAATCATCATCGCATGAAGATTGAGTTTCGAATGAAATAATATCATTTTCAATGAAATGTTCTTCTTTGGGGGCCAAAGAAGAAATCATTTCATTGGAAATAGATATTACGTCATTTTCATCCTCACTTTCAATATCTATTACGCAATGGGAAAAGTCTAGAATGGTTTGTTCCAAAGTAGGTACAAGTACCTCATTTGGTTCAAAACATTCTTCGACTTCGAAAGTCTCGGAAGCAAAATCGTCGTCAGACTCAAATAATAAATCTAATTCATGTTCCCAACAACGATTTTCTTCCAGATAACAATTTTTAATTTTCTCATTTTCATACATACGCAAGCCCTCACCGAATGTCATAGGTCGAGGTGTGGATGCATGAAAATGGGAACTTTGAAAATTACAATCGGACTTAAACGGAAACTCATTATTATAGGAATTTTGAAAACTATTGCAATTCGTTTCAAAATTCCTATTATAAGGAGGTAAAGGCCCAAAATCATTGTCATCACCATCAAAATTCTAATAACCCAAGTTTTGACTTTCGTTATACTCGCCCAAAGTTATATTTGAATTTGTTATACTTTGGGATTCTAAGTATTCACCGAAAGTCATATGATTATAAGCATTTTGAGAATTATAACAATGATTACCGAAAGAATTGGAATAAGACATGCTTACCCCAAAAATGGCTTGAAGTGGAGGGATTCCACAAAGTAGGTGCGTACGAGAAATTCGAGCGTTTCTAAATGCTCAAATGTGGAAGTCCTGCAAAAATATTAGCAAATAATACAAATAGAAAGAAAATGTTATGAAATACTAAATCAAATAAAGTATAAAACAAACAAGTCCCCAGCAACGGCGTCATTTTGATTAACGCGTGAAAAGCGTGTGTGTGTAAGTGCACGGTCATTGTTTTCGTTTCACCGTGATAATACAAATAAACCTAAATTACAACTACACTTATGAGGCAAGCACAGCGGTAAGTCGGGTATCGAAAATCCACAGGGACGAGATGATAGAATTTAAGTGATCTAATACTCCGAAATAAAAGTGTAAAAGGTGATTACAAACTAAAAAGGAAAAGGTTCATAAAAGGGAAATGTTAATCTAGGCAAGGAAAAATAAATCTAGACTAACAAAGCGAGTAAAACTATAGGTTGCATCGAATATCCCTCACCCAAGTTAATTTGTAAAAAATGGATACATGGGTCGACGAGTTATTACGAATGTGTCTCGTTTCGACAGTTAATTGAATCAAGGGTTGTCACGCCCTAAATCCGTATAAAAGTCTAATAAGATTTTGGAGTCAATAAATACCCCAAAAATTGTGTGCGAAAGGTCATAACCACGGGACATACATTATATGCCCCGTTAAATCTCCTAGGCGCAATAACTAGGACAACGCACCCAAAATAAACCCGTACACGCCATCATCAAAGCCAAGAAACACGTCAACTCGAGTGAGTTCAAATTAAAACAACCTAATTTAACTTATCTAGAAAGCATAGTAAAAACGCGATAAATGGAAAGCGATAACTAAACGCGGTAAATCTACACTAGAAAGCGATTAAATCAAAGCATGTAAATAAAGCATGAAAACCTAATCATAAAGCAAGAATAAATGAAATACAAACTATATTAAAGGAGAGGGAAGATGAAAGCACCAATTACAAACCCAAAAGGGTGTCAAACCAAGAGAGAAATGAAGATTGAGCTCTCAAACCCCTCAAGCCCTAGCCTATCCTACCTAAACTGAATTATCTCTGATTATTACAACAAAAATGCTTTATATAGTAAGTGGGAAAAGAAAAGAGAAAAGAAAATAAAAGGAAAAATATCTCCTAAAAATAGGGGATCGATCGATTGACCCAAACCGTCGATCGATGGATGATGGACAAATTAACCCACTGTCGAGAAGGATCGATCGATCGACCCCTTTGGTCGATCGATCGATCAAGCAGGTATCAACACACTACATTGCTGTTTTGTCCTGTTTGCATTTCTCGTCCGCTGAAATCGCTGTAACTTCTTCGTTCTAAATCAGAATCGCTCACCGTTCACGGCCACGCGAAGCTTGCGAGGAGGGATACAACTTCCGTGTAGATGTTAGACCAGGTTTCTAATATTTTAATTGACTAAATTGCCCTTGAACGTGCGATCGCGTACGGAAATCGAGCGGAACGCGTTCGAACTTCACACTTAGCATCCAGATACCAATAAAAGCTCAATTAACCCCTGCAAAACATGTTAACGTATAAATCCAAGGTTTTCTGGTTAACGAGCATAAATATAGGAAATAAGATACCCGAGGGGGCTAAAATGTGTAGGTTCGGAGGATGAAATACGCAATATTTACGTAGCATCACCCACCATAAGTGTCGCACCTAGGGGCTATATGCATTGTAGTCACCAATCATCATGACACCCTAACTATCAACCTCTACCATTGACTATACGTAATTCGTGTTACCTGCCTAATGGGTTCCATCTCACTCTATTGACATTTCAAAGACTCTATGTCATCAAGGATTATAACACAACAACCTCACACTAATAACCATGGGGTCACCATTATTGTCTTTTATGGACACCCGTAAATTACTAGCGTATCTAATCAAAAGCGCAAAAATGATTAATAACAACCAATTTGAGCGTCTACCCCTAGGCGCTAACTTACTTGTCGTGCTAACCTCTGTGACTTCACCAGCGAGCACACAAATTAACACCGTCACCAAAGCTAGCATGATTGTTCCAAAACAACATCGACATCCTACTGACCTCACCATGTCACTCCCGAAAAGAACCTAGAACCTACAGCACTAATACTATTCTTAAAAATTCGACCCAGATTTATGGGTTACCTACAGTCAACCCGGTCTGAACCAAGCATTAGGTGTGAAGTGAAATGAAACAACCTATATAAGGTTATGAATCTAGTTTTATTTTAATTAATGTTCACTTGTTTAGCATGCAATCCCAATTTCAAATTAAAATACGCGAGGGACCCGTGGGAAGAATCCCCAGATTCCAAACATACAGAGCTACTAACATAAATAAAAGAGAGTACTTATATGTATGATGCTCTCAAGTACGAACTCGGACCCAACCTGCCTTAACAAAGATGAGGGTGTGATCTGAATGCCCAGTGGAAAATATAAAAATGCAGTATAGAATCGAACGGCACAAAGAAGACTCTAACACATTATACCAACATGCACATGCAACTACCCTGTAAATATATATACATATATATACTTAATGCATGAAACCATTTTATTTTCGAAATTTTTTTTATCCTGATTAATTTACCTTAATCTTATAAAAGGACCTCTTCTTTCTTAACTTGACATTTATCCCTTTATTTAATACACACGGATAAATACTTGAAACAACTACACTTTATTTAACTGAAACCATTCTTTACCAAAATAGCCCATTTCATTTAAGCCAATCCACATTAGTGTTTTAATTGATATTTTTCCTGTCAACACACGCTAACACAGTGTTAAAAAATACTTATTTCTCTTTTGAGAACATTTTACCAACACACCCTTGTGTTAATTATGGTTAAACCTTCTTAGGTTGCTTAACTCGCTCGTTTAGCCACTATACTTTACCATTCCTTTACTTTATGGATATTAATCAACTTACACGTTTCTTATCCACTTTAACCCTTACCGAAACAGTTATTAATTCATTCAATCTATGTTATCGTAGCACATTTTCACCACACAATCCATTTCTTGACCTTTTTCTCATAATCTTCCCATAGATCGCATACTTTAATGGGCTCTACACCACCAGCGATGTCACCATATGATCTGGCAAGTTATTTTGGATCTTTCACCCCAAAGCTCCAAGCACTGCTTAATTATCCCCGTGTCATCCAAGTTCCTTTAATGTATTTTAACATTTAAAATTGTTACATTATTTCTTCTTTCTTTTTTACTCGGTAGAAGCCAAAACTCAAGGTTTCACTCCAACTTGTGTTACACTTCGAAATTCAACATTTCATGTCCTTTTCACTTTAGCTTTGATTTTACTCCAAATCATGTTTATTTTGAACCAATTTATGTAACACCTTTTCCAATATTTTTTATCTCATAAAGATGTTTTATTTTAAGTAAAATTACCATTTTACCTATTTATTTCCAAACTTGTCATTTTCCTCCATTTCACAAATGTTATTTCCCAAACACCATTAAGTTGCCCACACTAACTTCTTAAGTATTTTTAACACATAAACACCTCTTTAACATTTTTAATAGCAGTCTTTCAAGTTGAAAACACCTTTATTCCATTAGTTCTTTTCCAATATCATAATTATTAATCTTTTAAATATTATTAAGTTACACACTAACTATCCAATGTTTTAACCATTAACACTTATTCAACACTTCTACAAACCACTTTTTCACGTTAGATATTTCTTTAATATCTTTATCCAAGAAATCTAATTACACATAAAGACCACTTTTATAAGAAAAATACCATTTTCTATTATTAGTGTTTGTAATCTTACAACTTTATACTTATCGCACTTTCAACTCCTTTTTACACACTTTGAAAATTAGACCTTCTACTTTTTTTATTTCAAGTTTAAACCCAACAAACCTTCTTTAAAGTTGTTCACATATTTATCATCAAATACTATAAGTTCATATGCATAAGAAGATGGATTATTATCCTTAAATCCTATTAAGTGGGTTAAACATACATCTCATTTTAGAAATTCATAATACTTGTAAAAATACACTTTTCAAGACTAGAGGACATTTCAATTTCTTCAAAACTCCAAAAATGTTAAACTTTTATAAAACCTTCATTTCTTTCAAGACAAATATCATTTTGTTTCATAAAATGTTTAGTCATCAAACTTCAAGAAATGCATTATTTTCATAAAATCCCAATCCTTATTTCAAGAAAACTTTAAAACATTTATTCTAGATTTATTCCCAACAAAATAACATTTTTATTTCATAAAAATGTTTAATCACCAAGTTTTCTTGAAATATCTCATTTTTTGTTCAAAACCCTGAGCACCCACTTTCTTACATCTCATAAGAATATCAATCTTATATCCCATATGCATCCTACTTTTAATTTCTACAAGCAAGACAAATACTAAAAATAGAATCATAAATCTAAGAGTAGAATGCTTCCCACATTAAAAGGACATCAATAATGGTAGGTATGGAATGTCAAAGAAGATGGGAACCGCCCACCTCCAAAGGTGGCCTCAATGAAATTGCCCAACTCAAAAGTATGCTCCATTTAGCTTCCAAGCGAAAAACCCTTTCAAGCTTCACAAATCCTACATCTTCATCTTCTCCCATAAAAAACCCAACCTCACTCAAAAATTAATAGATCCACCCAACAAAGATGGAAACGGGTGTAGTAGGTTTAAATATGGTATAATACTAGAAGAATATGGTAGTTTATAGTGGATCCACTCAACATAGAATCTCTATCTCTATCTCTCTCTCTCTCTTCATATTCTTCTTCTAATTTCAAATGACCCAAATAAACCAAAAAACCCTAAATAAAACACCCAAAAGACTCAAAATTCTATTTTTATTCAATCTGGGTTCACTAGAGGTCGACAGCACGTCAATTCAACATCCCAGAACAGATAGTGCATAAGAGCAGTCTGACTTAAAAATTCTATTAACCTTGTTTGAACAAGATTATCCCCTCGTTCAATTGATAAAGGCGTCTTGTTCGATCCCCATTTCAAACGACTTGCACCTGTTATGTAGTGGGGTCTCGTACGATCCCCTACCATGAACAACCTTTGTTTCTCGCTCGAACGACCTCCACTTTATTCCAATGAACCATTTTCTAATTTCTTTACTTTAATCAAACTTTTACCCACAATTTTTTTGTAATTATCATCAAGCCTACAAAGCTGCCAAATAAGAATATAACCCGGTCAACATGATCCAAATTCAACGGTTCCCATATTATTTCAACTTGTGCGGGGAAATAATAAAATATTGGGTGGAGTATTACACATCAGAGCATCCTCATCTCACTAACTAGGATATTTTTCTCATGTTTTTCTTTAAATCCTAGCACTCCGTTTCATAGAGGGCCGCTATCCTAACAATTATTCTATAAAATTTTCCTCTTATTTTATTAGTTATCCTCTTATCTCATAACACCCCACTCGCTTGTCTTCATTTCATCCATCTAATTATTTTTCTATTCGTAACATCCTCATCAATATTCCCATTACTCTGTATCACTAAATGTAAATAACAAAAATTATTAGTTTTCTTTATCACTTTTTCTTCAATCTCTAACATTATGCTATCAGACGTCTCATTATTACATTTACATTCCATATATTCAGTTTTATTTCAATTGATTTTTAGTTCATTAGACTCTACAACATTTCTCCAAGTATCTACTCTCATCGCCAGTCTAATAAAACAATATCATTTGCAAACAACATACACCATGCGACATCTAATTATATGTCCTTAATAATCTAATCTGATACTTTGGTAAATAAGTAAGGACTTAAAGTCGATCCTTACTATAGGTCCACTTTAACCGTAAAATCATTAGTTTCTCCATAAATAGTTCTAACCTAGTCGTTGTGTTATCATATATATCTTCAATAAATATAATATAACTAATAAGGATTATTTTCCTCTTTAGAACCCACCATATTATATCCCTAGGTACTCTATCATATGCCTTCTCTAAGTCTATAAACACCATGTATACATTTTTTGTTCTTACTTCTACATTTTTTCATTAGTTGTCTTAATAAGTAAATACCTTTCGTAATGGATCTTCTTGGCATAAATCCTTGTCCAAAATAGTTGATTCATTGTCCAGAAGTTCACTGCCACTTTATGGACCCGCATATTGTTCTCAAGTTGATGCAAGAGATAAAATACATCTAAATTATAGAGTACTCGCAAGAAGATTGGGTTGACCTTATATAATTTTGAGTATTCTTTATACTCAAATGAATACATGAGACACCTATTGCCCACGATTACCGACTTTTATACTAGGAAAAGGTTCCACACAAAAATTACAAAGTATTCTCAATAGAGTGCTTATATTCACCTAGAAAATAATAATTGTCTCATTGCATGACACGAAGCATATCATGGTCATCATAAAATTTTAATCATCGTCCTAAAAGCAGTAGCTAACCACGACCTCTAGATTTGAAATTCAATTCGTATTTGGTTGATTTACACAATGACATAAATATCGTTAATGACCTTATGAATAATAAATTTTGTGATGTGATTATGTGATCAACAATTATAAATGTGACATGAGTTTTATATACTAAAAGTGGATAATTTTTGTTTGAACCATATCGCGTGCTGAGTCAATGCAATATAAAGTCATTTTTTTATGTGTCAAGAGTTGGCATATTTTTGTGCCTTTTACTTAGTTTGGTTAATTCTGAGTGTGCCAAGCAAGGTTATGATCTTGTCAACCAATTGATTATAACACCCCATAATTTTGAGTAATTTATTTTAGCGGTTAAATTACGTGTGTGGCGTAATTTAATATAAATGGGAAATAAGTTTAAATTAGTAAATATTAACTTGTGGCAATAATATTTATACTTATGTGTAAATTTACTAGCATGATTTAAGTAAATTTAATTAAGTCAATTTTAGTACGTCGTATCTTAGTAGAAACGAAAAAATTGAAGGTGTCTCAATCGGGGCACTAGTGCGGGTTATTTTTGGGTTGAGATGGGGTGTTTGTATTTAGTAATTTGGATTGTGATTTTGAGTGCACGGATTGTTCGGGATAGGTGGAAATAGTCAAATTGAGTATTCGAGGGGTAGTAACTGGGTTCTGAGGACATTTTAGACTTGCCTGGGCTCACATAAGGGTAGTTAGGTCATTTTAATGTAGCCTAATAACCTAATTTCGGGATTTGAGTATTAAACCATAGGGTTAGAGATGTGAGGCATCCATAACATTTATTCTAAACCCTAAGAGATAAGGGAGAGAGGAGTAAGAAGAGAAATCAAGGGATAAAGCTAAAGGAGGCCAATTTGAGAGGAGATTCAAGGATTCCTAAAATTTGAATCATCACACGAGAGAGAGAGAGATCGAACCCTACGAACATGAAAAAGCAAGTAATTAACTTTATTTAAATCAAATGAAGGTGATTTATGTTCATATCATGGTAGATGTAGAACAAATCAATTTTTTGGAAGGGTTTCTTACATGTAAATTGGGGGGGGGGGGGGGGGGGGGTTAATGAAATTGATATCATGTATAGTTTGTATAGTTTAAACAATTAATTGATGATATACAACTAATTGATCTTGCTGGAATTAGATTAATATTTGAGACTTAGAAGATGAACATGTTTAACTGGGGATTGTTAAATGAAATATAGGAAGAAGATGGAATATTCTTATTATGAACCAAATTAATGAATTCAATTGATGATGTTTAATGATTATTGACAATTACGTGAGAATTATGTTTATAATCTATCTAGAAAGGTTTATATATGTGTGGTCCAATTTTCTTTGGAGTTGGGTAAATTCTATGGAGGTTTAATGGGTTAATTTTGGAACAAAAACAAAATTGGAGAAAAATCTAGGCAGGTGTCAATTGATCGATCGGAGAATGTTGATCGATCGATGGAAGTTGAATTGAGGAAAATTATTTGTGGGTTTGTTTGGGAAGTCTATTTTTCAGCAGGTCCAAGATTAGTTTCTTTAGAGTGATTTGAAAGATTTATATTGCCTAGGGTGAGCAGGTAATTAAAGTTTAATTAGAAATCATGAGATATAATTAACGAGAAAGTTTAAATATTTAATCGATGAGTTAAATTCGAGAATAAATGTACGAGTTGGTTGGGTTAAGTCCGGGTGTTTTATCAGAGTGATGTTACCTGATAAACTTGAATGATCATACGACGGGCTAAAGTCCGGGCATTTTAGTAGGGTGGCGCTATTGTATTTTCATTAATGGATGAGAAATTATTTAATTAAAAGTCATGAGATAGACTCAAGATATGTAGGATAGTGCTTTGAGTGATAGGCACGGGTTAGACGAAGTTTGTGATTTAATTTATATATATGGGTATGGAGACAGTATATATACGAATATGATAATATATGTGTGTATGATACTTTTATGAAAATACCCATCCTATCCGTTATACTACCAGGGAGGTTGCACACCGTGGGAGGTCACTCTGGAAAATTCCAACAGAGGTAGTACTGTTCTCCAGGGTCTTAGATGTTGTGCATGCCCGTATGATGTAGGGTTGGGGTATCGTGTGTGGTTATGACCACGGATTTAAGTCCATGACCACCTCCAATGTTCATTTGTGATTTTTGGGTTCGGTGGTGAGATTCTAGCCCAGTTTCCTAGAATGCGGTGGACATTCCTGGAGCACGATAGCATGCTAGTGGGCTCGCTTTCAAAATGTGGAGGCCATTCAAAATTATCGTTGCATATATGACGAGTGATATATATGTATATAGTGTCTTGGTGTGACATGTCTTATAAACATATATAGTAGTGAAATAAATTATATACGAGTTTAATACGTTAATGATGAACATGAATAAATAAGTGGAGCAAAGTAATAAATTGATTAATGATTTAATAAGCTAATGAGAGGAATAGTTAAGTAAGAAAATAAAGTTAGGCAATCCACGAGTAAGGGTATTATTCTAAGGAGATTTTCAATGAGACTAGTTAGACACGGTAATATAACTAGGTGGGTTAAGGTGTAGGCGCTAGGTGTGCATAATAGTTGAAATCTGAGGAGTAATCTCATCAGAGTGCGACATCGGATTAAATATGGAAAGTTTAACTGCATATTTATTTAATGCATCTTAATTACTTGTCAAATAGTTTTAAACATTTTTGGGCTCTGTCCCATTTCAAATCTATTTTCAAAAAATTTAGTTGTCCAGCCACAGGTACGCCAAGGATAATTGTTCTTTCTCGGTATATGTAGCTGCAGCTAAGTGGAAGCTTGCAGGATTCTTGAGTAGCTGACTCTATTCTTGATATTTTAGATTATGTCATCTATTCTACTACTGTTCGGCATGTTCCCCCTTCTTCAGACTTATATATTTCAGATTTTCTTAGCCAGATGGATTTGATGTATGGGATTCTGACCCTATGGTTTATTCGGGAACTTTATTTATTTATCTAAGTTTCAGACTTTATTTAGTTCTCATTTATATTGGTTACTCTGTACAAAATTATTATGGTTGGTTAATCTTATTGTACGTTAATGAAAGATAAAATCTGACATTACTTGTTAAAGTAATTAGGTTGTTAGTAATTTATTATGTTTCCACAGTGATGCTAAGAATGAGACATATAAATCCAATGTTTTATTTTGGTAGAGGGATAGCCACCCGTTAATTTAATAGGCGGGGTGTCATTGATGGTATTAGAGCCTCAGTTTCTAGTGTTCTTGGGATCTGTGCGGCTTTTTACATTTCAACGTAGTGTTCTTTGATATAGAGCCTTATTATTATAATTGTTTCATTCATGTTTACGTATTTGAGATTACGTTATTCTGCTATTATGATTGTATTGACTATGAACTTATACAATTTTATCTAGTTTCAGATGTCACCTAATAGAGGACGACCGACTAGGGCAGCGAAAACAGCCAATGAGAGGGAGGCTCAGCAAGAGCCATAAGAACCACAGCCACATCCATCACAGAGGACGGTGATGGCCGTAGATGAGTGCACTATTGTGGCATAGGTTGTTAATACTGCTATCACTTCCATGGCAGTTTATTTTCCTCACGCCCAGTCACCATAGCAGCTAGTGGCATCGGTGATCTACGCCTACCCGGGCCATCCGATTGGCAGAGAGTAAGGGAGGCATTTCAAAAGGGACACCCACCAAAATTTTAGGGTAGCTCTGATGTTATCGTGGCCAATCAATGGAAGAAAGACATGTAACTCCACCTTCGTATGGCTGAGTGTAATAAAACTCAAAAACAGTTCTTAGCAACATTCAAACTAGTGGCGCGACTTTGCAGTGGTGGGAGTATGTGACCACAGTGCAAAAAAGAAGTGTGATGACAGTTAAGGAGTTTTAGGTATGGTTTGACCGTAAGTATTTTCCATCCGCTGTTTAGGCAGAAATGCGATGAAAGTTTCTCGATGTCTCTTGGGGAGACCAGATCGTAGTGGAATATGAGGAGGAGTTCACTCATTTAGCTAACTGTGTGAAGGACGAGGTGAACACTGAATAGAAAAGATGCGAAATTTAATAGATAAACGTACCTGGAGGATCCGACAGGAATTATTGGGTAATTAGGCATTAAAGATGTACACTGAGGTCGTCAATGCAGCTTCACTTCGTTGTTAGGATCAGTGCTTCCCCATTAAAGGGATAAAGAAAGTAAATGAGACCAGTGAGACTGGAAAGGTAGGTGGAAATGGTGCCAGTGTAACACAATAGCAGCAGAATCGGGATTCTTGACAGGGGAATCCAAATAAGAGACCTAGATCAGGAGGTTTCAGACTCGAGGGTGATGGGTAAAAATAGAGCTAATAGGGTCCTCATTTGTAGCAGCATCATCAGTATCCCGTTCCTTAGTGTCGTCGGGGCTAAGGGAATAACGGGGGAGACCAGTAGGGCCAGAGCCAGAGGCAAGAAGGTTTTTCTAGAAATTATTTCGATTGTGGGGAGACGAGTCGCAAGAAGAGGGATTTCTGAAAGCGAGGAAGTGGGAAACTATAAGATGGTATCCTAGAGGTACAACCATTACAGCAAATTGTGGGTCAATTCTGACGTGAGGATCACGTTCAGGAACCCATCGGCCAGGCGAGGCAATTAGAAAATGGAGGTTAAATTTTTGTTTTATCCTTATGAGTATGGGGTAAGTTTCGGGTGACAAGGGTGCGCAACAATATATGATTATTGACACTAAAATTTGTGTGTGAAGCGGGTTTAGTTAGGGCGTTGGCAATATCATCCTTATTATGAATATATTTACCATTGGGTAGCGGGAATCTTCGTCGTTGCCTGCAGAGGAGAGGGTGTGGACACTAAGAGGATGTTATATTGTGTGTTAGCTCTGATCCTTTTGAGACTTATGAGAGTAGAACATATTATTAACCTGAGTGGTGATTGGTTAGCGAAGGTTTGATCGGTAGTGGACTATTATTGTAAGAATTTCGTATATGCTGTTCTAGGGTAGGGTGTATTATTTTGCAAGGTATCAACTGAAAGAGGGCCAAGTTGTGTATATATTATATTATCTAGAAGACTTCAAAGTATATAGTTGTCTTGTTACATTTGATCCTAGTGTGTAGGGGCTTATACTGATTTGATTCAGGGTATATATGGTTTACTATCGAGGAGAGAGATTTAGCTCGTTATTCAATTAGCGCTGAGGACTTAGTGATAGTGAGAGCATCATAGCATATAACTCCTTTAGTGATGTGGGAGTGGACGATTAGACTTATACATTCAAGAACAGGATTTTGGGTATTCGGTTATGTGTCTTGGGCCTACGGATCTTGATGACCAACAGTGCTAGGTAGTGTATCGGGGGGTTCCTTGTTTGGATTTCGCTCGCGAGACGTCCCACGCATGAACCTTAGTGAGCATCGACAGTTGAGAGATGTGTGGCCATTAGGACATGGAGTTAGTAATTTAGTTGTTGCACAAGTAAGTAGATAAAACTGTGAGTTGATAGTTATTTGATGATTTAGGGACAGTGGAGCCGGGTGGTATTTTTCCATAATTTCACGGGATATAAGGTGTATGGGAGCCCTAATTAGTTGTATTTTTCAGTATCGTCCGCGACGAGAAGAAATATAAATGTATGGGTTAAACATATGCACATGGGTAAGTTAGAAGCAGAATTTGAAAAAAAAAATTGGGTGACCAAGGTGAAATTGTAAGTAAAATTGTGGGTTGAACTAGTCACTAGTTTGAGCAGTAGTGTATGTATCGTTGGGCTGAATAGTACCATTAGTGGAGGCGTAGTGAGAACATCATAATGGTTTTGACCTTAGGAAGATATGGATGTTGTGCAAGGAAGTATCTGGATCTTTTAGTACCAATCTTATCCGAATTTTGGGGACGAAATTCATTTGTAAGGGGGGAATATGTAACACCCCGTAATTTTGAGTAATTTATATTAGCGGTTAAATTACATGTGTGAGGTCATTTAATATAAATGGGAAATAGGGAGAAATTAGTAAATATTAAATTGTGAGAATAAGATTTCTACTTATGTGTAAATTTACTAGCGTTATCTAAGTAAATTTAATTAAGTCAATTGTAGTATGTTGTATGTGAGTAAAAACGGTGGGAATTAACGGTATCTCAATAGGGGCACTAGTGCTAGTTATTTTAGGGTTGAGTTAGGATTTTTGTGTTTAGTAACTCGGATGGTGATTTTGAGTGCACGGTTGATCCAGAATATTTGGAAATAGTCAGAATTAACTACCCAGGATTAGTAACTGGGTTCGGGGGCTTAATAGACTAGAACGAGCTCACCTAGGGGTATTTGGGTCATTTTAATTTAGCCAAATAACCTAATTTCGGAATTTGAGTATTAAACCATAGGGTTAGAGATGTGAGGCATCCATAATATTTATTCTAAACCCTAAGAGAGAAGTGAGAGAGGAGGAAGAAGAGAAATCAAGGGAGAATGCTAGAGGAGGCCAATTTGAGAGGAGATTAAAGGATTTCTAACATCGAATCATCACATGAGAGAGAGATATTGGACCCTAAGAATATTTAAAGGCAAGTAATTAACTAGAATTAAATCCAGTAAAGGTAATTCATGTTCATATCATGGTAGATATAAAACAAATCAATTTTGGGGAAGATAAACATGTGTAGTTTGATGAAGGGTTCTTACATGTAAATGGGTTTTTTTGATGAAATTGATATCATGTGTAGTTTAAAGGATTATTTGATTATATAGAACTAATTCATCTTACTTAAATTAGATTATATTCGAGATTTAGAAGATAAACATGTCTAATTGGGGATTATTGAATCAAATCTAGGAAGAACATGGAATATTCTTATTATGAACCCAATTAATGAATTCAATTGATGGTGTTTGACAATCTTCGACAATTAGATGAGAATTATGTTTAGAATCTCTCCAGAAAGATTTTTATATGTGTGGTTTAATTTTCTTGGGAGTTAGGTAAATTCTATGGAGGTTTAATGGGTTGATTTTGGAAGAAAAACAAAGTTGGAGAAAAACTTGGTTAGGTGTAGATCGATCGATCGAATAATGTCGATCGATTGATGGATCGATGGTTTTTGTCGATCGATCAATGGAAGTTAAATTGAGATAAATTATTTTTCGGTTTTTTTAGGACGTCGATTTTTCAGCAGAGGTCTAAGATTAGTTTATTTAGAGTGGTTTGAAATATTTATATTGCCTAGGGTGAGCTGTTAATTAAAGTTTAATTAAAAATTGTGATAAATAATTAACGAGAAAGTTTAAATATCGAATCAATGAGTTAAATTCAGGAATAAATGTACGGGCTGGTTGGGTTAAGTTCGGGTGTTTTATCGGAGTGATGTCACTTGATAAACTTGATGATCGTACGACATGTTGGTTGGATAAGTTCGATTATTTTAACAGGGTGACGCTATTGTATTTTAATTCATGGATGAGAAATTATTTAATTAAGAGTCATGGGCTAGACTCGGGATTTGTAGGTTGGTTCTTTGAGTAATAGGCATGGGTAGCCGGAGTTTGTGATTTAATTTATATATACGAGTATAGAGACAGTATATATATGAATATGAATAATATTTATGTATATGATATTTTTATGAAACATACCTATCATAGATGTTATGCTATCGGGGAGGTTACGCGTCGTGGGAGGTCACTCTGAAAAATCCCAAGAGAGGTAGTACTGTTTTCTGGGGTCATAGGTGTTGTGCACGCCCTGTGATGTAGGGTTGCAGTACCATGGAATAATATAGTGTGGTTATGACCAAGGACTTAAGGTCATGACCGCCTCTAATATTCCTTTATGATTTTTAGGTCCAATGGTGAGATTCTGGCCCAGTTGCCCAGAATATGGTGGACATTCCTAGAGCAAGATAGCATGCTAGTGATATCACTTTCATAATGTGGAGTACATTCGAAAATGTGGTTGCATATATATATATATATATATATATATATATATATATATATATATATTGTTTTTATGTGACATGTCTTATAAACGTATATAATAGTGAAATAAATTATATACCGTATATACGTTAATGATGAACGTGAATAAAAAACTGCAGTAAAGTCATAAATTTATTAATGATTTCAAAAACTAACGACAGACATAGCTAATTAAAAAACGAAAGTTGGACACTTCTCAAATCAGGGTAGTGTGCTAAGGAGATTTGCAATTAGACTAGTTAGACAGAGTAATTGATAGGTTGGGTTTTGTCGCGGTGCGAGAGTCACCTACGCGCCAGTTATTTTATTTTTGGCTCACCAACTGTATGAAAAAACCTAAACTATGACTACACTCTTTAAAGGGAGTATAGCGGCCACTCCAGGTATCAAAAATCCATAGAGACGAGTTGTTAGAATTTAATTCGATTTAATACTTCTAAATCCAAGTAAAAAAGATAATTGCTAACAAAATAAAAGATAAATAAAAAAAAAGATAAACTAGGCATGAGTGTATTTAAACTAAATTTAAGAACGGAATAAAAAACTATAGGTTACGCCGAATATCCCTCACCTAGAGTTAATTAGTACAAATGATTACATGGGTCGACGAGTCTATCAAGATTGCGTCTCGTTTCGACAGTTAATTAAATCCAGAGTTGTCACACCCCTAAATTCGCATAAAAGTATAATAAGATTTTGGAGTCAACAAATACCCTGAAAATTACGCATGCAAGGTCGTAAATACGGAGCATACATGATATACCCTGTTAAATATCTTAGGCGTAATAACTAGTACAACCCAATCGAGACAAGAACAAGACAACTCCATCACCAAAGTAAAGCAACTAAATCAACTCTAGGTGAGTTCAATCCGACACAACCTAGATTAAATTAGCCACTACATATGATTAAAAGCATAAATTAAACTAGCTAATTAATTCATGTAACTAATTAAACTAACACTACAAATGAAACTAAGCTTTAAATAATAAATAAAGCATGGAAAATTAGGGCACAAAAAATAAGTAGCAAGAGAGAAGAAGATGAAATGTGTCCACTTACATTAATGGGTGTCAAACCACCAAGAAAATGGAGGAGAGGGGTGTCTCCACAAAATCCCCAAAATAGTTCCAAACCCTAAGTCTAAACCAAAAAGAGAGAAAACAGAAGATATCTCCTAAAATAAATAAAAAAGTGTTCTATTTATACTAAGTTGGGAAAAGGAAATAAAGGAAAAGGAAAAAACAAAAGAAAACAGGTGGATAGGTTAGAATTAAGGGATAAAAGAAAAAGAAAAATGAAAAGGAAGTGTGCAAGTAGCAGCTCAAATCGGCACAAAAAAGAAAGGGTCGGACGACCGTGGCTTGGCCCAATCGACCGCGAAACAGGGGAGGGCACACTGTCTTGTAGCCATGGCAAAATGAGAAAACCCGGTCGACTGCGGAGGCTGGGCCGGTCGACCGCATCTGCTGGGATAGCCCACCACTTCCATCGCACAACCACAGCAATAAAAATCAGGACCCACTTCCATGTCCAAAGATGGCCAAAAACCCTCATGTTCACAATGGCCAAAAACCTCCTTTAATGGTGAGCCAAAACCCATTTCGAACTCGTGAATGTTTTGCGCAATCCAAAGCTCCATAATCGTGTATTCAATTTGGCCCAAAGCGTCCCAATTTGGATCAAACCAAAATCCGAGCTAAACCCGGGCCAAAAAATCAAAATCGCCATCTCCAAAGTGAGTTTGTCGCATAAAAGAAAAGAAGGACACGAGGGGTATTAAATACATTATTAAAATATTCATAAAATATAAAATTAATTAACTTATAATTGTTCTTTGATTAAAGGTACGTGTTTTCTTCATTCGGACTCCAATTTGAGCACCGTTCACCGCCACGCGAAGCTTGGCCAGAGGGCTACAACTTTCACAAGACTTTGGTAAAAAATACCAAAGTGTGAAATTATGAAAATTCTCCTGAACGTGTAAAATTTTACAAAACATTATTAGAACACGACGAAACTTCACACTAAGCACCATAACACCCATAAAGCTTAATAATACCTCAAATAACATGTTAGCATATAAAACGGAAGTTATATGATTAATGAGCATAATTATAGCAATTATGGTGCCCGAGGAGACTAAAATGCCTAAGTTTAAGGGTATTTAGTGCTATGATTCGAGACAAATCAGTAATGTAACTAGGTGGGTTAACATGTAGGCACTAGGCGTGCACAATAGTTGAGAGGATATGGGTAATCTCATTAGAGTGCGACACTGACTTAAATGTTAAAAGTTTTGCTGCATATTTATTTACTACATCTTAATTACTTGTTAAGTATTTTTAAAAGGTTTTGGTCTTTGACCCGATTCAAATCAATTTTAAAAACTTTTAGGTGCCCATCCACAGGGACGCCAAGGAAATTTTTTCTTTAAGGTATGCATAGCTACAACTGACGTGGAAGCTCTCAGAATTTTTGAATAGCCGACTCTATTCTTGATATCCTAGATTAGGTCTTCTATTCTAGTACTATTGGGCATGTGTCCCCTTCTTCAAACTTAAATGTTTCAGATTTTCTTAGTCCAATGGATTTAATGTATGGAATTTTGACCCGATGGTTTATTCAGGAATTTTGTTTATTTATCTGAGTTTCAAACTTTAGTGTTCATTTATATTGCTTACTTTATATGGAATTATTATGGTTGGTTAATCTTATTATATGTTAATGAAAGATAAAATTTGACACTTCTTGTTAAAGTAACTAGGTGGTTAGTAATTAATCACGTTTCGACAGTGATGCTAAAAATGAGCCATATGAGACCAACATTTTATTTTGGTAGAGGGTTGTCCACCCGTTATTCTAATAAACGGGGATTCACATTGATTATCTTATCCATGTGATAATCAGGTGATTTTCTATCATTCCATGCTACAATTAAGAAGACTTGTTCTTCCCTTAGGAAAGACATTGATGTGAGTGCTAAACTACTAACTATAACTAAAGAGGAAAAAGTAATTGGAATAAACTAAAGTCGAAGTAAAGCTTCAAAATTAAAAAAAAAAAGGTATAGTAAATGCAATGAAAGAAACAATTATATAAAGCAAAACTAATGTAAAGGAAAGGAAATTTTAATAAACAATAAAGAAAGTTACAATCTACCTTACAAACTACTTACAAATGTAATGCAACTTGTAAATATATGAAAACAAAAAGGAAATAAAAGGAAAAAAGTATAAACGAGTAAATGTATTTATTTAGTTCAGGGAGTCCTTCCTTTTTCCTCTAGCTAGTTATTAATAGATTTCATTTCCATACAACAGATACGTAACTAATGGGTAGCTACACAATTAGATTTTCTCACCTAGGTGCTTAAGCTCCCTATAATCGCCACTTAGTGCTTATTCCCGCGTCCAAAGCCTTGACTAGTGTCAAGCATCTGATTTCACTTTAGTATTGAACCCACACATTATACTCGACTTTAATTTCCATTTAGGAATTCTAAGTGGAAAATTCTCATTGGACGAAAATTATATGATGCATGCATGCCTCTCACACTAATTAATTTTTTAGAAAACATTTATTAGTAGATTATTGTCCTCCACATTGATGAAATTATTAATTTTAATCACACGTTTCATATGTCGACGTTTGTTGGCAATGAAATGGTCATCACTTCAATCTATCAGTATCTTCAACTGCATTAGTAATCTCACGCTCTTTCACCGTCTCTGAATTCAATAAATAAATCTCAAGAGAACAAATAAGGCACTACTTCAAACCCAGATAAAACTAACGTAAATCCATGGGGGGTCAGTAGTATCTCCCTAGATCAATTTTGTGTTGACGAGTTGTTCATCGCTGGTGTTTAGAGAAAAATTGGTCAAGAATTTTATAAAATCCCTTCTTCGCCCTCTTTTGGTGAGTCTAATTTTTATGTTACAACGTTAGTTATTGTAGTCTTAACATCCCATCGTGTTTAAGAATAGATCCTTAAAGACAAGGATATTGAGGATGGTGGTGCCTCTAAAGAAAAAAAATTTGAGTATAAAGCCAATTATATAATTTGAAACTCATTTAATGTCTACGACGAGTTTCCCATCATAGCTCAAGATGGTCCTTTGATAACTCTACCTCTTGGGACTGTATACGATGAACCTATTTTTCCATCTCATGATTTCATAGCCATTAGTTATGATCAAGCCTTACATTTTCATTTCCCACATAAGTTTCAAGCGCAAGTTTTTTTCCCCAACTTCACGAACCATTTAAATATAGTATATACTTGGTTGAATCCTTACCAACCTTTTATTTCTTTCAACACTTTCAATATCAGTATTTGATCCTAAGATCATTCGTTTTACAAGGTTTTAAGGTATTACTCCAATGATTATCACAAACCCTATCATGATCTTATCCATACCACCTCTTATTATATCATAAATTACCTTACTACCTCTTACACCCTAGCTAGGGCCAGCTTTGACATCAATGCATTTGAGAAACTGGTGAGTGACTCAAGTTTTCCAACATTCTTCTTTCTAATATGGTTGTCTTTCCACACACATTATTTGGAGATCCAATTAAGGATTTGGAGAAACTTTTTCGGGATGGTCTAGGCATTGATTAAAACACTAGATTTTCATCCCTCTACTACTAATAATGTTAGTAAAGCTTTAACAAATTCCCCATGCCTTCTTTCAGATGTTTCTATAGGTTACTCTTGAAGGGCCATGATCTAGACAACTGCTTTGGGATATTTTTATTCTTCAAAACTTTGAATACACTCCTCAATTCCCCAAGGCTCATATTTTCTTACTCCTCAAATCTTATCTCCCTTTCGTTTAAAGAATTATACATCGTTATGATGAATAGCATGGCTTTATATGGTTATTGTTTTGTTAAAGTCAGTTATATCTTGGAAGGCTGGAATTATTTCTACTTAGTGTTTATTAAAAAGTAGGGTAACCTTTAGGACTATAGCGTTGTTACTCTCTTACCTGAAGAAGTTGCCATTGGATCTAAGAAGTTTCATAAGGGAGCCAATAAAATGGTTCGACACTTTCTGCACTATGGGCCTTTTTTGTTAAAGATGGCAAAAGATCTTGCCTATAAGGAATATGAACAAAATATAATTGTCTCTTTATGGAATACCTTCCATAAATATTACTTACATAGTTTCTCATTATTGTTCCATCAAAAGAGGGTTATTTTGATTTTCCTTCACGGTTTTGTAATTTTCAAACTTCGAATTATCAGTGAAAGAATATCACTTGTTTTAAATGTTTGTTGATGGCATGTGGTGAAACCAATGTGTGTTGTGTATATTTAATGAATTTTTATATTTATTTGGTATTTAATTTCTCAATTTAACCATATATGTCACCTTTGCATAATATTTATGTTAATCGTTTAACGAACATTCTATGCTTTAATCAAATTCGGTATGTTGCATGTACTTGTAAAAAAATTTATACTTTCAAACCGATAAAAAAATTCAATTATGGCCTACTCTGTATGCATGTTTTTTATTTATAGCAGTCCCACCAAATCTCATATCATGTGTTAGGCATCCAAATGATAACTTTTTGCTCCAAGATTAATCTATTCTTATACAATAGGAAACTTTTGCAATTCCCTCAACCAAAAAATGTTGTCTCCTTGAGACTCTTAATATTTAATTTTAATTCCTTGGGGTATTAATGATATAGAAATATAATCATGAAAGTGTGTTGATTGATGGATCCACTAAAGGCAACTTTGTGTCTACCTACTTCACCATAATTTGGAACATTCTAGAGGATATATCTCAATAGTTGCTTTTCATTCTTTTGTATTTCAAACAACACCACTAAGATATTTAAGCTTATTTTTTTTTCTTCTTCTCTTTTTTACTGTTCACTTTCTCTCTCCAAACAAACTTTCATCCATTTAGACTATTTCCTATCTCTTCAAAATTCTCACCATCAATGGCGTCTATTATCGTCTAACACTTTTCAAAATCATTTCCTTTGTACGATAGCTTTCTAGAGAGAAAAACTTTTCACGTTATCAAACTCAATCTTCTCCGATAAAATTTTCTTTCTTTTTTCCATCTCCAACTTGATTCCTTACTTGTAAACTCTTTTTCGATGAACTTTTTAGTTTCCTACCATTTTTTAATAAAGACTAAGCATTGCCTCAGTTTCCCTCAACATATATAGGGTAAAATGCATGCCTCTTTCCCTTTTGTACCTTCTTGGGGTTTTCTTCTGAGATGTAAGGACATTATTGTATTGTCCGGCTTATATGTGAGTATGTCGTATACCGCTACCATCGTCGAAGACTTATTCAAGATCAATCATGTGTTAAGTCGGATCCGAATATCAAAGTTCTTCGTGTTTAAAGTACCTTAGCATTTCACTTAGAGTGTTGGTATATTTTTTACAATATATTTTCTAAGTGTTGGAGCGGAGTTTTTCATCAAAAGTATTTTTTTAAATTTTGAGGAGGAGTATTTTCTGGCGATATAAAAAATTTAGGGTATGTTTGGTTTGCAACTATAATTCTATTTTCTTATTTTCTATGTTTAAATACAATTCTGATAAAAATTTATGTTTGGCAACCTCTTTTTTAACACTGAATTATAATATTCTTATGTTATAATTAAGTTTTTCAGAAAATAGGTTGAGGGTGTTTTATAACATCCGTTTTTTATTTTTCAACTCACAATTTTCCATTCTTAATATTTTAATGCAATTATGCCTTAATACATAATATACATATATAATACATTAATATGTATGTAATTCTTGTAAATAAAAAAAATATATATATATACATGTACACTAAATTACGTATGGAAAAAATAAAGTTAAATAATATTATCAATAGATATATGATACTTATAAATAGTTTTATACATGTATTATTAATGTATGGAATAATATAAAATATACATATAGTACATATGTATTAAAAAATATATTATCAATTCATGCATGTATATAATTTTATAATGAATTATACATGTAATATCATTATATATATATATATATATATATATATATATATATATATATATATATATATATATATATATATAGGGAGACGTTTAGAAGGGAACATAAAAGACGAATATTTTAATGAACCTTAGCAAAAAACACCTAACATAAAATCAATTGTTATTTCTATGTTGTAATTGGTTCGCTCTAGTGGCAATGAACACGCGTGTCACATGCATGTCCATTGTCACATGCGTTTTCTCACTTTTGAGAGTTTTAGGGTTTAATCCTTTTGTTTTCAATTCACAAAACGTTCCAATCTTTAAGTTAATTGTTCTGAAACCTAAGATACAACTTTGATGAAGTTTTTTTCTTATAGAGAGGGTAAATCTACATCTGACGACTGCGTGTCGATTGACAATGCTCGTGGGTGTTCCTAGATGATTAGGACTGCGTGTTTGTGTGGACTATTGCGGTTTTTCCATTATTGACTCAAGACTGCGTGTCTTTGGGGATTCTTGAGGGAGATCATTGTAGATTTCATTGTAATCTTTATAAGTTGCGATTTACTATTTTATAGTGAAATAAAGGTTTTGCCCGAAAGGGATTTTTTCTGAAATCAGTGAGTTAGTAATTTTATTTGTGATGGTTGAAAACACACAGGCAGTTGCATGTTTAGGGGCTGAATTAATTTGAATTAAAAATTGACAGCAATTAAATAAGGTTGACTAGGAAATTTATGAATTCGATTTAATCAAGTCTCACACATATCTTTTACATGAAATTTTTACAATTCCTTGAATTCTGGCTATGATTTCTTATTATTTATTGATTGGTGTGGATGGACTGACTTATGGTTAGAGGAACTCCCTCTATAGGTGGTTATTGAGTTAGTTGGACTAGGGTTTACAAATTTAGGGCTTTTAAGTGTTTTAGGGTTTCATTTTGCCCAAATCCTTTTTTTAGACACAACAGCCCCCAAGCCTTTATTTCCCCTTATATCCAATTTAACCTTGATGAGTGAACATGCATGGGTCAACATATGGTTAGAATACATTAGTGGGTTTGATAGGATTGTCCTTGGGGTTCTGAGAGAGAGTTTTCCCATTCCCCTAAGTGTACTATGGCCTAAGGATAGTCCTTATCATCCTCGATATAACCCCCAAGATCAATCTTCTTCTGGGTCTGCTCCACAGCCTCGGGATGTGGATTATCAATGTCTTGAGTTCATGGGGGCAACTATAATTAATGAGGTTGACCACTAACCTAGATGTAGAAATTTAATAAAAACCAGTTTCAGACATATTAATCATTGACTTGGAGGCTTAATCTGAAATAGGCATGTCTGAGAGACTCGAGCCTTCCATCTTTTCGATTGAATTACTTCCTATTGAGGAGATAACTTTTGGGAGTTCCACTAACTCCTATGGCCCTTCACACACTAAACCCAAATGGCAGGCATGTGATATCCTTGAGTATGAGTTGGATGACCAGAGATATCGGTATGACATCCCTATTAGTATCACAACAAGGCTTTTTAACGATGACAAAAGGTTTATGACTGTCCTCATATAGACAAAATATACTTCCCCTTATGGGAACTTTAAATTAGGGTTCATTTGTCCTTACACCCTATTATCATGTCCACCCTAAGGGTTTATAGGGATGAACCTACCCAACTTCCCCCTAATGCCTAACGAAAAATTCTTTGGGCAGTAATATTTTAGTTGTCACGAGTTGGCTCTGATCTTATTGGGGATATTTGTAGATTTGTACATGGCATAAAGAACAATGGAAAGGGTCCTGGGTACTATTACTTTGCTCCCAGGAAGTCACATCTTATAATTGTGAAGGTTGTTCATATGAGAAACTACAGTTAACAAAATCATTTTGCATTTTTAAAGGTTGAATGGGAGTTCTAATCACATGAGAGGAGTCGATCTTGTAGTGTCTCCTGTGAGTCGTGTGGGCCAAACAGAATTGATAAACCTTTTTTTCATTTTATTTATTTCATTTTAATTGATACTGTGTTAATACCTTTGTTAGACTTAGATTGCACTAGCAATCAATGATTAACTTCTTTAATAAAATTCCAATGTTTGAGTCTAAAAATCATAACTCTTGCAAACAAATTGTGATAGACTAAATAAATCAAATCAAGTATGCAAAGTCAATCGCAATATGAGGAAAAATCCTCCAAAGTGGCAAAATAATTTTTATTTCACTATAATTCCTAACAACTTACCATTACAGAGAAATAGTGACACCCGAATACGGATAGGCGTCGGTTCGTTATCGTCGGTGTTTTCAACAAGAGATCCAGTAAGAGCTCCAATTCAGAAATGTAGAACAGCCTTCTTCTCCACAATATTACTCCATATGAGTAGAACAATTATATCTAGGATTGATAATACTTGCATATATGATTGGGAATGATTTGTGAATCAAAAAGGTTGAAAAACCATGAAAATTGAAGTCTGGAAATATACAACAGTTCTGTAGAAACGTGAGTGCCAAAGACTTGAAAATCGGGTATAATGAGTACTTCTTTAAATAAAGAAATCGAGGTGGAGCGTCGCTCCAATGAAATAGAGATGTCACTAGAACGAGCTGACGTGTCTCTTGAGCGACTCCGCGCGACATGAAGATGTCGCTCGAACGACCTGCCTCTGTCGCTCGAACGAAGTCAACGACTTTTTTCTTCGCCTCTACACTTAGAAAAAATTCTTCTTCCCAAGTAAAAAATGTTTCGAACCTTTAAAAATATATAGTTTTTTAAATTTCACAAATATTTTTGCAAATAATAAGCACTCCAAATAAATTATTTTACCATAATCGTGAGTGGAATAGTGGGAATGGTTGAAGAGCACATTGCATGTTGCATCATGCATGTATGAATATGATGGGTGTGAGACTTAGGATCAAGGACGCCATGGATGATTGTGTTAACGTGCCAAATATAGCGGTATCAGACATACTAACTCTGATCTAGGATATACAAAAAATTCCTAGATTCTAACTCGGACATTGATAAAATCATATCCTTATAAATGTCCCCCTATGTCTATGCCGGCACATACATAAAAAATTCTAATTATGCTACCCAAATAAAAACCAAATGACATACAATTTAATATCCCCATTAAACCCCAAAATTGGAAATACTAAATAACATGCCTTTAAACAAACTTCAACATTTTCAAATCTCCAACTCTTCAGTCTTTCTTTGTCATCATCAGGGTGTGCAAAAATAATACTCAATTTTGTACCTACACGCATGAGACAAGGAACAATACCCTTGATGCGCAAAAGTTTGAAATATAATGATAAACAAAAGTAAATATCAATTAATGCTCCAGCAAATCACTATTTAAATAAAACAAAAATTCTTCCCCGTAATTCTCTCTCCCTTTTTATGATGTCCCCAAATAGAATAATACGAAGAACATAAGCAAATGAAAATGGAGAATGTCACAAGCTAATCAAACTTTCTCTTTCGAATTTTTTAAAATTTTTCTAACAGAATATACAACAAAGAATCACACCATGAAAGAACACAAAAAAACCAAACCGGTGATAGCGAAAATGTAGGGATGTGAACAAATTCAACAAGAAAATCAATACATACAACCATAACATATGTGCATGATGAATTTAGAACATTCCTAATGAATTAACTCAACATCTTTCTTAGGTGTAAAAATGGTAGAAATATAAGAAATTGACTCAATCAAATCAACAAATCAAAGATCAAAGTTATTTCCACACCAATAACATCCTAAATGATGTAACACTTTTTCTTGACTTTCAAGGACGTGCAACCCCGTTTTTTATTTCTTTCCATCCAAACTCCTTCATAAATAATTATGCATTATATTTTTCTTTTGAGGTGGTGAAACTAAAACCTGTTGGCCCATTTTTGGCATATTTTTCTTTTTATTGCCTTGTAATGTTTTCGGGCTCTTTTCAAACGGTGGATTTTACGATGAGTTAATTTTGTAATCTCGCACCCCTTTTTCGTGATTCACTCATCATATTTTGTTGCAATTAAATCCTCATGGTAAACGATTTTTACATGCACTACTTTCTTGTCAAGTATTATCACATTTTGGTCCATTGTATAGATAGAATTGACATGGAAACACTCAAGCCAATATGTGATAGATAAGTACAATACTCAAATAATATCGTGAATATGTACAATAAAGGAGATAAAGAGCCAAACGTGTAGAATATATCACTAATCACATCTCAAAGACTCCCAACAATATAAAGCACATGGATGAAATGATGTAGCATCTCAAATCACTATCAAACAGTCACGTGGAATATGGAATGAAGTTGTGACTATGGTTGTCTTAAGTGTTCATCCATAAACGGTGGAAACAAAAATAAAAAAAAACTCTTTTTGTGTTTTTCAAAAAAAATTATAAAAAGAAAATCTTTTTGACTTTTTCTAAAATTTTTATAAAATCTAAAATCTTTTTGCATTTTTCAATTTTTCAAAAAAATAAAAATAAAAAATAATGATACAAATGATACAATCTAGACATAGAAATCATATGATATGAACAAGAGAAATGCATCCTACTCTAGACATGGTGACCAACCCTCAATCAACTGTTCAATTCCTAAATACTTCCTAAGACTCTCGTATCTAAGGGCATCTAAAGGCTTCGTGAAAATATTGGTTAGCTGGAGGTCAGTAGACACAAAACTCAAGGATACGACCTTTTCTTCTACAAGATCACGGATAAAGTGCTCGCATATACTAATGTGCTTTGTGCATGAATGTTGGACTGGATTATAGCATACGTGTATCGCGATCGTGTTATCACAGAAAATAGTCATGGTGTCCGTAATATCCCATAATCCTCCAGCATTTTCTTCATCCACAGATGTTGCATTCAATAACTCCCGACGGTTATGTACTCAGCCTCTGCAGTGGACAAAGAAATGGAGTTTTTCTTCTTGCTCAACTAAGAGACAAGAGAATAATTAAAGAATAAACACACACCATAAGTGCTCCTATATCCATCTGCATCCTCAACCCAATCGACATCCGAATATGCTTACAAACGGTCATTGGTATTAAAAGAATACTAAATGCCAAGTGAGAGAGTCCCACCCACGTATTTGATAATATGTTTAAGAGAGAGTAAGTGTGACTCTTTGGGGGATTCCTGGTATTACGCATAGACTCCAACACTGAAGGCAATCTCGGGACAACTGGCAATCAAGTACAGAAGACTACCTATCATACTCTGATACAAGGTTTTCTCTACATCCTTGCCTGAAGTGTCCTTGTTAAGCTTTGTTGAGGTACTCATAGGGGTACGTGCGTGCTTAGCGTAGTCCAAACCAAATTTCTTCACAAGGTCTCCAGCATACTTGGATTCAAAGATGAACATCCCATCCTCTATCTAGCAAACCTGGAGACCAAGGAAGAAAGTAAGCTCACCAAGCATGCTTATCTCAAAACCGCTCTTCATATCCTCCTCAAAATGGTGAGCATGATGGGATCATGTGGATCCAAAGACTATGTCATCCACATAGACATGGATAACCAAAATAGCACCGTTATATCTCCTAATGAACAACGTCATATCAACTCCCCCTCTCTTGAAGCCACGGGCTAAGAGATAGAAAGTAAGCCTCTCGTTCCAAGAACATGGTGCTTTCTTCAAACCATACAAGGATTTTCTCAGATAGTAGACATAATCAGGGTGCTTAGGGCCTATTGGCTGTTCCACGTAAACTATAAGGACAAATTTCCAATCGAGTCATTTGTTATATTGGCTTTATTCCGTTGGACAAAACTCTTTTGGGTCATACTGCATCAAGGATCATTCAACGCAAAGATTCAAGCATCGCATCCAAAGTTCATGCGTTATCAATATTCATGACATTCTATCAATCCTACAAAGGTATATGACCAAAATACAATTTTATGTGTTGGAGTATTTTGACTAATCAAGAATTTTTCATATAAGAAAATGTTCGTAAATAAGCAATATTAATATTGAAAAATCCTTAAAATAAATTTGAACAAGTTTGGGCAAAAACTTATAATCTCGTTTGAAGTTTATTCCAGGACGTTCGAACGACCTGGATCTAACGACTTTAGTCAGCCTATACTGGAGCTTCGTTAGAAGTTCGTTAGAAAGGTCGTTCGAACGACCTCGTTCGAACGAGGTTTCTAACGACCTCTATTATTCTATACTGGCACGCCGTTAGATATCTCGTTCGAACGATAAGTCGTTCGAACGAACTCGTTCGAACGAGATTTTGCCAGGTCTGATTTTTTAAACTTATTTTTGAGCAGTTTTTTCCTATAACTTTTTTTTCCCACCACTTTTTCAGTTATTTTCATATGGACGAAAATCAGTTTTATATGTCAAGGAAGTTCATTTTTGAGAGAGAACCTTTTCCACAACTTCCCTCTTTTTGATAAAAATCAACTCCAACATTTTTATCATCTTTTCAAACAAAGCCCCTTCATTCAAATTCACATTCAACAAGCAAGTTTGCGGTGGATCTCTTCATTCAAGCTTTAAGGAGACGGTGGTTTTGGGCTTCGATGGATACCGCAACACGAGGAGTGTTGAGCAACGCGTTGGAGCTTCGCGGACTACAACTTCAGAGGTCGAGGACGGCATAAGCGAGTCATGAGTGAGTCAATGTCTGTAAATCTTTTGAGTCTCTTGTAAAACCTATTGTTGTAGTGAATTTTGTCTAGGCCCAACCGTCCGAGGTTTTTCCCATTTGGGTTTTCCTCGTACATCGGCGTGTTGTGGTTGGGATTTTCGCATTTCATTTTATTAACTCACCTAGATGCATGTTTAGGATAAAATGAATATAATTGGAATTTGTTCTTGCAAACTTGTGAAACTGCATTTAAATTGAGATTGAAAAATACCGCTTTATATCTAATAATAAAATTGGATTGCGTGTGTGTGTATTCTATGAATTAAACTAAGATCATATAACCTTGCAACTTCAAATTGGTATCAGAGCTTGTTTCTAAAAGTTATTTAGATGAATCCTGGAGGTTATATGGATAGTTTTTCGTCGAATAGACTACCTTTGTTTGATGGAACAAATTATACCTATTGGAAAGCACGTATGAAATCCGCTCTTAAATCTATTGATGAACGTGTTTGGGTCACTGTTGAAAGAGGATGGTCCCCTCCTACTATGGTTGTTAATGATGAACGTATTTTGACTCCTGTTGAACAATGGAGTGAGGAAGATTTAAAATGGTGTAACTTTTACTCTAAAGGATTAAACGCCTTATTTGGTGTCGTGTCTCCCAATGAATTTTGTCGTATAATGACGTGTGAAACGTCAAAGGAAGCTTGGAACATTCTCCAAGTTACTCATGAGGGAACTAGTGTTGTTAAAGCATCAAAACTTCAAAATTTAACTACACAATTTGAAACTATCACCATGAAAGAAACTGAAACTTTTGATGAGTTTTATGCTCGTTTATCTGACATAGTTAACTCTTGCTTTAACTTAGGTGAAAAAATACCTGAAAATCGTGTTGTTAAGAAAATACTTAGATGTCTTCCTAAGCGATTCATTCCTAAAGTCACTGTTCTTAATTCTTTAGGAAACCTAAATACTTTAAAACTTGAAGAACTTGTTGGTGATTTGCAAACATATGAACTAGATATGTTTCCTAAAGATAACAAAGGGAAAGATAAAGGAGTTGCTTTAAAAGTTAAGAAAGTTGATGTGTCTGATTCTGATGAGTCTGACTTTGATTCTGATGATATAGCCTTATTTGCTAAAAAATTTAAAAAATTTCTCAAGTTTAAAAAACAAAACTCTAAATTTAAAAGATCTAAATTTGAGAATAAAAACGAAGGAGGAAATCAGGATTCAAAGAAGTTCAATAAAGATAACTTTAAGAAGGACGATTCGGAAAGATGCTTTGAATGTGAGGGACGTGGTCATAGAGCTTTCGAGTGCCCCACAAAACTTAAAAGACAAGGCAAAGAAAAAGTCGTTTACAATGCTACTCTAAGTGACAGTGATAATGAGTCTGAAGACTCTGATGACTCTGACCCGTCTAGAAATAAGTTCACTGCCTTTATGGAGAGCCTTGCTAGTAATTCGTGTGAGTCATACCTTAATGTTGACAATTCTGAACAAAATCTAGAGGTTGCTTCTACTCATTCTACCAGTAGTGATGAAAAAGAGAGTGATAGTGATATAGATGAGAGTGAACTACAAACTGCTTATTCCGAGCTCTACAATGAATCTCTTCGCATTCAAAAAGTCAACAAAAGATTAACCTTGAAAGTCTTAACTTTAGAAAAAGAGTTGAAAGGCCTGAAGGAGAAGGAGGCTTTAGTTAGTCAACTCGAGGCAATTAAAATGCCTCTTTCTGAAAAACTTATCATGATTGGTAAAGAAAAATGTGACTTGATTATCTCCTTAAAAAGTGTTAACAAAGATCTTAATGAGTCTCTAGAAATTAGAACATCTCTAGAAGCTAAAATAGCCCAACTTGAAAAAGATCCCGAGTCCTCTTGTGAAGTTAAAGTCACACTCGAGGACAATTCAGGAAGAATGGGAAAACTATTTCTAGGTCCTGTTTTAGGATATAAGGAGAAAGGGTATCAAGAGAGAAAGGGTATAGGATATGAAGAAGGAAATTCTTCAAAAGTCAAATCTGAACCTGTTGCTAAGTTTGTTACAAAATATAAAGTTCCTAAAGTAAATCCCACTAAGCAACCTTTAAAAGTCGGCCCAAAGCAACCCTATGTATGCTCATATTGTCACAAACGGGTTCATCTTAAAGATTTTTGCTACAAACTTGGAAATAACCCTCAATTCACAAATTCAAAACAACCCTATAGCTCCTTAGCTAATCTTAAGAGTCAAGTCGAGTATCTAGTCAATACTTTTAAAAATCGAATGGAAGAGTTTCTTAGGTTTTCTAAAGTCCAAGGAAATAACTCTAATTATAAGACTAGATCCAATCAAGGAAAGAAAACTACTCAAGCTTGGGTTAAGAAAATTCAAACCAAGAAAGCTTTTGTCGCTCACGTTGCACTAAAGGCACAAAATACCTCTCAATGGTACTTTGATAGTGGTTGTTCTAGACATATGACTGGCGATAAATATCTATTTACCACTCTCGAAAACCATAAAGATGGTAAAGTAACTTTTGGGGATGGTAGCAAGTCGCAAATCATTGGTAGAGGTTCTATTGAAATCTCAGGATTCCCTAAACTCGAAAATGTCCTTTATGTTGATGGTCTAAAGGCTAATTTGATAAGTATTAGCCAACTATGTGATGATAATCTTGATGTGAAATTCAGTCAATCGGAGTGCATCGTTTATGATCAATTAGGTGAATCGATTTTACATGGTGTTAGAACTAGTGACAATTGCTATGGAATCATTCCAAAATCTTCCTTAGTCTGCAATAATGTAAAAACCTCTTCTACCGAACTTTGGCATCAAAGATTAGGTCATGTTAACTTTAGAGATCTTGACATACTTGTGAGAAAAAAGCTTGTTCGAGGCTTATCGCCTCTA
This sequence comes from Sambucus nigra, assembly GCA_949130495.1. Lineage (NCBI taxonomy): Eukaryota > Viridiplantae > Streptophyta > Magnoliopsida > Dipsacales > Adoxaceae > Sambucus > Sambucus nigra. Next base: position 746,316,387 of record OX422210.1, read on the forward strand.
GGAAAGCCAACGTCCACCATTTGCGGACCGTGTCGATTTGGAAAACAAATTAAAAGTCCTCATAAAAAGTTAAACTCGATAACAACATCTCGTGTGTTAGAATTGATACACATGGACCTTATGGGTCCAACTCGTACCAAGAGCATAGGAGGAAAAAGATACATCTTGGTTATGGTGGATGATTTCTCTAGATACTCTATTGTAGGTTTTTTAAGAGAAAAATCTGAAACAGTTGACTTTCTTACTGTTAAATGTAGAGCTCTCCAAAGTCTTCACGGTGTTACCATAAAGCGCTTTAGGAGTGATAATGGAATCAAATTCAAGGAATCCGGTGTGAATGTCTTCTGTGATGAAATAGTAATAAAACATGAATTCTCGGTCGTTCGAACACCTCAACAAAATGGTATAGTTGAACGAAAAAATCGAACGATCCAAGAAATGGCAAGATCTATGCTCCTTGGAAGAAATGTGCCCCGTAGGTTTTGGGCCGAAGCGGTTAACACTACATGTCACACAGTAAATAGAGTTTATTTGCGTCCTAACACTAACAAAACTCCATATGAATTGTGGACGGGTAAGAAACCAAATTTGTCCTATTTTAGAGTGTTTGGAAGTCCATCCTATATTCTTAGAGATAGAGAACTTCTAGGGAAATTTGACTCAAGGAGTGATGAGGGTATTTTCCTATGATATTCTCAAAATAGTAGAGCATTTAGAGTTTTCAACTTAAGTAACTCTAAAGTAATAGAATCCATAAATGTTGTCATAAAAGATGATGCTCCGGCCACACAAATTAATAATGAGGAAGATTTGTCATGTGAGTGTGATGTTGTGTCAAATGTTGAAAGTATTGATTCTCTAAATGATTTGGTTGTCCCAACTACGGAGAAAAAGGAAGTTACTCCTTGGGTGCGTAAAAATCATGACACTTCACAAATTATAGGAGATCCCGAGGTAGGTGCTAAGACTAGGGCGCAATTAGAAAATGAAGTTAACTATCTATGATATACTTCTACAATTGAACCCAAAAACTATAAAGAAGCATTAAAAGATGAACATTGGATTAATGCTATGCAAGAGGAACTGTTTTAATTTAAGAAAAATGATGTTTGGGAATTAGTCCCTAGGCCTTCTAATGCCAATGTCATTGGCACTAAATGGATTTTTAAAAAATAAAATGGATGAAAATGGTGTCATTGTTTGAAATAAAGCTAGATTAGTTTCTCAAGGATATACCCAAATAGAAGGTGTTGACTTTGAAGAAAATTTTCCTCCTGTTGCTAGGTTAGAATCGGTTCTTCTTTTACTCTCCATAGCATGTCACCTTCAATTTAAATTATATCAAATGGATGTCAAAAGTGCCTTTTTAAATGGTATTATTCAAGAGGAATTATACGTTGAACAACCAAAAGGGTTTGAGGACCCAAAACATCCTACTCATGTCTTCTTTCTAAAGAAAGCTTTATATGGCTTAAAACAAGCTCCCCGTGCCTGGTATGAAAGACTCACCTCTTATCTCCTTTCTCGTGGCTTTTTGAGAGGGGGAGTAGATATGACACTTTTCGTTCGGCGTGACGAAAAAGATATCCTTGTTGCTCAAGTTTATGTTGACGACATAGTGTTTGGGTCTACGTGTGATAAACATACCCAAATTTTTTCAAAAGAAATGCACAATGAATTTGAGATGAGTATGGTAGGTGAACTTACTTTCTTTCTAGGTCTTCAAGTTCATCAACTCAAAAGTGGGATATTTTTGTCCCAAACTAAGTAAGCTAAAGACCTCGTTAAGAAATTTAACCTCAAATCCGCTAAACATGCTCGTACTCCTATGAGCTCCTCTATTAAACTTAGTAAAGATACCGATGGACAGGATGTAGAGCATACTCTTTTTAGAAGTATGATAGGTAGTTTACTTTACCTAACTGCGACTCATCCAGATATTTCATTTAGCGTAGGAGTTTGTGCTCGTTATCAAGACGCACCAAAAGAGTCTCATTTACTTGCTATTAAACGTATCATCAAATATGTTAGTGGGACCCTGTCTTTTGGCATTTGGTACTCTTTTGACACCAATGATTGTCTATCGGCATATTCAGACGCCGATTGGGCAGGAGATGTTGATGGATGTAAAAGTACATCTGGCGGTTGTTTCTATTTCGGAAGTGCACTTGTCTCATGGATGAGCAAGAAACAAAATTCTATTTCCTTGTCCACGGCGGAGGCCGAATACATTACCGCCGGGAGTTGTTGCACTCAACTCATTTGGATGAAACAAATGTTGGAAGATTACGGTATTTCCCAAGGCACTATGACCATATATTGTGATAATACTAGTGCAATTCATATTTCCTGTAATCCCGTTCAACATTATAGAACCAAGCATATTAAGATCCGTGAACATTTCATTCGTGACTTGGTTGAAGAGAAAATTATTTCTCTAAGCTTCATTCCTACCGATCAACAATTGGCCGATATCTTTACTAAACCTCTAGATGCCCTTAGGTTTGAAAACCTTAGGAAATCAATTGGGGTTTGCTCCATTGATTGAGATAGAAGTCGTTTATCTAGTTTAGGTTGCTACTCTTGTATATTTTTATGCCTATGAACTAGATTTCCTTTGTATATATTTTATTCTAAATCTCAAACCTATTTTTTTTCTTTATTTTCAAGGAAAACGGGAATGGTAAAAAACAACTATCAAAATTTTTGTCCATATGGCTTTATGGTTGGTGTATTCAAATCCTTATCTTTTTCCATGTTCACGTGGCTTTTGATGAATAGTTAATCCATACATTGTTTATCTTGTGCACAATAATGCTCTTTTATGATATATAATTTTGTGATTTCCTCACATCTTTGCCTTTTGCACACACCGTACACGGAATATTACGAATATCTTGTTCACATTGTTCTTGCAAAGAGAGATTTGGTGTTATCTTCTCAATCTTGTCACATCCCTTATAAGCAATCGAAATTCTGCATGGTCATCCGTTGCCCGGATTGAAACAAAATGATAATATTCTTCCAGTTGTTTTCCGTTTCAAGCAATGGAATCGAGTTGCGAAACACATAAAAGTTTTTGCGTGAAAAGCCACCATTTGCATTCTCAGTTGTGTGGCTAAAATAGTGGCATTGAAAGTGATATATATATATATATATATATATAATGACAAAGCCAAAATAATAGGCTTGATTGAGTCTTCACAAAGATACGTCTCAATCTATTGTTACTCATGGGAGATATAAGTTGAAGATCAACGGGCATGCACATTTCATCAATTTATTGCTTTCTCCTTGTGACATTATTGGCGAGAGTATCATCTATTTTGTATGCTTGTTACATTCATGGTTAAGTGTTCAACAGTATTTCATTTTTTTTCACACAAGGCTAATCTGAGTGAATATTGCACGTATATATTGTTTGGCATTACGCACTTGTACAATGTTGTGGCTAAAAACTTTCACTCGTATTGTTCACACCCCTACATTCTCGCTCCCACTATTTGGATATTTTGCCTCAAGCTAGGATTAATAAAATCACATTTTGGCATTATTCTGTCCATCCCAATTCCTGCTATTATGGTTTTTTTCACTATATTTTATGATATTTTTATTTTAAAATTTTTAATTTTCGTTAGAAATTCTCGTTCGAACGAGATTTCTAACGACATCCATGAACCCCATTCTGTCTCTTCGTTAGAAATATCGTTCGAACGACAAATTTCGTTCGAACCAACTTCTAACGAGTTATCTCTCGAGTCCAAACTGTCTCGTCGTTCGAAATATCGTTCGAACGACAAAGTTCATTCAAACGAACTTCTAACGATTTATCTCATGAGGTGAAACTATCTCGTCGTTTGAAATCCTCGTTCGAACAACATCACTCGTTCGAACGACCTGGAGTTAAAACGGTCAGATTCTCTTCCCCATAACTGCAGCCCACGTTTCCCAACACCCCCATTTCCCCTCTTTCCCAGATTTCTCTTCCCCCTCTCTTTCATTTTCCCCTCTCCTTTTCTCTCTCTCTCCCACGATTTTCCCTCTTCCCACTCCCTTTCTTTTTCCCCTATTTCATATTTCCTCAACCCTTCCTCCATTCCCTCATCTACGTTTTGTGCTGCTCTTCATCTCTCAAGGTATTTTTCTTTCTTTTCCTTTCGCTCTCTTCCGATATATATATATATATATATATATACATATTTGTTTATATATATCTGCTGTTGGGAATATTTTCAAAAATCAATTTTCAACCTTTTTTTCCCAACATTTCCATATATGCATGTGTGTATATCCCTCATAATTTTTTTTGGGGCTATCTTCTTCTGTGTATTTGTTTATGTTGCCCCTGATTAACATATATCCCATGAATATTTTTTTTCCAAATGCATATTCAGTTACTATTCATGGAATTTATTTTAATCAAAATTTTTTACTTTTCCTTTAATTTTTTATTTCTAACGGCGAATGGGAATTATGCTGATTGGTTGTGGGTTTCTTGGTGTAATCGATGGTTTGGTTGGACGTTGTTCGGGTAGGTTATAGTTTCTATCATTTTTCATGGCCCGTAACCGTCGCCAACGGCGCATAAGCGATTCCCCCGAGGAACGCACCTCATCCTCTGATGAGGAATCCCGTGCCATTCCCGACCTTAAACTGCGTTAGCGGACCCTTGCCAAACATACCCTATATCACACTCAAGGGTTCGCTACCCGTTTTATTGTTAGGGAGAAATTTATTAATCTCCACTCTCTCCACGGCACAACTGTGCATTCGTGGATTTCCGATTTAGGGTGGGACCCTCTCTTCTCCCTCACGGATGTCATTTTTCCCGACCTTGTTCGGGAATTTTATTTTGGCCTGATCAACAGGGATACTCACCTTTACTCTAGGGTGCGTGCTCGGGAGATTATAGTCTCTCCAGACTCAATAGCTCAACTCCTTCCCCTCCCTCGGGTCACTAATCCCTCTTTCCCTTGGACATCCGATACATGTCCCGACCCCTCTCTTATCTTTAGTACTGTTTTTAGGTTTCTCCCTCCCGGCCCAGTCACTCCTTTCCATAAACATTTACATCCTGACTTTATGGTCCTTAATTGGATCGTATGTGCCTGCCTTCTCCCCCGTGCCAACACCACTCAAATCACAAAACAGCACGTGGACCTCATGTTTGCTATCAGCATTCGGGCTCACATTGACCTCCCCTCCTATCTTTTTAGTGTGATTCGATCTGTTAGGATCTTTCCCTCCAGCCCCACTCGCCAGGCCCTCCCTTTTGCGGCCATTATTACTCGTTTTTGTCTTACCGCCGGTTGCCCCCGTGTCTCCACCGATTTCCCCACCACTAAATACCAAACCGTTGACATGACCTCCGTTAGTCGCTCCCGTGGTCATTTGCCACCGAATACACCTCCCCTCACCCCCTCCACCTCTTCCCACTCCGCCGCTTCCTCTCACCCCGCCCCTAGTCGTCCCGCCCCCTCCCGCTCTATCCATCTCCCCACACCTTCCCATATTTCCGCACCCGTCGCGTCGGAGGATTTTTTGTTTATCCGTTCACAGGTTGAACAATTTCAGGAGGATCGTCGCCAGGACCGGGCACTTATGCAGGAGCTTATACTGACTATGCAGCAGGAGCGCAAGGTCCAAGCCCGTCGAGATGCCGCTCGGGACGAAGCCCAAGCCCGTCGAGATGAAGCCCAGGCTCGTCGAGACTCTCTCCTTTTAGAGCATCTTGATGCCATCCGCCGTCTGGAGATGCGCCGCGGGGCAGACTCTTCCGGCACCAGCTCTCTTCCCGATGACACTCCATCCGATGCTCTTGCCTCCTGATGTGCTTGGCTCATTTCATGTTTATTTTTTTGTGAGGATGAGTGATTTATTACCCTCGTGTATTGGATTCATTATTTCATTGTATGAACCTTCACTTTTTCCCCTTTCCCCCTTACTTAATGCATTCTCAGTATTTTCATTGGTATTCTTCCTTATTTATATTTCCTGCTTTGTTGTCTATTCTCTTTTATATTACAGGCCCCTAATCCCTTTGTCTTTTCCGGGCAAAAAGGGGGAGAAACTTTCATTCATAGGAATTCATATTTAGGGGGAGTTGGATAAATTTGGGTAATTTAATTGAATATTAATATTCATTGAATTTAATAATAATTGAAGGTAATTGTAATTGAATTTCCTAATTGATTTTAATGTTAACCCTATGCATAATTTAGGGGGAGTTAAACTCTTAACATTGAATATTGAGACGTTCATGTACCATTCACAAAATATGCTATCACATTGTCTTATATAATTACTCTCTATTTCCCCATGCGTTTATGAATTTGTTGTTTCATGTGTGTAAGATACATCTCCTACTCCATTGCAGCTCGTCAGTCTTATCCTTGTGTCTGTCTTTTTTTTGGGGCATTTGGGACGGGCCTTAGAAACGGCTTGACGGATGGCTTAGCAAATTCTGTCTTTTATTTATTTTTTATTATTCTATTTTGTCCCGGAATAGCCAAAGGGGGAGATTTGTAAGGACAAATTTCCAATCGAGTCATTTGTTATATTGGCTTTATTCCGTTGGACAAAACTCTTTTGGGTCATATTGCATCAAGGATCATTCAACACAAAGATTCAAGCATCGCATCCAAAGTTCATGCGTTATCAATATTCATGCCATGCTATCTATCCTACAAAGGTATATGACCAAAATACAATTTTATGTGTTGGAGTATTTTGACTAATCAAGAATTTTTCATATAAGAAAATGTTCGTAAATAAGCAATATTAATATTGAAAAATCCTTGAAATAAATTTGAACAAGTTTGGGCAAAAACTTATAATCTCGTTCGAAGCTTATTCCAGGTCGTTCGAGTGACCTGGATCTAACGACTTTAGTCAGCCTATATTGGAGCTTCGTTAGAAGTTCATTAGAAAGGTCGTTCGAACGACCTCGTTTGAACGAGGTTTCTAACGACCTCTATTATTCTATACTGACACACCGTTAGATATCTTGTTCGAACGAGAAGTCGTTCAAACGAACTCGTTCGAACGAGATTTTGCCAGGTCTAATTTTTTAAACTTATTTTTGAGCAGTTTTTTCCTATAACTTTTATTGCCCACTACTTTTTCAGTTATTTTCATATGGACGAAAATCAGTTTTATATGTCAAGGAAGTTCATTTTTGAGAGAGAAGCTTTTCCACAACTTCCCTCTTTTTGATAAAAATCAACTCCAAAATTTTTATCATCTTTTCAAACAAAGCCCCTTCATTCAAATTCACATTCAACAAGCAAGTTTGCGGTGGATCTCTGCATTCAAGCTTTAAGGAGACGGTGGTTTTGGGCTTTGGTGGATACCGCAACACGAGGAGTGTTGAGCAACGCATTGGAGCTTCGCGGACTACAACTTCAGAGGTCGAGGACGGCATAAGCGAGTCATGAGTGAGTCAATGTCTGTAAGTCTTTTGAGTCTCTTGTAAAACCTATTGTTGTAGTGGATTTTGTCTAGGCCCAGCCGTCCGAGGTTTTTCCCATTTGGATTTTCCTCGTACATCGGCGTGTTGTGGTTGGGATTTTTGCATTTCATGTTATTAACTCACCTAGATGCATGTTTAGGATAAAATGAATATAATTGGAATTCGTTCTTGCAAACTTGTGAAACTGTATTTAAATTGAGATTGGAAAATATCGCTTTATATCTAATAATAAAATTGGATTGCGTGTGCGTGTATTCTACGAATTAAACTAAGATCATATAACCTTGCAAGTTCATAAACCTCCTCCTGTAGAATGCCATTCAAAAAGGCACTCTTGGCATCCATCTAATATAACTTGAAGCGCATATGGCATGCGATGGCGAGTAGTAAGCGGATGGACTCAAAACTCACAACAGGAACAAATGTCTCGTCAAAATCTACACCCTCTATCTGTGTGTAGCTTTGAGCGACCAACCTAGCCTTATTTCGGATAATATTATCTGTCTCATCCACCTTATTCTTGAAGATCCACTTGGTATCGGGGGACAAAGTCCCGGATATCATTCTTTCTAAACTGAAACAACTCATACTGCATAGCTCATATCCAGTGTACATCTTTTAGTGCTTCCTCTTAATTCTTGTGCTCGACTTTGGACGTGTAGTAGACATGGATAACAATGTTCTCTAGCTAAGCACGAATCTTGAGCCCTAGGGTGTGATCTCCTAGAATAGAAGTAGGATCATGACTCTTACGAACCCAAGCAGGAGTGTCTCCTAAATAAGGAATAGGATCCACTCTGGGTGTGGGAGGCACAAAGGGATCATTAGTAGGAAGTGCGTCATTTTCACCCAAAAGGTTAAAATTAACAAACGTCGGTGGTTCGTCATCTTGCACTGTGACGTTTATTGACTCCATAACCTTAGAGCTACTCAGGATAAAAACTCGATATGCTCTACTTGTGGATGAATATCCTAATAATATTCCCTCATCGCTCCAGGAGTTCAAGTTTCCTAATTGCTCTTTATCCCGTAGGATGTAGCATTTACTCCTAAAGACATAGAAATATAATAGGTTGGGCTTCTTTTCAGTCCAAAATTAATAGGGAATCTTAAGTGTGTGTGGACAATGTTAAACCCTATTCACTGTGTGGCATGCAGTAGACACCGCCTCTGACCAAAATCTCTAAGAAACTCTATGACCTAGAAGCATAGATATAGCCATCTCCTGAATCGTCCGGTTCTTCCTCCCAACAATTCCATTTTGCTGAGGAGTCTTCACGATCCAAAATTCATGTTTGATCCTGAGTCTATGACAGTAAATATTTAATTTAGATTCTTTAAACTTAGTGTCGTTGTCACTACGTATTCTATTGATAGTGACTCCGTATTGATTTTGCAGGACACGGCACTTGGTCGTAAGAAGTTCCACAGTATCGAATTTCTCTCTCAGAAAAACTACAATCGAATAATGATTAAACTTATGTACAATCACTTGGATATAACTCTTACCACCCAAACTCTCAATACGAGTAGGACCCATAAGATTCATGTGTATCGAATCAAGCACTCGCAAAGTGGTAATGGAATTTAACTTCCTGTGGGGCTACAGACTTTCTTTCCCAACTAAAAGGGTCCACAAATTGCAAAAGTTATCTTTCCATGCGATGGCTAGCCAAGTACTAAGTTCTTTTTAGCTAATTTATCCAAGTCTCTAAAATTCACATAACCTATACATTGATTCCACAGATCCATAAGAGTGATCATGGCTCTGTTGCAGAAAAATGAGGACTTGGGCACAATCTCATAGCAATTATCTTCAGTCCTCACACCTTATAATATAATTTTATTGGCTTGATCATATACATTGCGCTCATTTCGATCAAACTTTAATGCTAAGTCAGCATCGCATAGCTGGCTAATTCTGAGAGGTTTGCTTTCAAACTTTTGACATTCAAAACGTCCTCTAGCTTAGGAAATCCTGGTATCTCTACAATACCTCGTCCTTCTATGATAGATTTGCTCCCGTCTCCAAAGGTTACTTTACCTTCCTTGCGATCCTTTAGGAAGGTAAAAAATGAGACATCACGTGTAATGTGCCTGCAGTACCCACTATCAAAATACTACTGAGAAATGTTATGTTCTTTAAGAGAAACGAACAACAAGGGCTTTTGCGTCGAGTTTAGGGACCCAAGATGAGGTAACCTTCTAGTTGCCCTTGTCATTGTTGGATCTAGTCAGGATATTAGAAGTGTCTGCTAACGGCATAGAAATCCATTGGAACTCTTCCAATAAACTCTTAGAAGTAGCGACTAGAAACTCAACCTGCTCTCTAAGACTCGAAAAATCGCTACTGTCACGTAGTGGAGCAAATGTACAGAGTGTCTGAACCAAACTATAGAAAAACTTCCTAAGGTGTCCCTTTCTCTTAAAGTAGGTACAGAAGTACACATTCTTTAGCCGAAGTTGGTTTATTTTTCTTGGCCGAACTCTTCTTCTGGGTTTTTGGTGATGGGCATATGGATTCGTAGCAAACTCAGGAACTGATGGTGTCACTTGGGATGTGGAGGCACCATCAAAACCAATTCCATTCCTTTCACCAAAACCTAAAGCAAGGGCGAGGAGCATCTTTTCCATCTTTCCAGATTTATCCTCTATCTTTACTTTCACCTTCTTTGCTATCTCAAGGTCATGAGTAAGTTGGCCTACAATGGCTTCAAGATTTTTTTGAGTGTCCATGGAGGTATGGAGCTCACTCATAAGACTAGCCACTTGCTTGGTCAAGTCCCCTTTCTATTTCTCTAAACATCTCTCGCTCTCTCTCTCTCTCTCTCTCTCTCTCTCTCTCTCTCTCTCTCTCTCTCTCTCTCTCACCAAATTGACTCTCTCTCTACACAAACTCTCTCTCTCAACACAAACAGTCTCTCTCTCAAGGAAGTGCTAATGGAGGGCTCTCATCTCTCCTAAATCTTTCTCTAAGGAAACTATCATAAGCGTTAACGCTTTGTTACGCTTTTTAGTTTTAAAAAAATTGGCATATAAATCAATGTACGCGCATCGTAAATCACTATCGCTCTTACTTGCAGCATCCTCCCCCTCACTCACATCGCTTCCACAATCGAGGTTTCCTTGTGAAGTAGCATCCTCATCGTCATGAGGCGTACTGTCAGTACTCACATGACTAGCCATGAATGTGATGAAGTTACATTCATGTGGTGATTCGTCTTCAGAATCCACCAACTCGACTACACTATCGTCACTAAGGGACGCATTAAGAGCAGTTTTGCCTTTGCATTGACGTCACAACCTAGTAGGACACTCAAATGCCTTTTGACCTCTACCGTCACACTCATAACATATCTCCTCGTCTTTCTTAGGCGCATCCTTTTTATCCTTTTTATTTTTCTTTCCAAACTTAGTTTTCTCAAAATTATTTTTATCTTTGAAATTTCCATTTTTCTTTAATTTGAGAAATTTCTTGATTTTTTTTTAAAACAAGGCCAAATCAGTCAAAATCAAACTCAGAATCAGATAACTCTTCCTCTCTTCTCCTAGACGACTCACCTCTCTTTCTTACTGACCCCTCACTCTTCCTAGCCTGGGCTTTAAGTGCTACCCCTTTATCTTTTAATTTTATCGTATTAGGAAACATGTTAATTTCATAAGTTTGGAGGTCTCCTAGTAATCTTCTAATTTCATACTACTCAAATTTCCTAAAGAATTTAGTTCAGTGACTTTAGGGATAAAAAGCTTAGGCAGAGATCTCAAAATCTTTTTAACTACTCTAGCATCAGGAATGTGTTCATCTAAATTGAAACTAGTGTCAACTATATCTGATAAATGTGCATAGAATTCATCAAAACACTTAGATTCAAGCATGGTGATGTCACACCCCGCCTAATTCTGGCATCGGCCGCCACCAAAACTATGTCGGGCGTGAGTAAATAATTATCATTCTCAGCATGAGACAGATATGAGACATAAATAGACCAGTCCATAAGATACATAATTGAATTAAACTCAAATGCTCATAAACAACTAAGCGATAAAAGATCCATCACTTGCTAACTCCAATAATCCATTCTCCAATAGTGATTAAATAAAATCTGAAATAATCCCAAAATAAATCCTCTAAACAATTTTGGAACCGAATGGCCTAATAAAACTCAAATAAAGTCTCATAATTAAATACGACTGGAAAATAAAGTCTAACAAAACTATGCCATAAAATGAATAACTCCAGATGCACCTCCAAATGATAACTCCGATAAACTTATGCAGCTTCTCCAATTCTAATCCTGAAAAAGATTAGTCAACGCATGGGTCAGAGCCAAAGCCCCGAGCAAGAATACACACTACTCCCCTCAAATAGGATCCTTGAATCCAGACAGTAGTATTATACGCAATAAATATCACAATAGAATATTTTAAATTAAACGGGATAATTAAATGCGATAATTATAAATCACTAACTACCCACAGAAATCCCATTTATAAAGGCACACCAATATATTTTTAAATTTCCCAAGTTCCACAATGTTAATTTAATTGAATTAACCAGCTTTTATTATAGTTCTCACTTTTTATTAAAGTGTCACACTTCCCCTTGTCAATCGCCCTCTGACCCGTTTAAACTGTCGGCCCCGACAAATGACAAGGTTCCACACACGACACGACATAAATCGCCCTCTAGCCCGTTTAAATTGTCGGCCCCGACACATTATGTCGCCACAAATTTTAATATCCGTTTTTATCTTAGGCATTATTTCTCAATTTCTCAATTTATAATCACCCCACCCTTTTAATCGATGTGAGATCCTCAAAATACCCCTTAGTCCCATACCTAAGGGTCCCCAAGTTATCAATACATCCTAACCTATGTATAGGAGGATTTTCTAACATAAATCTTAACTTAGTCTCGTACTTCGACTATCGTAACGACGATAAAGTAATAAAAATCAACCCATCCACAAGATGATAAAAACGCAATAATCTATCCTCACTAGTCCCATACCTAGAAGGCGTAAATCATAAAAGGTATACCCGCTAGTCCCATACCTAGAAGGCATCCTAAAGTGTAGGGAGAGCAAAATTACCCATCAACCCGTCGTCACAAAGGCAATATAATAATACCAAAAAGTCACACAAATAAGCATAATTAATCAACGTATAAAAATACGCATGATAGTCCAATTCAATTAAACCTTTAATTAAATTATCACCTCGTCAACAATACCCAAATAATCTCATTTAATTATTTTAAATTAAATATACCAAGTTTTCAACATATATACATCAAAACCCAAATTTCGTTATCTCTACATGTATTACATGAGTTATAAGCACCCAAAAGTTATTTATTTTAAAACTAGGGTTTTTCTACATGCAACCTACACCAATAAAATCCAAAATCACTCATGAATCCTACGTACCCAAAGGGTTATGAATATTATTCAGATTAAAAAAATTTATAAAAATAGCCCCATAATTAGTGTCCACTTTTTCTAATTAAGTTACTAATTATTTTTAAGAAAACAGGTAATTAAGTGTTTAGGCGACACTTAAAACGCATAATACTAAATGAAAAGAATAGAGTATTCATGCCTGTGAAAATCGTGTTGAAAATCTGATTAGAAATCTGGATTCCTCTTGAAAAATTAGCAAAAGAGTGTTCTTGAACGATCTTGATTAAACCCCAATTAAGCCTTCAAAAACTTGTGCCAAAACTTGCGACAAAAACTTGATTTTGTTGAAGGTTGATGATTATGAGTGAGAGAAAAAATATTTGGAAGTGTTCTCTGGTGAAAAACTGGAGAAAATGTGATTATGAGAAGTCCCCCATGGATTAACAAGGTTATATAGTGATTAGGAGTCCTATTTCTACACAAACTCTAATTAAAAAACAACTTCAGCACACGTTTTCTTAAGGCATCGATCGATCGATGCCCAAAAGTCGATCGATCGATCGCCCAGAAAAACTGACAGTTTTGCTTAAAAATATAAGGGATAAATATTTTAAAAATTCATATAAAATCCATTTTAATTCCGATTTCAATTCCGCTTGAAGTTTTATTCTTCTAAAATCATAATCAACATATTTAGCAAACAAAAATTATTAAATTCAAAATTTTCTTTTTTCCAAAAATTCTAATTAATTAATTAAATAATAAATAAAAAACACGGGGTGTTATAGGTGATTGTCTCAAATTGTATAGTTAAATTTTACAATTTTGATTCTTTAACTGCATTAGGGCCTTCATGGGTAAGTTGAAGAACATCCCATGCTTCTTTATACATGGTACGCGTCATGATGCGTCAAAACTCATAGGGATGATGTTTTTAAAAATTGCACTAAGCCCACGGGAGTTATATGTGCTCCACTTAAGTTCATCCACGGTCCATACGGTCACAAATTTTAAAGTAGTTACATTATCTATAGTGAGAGTGGAATGCCTCCACCCTCTTTCACACACAACCCAAACACATTCGTCAATGGCCTTTAAGTGAGATTTCATACGGGATTTTCAATATGCGTAATTTGACCCGTCAAAAATTGGCTCTCGATTATACAAGTTTTCCATTGAAATTGCGATTTTTCAAAAATTAATTTCTAAACCAAGATTGATATCTAAAAAAATTTTACGAAAAAAGGTACACGGTATAATTGTGTAATAGGGCTCTGATACCAATTTGAGAGTGCACCAACAATCAATGATTAACTTGTTTAATTAAATTCCAATTTTTTAGTCTAAAAATCATAACTCTTGCAAACAAAATGTGAAGGACTAAATAAATCAAACCAAGCATGCAAAGTCAATCACAATATGAGAAAAAATCCCCCAAAGGGGCAAAACCATTTTTGTTTCACTATAATTCGTAACTTATAATTACAGAGAAATACAGTGACATACGAATACCCGTAAGCGTCAGTTCGCTGTCATCAGTGTTTTTAGCAAGAGATCCTGCAAGAGCTCCAATTCAGCAATGGCTTCTTCTCCACAAGATTACTCCAGATGAGTAGCATAATTATATTTAGGGTTTATAAGACTCACATATATGTTTGGAAATGACTTATGAATCCAAAATGTTAAAAAAACATGAAAAACGAAGTCTGAAAATATGCAGCAATTCTGGAGAAACATGAGTGCCAAATACTTGAAAATCGTGTAGAATGAGCACTACTTTAAGTAAAGAAATCGACGCGATGCGTCGCACGAACGAAATAGATTTGTCTCTCGAACGAGCTGACGTGTCTCTTGAGAGACTTCGTGCGACATGCAGACGTCTCTTGAAAAACCTGCCTCTATCGCTCGAACGACATCAGCAACTTATTTTTCTTCACCTCTACACTTAGAAAAAATTCTTCTTTCGAAGTAGAAACGTTCCTGACCCTTAAAAACACTTTTCTTAAAATTTTCCAAATATTTATGTAAATAATAAACACTCCAAATAAATTATTTTACCATAATCGTGAATGGAGTAGTGGGAACGATTGAAGAGCACGTTGCATGTTGCATGTTACATGATGCACGTATGAAGATGATGGATGTGAGGATTCGGATCAAGCTCGTCATAGATTATCATGTTAACGTGTCGAAGGTACCGCTATAAGACATACTAACTGTGTTCTAGGACAAAAAAAATATTGCTTGATTCTAACTTGGACATTTATAAAATCATGTCCTTACATCAACCTTTAAAATGAAGAAATATCTTATACTTCCATCTGAACTACGGGTCGTGGTTCAAAGCTTTTGTGTCCAACCCCCAAAAATTTAAGGATCACTTCTATATATTTGAGTTCACAAACCTTGGATAGAACACTCTTATTGAGGCCGACCAGAAGGTAGAGGACGAAGTTAAAACATGTGAAAATATTTTTTGTAACAGTTCGTCATTCGATAGGCACTATAATATGACTAATTATTGAACTTTTATGTTGCTTTTACTCCTACTACCTCACGTTTTATTACTAAACCTTCTTGCCGGATGGAACCTCGGCTAGTTGATCGTGCTTCCATAGAGGTTGTCCATCATAAAAAACTTAATTTGGAGGCAAAGATAAAAAAAACAATGTTGATGCCAAAGATAAAATGAAGGCTGGCGCTTATAAGACGACCGAAGCCGATGATAGAAAGTAAACCTAGATTAATTCTTAGAGGAAGGACAAAGTTAATGTCATTGTCAGGTCTAAGTCTAAAAGGAAATATCCCATGCCTTTTAATCCTCTAGCTACTAGTGACAAAAGGCATCTAAAAGACTCCACTACCTAAAGTTATCCCAAACTCCCAAGGGTGATGTAACCGAGGCCAACAAGGTCTACTTTGGAGAGGTTGAAAGTTAGAGGGTGTCCTTCTCGTCAGCTCTTCATGAACCAAGGTCACACTCCCACAATGGTGAGTTAGAGGAGTTGAGGTTTGAGCCTAACAACCCCGTCATGTTCGAAGACCTAAAGAATGACCTAAACTCGATCTCTCAATTTTTTAAGAATGTTACGAACTTGCTCATCTACTACGGTCACATCCCAGATTTTGAATTTCTAATGGTCTTTAACCCTGATGAACTATAATAATTAGTTCAAAATTGTCTATCAGTGGTAAGTTCTCTAAATTTATGCTCATTTGCTTTCTTAAATACTTATTTACTTATTGATCCCTTTACGTTTTGCAAGTTGCAATGGTTGCCATAGAGAAATATGTAACCAACCATCACACCTTCATGGAGCATGGAGAACCATCATAATGCTCATTCATCATAGCACCAAGTTGAATGAAGGTTTGAAATAATTTGTCAATGAGTAGCATAAAACATATGGAGAACTTCAAGAGAGAGATGACCAGGTGGTTACAAAAATATTAGCTCTCAATAAGGAAGAATATAAGAATAAAAATTTAAAAGACTAGGTTGGACTTATGCAATTAAACTTGAGGATTTTAAGGAGCCACTCAAGAGGTCCAATTACAATTTTTCCAAGTCTAATTAAGAGCTTGATGCGGGCAAACTGGGGCTATTAGAGTCAATTAGTTAGCGATAAGGCTAATAAGGCTTTGATTAAATCTGAAGAGAATGGCATTACCAAGTTCAAAACTTTTGTCGATTATAACATATAGATCGTAACGTTATTTCTTAATGGATACGACGAACTTAAAAAAAGGGTTATAAAATAGTACCCTGAGATTTTAGATGTTGGTGAAAAGTGGAAGGGAACGGATGAGGAAGCCAAAAATTTGTTAGCTTAGTCCTAGATGCCAGTGGACGAGTCTACTACGAAAGATAATAAGATTGCTGAAGCCGATCAGACCAATGCTACGGAGTCCAATCTTCGCATGGCTCCAGAAGTTTCTCATAATGATGATATGACTAATGTATCCCAACCAATGCTACCCAAGATTACCCTCAAGTTATCCCAGGAACATAAAATATTCTTATGTCTTAGTAACTTCTTAATTTTTGCCTTTGTGAAGCTTTTTGTATTCTCCATTAACTATTTTATAATGTATATTTACAGTTGTAGGTGCAAAAATCCCACAATGAATGATCCCAAACAATTAAAAGAAAATGAAATAAAATAAGTCACATGACCACACGATACAATTATTTACATGGCTCGGTAATGGCCTACATTCATAAGGTGTTTCTCATTTCTTAATACTCTTTTTCTAATAGTAATAATTCCATGCCCATTTTCCTTGGGATAAGGGTTATATTTATAAGGGAAGAAGAGATGGTATCGTGCAAGGCTCTAGAACATATTGATAGACTGACGGTTTGATAGTACTAGTCTTGCTTTGAGATCCTCGTTGGTGGGACTCTTCTTCATCGTTATCATGAGTTGCGATGCCCTATCCCATCATATCGAGACAATGTTATCCAACCCAAGATATTTGTGTTCTTCCAATAATTCTCGTACAGTTTCCCTCGAAGCTCTGCAACTTGAATGGGGCGTAGATGTTGAGAAATGCATTGGTTGGACTAGGTGACTGGTTGCAGTTTGAGATAGAGTTTTTCCACTCTTATGAACAACTTCTTGGGTTAAGAGTTTTCTCTATTCTGCCCCGTGGTCCCTTCAAGGTCACGTTCGTGATTTCTCACATTAGTTGGGAGTACACTGGTAAAAATCCCACTTAAAAATTAAAGCTCCTCTATTAATTATGCCCTTGAGATATATTTGAAATGATGATATACCTCAAAATTTGAACCAATCTATCAAAAGTTTCCAACTTCAATTTTGCTCCAACACTTTAACTATTCAAAGCATTGGAGGTTTCTACAAATTTCTTCACTTTTAAGTTTCCTTCTCTCTCGTATTTTCAATTTTTCTTGCAACAATCCTCTAATTTTCCTCATTTTTTCCACTTTTTCCTTCTATAATTGAGAAAAATGGTTTGCATCATCGATAATATACTTTAGGGAATGTATAGGCAAATACTCCATTCCTGATTGGGTAACAGTATAGTGTATTAATATCCTAGGTGATTGTTATAACATTAAAGGTGGTCACTGGTTTCATACTATCTCAATGGCTAAGGGGAGTATAACATTTCCCCCACAATCAACTCTTCTTAGAGTTTTGCAAATCCTTCTGCATGGTTCCCGCCTAGTGCTCTAAAATTACATGGAGAATCATGAAAGGCATTCAGAGAATAAATAAACTTTATGGAACTTAGATATGGATTCCAGAAATCAGATATTGTCATTTGTGGTCAAAGACGAATGATAATGTCTTTTATTTGAAGGCAAGAAAATCATATATAGTTTTAGTTGTCAATCTTCCTAATTTCGGCAGCAGATTTTAGAGTCAAGGATTCATTACCAAAAATTGCAATATCTACCCAATCCTAAAAGTGAAGAATGATACAGAGGGTTTTTGTGCCTTCTCAAGGGAGGATAGTACTTTAATGATACTTTTTCTTCAAATTATGTCATTTTTGGTTGATGGTTGGATGAAATAAATATAAATATCCATTTTCTTATTTGTTTTCTTTATCTTGGTCAAAGAAAATGCAGTCTTCTCCTTTCAACCATGAGGATCGTAATAAGGTTTTGAAGCTAAGGGTCCTTTGGTTCCAGGTGCAGATCACCCTAGTTTAATGTCCTTTTTACCGACTCCACATTTAGCTACAACTAGGCCTGTTGATTCCATTCTTGAGATACCAATCTATTCAACTAGTGAGGGATCCTCTAAAGATTCCACCTCGTCCTCTGTGTTTGAAAAAGAGAAAACTTGATCATATAGATGAGAGGTCTGAGGTCCCTCTGAGCTCGTTACTCTTATTGATTGTCCTAAAAATGAAAAGTCAAAGATGGATAAATCCACTCCCGCTTATTCTATTGGCGTTCCTACTAATAAGGTGGATGCCCCAACATAAGGAAGGGACACCAAACCATGTCATAGGCTAAGAATCGGTCTTTAGCCCCTGGTCTGATGAGGGGGGGAATTCATGCGATGGATCGAGAGTAGGTCTACAGGATGACTTCTAATAAGTCTTTTTCTCAATTCAAGCCAGAGTTATCGCATATAATTTTTATAGCTATTGGTTCGATTGCTTCCTTATTTTAGTCCTTGCATTGACATATGGTTATTTTGTGTTTGTAGTTTGTGGCAAAATTTATTACTATTTTTTATAGAGGGATAAGAAGGTCAAGACCAACAATGACCTAAGTCTCAAGAATCTATGATAACTATCAAAATGGTGTATAATGATGAGAAAAAGTCCACCCAATTGTAGATATATTTGTTGAAGACAAAGCTTAATAAGTTGACGATGGAGCACAACATATTAAAGAAGGCTACGAAAGATCATCATCGTGTCTTGATAACGGCAAAAGAATATTCCTTTGATTAGGGGTACATGGAGGCCTTTTCTAAGGACAATAAATAATTTGATTTCATTCAAAAGTTAAATTTTAAAAAAGTTCGAAATGCAGCACCGATCAAGACCGATATTCTTTCTAAATTCAATCTTTTGGGGGAGAATGATTTGTGTCCTCAACCAATAGAGGAAGAGGGAGATAAAGCCTCAAGCAGTGTTCAAGTAAGGGTCGTGGACAATTAAGATATGGTGGATGTCGATCGAGGAAAAGACCTAACACACTAAGAGTAGGTGAAGGAAAAGTAGGGCAAAAGCTAGTTAAAATTACCTTAGTTCCCAAAAATCCTTGTATTCTTATGATTTGGAGTGTCTGTAAGGGTTTTCCCCACTCTTTGTTCAAACGAAAAATCTTCAATATTTTAATTCGTTTATTTTATACCTCATTGATTTTATTTTGATATTTGTAGCTTGAAAATAGGTTTATAGGGGTCCCACCTTTTTTAGAGACTAATGATTTGGATATAGTACTTGGTCAAGATATCAGTATCCAATCTCATGTCACTTTTCTCTTTGTTCAGTAATCACTTCAAAAGATAACAATTACATTTGACTAGCAATCTCGTTTGACCACTGACTTAAAGAGTAAAGTTAGCGATGTCAGTAATATTGGGAAATTATTGTAGGAAGAAAATAACTCTTTAAGGAAGAAGATCATGGGTGAAAAGAACTCTAAAATACATGGGGTGATCAAATTAGTCCTTGGTCGTTACATAGTTAAGGTACCTCTTTAGAAGGGGTCCTCTCATAGTTTGGGCTACTGGTTATGATGATGAATAGGTAGATACCCACCTTAAGCTAGACAAAGCCAAGTAAATGTCATACAAGAATGGTTGGTTGAATGCTTTATCTATTATGAAGGTTCTTAAATACTCTCAGATTTTGTACTAGTATTAAGTGGAGTGGAGTGATTATAGTCACCCTCTATTTAAAAGTGATGAAAGTTAGATTACTCTCAACGTTGGTCCCCTTCAGTTGGTGAAAGATTACTTATCGGCACATGACAGTGACGATTAGTTTAGGCCCAACCCTAATGATAGATGGAGAGTTACAGTTACCGAGATGATAACTCGTTATAGATTAATGCTTTCTCTCGGGATCGTATATGTTCATTTAGTAATTATGTTGGTATAAGATTTTTACAAAATGAATGTTTGATAAAATTGTTAGTTAATTCCATGTTTTTTTATTTTCCCATCTTTTATGCCGAGCATATTTTTTTTGTCCTACCTTTTAGATTGTGTCATCGCATAACCTTAGGCCTAGGTCAAACTTTTACAAAAATTCACCTAATCATAGGGTCATCCACACAATCAGGATTTTGGACCGACCAAAGTCGAAACACTTAGTGCCTAGGTATCCCCCTTAGGTCTTTCGCTTTCCTGGCCAATTTCTTATCCAGATTTTTGTGACGAAGACATGAAACCTTGAAGTTTTTTATTTAAGTGTAATCATACTAAGGCACTCATGGGGACGAAAAAAATTAGTCGATCATGTTAATAGCTCTTAAATAGAATTGGTCTTCTAGTTGGAACGATAATGAAGATAATTTGTATTGATAGAACTTAAAGTATTCCAGGAAATACAATACATTAAGCTTTAATGGTCCTTCATAGTTCAGAACTCCAATCGATGGCTTCCTTGCATTGTCCAACACTTTCTTGTGGTAGAAGTCTCTAACTTAGAATTTTCTTAAGCTTACTCCTTTGCTGTATTGATTGGCCAACTGTTAATGGTAGGAAGCTAACTCGATTAAGTCTTATTCCCTTTGTTCATTGGCTTAGTCAAGCTTGGTCCTTATGATTTCCCCATTTAAGTCGTGGATGGAAACTATAATGTTTATGGTTTGCAAACCGTCTTATAGATGGGTAATGGCCTCCATCTCATAAGCAAAAATCTTTTGATGTACGATAATACGTCTGTTTTCATGTATGGCCACCAGTATCCTTCTTTATTTGCTCTAAAATCCAAGGATATGCCCCCTGTATGGCTTTGGTAAATTGTCATAAAGTTTATATAAGACTTGGTCGACATTATTTGGGTGCACGAATTGAAAGTAGGGACCTTTGAAAGATATTCTATAGAGTTTGCCTTCAGTTTATAGGTAAAAACAAGCAGATTTTGTCCTAACCTGATGGGATAGTTTCTTGTCGGCCAGTAGGACATCCTATTGAAAATAAGATGTGAACATATTCATCCATATAGGAGCTTTCTGAATGGTGAGGACTTATTCGGTGATCTTTGGTTTTGCGTTACTATGTTGTGCAGGGAACTCTACCTTAATGGTTCTTTTAAGATCAAAGTCCATGGTCGACCTCAACATGCCTAAGGCATCGGCATGACTGTTCTTCCCATGAGAGAATCATTAAATGTGTACCTTATTTAACCTAGTAATTAAATCTTGGGCAACCTACATATACATGGACATTCTCTCATCTTTGGCATTATAGTATCCTGATACTTGGTTGGATACCAGCCTTGAGTCATAATATATGTCAAGGTGAATTGAACCTAGAGAGGAGGCTTTATAAAATACGATGATGAGGGCTTCATATTCGATTTCATTGTTGGAAGATTCGAAGGTAAGTTTGATCCCTTGTTCAATTATAGTTTTTCTAGAGAAGTGATTATTACTCCCATTCCTGACCCTCTTGAATTAGAGGTTCCGTGAATCAACTTTTTGAATTGGTCAAATTCTTAGTTGATTGGGTTATTGCTGAAGTTCTTTTCGTTGGGTCTTTTTTCCCTTTAAACTTAGAATTGAAGTTTTCCAGTATATGTCCCTTTTATAGAGTTCATTGGTTGATAGTAGATATTAAACCTTCCAAGTTCACATGACCATTTGAACATTTGTCCTAATAGGTCGACGTTTTTAGGATGGTTTTGAGCAGGAAAGAAATGATGACAATAAGTGAGTGATCTTTGAACTAATTCTTTAATTCCAACGAATTAATAACTAGATAATAGGCCAATTTCTTAAGTGGAAGGTAGCGTTTTACTGCTTTAGGCCTCTTACGTATCTCATTAAATTGTCGAGCAACCTTTGGATCTTTAGCAATAAACCAATCTGGCACTCCTTTTACCATTAGAACTAACTTTGGTATTTTCATTGGCCCTGAAGCTCAAAAATACTAATGAGTTTGGGTTTCATCGAAACCAGTCCTAATGTAATAATGGTTCCTTGGTGTTTTGATATTTCCTTGAGAGTAGTGGGGCCTAGAAAATGGTATTATTTCCCCAAAGCGTTCCCTTGGAATTCATCTTGGCCTAGAAATATTTGGGCTTTGGCTGCATAGCCACTATTACCAATCTTCTTGACCTTTCAGTGTTATTTCCCCTTCGAAGCCAGAAGGTCAAATGTATCGACATATTTCTCTTTACACTCGATGCATAGGTGTTTCACGACTTTTTCGTCTAGGTCCTCCATTGTTTTTTACTTTTAAGCCTTAGGTTCATCCTTTGTCTTCATCTTAAATTCAACATGCCCTTTGTTTCATGTTAGTTAAATTAACTGTATATTTGTTCCCACTTCTTGAAGGTTGGAAAATTGATTTCCCCCAAACCACATATTATTTAATTTTTTTTCTAGGAAACTTGAGTATTTCTCTTCCAATCAACTCTTGAATCTTATCGCAAAAAATAGCACAAGCAATAGTTGAGTGGGAAAAAACATTATGCCATTTACAATAATTTTTTCTTTAATTACATTTGGCAATTTTTTATCATTAGGAAGTTTTAACTTTATGACTTTTAAGATACAACCAAAGATTTCTTTTACCTTAAATATGTCAAATGAATATTTTTTAATCATCCCATCTAATTTAGGGGTAAAATATTATGTTATTGTGCTATTTCGAACCAGTGGTTCACAAACTATAGTTTCAATTCCTATAATCTCAACAACATCTATCTCCGTATTTTGGATTCTTATAAGAAGTATTTTTTCACGCTTCTCTTCTCGAATATCCTCATATCTAGATACTTTCGCATTTAGTTCAACTAAATCTCTTAATTCAGTTGCATCAAACTTGTTTCAGAGACTAAACTCCAATCCATTTTTAGGCAACATGATAAATTCAAAATTAGGTTAGACTATTTTACATTTGTTCCTAAGCATTTTGAACATATTTATTAAAGCAGTTGCCTTTTCATTCGGATTTTAACTTAGTCTAAACAAATCATCTATGAAGACTTTTGGCTCAGTTTGGAAGAAATGTGCATGGAACATGTTTTCCATTTGTTGCTAAGGTTGGACGGTATTTTCATGCAGACTTGTGAACTAGGAAAAAGATGTGTGAGTGAGAGAATTGGAAAACAAATATAGTTTGAAATACTCATTTATCCCAACATTAGCACATTGGCTACTGAACCTAGCAATGTGTTCTATAGTTAACTGACTTCCATCTCTTGAAAAGAGAGAGAAGATTGGGAATTTAAAACCCTTTCGAAGTTCAATCCGTAGGGTATGACTTCCTATATACTAGAGTCTTCACACCCCGAGCCATTGGCCCACAAAACTCATGTATGATATCTATAATTTTATTCCTCTGCACACCTGGAGGTAAACTTCATGTTAAAAGGGGAAATAGTTTGGTTCATTATATATGTTAGTTGCATCAATGGGAGATACACATTATGTTGTATTTGAAAAGGCATTGGTTAAAACATTTTAGGGATTTTATTGGTAAACCTCCTATTGTTATTATTAATTATCCAGTAGTTTTAAGTGCCTAGGGAGCCTAAGTTGGTCTCATTTTGGCATGGCCTAGTTCTCCCTACCTCTGAGAGGGGTATTCACCCTATTGGGTTATTATAACTCAATTGTTGGCAAGTGTTGGATGTTTATAAACCCTTCAGTATATTGTTCACACCTAGACAAGTGGTGTTAGATTAACTTACTATCTTTAGGTTATTTCCAATGTTAGTTTCACCTATATTAGGCATGTAATATAAAGGGTGACAAGAATTGGGTTGAGTAGTAGCGCTTACACCAATTTGTGGTGCATAACCTTAACTATTGGACACTGCAATAGTGGGATAAAAAACTTATTGGTAATTTTTGTGAACATAGTATTTTATGTTTTTCACTATGTTCCCAAGATGATCAAGAATTGGGTTTAATTGATTTATCAGTTGATCGTGGGCATTTGAGTGCACGCCAACAACAAGCGACGCATGAATGTTTTCGGCCCTTGGCGCCACTATTACATTCAATTTTTGGTTATGAGAAATTGGGCTCGTCTCTTGAGTAGTGTCAACCATTGTTTGGCATGTGGTGATGGTGTTTTAGCTGGTGAACCAATTTCACTAATATTTTTAGTTGCATAGTCGCTTCGTCTATTCCTAGCCATAATAAATAATAATTTAGCACTGATGTGCCACCGGACGTGCCAAAAATATGTTTATGGTTTTCACGTGTCTGTGTTAATGTAGTTTTGGTTAATTGTGAGCATGTCATGCAAGTTTATGGTCTTGTCAACCAATTGATTATCTTAGTCTTATGATAATTAGATATTCATGTACTATTCAATGATTCAATTAAGAGTACTTGGGCTTCCCTTAAGGAAGACTTTCATATGAATACTAAATTACTAAGATTAACTTGAACCAAATAAGAAAAGGTAATTGGCATAAAATGAAATCGAAGTATAGCTTCAAAATTAAAGTGAATAAAGTAAATGGAGTGGAAGTAACAATTACAATGAGCAAAACAAATTTAAAGGTAAAGAAACTTTTAATAAATCGTAAAAAAGTTACAGTCTATCTTACAAACTTCTTCAAATGAAGGAAAAGCTATAAATAAATGAAAAGAAGGGGGAAAAAGAATATAAACGAGTAAATGTAGTTTTTTGTTGAGGGAGTCCTTCTTTCCTTTATCCTCTAGCTACTTATTTATATATTTCCTTGTCATTCAACTATTACATAACTGTTAGATGGTTACCCAAATAAAATTTTTCACACAGGTACTTAATTGACCCCATAATCGCCACTTAGTGTTGAATCACACGTCCAAAACCTTAACATGTGTAAAGTATTTAAGTTCCCTTTAGTATTAAATCCATGAATTATACTTGGTTGTAATTTTCGTTTAGCAATTATATGTGGAAAATTAAGCATTGGATAGTAATTATGTAGTGTAAACACATATATAAATATGGAGTGGGCACTTGGTGCATATTAGACTCGTTTTTCTCATTGTGAAAGGCTTTTATCATTTCTAACATTGGCAAGATTTTTCCCATAACATGACGACTTGTGCTACTCTTTATGACAATATCGTCGAAGATTAACGAGATAAAAAATTATAAGCAGATGTTGATGTTTCACGTATTTTATGTGGAGATACTTTCCTAACTCTATGACAAATGTTTCCTGAAAATTTGATTTTGACGAGCAGATATTAATTTTTTTGTGGCAACCAGTAGTCTTTATATTATTGTAACAAGAAGTGATTACTAAGAAATAAAACTTATATTTTATTTATAATTTTTCTTGTCTATAATACATATTGTGGATGCATTATGAGATATAAGTCCACAACATGCATGCTAAAACATATTTTTCATACTGCGAACGCATAATTTCGAAAAATAAAAAACGACATGTAATGTCCATGGCTTTGAGTCTAAGGAGATAGGTGATCTCTTTGAAGTTGGTGAGGAAAAAACAATTGTGTCAATTTCAATTGAAGACTAGGATCGTAACAAACATAGGGCTTCAGGAAAAAAACAATTATGTCTAAAGGGTTCGATTGAAGACTGGGATCGTAACAAACATAGGGCTTCAGCTAAACCCCAAGGCTACTCCATTAATGCATACACATAAAATAAGTTTATCTAGCATCAACATAAATCTTAAATTTTCATAAAAATGTTCTAGGAAATCCTTTAATATTTGGAGCACATTTATTGGATCTATTGTAGATCTTTATACAATGACACTTACGAACATTTTAAAATTTTGATTATGCATTACTTATGGGGCGGATATGAGTGGGATCAATGCATTAGGATGAGTTTATATTAGGGAAACAATGGTCCTTAACGAAAAACTTTTAAGTGAGCATGTTGTGTCACTTCAAGTGTCACACTTCTAACAATTAAATTTTAACTCAAAAACAGAAATGATCCTCAATTTTTCATGCAAATATAACATTTGTTTACATATTTGCCTTCATACAAAGACTATTAGAGAAAAAAAAGGGATTGGGGACTTTTCCTTCTTGCGCATTTCGAATTTATGCATTCATCATTGGAAATGTTCTTATGAATATCAGTCTACTAAATTACTCTCTACGATACAAATTAAGAGCCAGTTATTCCTTATTCTGTTGTTTCAAATTAATAGTTCATTTTTTTTAAACATAATTAACGAAATAAATTTCACAATACTGAATAAGTGTTGATGTTTGTCATTGGTTGAATAGATCCTTACAAGAAAAAAAAAAGCATGACTCTTAATTTGGGATAAATAGAGTACACCCAAATAGTAAAATGTGTTTAGAGTATGTGGTAAATAGTGAACATCTTAAAAAAAAAGGTCATTATAAAAAAATCTTTCTAGGGTATTATCCTTTTCTTCCATTTAAATATCTAGTATGCAATAAGAAGACATCATAGGTAAGAGTAGTATACATAGATGATGATAATTTGTTATAAGCACAAATAACATCATTGAAAACAATAATTATTAAAAAAAAAATTAGAATGATTCCCCTCGCAAATTTTTGGTGACTATCCTTACAAATTTCATCCTTTTATTACCCAAGAGAAATACTAAATTTTATTTTCAAAGCCCAAAATTAACAAATGAATAATTATAAACATATTGATATATCTTTGTTTTAACTCGATGCGACATCAATCACGATCCTAATTGACTCCAAGTTGTAAATAACCTTTACTTTTCAAACAAAAATTTACCAAGTGCGCCATACCGATAGGCTTACATATTACTTTTATCGATTAGTTATATTTTAACCCGTCAAACTTTACGTTCATTTTCACTCCAGCACCCCTACTTTCATTTTTTACACTAAACCCCCTAAACTTTTTACGATTGATTAAATTACCCCCTAACCCTAACTATATTATGTTTTAGATGGGAAACTGGTTATCTGTGTGACATATGAGGATAATTTTGTACGAAAATACATTTGACTAATTTTCCATCCATAACATAACAACGTTCAAGTTTGATGTAATTTGATCATTTTTGTAAAAAGTTCAGAGAATTTTGTACAGAAAATTTAAATAGAGGTGATGAAGTGAAAATAAAGAGCAAATTTGAGAGATAAAAGTGTAATCAACCATATATTTATTGAATGAATTTTAGAATGTGTAGTGTAATACATTAGAATGAGATGTCCTACAAACTTATACTGTTCTTCCACACAATGTTACCCTTTTATGTTTATGATTTTTCATTGTTATCATAATTTTTTATTAATAATGTATCCCATCTTGTCGAGAGTCAAGTTAAATTTACCATATACAAAGGGATCTCGAGAGTTGCCTATTTATTCAATCAAATGGGAAGACAACAATCATCAAACAGATAATTGATTACACAGAATGGTACAACTACCAATGTCACCCTCTGGTCTCCCTTATCATGCATGGCTGCCCTAATACATGATACTTCACTATTCACAAAGATCTAAAAGTTAATATGCCACCTATCAAATGCCACACTCTTCATTAATTTTTCAGTGTAGGCCAAGTTGTGTCAAACATCTTATGTTTGACCAATTTTTGACAATGGTAAAAAAAACTTTTAATCAAATTTGATAGAGATGTGCAAAATGGTTGTAAGATGATAATCAAAAGTTTTAACAATCAAAAATAAATAAATATATAAATATATATATATATATATATAAATAAATATATATATATATATTTATATATCGTGTTTTCATTCATCAACATTCAGATTGAAGTTTTTGATGAAATTTTTTACATAATAAAGAAGAACCATGCAAGACACAAAGACAAAATATAAAAGGCGTATTAATGTTGTAGAGGACAAATGATTGAATTATCCGCCAAATTACCAAATTCAAAATATAAGCGACGCATCAGTTACTCTTCTGGATTTTTACACAAGATTTTGAAATGATAAACTTTCTTTTCACTTCTTCAATACGAGAATCTCTGTATTTTTTGGCTTAAAATAGTAAGTATGATAATTCTATCGCACTATATGTACTATATTATTTATTATCGAAACATTATGTTCCTATTTTTTATTTTATATTAGTATGTACTCTTAAAAAACTTGTTATGAAGACCATATATGTGTATGTATGTGTTTGATATGAAGACCCTTTGTGTGTGGGGTGTGTGTGTGTGTTCCTCTAGCGCGCACATATATATATATATATATATATAGTCCTCCTCTTATGCAGATTGTCCCGCATATTAACAGTACGGACTAGTAATGGTCATCTGACAATGAGCCCAAAACAAAGAGAGAGTGTGCCGAAAATTTAGCAGATAATTTTTAGATTCATCGTCATGTGACACATGTCCAGTCTGCACTATTAATATGCAGGACATTTCGCACAAGACCAGTAATATATCCATATAATATAACACCATATGGGGATGCCAAAATTTCATGTATGATATTTTTGACATTTCATGCCCATGCATGAAATGTCATGCTAAAAGTAATTTTTTTTTTTTTCAACTCTTTGTTTTCTTTTTTTATGGGTTGGGTTTTATCACGGAGGCATTTTTTTATGGCCTGAATTTTATCACTGGAGCAAATTTATCTTCGTGCCCTCGGCACGGGTATCCGCTAGTATATATATATATATATATATATATATAGAGAGAGAGAGAGAGAGAGAGAGAGAGAGAGAGAGTATTGGGTTATTTTATTTTATTGTATAATCATTGGTCCAGGTATTTATTTCAGCTTTCCCTAAAGATCAGTCACTTGTTAAGTTGTTACTTGTTGACATGTATATCATTAATTTTTTTTATAAATGCACCTCCTTTCTTGATGTTCCCCACTTCCTACTATTATTAATTTAAAGTGCACTTTCTTTTTTCCTTTTTCTACTAGGAAGCAAAGATACAGGTACCATTAAAGGTTTCATATGCTAAAAAATGACTTTATAATTATCTCATATTTTGTAACATACGCATTTTCTTACTGCATACGATTATCACCCCTAAAAGATATATAATCCAAACAACGAAAAAGTCCCATGAATTTTTTGTAAAATAATATGCCACCCGACAATTTTAAGTAAAAAAATTGTCTCTGTAGCTCCAATTAGTAACTTAAATTAAGTAAATTTTGAATGTTATGATTCTATATGAGGGAGTGACATGAAATCCCCATCTGTTGTGCCAACACCCGTGATAATGCGAGGAATTCCACGTTAACATTTTGTGGTTATCAGCAAAATGATCACCGAAGAAAATGCCGACACGGCATTTATTTGTAAATATCACGTGAATCGTGATAATGACGTGACAGTGTCACGTCAATATATTCCTGTGATAGATGACTGGAAAAAAATTTGATGTCTCTAAGACATTAAAATTTTGATGACTTAGAGACGCGGTTGGTTAATTTGTTGGCGCAGATCCACATCCATTAAATGATGTAGGTTCATGTCAGCGGCACCAACCAATCACGAATCTAAAACATAAAAATTTTATAGTGATTGCACCGGTGCGGTGTACTTTGTTGTTATGATACATTTATGATTCCAATTCAATATCAACGCTTCTGAAGTGCACATGGAAGCTAATCCCTTTATATGTATCAATTATAAAAATAGATTATGTAATTTTAGGACTTAAAATAATATTGATTATGGATATAGGACAACAAACATTTTGTTTCCATTTTTAGTCCCTATTTTCAAATTAAAGGGACACGTGGCATGTTGTGATTGGTTGACGTTTTATGAATACGGGTCCGCGCCAGCGGCTTTATTCAAAAATAGGGACTAAAACCATAAATAAAATGTTTGTTGTCCTATTTTCAAAATACATATTACAATAGGTCCTAAATTTACAAAGCCCCTTATAAAAATTGAGCCCTCAATATTTGCGTTATAAAAAAAAGTTCAACATTGCTTGAGCTTGTACGATCGCTCACCTCGCACTTGCTCATAGGTGCGCGACTGATAGAAGACAGTTATTACAATGTTCATCACTATTGGACTTAACATTACTTTTAAAAAAATGTTATGATTTCCAAAAATTATGCTACCTTGTTGGGATACAGGTTCAAGTATACGTTAGATAATGGTATCAATACCAAATTGAATAATTCCAATTAATTATCAACATCACCGATAATTACAAACACCATTGAACTAACACATCACATAATCTGTTTATCATCAATGTACATACAAAAATCTGATGCCATTTTTTTGCCCAAAAAGATCCCAATTTGTAGGTGAGTCCGTCTGCCTTTAATAATTATTTATATATTTGTTTAAAATATAAATGTTTTGTAAAAAGAATAGTACATTTTCCATCTCAGTAAATATGATTCTTGTGCCTCTTTAATAGGGTACTAGACTATTTATGGGCTAGTTTGGTTCCATGAATTTTATGTGACTAGGTATAGTTATTAGTCCACTTCAGTTGCGTCATATGTGAAAAATCGTAATTGTGATATGAACGTCATAGTGGAAATTCTAATTTTTGTACCACATTGGCTGTTCACTTAAGCTAGTGAACTTGGAAATTTGAATAGGAAAAAAATGGACTCAACCCAAGCTATACAATGTGTGCATGAGATCATCGACAAAAAATTCAACAGTTAAAAATGCACACATATTAATTATATTTGTACTTTATGCACTTTCATACTTTAATTTTGGAAATTGAGGGTTAGCTAAACTAGGCAGGCATTGGGCACCAATCCGATCATTAACTTCAGAGCCTCGTGAAATTAATAGAGGTGCGCACAAATTGATCCGGACACTCGTGATCATTAAAAAAAAAATCTAGGATCAACTTCTATGTAGATGATCTCTTTTATTATGGATATTATATTTTCCATGTTTGGTTAAACATTCATTTTTCTACTTTTTTTTTTTAATTTTGGTCTACACTGTTTGGTCGGTATCTTTTTAGATTATTTTAATTTAATATAATGTTAAAAATTGAATTAGTTACCAAAAAATCCCTCAAATATTTTTTTAATACACATTTAGTCCAAATCTTTTTATTTTGTTCAAAACAATCACTCAATTAACCAATATTATCTTATTTTTAAATGTTCGCGCTAACGGCGTCCCCACCCCCACTCACCCACCGCTGGAGCTCTGGGGACCCTCACCGGAGCTCCTTGTTTTGAATGTTTTTATGTGGTGAGAAATTTTTTGGAATAAAATAAAAAAAATTTGACTAAACGTGTATTAAAAAATATTTGAAGGACTATTTAGTACGTGGCCGGAAAAAATAATTAGAGCCTTGAACCAATTGATTTAGATTCATTTGGCTCTTTTCAAGAACCAAACTACCGGAATACGAGTTCTATTTCATTGACTAAAGCAAATCGAACTGGCCCATGAACACAAAGGAAAGAATAATTTATAACGAATATAACGAAATTTACCCATCCAAAGTGAAAAGAAACGAGGAAGGAATGAGGGGGAAAAAACATATGCATTATTATAGTGATGATTAATTACTATAAAAACATAATCAATACGTCTAAGTGTCTTAATTAATGGATATAAATGAAAAATACTTTACTCATCTCAAATTAATAGTCATACTTTCGTCATATATAAAGTTCGAAATTAAGAGTTTGTTAACCAAAACAATTTTTAATTAATTTAAAGAATATATAAATAGTAATTAATACACGCATAATAATCTGAAAAACACAAACAAAGTTATAGTGACAATAATACAGAATTAATAGATTGAGGCAAGTGTTGAACACTGTCCTTAAGACGAAATATTTCTAGGGACGAAATAAATAATTGGGCCAGAAATAAATAAGTGGGCCAGAAATAAATAAAATACACACCAAAAAATTGGACCCATAAATTAAATAAAAGGTCCAATAAATTTTACCCAAGCCAAAGTCTACATCCAAACCGGATGGAGTGGCAGTGCGCGTGTAGGTTTGGAAGTCAATCCAAACTCATGTGGGTCCTCCCTCCTTCGAAGAAAATATAAACGGTAATAATGATTTTACACGTGTGAGTATACCACGTTATAGTCCTCGCGGAGGAGAACGCGTTTCGAACCGTCTCGAAAGACGTGTGGATCTCATATCGAATTAACCCTATAATGTTTTTGTATAGGTGAAAGACAAAAAATCATAATGTCGTTAATTGTACCAAAAAATTTGTTCATATTATTCTCTCTCCTCAAAAATATTTTGATTCTACTCTATCTACGTGAACATTATTTGGTAGAGGAGAACACGTTACACTTCGAACCGTCTCAAAAGAGGTGTGGATCTCATATTAAATTGATCTTAAAATTGATCAAAATCTGATTTTGTCAACTCAATTAAATACCATAAATTCTAACAGAGTTCACCTTACTTTCTTGAATTCTACGATATCAAACAAATCTTCATTTGGATCACTGATTGGTTGTAACCCGAAAAATTGTCATTTTTAAAATGTGTATTAATTCTTTTTATTTTTGCTTAATTCTCCGGTAGATAATTTTTTTGTTGCTCTAGTCCCCTAACATATTTTTTGGGTACTAAGATCCCTTTCCCTTAATGTATACCGATTTACAATAATGTATATGATAAATTTTGTAAAGCACACACGATTTTTCTAAAACAAATATTTGTACATGAAATTTTATAATATATACACAAAAATTTTGTAAAATTCATTTGTTAAGTTTGCGCATACCCTAATTTAAATGGTATACATTAAGAAGTGAGGGACCTTAATATCCAAAAAATATACAAATGAATTAGAGTAAAAAAAATATTAGCTAAAAACTGAAATAGAAACTTCCTTATCAATTTGTACCGTATAGACTGATCCATATTTCACTTCCTTTGCCTCCTATTACCCAAAACTGACGAGTGATTATTTTTTCTTCTATTCTTATCTCTTTCTTATCACACATTAAAAAATTGGGCATATACTAAATAGTCCCTCGAACATTTTTAATGCACGTTTAGTTCAAGTCTTTTTATTTTGCTCCAAAAAATCCTTTATCATGTCGCTGGCGCAGACCTTTAAACGCAAAAGAATATTAGTTAAATGGGTGTTTGAGGGACTTTTTGGTACAAAATATAAGGCTTAGACTAACTATGTATTAAAAAATATTTGAGGGACTTTTTGGTATTTAATCCTAAAAAAATACATTTTCCCTTCCACTTTTCCACCAATAAATAATTAATTTGAAATTAAATGATCTAACTTTGCACAAGCCATTTCCTAATTGTCACTTTTATGATATACTATCATATTATTTAAATTAGGGTAAAATTACATGTACTTTCGTTTTGTACTCTATAATAAAACAAGACAATAAGAATTCGGACTTATTATATTGACGGGATCCACAATTATAAAATATAAGGTTTTAATGCAAAGGGTATGAATGGAATGGAGGTACAAAATGAGAGTATACATAATTTTATTGTTAAAATTAATATATTGCTTTTGTATATGTGAAAGACAAAAAATCATAATGCCGTTAGTTGTACCAAAAAAATTGTTTATGTTATTCTCTCTCCTAAAAAAAGTTACCATTCTAATTTGCCTACGTGAACAATGCATGACCATGCAACTCCATTCAAGGCCAGGTTAGATTTTGTTCCTTTTATGCAGAGAGACAAATATTGGTTTATTAATTCAATGAAGAAATAGAATGATAGTTCTCTGAAGTTAGATAATGTTCAGTTGTTGATTGTTGAGAAGCTATTAATTTTTAGCCTAAATATGGAGGCTGTACCCTTCAATGCACCTCCTTTGTTGATGTATTAAATCCTACCAATATTGATAGCCTTTATGATAAAGCTGTTGGTCCTGTTGTCAAGTACTTGGTTTTAATGCCACGAGTTTAGCTTGTTATGAAGAAAAAAAAATCTCAGCTTTTTTTATTACATAAAAAAATATGATTGACTTTGTAAATCATGTTATAAAATATGTATTGTAAATTGTAAAGTGAATGTTCACTTATTCTACATTTCACATCGAAAGAGTGAGGTTTTTAATGAGATTACCTTGTATTATAAATAGGGAGTTACCCTCTTTATTATGAACACACCAATAAATGAAAATAATATCTCTATATATACTTCTCTCTATTCTCTCTATGTTCCTACTATTTCTTATGAAGAAGAGTTATGCAACACACAAACTCCAGAAGAGTTATGCTATGAGTGACATGTTCATCCCTCTTCACCATTGTCTTATGGAAGTTGATCTTATGAAGAAACATGACATTGGAGTAACAACAGATCAAATCTATTCACCATGTTAAAGCAACATTTCAAAAGATTGTATATGAGACTGATATATACCGACTCAACCATCAGAGAAATATCATAATCAGGGGGAGCATTTGATCAGGGGGAGAATATAAGAACATGATGTTTTGGACATATGCGCATTGTACTCTTTTTCCTTTAATTAGGTTTTTTCCCATTGGATTTTTCAATTAAAGGTTTTAACGAAGCAACACCAAGTGCGTCCAATACCTATTCAATGATCACAAAAGTTGTACTCTTTTTCCTTCACTTTGATTTTTCCTCACTGGGTTTTTCCTTAGTAAGGTTTTAATGAGGCAATAATCATTGAATGGTGGATATAGTGTACATCCAAGGGGAAGAATTATAAAATATGTATTGTAAAGTGGATGTTCACTTATCCCACATCCCACTTCGGAAGAGTGAGGCTTTTGATGAGCTTACCTTGTATTATAAATAGGGAGTTACCCTCCTCATTACGAACACACCAATAAATGAAAATAATATCTCTCTATATACTTCTCTCTATTCTCTCTATGTGTATTTAATTATAACAAACCACTATATTTTTTTTATAAACAAATATTGCATTAAAACCAGCTGCTAAGGGGTGGAACCCGTATACAGGGAGGATACTCTACAAAAAAACAATAGACTACCAAGCCAAAAAACAAAATCCACCAGGATTACATGCCACTATGTAACTCCTCCGCAAACTCTAAAAAGTTAGGCATAGTTGCCACGTATTTCTCCTTATACCAGATTAATAAAGTGCTTAAAAAAGGGTACCGAATTCTAGTCGGCTTCGTTTTCACCCATTCGAAGCATCTCGGATTTCTCTCCTGCCAAATAGTCCAAAAGATGCAGTGCAAAACCAATCGCCACACTTTGCAATCCCCGCCCACCCCTTTGGAGGATGCCAAACCTCTAGTAACGACCTCACCGACTCAGGCATTACTCACGAGATCTTACAAAAAGATAGAAAGACTTCCCATAAATCTCTTGTCACCCTACAGTGTAGGAGTAAGTGATTGGTCTTCTCTTCCGCCTCCTTACATAACCAACATCGACTAGCCATCAACTGCCTTTGCTTCCTCAATCATCAAAATGGCCTGCTTCGCACCACTATATTTTCAAAAGTAACAAAAAGCCCAATAGTAATGTTATAAATAGAATTGTAACACAAGCAGTGAACATTTGTGCCATGTTAGTATTTGTTGTCACGTTAGTGTTGGTGATGGCATGATTGTACTACAATAACACATTTTTTCCAAGTTTTTCTTCCTCTCCCTAATACATTTTTCTCCTCTCTAGTCATGAATTCAAGTCCTCTTCCTTGTTTGGACTTTGATCCTAAACCATTTTCTGTTGACAATAGTCTTTCTTGCATTCAAGCTCAAGATGCTCATCCTAAAAAAAACCTCTTTTGCTGATATTCTTGCCATCAAGAATGATCCTCCCAAATCCTCTCTATCCCTTCCCCCTTTGACTGACCCATACATGTGTGGAGATGTCATGGCCGTTAAATGCACTGATGAGATTTACCAAGAAGTTATTAAAGAATGTAACTCTAATAGCCTCATTGGTAGACTTGTCCTAGTCAAAGGTGAAAAGCCCTGGAAATTGGACGATTTGAAAAAGCATCTTACTAGCATTTGGCAACTTCAGAATGTTTGGATCCTTACACACATAGGTAAAGGATTCTACAATCTCCGTTTCACTGTTTCTCTTGATATGTATAAAGTTTGGTCTTTTCGTAGCTCCAAGCTTTCAACGGGATTATTTAAGCTCTCGCAATGGGTCCCTGATTTTCACCCAGACAACTACGTTGTCTCTACAGCCAGTGTATGGATTCGATTCATGGGTCTTTATCAAGAATACTGGGATCCACGGCTCCTCTTACAAATTGCAAGAGGTGCAGGCATTCCATTACGTATTGACAGGGCAACCTTGGATAGGTCTTATTGCAATTTTGATAGAGTTCTGGTTGAAGTAGACTTGAACATATTACCTCTTCAAAAAACTCTTATTGAAAGAGGTGAAGGCAGTTTTTATGTGAATCTTGTTTACGAGTCTCTCCCTTCCTTTTGCACCTACTGTAAAAATATTGAACACTCAATGACTCAGTGTACAAACCTTCAGAAAAATTTGTCCAAACCGTTGTGGGCCAAAAAACCTCAGTCTAAAAGTAAACTTTCCTCCAAACATAATGTTCAGAATGGGTCAACTCAGCTAGCCTCACACAATAGCTTTTCATTATTGAAAGACATGGAGATATCTTTTTTTATTCCTCCTACTGATAAGTCAAAAAATATCATCTCTGATGTTACAAACAGTCCCACATTTTCTAGCTTGGGGGCTGATTTGACACGATATGTTCATCATTTACATGAACATGACAGCGTAACAGTCACAACATGTACAAAAATGATTTTATCAGCTGTATCAATTTTGGAGAAAGGACGGTCGAAAGAAGATAATGAAGTGGGTCAATCAACTCAATCAGATATGGACTGCATAGTAGCGAACTTACCTCCAATCCGGGTACGTTTTTTGAAAAAGAATGGGATTTTTCCTCTTGACAGAACTCATGTGGCCGGAGATAATCAACTTGATCGTTGTTTTCAAAATAAGATAGGAATCCCAATATATCAGGAAGATCCCGATCTTATAGGTCCTTGGGGAAAAAAATGTTTAAACAAATTGGATACCAAATCAACTCGATTGGGATCAAAAGAGTCCGTTGTTGTTACACCTATGGATCCGGTAGTCAAAAAGAACAAGGATCAAGAATTTTCAAAAATCTCGGGTGTAATTAATTTTGACTCAACAGCATCTCATAAAAAAAGTAATATGGAAAGAAATATTATTGACCTGTGGAAGGATAATTCTGGTGATGACTGTTCCTCGTATGGAACCGGGTATGAGGGCTAGGATAAAGGGTGGAATCTCGGTAAGGACACTAAATCTCTTATTCCTAGTGACCTCACTATGATGAAGACGACTGGAGTTCAGGTTCATGATAGTCGGCGTCTCGATCTTTTTGTCGAGATTCCAAAGTGTTTAAATTCGCAACAGAAGACGGGGGGAATATCCGTCTCTAAAACTTCGACTGTGAACACTTTGCAAAAATGCAATGGATTAAGTCGTGAAGAGATGAGTGCGATAAAAAAAATATTGCACACGTTCTCGTGCTCGTGCTTGTGCTTAAGGTCAATAGATTTATTTCTCCTCGCAATTTTAGAATTTTATTTAAATTTTCATTAGCGCATGTAAGAGCCACTAGGAGAGGTTATTCTCCTAATCTTATTATTAATAAAAGTATTTTTCTCTAAAAAAAAAGATCATTTTTTTACGAGGTTGGTGAAAAATAGTACCGTGGTGCTTAGTATTGGTGTCGCAATATCGTATCAATTGCTCAAGTGTTCATGGTTAATGTCACTATTTTAGGGCTCAAATACACCCCCTCATTTTGAGGATTTAGTATTTAATTATTTTTGGGAGAAATATAACTATTTAAATTGGAGAAACTTAAATTTATGATTTGAATAATTTAATTGAGTGGGAAGAATTATTTATATTTGACGACTTTAGGTTTGATTATTCGAATTATTGTTGTGTAGCATTTTGAGGTCGAAATTAGAAAATATTATAAAGTATTTTGAATTACAATTCTGAGTGCACGATTGGGTTCGGATGGATCAAGATAGTCAGAAAAGTATACCCGGGAGTGGTAAATGAGTCTCGGGCATTTTTGGGCATAGTCGGGCCCACACGGGGATAATTGGGCCATTTTAATTAGGCCCGTGTGACTAAAAATAGGATTAAGGGTTATAAACCTAGGTTAGGGAGTTTTGGGAAGCCATAACTCATCTAGGACAAATTTAAGAACGTAGAGGTAGTTAGAGGGAGAAATTGGGGTCTTTTTGGAGACAAATAAGGAAAAAATTGGGTGTTCTTCATCAACCCTTTCTCTACACTAACAGATCAGACTCTACGAACTTTCAAGGCAAGTAGTTAACTGCTGTGATTCTTAAATATGTGATAATCAATTCATATGATGGTGGTGTAAACTGAAATCCGTTTTTGGGTGGGTTATTGCATGAAATTGGGTTTTAAATTTGTGGATATTCAAATCAATTTTTGGACTAATAAGGGTTGTTAAGAAATTTATGATTTAATTGGGATAGATGTATGACTTGTAAAGAGATTGAGATAGATCATCTTTAAATTCATATTTGGGTTGTTTATTGCGTATGAGTTTGAGATTTAAAATAATTAAAAGGAATTGATTTGAAAAATAATTACAGTAGAGAAATCTGGGTAAAAAGATTGAGTTGGGTTTTTAATGACGGACTGGACTGAGCGAGGAAGAAGAGAGGGAGAGATCCAGGGGTCGTTCGAACGACGTTGGATCTCGTTCGAACGACAGGTGTCTCGTTCGAACGATGGGATAAAATTCGGCGAGATTTGTTCCCTTTACTATTTGGACTGATGATGAAATTTAAAGGTTAAATTCGTACAACAAATGCACTTAATTTTAGCCTAAGTTGTTTTAGGTTTTGAAGGGACAAACAGTAGGAATTTTTTGGGATTAAATTAATGTGGAAAGAGGAGCATGTAAAAGAATAAATTAATAAGGGTATCAAACTTATTAAGGGGAATTTGGGCGACAAATTTGGATTATTTAATTAAGGGCCAAGTGAGTGTGTCCGGGTATGTTGGTTAAGTGCCGCCAAAACATTAAATTAGTTATTGAGAAAAATGAATTAATTTGAAGTCATAATATTGACTCGGGTAATAATTAGATATGGGGCAAGTGAGCGAGTCCGGGTATATTGGTTGAGTGACACCAAGGTAATAAATTAATTAATGAGTGAATTAATTAAATTAGAGTCGAAACATAGAATCGGGGAAAAATATAGGCTAGTGCTACAGATTTTTTGCAGGGTAAAGCCTGGATTTAAATTATATATATATATACGGTGTGTGATAATATATATATATTGTGTGTGCTTATAAATATCAGTGATTAGATATTTAATTAAATTGTGTACTCTCTAGTGCTATTAAGGGAGGTTGTGCGATATGGGTTAATCCCCTTGCTTGAGGAGTGGGGAGAGTATATCTCTAGGTCATAACATATGTTATATGGGTGAGGGTCGTATCTCACTTTCAGGAAGGAAATATGACCGCCTCCAACGTTTATGTTTTTGGCCAAGTTCGTGAGAGATTCCGACTTATGGTTGCTAGGTTAAGTGAGCACACCTGGTATAATAACACTTTAGAGGAAATCATTCGGCAAGGGTATACTCGGAAGGACGGATATACATATGACATATGTGTGGATGTTGTAGTAAAGATACGTATATAATGGTATTAAATATTATATACGGGTAACAATACAGAGTGTAATGTATTTACTTTATATAACTTGTGTCACGGCTGTATGATTTTATTTTAAAGGAATTAATTAAGTTAATGTGAGAGATAAATTATAACCCATGAATAATAATACTCGGTTTAGAGTGGTATGGCAAGGGGAGTTTATAATAGGACTAGTTGGACGGGGTAGTATAACTAGGTGGGGTTAAAGTAACCGTTATGTGCGCACATTAGTGGAAGGGTGAGTATGTCCTCAAGAGAGTGCGACACTAACTTAAATATGAAGCGCATTAATCCATTTTAATTACTGCAGTTAATTCACTTGCTAAATATTTTTAAAATGTTTTGGGTTCTAACCCTTGTTATAAAACTATTTTCAAAACCTTTTAGGTGTCCAGCCATAGCGATGTCAGGCTTGATATTCTATTCCAGTGATACGTAGCTGCAGCACATGTGAATACTAGCAGGAAGTTGGATTAGACGCATCGTTCATTCTCTCCTAGAGTAGGAATCATTTATTAGTTTCAGTTTTACTTAGGGCTTGTCGCCCAGACTTTTCAGTATAGTTTTTGGATTCATTTATTCATTTGTTGAATGATTGTTATTGGACTATTTACTCTTGTGGTCGATGGTTCATTCGGCAAGTAGTTTATATATTTATTCAGTTGATTTGATTCAGTTTTTGTGAATGGCTCATAGTATATTTTCGCATGTTATTATTTTTTTTAAATAAAAAGATAAAATTTGGCCCCGACTTTTTGGAACACTTGGTGGTCAATAAGTTTTAAAAAGGTTTTCGACAGTGATGCTAAGAATGAACCAACTGGGATTCATGTTTTAATTTGATATAGGGCTGATCCCCCGGTATTTTATTAGGCTAGGTGTCACATATAGCTAGTAAATTAAAATTATTTTAGAGAAAATTTTGGAATGAATTTTATTTTAAAAATTATTTAGTCTTCCACACACACACACACACACACACATACACATATTGCTTATGTGTTACAAGTTAATATGCACTACTTGGTTTTACATATTAAAATTGATTTCGTGATATTATATATATGTTATATTTTAATGTGGGGTGTTAATCGACATTTTGTTTAACTCCTGACTCTATGTAATATCAGTAAGATATTCCTTTCGAGTGTGTATAATGTAATGACCTCTTTATTATTCTAAATTGATTTAATTGTACTTAAACAATGGGATTATCTAAGTTTGGTGGCCACATTATAAATATAAAAAGGTTTAGGAGTTAAAGTATAATTATATATATTTTTGAATGAGATGGAAATATATAATATTATATTGTCAAATTATAAATAAGTTATGTTTAGTGTCAAGATATTAAATAAGCCGTGTTTTTCGTTGAAAAGGTGATATGATAATGATAATGTGTATATATCAATATCTCAAACCTCAAGGTTAACTAAAGATATTTTTAAATTTAAGAAAATATTTTACCAATGGTGAACTAAGTCGTATTAGTTCATTATACATTTGTCTTATATGGAATACTCAAGGTAAAAGCTTGAATAAAGTTTGTCTTGGAATCTTGAACGATAAAGCTTTTTCGAGACCTTTCGAACTAAGACATACAGTGGATTTTGATCAACAGAATAAGACAATCTAAAATTCATAGGTAAATGAGTATACATATACTCTTGCAATCTCCCCTGTTATTTATTTTGTGACAAAATGCATAAAATAAGGATAAACTAAATCAAATACCAACACCTAGTGTATTTACAATAATCAAATAACACAATATATTCAATCATAATTCATAGAGTTGTTGTACCTTTTTCATTCAACACACTAGTTGTAGCCGGTAAAAATCCTATAGATATTTAGTCAACACAATCAAAGTCGAGCAAAGTAAAAACACACACAATCACACACAAGAATAGTATATATGTGTAACAACCCGTATTTCGGAGTATTTAAATATACTTAATTCTGTTATTTTAAAATACACGTGTGACGTAACTTAATTGAATTAAATATTATGTGTGGATTAAAATATTAATCGAGAGAGAAAATGATTAATGTTTATTGAATAAAATTATTAAGTGAATAGTGATTTATTATTTTACGTCATAACCATTGATAGTAACGTGACTGTATTATATTTCAACTGGGTGTTGTGTGTAGACTATATGGGGTCAGGATAGAAAATTATTATAGAGTGACTCGTATGATAATTTTGAGGTCACGATTGATTTTGAATGGATCAAAATAGTCGAAATAGTATACTTGGGTGTATTGCTTGGGTCCTGGGACTATTTTAGACCAACCCGGTACCATATGAGGACGTTTCGGTCATTTGGTGGACTAGGGTAGAGAGAACTCCGAAAATTGAAAGATTATGTCAGTCCCTTGGAGTCATAGGGCTAGGGTTAATACAATCTTAAGAGAGGAGAGGCCATAGGAGAGAAAGAAGAGAAGAACCTAGGATTTGTCACACATTTTTCTCATCAACAAAGTCGTCGGAATTGTGATTGGAGCAAGGGAAGATCGTCTTCATCACACACAAACGAAATCAAACCTGTTATTGCAAAGCCAAGTGTTTATCTTGCAATTTATTTAAGCATGTTGTAATACCCAGTTAGTGTAGGGTTTAAATTACGTGTTTGGATGAATTCATGGGAATTGGATGGGGATAATCCATGATTTGATATAGGAATGCATGTAGAATAATTTCCTTTATCTAGAGTGTCAAACGAAAATTTAATTTCCCATTTTAATTAATATTTAATTATTTTAATTGTAATTTATGTACATTTTAATTTAATATAATATTTTGATTTTGATGATTCTAAACAAATATTTATTGTGTATCATGAAGATATTTTTAATTTATAATATATAAATTTTATTCGTACATATATTTATAAAGTGATTATGTAAATATTTCTTATTCTATAATATTTATAATATAATAGTACTTTTTGTATAAATGCTATATTTTTGTAAATTTTATTTTACATATTATCACCTTATATATTTTTTTTATACTATTACTTTATATTATAAGTATCTTCGTTAAAAATGATGTGTTCCCTACACATATACTAATATTTATAATACTAATATATTCGTTAATATATTTTACATGTTCTCTCTCTATATATACTAATATCTATAATACCTAAGCCATCAGACCCTAAGTTAAGTTCTGTTCCTAGAAGTGTGTGTGTGTGTATATATATATATATATATATATATATATATATATATATATATATATATAGGGAACCACTATCCCCACACCCCAAAAGGTTTCCCCACACCCTTTCTAAAACAAAAACACTAAATGACTAAAATACCCTCAATTCAGTTTTTAAGTAAAAAATTTTATTTACAGCTTTTTAAATAAAAATTTATTACTTAAAAAAACATAATATTTTGAAAAAAAATAAAAACATAAATTTTGAATATAAAAAATCCTAATATTCTGGAAAATTAAAATTTTAATATTCTGAAAAAATAAAATCATAAAATTCAATTTTTTATTTTATAAAATATTATGTTATTTATAATAAAAACTTATTATTTTTTTAATTCAAATGGACGTTAATAAAAAAAGTTGTTTCGTTATTTAATTAAAAAAATGGACTTTCTTTTTATGAACAAAAAAAAAGTCGTTAATTATATTAAACAAAAAATCTGAACATTATTTTTTGTTAATAAAAACTGGAGTAAAATTTTATTATAAACTATATTTTTTGGGAACCTCTATCCCCACGCCCCAAAAGGTTTCCCCGACATCCTTTCTAAAACAAAAACACTTAATGATTAAAATACGCCCAATTCAGTTTTTAAGTAAAAAAAAATTGTTTACAGCTTTTTTAATAAAAATTTATTACTTAAAAAAAACGTAATATTTTGAAAAAAAATAAAAACATAAATTTTGAATATAAAAAATCCTAATATTCTGGAAAATCAAAATTTTAATATTCTGAAAAAACAAAATCATAAAATTCAGTTTTTTATTTAAAAAAAACATTATGTTATTTATAAAGGAAACCTATTAGTTTTTTTATTAAAATGGGCGTTAATAAAAAAACTGTTTCGTTATCTAATTAAAAAAATGGACCTTCTTTTTATCAAAAAAAAATTGACGTTAATTATTTAAACAAAAAATCTGAACATTATTTTTTGTTAATAAAAACTGGAGTAAAATTTTATTATAAACTATATTTTTTTTAAATATGTTTTTTACAATTTTTTATAGAACATAGCTTTTTAAAAAAACTGTATTTTTTTGGTAAAATCTAAATTTTGACTTTAATAAATTACTATTTTTTTTAGTATTTAAATAAAACTGTATTTTTCTTTTGTAAAAAACTGTATT
Organism: Sambucus nigra; assembly: GCA_949130495.1. Taxonomy (NCBI): domain Eukaryota; kingdom Viridiplantae; phylum Streptophyta; class Magnoliopsida; order Dipsacales; family Adoxaceae; genus Sambucus; species Sambucus nigra. The sequence continues at coordinate 746,360,917 of OX422210.1, forward strand.
TTTGTTTACTGTTTTTAAAAAAGCTCTATTATTTTGTTATCAAATGAATTATTTGTTTTTATCAAATGTATTATTTGTTATAAAAAAATACAGTTTTTTTTTTTTATCAAATTACTATTTTTTATAAACTCTTTGTTTATTTGTTATCAAAAAAAATAATATAGTAATTTGTTTTTTTTATCCAATTACATTTTTTATAACAAAAAAATAATACATTTTTTTAAATACAAAGTACATTTTTTTTATCAAAAAAATAAACAAAAATACAATTTTTTTTTTAAAAATACAGTTTTTTAAAAACAGTAAACAAAGGTACAGTTTCTTACAAAAGAAAAATACTGTTTTTTTTTTAAATACTAAAATAAAAAATAGTAATTTATTAAAGACAAAATTTTGTTTTTACCAAAAAAATACAGTTTTTTTGAAAAGCTATGTTTTATAAAAAATTGTAAAAAACAAAGTTAAAAAAAAATATAGTTTATAATAAAATTTTACTCCAGTTTTTATTAACAAAAAATAATGTTCAGATTTTTTGTTTAATATAATTAACGTCAACTTTTTTTTTGTTCATAAAAAGAAAGTCCATTTTTTTAATTAAATAATGAAACAACTTTTTTTATTAACGTCCATTTGAATTAAAAAAATAATAAGTTTTTATTATAAATAACATAATATTTTATAAAATAAAAAATTGAATTTTATGATTTTATTTTTTCAGAATATTAAAATTTTAATTTTCCAGAATATTAGGATTTTTTATATTCAAAATTTATGTTTTTATTTTTTTTCAAAATATTATGTTTTTTTAAGTAATAAATTTTTATTTAAAAAGCTGTAAATAAAATTTTTTACTTAAAAACTGAATTGAGGGTATTTTAGTCATTTAGTGTTTTTGTTTTAGAAAGGGTGTGGGGGAAACCTTTTGGGGTGTGGGGATAGTGGTTCCTTATATATATATATATATATATATATATATATATATATATATATATTAAGACTCGCATATCATACATGTTGTCCAGTCAATTTCTTTATTGAGTTGTGACACTAACAGCTCCTTGAGTCCCACGTCTATTCCTTGGCAGTTGAAGATTTTTTTGGACTTACACGCCATTATTTGGGCTCCTGTTTTCACATGTCTTGGCCTGTTTATTTTATACATTATACGATACCTCTGTCCATTTTTTTTTAAAATTTATATGCGTATTTTTTTAATAGCAGCTTTATTTATATATACTGATCACGTTTTTTTTTATATTCTTATATACTTACATCCGTTATATCTTTTATATAGTCAACTCCTATACATAACAATTAACATATATTTATTTAGTTGTACTTTATATATACATGAACCAAATTGATAACTTGTAAGAGCATCAGTACCGGAGGGATGCAACGAATGGTAAAATTAGCAAATGAAAAGGTGAGTTACCTTTCATTTAGCAGCACTCTACACAATGGTGATTGGTATAAAAATGTAAGCATGAGTTCCTACGAACATATATTGTTCGTAGGAAGTGAAAAACTTTTCTTACGAACAACATTTGTTCGTAAGAAAATGTTACGGAAAAATGTTCGTAAGAATCCAAATATAGCAAAAAAATAAATATTTATATTTTTTACGAACTTCTGAAGCTCGTAGAAACTTCTTACGAACAAAAGAAGTTCGTAGGAAGTTGCTACGAACTACACAAGTTCGTAGGAAAGTTTTACTGATTCACTAGCCATTTCGTAACTTTGCAAATCGTCTACCTTTCTCTCTTCCAAATTTAACAACTGCCACTCACCAGTATATCCCTTTCAATTTGCAACTTTGTCAATTTCCATAGTTATCCTTCCCACCATCGTGAATACTCTAGAGAAGATGTTTTTATCTTGGTAAATGCACCTTGGATAGCGTGTGTACTTTGTCTTATCATTTTCTACTTCTTAATATTTTTGGGCCCCATAACAAGATTACCATACTTTTTCAATCGGTCATTTTTTGAAAGCTTTTAACACCTAATGAATTTCAAAGATTTAAGCTTTGTATGTTTGGTAGAACATAATTTTCATATAATTATATATACTTTATGTGTTAGCCTTTCATATCTTTATGTTGGAACATGTGACTGATTTGGTTTCCTTGAGTCCCGAGATATTATCGCTGTTTTGGACAGTTCCCAATGCCTCTTACGACTTCGGTGTTAATGACTATATCCATGTCTATATATAATTATATATATTTCACTAAGCGTCTTGTTCAGTGGTATAAGGCTGTCACTGAAATATTATTTGGGGGTGAATTGAGTTTGGTTCCCAGTTCGATTCCTGACAGCGTCAAAATAATGCTTGGCCAGCGAAAGCTACGAACCGCTAGCAGAGATTAGTCGAGGTGCGCGTAAGCTGCCCAAACACCTCGTGATATGAAAAATACCTTACCAAAAAATATATAATTCTATATATTTATACTTGTTTTTATATATTGATCCAATCAAATAATACTTTAGTGAAATCATACCTGTTAGTTGATCATAGCTATGAAAGCTATCATAGCCATAAGTTAGAAAATGATAAACTACTTCCTCGACAATTGGCCAGATGATTACACCTTTTGGCAATTGACATGTATTATCTTTGAATGCAGCGAAAACGATTTTTTATATATTGTACGCTATGTCCAAAATATATTATATATATAATATATTTTCGTCCTTTTATACTGCTTTGGCAATTGTCTTCAGACAACCTTGTTTATGGGAGACCTTATTTTTTTATATTTCATTTAAACTTATATCATTTGAACAACATAATATACACCACCCGTATTGCCTTATAGTATTTTTTATCTGATATGTTAAAATCTTTCCAGGTCTTGATGTAGACTGAGATTTCAGTCTAAGGGGCCCACGCATTGTATTCCATCTAAATCTTGAAAAATTATATTGTGATCGAATTTTAAACAAATTTTTCTTAGACACATTGACGTGGCCGCTTGCTCTTGGTTGATTTTTGGGGTCCACGCTAGCAGGGTCGGCGCCGAAGATTTGGGGGCTTAAGGCAAACTTGTAAAATGGGGCCCTTTATATAATTTTTTTCCCCGGAAAGTATAATATGTATTTTTACAAGCTAACAAGAAACGAGCAAAATAGAATACACAACAACCCAACAATCAATCTAAAAATTTCCGACCACAACAAGATAAAGGAAAATTGGAACCTGTTTTGCTAAATTTGTAAAGCAAATTTGAAATCCCTTCTTTGCTAAAAAATGACGAAGAAACACATAAAAAAATGAACATCATTAGAATAAAAAAATTAATAGCAGATTAAAAGGTGCAACAAGATTAATACAAGAACTTAACAAAAAAAATTAACACTAAAAACTGTAATTAAAAAAAATGACAGACTAACAAAAAAATGATAACAAGAACATATAACTTTCTATTCATTTTTAAACTACGTCATTTAAATCTTTAAATATAAATGTTGTTTGTACTAATCTAAGTGTTTAAAATATAAAAAAAAAATGACAACAAGAACAGCATTTAAATTCAAAAATATAAAAAACAGCATTTAAATCCAAAAATTAACAGCAATAATTAAAATTAAAAAATGATAGATTAATAAAAAAAATGGCAACAAAAACTTAACAAAATGACAAGAAGAGGTAAAAAATGACATCAAGAAGAGATAACTTTATATACACTTTAAACCTTAGATTAGTAAAATAACAACCTTTAAAAAAATTAATAAAGGAGTTCATCATATTAGTAAAAAAAAACGACATTTATATTTCTGGATTTAAAAAAAATACGAACAAGAATAACTTAACAAAAAAATTAACATCATTTTACAAGTGTTCAATAAATTAATAAAAAATAACATTTATGTTTAACAACAATGAAGATTTCAATCTAAAAAATTAACATGAGATAATGAGGGAGGGTGAATAAAAAAAATACAAACCTCTCGAATTTTTCGGGCTGAAACTTGAGAGTATTGTAAGCATTTAAAAGAGGGTTGATTTTTTTAGAAATAATAAAAGAGAGTTTAAATGGTTGGAACTTGGATGGAATTTGAAAAGTTGGTCTTGGTTGGGGTGGGGGCCTTTTTTTCAGTTCTTAAATGAGTGTAATAAATGAGCAATTGGAGATTAAGGGTTAGTTACTGGTGGGTGAATTTTAAGTTTATCTTTTGGGTTTGATCCTATTTTTAGAAACTTATATAATACACACCGATACAATATTTGGGGCTTATATTTTTATATTAGATTTGGGGGCCCAAGGCGGTTGCCTCATTAGCCTACCCCTTGGGCCGACCCTGCACGCCAGTGAGACCTACAAACTAACCAATAATATGCTGCCACGTCAGTGTGTCTGAAAAAGTTTGTCTAAATTTCGATCACAGTAGAATTACTCTAAAATCTTACACGGTGAATCAGATTTTTGGACATCATATTGATTTATCTGTCTCAAACTCGTTCATTGCTTTTAGTCATATTATTTGTTCCATGGTTTTTTTCCTTTTTTGGGCGACTAATATCTTGCGGGGTAATTTTAAGATATCTGAAAGACATTTCCAATTCCATAATTTGAGGATGATAATATCATACCTCAACGGCTACATTTTATTGAGAAGGCAAATGGAAATTCAGAAGATCAAATATTCAGATACTTCATCTCAGCAAAATCAGATCATTTAATGCTCATAATGCATGTGTCTAATAGCTAGTTTTTAAAGTTGCTACTTAAGAATTTAGAGAGTTGCATTGACGACACAAGAATGATAGTGTGAACAAAAGTTTGAGATTTTTATTGAGATCATTTGAACATACTACTCAGCTACTACACCATTCAAGAGAGAAATTAATTTACATTATGCTCAATCATTGAAGAAGAAGACTTGAGCCTATACTAATATTATTTTTTAAAGTCTTATTAAAGAAGAAGAAACTCAGATTACAAATTATATTTTTTAAGGAGCTTCATTATTCTACATTGTACTATAAAAATCAGATTTGTTTGAAGCTTTGTTAGAAGCTCGGGTCGTAATCAATAGCTCAATTTTCAGCTACGGTGGTTGTTGTACCGATGATTGGTTCCTACCCTCAATTGGCCCACGGTGTTTGAAGCTCGATTTCAGCTTGCAAACGGTTTTACATGGTGGTTTGATCATACCGTCAAGTGGATCAGGATTAGTGAAGCGCAAGGGAGTGGGAAGCTTTAGGCGCATGGACGTAGGTCGGGGTTTGGCCAAACCACATTAAATTTCGGTGTCTTTATTTTCTGTACTTTATTTGCTTATTTATTTGTGCTTGCTTGAATTTATATTTTCAGCACACTAACTTGCAAATATATTAATTTCAAAAATTAGCAAAATTATTTTTAAGGTTAAAATAATTATTTTCGAATTAATTAATTTATTTCAAAATATTAATTTTTATTATATACAAAAATTAATTTAAATATTGATTGGATGTTAAAATCTGCATTTTAACTTGTTTAAATTATTTTGTAATATTTATTTAATATTTTTGGTTTGAATCATTTGACATTTATTAATCTGAAATTTGATTAAATGATTTAAATTTAATATTTTTCTGAAATATAAATTTAACCCGAAAAAGTTTGTAAATCTCAATTCACCTCCCCCCCCCCCCCCCCCCCCCCCCTTGAGTATAATCTATGCAACAATCGGTATCAGATCAATGCTCTTCTTATTTTTAGATTTAACAATCTTAGAGTTAAAGATCATGGCAAACTTTTCTCTATTTATTTTAAATATTGTGTTTTACATTTTTATTATTTGTATGCTAAAATGTTTGATGTCTTGTAGTTATTCATTGGTCCATTTTGTGAGAACAAAACGGATAGATAGTCAACCTTACATTTCAAGCTTTATTTTAAAGGAAGAATTCAATCCTTGCCTATATGCTAATATTGATGAATCCAGTAGTGAAGAGACCAATGCTACTTGTCTCATGGAAAATGATAATGAGGAGGTACTCTCTAACCCTAACTCTAGTGATATTGATAATGATATTATTGATGATTATGAGGAATTGCAAAATGTATTTGAGGAATTATGTAATAGTTTTGATGAACTTAAAAATAAATATATTGATCTTAAAAAGTCACATTCACTACTTTCAACTAAATATGATTCTATGTCAAATGATTTTGATGATTTGAAATTAGAAAATGAATCCTTAAAGAATGAAATCAAGTTTTTGAAAAAGGAGAAATCGGTCATTGTCACTCCACCTCTTGAATGTAAAAATAGTGAGTTAAAAGGAAGATTGATTATTTAAAGAATTCTTTGGATACTTTTACTAAAGAAAATGAATATTTTTATAAAATTGTGGAAAATCAAAAAATTCGGTTCAATAACAATGGTAAGGATATGATGAAGAAAATGTGAAAAAGACTTATTCCAAATTATTTAATAATGAAGCCTCATGTAGTCATTCTAACTTTTTATGCATATATTGTGGTAGACATACACATTATTCTAAATTTTGTCATTTTAGAAAAAGAAAGTATAAAGATACTAAATTAGCTTGGATTCCTAAAGAAACAACTAGGCATGATAACCCTTATAAACCTCATTCATATTGGGTTACAAAAGATAAAGGTTTTAGGTGCAAAATCGGTATTGGCATTTGAACAAAAATTCTATGAAAATAAAATTAGTATTAGATTTTTTTGCCTATTACTTGATGAATATTGTGATATAGTGTTTTCATATTTTATATGCTTATTAATGAATAATAATCTGATTAAATTCATATTTTTTCCAAATATGTTTATTGCTTGAATATGTGATAAATTTATTCTTATCTAGTTAATGCATCTATGGATGATAAAATTATTTCTTTTGAATATGGATTAATGAATAATCTAATTTTGAATATGATAAATTGACTTTTATGATTATATTTTAGCATATCTTTATTTATCTTGATGATTATCTTTTACTATAACTATGCTTGAATTTTTATAAAGTTGATAAGAAAATGAATTTTGAAATATTTGTGTTTTAATATTGCTTTATGGACCTAACATATTCTTGGATGGAAAAGAGAATCTTCAAAGTTGTGTAGGTTGATTTTTGAGATAAGTTATGGATTTTCAAAGCCTATGATTTGGTATGGATGCAAAGTTGTCATTACAAATATCTTTGCCTAAGGATGAAAATGCCACACTTGGAGAGAACTTCAATATCTTTGATATTGGTAAGGTGGTAAGAAACACTTTTTCTTGAATTACAAATATCATATATTTATTGATTATTTTAAAGTATGATCTTAATTGATATATTTTCATGCATAGAATATTTATTAAAGCACATGAGCATGTTATTGATAATTTAGTACTCCCATGTAAAGTTATACATTTATTATTTTTGATGATTTTATGTTATATGGCACATATTTGATTTTGATGTTAAAGTGTTGAGATGAATATTCAAAAAAAAAATCCTGTGTTACATCTAGACATATATTTGTGGATAAGAATACTGGATTAATTCATGACTTTATTGTATATTAAATTGACACGAAAATATCATTTGCTAATATTCTAGTATACTAGTTATATGAGATACATGTTAATATTGAGACGATCACTCATTGATTATGATGATATGAGAATATTAATCTTAGTGAGCTATATTTATGACTTGCTACATGATCAGTGCCATTATTTGAAAATTTATGACATTCTTGAAAAATATTATTTTCGGAAGAAAATGGTACTTATGATATTTTGTGCTTAAATTAAAAAATTGTATGATTATTGAAATTGTTATGATTTATGGATATATTGTGATTTGTTGAAAATGATTTTATATTGAAATTTTTTTTGTCTCATGAACCATAATTGATATATGCATATATGTAGGCCTGTAAATTGACCACCCAAGACCCGAAGCCCGCCCGTTCAGACCACTATTTTCCGGGTCGAGCTTTATTTGAATTTGAGCCGAGTCGAGCCTGAGCCAAAATTTCAAGCCCGAATGAATTTCGAGACGAGCTTGAGCCGAACTTTGCCAAGCCCGAATTGGGCCCGAAGCCCGAACTTCATATTTATAAATAAATAATTTATATAGTATAACATATTTATGTTAACATTGTTTAATTAGGTTTCGTTCTTTTATTTAATTTACTAATTTTTTTAAAATTCATTTGTCATAATACATTAGATTACTTGTGATTTTCAATTTTGTGATTTTATTGTTAATCTCATTATGGGTATTTGATTTAATAATTGCTCAAGTCACAATAGGCCTTTGTTAGTGATCAAATTTTGCTAAATGTAAGAAATTTAATAGGCATTTGTAGGTTTCACTCTTATTTCCCTTGTTTTAATTTTATACATTTTATAATTATATATTTTATTTCATGAAATATCAATTAGATTTTAATGAGTAATTTTGTCCATGATAGAAATACAAGAAAAAAAAATAATTCAAACTTTTTTAACAAAAAAAAATTGAAATCGGGCCCGAAGCCCGTAATATTTATGAGTCGAGTTCAGGACTAGGTGAAAAAAAATAATTCGGGCCGAGCTCGAGCTTGAGCATGGGTAAGTGAGTTCGGGCTGAGCCTGAGCAACCCCAAGCTCGGCTCACCCAGCTCGATTTAAAGCCCTACATATACGCCATCATTGGTATCGCACAGAGGGAGATAAAATGATTGTTGAAAATTATTCATAAAAAAATGCTTGATCATGATTTTTGATACATTATTATGGATATTGCAATATTGTTGATTATTCTGAGAATTTTATGATCGTATTTCAGAACGGAAAAGTATGAACAAAATAAACAATTCGTGCCGTCATATTCTAACTCATGTTGTGCACTTTATTCAAATTATTTGAAAACATCGAGTTATGAAATGTCTCATGTTGTGTGCTTAAAAGTTTATTATATCATGATGATTTATACAACAATTGATATGCGCCTCTTGAAAATTTATACGTTGCATTTTTTTCATTATTGAGAGAGTTAATTGTGATAATTGATATATCTCTTATATATCACGTATTTACATTAAACTCGTATTATGTGCCTAGTCCCAAAACTAGTTGAGAACATGAGTTATGATTTCTATTTATATGTAAAATGTGTGAGACCTTGAACAATTGGTATCTTTTATCATCTATCATCTATGCACTTGAAATGCTGATCATTAATCATTTTGGTGACTTGTAACACCCCGTGCCCCTAAAAAAGACACGCGGTGTGCTACTACGATAAAACTAAACTAATTCCAGAAATAACAAGGTATAGAGCATCTAAATAAATCTCACAATACAAGAGAAGCCACTAATCTCAATCTTCAAATTAATATAACAAAATCTCTCGAAATAATATAAATCACCAATGCTCTATACAACACAATAAAATAATACAAATCTTCTAAAAATATTCTTCCCAAAATATATAAGCTAAAAATCAATCTCCAATTAATCCATAGCGCATAAATCCGTGTTAGCCTGCCAGTAAAAGAAAATATGGGGAAGTACACAATACGACAGGAAAGTTGCTTAACAAATATATTAACGATGAACAAAGCATAACAACACGAGTATGAATATTCAAATTAATCTCATAAGCATTTATCAATAAATTTCTCAACAACATATCAATGGGTCACCAGGCCTCACCCCATCTGCATAGGCTTTATCAAGCCATAGCTCAGGAAGCAGGAATTTTGGCGGACGCCCAACATCTGTGCCATATTAAAATCTCATGACAAAGTTCTCAACAAAAATATAATTATGCCACATGAATCAAAATAATTCAACAATTATTTCTCCAGATTTCAAAGAATTTAACAATTCAAATATGAGTTCAATTAAACATGAAATCAACAGAATAAACTAGCGAAATTTAAAGGAGCAAATTGTGTAAAATCCCATACCACAAAATCATCGCATGAAAATCATCCTCAAAATCTGATCGAGCCATCACATTCCTCTCGCAAAAATAATCAAATCATGTTCTAGCGCCAACACGAGATAACCCCAAATAGTCCTATTTTAAAAACTCAAAAAAATCATCTCCATAAATTATTCGAATTACTGATCCGACTTCAGATTTGGATTTTACATGAAAAATTGAGTCAGGTAGGTGTTTTGAGTTTTTTCTCAAATCTCATCCGAATGCACTCAAAAAGAAGATCTAAACATTCCAAATTGGCTCTTCCCATTCTGCTCGTTTTTTGCCTCTTTGGATTTCGTCTTTGGCCTTTCTTTTTCATATCCCTTTCCTTATAATCACACATAATATAACTTATATAGTCTCTCTCTCAAACCCTAGCTTGGAGACTAAGCTAACGCATATTACTATATTGCCCTTTAATTCAAAATTATCAACTTTGCATATTTAAACCATTACAAAATGTCCAAAAGTCAATTAAATTTGAATTTAAATATTCGATTCATTTCAAATAAAAATAAATATAATATCAATATCCCGATTAATAAAATAATAATACTATTAAAATTATATACCATATTCATATATAAAGCCCTCAAAATTACGGGGTATTACATACTTCTCCCCTTGAAAAGGAATTTCATCCTCGAAATTCGATGAAACCTAATACTCGAAATAAAATGCTACTCGATTCTATTTCCGAAAATCACACACTAAAGTCCTCCAATTCATTCTAAACATCCTCACCACGACGCTTAACACATCCTCAAAAAAAATTTATCTCCAAAGAAACCATGTCTAACCCGCATGCTAGACCCAATACCCAAGACCCGAGTATTATCGTATACCTAAGCTCGAATACCAACTGTAACACCCCGCGCCCCCGAAAAAGACACGCGGTGTGCTACTACAATAAAACTAAACTAATTACACAATTAACAAGGTATGGAGCATCTAAATAAATCCCACAATACAAGAGAAACCAATAATCTCAATCTTCAAATAAATATAACAAAATCCCTCGAAATAATATAAATCACCAATGCTCTATTCAACACAATAAAATAATACAAATCTTCCAAAAAAATATTCTTTCCAAAATATCCAAGCTAAAAATCAATCTCCAATTAATCCATAACACCCAAATCCGCGTTAGCCTGCCACTAAAAGAAAATATGGAGAAGTACACAATATGACAAAAAAGATGCTCAACAAATATATTAACGACGAATAAAGCGTAACAACATGAGTACAAATATTCAAATTAATCTCATAAGCATTTATCAATAAATTTCTCAACAACACATCAATGGATCGCCAAGTCTCACCCCATCCGCATATGCTTTATCAAGCCATAGCCCAGGAAGCAGGAATTTTGGCGGGGGCCCAACATCCATGCCATATTAAAATCTCATGACAATGTTCTCAACAAAAATATAATTATGCCACATGAATCAAAATAATTCAACAATTATTTCTCCAGATTTCAAAGAATTTAACAATTAAAATATGAGTTCAATTAAACATGAACTCAACGGAATAAACTCGCGAGATTTAAAGGAGCATATTGTGTAAAATCCCATACCTCAAAACCATCGCATGAATTTTCACATAAAAATCATCCTCAAAATCTGATCGAGCCATCACGTTCCTCTCGCAAAAATAATCAAATCATGTTCTAGCCCCAACACGAGATAACCCAAAATAATCCTATTTTAAAAACTCAGAAAAATCAGCTCCAAAAATTATTCTAATTGTTGATCCGACTTCAGATTTAGATTCTACACGAAAAATTGAGTCAGGTATGTGTTTTGAGTTTTTTTCTCAAATCTCATCCGAATGCACTTAAAAAGAAGATCTAAACATTCCAAATTGGCTCTTCTCATTCCACTCGTTTTTTGCCTCTTTGGATATTGTCTTTGGCCTTTCTTTTTCATCTCCTTTTCCTTATAATTACCCATAATATACCTTATATAGTCTCTCTCTCAAACCCTAGCTTAGAGCCTAAGACAACGCATATTACTATATTGCCCTCTAATTCAAAATTATCAACTTTGCATATATATTTAAACCGTTACAAAATGTTCAAAAGTCAATTAAATTTGAATTTAAATATTCGATTCATTTCAAATAAAAATAAATATAATATCAATATCCCGATCAATAAAATAATAATATTATTAAAATTATATACCATATTCATAAATAAAGCCTTCAAAATTACGGGGTATTACATACTTCCCCCTTGAAAAGGAATTTCGTCCTCGAAATTCGACGAAACCTAACACTCGAAATAAAATGCTACTCGATTCTATTTCTGAAAATCATACACTAAAGTCCTGAAATTAATTCTAAACATCCTCACCACGACGCTTAACACATCCTCAAAAAAAAATTTATCTCCAAAGAAACCATGTCTAACCCGCATGCTAGACCCAATATCCAAGACCAGAGGGTTGTCGTATACCTAAGCTCTGATACCATCTGTAACACCCCGAGCCCCCGAAAAAGACACGCTGTGTGCTACTATGATAAAACTAAACTAATTTCACAAATAACAAGGTATATAGCATCTAAATAAATCCCACAATACAAGAGAAACCACTAATCTCAATCTTCAAATTAATACAACAAAATCTCTCAAAATAATATAAATCACCAATGCTCTATACAACACAATAAAATAATACATATCTTCCCAAAATTATTCTTCCCAAAATTGTAACACCCCGCCTAAAATAATAACGGGTGGCCAGCCCTATACTATATTAAATCAAGAGTTTCAGATGGTCCAGTCTCAACATCAACTGTCGGTACTAAATAATATAGGACTAACTATCCGATATCATATAGGCGAGATGTTAAAATTAAATAAAATGTGCAACAGATAACCAACTAACACTACTAATAATAGAAAGAAAGATGCATGATAGAACTAGATAAATGAAATGCTAAAAGAAAAATGAAATAAATAAATACAACTGTATGTACTACAAAAAGTAGACTCGAATAAGTTGTCGGGTCACAGCCAATACAATGACTGAAATGGAATAAATATAAACTTGTATATAAATATCCCTTGGGTACAAACCCGATATACAACATGAATCCTACCTAGAATTTTAAAGAAGTAGGAAGCGGCTACAAGATACATCCCGCAACAGTCCGCACCTGTCACAGCTCCCAAGACTCTGGATAGAAGGTCATCCGGCATCCATGCGGTAGGATACCTGTAATAATATATATATATATATACAGGCAGGAGAGAAAAGTAAGCGGGTCAGAGCCCCGATTGTGAAAAATATTTAGCAAGTGTGTTAACCGTGCATAATAAACACTAGTGCACTTATCTCATAATTAAAGTGGAATCGCACTCTCGTGGAACCCCAGCTCACCTCTCATCTAAAGGCGCGCACCTATTCGCGTCCTCAAGTTTTAATTAAATTACCCCCATTGTTATAAGGACAACCTAACTTATCATAGGCCTAGCCTATACCTACGAGATCTACCTTCCTATCATACCCCAAGAATCCACCCCCTTTTTAAACACAATTAAGCATTTATTTTCAATCATATGTGCCTTATTAGGCTTAGTGGATTTCGGTTTATACTTTAAACAATTATAATTTAATAGATTACCCAATATGCAATTGGGTTGAAACATATAATTTAAATTTCTAATTAATAAGCATGAAAAATCATTACTGACACAACTTCCCTCCAATTTCAACGCTGCGCTGCGTTTCGTGCGTGGGGTGTCTCGCAAAGCAAAATCCAAACAAGGAACCACCCCGTTACACTACTCCATGTCAACATCGATCCTGGAGATCCATCATGTCACACATAAATATCGACATAACTTCTCTCTACTCTCAACAATGTACTACATTTCGTGCGTGGGGAGTCTCGCAAAGAGAAATCCAAACAAGGAACCGCCCCGTTACACTACTCTTTGACAATGTCGATCATAGAGATCCATAATGCCGTGCATACCATAACTGGTAGAACTTTTCTCCAATCTCAACACTGAACTGCGTTTCATGAGTGGGGTGTCTCGCAAAGCGAAATCCAAATAACGAACCACCCCGTTACACTACTCCTTGACAATGTCGATCCTAGAGATCCATAATGCCATATATACAATATAATACTACTACTACAACTAACATCTCCAATAATATCCTTGGGATAATGTAACCGAAATATTCCTTAAATGCGATACATTAACCCCCATCAATCTAGTACACCATAATCATCCAAGATGTACTCTACCAAAATTCTATATCCTTTCATCTATAGGATATATATATATATATATATATATATATATATAGGTATTTTATGCTCACCATATATATACATATACCAATCATCCATACCCATGACCAAATGTACATATCATATCTGATGTACAATGGACATGCACATAATCCACCCGGCTATATATATCGCCGATAAAACTGCATCAATGTTATCATCTTACCAATGCCCGGCTCACGTAGCAACTGGGGACCACCTGGTGGGGATCAACGACACCCACCTCGTGATAACTCACACACACGACGTCCCGGGAAGCGGTCATAGCTCCACTGGAAATGAGACGAAACATACCCACCACGCCTCATCCCAAAAATATATCTATCGTATAATAACACCCCGGACGACTATGACCTGGGGAATATCCACACCCTGCTCTATATGCCAGGATGCTCACCCTCTGCGCGAAAACTTACCAATGATAGCATGAGCGGGGTACGCTTAACCACATAAGTATATATATCGCTCACATGCGCAATATACATACATCCATAAGATCCCATCATATGATCAAATAGTAAACCATCATATACGGTTTAAACATACATACCATGTATGTCCACAACATAAATATATCCATATATTTATATGCATACAGATATATATATATATATATATATATATATATATATATATATATATATATTCACATATCCATATATCTATATATATAAACTATTTCTTGTTCATATGTATAAGATATACAAACCCGGCTATAAGTATACGTAAATCCTCAATATACAAGTCGTCACCACAAACTCATATCACTTACCTTGATATGTGAATACAATCCCTCACTTGAAACATATTCAATCATTTTTCCTATGATGAATAGTCTCCCAAAACCATATGTATATATCTATACATATATATTCAACATTAGGGTTATCACCCAAGATTTTGTGTAGGAATCCATCACTACACATTTCATCCATCTTTAAAGTACATATTTTCCTTTAGTACTATTTAACCATAGGCACATCAATGACTTAATAGTCTAAAACCTCAAATTATTCCAACCTCGTTACAAGTATTGGAATCTCAATGGTCATATCCCCACAATTACGTGTAAACTATCCTAACTAGAATTTATGCCACCGCTTATTATTGTCGATAGTACGATCCCAATCGTTCCCAATTTCACCTATGGTTCAATTTATCTTATGAACCCTTACTCCCATTTAGTTATCAATTTTTCCTTAGTCTAAATATGTCTAAGGATATGAGACCCATCACTCTCTAAGAGCTCTCAACTTCACATCATATTTATACCTTTATATCTAAAATTGGTATTTCCAACCTCTATGAGGTTTCCCCACAATCACCATATGTAACTCCAACACATACATGGATACATTTCTCCCAAGTTACCCTAAGGAGTCCCCAAAATCCTAATATGTGGGAAAATCCTTATATGTATCCAAGAACATATCTCTTACATCATAAGAAAAGGCCCCAAATCAATAAACCCAACCAAAAAGGGGTTTGGAATCACTATGGAGAAAATACCTCAAAATGCCCTGTTTCCGAATCGATTCGGCCCTAATCCGAATCTATTTGGCCTAACAAATCGATTCGACCTCCAAGGCGAATCGATTCGGTTCCAAAGACCTGGGCTTCTGCCACAGGCCGAATCGATTCGGCTTGGGTCCGAATCGATTCGGTCAATGCAGACCTGCCAATTTCCTTAAACCGAATCGATTCGCTTAAGGGGGCGAATCGATTCGGACCTGCAATTTTTGAAGGGTTCTTCTTCTTCATCAAAACCCACGAATTTTAAACCCTAAATTTTCATTTCTAACCCTTAAACCTTCATCGATTTGTGATTTTAAGCCCATAAGTCAACCCAAAGTTGATCCCAACCATTTCTATGCCACTAAATCCATATATAAACATTGATTTCAAGATTAAACCTAAAAATCTAGGTTTTGATATTAATACACAAAAATACATTTCTTTAACCCACAAATTATGAAATGAAATACACAAATAGCTATTTAGCAAGATTAAACACTTGCCTCAGATTTGTAGAGGTTGGTTCGTCCTCGATATCGCGATTGGGCCGGAATCTCCAAGCTTTTCTTCCTCTCTCTCTCTTTTCTTCTTCTTCTCTCTTCTTTCTCCATCTAGGGCTTTTTCTCTCTTTCTCTAAATGAGAAAGGCTTGATCCGTAAGCCTTAAATCCTTTAAAACAATAAACCCAGTTTTAAATGTTAATACACACTTTAAATGACTCGTTTACTCTAATTCGAGTCAAACTGACTTAAAAATATTCCGGAGCCGAAATAAAACCCAATGACTGTCATTTTGACTATTTCGACCCTTCCGGGATCAATGGTACCCTCAAAATCATCATCCGAAATACTTTAAAATGTCCTCTATTTTTGGACTTAAATTCCCAAATTTTAGAATTCTCCAATTTAAATTAAATTTTATTTTCCCAAAATTTAATTTCTCAGTCTCAAAATCGTGGGATGTTACAATCTTCCCCCCTTCCAAAAATTTCGTCCGCGAAATTTAAAATACACATAGGACCTCAATATCATCTAGTCCTAACATCAACTCTTAGGATCACTACACCGATCCTTCCTGGTTCTCATGTCGAACCATATAGATTTAAAAATCACTAGCTACCAAGGGCTCCCATACACCCTGTATCCGAGTTTCCACTCGTAAAATTAAAATCAGGCTCCATTAGCCTCCAATTGTAACATAACCCTCGGAATTATAATCTATAATAACATACTAAATATATAAGTTCAAAAATTCCCAATGGTTGAACTCTCCTCAAATCATGACACTAGCTACCTTCGTGCAGGGGAGGTCTCGCAAGCGAAATCCAAACAAGGAACCCTCCCAATACACTACTGTGTAGCTAGGTCGGGGATTGAGATTAGTTGAACCAGGGTTAAGGTTTTATAAAAAGAGGGATTTCCATATTTTAGTTATCGCCCGAGGGCCTATACAATTATACGATATAAATATATTCCGCGTCTTTCGACACGCCAGACAAACACCTTATGTTTAAAACACAAGGCCTCAATAAATACAAGATTGCTAACCAATATCTAGTTCTCAAAACTAGCACAACTATGAGCCAACAATCCGTTCAACATAAATCTACTAAACTCTGAACCAATAACCTTAGCAATTTACATTCCCAAAATCAATAGAGCCACTCTCTACTATTTCATCCTAAGACGTTTTACTATTCCCAAAAGATGTCGCACAAAGACCACACTTGTTCCCTCCTTCTCAAGGCCTAATTCTCCTCAAAGAATTTTCTTCTTCATAAATCCTTCCTAACCATTTTGAAGGACAAAACGCGATGGTGACTACCGAAAACTCCCTCAGTCCTACACAACGAAACTGAGTCTCCATATTTTCTCCCTCTTCCCAGAAGGCAATACTCCTGACATTGGGACATCTACACTTTCCTCACATCGGTAAGAGTCACCAACACCAGATTTCCTAAGGAAGGCTGACTGGTTTCTCAACCTAAACCTCCCAAAGACTACACTAACCTCTCCTCAGACTTTCCTTACTAAGTCCAAGGTTCACTATTCGAGTAATTTTCCTTTCTTACTCAACTGCCGATAAATCACCTCACACCAATGCTAGAAATCTCCTCAATATCTCCTCCGAAATCGGGGAAAATAGAATACCCCCGATCAAAGCATACCCATATCCTTTCCTAGATGACAAAATCTAGGCGACGTCTGAAACGAAACGAGAGCGACCATTCTCAGAACGTCAATCAAGTGAATATATTTCACTGAAGAAAACAACGCAGTGAACACAACAGTCCTAATTATAGGGATTTATGTCAAGAACGTTAACGGAAGAATCCATAAAACTCGCACAGATCCTAAGGACTCTAGAACCTGATGCTCTGATACCATCTGTAACACCCCGCCTAAAATAATAACGGGTGGCCAGCCCTATACTATATTAAATCAAGAGTTTCAGATGGTCTAGTCTCAACATCAACTGTCGGTACTATATAATATAGGACTAACTACCCGATATCATATAGGCGAGATGTTAAAATTAAATAAAATGTGCAACAGATAACCAACTAACACTACTAATAATAGAAAGAAAGATGCATGATAGAACTAGATAAATGAAATGCTAAAAAAATGAAATAAATAAATACAACCGTATGTACTACAAAAAGTAGACCCGAATAAGCTGTCGGGTCACAGCCAATACAATGACTGAAATGGAATAAATATAAACATGTATATAAATATCCCTTGGGTACAAACCCGATATACAACATGAATCCTACCTAGAAATTTAAAGAAGTAGGAAGCGGCTACAAGATACATCCCGCAACAGTCTGCACCTGTCACGGCTCCCAAGACTCTGGATAGAAGGTCATTCGACATCCATGCGGTAGGATACCTGTAATAATATATATATATATATACAGGCAGGAGAGAAAAGTAAACGGGTCAGAGCCCCGATTGTGAAAAATATTTAACAAGTGTGTTAACCGTGCATAATAAACACTAGTGCACTTATCTTATAATTAAAGTGGAATCGCACTCTCACTGAACCCCAACTCACCTCTCATCTAAAGGCGCGCACCTATTCGCGTCCTCAAGTTTTAATTAAATTACCCCCATTGTTATAAGGACAACCTAACTTATCATAGGCCTAGCCTATACCCACGAGATCTACCTTCCTATCATACCCCAAGAATCCACCCCCTTTTAAAACACAATTAAGCATTTATTTTCAATCATATGTGCCTTATTAGGCTTAGTGGATTTCGGTTTATACTTTAAACAATTATAATTTAATAGATTACCCAATATGCAATTGGGTTGAAACATATAATTTAAATTTCTAATTAATAAGCATGAAAAATCATTATTGACACAACTTCCCTCCAATTTCAACGCTGCGCTGCGTTTTGTGCGGGGGGTGCCTCGCAAAGCGAAATCCAAACAAGGAACCACCCCGTTACACTACTCCATGTCAACATCGATCCTGTAGATCCATCATGTCACACATAAATATCGACATAACTTCTCTCTACTCTCAACAATGTACTACATTTCGTGCGTGGGGAGTCTCGCAAAGCAAAATCCAAACAAGGAACCGCCCCGTTACACTACTCTTTGACAATATCGATCATAGAGATCCATAATGTCGTGCATACCATAACTGGCAGAACTTTTCTCCAATATCAACATTGTACTGCATTTTATGCGTGGGGAGTCTCGCAAAGCGAAATCCAAACAAGGAACCACCCCGTTACACTACTCCTTGACAATGTCGATCCTAGAGATCCATAATGCCATCTATACAATATAATACTACTACTACAACTAACATCTCCAATCATATCCTTGGGATGATGTAACCGAAATATTCCTTAAATGCGATACATCAACCCCCATCAATCTAGTACACCATAATCATCCAAGATGTACTCTACCAAAATTCTATATCCTTTCATCTATAGGATATATAAATATATATATATATATATATATATATATATATATAGGTATTTTATGCTCACCATATATATACATATACCAATCATCCATACCCATGACCAAATGTACGTATCATATCTGATGTACAATGGACATTCACATAATCTACCCAGCTATATATATCGCCGATAAAACTGCATCAATGCTATCATCTTACCAATGCCCGGCTCACGTAGCAACTGGGGACCACCTGGTGGGGATCAACGACACCCACCTCATGATAACTCACACACACGACGTCCCGAGAAGCGGTCATAGCTCCACTGGTAACGAGACAAAACATACCCACCACGCCTCATCCCAAAAATATATTTATCGTATAATAACACACCGGACGACTATGACCTGGGGAATATCCACACCCTGCTCTATATTCCAGGATGCTCACCCTCTACGCGAAAACTTCCCAATGATAGCATGAGCGGGGTATGCTTAACCACATAAGTATATATATCGCTCACATGCGCAATATACATACATCCATATGATCCCATCATATAATCAAATAGTAAACCATCATATACGGTTTAAACATCCATACCATGTATGTCCACAACATAAATATATCCATATATTTATATTCATACAGATATATATATATATATATATATATATATATATATATATATATATATATATATATATATACACATATTCACATATCCATATATCTATATATATAAACTAGTTCTCGTTCATATGTATAAGATATACAAACCCGGCTATAAGTATACATAAATCCTCAATATACAAGCCGTCACCACAAACTCATATCATTTACCTTGATATGTGAATACAATCCCTCACTTGAAACATATTCAATCATTTTTCCTATGATGAATAGTCTCCCAAAACCATATGTATATATCTATACATATATATTCAACATTAGGGTTATCACCCAAGATTTTGTGTAGGAATCCATCACTACACATTTCATCCATCTTTAAAGTACATATTTTCCTTTAGTACTATTTAACCATAGGCACATCAATGACTTAATAGTCTAAAACCTCAAATTATTCCAACCTCGTTACAAGTATTGGAATCTCTATGGTCATATCCCCACAATTACGTGTAAACTATCCTAACTAGAATTTATGCCACCGCTTATTCTAGTCGATGGTACAATCCCAATCATTCCCAATTTCACCTATGGTTCAATTTATCTTATGAACCCTTACTCCCATTGAGTTATCAATTTTTCCTTAGTCTAAATATGTCTGAGGATATGAGAACCCTCACTCTCTAAGAGTTCTCAACTTCACATCATATTTATACCTTTATATCTAAAATTGGTATTTCCAACCTCTATGAGGTTTCCCCACAATCACCATATGTAACTCCAACACATACATGGATACATTTCTCCCAAGTTACCCTAAGGAGTCCCCAAAATCCTAATATGTGGGAAACTCCTTATATGTCTCCAAGAACATATCTCTTACATCATAAGAAAAGGCCCCAAATCAATAAACCCAACCAAAAAGGGGTTTGGAATCACTATGGAGAAAATACCTCAAAATGCACTGTTTCTGAAATCGATTCGGCCCTAATCCGAATCGATTTGTCCTAGCGAATCGATTCGACCTCCAAGGAGAATCGATTCGGTTCTAAAGACCTGGGCTTCTGCCACAGGCCGAATCGATTCGGCTTGGGTCCGAATCGATTCGGTCAATGCAGACCTGCCAATTTCCTTAAACCGAATCGATTCGCTTAAGGGGGCGAATCGATTCGGACCTGCAATTTTTGAAGGGTTCTTTTTCTTCATCAAAACCCACGAATTTTAAACCCTAAATTTTTATTTCTAACCCTTAAACCTTCATCGATTTGTGATTTTAAGCCCATAAGTCAACCCAAAGTTGATCCCAACCATTTCTATGCCACTAAATCCATATATAAACATTGATTTCAAGATTAAACCTAAAAATCTAGGTTTTGATATTAATACCCAAAAATCCATTTCTTTAACCCACAAATTATGAAACGAAATACACAAATAGCTATTTTGTAAGATTAAACACTTGCCTCAGATTTGTAGAGGTTGGTTCGTCCTCGATATCGCGATTGGGCCGGAATCTCCAAGCTTTTCTTCCTCTCTCTCTCTTTTCTTCTTCTTCTCTCTTCTTTCTCCCTCTAGGGATTTTTCTCTCTTTCTCTAAATGAGAAAGGCTTGATCCGTAAGCCTTAAATCCTTTAAAACAATAAACCCAGTTTTAAATGTTAATACACACTTTAAATGACTCGTTTACGCTAATTCGAGTCAAACTGACTTAAAAATATTCCGGAGCCGAAATAAAACCCAATGACAGTCATTTTGACTATCTCGACCCTTCCGGGATCAATGGTACCCTCAAAATCATCATCCGGAATACTTTAAAATGTCCTCTATTTTTTGACTTAAATTCCCAAATTTTAGAATTCTCCAATTTAAATTAAATTTTATTTTCCCAAAATTTAATTTCTCAGTCTCAAAATCGTGGGGTGTTACAAAAATATCCAAGCTAAAAATCAATTCCAATTAATCCGTAACGCCCAAATTCGCGTTAGCCTGCCACTAAAAGAAAATATGGGGAAGTACACAATATGACAGGAAAGATACTCAACAAATATATTAACGATGAATAAAGCGTAACAACACGAGTACGAATATTCAAATTAATCTCATAAGCATTTATCAATAAATTTCTCAAAAACACATCAATGGATCACCAAGCCTCTCCCCATCTGCATATGCTTTATCAAGCCTTAGCCCAGGAAGCAGGAATTTTGGCGGGTGCCCAACATCCGTGTCATATTAAAATCTCATGACAACGTTCTCAACAAAAATATAATTATGCCACATGAATCAAAATAATTCAACAATTATTTCTCCAGATTTCAAAGAATTTAACGATTCAAATATGAGTTCAATTAAACATGAAATCAACGGAATAAACTCGCGAGATTTAATGGATCATATTGTGTAAAACCCCATACCTCAAAATCATCGCATGAATTGTCACATAAAAATCATCCTCAATTTCTGATTAAGATGATATGCCCTCAATGTACCCCCTCGGCTCAGAGACATCAACCTCGGCCACGGAGATGGCCGATGTTAGAGGGACCTTGGATTCATCACTAGCAGTCTCGTCCTAGGCAAGGTCGGCCACGGCCGACGTTGCTAACTACCTCGGTAGGTGAGGTCACCATTATCCAGGGGCGGTTATCCACCTATTCTTCCAAGAATTGCAACATCGACTTGGAAGATGAAGAGGTTTCCATCCAATCATTAGCATCAATATCGGCTAGGGATCGGCCGACGTTCCTGCTTTTCCACCACTACCTTGGCCAAGGCCGACGTTATAACTCAACATGCCTTACCTCAGCTCTCCCACTGAGCCAAGGTCACCACCTCGTCCTCTCCCAGGTCGAGGGTGGGACCATTGACAGATGGTCGAGTTCTTATCAGCATATGCTCGGTTGGGAACACGTGTACACAATCAGTTATAACTGAATCATTCCCCTCACATGAGGGAATATTTCGTCATCATTCTCTACATGTGATAGTGACAGATGTCTTCATTTAATTGGCTAGATCAACACACACGTGCTCATTACATGCATGGGGGGTGTATTACACCCCATGTATTATATATAGTTGTCTTCTCCTTCCTGGAGAGGGATCTCTAAAATTAGAACCCCTAGCTGAGACTCTGTAACAATACACAGTAGAGAGAGAAAGCTTGAGAGATTATATCTATGGCCATTAGAGCCAACATATTGTGATATATATCATACACTTACACAATGAACGTAGGCCTAATTGACTGAACCACTTATATTCCGGTGTGAATCCTCTTTTCCTCACCTCCTTTTACTAAATACCCTTATACTGCCATTGTTGACATTAAATTGAGCTTACAAACACCTTAAAGGGGGGTGTTGTTTCTAGCGTCATCATTTTGGCATCGACTGTGGGAACGAGAAGCTGTCTCTTTCACTTTATTCGCTTAACCTCATCAGAGACTCTGGTGGTGAACCAGGCCTCCCCCCTTGCGCGGAGCTGTTTCACCACTGAAAGAGGTCCTATAAGTTATTAAGCTCATTTACTACACCAGCTCTTTTATGTTAACACTTGGCACTGAAATTACCACCACCTCTTCCGTCGCCTGATACGGGAGGACCCAGCTCCAGCCATGCACCGCCCCAATTCGAAATGGCAGAGGTGGCCGCAGCCTTGAGGTCTTTGGCTGTGACGCAATAAGCAATGCAGGAGCAATTTTCGCAGCTCAGCCAAAATATGATGAGGCCACCTGGAGTCTCGCCGGAGATGATCACCCCGGCGGATGCTCAGCCCCATCCTGATGCCAGGGGACCACGCCAGGCACCGCGGAAAGACCAACCTATCCCCAGTGAAGGAGGGACGTTGCTGACCCTAGGCGCTTGCACCTGGGGAGGCAAGGAAACCCTTGCCTTGTGGACAAGTATAATGATCTAGAGGCGAAAGACGTCCCAGAAGATTGTTGGGAGCCATATAAAGTTTCGAACAACACAGTTCGTCCTGCCAATCGGAGCCAAGGTTGTGGAGGCCGAAGGGGTGATGAAGCCCAACAACGAGGATCATATTTTGATCGCCTGAGCAGAGGGTCAGCCTTTGAAAGGCTGGGCATAGTAAACGACCTAAGACAAAGGTTATCAAGGCTGACCCTATGCAGAAAGAGGTAGAGACCAAGAAGAGGTGAACAACAGACGTTGTGACGTGGCTGGGGAACCCTCAGTTCACCCCTTTGAGGTGGATGGGGATAACCTCAGCCAGGCCGATGTTGTGAAACCATGGAATGACTCCATCTAACGTCTTGAGGACAAGATAGGAGACCTCATCAAAAGTCGAGATCCATTGCAAAGAGGTTTCTCAGAAGGCTCCCCGTTCGTGGCTAAGATAGTAAGCTTTCCTACCCCAGCCAAGTTCAAGCCACCTAAAGTAACTCCCAAGTATGACGGTAGCACCAACCCTGTACATCACATTGAGATGTATCAATCGGAGGCGGACATCTATTCGATACCAGATGAGATGACGTGTCGCGCCTTCTTCGGGACTTTGACAGGAGCAGCGAACATCTGGTTTACTTCTCTTCCGAAGAATTTAATTGAGAACTTTAAGGGCTTGGCTGAACGGTTTATTCACAATTTCTTCTTTGGGGTAAGACCTCAAAAGAAGACCACCCATCTGTTGTACGTCAAATAAAGCAAGCATGAGAGCCTAAGAGACTACATTGCTAAGTTCAACAAAGAAAAACTTGAGGTTGAAGACTACGAAGAGAATATTGCCATGACCGCCCTCATAGGAGGTCTTCAGAAGGGAAAGTTATTGTGGAAACTTGCAGAAGACCCTCCAAAGTCCATGGCGGAGCTATTGGCAACTGCGGGGAAGGTCATAAACGCTAAAGAGGTCATGGATGCCAAGTATGAGGATGAGAACGACGGTGGGAGAAAAAAGTTCCAAAGAAAGAAGGATGGGAAGAAGAGGTCAGCTGATGATAAGTTTGCGCGTTATACCCCTCTTACGGTTAGCTGTGAACATATCCTCAATGAGATCAAGAATGACCTATCCCTAATATGGCCAGAGAAGTTGAAGGCTCCTCCACATAAGAGGAACCAGAACTTATGGTGTGAATTCCACCAAGACCATGGCCATATAACAGACAAGTGTTTCGCCTTGAAGGATGAGATCGAGAAGATGTTGAAGTCAGGAAATTTGAGGAAATATGTTGATGGTAAAGCTCCCAAAAGGGGAAGAGAATGCCCCCAAAAGAAGAGACACGACAAATGTCATGAGGACACCACAGTAAGAAGAGACAATGGCACGGATGACGATGATGAGATGATCCAGACCTCCCAGCGAAAGATGACAATGAAGAGGGTTGGTATGATCTCCTTTGGCATTAGCACTATATGTGGAGGACTTGCGGGGGGTGTATCTGAGGTTGCTAACAGAAAAGCTCATGTGGAAGAGGCCAAATCAGTGACCAAACTTGAAGTGGTAAACCTGACATCTTTCGAGACTACCGAGAAGAGAAAGAAGGTAGGCATGGACACTCTCGTAGTTGGGTTCTCCCGACTCGACTTTAAAGGCATCCTAGCTCCACATGATGACCCTTTGGTGATCACTATAAGAGTTCATGGATGTGAGATGCAAAGAATTCTTGTAGACGGAGGAAGTTCAGTAGATGTGATGTTCTGGCCCTGCTTCAAAAGCCTAGGTCTGAGCAGAGCTAGGTTGGTACCCTATCATCATCCGTTAATGGGGTTTAGCGGTGAAAAGGTCCATCCACTGGGCATGTATGAGATGGACGCACGAATGGGCGATAAGTGGCCTATGAGGTTAACTCGGAAGATTAATTTTTTCATTATGGACGAGAATGTCTTCTTGGCCTATAACCTCATCATAGGAAGAGTAACCCTTAAGGAGTTTGAAGTTGTGCCATCAACGGTCCACCAGATGATAAAATTACTGACCCCCTATGGGGTAGGGGAAGTGTAGGGTGACCGGACCATAGCACGAGAATGCTACTTCAACTCAACTGAAGAGAGAGAGGCTCATAAGAGAGCAACTATCACTTATAACATCGATACGCTTGACCCTAGAGATGAAACGAAGTTGAAGAAAGGAGAGGCCGCATAAGAGATAGAATCCTCGTCCTCAATGAGGACGAGACGGAAAAAACCGTCCAGGTGGGAAAAGTCTTAAAGGCAAAAATCAAGGAAGAGCTGGTAGGCTTCCTGAGGAAGAGGCAGAGTGTCTTCGCATGGAGTCACGCGGACATGCCAGGCATCAGCCCTGAAGTTATGTGCCACAAGCTGAATGTGACCAAGGATGCTAAGAAAATCAAACAGAGATGAAGAGTATACTCCAGGGAGAAGTATGATGTCATTCGAGAAGAGGTTTGAAAGTTGGAAGAGGTTGAATTCATCAGGGAAGTGATATATCCGGATTGGCTATCAAATGCAGTCATTGTGCCCAAGGCCAATGGAAAGTGGAGAATGTGTATAGATTTTACTGACCTGAACAAGTCTTAACCAAAAGAAAGTTATCCCCTACCCCAGATCGACCAGATGGTAGATTCAACTGCAGGACATGAGCTCATGAGCTTCATGGACGCGTATTCAGGCTACAATCAGATCTTCATGGATGCTGAAGACTCAGAAAAGACAGCCTTCATTACTGACAAAGGGACGTATTGCTACAAGGTGATGCCCTTAGGATTAAAAAATACAGGGGCAACATATCAATGTCTGGTGAATAAGATGTTCGAATACTAAATAGGCAAGACCATGGAGGTGTATGTAAATGATATGCTGACGAAGAGTTTAAAGGCCTGCACTCATGTGGCAGACCTGGAAAATACCTTCAGTACCATGGACCTGTACAGGATGAAACTCAACCCGATAAAGTGTGTCTTCGGGGTAGGAGCTAGGAAGTTTCTTGGATTCATCATCAATCAAAGAGTAATAGAGGAGAACCCTGAGAAAATCAAGGCTTTGCTCGACATGAAGACACCTAGGAGTATTAAGGACGTTCAGAGGCTCACTGGAAGAGTGGCTGCGCTCAACAGATTTGTTTCCAGGGTGACTGACAAGTGTCTTCCATTCTTTAAGGTGCTTAGAAAGGCTTTCGAGTGGGACAAAGAGTGTGATGAGGCTTTTTATCAACTCAAGTCATACCTTAGGTCTCCCTTGCTCCTATCTCGACCAATAGCGGGAGAGAGGCTATTTGTTTACTTAGCGGTCTTTGAATCGGCTATAAGTGCGGCCATTGTATGAGAGGACGTCAGGGTTCAAAAGCCTGTATACTTCAACAGTAAGGCCCTTTAGGGATCTGAACAGAATTACCCTAGCATGGAAAAGTTAGCCTACGCCTTGATACATGCATCTAGGAAAATGAAGCCCTACTTTCAAGCCCATTCTATGGTCTTTGATCGAGTGCGAAAAGTAGCGCGTGTAAAGACGCTAATCGTTGTTTTCGTTTCGCCAACTCAATACAAAAACCTAAGTTACTACTACACTTGCGGGGCAAGTAGAGCGGTAAGTCGGGTATCGAGAATCCACAGGGACAAGTTGTTAGAATTTAAGTGGTTTAATATTCCGAAATAAAAGTGTAAAAGATGATTACAAACTAAAAGAAAAGATGCATAAAGGTAAATGATTAACTAGGCAATGGTATTGAAACTAGATTATGAAAGCGAGTAAAACTATAGGTTGCGTCGAATATCCCTCACCCGAGTTAATTAGTATAAAATTGTTACATGGGTCGACGAGTTATTACAAATGCGTCTCGTTTCGACAGTTAATTAAATCAAGGGTTGTTACGCCCTAAATCATCATAAAAGCCTAATAAGATTTTGGCGTCAACAAATATCCCGGAAATTACACGCGAAAGGTCGTAAGCACGGGACATACATGATATGCCCCGTCAAATCTCCTAGGCATAATAACTAGGACAACGCACTCGAAATAAACCCGTAAACTCCATCACCAAAGCAAAGCAACGCGTCAACCCGAGTGAGTTCAATTCAAACACAACCTAATTTAAGTTACCTAGAAAGCATGTTAAAAACGCGATAAATGGAAAGCGGTAATAAACGCGGTAAACCTATACTAGAAAGCGTGTAAATCAAAGCGTGTAAATAAAGCAAGAAAACCTAAATTACAAAGCTTGTAAATTAACTAGAAAGCAAGAAATGAAGAAATACAACTATATTCAAATGGTAGGGGAGATGAATAGTCAACTTACAATCCAAATGGGGTGTCAAACCAAAGAGAAATGAAGAAGAACCAAGCAAAAACCCCAAACCCTAAGCTAAACTAACCTAAAATCGTGTATATCTGATATTAAAACCAAAAATGGGTTTATATAGTAAGTGGGAAAAAGATAAGGGAAAAAGGAAAGAAAGAGGAAAGAGCCCAAAATATCTGGCACTACCGGTCGACCGGTCGCAGGGGAGCGGTCGACCGGTCCCTTAAGCCAAAGCATACTGTCTCCTTCCTACGGCAAAATTTGAAACCGCGGTCGACCGGTCCCTTGTACGAGGTCAACCGGTACTCTGTTTTCAGGCTGCATTTGGTCCATGATGAGGGGGAAAAGGTCCATTACGGAAACGAGCCTAGCTTCTTCGTCCGAACTCCAAACGACGCACCGTTTGCGGCCACACGATGCTAACTCAATGAACTACGCATCCGTGGAATTAACATGAGCCTGATAAGAAATGTGAATTGACTAAAAAGCCCTTGAAGTAGCGTCCATCGACGAAACTTCTCTGAAATGCAACAGATCCTCACTTTTAGCGTTCCAATACCTACAAAAGCACAAATAACCCCTGCAAAACATGTATCTATCCAACTCCAAGGTTGTCTGGTTAATGAGCATAAATATAGGCATTTAGGAACGTAAAAGCGCTAGAATGCATAAAGATAATGGGCGGAAATATGCAATATTCGATACGAATCAGTCTTCCTCACTGACTTCCCACTAAGACAGGTCCTCTATAAACCCGAGAAGTCAAGAAGATTGATGGCATGGTCCATTAAACTAGGGGAGTATGACCTTACCTATCATCCTAGGATGGACATCAAAGGGCAGGCGCTTGAAGACTTCGTCACAGAGTTCACATGGGAAGAGGTCGAAGTTGAGAATAATCTAGAGACTACAGAAGAGTCAAACAACAACGTCTTTCGGCACCCAGAAGAGGTTATGACCAAGGGAGCCAGAGATAGGACAGCCGAGAATGAGGAAGATCGGTACCTCTTCAGGCAGGGAATAATGTTAGAAGGTGGCTTCTCATCAGATAGAGATATCTGGAACCTCTTTGTAGATGGGTCTTATTACGAAAGTGGGAGCTGTGCGGGGTTGATACTCTCAGCTCCGGATGGTACTAACATCGAATATGCCCTAAGGTTTAACTTTAAGGCATCAAACAATGAGTCAGAATATGAAGCCATGATAACAGGCCTCTCCTTGGCAAGGACCATTGGTACAAGACGACTCCTCCTTCACAGTGACTTAAGGTTGGTTGTTAATCAAGTATTGGGATTTTATGAGGCCAATGATGAAAGGATGGCCAAATACCTGAAGAGGGTGAGAACGATACTACAAGGATTCGAAGAGGTAAAGATGAAGAGAATACCTCGGCAAAATAAGTCATGCACACGCATTAGCAAGGCTAGCTTCAGCAACGAGGACAGATATCAAAAGGACAGTCCATGTTAAGATCTTGCCCAGAGCAACCATTGAAGAAGAAGAGGTCAGTAACCCTTGCCTAAATTTGAACCTAGGGGACTTATGGATGGATCCCCTTATCAGATACATCAGAGAGGGGGTACTACCGGAGTCAAAGTTAGAGAGGAGGAAATTGAGGTACAGAGTTGCAAAGTTCTCAATAGTAAGAGATGTCCTGTATAGGAAGGGATTCCTAGTACCTCTCCTCAGATGCATTCATCCCACCGAACTTTCCCACGTCCTACAGGAGGTACACGAGGGTTCTTACTCCAGTCACATAGGAGGGAGACCTTTGGCCAAGAGGATTCTCGCGCAAGGATATTGGTGGTCGACCTTGGAAAAAGATGCTGAGAGGTGAGACAAATGTCAAAGATTATCCACAATCCCCCATAAACCTCATCAACCTATGACGTCTATCAGTCTCCCTTGTCCATTCGCAGTATGGGGGATTGACTTAGTAGGTCCCCTGCCAACGGCCGCAAATAATTACCGATTTTTATAGTTGCCATTCATTACTTCTCCAAGTGGGTAGAGTCAGAGCCGATGATCACTATTACAGAGCAGAAGACCTTCTAATTTATTTGGAAGAACATCATATGCAGACATGGCCTCCCGAATACCCTCATTTCGGACAACGGAACCCAGTTCAAGAATTCTTCCCTAAAAAAATACTGCGAAAGAGTTGGGATAAAGCAATTTTTCTCTTCACCTAGCCGACCTCAGGCAAACGGTCAGCCGACGTCACCAACAGAATAATCCTTGACGGGATCAAGAAGAGGTTGGAAGAGGCTAAGGGAAGATGGACTAAAGAGGTTTATTCTATTTTATGGTCCTATAGAACGATGGCTAGGAAACCTACGGGGGAGACCCCATTTATGTTATCACATGGCTCAGAGGCCATTATACCCACAGAGGTGGGACTCCCTACTCATAGGGTTCAGACCTACGACCTCGAGAAGAATGGAGAGGAAAGAATACTCGACCTAGACTTGATTGGAGAGAAAAGGGAAGACGTAGAAGTCAGGCAAGCAGCTTGCCAGCACAGAACAGAAAAGTTCTACAATCAAAGGGTAAAATTAAGGCCCATAGCTATATAGGACCTGGTACTGAAGAAGACGTTACAGAAGGCGAACAAGCTCCAACCAAATTGGCATGGTCCTTACAGAGTAGTTGAGGAGGTTGTACCCGAAACCTACAGGCTAAGGGGGAACCTTTTTCCAATCCCTGGAATGATGAACATCTAAAGAATTATTACATGTGATGTTGCAAGAGAGTGTGTAAACGTATCATCTTAGGAAGAGATTATTAATGAGAAGATAAGTTTCCATGTCAATTGTTGGTTCATTGTTCTCTAATGGTAGAATTTATGAGGATAACATCTTAGGTGGTGACCTCAGACCTTATAACATCATGATTTGATGATAAGGTCTGAGGTAACACATCATACTTGGATGACCTCAGACCCTTAACATCATTAATTTGGTAAAAATTTTATGGGGATAACATCGTAGGTGATGACCTCAGATCTTATAACATCATGATTTGGTGACAAGGTCTGAGGTCAGACATCATACTTGGATGACCTTAGACCCTTAACATCATTTATTTGGTGAAAATTATTTATGAGGATAACATCTTAGGTGATGACCTCAGACCTTATAACATCATGATTTGGTGACAAGGTCTGAGGTCAGACATCATACTTGGATGACCTCAGACCATTAACATCATTTATTTGGTGAAAATTATTTATGAGGATAACATCTTAGGTGATGACCTCATACCTTATAAGATCATGATTTGGTGATAAGGTCTGAGGTCAGACATCATACTTGGATGACCTCAGACCCTTAACATCATTAATTTGGTGAAAATTTTATGGGGATAACATCTTAGGTGATGACCTCAGACCTTATAACATCATGATTTGGTGACAAGGTCTGAGGTCAGACATCATACTTGGATGATCTCAGACCCTTAACATCATTTATTTGGGGAAAATTATTTATGAGGATAACATCTTAGGAAATGACCTCAGACCTTATAACATCATGATTTGGTGATAAGTTCTGAGGTCAGACATCATACTTGGATGACCTCAGACCCTTAACATCATTAATTTGGTGAAAATTTTATAAGGATAACAACTTAGGTGATGACCTCAGACCTTATAACATCATGATTTGGTGACAAGGTCGGAGGTCAGACATCATACTTGGATGACCTCAGACCCTTAACATCATTAATTTGGTGAAAATTTTATGAGGATAACATCTTATGTGATGACCTCAGACCTTATAACATCATGATTTGGTGACAAGGTCTGAGGTCAGACATCATACTTGGGTGACCTCAGACCTTAAAAAACATTCATTTGGCTCAACAAAGATATCATTGTATTAAGACTTGAGAACTGAACATATATTGCAAGGAAAAAAAAATCATCCAATAAATAATTCAGCAAGAGAAGAAACAAAGCCCTCCTCATAGGTTGACATATTAAGTTACAAAATGCAAAGATAAAGTAATAGTGTTTATCAGAGGTTACAATAAAGAGTTATAAAAGATTTCTTAAAGCTTCATTAAATTTTAAGGGTTCGCAACCTCATGGTTGGTAGTCACGTCTGCATTTCCTTGGCCGAGGGTGTCTACTTCCACCCCATCGTCTTGAGCACCAACATCTTCAGTCATGGTGTCTCCTTGAGGGGAAGTCTCGGTGGGTGCAGCACCTCCCTCCTCTTCAACCTCCTGCAGGGCCTGAGAAAACTTAGGGTCGGCATAACGCAGGCCAATAAAGTTAGCAGATGCAAGGCTTCCTGACTCCTTTTCCTTTATGGCATCCCATTTACCAGTGGCCTTGACCCCTCTCTCCAGATATTCAAAGTCGAAGCTGACAAACTCATTAGAGACCCTATACTCCTCCAAGATCTTCTCAGAGGCATCATCTAAGGCAGGCTTGACAGCCACATCGACTTTATGCTGAAGAAAGTCAGCCTGAGTCTTCATGGTAGTATTATGATCTTCCCTCTGCTTGTCCATATCCTTTTGCAATCCCTTCACCTTATTCTCGGCCTTCTTTAGAGCAGCCTTCAGACGCTCCACTTCGGCGTTCAAGGTGGCTTCAGTCTTCTCAGCCTCTTGGCCCTTCTCAATCAGAGGAAGCTTCCCCAAGGTCCAGTTAACATAGTGATGTATGGTGAGGAGACCCTACAGAACATTTGCAAAGATATCAGTCTAAAATCTGATATGGTTCGATGCCGATGTTACACTTAAATAAATTCAGAAGCAAGAGTTAAAGGCCTCACCTAGATGGTACGGTGAAGAGAGAATTTAACAGCAGGGGCTTATCTAGGGATCGATAAAAGCGCTTGTCAGACTCGGTTATGACACCACCGATAGCATCCAAGGCCTTTAAACTTTAGCCAATGACACTATCACCAATCTTTAATTTCTCAAGACAAGCAATCAAGGCATCCTCAGAAGAAATGGGGATGGCACGATCCCCGCCTTTCTTCTTCTGCCTCTGATCCTCAGGGGCAGGGTCGACAACCTTCCTCTTCTTGGTAGCCTCATCCCTCGAGGTAGAGTGAGGGGGAGGAGGAGCATTCAAACCAGCTTTCTTAACGAGCTTCGTTAGACTTGGGGCTGCCATCTCCCACAATTCGTCAGATATTCCTTTTGGCAGCTCTGCAGAATAGATAGGTTTGAGTTAGAAAATCAGATATACAAAATTCATAGGTAAAACATTTTTAAATAAATAGGACGTACGAGGCTCTGTTAAAGGACTTCCCCCAAGCCCTCTCTCAAAGAGATAGTAGGGGTTATCAGGTGCTCGAATTTGACAAGCATACCATGCTCCCCCTGATCTTGAAGGTCCTTGACCTTCTGAAGATTGTGTTGGCTTAGCCTAGGGTCGGCAATAAGGAAGAGAGGGCGCATGGACCAAATTCTCATAGCTCTAATGCAAAGAAATAACGTGGCTTCCAGTTATGGTTTGAGGTTTGAGTAATCTGAAGCATCTTTTTGTTTGACTTCTGAGCTAAGAAATGATAATAGCTCGGATGGTTTCTGGCAGCTGAAGGGATATAGCACCCTGTAAAGACTTGGACAGGAAGGTTTGAGTGATGGATAGCCCTCCATAGGACAATGGCTCCAATTATCACCCTCCAAGCATTGGGTGACAGTTAAGAAGGAGCTAAGTTTATGTAGGCCAATATAGCCCTGATGATGGGATGGATGGGCAGATGAAATCTAACTTGAACATCTGCTCATATAGGCAGATCTCACTATCTCGATCGTCATAAGCCCTATCTTCCCTCAGAGGTCTCCTGAGTTTTATGGAGGGACTTATGGAATATAGATGTCTGAAGTTCAGAAGGTCGACCTCACTGACTGTACTCTCAATCTCGACCGCCTCAAAGGTGTCAACATCACTCTCCACACCATCATCATTATCTAGCTCAACGTCAGCCCGAGCAGATGATGGGGAACCACCTGGAAACCTCTGAGCGAACTCAGCCCCTGTGACTACCGATAAAGGAATGGCTTCAAGAATCAGAGGAACAACCACACCTGGTCCAATAATTTCAACCTCTGAGGAAGAGGTTGATGTGCTTGAACTTTTGTGAGACGAGGCCCGACTGGAAACCTCTGCCTGATCAGGGACCTGATCTTGCCGATTTGAGAAGTCCATGGCCTCTTGGAAGGAGTCCACAGACATAAGGTCTGAGGTGGATGACTTAGACTCCGACATTGGGGAAGGTTCAGCTGGGACCTCTGCTTGGTTAACTGGTTCGATTGGTTCAGGGTATATGACCTTCAGAGGTGGTGGAAAGATAGGTCTGGGGGGGAATTCCTCTGCCTTACGAGCTTCCTCTTGCACTCTTTCTATTTGCCTAATTTTCTGTAATGTATTCTCTCTAAGAGAGGGGAATTCCTCCAAGAGTTGGTAAAGAGGTCTGATCATATGAGGAAGACCCTACACTTGCAACTCTCCTAAATAACAAACAGGATTGGCAAATGGGATTAAAGATCAAACTATCAAACTTTGAACAACAACTACCAAGAACAGTAAGAACAGTGTCGCCGAAAAACTAATAATCTCATCGGAAACCTCTTGAAGCTCACCAAAAAATGCAAAAATAAGAAGAAGGCAGGAAAAATGAAGAAGAAAGGATGGTAGAAGATACCTGAAGAAAAGTGGTAAGGAAGAAGGAAGAGATTGCAAGGAATAACCACCCAATGCAACTTCAAGCCAGAGCTCTTCTAGAGAGAAAGAGATGCAGAAACAGTCGAATCAGGAGAAGGAGAGAAATGAGGAAGAAAGAAAAGAAAATTAGGGTTTAAACCCTTAAGTGTGAGTGCACACTTCCCAAGGCCCATTGTTTCCTTGGGAGCCCAAGAGACAACCAACATCATTACCCTTGTCAGGCACGCAAGCCACTTCAGTAATTGACAAGTGTCAAAAAAGGAATATTGGTACAAAGCAAAAGGACCTCGGAGTTGTAGACCCCATATTCACCTGCTCCCACACATAACTAAGGGATAGGGGTGATTGATATGCCCTGAATGTACCCCCTCGGCTCAGAGACATCAACCTCATCCACGGAGATGGCCGATGTTAGAGGAACCTTGGATTCAGCACTAGAAGTCTCGTCCTAGGCAAGGTCAGCCACGACCGATGTTGCTAACTACCTCGACAGGTGAGGTCACCATGATCCAGGGGCGGTTATCCACCTAGTCTTCCAAGAATTGCAACATCGACTCAGAAGATGAAGAGGTTTCCATCCAATCATTAACATCAATCTCGATTAGGGATCGTCCGACGTTCCTGCTTTGCCACCACTACCTCAGCCAAGGCTGACGTTATAGCTCAACATGCCTTACCTCGGCTCTCCTGCTGAGTCAAGGTCACCACCTCGTCCTCTCCCAGGCCGAGGGTGGGACCATTGACAGATGGCCGAGTTCTTATCAGCATATGCTCGGTTAGGAACACGTGTACACAATCAGTTATAATCGAATCATTCCCCTCACGTGAGGGAATATTTCGTCATCATTATCTACATGTGACAATGACAGATGTCTTCATCTGATTGGCTAGATCAACACACACGTGCTCATTACATGCACGGGGGATGTATTACACCCCCAGGTATTATATATAGTTGTCTTCTCCTTCTGGGAGAGGGATCCCCGAAATTAGAAACCCTAGCTGAGACTCTGTAAAAATACACAGTAGAGAGAGAAAGCTTGAAAGATTGTATCTATGGCCATTAGAGCCCACATACAGTGATATATATCATACACTTGCACAGTGGACGTAGGCCTAATTGGTTGAACCACTTATATTCCGGTGTGAATCCTCTTTTACTCACCTCCTTCTACTAAATACCCTTATACTGCCATTGTTGACATTAAATTGAGCTTACAAACACCTTGAAGGGTGGTGTTGTTTCTAGCATCATCGCAATCCATCATGTTCCTCTCGCAAAAATAATCAAATCATGTTCTAGCTCCAACACGAGATAACCCCAAATAGTCCTATTTTAAAAACTCAGAAAATTAGCTCCAAAAATTATTCGGATCGCTGATCCGACTTCAGATTTGGATTCTGCATGAAAAATTGAGTCAGGTATGTGTTTTGAGTCTTTTATCAAATCTCATCTGAATGCTCTCAAAAAGAAGATCTAAACATTTCATATTGTCTCTTCTCATTCCACTCATTTTTTGCCTCTTTTGATTTCGTCTTTGGCCTTTCTTTTTCATCTCCCTTTCCTTATAATCACCCATAATATACCTTATATAGTCTCTCTCTCAAACCCTAGCTTGGAGCCTAAGCCAACGCATATTACTATATTGCTCTTCAATTTAAACTTATCAACTTTGCGTATTTAAACCATTACAAAATGTCCAAAAGTCAATTAAATTTGAATTTAAATATTCGATTCATTTCAAATAAAAATAAATATAATATCAATATCCCGATTAACAAAATAATAATATTATTAAAATTATATACTATATTCATAAATAAAGCCCTCAAAATTACAGGGTATTACATGACTTATGCGATATTTGATAATATTAATGTCTATCCAAAAATTCTAAAGCATTATTTGATAATTTTTTATGATACAATTTGTGAATATTAAAATTCTAAAATTTCATGATATTCATATATGCCCCTTGTGATTTCTGGTTTTATCCCATGCCAATATTATTTTTGATAGGGGGAGATACCCTTTTTACCCTTGACACTAGACTTAAACGAAATATCTTTTTGATAATGTCAAATGGGGAGAAATATGTATGATTAACTAATTGTGCTTAATTTATATATTTTATGTATAATTGTGAATCATTAGTTGTCATCATCAAAAATGGGGAGATTGTTAAACGAAAATGTAATTATCCTTTTTAATTAATATTTAATTAATTTAATTGTAATTTATGTACATTTTAGTTTAATATTATATTTTGATTTTGATGATTCCAAACAAATATTTATTGTGTATCATAAAGATATTTTTAATTTATAATATATAAATTTAATTTGTATATATATTTATTAAGTGATTATGTAAATATTTCTTATTCTATAATATTTATAATATAATAGTACTTTTTGTATAAATGCCATATTTTTGTAAATTATATTTTACATGTTATCACCTTATATATTTTTTTATACTATTACTTTATATTATAAGTATCTTCGTTAAATATTATGTGTTCCCTATACATCTACTAATATCTATAATACTAATATCTTCATTAATATATTTTACATGTTCTCTATACATATACTAATATCTATAATACCTAAGCCATCAGACCCTAAGCTATGGTTTGTTCCTAGAAGTGTGTGTGTGTGTGTGTATATATATATATATATATATATTTTAAGACTCGCATATCATAACACTTGTCCAGTCAATTTCTTTATTGAGTTGTGACACTGACACCTCATTGAGTCCTACGCCTATTCCTTGGCAATTGAAAAAAAATTGGACTTACACGCCATTATTTGGGCTCCTATTTTCACATGTCTTGGTATGTTTATTTTATACATTATGTGACACCCTTGTTCGTTTTTTTAAATTTATATGCGTATTTTTTTAATAGCAGTTTTATTTATATATACTGGTTACGTTCTTTTTTATATTCTCATATACTTACATTCGCTATATATTTTAAATAGTTAACTCCTATACATAACAATTAACATATATTTATTTAGTTGTACTTTATATATATACATGAACCAAATTGATAACTTATGATGAAGATATTTTTATCTTGGTAAATGCACCTTGGGTAACGTGTGTACTTTGTCTTATCCTTTTCTACTTCTTAATATTTTTGGGCCCCATAACATGACTACCTTACTTTTTCAATCATTTATTTTTTAAAATCTTTTAACAGCTAATGAATTTCAAATCTTTAATCTTTGTATGTTTGGTCGAATATAATTTTCATATAATTACATATACTTTATGTGTTAGCCTTTCAAATCTTTATGTTGGAACATGTGACAGATTTGGTTTCCTTGAGTCCCGAGATATTATCTATATTTTGGACAGTTCCCAATGCCTCTTAAGGCTTGGTTATTAACGACTATATCCATGTCTATATATAATGATATATATATTCGTACTTGATCTTGGTATTTTGGCTAGAATAATGCTCTCTATAATAACTCTCTCTGAAATTCAATTTATTTGGCTCACTATGCATGGTGTGCATGCACTCCATCTTGACCGGCCCATCCCTAAAGGTGGTAAGATTGGGAGGCCACCTCCACCAGTGTCCATGGGTAACTCAAAATAGGAAGAAGACCTACTATTGATAAGTACTAAAAAACAAAAGGACAACCACAAAGTCCTTGTGGATATGGAGCTGGAGAACTATGAAGATGCCAGGACTATCCAAAATGACAATAAGGACCCACGTACTAATGGGAATGGAACTAACTCTAACATGATAATGGAAGGAAATCCCAACATGTCTACTGTAGATCCAACCGCAGTTCATAGTTGCGATGATAATGATAAAACTAAAAAGACCTTATCCTATAAGGATGTGGTGGGTAAGAAACTAAAACTCGGATATATTTTTTTATGATGCTAACTACTGGTGGTCTGATTATGATATGGAGGTCTCTCAGGAGAATAACTGTCACTCAATGGACCTTAACGCCAATTCGATTGATGAGGATGAATACCCATTATGCCCAGTGGTCTCTATTCTACAAAAACACGTTGAAAAACTGAGGGAGAATGGAATGAAAGCGTCATTGTTATCCTTCTTGGTAAGAACATTAGCTTCAAAGTGCTTAGTGCAAGAGTTCCTTCCCTTTGGAACTTGCAAGGTGATTACGAAGTCGTAGACTTGGAAGAGAGACACTTCCTATTTAAATTTATGATGAAAGAGGACTACTACAATGTTTTTACAGGTGGCCCATGGGTTATCAATAACCAGTACTTAATTGTTAGAAAATGGGTGCCAAACTTTACTCTTGAGTCTAACCATGTTACTACAGCCTTGTGGATAAGACTTCCTCGACTCTTTATTGAATGGTTTGATGAAAGAACGCTATTCCAAATTGGTAGCAAGCTTGGGAGACCAATCAAGACGGACTTTAACTCTGTGTCATCAACTAGGGGAAAATATGCCAGAATATGTGTTGAAGTTGATCTGGAAAAATCATTGGTCCCATGTTATAAATTGGATGGTAGAAAATATAGAGTGGAATATGAATTTCTCCCATATATCTGTTTTAAGTGTGGAAATATTGGCCACAAAATAGAGTATTTCCCCTATATGCGCCAACTCATGGTTAAAATAATTCATCAGAAAATCCAGCTGGGAAATTCATATTCCTGATAACGGCTACTTAGCTAGTAACTCTAATGGGGGTGATGATGTAAACAACTCAGCTGACGTGGATAAAAACCAAGACCCATTTGGTCCTTGGATGTTAGTGCAACAAAACAGGAGATTTGGTAACGAGAAAAGTAAAATGAATTCAAATGGAACCAAGGAAGCTTTGGGTAGGACAAACAATAGGTATGCTATCTTGAACAATGATGTAAGTGACAAGATGCAAAGCCATACTGATAAGACTCACGGTAAAGGACTAGTTTGGTCAAGAAATCTGCAGATGAAGGGATGCGTGGAGACACCTATAGCTGCCAACCACGGTTCCACTCGAAAAGTTGCTGAATTAAAAAAAGGGAACGTCGTAAAAAGTGGAAATATTGAGAATCGTTGTCTAAAAGGAAAAACACTGAGGTGGAAAAATTGGCAAGTATGAGTTCACCTAATGTAATGCCTTCCAAAAAGGCTAGTACTGAAAATATGGAGCTTAGAGGTATGGGGAAAAGCCCAAACATCACCTCCACTTGTCACAACACGGATAACTCAAACTTAATGGCAAATTCAAATGACAGCCTTAATGTTGGGGTCATTATTAATAAAGGCACTCCCTCGCACCATTTGGAACCACATGCTAATTTCGCAAACACCACAAGAAACAGTGGAGTACCTCTACAGGCAAACCACACTCCAGACAAGATACCTGCCAATCAAATTGATAATGGACCTCCCATTTCCACTAGCCTTGTTAGGGGATGTGCAAATCCAGAACCAGACATTAACATCAGGAGAAGTTCTAATCAATTTAGTGGGGAATGTAGAAGAGGCAGCCATATTTCAGGTAAACTAGAAAATCTCCAAAGCCAAGGTCACAGTCAACATCATGGATCAGACTTGGGGAAACGAGGAGATAGTCATAGCGATTGTGGAGGAAAAATTCAGGGACGTGCAACTACATCAGGAAGTTGCTAATAAGTGTATGTGGATGAGCGCTGATGTGGATTCGCTCATTCAACACATGCCATCAATGGTTGCGATTATCTGGAATTATCGAGGGGCGGGAAAACCCCTTCAAACCCATTATCACTGAGATGAAAAAAATATATAACCCAGATATTGTGGTTATCCTTGAAATTCTCATTCCTATTTATAATCTGGTTGGTTTTTTTGATAATCTTGGCTTCTCCAACAAGGAGGTGCCTGAACCAGTGGGCAGGTCCGGAGGAATTTGGGTTACCTAGAACCCGAACTATATTAAACTTGAGACTCTCTCAATAACTAGACAGGCTATCCATCTCATGGTTACTAAAAACAACTACGAGGGGTGGATTTTTTTTGTGATCTATGCCAGCCCCCACCCTTGCCTACATAGAAAAATGTGGGACAATATCTTTGATATTTCTGAAAATATTAATCTTCCTTGGTTGGTTGCGAGTGATTTCAACGATCATGTGGACGAGTCCAAAAAAAGAAGCTATGGAAAGCAGGCGAATGACAGAAAAAGCTCTACCTTTCTTAGCAATATTAATAGATGCAAGCTCACAGACCTGGGATGTTCGGGACCTAAACTGACTTGGACAAATAGACGAAAGGGTATGGCAAATACTCTCACCAGATTAGATAGAGGACTTGCAAATGCGGAGTGGAACCTTACATTTTCGGAGGCGAGTGTGGAGAACATTCCCCGTACCACCTCTGACCACTGCCCTATCACTATAAGACTGGAAGGTACGACTCCCCGCCTTACTTTTTCTAAACCATTTAGACTTTTGGCTTGTTGGTTTGATAGAGATGATTTTAATAATCTCGTGAACATTAAACACTACACCAAAATGGGAGATTTGTGAGTGCTGTCAGCAGTCACAAATGACCTTTATAACTGCTATTTACCGTCATAATTTAAGGGGTGACAAAAGAAAATTTGTAACTCCTAACAGCAGTCACAAATTTTTATAACCCCTACGGGGTTATGACTGGTGATCCCAATTTGTAAATGCTATTCGCAACTGCTGACAGCAGTTATGAATGTTAGATTCGTAACTGCTGACAGCAGTAACGAATGTTAGATTCGTAACTGTTCACATCAGTTACGAATATTATATTTGTGACTACTAACAGCAGTTACGAATCTTATATTTGTGACTGCTGTTAACAGTTACAAAATTGATAGTAGTGACAAATTTGTGACTGCTATTAGGAGTTACAAAATTGAATTTGTTAAATGTGGTAAGAGCTATTATAAATAGCTTTATATTTTCATAAAATGATTAAGTAATGAAAGTAAAATAAATATCATGATAACAAGTCTAAAAATTTTGACAACATTTCATTTATATTTCTCATATTACAAATATCCAGTACACATAAAACTTATTTAAACTTAATTTAACATCAAACAACCCCTTCGTGGGCGCCAAGTACAAAATGAACATAGAATAAAAAATAAACTAAAAAAAATAGCGACACAACACTTCGATGACATGAAATGTCATGAACATGTAACAAATCACTCTAAATCTAGACCAGGAGTCACCACGCAGTGGATACGCTTCGTGAAGTCTAGGTATATCAGTTGTGGGGGGTATTGATGCGGTGGCATCCTCCCTCGTGTACTCGAAGTATGCCTGTTGATCAAATTCATGTCAGACTTTATCTGTAGTAGCGTTTGTTGGTGGCGAATCTATAATTCTTTGAGTTCGTGTCAATGTTGAGCATATCTTCAGCATCTTGTCGATGTTGAGCCTCTCGATCTTCATCGTCTTTCTATAACCACGCCCTTCTTGTCATATATGAGATAGGTATGTGTGTAACAATCGATCATCTGTAATTTTCCAAAGATATTGACGCATTATATTGGCATACATAAGTGAAGTCATATATAAGATATGTAAGTGTGTTTTGGTACTCACATTGTTTAAAAATGGTGCTTGCCACAGTAGGTTTGAGATGTCGCCTAATGATGTCGAGTCATGAAATTGGTGCTTGCCACATCATCCCTTGCACGAAAGAGAAAAAAATATTCATGAACCAGTTACAACTCGTAATCATCTCCTAAAATGATTACAATATAGATATGCATAATAGGGAGAAGTATAGATATCTAAGCATATCTATACATAGATATCTATGCATATCTATACATAGATATCTATACACGTGGCATGCTACATAGATATCTATTTTTGCCCCGCGCGATGAACGGGTTGATTATAATGCTTGTGTAACCCACAACTCAACAAGCGTGTCATTATAAACAGATAATAAAAGAAATAAAAAGGATATAAAAAATACATCAAAGAGAAAAGTAATATATCACATTAGATATGGAGAAACCCTCCCAACTGAATTGAGAGCTTGCTTGAGTTTGACTAGGTGAAGTCAAAGGCTGCTGATGTCCTCCTCCACCAACTCAGTTAAGAACTCGTAATTGTGTTCTTTATACAAGTAGTTTACCTACTTGAACTTAATAGACAAGAAAACAGAACATATCAAACTGTTCTCGACCCAAAATGGTGGATCCATCTATGGTGCCATACTATAATGGAATTGATCTGCAGAGCTCGCCGATTTCATACTCACTAATATTGAAAACCATATCATGTAAACCATCTCATGGTCTAATCTTAATCCTCCGTATATCTTTGGTGAATTACCATCTTGCTTGGCTGTAAATAGTGAACTATTAGAAAGCAATGTGCACCAGAAATAATGTCAACAAGACAAATAGAAAAGTTATCAACTAACAGTACAATACATAAGATCAGGCATACCCATAGACACTGCAATTTAGGACAATGGGTAACAAGCTTGGTAAGATCAGGGCTTTGGGTAGCAATTTAGTTCTTGTATTTGCTAGGCTTTTTCTCATATA
The DNA here is from genome assembly GCA_949130495.1 of Sambucus nigra. NCBI lineage: Eukaryota > Viridiplantae > Streptophyta > Magnoliopsida > Dipsacales > Adoxaceae > Sambucus > Sambucus nigra. The sequence continues at coordinate 746,404,684 of OX422210.1, forward strand.
AAATCCCCTAATATGTCATGCTGAATATGTTTACAAATCTAATTGGGGACAGAATCACACTAAACAACATAACATAGCATTTATGAATCATATAGTAGATGTTTCTTATTGAGAAATAGTAGCTATTGTACCAAAAATATAACTGTTATATAAGTTATATAACATAACTGTTATATGAGTTGTATAACTTATATAACAGCTATGTTAGAGTTGTATAACTTATATAATAGCTATGTTATAACATAACTATTATATAAGTTATACAACTCATATAACAGTTATGTTATATAACTTATATATAACATAACTGTTATATAAGTTTTCTAACTTATATAAAAGTTATGTTATATAAATTTACGAAAAATACGGCATTGTCGGCTAATGACCAAATGAGATAATTAAGATTGTTATACTAAGATTTGAACCAGATTTGAACCAAATGAGATAATCAATATAAACAACTACTTAACTGAACCAGATATGAACCAAAGATTTGAAATTAAAGTTAATAACGAAATTCACCTTATTTTGAACTAAAAATAAAATCAACAGTAGAATGCTGAATGCAGCATATTGAACTAAAAAATCAAATAATTAAAAACCTAAATATCTAGGTCTTTTTAAGTTCACAAACTCATATGCATGTTTGAAGGTGGCAGTATCAAATTTATCAATAATTAAAGTATCAATGGAATTTATTTTTTGAGAATTAAGGCACCATTTCCCATTACTAATCTGCTCAGCAACTTTGAGATGAGTTGGGGAAGCATGTTGATTAATAGGAAAACTAACCAATTGTCAGTCCCAAAAATTAATAATGATCCAAAAGTTGCAACACATTCAAATACCAGAAAACAATCACTTTGGATGTGAATGTCTTGGAGCACAATGCTAGAAGAAACGATTCTTGATTTCCCTCGCGCATTCAGCGTATCCTAACCACCCTGCACAGGAGGAGCCTTAAGGTAATGAGAACCAAACATGTGTACAGAATATAGATATCACTCCTATAATTATTTGAACATATAATGATGTGGCCAAGCATCTCGGTCCCCCTCAGGAACCAGTAACATATGATGGTAAGGGAAAAACGTTAGGATAAACTTTAAAGTTATCTTCTAAGCAGATCTTTAGTTGGTTCTCATAATTATTGTTTCCTATTTTATTTTGCTTCCTTTTATTAGGTCCCTTTCCCAGCAATAACTCTTATCCTATTTAGTAAGTGGTTCTCTATTCTAATTCGAATTCAATTATTAATATATTCAAAACATTCTAATTCGCATCGTATTGATTGTGCTTTGTTGTCATCACGTGAATCTTATTTGTATCATCCTAGATCGTGCTTGGGTACAAACATGCCAAAAGAGGTGCATGCCCTAAGAATTTAGGAAAAGATATTCTCTGATTCTCATTCATACTCTCATGTCATACACGGATGGAAATGGACAAAGACGAGAAATAATAAGCTAATCACTATGCTCCAACATCACTTCCCCTTCTTAAGAAAAAGCTATGTAATAGGAGAAAAGGGTATAGAAATATTGGTCAACATGTTACAAAGTATCCTTGGTAATAAAGTATCTGTCGCAAAACTGTCCATGACAACGCAGAACAGGAAACTGCCCAAAACGTTGCATCTGCAGTTTGTGTCCTATACTCTGCCACCTCCTTCCATAGGTGGACCATAACCAAGTCCCCGAGATGAATACAACCTTGGCGAAGGTAAACATGGTCCTTATAGGAGTTATATACGAGTCACTTATGAAGCACAGGTGGAAGCGGCGGGTCCGGTGCATATTTACCATTTGAGGGGTAAAGTCAGTAACTCACCAACATTATGGGATGGAGTTCTACTAATTTAAAAAAATGACTGGTGAAACAAACATCCCTGCCGAAAGAGGATTTGCAGGAACACTGCATAAACGAATGACGTCTCAAATATACAAGGTGTCCCACAGCAAAGAATGAAATGCGTCAACTTCAAAAACATATACACAGCTACAAAGATGGAATCACGACTCCTGATTGTCCGAGGGACACACACGATGAAATCCATAAAACGTCTTAGATAGGGCTTATTCAGGACAGTATTGGAGTCTTGCCATATGGCAAATGCAGCATCCCCAAATAAAGACGTTGGTCATTACTCATGGGTTCCACGGAACCTAACAAAAGTCAATGTAGTGCAAGACACCCCATGGCAATAGGATGAACATTCAGACTAAGAAATGCACCAATCATAATCGTATAAGAATAAAAGAACAACTCAAACAGCATAGTGAAAAGAAATTGGTCACTGCCAAAGATTATATTGGTCCACTATTGGAGCTTGCTCAAGATCTAAGAGGAGTGTTTAAAGAAATGAAATTCAGTACCAAAATTAGATCATCACTCACCTATGAATTACCCCTAGAAGAGATGGTAGGGGATTTCTTTGATCAGCTCCAGTCGAGAAGTAAAGGTTATGACAGCATGGAGTACTATTTTCTCGGGTACAAGCAAAGTGAATTGATCAAGAATAGAGGAACTCACCCTGTTCTCTAGAAGAATGGATAAAAAAATTACTGTCATCAATTCAAAAGCTACTGGACCAGTGGACTATTCAAACAAATTGGCCAAAATGATTAATTCATATTTTAAATCCAGACCTGTTGATCCTTTATTTAAAAGAGTGACTAATCCTTTAATGTGGAATGTTAGAGGTTTAGTAAATAATCCTTCAAAAAGAAGGATAAAATAATTGTGCAAGATACATCACCTCCCCTTTGTTGCATTTTTAGAGCCTAAAACTGATCAATGTAAACTTGAAGAATTGAGAAGGGCTTTTAATTTTGAAGGAAGCTTAGTAAACTCAAACAATAAAATATGGTTACTATGGAGATTCAATGTCAGTTGTGATATTATTCTAAATAGAGATCGTCCATACTCCCTAAAATTTTCCACCCTCATTTTCCCTCTGAAGTATACCTTTGTAGGATTCTCTTCTTCAACATAGACATCTCACCGACTCAAAACCATGGATGGTCATGGGTGATTTTAATGTGGTTACTAACAGTGATGAAAAAATGGGAGGTAAAGAAACTGACTTTTACTCATAAGAGGACTTCAACGACTTCATCTCTTATGCTTACCTATTAGAGTTAAAGTATACAGGAGCTAAGTTTACATGGTACAACTCTAGGGAAAAAGATAAAATCTAGGATATACTTGATAGAGGCTTGGCATAAATTGAATAAATCCATCTCTTTAACTTCTCCCTAAATCATCTTAATAAAACCTGCTCTGATCATTCCCCCCCCCCCCCCCCCCCTCCTTTATTTTCTATTAAATCTCATCTTGGCACCATTCCCAGACTTTTCAAGTTCCAAAATATGTGGTGTAACCACAAGGACCTTAAAGATATCATCAGAACTTCTTAGACTTATAAATTGGGTGGTAATCCTCTAAGACTTTTCTCTCAAAAGTTGCAGAGTCTAAAGACAACTCTTACCACTTTGAACAGGTTAGTTTTTAAAAATGTTTTCGAGGAGGTCAAAAATATGGAAAATGAGTCTCTTATATTTGAAATTAGGTTTAAAGAAGACCCTTCTGAGGAAAATAGAAGAAAGATGTTTGAATCAACAATGAAGAAGAATTTTGGGGTAAAACAATGAGTAAATGGCTGATTAAAGGTGATTCTAATACAAAGTTGTTCCATGCTTCTGTTAAGGCTAAGAGAAATCATCAAATGATTAATAAAGTTAATAAAAATGATGGCACCTGGATTGATGATACTGAAGGAATAAAAGAGGAATTTATGTGCTATTTCCATAACATATTCAAGTCTAAATTTATAGAAGGTGAAGATGAAGTATTAGAGGTTGTTGAAAAGTCCATCACTCTCGACCAATCAAACATCCTAGATGCCTATCCTGATGAAGATGAAGTTCGGCAAGCTATTCAAAATATCAATGAAGGCAACTCAGTAGGCCTAGATGGATTCCATGGTGTTTTCTTCAAAAGTAGCACAGACTTTAAAACCAATGCCCCCATTTTCATAAGTAGCACAGACTTTAGCCGAAGAAATTTTGATGCAATCCATTTTAGAAATGTTTTAAGACTTTAGCCAAAGCTAATGCAATTACATACGGTGAATGTCAGTGGATTATCGAGATTGCAATGGATGCTATGGTCAGGAAAGTTTTTATCACAAGTCACTCAATGAGGCTTCATATGTACAGTCAATTTTTGAAATTGAAGATGCTTCCTATTGGGATACACATTTGGCTTCCATGATTATCATGCTCAAAAGATTCATTCTTATAAAGAGCGGCCTTCAGAGTTTGGTCATTAATGGGAGGTGGAATTTGTATAATGATGATGATGTTGGGAAAGCCCAATTTATGAAGGAGAACGTATTGAGTGACATATAGTGGGACAAAGTCGACTATATCCTTCATTTTACTGAGCCTATTTATGAGATGCTAAGGCTTGCCGATACGAACCAACCATGTCTTCACTTGGTGTATGATTTGTGGGATATCATGATTGAAAAAGTTAAAACGGTTGTATATCTTCATGAGAGGAAGGAAGAACACGAGGAGTCATCATTTCATGAGGTTATTCATACCATTTTTGGTTAATAGGCGGGGAAAAAGAAACACACCCCTTCACTGAGTAGCACACTCATTGAACCCTAGGTAACTCATTAACTAGTTCCTAATTTCCTTCAATTAGTTATTTGATTTTTGAATTTTAATTTTTTAGTTAAAAATTATTTTTTCCCTTAGGTATTATAGCAAATAATGGCTCAGTGGAGGTGCAAATCGTGTTGAGCCCAATAAGGATGTGGAAATCACAAGTTAAAGAAAGAAGTGTTTGATGATATTCTTTCTAAATGCATCTGAACGTCAAATGGTCAACATTGAATTTGCGAAGTTATCATCTCTTTCTGACGAGTTTAATGAGTTTGATTCTATAAATGACAGAAGAGTACTTGATCCTCGTTTGTGGTGGGTTCTCCATAGATCTTCTACACCAAAGCTTCAAGCCTTGGCCATCCTTGTTCAAAGAGAAATTGGAGCACTTATTCTTTTATTAGTGTGAAGAGAAACAAGTTGAATCTAAAATGTGTCGAAGACTTGGTGTTTGTGCGTAGTAATCTTCAACTTCTATCGAGGAAAAGTAAGTAATACAAAGAAGGAGATAGCAAGATGGGGAATGTGGTTGGGGATACATTCGATTCATTTGAGGTTGAAGGTGCCAAGATATTAGAGGTTGCAAATCTATCACTTGATGAGCTAGAGTTGGATGAAATGTTTTTAGGAGAATGCAATGAAGATGTTAAAGATGATGAGGAGTGAGGAACATTGGAGTTCAAAGTTCTTTTTCGTTTAATGTTTAGAATTGGTTTTATATGCATTTTAGTTATTTTTTACTAGTTTGTATCGAAGTTTGATGTTATGTATGGATTTAGGACTAATGCTATGTTTCTTTGCATTTTGATTGTTACGTGATTTAATATCATTGTGATGTTTAATGTTTAGAATAGATTTAATACTCTTAATGCTTATATGAATTTAATATGAATCGTTTAATGTTGTTCTTAGTATGAGATTAGTATTAATGTGATATTTTATATTTTTTTATATAAAAATAATTATAAAAAATATTTATTTGATGTCGTGTCCCCACCGTGTCGTGTCCTAATGTTCTTAGATTTGTCGTGTCGGCGTATCTGTGTTTTGTCGGACACGACACCCGCGTCCGTGCTACATAGGCTATGTCTAATTTCTCCTTTCACATCTTCCTTGTAAATGGCCTATTTAGACTTACTCCTTAATCGATATCACAATAAACTCATCACAATTCACTATAGTAAAATCCAATCTTTCTTGATTTTATAATCTTAATTTTTTCCCGACGCGTAGCACTGATAAACAAATTCACACAAACTAGTAAACAAATATCAATAATTCTAACTAAAATTCACATAAACTAGTAAACAAATATTCTTGTAGCTTAATCTAAAAGCTATATTACAACAACCAATTGGCAATCTGGGTTTTCAATTGGCTCACCCTCAACCACCTATCACCATTACAAATAATATAAACAAAAACTAATGAAATATGTAACATCGTTAAATGTTAAAATTTAA